>CM062816.1:2065152929-2067552929 GCA_031772625.1 Pinus tabuliformis
ACGCCCCTCCTCCTGCGACACTGTTCACATTATTAACGAGCCCACAACTATCCTAATAGGTAATTAACGTTATGCCCTTTTGAAATAATTAGCAGACAACTATCTGTTTGAGGTTATTGTGTTCTTGCAATGTCATTGTTAAATCTCATTCATTTCGTTCTGCTTATGCATGGATAATCAAGTGTGAGCATTTTAAACTTAAAAATTCTGTCAGCTGGATAAGGTGAACATATAAACTTATAGAGACTGACCGCGGTTATAAAATATGCTTTATAGATGCAGGTTGAAGCTTACAGTATGTTTTTGGTCTCAGTAATTGATTCGATTCCCCTGTTCTGGTCTAACCAAAAGTCTCCGCTTAACTACTTGAGGGAAAAAAGAAATGGAGAATAGAATAAAGAACCCGGTACAAATGCATTTCTGGTTGGAAAACATGGAGAGGGAATGGATCTTTCCTCTCGCAACAATGACGCTTGTGTCATTGTTCAGGGATTAGTCGCAACCCTTTTCACGGGTTCAAAACAATTGCGTGTATGCAGTCCTATCATATTTTGTTTAAAGGGAGGGGGAAACGAGGTTCCCAAAGCAGTTTCCATAAGCAATTTCCGTGGAATTTTGTCCAAGCTGTTGTGGAAAATTGTTTTACACGTGAGAAAAATACATGTGTTTTGAGAAACATTACCACAGTATCTATGAGTACAGGTACTTTCATTGTTTAAAATATAGGGTTTGAACTAAAAAAATTCTTTCCCCTAGGTCTTCTTATTGGTGAATCCTCTTAGATTACTGTATACACTTTTTCTTCTATTTTGTATTGTGAGTTGTGCGCTTTGATTTTATTTTTTGACACCCTATTAGGGTTGATTATAGATTTTCCTCTTATGATAATGTCCATTCAATGGTTCTGAAATAACGTAATTATTTTCTCACTCGTTGGTGTGCTATGCTAGCAACAAGTTTCAGGTGAAACCTGGGGAAATATAAATATATGAATGAACTAAATTATAAGGATGATATCAACTCGCGACACTGTGTTTTTGAATTTGTGGTAACTCACTGGTTAATGGATGCATATCACCACAAAGGATCCACAAACTACCAACCACGCAAGGTGTCTATTGTCACCAATCAGTGGATGGCTTCGAGCTTCGATCAATAGCCTTCTCTTTGATTGATTGAATGATTGATTTATAAGTTCCCTTAACCAACAATGGATTTGAAAATGGCATAGCACTACTTCTGTTTTATAATGGCTGTGGGTTCGCAAACTGTCAAACTAAAATGGCAAGAAGAAAATAAGCAAAAAGTTAAATGTTTGAAGTGGCTGGAGGATATATAATCAAATAGACTGAAAAATTCATAGAAAAAAATAATCTTTAATAATATTAAAGATTAAACCATTCAGGAAAATAATATAAATTGTTCTACAAGATAAGATATCTATACTCCTAAGATATCCATATTCGTACGTCTTACGATGTTCTCTTATATCCATATTATATGAAATATGAGTTGTGTTTTTTCTAAGTCAATGTGAGACTTAAAATTCCATTATTCTATACAAATTTTTTCTATACAAATTTAAAAGTTAAAATTACGAAAAACTTTTCTCTGAAATGTATATAATGCGTTGTTTTGTTGATAATGAGTAAAACTCATCAAGAGATATTGATTTCAGAATTTCGTGGCTATCAAGGCATTGAGCCCCTGTGAAATACCGCCGCGCCCCTTCTACCTTAATTCTTTCCAGTGAGATTTCGAGCTTGAGATCTCTCACAATAGATTGGTATCATTGGAATCTCTATAGTAGTTTTCCGTAGTTCAATGAACTCCTCAACAAATGTTTATTGGTTCACATTCAGACCAAGAAAACTGTGGAAACGGCAGCGCTGTGATAAAAAACAAACAAAAGGTTCATCAAGAGAAATTGAATAACAGTAGGAGCTCGTTGAGGGAGGTCATCAAGGAAGAGAGAACCCCAGAAATTGTAAGGGAGTCAGTACCTAAGTCAAATGGCGAGGCACTGATAAGAAAACTACAAGTTGTTCTTTGTGCCGTGCTCAAAGTGATACTCTCCGGGAATCGATTATTAATTAGGAGGCATTCGCCCTTCTCTGTTTTTCAGAATTGTATGCTTAATTTGAAAATTGTTTGCTGATTCGAAAAATGAAAATTTGATACAAAAAGTAGTCTCTAATCTTCACAAGACGATAGTTTCTCTCTACGAAGTTGCTTGTGAATGGATTTAGAATGATGCAATTAAAATATTCAAATTTCCATCACCATTATGAAGAGATTTTTGGTTGTAGTGGATTATCTGCTGCAACATTATACAATATGAGGATGTTTGGATGGGGTAGGAAGGTGATCATGCACGTGACAAGAAAGTGCATGAAAATCTCATATTTTTTGGAGCATGAGATCAAGGTTAGATAAAAAAACTTATGAAGTAGGTATGGTCGAGCACGTAAAACATGAAGAATTTGTTTTCTAAAGATGTTTGCTTTGTGAGTAATTATGCACAAAGCACAATGAATGAGTTCATTAATGGTTTAATTGTATATTTAAAATTAGAATTGTTGAGGTACGTGCAACATAGATGTCAAAACTCTTTGGCAAGACTTGGAAATTCTACATGGAAAAAGTAGTTTGCATGCGGTTAAGAAAATAACTACTCAATGGAATTGTATAGAAGAGTTAAATCGTTATGATTTCTGAGGAAATTTTCTACCTGGAATTTTAGGTTATGTTATTGGGTTCACTTTTGATGTAGTTCTCCAAAAAATCCATGCTTGAGCATGTGGAGATTGCGCTTCGGAGGTGAAGGTAAAATACATATATATGCATGATAGAAACTGGATGCGCATAAAAGGAAATTTAGGCAAAATTGATATTATGTTTTTAAATGAATGGTACAATAACTGTATGGCTAAATAAAATCTCACCTAATACCTAAAAGGTGGAAAAATATGTGGATAAATTTTATGTTATCCAGGTGATACCATGAGGATGGTATTATAGGACGTACCACAAATGGACTATGTACAATAGTACATATGAGATCGTATGACTACATATGCTACAAGGTTGAAAAATGAAATGTGTGTTGATGTGTATAACATACCTTGTGTGCAGGTATGCATAGATTCATTAGTTAAATGTTGGCTTGAGGGGGCCTGAACCAGGTTTAGCATTAGTGAGCCAAAGAAATCTCTACACTACTAGCCCTTTCAGCATTAGATCCGTGGAGTGCGGACTGAAGTCTCACCCGAAGCAGTATGGGGGGATGCTGGAACCAAGTTTCCGCACCCTTGAGATGGTTGTGATGTCGGTTTGTTCCAACTATACTTTCCTTTGCACAGGTTGCTTATCCCTCTTCTCTACCCTTTAGTACCTTCGTGAAATGCTACAATCAGCTTTCATGCAACCCCAACCAGGGGCGGAAGTAATTTCGCACTGCTAGGGCAACGATCTGTGATATCTCCCAAACTAGGCTAAGTACCTTACTTATCTTATTAACATATCTTAATTAGCTTTTCATAAATAGATGTTCTTACTTGCGTTCACTTAACCAACACAATTATACACATTCGCACATCATATAACGATTAGAAGCGAAATTCATACCCAATATATCAGATGCATAAAAAGGAAATAAATACACAGAAATGATAGGGTACTCTTCTTTATTAATAATTCCTAATAATTATAGACTCGACTCGCCCTGCGCACTCAGCTGCAGAGGTTTGTGCACTTAGTTGCGGACTTCTAGGCCTCTACACACTCAGCTACAGAGCCTCTACCTACGTCACGTGCTGCTTGGGCCTTAGCCGCTGCTTCCTCTTTCCTTAGCTTTTCTGCCAAGACTCAGGGACTGTGAATATCACATCTTCAGTCGATAGGTATGGTAAATCATTCCACGTCTTTGTAGGGTCCTTTCGCGCCCTGATGAAGACATGGTGGAAATTGTTGGCTAGTTGAATTGTTTATGAATTAAACAATCAAGTACCACATTAATTGTCAACCAGGGAAAGTCTTTTTATTCCAAAGGCTATTGCGTACTGTATGTACTTAAATTCTAAAAGCATTGAAAAGCTGTAGTATACGTAATTCTTACACTAAGTCATCACAGTACTGTTAAAATGAAAGTAATTAATTAAAACTACAAATCTGAAAAGCAAAGTGATGGATGCTCTGTTGGCAGAGGATCAGGACCCTATCCTCCAGGTGGGGACGTTCAGCACCTGCCCCTGTAATCAGATTGCTAATACACACTGCACTCTAATTCACCGGTGAGAAACAACTTCAAGCAATTAATGAAACAGAGTACTAGCAAAACAGAAATACCAGAGGTAATGCTACAGAATCCAAACAGAGTACCAATAGAAAGAAACTATTACACACTTACACACTTGACAGAAAAGTAAATGGGTGAATCTTGTGAGGAAGGTGGGCCCAGTCCCTCTCACAAGATTCCCTGGAATACGAAGACTGGATTAAGTACTCAGAACAATTTTATATTCATCTGCCAAAAGGATTCAAGTACAATAAAGTTCAGACTTGCTGATGTCTCTCAAAATATCATTTACAGACTGACTATAGACTGACTCCCCTTCTCATGTAGATGTCTCCTCTTTATAGAGGAGACATCTATTACAATAGACGATTACAGTTCATTCAGTTAACCCATTCTATCAAAAATAAGAATTACAGAACGCTGTTACAACAGTATAATAATATGTTCTTTCTTGGGTTCTGGCTGTTACACAGCTGGTAACTGACTTCGACCGTCTTCTCGGGATCTTCGCATTCCTTTGCCGTTTCCCCATGCTGTTCCTGATTTAGGCAATGGTGACTGTGTTCTACCCGCTTTAGACATCTGCTTGATTATGCCGCGTCAGAGTTCTTTAGATAGTTGCCGTCTGTTATTCGCAGCTGTTGCAAAATAGCTTGCTTTAGATGATTGCTGTTGCTGACTGTAGCAACTGCGGAGTTGCTGCTTCTGGTGTTGCAGCAACTGCGTAGTTGCCGTTTCTGGTGTTGCAGCAACTGCGTAGTTGCTGTTTCTGGTGTTACAACAACTATACATTATAATTCCTGCAAGCTTAAGACAATTACTTGACAATTTAGTCAGCTTTTCCAAGGATAAATATAAAGATACTCACGAATATGCAATGAACAATTAAACATAGATATGCGGGAAGTTACTTCGTACCTTGGGGTAATTAAGTCATTATAAAATCAAAAGCTTTCAACCTATGACTGCAAAAGGATAATATTATGGCAAAAAGATAAGGTCAAAATAGGTCAATTCTGAGTCCCAACATCCCCCCCAACTGAAGAGATTGCATGTCCCTATGCAATGGCTACTCTGAGTCTGAGTCGGAGAACTGGGATGAACAATGTAGATTACTGAGACAATAGCTATAGGGAGTGGCATCAAACTTCTCCCTGAACCCACAAACAGTCTGTATATGCTTCCATGCTGCTGCTTCTTCCTTGTTGGATAGTCCAAACTGGCCCTTATATTGTTCACCAGATAACCATAAAAGTGGAAATTTAAATTTGTAACCCATCCAATTTTCACCACAATATTGCATGCATTTAACATACTGAGGTACCCTTGAGAGTGCTACTTGCAAATTTGATGGATTATAAGGGTGATATTCCTGCCTTTCTGTGGGGCAGTTTTCCCAAAACAGTTTATTTGCTTTGACAGCCAAGGATGCTTTAGTCTTCACATAACGCTGACAATCTCTTAGGACCACTGTTTGCAGTTGCGTGATATGTTCCTTCATATCAGGATCACTTACCATTTTTAGGTGTTGTGCAATGAAAGTGGCAACGTTCTGCGGTTCACCTCTAATCCACAGAAGACAATTCTGTTCATTATGTTGAGCTGAAACAAAGGCATTCTGCCAGGTAAGTTGATTAGCCAAAAAGGAGATAAAGGCTCTCAGCTGTATGTCGCCAACTACAGGTATCATATTCATGTTCCTTTCTTCTGACATGGCTTCATTATGGAGGTACAGTTCACATAGCAAGTTTTGATCATTTTTAGGTGCCTCTGCAAAGGTCTGCATAAACTGCTCTGATGTGATTACCTGATGAGGCCTTCCCTCTTTGACAACCTTTATCTGTAGAAATGCGAGTCTTTCCCTAAAAAATGTGGCATAATTAAAAGAGGGTTTCCTTGTGGCAAGCATTCTTTGAAATAACTCAAACATTTGGGACAGTCTGGCTTTCAGTTCCTTGATTTCTTTATACTGGGCTCTACACTGCTCCAGTGCTTCCCAGTTCTTATAAGCATGATTGAACCAGGTCCCCTTTTGCTGGTCGAATGCTTTGCCTTGAGACTGCTCATATTCTCTCCACCACTTTCCTTTTAATGCCTGAAAACTCTCTGTTTCTGTGCATACATCACTAACAGAGGGAAGCTCTGTTTGTGTACAGGCATCAACCAGGATAATCTGCTCTGTTGGAGTGGGCTGGGATGATCCAACATCTTTCTCTTCATTTCTGACTAGCGTCTCTTCCTCCTGTTGTACTAATTCATTTTGCTCCATGGTGATTTGGGTGGGCCGGGGTGAATCTGTTCCTTTTTCCTCATTTCCTTCTTCTTCTTCTTGCTCCTTGGCAATTTGAATAGGGCTGGATGAGTCCAGTTCTTCTTCATTTCCTCCTGAAACTATTTCTTCTTCCTCCATAACGGTTTGGGTAGGCCGGGGTGAGTCTATATTCTCCTCTTTCTTAATCCTTTGTTTCTTCCTGCATAGTGTCAGCAAGCTCTTCTTTTTGTTCATGTGCAGTCTCTGGAGAACTTGCTGGTTCTTGTGTGTTAGCAAGCTCTTGATCTTGTGCAGTTTCTGTTGAACTTACTGGTTCTTGTGTGTCAGTAAGTTCCTGTGCAGTTTCTGGTGAACTTACTGGTTCTTGTGTGTCAGTAAGCTCTTGTGCAGTTTCTGGTGAACTTACTGGTTCTTGTGTGTTAGTAAGCTCTTCTATTTGGTCCTGCATCTTCTCTGGAGAACCTGTTGGTTCTTGTGTAGCAACAGGTCCTTCTGTCTGCACTTCTTTTGGAGAGCCTGTTGGTTCTTGTGTGACAACAGGTTCTTCTGGAGAACCTCTTGGTTCTTGTGTGACAACAGGTCCTTCTGTCTGCACTTCTTCTGGAGAACCTGTTGGTTCTTGTGTGACAACAGGTCCTTCTGTCTGCACTTCTTCTGGAGATCCTTTTGGTTCTTGTGTGACAACAGGTCCTTCTGTCTGCACTTCTTCTGGAGAACCTGTTGGTTCTTGTGTGTCAACAGGTTCTTCTACTTCAGCAGAGGATTGTGGGATTTCCATCTGTGTATCAGCAGGCTCTTTTGTTTCATCTACAGCAGCGGAGGCTTCCTTCATTGGTTCTGCCACTACCTTATATCCTGCCTGAGTATATATTTCGCCACAATTGGTACACATATATTCATTATCTTTACTTTTCTCTGCTGCAGACGCTACTCGTGCTAAAACATGCAGGCTGAATTCATTCTGATATGCTTCCTTGACCCTTATTATTTCTTCCTGATAGTCCTGAATCTGAGATTTCAGAAACTCAATTTCTTCCTGTAGGGCAGGTATGGTAGGCTGATCCTGTGGAGCGGTAGATTCCAGTGGAGGCAGAGGTTGTGTTTCGTCAGTTTGATCAGTATTCCCCACAGGTGGTTCTTGTGTGTCACCTGGGGTAGTGGCTGTTTCTTGTGTTGCAGCCACTTGGTCACTATCACTTTGGGTGTCGGCAGCTGGTTCTTGTGTGTCAGCTGTCTTAAGATATGATGTCACGAAGCTATGAACACTCTGCATCTCAGCTTCCGTGGGTGAGGGAGAGGAGTTTTGAGGACTGGTGGGAGTGCGGATTCTTATAGCGATGGGCGGTGAACTGGAGGAATTAGGAGATTCAACTGCTACCGATTTTCGTTTTGGTAGAGAAGCAGGGAATTCAGGCGTTTTTCTCTTCCTGCTAGCTTTCTTTAAGATAGGGACAGTAGTCGGAGTAGCAGGTGCTTTAGCTGAAACCCTAGTTCTTCTTCTTTTCGCTGGGGTTTTCTTTCCCTGCTGCATTTTTCGTTTAAGCAGAGTAATTGGGATATTATCATCGGAATCATCAGTAGAAATACTAAGTATGGGAATGGAAGGATTGGTTCTTTTGGGAGATGTGGTTATTTCTGCTGCTGCTTGTTCATTCTCAGCAACGTGCAGGGGTGTTTGCTGGGGTTGTTCAGGAATGTGCTCTGCTTGCTGAGGGTTTTCCAAAGGGATTTGTTCAGGCATGTCGTTCGTTTGCTGAGGAAGTTCTTCGTCTTGCTGAGGTGTGTCCTCAGCTTGACGAAGAATTTCCTCTTCTTGATGAGGAATTTCATGTTCCGGCTGTGGAATTTCTTCCTCCGGATGGGGATTAATGGGGGGTGGAGGGTTATTTAGAGCGAGGGCTCTATTAATCAGCAATTGGGCTAAGCGGTGGTGTTTTAAGGAGAGAAGTGGATGCTTCGCTTTCATAGCATATCGTGACATATTTTTGAGACAACCCAATAGATAATATGGCATGTTTACTAACTGACCATTTCTCAAATGATTTAACAGGACGAAATCGTGCTGGTAAATTACCTGGTAGCGGCCTTCGCACGTCAGATATTGCTTGACGAATTCAGCGACTTTCGGCCATGGTTGAGGTAACGACCGAAGTGCTACGCCTCTGCCCTTGGTCTCTACTTGCTCGCCTGGTCGGAGAAAATCCTGCTGCGCATTCAGAATCAGGTGCTTTCTGCTGAACCACCGTGTGCCATTGGCTGGTAGTCCGGTAACTTCGGCTATGATTTCCTCCGTGACTGGAATTTGAACTCCCTGGACGACAGAGAATCCTTCTGTTAAGTTGCATGCGAATTCCAGGACTTGCTGCTCGTCAAAGTCCGGAAGTCTCCTGAAGTACTCTATCCATCCTGCTTGCAAGAAGATTTGATAAATTTCCGGAAAGAGTTCCAGGACTGCTGTCGTGCCAGGTTCATGTGTAATGAGGGTTCCTCCCATGGCTGTTGTTTCAGTGAATTTCAGAGTTCAGAGCCGAGCTTCCGATTTCAATTCAGAGTAAAACATCGCAAATGGTAACATGCCGTGATAGGGTGGCTTTTACATATTACCGGGAGAATTAAGGGTGGCGGCAGTTGGCGTAGTATGTCATTATGAGAGTTGCTTTGGTAATCCCCCCCTCCTACGTGTAAATGATATGATTGGAAATGCAATCATTTGATGGTCCTATCAACTTCTCCGCATTATCTATTATTTAATGCTCATACATAAACGTGCGTACCTTCGTATTTTACCTTTTTGATTGCTGCGTCAAAAAGTCTTATCTTGTCTTCTGCTGGATCATAATGATTACCGCGGATCTGAAAGTATGGGAATATGGGCGATTTGTAATGATAATGACGGGAAGTGATAGTAGGGTGCTGTAATCATCACAAGAAGTGGTATATTTTATCAAGATTCGTTCCTTGGGGCTGAAGTGGTAAGACTGGCGTTTTCGTACATGAGGGAATTTTGCTGGGAAGGATATTTCGTGATCGGGAAGCAATGTTGTGGCACCGGGATTGGTGTTGCAGCAACGGAAAATTGCTGTTCTATCATCGGGAAAAAGACGTTTGTGAAAACGGGGAATGTGCTGGAGTAATGGAACTGGTGTTGCAGCAACAGAAATGGAGTTGGAGCAACAGGAAATGGTGTTGCAGCAACAGGAGTGGTGTTGCAGCAACGGGGAATGGTGTTGCAGCAACGGGAAATGGTGTTGCAGCAACAGGGAGTGGTGTTGCAGCAACGGGGAATGGTGTTGCAGCAACGGGGAATGGTGTTGCAGCAACGGGAGATGGTGTTGCAGCAACGGGAATTCCGAGTCCGCACAGTAATTCCTTTGAATCTTTTGTTCTCAGCTACTTCCCAGGCTAAAATCTGCAAAATACTGAAATATAATATCGCAATCCTTGGCAGGATTTATTAGTTTCTAAAAAAAACAAGAATATCTAACCTAAGAAAATTACATAAATAATAAAAATTCAAGTGCTTTGAGGGACAACAAGTTCCCCTGGAAAAGAATACTGTTTTATTGCCATGCAAGTGGCTTTAAAATCTTCTTTGGAAACCGGCCGCTGATATAACCGAAGTCGGTAGCCATTCACTAACAGTGGTGTTCTGTCCCCATCAATTGTTAAAAGTCTGACTGTTCCATTTGGAAAAACAACATCCACTTCATACGGCCCCAACCACCTTGTTCTTAGCTTCCCTTGAAAATTCTCGAAACGGGAATCATAAAGTAAAGCCCAGTTACCTTTCTGGAACTGCTTTTGCTTGATGGTTCTGTCATGCCATCTGCTTCTTTGTTGCTGTATCATAGTTGTTTGATGGACGACATCCAGTCTTTTCTCATCCAATTCCTGAAGCTGCTGCAACCTGGCTGTCTGTGCATCAGTTAAATCAAGGTTAACAGCTAAGGCAGTTCTTAAGGTTTTAATCTCAAACTCTACAGGGAAAATAGCATTCTTTCCATAAACTAATTCATAGGGTGAAAAGCCTGTTGTATTCCTCCAAGTGGTTCTATAGGCCCATAGAGCCTCGGGCAACCTTTGAAACCAGTCCCTTCTATTCTCCTTTATTGTTTTTGTTAAGATGGCTTCTATGACCTTGTTGGTACTTTCCACCTGCCCATTTGCTTGGGGGTGGTATGGTGTAGTCATTTTGTGCTTAATATGATATTTTTGGAGCGTGTCTTTGAAGCCATGAGAATTAAAAGGAGGTCCTCCATCAGTGACTAATTCTCTGGGTAGTCCAAATCTAACAAAGATTTCTTCAAATAAGAATGTTAGTACTGCTTCTTCATTAGCTTTAATGAGTGCTTTGGCCTCTACCCATTTAGTCATATAATCCGTGCATACTAATATGTAGACTCTTTGATTAGATGGAGGATTAATGGGACCTATAAAATCTAATGCCCATTTCTCAAAAGGTTCAAGAGTTACCTGGGGGTTAAGTGGCATTTCATCCCTATGGTTAGGCTGACCCATTCTTTGACAGCTGTCGCAAGCCTTCACATATTTTCTAGCATCTTTAAAAAGTGATGGCCAATAATAACCCATTCTAAGTACCTTGTGTGCTGTTCTTTTGTCTGCAAAATGTCCTCCACAAGGGCCATCGTGACAAGCTTTTAGTACATCATAAATTTCATCTTCCCCAATGCATCTCCAGATTTCTTGATCTATTCCTGTGTGGAACAGACACCCGCTTATCCAGCTGTACCTAGCACTTTGCTGGATGATCTTTCTTCTTTCCCTGTGTGATAGGTGTGATGGTAATTTTCCTGCAACTAGATAATTGGCAATGTCTGCATACCAAGGTGAGTGAGCAGATACTGCAAATAAATACTCATCAGGAAAAGAATCATCTACTGGAGCATTTTCATCAGTTTTTAAACGAGAAAGGAAATCAGCAACTACATTTTCTTTTCCTGGCCTATCTACAATTGTGATATCAAATTCTTGTAATAGTAATAACCACCTGGTGACTCGGGCATTTGTAATTGATTTATTCATTAAATACTTAATGGCCGAGTGATCAGTATGCACAAAAGTAGTATAGCCAGTAATATAATGCCGAAATTTATTAATAGCATAAATAACTGCTAAAAATTCCTTCTCAGTCACTGTATAATTTAGCTCAGCTGGTGTCATGTTTTTGCTAATGAAATAGATGGCATAGGGGAGATTGTTTTCTTCCTGACCCAGGACAACTCCAATTGCCGTATCTGAGGCATCAGAGGAGATATGAAAGGGTAATGCCCAATCAGGTCCTCTCAAAATGGGAGCTGCGGACAACTGATGTTTAAGTTTATTGAATGCATTTTCGCAATCATCAGTCCACTTGAATTCAACATTTTTCATTAACAACACAAACAGAGGAGAAGCTATTTTAGAAAAATCCTTAATGAATCTTCTATAATATCCGGCATGTCCTAAAAAACTTCTCACCTCAGTTTGTGTTTTGGGGATAGGAAGGTTCTGAATCACCTGAATTTTAGCTGGATCGACTTGAATTCCTAAAAATGAAATGAAATGACCTAATACAACTCCTTGATTCATCATCATATGGCATTTTTCAGTGCTTAAGGCAAGGTGTGCTTCTATACACCGCTTAAGTACTTTTTCAAGGTTTTGCAGTGCATCCTCAAAGGTCACTCCATAAGGAGTAAAGTCGTCCATGAATATTTCTAATGAATCATTTAACATATCAGAAAAGATTCCTATCACCGCTCTTTGGAATGTTGCTGGAGCGTTGCATAGCCCAAATGGAAGTACTCTGTAAGCAAAGGTTCCCCATGGGCTAGTAAATGTGGTTTTGTCCTGGTCCTGGGGTGCAATCCTAATCTGATTGTATCCACTAAACCCATCCAAGAATGAGAAGAATTTCTTACCTGCTAAATTATCCAATACCTGATCAATAAAAGGTAAAGGGAAATGGTCTTTTTGGGTGGCTTTATTCAATGATCTATAGTCCACACATACTCGCCATTTCCCATTCTTCTTCGGTACAATTACAAGTGGGGAAACCCACTCACTATCAGATATTGGATATATAAATCCTGCATTTAAGAGTTTTTGGAGTTCCTCCTTCACAATTTCTCTAAGATTGGGGTTCATTCTTTGCTGGGGTTGACAGACTGGCCAGGATCCCTCCTTAATATAAATACGGTGAGTGCATAGTTCAGGGGAGATCCCTTTCATGTCTGTGTAGTCCCATGCAAATGCCTCTTTATTTGCTTGGAGTAACTTTATTAATTGCTGTCTTTCATTATCAGCCAAGTCAGGATTTATATTTAGTGTTTTACCAGGTTCAATTTCAATTGTTGTGCTCTTGGAAGGGCTGCCTAATGCTGTCTGGCATAAGTTTTCATCTTTCATATTCTGTTGGGATTCAGATTCTAAGATTGCAGTGAAGTGGTTATATGTTTCAGGGTTAACCGAAGAGGGTTCAGAAATAAAGCTGCTGATTAGTTCATCTTCGGTGGAGTCCTTAAAAGTCAAGGCTTGTCCAATAGTCAGTATTGGTTGGGTTTCTTCATCCTCATAGTCTACCCATACAGAATTGTCACTATTAATCATGGGTGTGGCATGAGGATAGAGGGTGAGCTGTTTAGTTTCCTGCCCATTGGAGATGGTCATTGATCCTGATCTACAACTGATGAAAGCATCTGCTGTAGCCAGCCAAGGTCTCCCTAGAATCAACAGATGACCCCCCAACTTTGTTTTAGTTTGTAGCACCACAAATTCTGCCGGGTAGTTCCAGGATTCTACAGAAATTATAATATCTTCAATGACCCCCTCAGGTTTAATTGTAGATTGGTCAGCCAACTCTAAGATTGTTGGAGTTTCCCTAATTAAGTTTTTCGACTGAAGCAGTTGTGCTGTTTCGAGTGTCATAATATTTATTGCAGCTCCTAAGTCTACTAGAACTTTAGAGATAAAGGTTTTTCCGACCTGGACTGTTACTGTAGGGTGACCATGGTCACCATACTTCACAGGATAATCTTTTTCGGTCATTAAGGCAGTTAATTCTCCCATCACATGAACTGTGAGGGGATCCTTAGCCTTTCTTCCTGGTTTCTTTATACAAATGTCTCTAATGGTTCTAGCATAAATAGGCACATCTCTTAATGCTTGCAGTAATGGGATTTTAACATACAAATTCTGTAACTCTCCTAAAAGGTTAAAGGTAGGTTGCTCAAGTGTTTTCGTGAGAGCTAGTCGTTCAGGAAAGGGTGGATCTATCGTTTGATCATTATTATTAGGTGCTGATTCTGCTGTTTCAGCATTGTTGTTAGGTGATTTTTCTTTTCTAACTTCTTCTTTGTCAGAGTCAGTGATATCATCTATAATGGGTTCAACAATTCTCCCAGAGCGAAGATGGATATCGTTACATTGCAGGGGAGAGACAGGTTGATTGTGAATGTCAATTACTTGCAGGGCTTTATTATTATTTGGATTAGGGTTAGGTTGTACAGGCAGCTGCGGTCTAATTGCCTGATTATTTGGAGGAGTATTAGATGGTAGGGAAAGAGACTGTTGTTGTTGAGGAAATGGCATCTGTTGGGCTGCCCAATTTGGATTCCATTGATTGAAATATGGTTGTTGGGGAGCCCAAGGATTCCATATAGTAGGATCATGAAAAGGAAGATTTGGTTGCTGCATAGGTGGAAAGTTCATTGTATTATAGGGTGGGTACTGCATTTGGTTCATGGGTGGGTAAAAAGGAGGATTATTATTCCAACGATTGAATGTTGTATTAGAGCTCATACCTTGTCTTTGTGGCCATTGCCTCCTCTGTGTCATCAGGTACACTGCTTCAGCCTCTTCCTCAGTTGACTGCAGTGCTGCTTTGATTCTAGGCAGAGAGGGGCATTGCTGCGTTTCATGGTCCTTCTCGCAGATTGTGCAGATAGGTATGTTATCCAGTGGGCATTCCCTAAGTGGGTGATTTTCTCTGCATTTGGAACAAAAGATAGCTAGAGCAGCTTCTGCTTCCGCCTGTTTCTTCTTAAGCTGCAGAGCATCGATTTGTGAAGCAAAAGAGCTTAGCATCTCAGTTTTAAATTCTTCTAATAAGTTACCTATTTCGGCTCTTGTTGCTCCTCCACTGGCTGACTTCTGAACTCTTGAATACACATTATCTCTGCTCTTTGATCTGCTGCCTGCTCCTCTTGAGCATCTCATGCAGAGATTGATGATTTCATCAAATGATTCTTTGGAAATGTCCCCTTTTCCTAGCATGTTCAGCATGTCCAAGCAGTCATCTCTTACCCCTTTCAGCAATATGGTCTTTAGAATGTCTTTACTCATATTAGGATGGTCAGACCTCTGCAGATTATACTGCAGTCTTTCCACAAAATCTTCTAAGCTCTCGTCTTCCTTCTGAA
Organism: Pinus tabuliformis; assembly: GCA_031772625.1. Classification (NCBI taxonomy): domain Eukaryota; kingdom Viridiplantae; phylum Streptophyta; class Pinopsida; order Pinales; family Pinaceae; genus Pinus; species Pinus tabuliformis. Next base: position 2,065,167,919 of record CM062816.1, read on the forward strand.
CCATTTTGAACAGTTCTTCCTTCCTTTCTCTCGTTCGGCAATAGTCTTGATATTTGGCCAAGAATCCTTCTTTCATCTGGTCCCAGGTGGTGATTACCTGAGCTCCTAAGCTCATGAACCACCTCAGCGCATTCCCTTTTAGTGTTGCTGGAAACAATTTAAGTTTCTGATTAGGATTCACATAATCATAACTTCTGCATAGTATGTCGAATTCAAAGAGGAATTCGTCTGGGTCCTCAGAGGATAACCCATGGAAGTTGGGTAATGCTGAGAGTGGAATATTCTTCATAGGGGTCGTTCCTCTCGGGAGCTCCCCAATAGGAAATTCCAGGGTAGAGAGCGAATTTTCCCCTCTTCCTTCTGTTCTGTTATCCTCCATTGGTCTCTTTCCTGAATCACTTAGTTTGTCTTCTGTATCTTCAGGTTCTTCCACCGGTTCCTCAGTGTATTCTGGTGCTTCCAGCTTCCTTTCAGGTCCCAGTACTTCCTCCGTCTGTTGGTCCGTCTGTGAGGAGTATTGGATTTGCGGTCTCCGGGAACTCGTCCTCTGTGATGTTTCGGCCTTTGAGATGATCTCGTCAATAAAATTCTTTCTTCCTCCCCTGCTGCCTGCGAAATTAGGTTTCTTGCGTCCTCTCATGCACCTGTTATTTTCACGAAGAAACCATTAATGCTTTTAGAAATATTTAGTTGCCTTCCCCGGCAACGGCGCCAAAATGTTGGCTAGTTGAATTGTTTATGAATTAAACAATCAAGTACCACATTAATTGTCAACCAGGGAAAGTCTTTTTATTCCAAAGGCTACTGCGTACTGTATGTACTTAAATTCTAAAAGCATTGAAAAGCTGTAGTATACGTAATTCTTACGCTAAGTCATCACAGTACTGTTAAAATGAAAGTAATTAATTAAAACTACAAATCTGAAAAGCAAAGTGATGGATGCTCTGTTGGCAGAGGATCAGGACCCTATCCTCCAGGTGGGGACGTTCAGCACCTGCCCCTGTAATCAGATTGCTAATACACACTGCACTCTAATTCACCGGTGAGAAACAACTTCAAGCAATTAATGAAACAGAGTACTAGCAAAACAGAAATACCAGAGGTAATGCTACAGAATCCAAACAGAGTACCAGCAGAAAGAAACTATTACACACTTACACACTTGACAGAAAAGTAAATGGGTGAATCTTGTGAGGAAGGTGGGCCCAGTCCCTCTCACAAGATTCCCCGGAACACGAAGACTGGATTAAGTACTCAAAACAATTTTATATTCATCTGCCAAAAGGATTCAAGTACAATAAAGTTCAGACTTGCTGATGTCTCTCAAAATCTCACTTACAGACTGACTATAGACTGACTCCCCTTCTCATGTAGATGTCTCCTCTTTATAGAGGAGACATCTATTACAATAGATGATTACAGTTCATTCAGTTAACCCATTCTATCAAAAATAAGAATTACAGAACGCTGTTACAACAATATAATAATATGTTCTTTCTTGGGTTCTGGCTGTTACACAGCTGGTAACTGACTTCGACCGTCTTCTCGGGATCTTCGCATTCCTTTGCCGTTTCCCCATGCTGTTCCTGATTTAGGCAATGGTGACTGTGTTCTACCCGCTTTAGACATCTGCTTGATTATGCCGCGTCAGAGTTCTTTAGATAGTTGCCGTCTGTTATTCGCAGCTGTTGCAAAATAGCTTGCTTTAGATGATTGTTGTTGCTGACTGTAGCAACTGCGGAGTTGCTGCTTCTGGTGTTGTAGCAACTGCGTAGTTGCCGTTTCTGGTGTTGCAGCAACTGCGTAGTTGCCGTTTCTGGTGTTGCAGCAACTGCGTAGTTGCTGTTTCTGGTGTTACAACAACTATACATTATAATTCCTGCAAGCTTAAGACAATTACTTGACAATTTAGTCAGCTTTTCCAAGGATAAATATAAAGATACTCACGAATATGCAATGAACAATTAAACATAGATATGCGGGAAGTTACTTCGTACCTTGGGGTAATTAAGTCATTATAAAATCAAAAGCTTTCAACCTATGACTGCAAAAGGATAATATTATGGCAAAAAGATAAGGTCAAAATAGGTCAATTCTGAGTCCCAACAGAAATCTGCTTTGAACTCTGCAAAGCTCTATAAACTAGCATAGACTGTGGGTGATAACTACGGCTTGTGATTGATCGCCATCTAGATATTCATCTCCATTAGCACCCAGAAAATATTACTTTCTCTGATACCCTGCGTGTCCTTGGTCACCCATAGCGAAGCGTACTTCACTGCCTCTGGAAGTTCCAGCACAGCCGAAGGGAATTAACTATCTTCGGGAAACTCCCATGTCACCAATACAATTGTTAACAGGATCCACGCGTAATGAACGTTTTGTCCTGCTCCTGTGCCTCGTGATAGTTCGCAAGGAACTCACCGCATAGATTGTTCGCCCAGTTGAACTGGACTCCTTCTGCGCATGGGCCTCTAGTGAAACCACTAGTGCGGGCACCTCATCTGCGCGACACTTCCGCATCACCTTCCTTGCCAATATTTCTGTCACAACCTTGATTGTAGGGTTGTTAATGCTGGAGATGGCATACCCTCACTTCTTCTTCTCTAGTTTGAACTTCTTCTTCATTACTTCCGCGAGGGCCAACTTGCCACCTTTTCCCTCTGAAATGTTGGCTGGATCCTCTCCTGAGTAAGGTATCCATGTAATCCAGTGAATCGGATGGTTTGTGATAGGGATGGGCTCCTCTAGCCATAAGCACCCTTCATGTACCAAGCAGAGCAACTACCTGATGATAAAGACGATCACTAGGGCGCGATGATAATGTGGCACCCAGAGCAAGTTAAGCAACTCGGCTTTCTCTACACCTTTGAGCCATGTTCGCGGCTCCAATTTAATTGTTCCAACAATCGCGTTGATCCTCTGGTGCATTAGCTTATCAGTCTCTAAATGCGGGAACTTCTAGTGGCTTGCGAGGTCCCAATCTTCAAATTTCAACACAGGAACCCGTCTCAAGTGCGGTCCCTCAAAAATAATATCATCTGGGAGTAGCGAAGTTTGTGGAGAGCTCTTGCTCTCATCTATATCCTTCAGCACCTTGGCTTTACCCTTGCATAGAGGAAGATATTAAAGTAACCAGGTAATAGGGTCCGCGCCCTGGGTTTCAACTTCCATCTCTACATCCTCCTCATCTACGAGGATTTCTTCAAATTCTTCTTCCTCTTCGTCCTCTAGATCGATGCCCTTCCCCTTTTCCTGTAATGTGAGTTTGGTCCTCTATGGAATTTTGGGCGAGATGCACATCGGGATCATAACATGCTTATGCTTCCTAGGTCTCAGTGTTCTAGGTGATTTAGGGACCTCAACTATCGCTGCAGCGCTCTCTAGCGCTTCTACTTCCGCAATTTCCTGCGCGGCTTCCTCGGCTATCACTACTCCTATGTCCATGGCTTCTTTTGGTGCTGACATAACTCTATTCCAAAATTCTTTCAGTGTCTTTGATAGTTACTCAAACAATGAATTCACTTTTAGAGTCTCGAATAAGTTTCGGTTCATGAATACTTGAGTGCGCAACAACTCAATTCTCAAATTACCAAGTGTTTTTTGCTGGACAACCACTTGTAATTTATAGGGCCTTTTGAATTTAAATTCGACCGTTCCCCCCACATTCGACCCATTAATGCTAGATTGGCGAAAATTATTTCAAGAATCTAACCCATAAAGTTTGCCTTAAATGCCTGACGCCCGCTCCATTTGGCCTAAAACCAACCATCAAATCATGAATAGTGACTTTACCGGTCACTTTCCAATAGACCTGCGTGCTAGCGCAGCTGTCTTCGTGCTATCACGGACCTTATGGAACTTCACTGCTTCCCAAAGTCCTGACATCGCGCAGCTCCTGGGCAGTGTAATTTATAGTCTTGCACCTCCTTTCACCTACATGGAGTGCTAAGACTGTGGCACTTTCATATAGTCACATTGCTGGATCGCCGGTGTATGGCTTCAAGCGACTGCCATTCACCTTTCCTGGGAAGGGTTCTCCATTTAACTTGAGCAACTGTACTACACCTCCGTCAGTAATCTCCTTAATAATATACGACCCTAACCATTGCATCTTGAACTTTCCAGGGAATTGGTCAAACTTACAATCATACAAGAAAACCAGATCGTTTGCCTTGAATGTACGCAACTTGATGTCAGTCGTGCCATGCCTTTTCACGCTGCCTTTGGAACTACTGGTGAAATCCTACCAAAAATTGTTCTTCTTCGAGCTCATCCAGCTGCGAGCCTCTCTTCCAGGGCTCCGCGATGAGTCATACCTGTGAGCGTTTCTATGTGCAAACTAGGCACGATGTATTCCATAGGCATTACGACCTCCACTCCATAGACAAGCCTAAAAGGTGTCTGTCCCGTTAGCTTCTTGCATGTTGTCCAATAATCCCATAAAACTGCAGGTATGCCCAGGTCCCAATCACTTCACTGAGCATTGCATACCTTAGTCAGCGCATTTTCAAGCACTTAGTTGAACGCTTCCACTGTTCTATTAGCCTCGGGTGATAAGGTGTGCTCTTTTTATGATACACTTGAAATTCCTCCATTACTGCGCTGATCATCTCATTCAGAAAGTGCATACCACGATCACTCATCAAGATCCTCGGACTTCCAAATTAGGTCAGTACATGTTCAGATAGAAACTTTGCGGCAGTTGCGCCCGTGCAATCATTCACTGACTTCGCTTCTGGCCAATGAGTCAAATATTTCGTCACAGTGATAATATACCCCGCGTCTATCTTTCCTTGAGGTTTAATAGGTCCTACAAAATCTATTTCCCACTTTTTGAAAGGTTGCAACGTCATTTGTGGATTCAAAGGAATTTCATCCCTCCGCGATGGTTGGCCTGTTCATTAACATACATCACATGCCTTGCAATATGCTTTTGAATCCTGATGAAGGCCACCACAACCCTGCGCGTAGAATCTTCTACGCGGTTGCTCTTCCTGCATAATGTCCTCCTGTGGCACCCCCATGAGCATCTGCGAGGATGCTGCTTTGTTCAAACTCAGGTACATACCTTTGCGATATCTCATCATTCCCCATCTTGTATATATGCCCAGTAATGCCAGAGAAATCTGCCACGCGCACCACTAATTCCTTCTTTTGCTGGATAGAGTATCCTTTCGGCGCAGTTCCAGTTGTTATAAAGTGTACTATATCCTCTAAATGTCCATCCGCAATGCGCACAGCAAAGAGCTGCGCGTCAGGTAATGCTTCCTCCAAACTAGTAGGTTCTTCCCCTGTCTTGATGCATGACAGGTGATCTGGTCCCGCATTCAATCATCCAGGCTTTACAACAAATTCAAAATCATACTCCTAGAATAATAAGAGCCATCTACAAATTCGTGCCCCCAACACAGGCTTATTGACCAGGTACTTTAGCGCAGAGTGATCTGTATACATCTTAAAGTGGCCTCCTAGCAAGTAGTGTCGATATTACTGTAGCAAATATACCATAGCTATCCCCTCGCGCTCAGTGGTGGAATAGTTCTTCTCTGCATTGGATAATCTGTGACTTACGAATGCGATAGGGTGATCTTAGCCTTCTCCACCATCATGTGTTAGTACTGAACCCAGCTCTATACACGACGTGTCGACATGTACATGAAACTCTTTCTTCTAGTTCGGGAAGATAAGAATCAGTGCAGTAACCATCTTTTCTTTCAATATATCCAATATCTTTTTACAGTCATCATTCTAGCAGAACGTGACATCCTTCTTCTACAAATTTTTCCATCGGCGTAGTGATTTGGGCATAGCCCTTGATAAAATTTCGGTAATATCCCGTGTGACCAAGAGTAGCGCGTAGCTTTTTCACACTCCTCAGCCCTTCGAAGTTGAGAATCACCGTGATCTTCATGGGGTCTACCATCAACCCTTGTCTGCAAACTACATGCCCCAATAGGTTCCCAAAGGGAATGAGAAATAGATACTTCTTGAGGTTGAGTGCGATTTGGTATCTTTGACAGGTATCCAACATCAAGCACAAGCTCGCTACATGGCGCTTAACCAGCCTAAATACAGTCCAGTCATTGAAATAGACCTTTAGGAGCTTATGAATATATTCCTTGAATGCTGCAACAACCACACGCAAAAAGATAGCATGCGCATTCTTCAATCCAAACAGCATGATAGTATATTGAAAGCAACCCCATTTAGTCACGAAGGTTGTCTTGCTCCTGTCCTTTGGCACGATTTTGATTTGATGGTACCCCGAGAACCCATCTGTGAAAGAATATGCTTCCTAACCACCTATATTGTCCAACACTTCATCATTCAATTTTCTGAGATCCACGCATATCCTTATCTCATCCTTCTGCTTCTTCTCTTGCACCACCATCGGACTTACCCAATCAGATTCTTCCACAGGCTCAATGATGCCTGCTACGAGCATTTTGTCTAGTTCTACACAGACCTTTTCCTTGTATTTCGGATTTAAGTGGTAAGGCCTCTTCTTAACTGGCTTCGTGTCGAGCTTTAATGTGATCTTCATTACTCCTAGATCTCCGATTATTCCTTTCAAATCCGTAAACTTGGTCAGGAATAAGTGCTGATATTCCCGGAGTAATTCAACGACCTTATCCACAATCTCGTCATCCCAGTAGTCCGCGATTTTCGCAAATTTGGGTTTTGCCTCCTTACCAATGTTCACCTATTTATTTTTCACCGACGTGGTTATATCAGGGTTCTCAATCTATGGTCATTGAAACTTGCGGTGGCATTCTTCTTCTGGCAACAGAACCATTTGTTGGCTTGAGGGGGCCTGACCCAGGTTCAACGTTAGTTAGCCAAACAAATCCCTACACTACTAGCACTTTCGACATCAACCCACGGAGCACGGTCTGAAGTCTCACCCGAAGCAGTATGAGGGGATGCTGGAACCAAGTTTCCACACCCTTAAGATGGTTATGATGTTGGTTTGTTCCAACTATACCTGCCTTCGCGCAGGTTGCTTATCCCTCTGCTCTACCCTTCAGTACCTATGCAAAATGATACAATTAGCTTTCGCGCAGCCCCAACCAGGGTCGGAAGTCCTTTCACGTTGCTAGGGCAGTGATCTGCGATATCTCCAAAACTAGGCTATGTAACTTACATATTTTGTTAATAGATCTTATTTAGCTTTGCGTAAATAGATGTTCTTAGTTGCATTCATTTAACCAATACAATTATACACATTCACGCATCATATAAGAATTAGAAGTGAAATTCATACCCAATTGTAGGAATTTACAGGGTAAGTTCCACAGAAAGAATACCAAAAGGACACCGCTCACAACCAGATCTCAAATCAATACACCAGTATTTTTGACGTGGTTAAAACCCTCAGAGTGCAAGGAGGGAAACAGTCCACGGCCTGTCCCAACGTGGGTACTACAGGCAATTTATTAATCAAAGAATGAAAATTTACATAAGCTTCTCTCATGCACGGATTTTCCGAACAATGACCCTCCATGCGCTTTAAATAGAACTCATGGACCAATCGGGTGTCAAGCCACGGATCAAGTGTCGGTAATACCGAGGTGAGAGTGAACCGTCGGATCACTACATATCGTGACCGTCGGATTGTAAGTTACAAAATGTACAACGGTAAAGAAACACACTTTACCTAACTCTAACCTAACTCTATACTAGACCAAGTTGAACTTAACTATATCCTATGTGTCGGAATATCCTAACATCCCCCCTTAAGAACAACTTGGGATAGGATTGAAGGATTTACAAATATGACACAATAGGAGAAGGAAGGAGGCACTAGAGCCTATCCCCCCTTAGTGACAACTTCCTGAACTCCAAGCATATATCGAAGTTTAGTGAACTTCGCCTCTGTGAGAGCCTTTGTGAAGATGTCTGCAACCTGATCATCTGTTGGACAATATTGCACTTCAAGAACATGGTCATGAATGAGCTTTCTGATGAAGTGCATGTGTAGTTCAATGTGTTTGCTGCGCTGATGCTGGACTGGATCTTTGCATAGCTGAATGGCACTTTGATTATCACACCAAAGTGTGGTTGAATGCTGCTGCTCAAAGCCAAACTCTGATAGGATCTGACGAAGCCACAAGGCTTCCTTACTAGCTTCCACGGCACCACGATACTCTGCTTCTGCTGACGAAAGAGAAATGGCAGCCTGTTTCTTACAAGCCCATGTAATAGGTCCTGAACCAAGAGTGAAGACATAACCGGCAGTAGACTTCCGATCATCAGGGTCACCAGCCCAATCAGAATCAGTGAAACCAACTAACAGAGGAGCTGCTTTGGCACTGTAATGAATCCCAAACTGTACTGTACCTCGAACATAACGAAGTATTCTTTTAGCTGCTTTCCAATGACTTTCACGGGGGTTTTGCATAAAACGCGCAACAAGGCCAACAACAAAGGAAAGATCAGGACGAGTATGGGTTAAATACAGAGTTTTCCGACAAGTTGACGGTATAAGGTAGCATCAACTTCAGGAGAGGTACAAGAGACTGAAAGTTTGACTCCAGACTGAAAGGGAGAAGGGGCTGGCTTACAGTCTTCCATGTGAAAATGACGAAGAATATCACAAGCATACTTGGACTGGGAAAGGAAAATACCCTCTTGGATTGCAAGACTTGAAGACCGAGAAAATAGTGTAAATGTCCTAAGTCTGTCATTTCAAATTTCTTTTTAAGGCTGGACTTCACATGGTTTATAAGGTTGGGATCACTACCAGTAAGAATAAGATCATCAACATAAAGAACAAGGATGATAAGAGAGTTGCCCTCTTTCTTGGTGTAGACAGTATTGTCAGAATGACACCTAGAAAAGCCAGATTCTAAAAGAAAGCTATCCATTTTGGCATACCAAGCCCGAGGAGCTTGCTTGAGGCCATAAAGGGATTTCTTAAGTCGACAAACAAGGCTGGAGTCTGTTTGTATGAAGCCAATGGGTTGTTCCATATAGATTTCTTCCTGCAAGTCCCCATGCAAGAAGGCAGATTTAACATCCATCTGATGGACTTCCCATTTTAAAGAGGCAGCAAGGGAAAGAACAAGGGGGATAGAGTTCATTTTGGCAACAGGGAAAAGGTTTCAGTGTAGTCAATGCCTTCAACCTGTGAAAAGCCCTTAGCAACGAGATGAGCTTTATGTTTATCAACTTTCCCATCTGGTCCATACTTGGTTCTGTAAACCCATTTACATCTAACAAGTTTGCGTCCCTTTGGTAGAGGAACAAGATCCCATGTATCATTTGTCATCAATGAATGATATTCTTCATTCATAGCTGCTTCCCAATGTGGATGGCCTGAAGCTTCTGCAAAAGTGTCAGGATCATGATTTACTGGAGCTTGAGCCAGTAAAGAAGAGGCTCTTTCAAACTGAGAACGTGTACGTCGCTGATCTGTAGGATCACCGGCAAGATCACCTGCTGCATCCCGAGTAGCACGGACCCATCTTGGAAGTTGAGGATCCTGAGAAGGTGGGGGAGGATTATCATCCTCGCTTTCATCATCTGAAGAAGAAATGTTTTCAAAGATAGAAGAGATAGGAAGAGGTGGCACATCCGCCGGACTAGGCTCGCAGGCCGATTTATTTTCATCAAATTTTACATCTCTTCTAATGATAACATTTTTGGACTTAAATGGAATAAGTCTATAACCTTTTACATCTTCAGAATATCCAACAAAAGTACATTTCTCACTTTTAGGTTCTAAAGCTTTATGCTTTTCATCTGGAATATGGGCCCATGCTTCACTTCCAAACACACGAAAGTGACTTACATCTGGTTTAATGGAACTCCAAGCTTCTTCTGGAGTGATATTCTCTAGAACCTTAGTAGGAGTGCGATTGATTATATAATTTGCACAATTAATTGCTTCGGCCCAAAAACTAAGACTGAGTCCTTTAGATTGCAGCATACAATTAGCCATTTCCTTTAAGGTGCGATTTTTCCTTTCAGCTACACCATTTTGTTGTGGAGTGTATGGAACAGTATGTTGCATTTGAATTCCATTTTCGGTGCAAAAGTTGATGAATGTGTTTTTAACATATTCTCCACCATTATCAGTTCTTAGCTTAAGAATTTGATGTCCAGATTGTTTTTCAACAAATGCTTTGAAGGCCAAAAAAGTGGTAAATACTTCGCTCTTGAGTTTTAAGAAGTATACCCAAGTGCGTCTGGAGAAATCATCAATGAAAGTTAAGAAGTACTTGCAGCCAGAGAATGAAGCAACAGGAAGAGGACCACATAAATCACTGTGCACAAGCTGTAAAGGGGCTGAGGCGTGCCAAGAGGCACGTTTGTCAAAACTGTCCCGATGATGTTTTCCGAGTACACATCCGGAACAAACACCATCTCTGCAAGATACCATAGGAAGACCTGTCACCATATTTTCTTTACATAGATGCTGAAGGGAGCGATAGTTTAAGTGACCAAATCGCTCATGCCAAAGTTTGCTCACTTCATCATTATGAGCAACAAATACTGAGGGAAGATTGGATGACCCAAAGTTGTGAAACTTATACAACCTTTTGGAATCATCAGCAAGACCAGTAGCTAGAATCTGTTTAGGATCTTTTAGATCCTTGATTACAACATCATGAGGTGAAAATTCAACAATTTTACCTTCACCTGAATGAGTTATCTGATAGACAGATAGAAGGTTGCAGGATAAGGTTGGAACACATAATACATCATTAAACTGACCATTGTCTAGATGAACAGTTCCAGTCCCTACAACATTAAGAGATCTATCATCACCAATATATATATTTTTGGTGTTACAATCATTTAAAGAAGAAAACATGGCTTGGTTTTTGGCCATGTGACAAGAGGCTCCAGAATCAATGAGCCACTCATGAGAATGAGAAGAAGAAGAAGATACATTTAATGCATAACCAGACTGAGATGATTGACAATGACATGCAGAAAGTGCCATTCCGGAAGTTGAAGTTGAAGTAGGCTCCACATGGATGTTATGTTTCTTCATTGCGGCTTCCAAGGCTTCCATCTTCTTAAAGCATTTAGATTCTAAGTGGCCATCTCGATTACAAAAGTTACAATGTCTATCAGTCTTCTTCCATTTGTTTTTATTGGTCTTATCATTTTGCTGAAATGATCTTTCATTTTGAGGCTGAAATGGTTTAGGACCATTCTTTTGAGGATATGACTTCTTAGGATTCTTTGAATTTGGTTGCTGCTGGGCGGCTAACGCTTTCGTGGAAGAGTTTCCAAGATTAAGAAGACCAAGGTGTAAGAGTTTTTCTTGTTCTCTTATTAAGGAATCACAAAAGGAGTCAAAGGAAGGGGGCTTGTAGTCTTGTCCTTGACAAATGAAAGCTTCCCTTGTAGAATGGAAAGTGGAAACAAATACAGAGTAGGCTGGTCCCAACTTAGTAAGGATGGAATAAATAAGGTTACCATCGTCTTTCTTAACTTTAACACCTTCCAAGAGATATCTAAGGTTCTTGAATTTGGACAAGAAATCTTCAATGCAAGAAAAATTATTAGGATCCAAAGTAAGCAGCTCATTTTCAAGTTGATGGGCTCTAATTTCATTTTTAATCCCAAAAACTTTAGCAAGTTTTTCTAATGCTTCATGAGGAGTCTCAAGTTCCGCAATGTGGAATCTAAGATCAGGAGAAATAGACATCCCTATCAAACCACGTGCTTGATCTTGTCTATTTTCCCATTTTTCCGCCTTGTCTTCATCTTTTGGTTTCTTCTCTTGGTCTGTGGCTATTCTGAAGAGACCTTTACTTCTAAGTAAATCTTCGATGTAGGCTACCCATTGGAAGTAGTTAGTGCTGTCAAGAATGACTTGGCATGGACTTTCCATTTTTAAAAAAAACTGAAGCTGAAGATGCTGAAAGTAGGTGTTCCAATGGATAGATCTCGAAAAAATAGGCGGTTTTAAAAAAAACGGCTCTGAAAAAGGCTTCCGGATGAAGAAGTTATGGCTTTTTGAAAAATAATTGTTGAAGTAGCCGGCAAAGTGCGCGAATGTGCGGGAATGAAAAAATCCGCCCCCACAAAATGGAGACTTGAACCCAAGACCTCTACTCTCTTAAAATAGCTTTGAACCAATTGATCTATACAAAAAATTTGAGAGAGAGAGAGAGAGAGAGAGAGAGAGAGAGAGGGGGGGGGGGCGCTCGGTTTGCGTGCTTGCCTTGAGAAAGCTCTTTTTCCCTACAAAACACAAAACACAAAACCCAACACGAATATGCAAAGAAAAACGAACCTTGCGGCTCGAAGTTAGCTTTAGCCAAAAAACTAGAAATTTAAAAAAAAATCTCAAAGTTAGCTTTAGCCGAAAAACTAAATATTTTTCTCAATGTTTTTGATTTTCCGAGATCACACTAAGGTGCAGGGAAAAGAGCATACGCATGAGAAAAATCCTTCCTTTCTGTTTCTGATTTGCCCAGATCGCACAGAGTCGCAGGGCAAAGAGCATACGCAGAAATGAAAGGTATAGATCCAGTTAAAAAAAAGGCTAAATAAACTGAGACCGAAGTAAGCAGAGAGAAAATAACAGTAAACTACAAAAAAAACACTGTATACCTCCCGATCTGAAAAATGACGCAGCTAGGGCTACCGGAAACCTTTTCGCGTGAAACGAAAGGGGTTCCTCACTGGAACAGATGCTCCGAACGCAACAGAGCAGTCCTCTCGGCCCGAAAGCAGTCAGAAACAGCAGATCTAGGAAACGACAGCCGCATGCAGTTCTACCGGCTTCAGATTTGGATCACCAACGGACGCGGCCCTCAAATAGCTCTGATACCATGTAGGAATTTACAGGGTAAGTTCCACAGAAAGAATACCAAAAGGACACCGCTCACAACCAGATCTCAAATCAATACACCAGTATTTTTGACGTGGTTAAAACCCTCAGAGTGCAAGGAGGGAAACAGTCCACGTCCTGTCCCAACGTGGGTACTACAGACAATTTATTAATCAAAGAATGAAAATTTACATAAGCTTCTCTCATGCACGGATTTTCCGAACAATGACCCTCCATGCGCTTTAAATAGAACTCATGGACCAATCGGGTGTCAAGCCACGGATCAAGTGTCGGTAATACCGAGGTGAGAGTGAACCGTCGGATCACTACATATCGTGACCGTCGGATTGTAAGTTACAAAATGTACAACGGTAAAGAAACACACTTTACCTAACTCTAACCTAACTCTATACTAGACCAAGTTGAACTTAACTATATCCTATGTGTCGGAATATCCTAACACCAATATCTCAGATGCATAAACAGGAAATAAAGACGCAGAAATGATAGAATACTATTCTTTATTGATAATTCCAGATAATTATAGACTCGACTCACCTTGCGCACTTAGCGGCAGGGGTTCGCACACTCAGTTGCAGACTTATAGGCCTCTGCGCACTTAGCGGCAGGGGTCCGCGCACTCAGTTGCAGACTTCTAGGCCTCTGCGCACTCAGCTGAAGAGCCTCTACCTATGCTACGACCCAAAACTTAGGCTTCTATTTTAGATCTATCTCTCATACATCTTCGATCTTAATCCATGATTCCCTACCTCTAACTACTTAGAACTTAGCTAAATTAATGCGTCATAGGGGCTAAATTCCTAGGTATGCTTAGGAGGTTTGTTACAATGAGAACAATTGAATAAAGGTGCATTAAATCCAAAGGAAACCTCTCCTGCGTGAACGGTATGCCGATTTTTTCAATGATTGTGTCTGCATTCTAAACTGTGTCTTATAACTCAACATTTACTTATATTGACCACTTGTTGTCGTGACTGTGTTGCGTTGTATTTCATTGAAGGAAAGTGGTATTGATATGGTTAATGTGATTGTGTTGTTTTGAATGGTATCACACCATAGAATGGTATTACTGTGTTGTGTTGTTTGATATGGCGTGACTGTGGCCCTTCAAACCACCTCCCTCATATACCAATCTCCCATGCCACTTGACTCTTGATACCACTCCCTCACTCTCCAGACACTGGTTGCATGTCTGCATGAAACAAAACACGAGACTGTGCATCGGACTATTAAATGGTATGTAGATGATCTTTCGATGACAGGTAAAAATGAGAGCTATATTGCATCCATAAGGAAGGAATTGAGGAAATGTTTTGAAATGACAGACTTGGTGTGTGTTCACTACTCTCTTGGTATTGAAGTAACTCAACATCTGAAGGTTGTATTCCTCTCTCAAAAGAAGTACATTGGAGATATGTTGAACAATTTTGGCATGGCTGAGTGAAATCCTTTGAATACTCCAATGGAACATAACTAAAACCTCACATGCACTGAAGGAAAATAATTTGAGGATGCAACGAAGTATAGACAACTTGTAGGAAGTCTCATCTACCTGACTACTACCATACTAGACATCTCATTTGTTGTTGAAATCCTCTCCATGTTTATGAAAAAACCTTGTGAGGGACATTGATCTACTGCGAAATGGTTTCTAAAGTACTTGAAGGGAACTCAAGGCTTTGGACTTAAGTATACAGAGGTCAATGACTTCAACTTGATTGGATACTCTGATTCAAACCTTGATGGAGATAAAGAAACCAAGGTATCTACTTTAGGTTATGCTATTAGTCTTGGATCAAAAGCTATCTCCTGGAGGTCACACAAACAATAAGTTCTAGTAGATTCCACAATTGAGGCAGAGTATGTGGCAGCAGCTGAAGCAACAAAGGAAATTGTGTGGCTCAGGAAAATTCTGGAATATTTGTAGGAAAATCAAGTGCGTTCAACTCCTCTCATCATTGACAACACTTCTGCAATAAAGTTGGCCAAAGCCCAAAGTTCCATGATCAAATAAAGCATATCAATACAACATACCATCTGATTTGACATCATGTTAAGGCCAAGATAATTCCCCTATGCCGTTGTTGCACAAATGGGTAGATTGTAGACATCTTCACCAAAGCTCTTGGAAGAGAAAAGTTCGAAAGATTCATAACAATGCTTGGACTCACCAACATCGCTTTAGATTAGGGGGGGAATGTTGACACCTAATCTTTGGGATTAGGTAATCCATGTAAAATAATGTATATTGAATATAAGGAGAATTGGAATATGAAGAGACATTTGGAGATGAAGCCTAAGAGTCTTTCCCTCCATGTATATATCTATGACCAGTCTTAATGAAAAATCATAATTTTCTTTGAGGAGTTACTTCCTGGCTTGACAAGATGAAGTGATTTAAAACTTAGCAAATATATATATAAATTTATATTATATATCAAAAAGTACATCTATACTAATTTTAAAGTAACATTAATTCTAAACATTAAAATGTTTCAATATGCAAATAACATATGGATAGCCTAAGTTTGAATTAAATTATTCATTACATTTAGTGTAGTTTATTCTTTTCTCTACTTGGAATGACCTTGGTTCTCCACATTCATTTTACTTGGCATGAATTTCTCTCATCTCGGTCTACCTACTCCCATGATTTCAAACTAGAAACATGGGAATGGAGAGATACACCATTTCTAGGAAAAACCAATACCAAGATATTGGTGAGGCCTACATATGAATCCCATTTAATGTATTTTGATTTGCATGAGACCTAGACAATTTCTAGGTAAAACTGGTTCTAACACAATTTTAAGACAATATTTTTATTCTTTCTAGTTTCACTTCCTACATTGAATATATTATGCTATGAAGTAACCACCCAAGTGCTTAGTTATTTTTAATCAATTATTGGAAAGGTATGTAAGCATGATTTACTTACCTAAATCAATAGATTTAATAAGAATTTTTTGTCCCATCCAACAAGATATATTGAGTCAACAATAGCCATTCGAAGAGCCACCATGATAGCATAAGCAATAAATAGTGATACACATGCTAAGAAAGCAAATATTGCAAAAACAATCTCAATATGTGGGTAAAAATATTACCTTGAGATCCTTTCCCTAATATTCCGTCTCTCCTTCCCTACATAGATTTATTCCCTACTTTATTGATTGGTTGATCAATGGGACTGTGCAGCAAGCTAGATCAAGGTGATTTTTGTTTTAATAAATATTTTATTCTTTATTATCATAATAAATATTTTAATTAATTATCGCAAGGATCATAAAAATAGAATGAGCAGTAATACTTTACACTATAATTTCAATATTTGCATGTAAAACAATTGTCAAATAACACTATTTTGGCATATCCCACTATCTTCCATATATAAGGGTTACTTGTGATCCACTCACTGAAATTGAACGATGTCAAAATAATGAAAACAAAATTTATTAGAGTTAGGAGGGGGATTCAAAATATAAAATAGATGAAAGAAAGTTAAAATTTAACCATTTAAAAAGTTGGCACCCTAAAATTTGCATAAAAATGGAATGACAAAAGAAACACAAAAAATCATCTAAATTTCACTATTTCGTGTAATGAGCAAATGAGATGTCAAACGCTGTACGTGTTTTTGCATCGATTTCTGTCACATCTAGGCACCTTGATTTTCTTAAATTCATCAATTTTCTCGGAGCTATTCTACTTTATAGTTAATAATCTTCTATTCTACATTCTTTATTCATTATTCTTTCCTTAAAACCCAATGAACCACTCACTGGACGGAGATTGAAATCAAATCCTCTCACTCATTTATTTAAAAATAAAAAATTCCTCAAAGTTTTTTAAATTAAATATGTTATTCTTTGATTTTAAATTAAAAACCATTTCACATGCTTTTCATATCATGGCTTAGATGGTATATTAAAAAAAGAATATTATCTTGAAATCATATTTTGTCCACTGATTTATTTAAAAATCAAAATTCCTCAAGGTTTTTAAAATTAAATATGTTATTCTTTGATTTTCTTTGATTTAAAACTGAAAACCCTATCACATACTTTTCATATCATCCTTTGGATAATATATTAGACCGAAGAATATTATATTGAAATAAATTCATGTCCACCCATTTATTTAAAACTCAAAATTATTCAAGCTGAACTTCAATATAGACCATGCGTATTGTGTAAAAATGGACAATAAACAAACATATTTGTTGTTATTATATTTTTCAGTTAAGTATTATATAATGTTTCATTGCTATTATATTTTCGAGTTAACTATTATATAATGCTTTGTTTTCTTCTCTACTGCAACTAGTTAGTCTCTGTTGTTTATGACACCAGATTATTAGTAATTTATTACATGATATTATTAGTAGTTTTTTTTGGTTGGGTTAGCCTTGGTAGATAATTTTATGGGTTCTTGATTTTATTATAAATGAAATATTATTTATGAAATCAAGTTTCATGATGTATTAAATATTTACAACAATTTTTTTTAGCTAATGAAAACTTTGAAATTTTATTTGAGTACATATTGAGAAATGAGATGAACTGATTTAAAACTTAGTAAATGGAGATATAAATTTCTATTATAGATCACAAAGTAGATTTATAATAATTTTAAAGTAACAATAATTCTAAATATTAAAATGTTTAAATATGCATATAACATATGGATAACCTAAGTTTGAATGAAATTATTCACTGCATTTAGTGTAGTTTATTCTTCACTCCACTTGGAATGACCTTGGTTCTCCACCTTCATTTTACTTGGCATGCCTTTCTCTCATCTTGATCTACCTACTCCCATGATTTCAAGCTAGAAGCATGGGAATGGAGAGCTAGACCATTTATAGGCAAAACCAATTCCAAGCTATTGGTGAGGTCTACATCTCAATCCAATTTAATGTATTGTGTTTTGCATGAGACCTAGACAATTTCTAGGTAAAACCGGTTCTAACACAATTGTAAGACAATATTTTTATTCTTTCTGTCTTCACTTCCTACAATGAATATATTATGCTATGAAGTAACCACCCAAGTGTTTGATTCTTTTTCATCAATTATTATAAAGGAATGTATGCATGATTTACTTACCTAAATCAATAGCTTGAGTAAGCGTTTGTTGATCCCAAGTCAACAACATATATTGACTCAACAACAAATACCCTAGGAGCCACCATGATAACATAAGCAATAAATAACTATATGCATGCTAAGAAAGAAAACAGTGCAAACAAATCTCAATACATGGGGTAAAAATATTACCTTGAGATCCTTTCCATAATAATCCATCTTCCCTTCCTTAGATAGATTTATTCCATACTTTATTGATTGGTTGATAAATGGGACTGTGCTATAAGCTAGATCAAGCCATGGAGTTGGTTGATCCCTTGAACAATGCAACAATAGCTAAAATTCTTGGGTTTACATCATTTGTATATTTTATGCTAGAGAGGAATACAATAAAGGAAAAAAATAAATCATTCGAGGATCAAGTGAAATTGGTTAACCCAAAGCACCATAAATAAGTCACCAGAGTGATAAAATTTAAGACTCGAGTTGAGCACCGAAAGGCCTTCTCATTCAAAGTGCATTCAAAAACTCTATTTATGAAGGAGAATTGATCAACCCATTCTTTGAAAACTTTATGGAGGCCTCTATTCATTTTTTCTCCTTTGAACAAACATTATACATCAACCCAAACAAAGAATGGAGTGGTTTGTTTTAAGCTACTAATGAGGTCGCTCTCAAAAAGTAATGATGGAAGTTCAACCAACTCTACCCATCAAACCCTGAGAATTTATCTCATGTAGGCAACGTCAATAGGCATTCTAGGATTCTCAACGCACCAGATTAATTGATTAAGAAACAAAGCGGCATGGACCCTCCCTTTTTTTACACTTTGGTAGTGGATTAATTTCTCAATTACTCCCTCCACCCACTTACAAAGATGCATGGGAAGGCTACACTCAAATTTCCTCATCCACTTATTCCTCCACCCACCAAAATGGAAGAACTTGTGCAATAATATGGGAATAATTATTGGTTAGATTATTTGCCTTTATTCATATCCTAGTTACTTGGATGAATATAGTATCCTTCGTCCACCCATAAATTAAGTATGTGAGTAAAAATACCATAGATTTTTCTTATGTACTTCTTGAGAGCGTGAGTTGAACCTTGACTTGGATAAGTATATGCAGGAAGTGGTGGTAACTCTAGGGTGGAATGTTGTCAGATACATGCAATTTCAATTGAAATAAATAAACATGTGGTGTAATGTCAATTGAAACAAATAAACGTGCATATAATCAAATGAACAACATGTATTTGAAAAGGTGGATCAATATGGGTTCCAAATGCATACACATTATAGCAAGATTGTGTTCCTTCTCTCCCCACCTCTCCTAAAATAATGGGCATGGAATAAATCGCTGAGTAACATATAGCAACCACAAAGGATTAATAGCATCAAAAATTTAAAAACTATTTGAATTGAATGGCAATTGAGCTTTTACACCATTAATATATAAATTTGAATTGAATTGACAATTAATATTTCACACAATTAATATATAATTTACTAAAAAATGTATATTTTCATAGATTATACGTAAAAGTTAAGTAGTGCAAGGTTTAATGCCTCACAAGTTTTTTTGTTTTTTATTTTATTTAGGTTGTGAAAAAAGGTCTATGAGATTATGTCATTAAAATTACATTGAATTGGATTAATGTCAAAGCAATTATGGACACTTTAAATTATAAATAAATTGTAGTATTACAAATTATATTTAAGTTGAATTGTCATTTTAATTTTTTGTGCATAGAATACATAAAAATTATGAAGTTGAAGGCTTAATGGATCATAAGAGAGTTATTATGTAAAAAGGGATTACGTATGGCTTCGCTCATTTATGGGGACTTGACCCTATTTCCAACTATTTTAAACATTTTGAAAGACAAACTTAGTGAAAGAACTGTTTAAAAGGGAGAGAATGATTTTAAAGAAAGCATTTTTCATTAGCGTACCTACAACGTATACTTATTCCACCTCGACTAGAGAATAGGAAAATATCGAAGACGGATGATCGCTTTATGCTCAACCTAGGTGAACAAGTTAATAATATTCTAAATTAAAGAATTTATTATTTCAGTGAAGATCTTTTGCCTCATGGTTAAAGGTCAATGACCCTCTATTAATTTCAAATATTTTCATGTAGATAATCAAGTTATTTTTTGTGTTTTTTTCCTAAGCTTTTTCTTCAACTATTAAATTTTTTTTACAATTTTCGAAAAAATAATTTCTCATTTTCTAGTTGGCCTAGTTACATATTTGTGGGCCATAATAGCCTTGGTGGAGTACATTTTTATTTTCTTATTTGTCAGTACCTAACAAATCATTTTAAATTAAAAAATGACTATTTTTGTAAATTATCTTTCCATTGGTGAGTGTTGTGACTTGACACTAACAGTGACACTGTTATGCCTCGCATTGCTAGTGCTCTACCCAGGTATTTAAATAACCAAGGGGAGGAGAGGGTATGCATGGATTTTTATTCTCGTTTTAAAGAAGAAAATTTTGTTAAAGACCAAGTAAACTTCAACATTAAATTAAAAGTTTATTTTCCAAAAACACACTACAAAAATACTTTTTTAAATTCAGGAATAACATCTTAAATTTTTAGTCTAAAATAGTGTGTCCCACTCTGAATAGATGAGAAATCAAGATTGACAAAAATATCAAACTTTGTGCTTCACTACATTACAATACAGAGCCAAAAACATTTGTATACAAAATGTGCTTACCATTTGACTTATGGGGAGAAGATGGCATAACAACATAGGAAGGCATGACATCGCCAACAATAATCACAATGATTTTTTTGTCATTTTCACGGGAACAATTATTAACAAGCAATATGGTTGGAATGTGACCGAGTCAAAATGAAAGCAAAGGCATGTTGGCACGTAATGTGGAGGAATATACAAAAAATAGAGATGCGATGAAGCAAATACAATATCAATCATTAACTTTGGTCATTGATTTTGCTGGGTTGGCTAGTTTCACCACGTACATGGTTTCTCAAATACATTATGTCAGAGATCAGAAAAAGTGATATTTTTTATTAGTCCCCATCAGAGCATAACATAATTCAACAATATCATTCTCAACAAATTTTAATTATTAATGGTAGATTGAACAATAAAAAAATATCCAAGTCATATGCCAAATCATTTTAAAACGAAAAAAAAAATGCTAATTTTATAAATGGCCATTCCATCGGTGAAAGTTCACTGACAATGACACTAATGCTTCTTTGCAACGTGTTTCAGTCTAGGCTTCTCGATATTTCCATCTCCTCATGACCTAATTCAAAGTGTCTATTTCTTATAGTTGCATGAGTGTTTGGTAATTTTCCAAAGATACCAAAAGAAGAAAAGGAATACTTAGAAAAACTTTTTCTCTTGGCGGCGTTTCCTTCTTTAACTTTTTATTTTCTTAATTTTGGATGGCACCATGCATAAGTTTTTACATAATTGAACATTACTATTCCAGGAAGATTCTAGAAGCTTGGGGGAGCTAAGAGATTCTAGTAACATTTACCATAAGAGTGTACAATAGTTGTAATATAAAGAGATTAGAAAATTATTATGGTAGCTCGAAGGGTTGAGTTTTTGCATCAACATTGATTGAGTGTTGTGTGTGTCAAGAAGAGGATAGAGCAAGAAATATGGAAGCTCCTCGTGCTTATTTTAGTAGTTTAAAATATGCTCACATTAAATTCCTATGGTGTTGGTTTGAGAAAAGAAGGGATACACCATGTGTGAGTTGTTATATCAGGGATGTAAACCGAAGAGTGACACCATATTGCTGAGAGGATCATTTCCATATTGAATATTTATCACATTCATTTTTCCATCTAGCCATATTTTCATTGACGAAAATAAAGTCAAAAGGTAGGGACACAAGCCACAAACATAGGGTGGAATTACACCATGGAGGCAGAATGTATCAATGTTGCAAGGGAAGTTGGAACTATGTTAGGGTGGGGTTAAACTATGATTGCGGACCACCCCAGGTTTTCATCAGATGGACATAATAATTGAGCATCGTTAGATTAGCAGGGCAAAACCATGTGGGGGAATCAGGATAACGGAACACCTTCCCCTCTCCCCCTTATTGATGTAATAGAGAGGAGCCCATATATTGAATCCACATTTTCAATTACCCCACTGCATTATGACCACTGATTAGCCAATGTGGGAATATATATATATATATATATATATATATATATATATATATATATATATATATATATATATATATATATATTCTTTCATTGTTTTAATTTAATTGCTACCCAAAATGAATGGAGGGCCGAGGGCTTATGTCATGTATGCGCCACAAGAATTTTTGAGTGGATGTGGGCTAGGTCAAACAAAGTATATCAACGTGCTTGAACTAGTTCAGAGGCCGTGAGGGTTCAGGGGGGCCTAAATGAGGGCAAGGTTGAACAAAGTAGTTTAGGGTGTCTGAGTTAGTTTTGGGGCCTAAAGGTTTGGAGGGGCCCAAATGTGTGCCAGGATTGAATAGAGATGAAGGCCTTGATGCGTTGATGATATACTTTCTACTGGTAGCCAATGTGTATAAATATGGTGATAGAATTGCAATTTCTCAAGAAAGTTAATATAAAATTAGGAGACACAATTCTACTCTACTAATATGCGGAAATTAATTCACAATTTAGAAAAACAATCACAAACATGCATCAATCACATACACAAGCACACACATTTATCTAGGGGAAACCAGATGGTAAAAACCCCTTAATCCTACTTGCATTAATCATATGAATAGAGAATGTATTAAAATTTCTAACTCACTTTGAGCTCAACCTGCAAGTGAATAACCTATCTCTATGGTCGATGAGAAGCTTTGACCTAGACTTAGCCAATTCGTACCTCCACTTGAGCCCCTATTTACTTGCACAAATCCTGAGGAATTAGGCCCTTATTTTTTAGGAATTTTTCTCCAATTGATTGTGCAATTCCCAAAGTTGATACTCCCACTGCATGCAACACCTATACACTCAAGACTAGTCTACAATTGATGTGACACTCCCTTGGAATCACAACCATAACTAGGGAACTCAAATTCTCTATATGCACAACTATTTTTGGTTGATTGATTAGTTAATTGGATGATCATTGAGTTAGACTATTGTCCCACTACCCAACTAAACTCCAACTAGTTCTATCAACAGTTAGAATTAGTTAAATTAATTGAATAATACTGGAAATAACTGAACTGGATTGCTACAAGTTAGCAATCACACATGCATAATTGAACTCCAAGCCCTCTAACTCAAATCTACTGAGCTAACTGAGAGAAAAGAATCATGTCATCTCATTTAACTGCCTCCAAGTTGTCTGTTGATGTGGAAATTGGAATTTTCTCAATTTGACCGAGGAAATGTCAAATTGAGACTTTCTTGCTACACTTCTCAACAATCCCTCTTAGCAAGAAAGGGATTATCAATTGCCCCTATCCTACACCAGTGGAACTCAAACTTCCCTCTTGACAAATACTTTGTCAAGATGTCAACAACTTGTTCCTCTGTTGGAATGTATTGTAGCAACATTATCTTCCTCTACATGCAATATCGTAAATGATGATACCAAATATCTATATGCTTGGATCCATCATGAAATACAAGATTCTTAGAGAGATTAATGCAACAATGATTATCACAGTAGATCACAGTTGGATACATCTCTTGAGCGCCATAGATAACTTCTTCCTGTTGTACGAGGAAATTGCTCCGAACCCAACACTGAAAATTCCACATGATGTACAATGGCAGTAGTTGGAATCGACTGTCATGTCAGTATAAGACCAAATCAATCGTTGATTCCTACATACTATATATATATATATATATATATATATATATATATTTGTGTGTGTGTGGGCGCGCGCTTGGAGGAATCAATGATTACGCTAGTCTTGTACTCATGCGACGGGGTCAATTCCCATTGCTACAACTATAACCTCTAGGTGCCTATGTATGTCCTTTCTTCAAGCACATGTAAATTGCCTCCGATCACTTCATTTTCATGATCATCATCTATTGATTATAAAAATATATTTTCATAAATAGAATGTTTTAATATTTAACAAAGTGAAATAATTTTATAATAAAAAATAAGAAGCTTAATTCATTAATAATATTTTTTACAATGAAATTGAAATATATTAATATTTTTACATTGAAATATATTAAGATAGAAATGTGTAATTTTTTAAACATTTACTTTGAATAAATTATTTCCCTATCAACTTTTTATATATTAAAAAATTAACAATAAAAAACTTAGTATCTATTATAGAAAAGATAATTAAATCTTGATGATTCAGTTGCAGTGATTAAAACATATAAACTTCATATCCTTTTATATATTAAAAAAGCAGCAGTAAAAATCTTAGTAAATCTTGATGATTCGGTTGCAGTGATTAAAACATATAAACTTCATATCCTTTTATATATTAAAAAAGCAGCAGTAAAAATCTTAGTATCTATTGTATTATAGAAGGATTAAATCTTGATAATTCCGTTGTAGTTATTAAAACATATACGCATGATATCTATTATAGAAAGGATTAAATGTTGATGATGCTGTTATAATTTTTAAAAAATATAAGCTTTGTAATTTTCAAGGTGGTATGAATAATATCCATGCCAAGAGTAATAACGATGAGTTAGAATTGGCATCACGATGAGTTGAAATGTGATAGAAGCATTCGAGAATAGCAAGGGTGACCACTGAATTGAATTGTGTGCATTCATTCATATGAGAAATTATTGATAAAGACAAGGATGTTGGCCTAACTCAGAAATTATTGATTGAGACAAGGATGTTGGCCAACTCTGTTGCTCAACCTACAGCATTTAACGTCCTCAAATATTTCAGATTTTGGTTACTTGGAGTGCTCTGCCTTCAGGATTTGCAAGTGACTTTTGCCCAAGAGAGGACCCAATTCAGCGAGTTTATTGTTTATATTCACATGAGCATTTGCTAACTTTCCAAAGATACCAGAAGTGGAAATGGAATACCTAGAAAAATTTGTTGTCTTGACGGACTGGCCTTTTCTAATTTTCGATTTTATTAATTTTGGATGGCACCGCACAAATTTTTTTACCAACTTCAACATTACTGTTACGGGGAGATTCTAGAAGGTTGGAGGAAGTAGGAGATTCTAGTAACATTTACCAGAAGAGTGTACAAGAGTTGTAATGTAAAGAGATTAGAGTCAAAATGATTCTCGCAGCTGGAAGGGTCGAGTTTCTGCATCAACATGGGTTGAGTGTCGTACTTGTCAAGGAAGGGATAGAGCAAGAAATATGGAAGTTGCTTGTGCTTATTTTTCCAGTTTAAAGTATGCTCACATTAAATTCCTATCGTATTGGTCTAAGACAAAAAAGGAGACACCATGTGTGAGTTGTCCTATCAGCGATACAAACCAAAGAGCGGCTAAGAAAAAATGGGAGACACCATGTGTGAGTTGCTATCAGCGATACGTGGCTGAGTTGAGGAGAGGATCATTTCCATAATGGCATTGATGGAAATCAATAGTTTCACTAAACATTCATTAATCCAAAAATTCAAAGCCAACATATTCTATTATATTAACTCAGTAACAGCTACCACCATGATAGGCAATCGACAGAAATACGTATGCATGCTAAGATAGAAAATAGTGCAAGAAAATCTCAATATGTCGGTAAAAGTAATAATAGAAAACCAATGTATTCTTGAACAATAATATTATTGATGATAATACAAATTATAATTTGGATCTCGATTAACTGGAGCGGGATCTTGATTTTCGTTGGCAGACAGGTTACTGTCTGATGGACTGCGATGAAATTTTGCAGCCCCATTCCTCAATCCAAACTTATTCCTTTTCAATTTTGGAGCCATGAGAATCTGGTAGAAGCCAACAGGTTTCTTCTTCTCCATTTTATCAACCATCTCATCCTGATTAACCAGAGTAGGATCTTGATTTCCCTTGGCACAAAGGTTACTGTCAGATGGACTGACATGAATTTTCGCAGACCCATTCCTCAATCCAACCTTATTACTTTTCAATTTTGGTGCCATGAGAATAGGATAGAAGCCAACAGGCTTCTTCTTCTCCTTTTTCTCAACCATCTCATCAACATCTTTCTGCTTTTCTTGATCTCTGCCCTCTTCCTTGCCTGCGAGATTGTTGAAGCCTTGACAGTGAGCTTGCTGTTCTCTGGCATAAAAAACATTATTAGTTTTAATGGACACTAATTTTTTAACAAATGACGGCCTGGATTGGACATGATTCCTCGTCAAATCTCTGAAATCCACAGCCCCATTAGTTGCAGGGTTGAATCTGTTAATTCTGTGAAGATCCACTCCATCAAGAATCATGATGCCAAGGTTGAGAATGCCCTTGTTGGGGATTTTTAATGAGAAAATCCCAAAAACAAAAATTCAAACACACAGAGGCAATGCTCTGTTTTCTTTGTTCCAGGATCCTTTTGTGCACAGGGAAGCTTTAAAAAAATTACCGAGGAACAGAGTATTTCACCACCATAAAAACATTTCTATTGATTAAAAAAAAAATCACTCATACATATTCATCCTCTTTTACTGAGAGGGATTTACCAAAAACAACATTCAACCAACAAAAAAAAACTCTGTCTCCTCCTGAGAATTTACACTGCTGGTGTGTAAAAACTCATTCACATTTACTGCTGTGAAAAGATTTAACATAGACTGCTGTAAAAATCCTTTTTACTTACTGGTGTAAAACTCTTCTTTTACATACTCCTGAAAAAGACATGCGCTCCACCATTTTCTTTATGCACTGCTGTGCATTAATACATGGTTTTCTTTTTCTGCACCTTCGTTTTACAATGCCCCACAAAAACATTACAACCCACGAGCTCTTTTCATTTGGCTCGCTCTCTTCAAAAATGAACGCACGCACGAAAACATATACAAAAGGATTTTTTTAAAAAACATAGTTGACTTGCCCATACCTCCAGCATAAAGGAAACATTAAGTGCCGTAAAAAAAACATAAAAAATCTACCTACGCATATGAAAATTCATAAATAAAAGGTATGGTCAATGAAACTTAAATTTTACTCCACGCCAAGCTTTTAATGTTGGCCGTATGCAGGTTTAATCAACCAACGGACAAAAATGGTGGAGTAGATCGAACGAAGGAGATCAATTTTGGAAGCCAATTTTGGGTTGAACTTTACCTCCCGAAATATTACGTTGGCTGATGTCAGGCGAGAGACACGTGCAGCCACCACATCGTATCGGAGTCGATTGCCGGATTATTCCTTCGCCGGAAAGCTGGTGCGAAATATTTCAGGCGTGTTTCGTAAACAGTTTCTGGCGATGGTACGGTTGCGCAGTTTGAAATTACACATTCAACACTCCCCTTTAATTTCAACTGCTGGGCATTCGGTCATACCCAGACATTTCCTCAAAAATTCAAAGCTTTTCTGATCCAATGGCTTTGTCAAGATGTTTGCAACTTGTTCTTGAGTCCTGCAATGTTCTAGGACAATTTCTCCATCATTCACCAATTCTCTGATGTAGTGAAACCTTGTATCAATGTGTTTCGTTCTCTTATGAAACACTGAATCCTTTGACAATGCAATAGCTGAGCTATTGTCACAAAAGATCACTGTCGCTTTTGCCTGCTCTTGGCCTAAACTGCTCAACATCCTTCTCATCCAAACTGCTTGACATGCTGCTGCTGTAGCTGCTACATATTCAGCCTCTGCTGTAAACAATGCTATAATGGATTGCTTCTTAGAAGCCCATGAAATGGCTCCTGAACCCATATGAAACACATAACCGGAAGTGCTTTTCCGATCAACTACACTTCCAGCCCAATCACTATCAGTGTATCCAACCAAATCTAAATGTTTTGAGACATTATATAAAATTCCAAACATTTTGGTACCTTTGACATACCTTAAAATTCTTTTTGCTACCTGCCAATGTGCCTCCTTTGGCCTCTCCATAAATCTGGAAATTAAACTAACAGCATACATAATGTCAGGCCTAGTTGCTGTTAAATACATAAGGCTGCCAACAATACTTTTGTACAAACTAGGATCAAAATCCTTGCTGCTGTCCTCTCTGCTGAGTTTTAATCCCATTACTGTGGGAGTGATCGCTGCCTTGCATTCTTGCATGTTAAATCTGCCCAATACTTGATTTACATATCTTACTTGTGAGATAAAAATTCCTTTTTTATTTTGATCTACTTCTATGCCTAAGAAGTATCTCAAGAAACCCATGTCAGTCATTTCAAATTCCTCTTTCATGACTGATTTAAAATTCTCAATGAGCTGATCATCATTACCTGTGAAAATAACATCATCAACATATAAGACAACCATTAAAATTTTACCATCCTTTTCTTTGATGTAGACGGTGGGTTCTCCCTCACACTTGTCAAATTCATTATCCAATAGATATGAATCTATCCTGCTATACCATGCTCTTGGCGCTTGCTTCAGCCCATAAAGAGCTTTCTTCAATCTGCACACTTTGTGCTCTTCACCTTTCTTCTCATAGCCGAGAGGCTGTTCAATGTACACCTCTTCTTTTAACACTCCATTTAGGAATGCTGACTTCACGTCCATTTGGTAGAATTTACATTTGTTTTGTGCTGCTATGGACAACACTGCTCTCACGGTTTCCATTCTTGTAATCGGTGCAAAAGTCTCCTCATAATCTCTCCCATACTGCTGCTTGTACCCTTTGACAACCAGCCTTGCCTTGTGCCTTTCTATCTTGCCTTCAACATTACTCTTGGTCTTGTAAACCCATTTCACTCCAATGACTTTTTTGTCTCTTGGTAGCTCAACCAAATCCCATGTTTTGTTTCTCTCTATGGCATTCATCTCCTCATCCATAGCTTCTATCCATTTCCTATCTTTAATTGCATCTTCAAAATGAATAGGATCATCAACATGACAATACAAGGCAAATAAGGAATTCATTCCTTCATCATAAATATCACTTAGATTTCTAAATTTCTTACCTCTTTCACTTGGTGTGCAAGTGCTTGAAGATGCACTTGAATTTCCTCCTTGTGGTGTGCTTGGAGAAGCACTCTCATTTATCCTCAATGGTGTCCCTTGCTGTCCTTGTGTTGGCGCTGCTGTTTGGGGATGCATTTCAGCCACCTCCTCTTCATCTTCGTCATGAGACAAACAATTTTTAACATTGACTGTTTTCTCTATGCTTCCATCCCAAGCTTCCTCCTCAATGAATTGAACATCTCTGCTGACAAAAAACTTCTTGGTGGATGGGATATACAACCTGTAGGCTTTGGATTCCTCACTGTATCCAATGAAAAAACATTTCTCCCCTTTGCTGTCCAACTTCCTCCTTAGCTGATCTGGAATGTGTGCATAGGCCACACATCCAAAAACTCTCATGTGGGTGACTCCTTGCTTTCTCCCACTCCATGCTTCTTCTGGCACCTTGTTCATCACTGCTTTTGTAGGACACCTGTTCAAAATATACACTGCATAATTTACAGCTTCAGCCCAATAGTCATTTGGCAAATGCTTTGCCTTCAGCATGCTCCTCGCCATATCCATGATGGTCCTGTTCTTCCTTTCAGCAACTCCATTTTGCTGTGGGGTGTACCTTGCTGTAAACTGTTTATGTATACCATTTTCTCTACAAAATCTTAGGAATTCCTTGGAGATATACTCACCTCCTCTATCAGTTCTCAAAACTTTATATGCAGCCCGCTTTGGTTTTCCACAAATGCCTTGAAATTTTGGAATTTTTCAAACACTTCACTTTTGTTTTTAAGGAAATATATCCAAGTCTTTCTTGTAAAGTCATCAATGAATGTTAGGAAATATTGGCTGCCTGCTAATGATGGAGCTTGCATCGGTCCACATAAATCTGAGTGGATGATCTCTAAGGGTGCCTTTGCCCTTATGCTCTTTCCTGATGGAAAACTTTCTCTGTGTTGTTTTCCCAAAATGCAGCCTTCACATAGGCTGTCCGGTTTCTCTATCAATGGTAATCCTTTCACCATTCCTTTCCTACTCAACAAATTTAGACCTCCAAATTGAGATGACCAAATCTCAAGTGCCACAACCAATTTTCATCCTTTGGCACGCTTTGGAAAGCCTCTTGGGTGACTGCTGCAATTTCTCCTTTGTTTTTCAAATCTGCCCTGATCCTGAGAGGGAACATCCTGTTCCTTGTCATTTTTACTTCAACAATGCATCGTTTGCTGGGTGCTATGTCCATGATGGTGCATACATCATTTTTAAAGAAAACATTGTACCCCTTATGGACAAGCTATCCAATACTCAAGAGGTTACATCTCATTCCAGGGACATAGTAGACATCTGCTATGGTTTTCCTTTCTCTTTGCTTTGTAAATATTTTTACCTCCCCTTTTCCCATAACAGAGATTTTGTTACCAGTTCCTAGTGTGACTTCCGATTTCACATTTTTACCTAGGGCAGAAAAGAAGGCTATGTTCCCTGTCATATGGTTGCTGCAACCTGAGTCTAAGAACCATATGTCTTCACTGTTTGTTTCAGCCATGTTACAAGCTAACAACACATTATTTTCGCTGATGTTTTCTCTAGTGACATTTTCATTTGGTCTATTATTTATATCATGCTCCTTCTTCCTACATTCACTGGCATAGTGCCCATATTTTTTACAATAATAGCATTGGACATTAGATTTTTCATACCTTTGTCCTTGAGCATGATGTTGCCCTCTTTGTTGGCTGCTGCCTTGGCCTTGGTTCTGATTTGGATTGCTGCCTCTTCCTTGTGCATTTGTTGGGCTGTTCCTTCCACCTCTGTTCTGGCTTCTGCCTCTTCCTCTCTTGTTTCCTCTACCTTGACCTCTTCCTCTTCCAAAGGACATCTGGGTCTTGAAGGCTTGCTCTAGAGATGAGTTTTCATTCCTACTCAACCTCTGCTCATGTGTTATCAGTGATGCATGTAGCTCATCAACTGAAAATTTTGAGAGATCCTTTGTCTCTTCAATGGGTGTGACCAAACCAATTACATGTGTGAAGAATGAGTCAATGTTGTCTGACTCCTTCATGCACAGATTCTCAAAATCCTTCCTCAGCAATTGTAGTTTTGCTGTCTTCACTCTCTCCATGCCTTGATAGGCTGTCTTGAGGGTTTGCCATGCTTAATTGGCTGTCTTAGTTGCTGCTAACCTTGGAAACACACTCTGGTCTACTGCTAGATACAACAACACACGGGCTTTTGAATCCTTCTTCCTATTGCTCTTCAGTAGATCTCTCTCTCCCTGAGTTAATGCATTGAACTCAGTTTCATCTGCTGGTTCTTCAAAACCATCTTCAACTATTTCCCATAAATCTTGAGAGGCAAACAGGGCTGTCATAGTTATTGACCAGTAGTCATAGTTCTTCCCATTAAACTGTGGGAGCTGGGTGTTAAACATACCCATACCAGTGCTTGTGCTGGCCATTCCTTGCATTCTGATCTATGCCTCTAAATCCTTGACTGTATGTTTAAAACAACTCACTGCTTCTTCAGCAACACATAAAAAAAAACTTTTGGAATACCTGAATCCTTTGCCTGAGACTTTATTTTGCTGGAGAAGATCTACTGCTGCAACAAAAGACTCCTCCTTTCAGCTTCTTTGTCACCTTCAAAGAGCCTAAGCCTGCTCTGATACCACTGTTGGGGATTTTTAATGAGAAAATCCCAAAAACAAAAATTCAAACACACAGAGGCAATGCTCTGTTTTCTTTGTTCCAGGATCCTTTTGTGCACAGGGAAGCTTTAAAAAAATTACTGAGGAACAAAGTATTTCACCACCATAAAAACATTTCTATTGATTAAAACAAAAATCACTGATACATATTCATTCTCTTTTACTGAGAGGGATTTACCAAAAACAACATTCAACCAACAAAAAAAAAACTCTGTCTCCTCCTGAGAATTTACACTGCTGGTGTGTAAAAACTCATTCACATTTACTGCTGTGAAAATATTTAACATAGACTGCTGTAAAAATCCTTTTTACTATTGGTGTAAAACTCTTCTTTTACATACTCCTGAAAAAGACATGCGCTCCATCATTTTCTTTATGCACTGCTGTGCATTAATACATGGTTTTCTTTTTCTGCACCTTCGTTTTACAATGCCCCACAAAAACATTACAACCCACGAGCTCTTTTCATTTGGCTTGCTCTCTACAAAAATGAACGCACGCACGAAAACATATACAAAAGGATTTTTTTAAAAAACATAGTTGACTTGCCCATACCTCCAGCATAAAGGAAACATTAAGTGCCGTAAAAAAAACATAAAAAATCTACCTACGCATATGACAATTCATAAATAAAAAGTATGGTCAATGAAACTTAAATTTTACTCCACGCCAAGCTTTTAATGTTGGCCGTATGCAGGTTTAATCAACCAACGGACGAAAATGGTGGAGCAGATCGAACGGAGGAGATCAATTTCGGAAGCCAATTTTGGGTTGAACTTTACCTCCCGAAATATTACGTTGGCTGATGTCAGGCGAGAGACACGTGTCGCCACCACATCGTATCGGAGTCGATTGCCGGATTATTCCTTCGCCGGAAAGCTGGTGCGAAATATTTCAGGCGGGTTTCGTAAACGGTTTCTGGCGATGGTACGGCTGCGCAGTTTGAAATTACACATTCAACAGCCCTGAGGGGCGCGTCCAGAAGGACGACGGACCTGCTGTGCCGAGAAGCTCATCCCGCTGGAATCTGGGCTCCCGTAGTCCTTGAGGAAAGTGGAAAGGAAGACCCTCATAATGCCTACAAGCTTGTCCCTGAGGCCACCCACGCAGTATATCTCCACCATCACAGCAGAGGTTTCACTGTGCAGCAAACACTCTTCCACTCTGAAAATGACCTTGTCGTTCCAGGTAGGGTTTGCGCCACCTGTTCTGTTAAGCATCTCCTTCATGCCAAAAAGATGCATCTCCTTGAGATCTTGAGCCGAGATGATGTTAAGCTCCAGCTGTGTAAGCTTCTGCCATGATGTGAATGAATATTTAGAGATCACGCTGATTGAAATTACAGAAGAACACCATGCATGAAATCTTCTGAAATCTAAGACGATTGAAATATAATCATTCATATATTTTCAATTAATCCCAATTCTGTATGTATATTGATAAATGATATATACAATGAATATATCCCCTGTAACTAATGAAACATGAACAAGTAGATCGTAAAATTACTTGGCTGAGTGGTGAGGTGTATTTATTTATTTCTCTGTTCGAGCTTAGAGATCGAGTTCGTAATCCTTACTGTCTGCTTTAAACGGGCGTTTTTGGGTATTAATTAATAATATACCAAAATTTGGGTATTGATTAAAAATATATACAATGAATATACACTCTAGAAGGAATGAAACATTGGAGAGTGAATTTACCTAGCACAAATGGTGAGGTGTCTTTGTTTTTATGTTCTTTAATGCAAGATTTGTAGAAGTCTCTAATCGATCGCAAGACTGCAAATATATAATCATTGATATATTTTGCATTAAAATTCGCTTTTGGGTATTTATTAATGAAATATACAATGAATATATCCCCTATAACCAATGAATAAACGAAACATGAGCAAACGGAGAGTGAATTTACCTACCAGAGTGGTGAGGTATATTTAATTTTATGTTCTGTAATGCATGCACGATTTCCAGAACCCTCGATCTTGGAGATGGAGTTAGTAATCCTTCCTTTCTGCCTTTTGTTGCAGACGATGGTTGTACTATAAAGAAACTCATGTGGACTTCAGGTTTGACTCCGAGATTGTACCGTTGGAAGATCAAACGGCCCGATGGAGCGAAGGTAGTATGTGACATGGAATATTCTTGAATATATCAATTTAACATTTCCTTCGTCATAATTTAAAAAATGGATAGTTATTATTGATAATAGCTTTTTAATAATAGTTTTTGGTTTATTTTTGGAAATAAATGTTTTTAGAATGCACATATTCATAATTAGAATTTAAGGGTAATATAATTCTATATTTATTTTTATTAAAATGGCTATCTAATAGGCTAACTCAATATTTGGGTGACTATTTTCAATCATATACATAATTTATTTTCAAAAATAAAACTATAATTTACATCATTATTATTTACTTAAATAAAATAATTCTATATCAATAAAAAGTAAATAACAATAATAATAAATCATTTTTATATTAAAATATTTTAGGAGAGATGTATAATTTTTTCAGAATCTATTTTGAATAAATTATTTCAATATCAATTTTTTATATATAAAAAATTAATAAAAATTTTCTTATTTCTATTAAAAAATAAATTCTTAAAAATATATATATTTTTTTCAATTTTTGTATTTTAAATAAATTTATATTTTCAAAAATACTAATTAATCTAAAATTAAAATAACTCTTTATTTTATTCTAATATAATTATATCAATTTCCAATCTACTATCATCATTTGAATTTCTATTATTTATAATAATATAAATTTCTAAATTATTATAATCATCTAAAAATAAATTATTATAATGATCATAACTATTTAAGTAAATGATAAAGATTTAATCTTTAAGAAATATTTATAATATTCTTAATATTATTTACAAATTAAAAATTGAAATTTATTTCAAAACAGTCACCATCTTTCAATTATTTTAATTAAATTGATTAATTTTAAAAAATGTTTTATGAATAAGTGTCATATGAAATGGGTTATGATTTTGTGGGCATGTGGTATTGATGACCCATGTTATCATAACAAAGCCTACTCACAAGTGAGAATAAATCTCTATAGTTAAAAATCTATTTTAATTAAATTGATTAATTAAAATAAATGTTATATGAATAAGTGCCGTATGAAATGGGTTATGCCAGCCCATGTTATCATAACAAAACCTACTTACAAGTGAGAGTGGATCTCTATAGTTAAAATTCTTGTTATATATTTTGTTTATTTAATCTAGAAACTTCTCAAACTCTTCATAATTTAGGAACACAACGATAATAACACCCCTTAAATTAGAATACTTATGAGCTAATTGTATATAAAATCTTATTTTCTTATTTTCTTTTTAAATAATAATTTAAAATATTATATATTTATATAAGATTTATTATATTAATATATAATAAATTTTCATATATAAAATTTATTATATTAATATATAATAAATTTTCACATGTATAATAAGTTATAAGTAATGCGAGTGTATTTCTTTGTTATTAATTTTAATGTCTAAAATTGCTTTAAAATAAAATTTATTTAATAGATAAAAATAAGATATATTAAAATTTATTAAGATGTTTAAAATAATTAAATATTTATAAAAATAATTTCAAATATTTATTTGTAGTTATATACATTTAAAATTAATTTCGATTTTGAATTATTATTTTTATAAGGTAATTATTCTAAATATAGATATCATATTTCTTTTAAAAGATGTCATGTATTAAAGTTGCACTTCACGTTATCTTACTAACTAATTGATAATAACAAAATGTTTAAAAGTTGTGTCATTATTTCATGAGTATATTTTAAAAGTAGATGTGAAAGTTTCTTAACGAGTATAAAATTTTTATACTACTACTAACACACTCATATTAATAAATTTGGTTGATATATACAGTAGGCATCAATTTTTTATTTTTAATAAAGATTTTATTCTTTATTCTCATAATAAATGTTTTAATTAATTATTGCAAGGATCACAAGAATAGAATGAGCAGTTATACTTTACACTCTAATTTCAATATTTGCATGTAAAACGATTGTCAAATAAACCATTTTCGCATACCCCACTATCTTTCATTTGTAAGGGTTACTTGTGATCCAATCACTGAAATTGAACGATGTTAAAATAATGAAAACAAAATTTATTAGAGTGAGGAGGAGGATTCAAAATATAAAAGAGATGAAATGAAATGAGCATTTAGCCATTTTGAAAAATTGGCAACCTAAAATTTGCATAAAAATGGAATGATAAAAGAAACACAAAAAATCATCTAAATTTCACTATTTCATCTAACGAGACAATGAGATGTCAAATTCTGCATGTGGTTTTGCATTGCTATCTGTCACATCCAAGCACTTTGATTTTCTTAAATTCATCATGTTTCTCGGAGTTATTCTAAATTATAGTTCATAATCTTCTAAACTATAGTTCATAATCTTCTAAACGAAGATTGAAATCAAATCCTTGGAGGAAGGTTGAAATCAAACCCTCTCACTCATTTATTTAAAAATCAAAATTTGTCAAAGTTTTTAAAATTAAATATGTTATCCTTTGATTTTCTTTGATTTGAAACTAAAAATGGTTTCACATACTTTTCATATCATGCCTTAGATGGTGTATTAAACAAAGAATATTCTCTTGAAATCAAATCTTGTCCACTTATTTATTTAAGAATCAAAATTCCTCAAGGTTTTTAAAATTAAATATGTTATTCTTTGATTTTCTTTTTTTTGATTTGAAACTAAAAACCCTTTCACATACTTTTCATATCATCCTTTGGATAATATATTAGACCAAGAATATTATCTTGAAAACAAATCACGTCCACCCATTTATTTAAAAATAAAAAATCTTGAAGCCCAACTCCAATATAGACCATGCTTACTATTTAAATATGGACAATAAACATACAATATTTGTTGTTATTATATTTTTTAGTTAACTATTCTATAATGTTTCATTGCTATTATATTTTCCAGTTAACTATTATATAACATTTCATTTGCTTCTCTGTTGCATCTAGTTAGTCTTTGTTGTTTATGACACTAGATTATTAGTAATTTATTACATGATATTATTAGTTTCTTTTTTTGGTTGGGTTAGTGTTGGTAGATAATTTTATGGGTTCTTGATTTTATTATACATGAAATATTATTTATGAAATCAAGTTTCTTGATGTATTAAATATTTACAATGATTTTTTTTGTAGCTAATGAAAAATTTGAAATTTTATTTGAGTACATAATGAGAAATGAGATGTGCTGACACCTAATCTTTGGGATTAAGTAATCCATGTAAAATAATGTAAATATAAAATAAGGAGAATTGGAATATGAAAAGACACTGGGAGATGAAACCCAAGAGTCTCTCCCTCCATGTACATATCTATGATCAATATTAATGCAAAATCACAATTTGCTTTGAGCTACCTCCTAGCCTGACATGGTATCAGAGAATAGGTCCCAGTTTAGACTTGTAACTCTTGTATTTTACCAGTATTCTGCTCCCATTTATAGTTTGCTGTGCAGAGATGTTTAGCGCATGACGGTGCTAGAGGTTTGCTGCCTGAAGGTGTTGTGGTGCGGTGAGTGTAACACCCCTCCCTTGTGTACTAAATTATTATAAACCTAAGCTAAGTTAAATCTAGGTGTGATATCCTCCCTTGTGTGTTAAATGCTTGTAAACCTAAGCTAAGGAAAGATAGGTTTGATATCCTCCTTTGTGGGTTAAACTATTCTAAACCTAAGCTGAGGAAAGCTAGGTGATATGTAATATGAAAAAAAATGTGTTATTAAATAAATTAATAAAATAAATCACTTGGAGGGTGGAGCACCAAGAGAGAGGAGATGCTTGCGAAATCCCATTAAGGAATGGGATAGAGATGAATCTTTCATGATAAAGCTTCTATATGTGATTCTATATAAGCTTCCATGGATTGGTGATCCATCGGATGGATGGGAGATAAAGATCCATTGGACATAAAAGCTTTGCAGGAGGTAAAGACAAGATTTTATGAGGAAAATCCTCGTGGGAGATAAATACGAGATTTTTCAAAAAAGACCTAGGAAATTAGAAAAATCCACAAAAGCATGACACTGCTAATGGTAACTAAATCATGAAAGAGGGTATTAAATACCCAGTGCATTGATCAATTGAGGACAATTGATCCTTGGCAAGATCTTCGGCTTGGGGGGAATCAATGGTGATTCATGGCTGGGTGGTGGTGCTCCTCCCTCCAAGTGAGGTTTTTGTTGGTGTCAGATGTGTGGAATGTTTGTATGATGACTCTTACTCTCTCTCTCTCTCTATTGTAGTTCCAGTTTGTTTATGAGAATAGTTTCATAAGTTTATGTTATTGTTCGAGTTTTTCTATGCGATGATTGCCTAAGTTTCCTCGCCATGATAATGTCGCGTGAATTACATAGGCTTATGTATTAATAGACTTAATGGAGTTTCTCTCTACTCTGATGAGATTCACTTAAATGGTATGGGTTCTATATTAATCCTTACTTGTTATGAAGTTAAATCATTTAGCTAAGATATGTTGATGGTTGATCTATTATCTCTATTTCCTACTGTTGAAATGGTTAACCCATGTAGCTCGGTTGTATATACGAGGTGTTATCTGTATGGAAATAATTGCTGTCTTATGTATGTGACCTTTAATGTATATGAGAAATGGTGGAATCAGGGTAATTAGCTATTGTTACTGGTGTCACAACGTTAGATTTCTCATGATAGACTTGCATGCGGCCTTCTAGTGTGAAGTTATTTGTAGAAGTACATTAAATGGATTGACACATAATTAGATTCCCTGTGCTAATGTATTACTATGAAAGTGATGGCAGTATTGGACATATGACCTCTTTTACATCTAAGAATAGAGTTAGTAGCGCAAGCATGGCAGGCAGTGATATATATACTAACATGGTTTATGCTGAGATTATGCATGAATATGTGAGATGGCTATGGATTCTCTAACTGATCGTATTACATTCACTACAATGATATGGTATGATCATAATGCTCTAAAGTGATATCTACTTACGCATACTCACGAATTGAGGAAATAAGGTTTCCCATTTTATGACTGATGGGTTAAGTATCTGTGTTGCAAGCCTAACTAGTATGCATGGGAATGAAATTCTAGTCAATAACGTAGTGTACACTACAATGATCATGAAATTAGTGTCCACTAGTGTTGGTAGAGATTTACCCATATATTTTGATAGGGTGCCTACCATCGCAAGTTTAATGGTCGATCACATACATTAGATATGTTAATGAATGTAAGGTTCTGTATAAGAGAACCAGTAAAATAATTAATGAGAAATTTGTACTATGGCCTAATAGTAATATGGCTGAGGTAATTTTAGAAGACAAGATCTGCAAAGAGGGGTAAAGCTTTAACTGTGAATGAACCCAAAATTTTAAATTTATGGGTCCTAGAGGCTAAATTCCTAGGTAGGCTCAGGAGGTTCATTACAAATGGTATCGAAGAAATCAAGTTCAAACCTTGCGGCCTGTGGGCCAATATGCCTCCATAGGGTATGGACAAGTTTTAGCCTAAAATTGGCCTCATTACCTAAAACTCTTCTAAAGGGTCCTGGTATAAGTGTTAAATCTAGACTCTTTAAAATTGAATCTAAATATTAAAAATGTTTAGAGAAAAGAATGGGGAAGCCCATATGGAGTTCTTGTTGCATGCAATATTTATGTCTGTCATAAAACGAATTTGTTAGGAAGGGACAACATAAATACATAGGTTGAACAACTAAAGAGTTTAAAACCTATAAGGTAAGGTAGATTGTCGAAACATGGAACATGAGATATTATTCTTAAGACAAAAGAAAATATAGAAATTGGAAAGAAACAATACCCTTCCATATATAAATTATGGACCGATATATTATAGAATGTAAATGAGGGTGTATATGGTCTAAAATTAGATGATTATAAGCGCCAGGGTTGAAAACTCAAGAGCATAGCATAGCCATCCATACACCGATCTTTAATTCGAATGGATCATGGAGGTTTTAAAAAACCCTGATACGAAGAACGAAGTTCGAATTAATTTATGCATGGTGATTAAATTGAGTTAAGCCACCAAAATTAAAATTTTATACATAAAAATCAGATGATGGTGTAAGTTCAATTTTTGAAACACAGAACAGGGGGATATTATTCCTTAAA
Source organism: Pinus tabuliformis (assembly GCA_031772625.1). NCBI lineage: Eukaryota > Viridiplantae > Streptophyta > Pinopsida > Pinales > Pinaceae > Pinus > Pinus tabuliformis. The sequence goes on from CM062816.1 coordinate 2,065,207,784, forward strand.
ATAAAAATTAACTTTTACAGTTGAAAAATTAATTACCTTCCATACGCGTATTATGGATTGATTTCTATGTTATACATTTTTGGAATATATATTAAAATTCTGGTCAATAGATAACATAAGCGGCCTCACCCAAGATTGAATCCGAGTGTGATATATACGTTGGGTATATAAGATTTGTATGGGCATACCCATTAGTTAACAACCATCCAAGTAATATTCTCCGCGGCAGAATATCACAACAAGGAGAATGAGTGTTAAGAGCACTTCCCAAGCACGTTTGGGCACCGATCCGGTTTTTCCTCCTCTCTCCAGAGCATTGCAGTGTTTGGTGGTTGGACGATGATTTGTTTCCATACCAAGTGAGGGTCCCATTTCTCATCTGAGGTTAAATCATGATTCGCCATGCCCTGCGCCAAAGCTGGCTTTGGGGATGGGTCGCCACTAAAATGAAGCGGCTCTGACTGTGCTAGCTAGGAAGATGTTGGAGGGCTACAAGTCAGGCGAAAGGATGGAGAATGGGTTGGAGTGAAGTCGATCCTCCAGTCCTGCACGGGGGATTGTCAACGGGGAATGGAGTCCGAATCGGCATACGTTGTTGAATTAATCATCAACGCCAAGGATAGTGTGTGAACAAAAAACAAAAAATAAAAAAATCTCTGCTGATGCTGTTTTCCACTGCACTACAGAAAATTACATGTGGATAGAGTTACTATACAACTACGTGTGTAATAAGGATGACATGGTCTTCATCCAAAGTTTACGACTCAAGCTTCGAATAATGGTCCTAATCATATAATCCTAGATTTCATGGCATGGATATGCCAATAGTTGAAGTGCACTTGTGGTGGATATTGGACCAGTACTTATCTGTAGCTACACCAGATGATGGGAAACATCCAGGAGAGCTTGATCTCGTCTAATAATCTGGAGAGGTAAGAAAATCTTCGACCCCCCAAAAAAGAAGAAGCTAATTTTCTCTTTGCTCATGAATATAGTAACGCTATCCATTAAACTGCTGGTAAAAAGCAAAAATATTGGATAAGATTCACATTATTTCCATTTAGAACACTGCCTTATGAATGTACATCACAAGTTTAAAGGGATAAAACAACGTTTCTTGTTTTTGGTTGAGAGTAGAAGGTTTCTTAAATATCGTGCACACTAGTTTGGGTGATTCTAAAACCATGAATTATGGATAAAAGCAACCATAAAGCCATGCAGACGTAAGAACGATGGATTTCATTCTATTTTTTTGTATTATTCTAATTTTGTTTAAGAAAGGAATGGAAAAAAAAAATGTAGGTTTCCTAATTGTGATAATGAATTAAGAAAAAGATGTTGAAAGCAACAACGTTGCTATAACAAACGATAAGGGAGGGATAACATAAAGTGGGTGCGTTGTCTTCCCTGGTTAGACTGCTATTCATTGATTAGTAATATTGTTTCCTTGTTCCAGTGGTTATAAAACCCAGAACCTATTAGCTTGTATATGCACTCTCTCTTTTGGGCCTTTACGTAATGCTTGCTATTTTATCATAAGTTTACGGGAAGGGAAGAACGAGTATGGCACTCGACTAATGATAGCTAAGGTTGTAGTGTTGTTTCATTTTTGCAACCACCATCGTGCCTGCTCTCAGTATGAGAGATGTCGAGGTTACGAAGTTGACGATAGTGTTGTGGTACTGACAGCTGTGCAACAACAAATCCATAGTTGCTAAATGCTTGCGGCAGGCTCTTGAATCCCAACGCCCCTCCTCTTGCGACACTGTTCACATTATTAACGAGCCCAAAGCTATCCTGATAGGTAATTAACGTTATGCCCTTTTGAAATAATTAGCGGACAACTATCTGTTTGAGGTTATTATGTTCTTGCAATGTCATTGTTAAATCTCATTCATTTCGTTTTGCTTACGCATGGATAGTCAAGTGTGAGCATTTTAAACTTAAAAATTCTGTCAGCTGGATAAGGTGAACATATAAACTTATAGAGACTGACCGCGGTTATAAAATCTGCTTTATAGATGCAGGTTGAAGCTTACAGTATGTTTTTGGTCTCAGTAATTGATTCGATTCCCCTGTTCTGGTCTAACCAAAAGTCTCCGCTTAACTACTTGAGGGAAAAAAGGAATGGAGAATAGAATAAAGAACCCGGTACAGATGCATTTCTGGTTGGAAAACATGGAGAGGGAATGGATCTTTCCTCTCACAACAATGACACTTGTGTCATTGTTTCAGGGATTAGTCGCAACCCTTTTCACAGGTTCAAAACAATTGCGTGTATGCAGTCCTATCATATTTTGTTTCAAGGGAGGGGGAAATGAGGTTCCCAAAGCAGTTTCCATAAGCAATTTCCGTGGAATTCTGTCCAAGCTGTTGTGGAAAATTGTTTTACACGTGAGAAAAATACATGTGTTTTGAGAAACATTACCACGGTATCTATGAGTACAGGTACTTCCATTTTTTAAAATTTAGGGTTTGAACTAAAAAAATGCTTTCCCCCGAGTCTTCTTATTGGTGAATCCTCTTAGATTTGTGCACTTTGATTTTATTTTGTGACACACTATTGGGGTTGATTGTAGATTTTCCTCTTGTGATAATGTCCATTCAATGGTTCTGAAATAACGTAATTATTTTCTCACTCGTCGGTGTGCTATGCTAGCATCAAGTTTCAGGTGAAACCTGTGGAAATATAAATATATGAATGAACTAAATTATAATGATGATATCAACTCGCGACACTGTGTTTTTGAATTTGTGGTAACTCACTGGTTAATGGATGCATATCACCGAAAAGGATCCACAAACTACCAACCACGCAAGGTGTTTATTGTCACCAATCAGTGGATGGCTTCGAGCTTCGATCAATAGCCTTCTCTTCGATTGATTGAATGATTGATTTATAAGTTCCCTTAACCAACAATGGATTTGAAAATGGCATAGCACTACTTCTGTTTTATAATGGCTGTGGGTTCACAAACTGTCAAACTAAAATGGCAAGAAGAAAATAAGCAAAAAGTTAAATGTTTGAAGTGGCTGGAGGATATATAATCAAATAGACTGAAAAATTCATAGAAAAAAATAATCTTTAATAATATTAAAGATTAAACCATTCAGGAAAATAATATAAACTGTTCTACAAGATAAGATATCTATACTCCTAAGATATCCATATTCGTACGTCTTACGATGTTCTCTTATATCCATATTATATGAAATATGAGTTGTGTTTTTTCTAAGTCAATGTGAGACTTAAAATTCCCTTATTCTATACAAATTTAAAAGTTAAAATTACGAAAAACTTTTCTCTGAAATGTATATAATGCGTTGTTTTGTTGATAATGAGTAAAACTCATCAAGAGATATTGATTTCAGAATTTCGTGGCTATCAAGGCATTGAGCCCCTGTGAAATACCACCGCGCCCCTTCTACCTTAATTCTTTCCAGTGAGATTTCGAGCTTGAGATCTCTCACAATAGATTGGTATCATTGGAATCTCTACAGTAGTTTTCCGTAGTTCAATGAACTCCTCAACAAATGTTTATTGGTTCACATTCAGACCAAGAAAACTGTGGAAATGGCAGCGGTGTGATAAAAAACAAACAAAAGGTTCGTCAAGAGAAATTGAATAGCAGTAGGAGCTCGTTGAGGAAGGTCATCAAGGAAGAGAGAACCCCAGAAATTGTAAGGGAGTCAATACCTAAGTCAAATGGCGAGACACTGATAAGAAAACTACAAGTTGTTCTTTGTGCCGTGCTCAAAGTGATACTCTCCGGGAATCGATTATTAATTAGGAGGCATTCGCCCTTCTCTGTTTTTCAGAATTGTATGCTTAATTTGAAAATTGTTTGCTGATTCGAAAAATGAAAATTTGATACAAAAAGTAGTCTCTGATCTTCACAAGATGATAGTTTGTCTCTACGGAGTTGCATGTGAATGGATTTAGAATGATGCAATTAAAATATTCAAATTTCCATCACCATTATGAAGAGATTTTTGGTTGTAGTGGATTATCTGCTGCAACATTATACAATATGAGGATGTTTGGATGGGGTAGGAAGGTGATCATGCCTCTGACAAGAAAGTGCATGAACATCTCATATTTTTTGGAGCATGAGATCAAGGTTAGATAAAGAAACTTATGAAGTAGGTATGGTCAAGCACGTAAAACATGAAGAATTTGTTTTCTAAAGATGTTTGCTTTGTGAGTAATTCTGCACAAAGCACAATGAATGAGTTCATTAATGGTTTAATTGTATATTTAAAATTAGAATTGTTGAGGTACGTGCAACATAGATGTCAAAACTCTTTGGCAAGACTTGGAAATTCTACATGGAAAAAGTAGTTTGCATGCGGTTAAGAAAATAACTACTCAATGGAATTGTATAGAAGAGTTAAATCGTTATGATTTCTGAGGAAATTTTCTACCTGCAATTTTAGGTTATGTTATTGGGTTCACTTTTGATGTAGTTCTCCAAAAAATCCATGCTTGAGCATGTGGAGATTGCGCTTCGGAGGTGAAGGTAAAATACATATACATGCATGATAGAAACTGGATGTGCATAAAAGGAAATTTAGGCAAAATTGATATTATGTTTTTAAATGAATGGTACAATAACTGTATGGCTAAATAAAATCTCACCTAATACCTAAAAGGTGGAAAAATATGTGGATAAATTTTATGTTATCTAGGTGATACCATAAGGATGGTATTATAGGACGTACCACAAATGGACTATGTACAATAGTACACATGAGATCGTATGACTACATATGCTACAAGGTTGAAAAATGAAATGTGTGTTGATGTGTATAACATACCTTGTGTGCAGGTATGCATAGATTCATTGGTTAAATGTTGGCTTGAGGGGGCCTGAACCAGGTTTAGCATTAGTCAGCCAAAGAAATCCCTACACTACTAGCCCTTTCAGCATCAATTCGTGGAGTGCGGACTGAAGTCTCACCCGAAGCAGTATGGGGGGATGCTGGAACCAAGTTTCCGCACCCTTGAGATGGTTGTGATGTCGATTTGTTCCAACTATACTTGCCTTCACACAGGTTGCTTATCCCTGTTCTCTACCCTTTAGTACCTTCGTAAAATGCTACAATAAGCTTTCATGCAGCCCCAACCAGGGGCAGAAGTACTTTCGCGCTGCTAGGGCAGCGATCTGTGATATCTCCCAAACTAGGCTAAGTACCTTACTTATCTTATTAACATATCTTAATTAGCTTTTCATAAATAGATGTTCTTACTTGCGTTCACTTAACCAATACAATTATACACATTCGCACATCATATAACCATTAGAAGCGAAATTCATACCCAATATATCAGATGCATAAAAAGGAAATAAATACATAGAAATGATAGGGTACTCTTCTTTATTAATAATTCCTAATAATTATAGACTCGACTCGCCCTGCGCACTCAGCTGCAGAGGTTTGTGCACTTAGTTGCGGACTTCTAGGCCTCTACACACTCAGCTACAGAGCCTCTACCTACGTCACGCGTTGCTTGGGCCTTAGCCGCTGCTTCCTCTTTCCTTAGCTTTTCTGCCAAGACTCAAGGACTGTGAATATCACATCTTCAGTCGATAGGTATGGTAAATCATTCCACGTCTTTGTAGGGTCCTTTCGCGCCCTGATGAAGACATGGTGGAAATCTGCTTTGAACTCTGCAAAGCTCTGTAAACTAGCATAGACTGTGGGTGATAACTGCGGCTTGTGATTGATCGCCATCTAGATATTCACCTCCATTAGCACCCAGAAAATATTACTTTCTCTGATACCCTGCGTGTCCTTGGTCACCCACAGCGAAGCATACTTCACTGCCTCTGGAAGTTCCGACACAGCCGAAGGGAATTGACTATCTTCGGGAAACTCCCATGTCACCAATACAATTGATAACAGGATTCACACGTAATGAACGTTTTGTCCTGCTCCTGTGCCTCGTGACAGTTCGCATGGAACTCACCGCATAGATTGTTCGCCCAGTTGAACTGGACTCCTTCTGCGCATGGGCCTCTAGTGAAACCACTGGTGCGGGCACCTCATCTGCGCGGCACTTCCACATCACCTTCCTTGCCAATATTTCTGTCACAACCTTGATTGTAGGGTTGTTAATGCTGGAGATGGCATACCCTCGCTTCTTCTTCTCTAGTTTGAACTTCTTCTTCATTACTTCCGCGAGGGCCAACTTGCCACCTTTTCCCTCTGAAATGTTGGCTGGATCCTCTCCTGAGTAAGGTAGCCATGTAATCTAGTGAATCAGATGGTTTTTGATAGGGATGGGCTCCTCCAGCCATAAGCACCCTTCATGTACCAAGCAGAGCAGCTACCTGATGATAAAGACGATCACTAGGGCACGATGATAATGTGGCACCCAGAGAAAGTTAAGCAACTCGGCTTTCTCTACACCTCTGAGCCATGTCCGCGGCTCCAATTGAATTGTTCCAACAGTCGCGTTGATCCTCTGGTGCATTAGCTTATCAGTCTCTAAATGCGGGAACTTCTAGTGGTTTGCGAGGTCCCAATCTTCAAAGTTCAACACAGGAACCGTTCCCAAGTGCGGTCCCTCAAAAATAATATCATCTAGGAGTAGTGGAGTTAGCGGAGAGCTCTTGCTCTCATCTATATCCTTCAGCACCTTGGCTTTACCCTTGCACAGAGGAACATATTCAAGTAACTAGGTAATAGGGTCCGCGCCCTGAGTTTCAACTTCCATCTCTACATCCTCCTCATCTACCAGGATTTCTTCAAATTCTTCTTCCTCTTCGTCGTCTAGATCGATGCCCTTCCCCTTTTCCTGTAATGTGAGTTTGGTCCTCTATGGAATTCTGGGCGAGATGCACATCGGGATCATAACATGCTTATGCTTCCTAGGTCTCAGTGTTCTAGGTGATTTAGGGACCTCAACTATCGCTGCAGCGCTCTCTAGCGCTTCTACTTCCACAATTTCCTGCGCGGCTTCCTCGGCTATCACTACTCCTATGTCCATGGCTTCTTTGGGTGCTGAGATAACTCTATTCCAAAATTCTTTCAGTGTCTTTGATAGTTACTCAAACAATGCATTCACTTTCAGAGTCTCGAATAAGTTTCTGTTCATGAATACTTGAGTGCGCAACAACTCAATTCTCAAATTACCAAGTGTTTTTTGCTGGACAACCACTTGTAATTTATAGGGCCTTTTGAATTTGAATTCGACCGTTCCCCCCACATTCGACCCATTAATGCTAGATTGGCGAAATTTTTTCAAGAATCTAACCCATAAAGTTTGCCTTAAATGCTTGCCGCCCGCTCCATTTGGCCTAAAACCAACCATCAAATCATGAATAGTGACTTTAATGGTCACTTTCCAATAGACCTGCGTGCTAGCGCAACTGTCTTCGTAATATCGCAGACCCTATGGAACTTCACTGCTTCCCGAAGTCCTGACATCGCGCAGCTCCTGGGCAGTGTAATTTATAGTCTTGCACCTCCTTTCACCTACATGGAGCGCTAAGACTGTGCCACTTTCATATAGTCACATTGCTGGATCGCCGGTGTATGGCTTCAAGCAACTGCCATTCACCTTTCCTGGGAAGGGTTCTCCATTTAACTTGAGTAGCTGTACTGCACCTCCGTCAGTAATCTCCTTAATAATATACGACCCTAACCATTGCATCTTGAACTTTCCAGGGAATTGGTCAAACTTACAATCATACAAGAAAACCAGATCGTTTGCCTTGAATGTACGCAACTTGATGTCAGTCGTGCCATGCATTTTCACGCTGCCTTTGGAACTGCTCGTGAAATCCTACCAAAAATTGTTCTTCTTCGAGCTCATCCAGCTGCGAGCCTCTCTTCCAGGGCTCCGCGATCAGTCATACCTGTGAGAATTGCTATGTGCAAACTAGGCACGATGTATTCCATAGGCATTACGACCTCCACTCCATAGACAAGCCTAAAAGGTGTCTGTCCCGTTAGCTTCTTGCATGTTGTCCAATAATCCCATAAAACTGCAGGTATGCCCAGGTCCCAATCACTTCACTGAGCATTGCATACCTTAGTCAGTGCGTTTTCAAGCACTTAGTTGAACGCTTCCACTGTTCTATTAGCCTCGGGTGATAAGGTGTGCTCTTTTTATGATACACTTGAAATTCCTCCATTAGTGCGCTGATCATCTCATTCAGAAAGTGCATACCACAATCACTCATCAAGATCCTCGGACTTCCAAATTAGGTCAGTACATGTTCAGATAGAAACTTTGCGACAGTTGCGCCCGTGCAATCATTCACTGACTGCGCTTCTGGCCGATGAGTCAAATATTCCGTCACAGTGATAATATACCTCGCGTCTATCTTTCCTTGAGGTTTAATAGGTCCTACAAAATCTATTTCCTTGCAATATGATTTTGAATCCTGATGAAGGGTTGGCCACCACAACCCTGCGCGTAGAATCTTCTGTGCGGTTGCTCTTCCTGCATAATGTCCTCCTGTGGCACCCCCATGAGCATCTGCGAGGATGTTGCTTTGTTCAAACTCAGGTACATACCTTCGTGATATCTCATCATTCCCCATCTTGTATAGATGCCCAGTAATGCCAGAGAAATCTGCCACGCGCACCACTAATTCCTTCTTTTGCTAGATAGAGTATCCTTTCGGCGTAGTTCTAGTTGTTATAAAGTGTAATATATCCTCTAAATGTCCATCCACAATGCGCACCGCAAAGAGCTGCGCGTCAGGTAATGCTTCCTCCAAACTAGTAGGTTCTTCCCCTGTCTTGATGCATGACAGGTGATCTGGTCCCGCATTTAATCGTCCAGGCTTTACAACAACTTCAAAATCATACTCCTGGAACAATAAGAGCCATCTACAAATTCGCGCCCCCAACATAGGCTTATTGACCAGGTACTTTAGCGCAAAGTGATCTGTATACATCTTACAGTGGCATCCTAGCAAGTAGTGTCGATACTACTGTAGCGAATATACCATAGTTATCCCCTCGCGCTCAGTGGTGGAATAGTTCTTCTCTGCATTGGATAATTTGCGACTTACGAATGCGATAGGGTGATCTTAGCCTTCTCCACCATCATGTGTTAGTACTGAACCCAGCTCTATACACGACGTGTCGACATGTACATGAAACTCTTTCTTCCAGTTCAGGAAGACAAGAATCAGTGCAGTAATATAATTCTTCCTATGTCAAAACTTACGAAGGAGATCATATTAGTTTCTCCTCTCAAACAATCAAGCACTGTGATTAACAAATATACCAGGTTGGGGTTGTTCTCTATATTGCCAATAACACGTTTTATCACCCATTTTATGATCTCAATATCCAATACCTTTCTTGGATAATAAAATTACGTTGCAAGATTGTTTATAACCTCTTTTTAGTTTAGCAATTTAAACAAAGATGTCTCGAGAGTGAATTTGCTCAACATTTATATGATTCCTACTAAAAGTCGAATAAGTAAATTGAAGGGAAAGATGTGAAAACCTCTCCCTTATGGTCGAGCCTGCTTACGCATCCTCCGCCAAGCTAAAATGGCCAAATTAGTAGGGTTTTAACGCTCGACCAGGCCCCCCACCCAATAAGTAAATTAAGGGAGAATGCCCCAAACCTCCGCCAAGCTTCAATGGCCAAATTAGGCCTTCTAGTTGGGTTGGAAAGTAGACTCACATACCTTTCCAACAAACCTACTCTTGTCTCATTTTGACACCTGGAAGTGCCCCACAAGTGCTCTCAAAGGCGCGCGACCGGTCAGGATTTGGCGCGCGACCCATGAGGCAAATTTCATAAATTTTCACTTACAGCTCATGGATTCACCCAATTATTACTAGTTTTGACTTTTGATGGGGTTTTTCACCCTCTTTGATGTAATTTATGTATTTTCATGTTGATGTGACACTTATTTACCTATTCTAGAAGATTCATTCATGAAATAGCTTGTATTTAATGAATGAATTGGTTTCCTAGCTTATAGAGGCAAGTTGTTTTGACTGCCTAGTTTTTAGTGCTTAGTTTAGAAGTGGTTGAAACAGCTCCTAGGATAGTGAGCTCGACCCCTAGAGGCAGCGAAAGATGTTAGATGATCTATATTATGTACTTTATTGCTCATTTTCATGGTTGGACTCTTGAGGGAGAAGCTCTTATTGTATTATTCACTGTATCTCTGCAATTTTTGGCAAAGGAAGACCAGGGTTTTGCAGTCCTTTTTGGGATTCTTGTGGACACATGTGTTGATGGTGTGTTTCTCTTTGTACTTTTAAGTGTGTTATGTGAATAATTTCCTTAATTTTCCTTCTGCACATTAGGCAAATGAAGTGTCAAAGTAGAACTCATGACTGTCATGCTCTGCTTTTAAGTTTGCTTAATATCAATGTTTTCTACTGTTTAAGGGGAATTCAAGGTTATTGCTTGCTCCCCTTAGCTCCTCACTTGTCATTCTCATCCATCCACCTCTATCAAAGGCATCAATACTGTTTCCTACCTCGCCCCAAAGAACCCCCTGCAGAAACTGTGTCCAATCCCTGCACCCAAAATTGCCATCTCCCCAATTTGCCACCAAAAACCCTAAAAATCCCAAATCAACCCTTTTGATCAGTTTACTAGCCTAAAATCAGTGTTACCCTATTGGTTATCTTGCCCATTGAAGATCTTTATCGAGATAGACCGGAGAGAGCCCTCTCCAGCCCCGTAGGGCTAGCTACGAGGCTAAGTGGTTTGATGTTGCCTTGAGGTTTACCTTTCTCAGCCTGAGGTGAAATTTCAAGCGCTAACATATTGGCGACCATACTGGGGAGAAAAAACTTGTTTGTGGGTTGATGTGTTTGCTTCATAAGTCTTAGATGGAGCCTGAAGTTATGCCAGGTAGCCTTTGAAATGCTTTTGCTTTGCATTAGCGGAAGTAGATAAACGCTGCTTCAGTCAATCTCCGTGAGCTTGCGAATACAACCACTTCATTTTCATTTCACCCTAGTACATGTATCAAGTTCAGATCTGATTGTTGATGGTGGACAACGATTAGACACTTGAAAGGCTGAAATCATTCACTTGGCGACTCTAAATCATTTTTGAGATCAGATCCAAAGACTCCACTGGAGGATGATCCCGACCAGCAAAAACATGAAAGGACAACATGGACACACCAGGTATTCAAGTTGGAATTTCATCCAAGACATTTTGTTCTTTTTCATAAATTATTTCTTCTCTTTTCCCAAGAATGTCAAGAAGGCTTTGCAAAGTATACTATGCTTGAGAAAAGATCCCAGGCCTGCAGTTGATTCTTTCCCTTTGAAGATCGTGAATACCAAAGATTTGCATGCCTTTGAGCTTGATCAAGATCCTTTTTCCGAGTTTTGTGATGACCATCTTCAAATTGATGAGCCCCAAGCAACCAAGACTAATTCTATACCTGCTGTACATACCCCTACACCTTGTAAAATTCCAGATCGGTATAAACCTCTTATTTTACCTTCCGTTCTCCATGCTTTCCCCAAAAACTATGATCTATACTTGCCGAGGTTTGATGGTGAAAGTAAGAATGTCAACGCTGAGCAACATGTGCAGAATTTTGAGAATTTTCTAGATCTTTTTGAAGTTGATGAAGAATATGTTAGTATAAGGCTTTTTGCTCTTTCTTTGCAAGCCAAAGTGAAGAGTTGGTTTAAAGCCCTGCTTGATGCAAGCATTTCAGATTTCCAGCAGTTTGTCAAAGTTTTTCTCAACAGGTGGATGATCGGACAGAACCTTTTCTTGATTGTAGAAGAGTATAACCAGCTGAAAAGATTACCAGGGGAGACAGTACAACAGTTTTCAGCCAGATTTAACCAGGTTTATTATTCGATGCCAGTTGATATAAGGCCTCCTCCTAGATCTGCTCTCTTGCACTATCCGGGTGCCTTTGATCCGGAGATGGAGTTTCATCTGAGAGAAAGGGATATTACAACACTTCACGAGATGCAAAATAGTGCAGTAAATGTAGAGGCGAATCTGCTGATCCGAAGGGCAAGGTTGAAGGAAGAAGAGATGAAAAACATAGATCCGGCCGAATCAACATCTCTAGAGGTGAAGCTTGACAATTTGGTAAGTGCAGTGGAAAAGATGATGGACAAGATCAACACAAGGAATGATTATGATGTTCAAACTCATGGCGCGCTGATTGAAAAAGAACAAGTTGTTGATCCAAAACATTTTCTTTCTTATCCTAGTTGCCATAGATCTGATAATGATTGTTTTGTAGATCACCTTGGAGAAGAGAGATCTGTTGATATGACATATATGCTTGATGATGTCTTTTATTTTGGATTTAAGAGATCTGTGGTTTGTGTCTTTTAAATTAGTGATCGGAGAATCCACAGTTTGAACATCTTTATACCAACGTTTCAAATCCCAAGTGGGATCCATCATCAGGGTTGAAGAATGATGATGGATCCCACTTGGGATTTGAAACGTTGGTATAAAGATGTTCAAACTGTGGATTCTCCGATCAAATAAGATGCATGGTTTAAAGAAAGACGTAGAAGCTAAGATGGATGGTTTAAAGAAAGGCATATAAGCTAAGATGAATGACTTGGAAGCTAAGATGGATGGCGTGGAAGCTAAGATAGATGGCATGGATGCTAAGTTGGAAGCTAAGATGAATGGCATGGACGAATTGAAGATAAATTTGAATAAGTTGCTACAAGAAATGGTCATTAATGGTGAAAGGGTAGTAAAGGAAGCTCATGATGAGAACAAAATAAATGTTAATCATGATTTCAAAGACTCTAATGCTGGATTGAAGATCCACCATGTTCCAAAAATTGATATGAGGAAGTTTGATGGCAAGGATCCCGGAACATGGATACTATAGATGGAGCAATTTTTTGATCTCCATAATGTGCAAAAAACACAAAAGGTATGTATTGCAACTTTATATTTGGAACCAAATCAGTTTGTATGGTATCGATGGCTTTGCTCTCGTAAAAAAATTGTCACTTGGGCAATTTTTACGGAAGAAATGATAGCACATTATGAGGATACAAAAAGAAACACCTTTTTCAGCCAATTGATAAATCTCAAACAAAAGGGTTCAATGATGGAGCACATTGAGGACTTCCAAAAATTGAACATAAGGGTAAAAGATATTCCAGAGGAGCATAGGATTGATGTCTTCATAAGGACTTTAAAGGATAATATCCGACATGAGGTTCACCTTTGGGAACCTGATTCATTGGAAAAGGCATTTATCGGCGGACGAAATAATAATAGCTTTTGCAGTGGATATTTTAGAGGTTGCCTTAATACTTATATGGAGAATTTGTGTTGCTATATACTCCTCCAACGTCTCTTGCAACATCTAATGCTAGTGGAACGAGTTTACACTGCCAAATTACTGTCCACTACGAGGTAGCGGATTTGGAGCACCCACTACAATAACTTTACTGATTAATTATATTTTATTTATTAATAAAGAGGTGTTTTAAATAATAAATAATATTTTTGCTTATTAAAACATGGTTAATTTAGCAGTTAGTTGTTGAGATAATAAGTAGATATTTAGAATATATAAATGATGATGATGATGGTTAACGTCCAATGAGACCAAATTCTGGTCTATTGGACCTAAAGAAATGAATTATTTAGTTTGATTTAAGATTTTATTCCTATGCTCAAAAAACTTGGAGAGAAGCCTCCCGAGCTCACTGTAATTTTGACAACATAAAAGGCTAGGAAGGTCACTATTGCAACAAATATTTTGAAACTGAGATCTAATGTGGTTGTGCGCGGGGCAGTCTAAGAGGAAGTGATTTTCATCTTCGATGTTCGTATTCTCACATAGATGGCAGAACCTTTCCACCCATAGTGTTTTCGGAACTACCCAACGACCCGTTTCACTATGAAGCTCATGAGAGTTCGTTCTAATCTGGGCTATTAATTTTCTTCTTTGATCTAGATAAAACAGAGAGATACTTTTGATCTTCTAGGTGGGGTTGATGACCTCCTTATAAAATTTTAATTTTCTTTTACCTCCTAAATCTTTCTCACACCACATTTTTTCTTTGAACTTGGAAGTAACAATATTTTTAATGTTATTAATGTTTTGCAATGCAACATTCTCATCGATCTCCCAATGGTTTAACCAAGCCCTCGTGTCTTTATACCAACCTCATTTGAGCCTTAGGTGGTTTTGGCTGAAATTTAAAGCTAGCTTAGGAAGTCTATGGTCTGTTATGTTATTGATCTTGTGCTTATACAACAAAAGCTTAGTCATAGCTAGGCTCTCGATAGGGGAAAGACCCACTTCTATAAGGAGAATAGGATAGGGTGTGTTGCTTTTAATTTTGAGGTTATACATTATAAAACGCTTCTGGATTTGCTCAATCTTTCTCAAGGATTCTCTAGAGATGCTACAACCCCAAACCTCACATCCATATAAGATAACCAGAGTGACTAAAGTTTCAAAGGTGAACTTCTTTCTCTCCCACATTATGAGGTTTGTCATTTTACAATTATTTTCAAAACCAAAATAAGCTTTCCATCCCCCATTAATCCTTTTCTCAATGCTATAGTTCCAGTTGAGCTTGTGATGAATATCAATTCCTAGGTACTTGTAGGAATACACTTCCTCCAAGTTACTATTGTCATACATAAAATTAGCGTAAATGTCCTTCTTGGATTTGATAATCATAACTAAATTTTCTTTTTCAGTGTTCACAATCATACCCATTGTATAGCAAAAATCCTTAAGAAGTATAAGTTGCTTATCAAGATCAGATGGGCACCTTGCGAGAAGAACAATATCATCAGCGTAGAGAAGAAGGATGATGACTATCCCAGCTAAGATCGTGCCAGCACATCCAGCTTCCTCTAAACAACCATCTAGGTTGTCGATGTAAATGACAAATAGGGTAGGGGAGAGGGGGAAACCTTGTTTAACTCCGATATTGCACTTAATATCTTTCAACCACCCCTCATTGCTCTTCAACATGGCAATTAAATTCTCGTATAACCTTATAGCGGTAGCTCTCTACTCAAAACGAACCTTTAGCTCTTCTAATCTGTTCCAAAGGTTGTTTGTAGGAACCATAACGAAAGCCTTTCTAAAGTCCACAAAGCAACAAAAGAGAATGGATTTATCATTGCAGCATTCCTCCACAATTATCCTAAGCATAACGAGGTGGTCTATTGTTAAGTGTTGCTTTCCAAAACCCGCTTGGCCTTTAGCCTACTTACCTTCACTTTCAAGCCATATGCTCAACTTCCTTTCCAGAATAATACCATATATTTTGGCTAGGAGAGGGTTGATCATAATTGTCTGATAATTAAAGGGGTTATTTGTATCCCCACTTTTAAAATAAGGGATAATGAGGCTTTGAGTCCATAGTTTAGGGAACCCTTGCTTGACTGCTTGATTGAAAAGCTTGTGAATGTGGGGGATGAGGACAGGACCTCCAATTTTTAAGATTTCCACCTAGTAACCTTCAATGTCCTTAGCTTTCCCATTAGCCAAGCGATTAACCCCAAAATCAGTGTCTTCTAATGAGAAAATGTCTTTCGTTGTGAGAAGGGTTTCAAAGTTATCCATGACATTTAGAGATTCATAAAGCCTTTTATGATAGGAATTCCAATCGTGTAAAGCAATTTTATTATTATATTTAGTTTTCCTAGTTAGAATCTACCTCCAGAATTTCTTAGGAGCTACCTTAGAGAGGTGTAAGAGATTCTCTTGTTTTTTACAAATATAATGCCTTTTTTTCCTTTTAGTTAGGGCTTTGTATATTTTTATCTTACCAATTTTAATAGATTCATCAACAACTTCCTTAATTGCTCTTCTCGCACTTTTACAATCTTTGTCATACCATGGGCTGGTTTTGCTATTTCTTTTATTACTTGAAACTTCAACTGAGAACTTGTTAAAAGAATATGAGAGTGTTGTAGCAAAATTATGATAGAGATCTTCTATGTTGTCTATACTAGATAAAGGAAGAAAATTAGTTTTTAATTCATTTAGAAAGATATCTTTTTTATTTCTATCAAAGATTAACTTCTTTTGGCTATAAGGATTATCTTCTATGGGATCTCTATGCATGACAAAATTGAGAGTTATAAGTAAAGGCCTATGATCAGAGTCAGGCTCGTGGTCGTTTAAGATGTCAAAATTTGTTATTTATATATATTGATATATATAAATAAAATAATTTGAAATATAGTTGTTTTATAAATAAATAAATATTCTTAAGTAAAACCTAGTCAAATATAGTCGATGAGATAAATTAAGATATATATATATATATATATATATATATAACAAACAGTTAATAAATTAATAAAATTTATTTAAATATTATTAAACATTTCCCTTTTCCTCCCCTAGTCAAATATAGTCGTTTTCTTCTAGCCGATAGGTTGACCTGTCTTCCTATTTAACCTTCTTCCTAGATCTATTTCTTTATCTTGTCCTGAAGATGAACCACACTTGTTGTTTCGTCAACCAAAATCTTCAATGTGATTTCTTCCAAAAAATATTTTATACATTAAGTTTAGCATTGTGTTATATTAGCTAGAGGTTCAACTTCTCGAACTTATAGTTTTTATGATATTTGTTTTTTTTTTCAATTATGATAACCAATAATTTATTGGAGTGATATATGTTATATATTTTATTAGATATTCACATTACTCACTTTACATTAAATATCATTTTTTTCCATATCATGATAGATCCATTTTAAATACGGATTTAACATGAGTCGAGAGGGATCCAATTTCTTCAAGTGTGACATTATTTAAATGTTTTGTATACTTTTTAATTTTTTTCTACATTTTTTATTTTGACCGACATGAACAAAATTTCAACTTTGATGACAGACTGACAACGTTACACATCACATTGGGATGTAGAATAAGCCTTTTGGCTCAATGAAAATGAAAACTTTTCATAAAAATCAAATCTATATAAAACATGATTTAATTTTAAAAATAAAAAAATTACAATAAAAATAATAAAAAGAAAAATGTTATTAATATGTCACTAATAATATCTTAATGATAAATTAAAATTAAAATAATTAATAATAAGTGTGTATATCTAAAATTATTATTATTATTATTATGAACATTTATATATAAACGTTAATAATAAAATTATTAAATTTAAATTATATTTTTATTTAAACCACTCACATCATTGATTTAAAATGTCTCTCACATTTATAACATACACTCCGACTGCATTATTATTAAAGACCATATAAAAGCTAAAAAATAATAAAATGAATATCGATTGCTTAGGTTTTAAAGGGAGTTATAAAAAATAATCAAAATAATAATATCATCTTAAAAAATTGAATTGCATAATATAACAATTTTTTTAAATAAAAATACTAACACAACTATATTAATAAATCTTATTGATATACGTTGTCGCTGTCAACTTAATATATGCTATATTATAAATCTAATATGCTAAATTAATATATTAATATTGTTAATATATTAATATTAATATTCTTAGTTATTAATATTTAATAAAAGCGCCCCGGATGCGGGTGGTTGTTAGCTACACAAGGCAACACTCCTCAGCCCTTCGAAGTTGAGAATCACCGTTATCTTCATGGGGTCTACCATCAACCCTTGTCTGCAAACTACATGCCCCAATAGGTTCCCAAAGGGAATGAGAAATAGATACTTCTTGAGGTTGAGTGCGATTTGGTATCTTCGACAGGTATCCAACATCAAGCACAAGCTCGCTACATGGCACTTAACCAGCCTAAATACAGTCCAATCATTGAAATAGACCTCTAGGAACTTATGAATATATTCGTTGAATGCTGCAACAACCACACGCGAAAAGATAGCATGCGCATTCTTCAATCCAAACGACATGATAATATATTGAAAGCAACCCCATTCAGTCGCGAAGGTTTTCTTGCTCCTATCCTTTGGCACGATTGTGATCTGATGGTACCCCGAGAACCCATCTGTGAAAGAATATGCTTCCTGACCACCTATATTGTCCAACACTTCATCCGTGAACGAAGTTAGGAAGGGATCATGCACACAAGCATGATTCAATTTTCTGAGATCCACGCATATCCTTATCTCATCCTTCTGCTTCTTCTCTTGCACCACCATCGGACTTACCCAATCAGATTCTTCCACAGGCTCAATGATGCCTGCTACGAGCATTTTGTCTAGTTCTACACAGACCTTTTCCTTGTATTTCGGATTTAAGTGGTAAGGCCTCTTCTTAACTGGCTTCGTGTCGGGCTTTAATGTGATCTTCATTACTCCTAGATCTCTGATTATTCCTTTCAAATCCGTAAACTTGGTCAGGAATAAGCGCTGATATTCCCGGAGTAATTCAACGACCTTATCCACAATCGCGTCATCCCAGTAGTCCATGATTTTGACAAATTTGGGTTCTGCCTCCTTACCAATGTTCACCTGTTTATTTTTCACCGGCGTGGTTATATCAGGGTTCTCAATCTATGGTCGTTGAAACTTGTGGTGGCCTTCTTCTTCTGGCAACAGAACCGTTTGCTGGCTTGAGGGGGCCTGACCCAGGTTCAATGTTAGTTAGGCAAACAAATCCCTACACTACTGGCGCTTTCGACATCAACCCACAGAGCGCGGTCTGAAGTCTCACCCGAAGCAGTATGAGGGGATGATGGAACCAAGTTTCCACACCCTTGAGATGGTTATGATGTTGGTTTGTTCCAACTATACCTGCCTTCGCGCAGGTTGCTTATCCCTTTGCTCTACCCTTCAGTACCTTTGCAAAATGCTACAATCAGCTTTCGCGCAGCCCCAACCAGGGCCGGAAGTGCTTTCGCGCTGCTAGGGCAGTGATATGCAATATCTCCAAAACTAGGCTAAGTAACTTACATATTTTGTTAACAGATCTTAGTTAGCTTTGCGCAAACAGATGTTCTTAGTTGCGTTCACTTAACCAATACAATTATACACATTCACGCATCATATAAAAATTAGAAGTGAAATTCATACCCAATATCTTAGATGCATAAACAGGAAATAAAGACGCAGAAATGATAGAATACTATTCTTTATTGATAATTCCAGATAATTATAGACTCGACTCACCCTGCGCACTTAGCGGCAGGGGTCTGCGCACTCAGTTGCAGACTTATAAGCCTCTGCGCACTTAGCGACAAGGGTCCGCGCACTCAGTTGCAAACTTCTAGGCCTCTGCGCACTCAGCTGTAGAGCCTCTACCTATGCTACGACCCAAAACTTAGGCTTCTATTTTAGAGCTATCTCTCATACATCTTCGATCTTAATCCCTGATTCCCTACCTCTAACTACTTAGAACTTAGCTAAATTAATGCGTCTTAGGGGCTAAATTCCTAGGTAGGCTTAGGAGGTTTGTTACAGTGAGAACAATTGAATAAAGGTGCATTAAATCCAAAGGCAACCTCTCCTGCGTGAACGGTATGCCGATTTTTTCAATGATTGTGTCTGCATTCTAAACTGTGTCTTATAACTCAACATTTACTTATATTGACCACTTGTTGTCGTGACTGTGTTGCGTTGTATTTCATTGAAGGAAAGTGGTATTGATATGGTTAATGTGATTGTGTTGTTTTGAATGGTATCACACCATAGAATGGTATTACTGTGTTGTGTTGTTTGATATGGCGTGACTGTGGCCCTTCAAACCACCTCCCTCATATACCACTCTCCCATACCACTTGACTCTTGATACCGCTCCCTCACTCTCCAGACACTGGTTGCATGTTTGCATGCAACAAAACATGAGACTGTGCATTGGACTATTAAATGGTATGTAGATGATCTTTTGATGACAGGTAAAAATGAGAGCTATATTGCATCCATAAGGAAGGAATTGAGGAAATGTTTTGAAATGACAGACTTGGTGTATGTTCACTACTCTCTTGGTATTGAAGTAACTCGGCATCTGAAGGTTGTATTCCTCTCTCAGAAGAAGTACATTGGAGATATGTTGAACAATTTTGGCATGGCTGAGTGAAATCCTTTGAATACTCCAATGGAACATAACTAAAAGCTCACATGCACTGAAGGAAAATAATTTGAGGATGCAACGAAGTATAGACAACTTGTAGGAAGTCTCAACTACCTCACTACTACCATACCAAACATTTCATTTGTTGTTGAAATCCTCTCCATGTTTATGAAAAAGCCTTGTGAGGGACATTGATCTACTGCGAAATGGTTTCTAAAGTACTTGAAGGGAACTCAAGGCTTTGGACTTAAGTATACAGAGGTCAATGACTTCAACTTGATTGGATACTCTGATTCAAACCTTGATGGAGATAAAGAAACCAAGGTATCTACTTTAGGTTATGCTATTAGTCTTGGATCAAGAGCTATCTCCTGGAGGTCACACAAACAATAAGTTCTAGTAGATTTTACAATTGAGGCAGAGTATGTGGCAGCAGCTGAAGCAACAAAGGAAATTGTGTGGCTCAGGAAAATTCAGGAATATTTGTAGGAAAAACAAGTGCATTCAACTCCTCTCATCATTGACAACACTTCTGCAATAAAGTTGGCCAAAGCCCAAAGTTCCATGATCAAATAAAGCATATCAATACAACATACCATCTGATTTGACATCATGTTAAGGCCAAGATAATTCCCCTATGCCGTTGTTGCACAAATGGGTAGATTGTAGACATCTTCACCAAAGCTCTTGGAAGAGAAAAGTTCAAAAGATTCATAACAATGCTTGGACTCACCAACATCGCTTTAGATTAGGGGGCGAATGTTGACACCTAATCTTTGGGATTAGGTAATCCATGTAAAATAATGTATATTGAATATAAGGAGAATTGGAATATGAAGAGACATTTGGAGATGAAGCCTAAGAGTCTTTCCCTCCATGTATATATCTATGATCAGTCTTAATGAAAAATCATAATTTTCTTTGAGGAGTTACTTCCTGGCTTGACAAGATGAAGTGATTTAAAACTTAGCAAATATAGATATAAATTTATATTATATATCAAAAAGTACATCTATACTAATTTTAAAGTAACATTAATTCTAAACATTAAAATGTTTCAATATGCAGATAACATATGGATAGCCTAAGTTTGAATTAAATTATTCATTACATTTAGTGTAGTTTATTCTTCGCTCCACTTGGAATGACCTTGGTTCTTCACATTCATTTTACTTGGCATGCATTTCTCTCATCTCGGTCTACCTACTCCCATGATTTCAAACTAGAAACATGGGAATGGAGAGATACACCATTTCTAGGCAAAACCAATACCAAGATATTGGTGAGGCCTACATATGAATCCCATTTAATGTATTTTGATTTGCATGAGACCTAGACAATTTCTAGGTAAAACTGGTTCTAACACAATTTTAAGACAATATTTTTATTCTTTCTAGTTTCACTTCCTACATTGAATATATTATGCTATGAAGTAACCACCCAAGTGCTTAGTTCTTTTTAATCAATTATTGGAAAGGTATGTAAGCATGATTTACTTACCTAAATCAATAGATTTAATAAGAATTTTTTGTCCCATCCAACAAGATATATTGAGTCAACAATAGCCATCCGAAGAGCCACCATGATAGCATAAGCAATAAATAGTGATACACATGCTAAGAAAGCAAATATTGCAAAAACAATCTCAATATGTGGGTAAAAGTATTACCTTGAGATCCTTTCCCTAATATTCCGTCTCTCCTTCCCTACATAGATTTATTCCCTACTTTATTGATTGGTTGATCAATGGGACTGTGCAGCAAGCTAGATCAAGGTGATTTTTGTTTTAATAAATATTTTATTCTTTATTATCATAATAAATATTTTAATTAATTATCGCAAGGATCATAAAAATAGAATGAGCAGTAATACTTTACACTATAATTCAATATTTGCATGTAAAACAATTGTCAAATAACACTATTTTGGCATATCCCACTATCTTCCATATGTAAGGGTTACTTGTGATCCACTCACTGAAATTGAATGATGTCAAAATAATGAAAACAAAATTTATTAGAGTTAGGAGGAGGATTCAAAATATAAAATAGATGAAAGAAATTTAAAATTTAACCATTTAAAAAGTTGGCACCCTAAAATTTGCATAAAAATGGAATGACAAAAGAAACACAAAAAATCATCTAAATTTCACTATTTCGTGTAATGAGCAAATGAGATGTCAAACGCTGCACGTGTTTTTGCATCGGTTTCTGTCACATCTAGGCACCTTGATTTTCTTAAATTTATCAATTTTCTCGGAACTATTGTACTTTATAGTTAATAATCTTCTATTCTACATTCTTTATTCGTTATTCTTTCCTTAAAACCCAATGAACCACTCACTGGACGGAGATTGAAATCAAATCCTCTCACTCATTTATTTAAAAATAAAAAATTCCTCAAAAGTTTTTTAAATTAAATATGTTATTCTTTGATTTTAAATTAAAAACCATTTCACATGCTTTTCATATCATGGCTTAGATGGTATATTAAAAAAAGAATATTATCTTGAAATCATATTTTGTCCACTGATTTATTTAAAAATCAAAATTCCTCAAGGTTTTTAAAATTAAATATGTTATTCTTTGATTTTCTTTGATTTAAAACTGAAAACCCTATCACATACTTTTCATATCATCCTTTGGATAATATATTAGACCGAAGAATATTATATTGAAATAAATTCATGTCAACCCATTTATTTAAAACTCAAAATTATTCAAGCTAAACTCCAATATAGACCATGCGTATTGTGTAAAAATGGACAATAAACAAACATATTTGTTGTTATTATATTTTTCAGTTAAGTATTATATAATGTTTCATTGCTATTATATTTTCGAGTTAACTATTATATAATGCTTTGTTTTCTTCTCTACTACAACTAGTTAGTCTAGTTAGTCTCTGTTGTTTATGACACCAGATTATTAGTAATTTATTACATGATATTATTAGTAGTTTTTTTGGTTGGGTTAGCCTTGGTAGATAATTTTATGGGTTCTTGATTTTATTATAAATGAAATATTATTTATGAAATCAAGTTTCATGATGTATTAAATATTTACAACAATTTTTTTAGCTAATGAAAACTTTGAAATTTTATTTGAGTACATATTGAGAAATGAGATGAACTGATTTAAAACTTAGTAAATGGAGATATAAATTTCTATTATAGATCACAAAGTAGATTTATAATAATTTTAAAGTAACAATAATTCTAAATATTAAAATGTTTAAATATGCATATAACATATGGATAACCTAAGTTTGAATGAAATCATTCACTGCATTTAGTGTAGTTTATTCTTCACTCCACTTGGAATGACCTTGGTTCTCCACCTTCATTTTACTTGGCATGCCTTTCTCTCATCTTGATCTACCTACACCCATGATTTCAAGATAGAAGCATGGGAATGGAGAGCTAGAGCATTTATAGGCAAAACCAATTCCAAGCTATTGGTGAGGTCTACATCTCAATCCAATTTAATGTATTGTGTTTTGCATGAGACCTAGACAATTTCTAGGTAAAACCGGTTCTAACACAATTGTAAGACAATATTTTTATTCTTTCTGTCTTCACTTCCTACAATGAATATATTATGCTATGAAGTAACCACCCAAGTGTTTGATTCTTTTTCATCAATTATTATAAAGGCATGTATGCATGATTTACTTACCTAAATCAATAGCTTGATTAAGCGTTTGTTGATCCCAAGCCAACAACATATATTGACTCAACAACAAATACCCTAGGAGCCACCATGATAACATAAGCAATAAATAACTATATGCATGCTAAGAAAGAAAACAGTGCAAACAAATCTCAATACATGGGGTAAAAATATTACCTTGAGATCCTTTCCATAATAATCCATCTCCCCTTCCTTAGATAGATTTATTCCATACTTTATTGATTGGTTGATAAATGGGACTATGCTATAAGCTAGATCAAGCCATGGAGTTGGTTGATCCCTTGAACAATGCAACAATAGATAAAATTCTTGGGTTTACATCATTTGTATATTTTATGCTAGAGAGGAATACAATAAAGGAAAAAAACAAATCATTCGAGGATCAAGTGAAATTGGTTAACCCAAAGCACCATAAATAAGTCACCAGGGTGATAAAAATTAAGACTCGAGTTGAGCACCAAAAGGCCTTCTCATTCAAAGTGCATTCAAAAACTCTATTTATGAAGGAGAATTGATCAACACATTCTTTGAAAACTTTATGGAGGCCTCTATTCATTTTTTCTCCTTTGAACAAACATTATACATCAACCCAAACAAAGAATGGAGTGGTTTGTTTTAAGCTACTAATGAGGTCGCTCTCAAAAAGTAAGGGTGGAAGTTCAACCAACTCTACCCATCAAACCCTGAGAATTTATCTCATGTAGGCAACGTTAGTAGGCATTCTAGGATTCTCAACGCACCAGATTAATTGATTAAGAAACAAAGCGGCATGGACCCTCCCTTTTTTTGCACTTTGGTAGTGGATTAATTTCTCAATTACTCCCTCCACCCACTTACAAAGATGCATGGGAAGGCTACACTCAAATTTCCTCATCCACTTATTCCTCCACCCACCAAAATGGAAGAACTTGTGCAATAATATGGGAATAATTATTGGTTAGATTATTTGCCTTTATTCATATCCTAGTTACTTGGATGAATATAATATCCTTCGTCCACCCAGAAATTAAGTATGTGAGTAGAAATACCATATATTTTTCTTATGTACTTCTTGAGAGCGTGAGTTGAACCTTGACTTGGATAAGTATATGCAGGAAGTGGTGGTAACTCTAGGGTGGAATGTTGTCAGATACATGCAATTTCAATTGAAATAAATAAACATGTGGTGTAATGTCAATTGAAACAAATAAACATGCATATAATCAAATGAACAACATGTATTTGAAAAGGTGGATCAATATGTGTTCCAAATGCATACACATTATAGCAAGATTGTGTTCCTTCTCTCCCCACCTCTCCTAAAATAATGGACATGGAACAAATTGCTGAGTAACATATAACAACCACAAAGGATTAATAGCATCAAAAATTTAAAAACTATTTGAATTGAATGGCAATTGAGCTTTTACACCATTAATATATAAATTTGAATTGAATTGACAATTAATATTTCACACAATTAATATATAATTTACTAAAAAATGTATATTTTCATAGATTATACGTAAAAGTTAAGTAGTGCAAGGTTTAATGCCTCACAAGTTTTTTTGTTTTTTATTTTATTTAGGTTGTGTGAAAAGGTCTATGAGATTATGTCATTAATATTACATTGAATTGGATTAATGTCAAAGCAATTATGGAAACTTTAAATTATAAATAAATTGTAGTATTACAAATTATATTTAAGTTGAATTGTCATTTTAATTTTTTGTGCATAGAATACATAAAAATTATGAAGTTGAAGGCTTAATGGATCATAAGAGAGTTATTATGTAAAAAGGGATTACGTATGGCTTCGCTCATTTATGGGGACTTGACCCTATTTCCAACTATTTTAAACATTTTGAAAGACAAACTTAGTGAAAGAACTGTTTAAAAGGGAGAGAATGATTTTAAAGAAAGCATTTTTCATTAGCGTACCTACAACGTATACTTATTCCACCTCGACTAGAGAATAGGAAAATATCGAAGACGGATGATCGCTTTATGCTCAACCTAGGTGAACAAGTTAATAATATTCTAAATTAAAGAATTTATTATTTCAGTGAAGATCTTTTGCCTCATGGTTAAAGGTCAATGACCCTCTATTAATTTCAAATATTTTCATGTAGATAATCAAGTTATTTTTTGTGTTTTTTTCCTAAGCTTTCTCTTCAACTATTAAAACAATTTTACAATTTTCGAAAAAATAATTTCTCATTTTCTAGTTGGCCTAGTTGCATATTTGTGGGCCATAATAGCCTTGGTGGAGTACATTTTTATTTTCTTATTTGTCAGTACCTAAAAAATCATTTTAAATTAAAAAATGACTATTTTTGTAAATTATCATTCCATTGGTGAGTGTTGTGACTCGACACTAACAGTGACACTGTTATGCCTCGCATTGCTAGTGCTCTACCCAGGTATTTAAATAACCAAGGGGAGGAGAGGGTATGCATGGATTTTTATTGTCGTTTTAAAGAAGAAAACTTTGTTAAAGACCAAGTAAACTTCAACATTAAATTAAAAGTTTATTTTCCAAAAACACACTACAAAAATACTTTTTTAAATTCAGGAATAACATCTTAAATTTTTAGTCTAAAATAGTGTGTCCCACTCTGAATAGATGAGAAATCAAGATTGACAAAAATATCAAACTTTGTGCTTCACTACATTACAATATAGAGCCAAAAACATTTGTATACAAAATGTGCTTACCATTTGACTTATGGGGAGAAGATGGCATAACAACATAGGAAGGCATGACATCGCCAACAATAATCACAATGATTTTTTTTGTCATTTTCATGGGAACAATTATTAACAAGCAATATGGTTGGAATGTGACCGAGTCAAAATGAAAGCAAAGGCATGTTGGCATGTAATGTGGAGGAATATACAAAAAATAGAGATGTGATGAAGCAAATACAATATCAATCATTAACTTTGGTCATTGATTTTGCTGGGTTGGCTAGTTTCACCACGTACATGGTTTCTCAAATACATTATGTCAGAGATCAGAAAAAGTGATATTTTTTATTAGTCCCCATCAGAGCATAACATAATTCAACAATATGATTCTCAGCAAATTTTAATTATTAATGGTATATTGAACAATAAAAAAATATCCAAGTCATATGCCAAATCATTTTAAAACGAAAAAAAAAATGCTAATTTTATAAATGGCCATTCCATCGGTGAAAGTTCACTGACAATGACACTAATGCTTCTTTGCAACGTGTTTCAGTCTAGGCTTCTTGATATTTCCATCTCCTCATGACCTAATTCAAAGTGTCTATTTCTTATAGTTGCATGAGTGTTTGGTAATTTTCCAAAGATACCAAAAGAAGAAAAGGAATACTTAGAAAAACTTTTTCTCTTGGCAGCGTTTCCTTCTATAACTTTTTATTTTCTTAATTTTGGATGGCACCATGCATAAGTTTTTACATAATTGAACATTACTATTCCAGGAAGATTCTAGAAGCTTGGGGGAGCTAAGAGATTCTAGTAACATTTACCATAAGAGTGTACAATAGTTGTAATATAAAGAGATTAGAAAATGATTATGGTAGCTCGAAGGGTTGAGTTTTTGCATCAACATTGATTGAGTGTTGTATGCGTCAAGAAGAGGATAGAGCAAGAAATATGGAAGCTCCTCGTGCTTATTTTGGTAGTTTAAAATATGCTCACATTAAATTCCTATGGTGTTGGTTTGAGAAAAGAAGGGATACACCATGTGTGAGTTGTTATATCAGGGATGTAAACCAAAGAGTGACACCATATTGCCGAGAGGATCATTTCCATATTGAATATTTATCACATTCATTTTTCCATCTAGCCATATTTGCATTGACGAAAATAAAGTCAAAAGGTAGGGACACAAGCCAAAAACATAGGGTGGAATTACACCATGGAGGCAGAATGTAGCAATGTTGCAAGGGAAGTTGGAACTATGTTAGGGTGGGGTTAAACTATGATTGCAGACCACCCCAGGTTTTCATCAGATCGACATAATAATTGAGCATCGTTAGATTAGCAGGGCAAAACCATGTGGGGTGTTACACAGTAATTTGTCACGCTCCCTGTTACCCCTCTCCCGCACACTGGAGGACTCATTCCGGGACTTGTGAGAAGTGACATGACCTGAAACCACTTGCATCATATTCCTCTAAGTATGAGCTTCATTTGCCCTGAAGACATCTCCTGCAAAATACCTATGAAACTGACTCTTTTTGCATTAGCGCGGGTCCACAGTTCACTGCTCGCGCCAATGAGGGAAATCCTCTAAAAAGGGCGCGCCATTGGCGCTCTGTCTCAGAGTCACACTCGTGCCAATGAATTGAGTAAAGTTTTTAACCAACAAGCTTCTGAAGGTTCTCTTCAACCCATTCACCAACTGAATCTATGTTGAGCTAGGATGGTTTGGCTTCGAATCTCCATAGAAGGGAAAGTGGTTTGCCACCTTTCATGGAAGTTTCCAAGTGATAAAGCCATCCCATGAATAATGTGGTTGATCCTATCTCTTTCTTCTCTATCTATAAAAGCTTGCCTCTATGCCTTGAGTAATCTAGTTCCAGTAGTTCTAGTTCTAACATAGTGATATAGAGTTTGAAGCTGCAAGAGCCTTCTTTGCACCCATAAGGCCAAATCTAAGTAAGGAGATTCTTGTCACCCAAAGAGAGAGAGGCTTGTTCCTCATCCCAACAAGCTTTGCAAGACTTGTGTAGCTGACTACCCAGCCAAAGGAGGATTTGACATCAGAACAATGGTTGTATTCTTCTTTGTTATTTATTAATAATAGATGACTATCATTATGGTTCCACTCTCATTGTCTTATGTTTGATGTTGAGTTATATCTTTTCTGACTGATATATAATTGCATCTACTAGATTTTATGCTTGTATTCGTGTTGTTCTTTGCATGTGCAGGTGTCCAATCATGGAGATCGTGGGGATCGTGATCGGCCAAGGCAAAGGAACGAGGGCGACATCTCTTCTACGAACACTAGCGTTGGAATCCAAGTAGGTTCTCACCATCCACTTTTTATTCGCAATTAGGAACTTGCGTGATAGCATTGTGTGATTGTTGCTAGACCCGGTCTGGGCTAGTAGGGATCGTCTCTGTCTGCAGAGAGGATTTACCTCCACAAAAATTTGGCGACTCTGCTGGGGAGGTCTTGTCTCTTTGGTTTCTTGTTTGGTTGCTTAGATAGCTTTCTAGGTTGGATTTCTTGCTGTTTCTTACTCCCTGGTTTGCCTAGATACTGTTTTCAAGCCCTGGGTTGCTTTCTTTTGTTTTTGTCTTAGAAAACTTGATTAGCGTGCTTTTTAGCCTTACAGTCGCGCCAATTGGCGCAAGTTGCTAAAAGACAACTCGCGCCAATCCCATAAAAGCGCGAGTTGCAGCCTGACAGTCGCGCCAGGCCTGTCAACTTTTCCAGTTTGCTTGTGTTCAACCCCTCTGAGCTTGGATTTGTATTTTGCTACGTCTTTTTCAATTACTGGAGTGTCTTTGATCCTTGTTTGACTGGTTTTAGACCTTCATCCTTTCGGTGTTTGTCTTTTTCTGTCGATTTCACATTTTAGCCCTAGGGCATCTAGTGGCTTTGTGTGTCGAGCCTTCCGTAGGAGTCTTGGTTTCTTTGATCGTCCAGTCAACTTTGTGATTACTTTTTGCACTTGCTCAGTAGTTGTCAAAGCCTTTTGTTGGTATTCAAGTGATTTGCTCCTTTTCCGCTTGGATTTCGCTTGACTTCGTTTGGGCTTAGATTACATAGCTCGTAGAGGTCTTTGTGTTTTCTTCTTGGTTTGAAGGACTATCTTGGTGTTTTGGGGATTCGATTGTGTGCTCATTGAGTGAAATTGATCTTTTTGCTCGGTGTTACTATCTCTCAAAATTTGTTTAGTGCACTTTGCCATTGAAAAGAAAACGAATAATCTCTTTTACATTGCATTAGTTATTTGAAATTAGAAGCTTTTCATTGATTAAGCGATTTAAAACAAAGAAAAGTTTCATTTATTTGTCATTAGTTGCATTAGAGTGGTTCTTGATTGTTTGTGGTCATTTTGTTTGAAAAATTCTCAACTCTCTTGTAGTTAGTATTCATCGAACGAAATGATATTCTTTGGCATATAGTTTGCATTTAGGGAATTGTGAGAGATTACATACGGTAGGACCTGGAAATTGAAACTTAACCAAAGATCAACCATAAAATGAACTGAATGAACTTAAAAACGCATTGGAACATAATGCTCACTGATTAGAGGTCTAGGCTAGAGACGTGCTCCGGCGTCGTTAAACCTAGTCACTGTTGTTTCACACTACGGTTGGGTGATTCCTCCTTTTGTGACTCGATAGTGGTCTAGCACGGACTTGAGCTCCCACGTACCATCGCGTATATAGGGGAGACCCCACTAGGTTATCATCCTTTATCCACAGGAAGCCGTGTCTGCCGCCTTACAAGCCGTAACGCACCAAACACATCGTTCGGGAAGATTGAGTGTCGTACGGGAAGTCCTTGGTTTTCATATGACTGCCAAGGTGTATATGCAGTTTTACAGATTTGTTTGGTAAACCCTTTGCCTAGTCTCTCCAGAGTAGTCACTTTTGATCCTTTTCGGACTCCTTAAAAGAAAAGGCTCACTTGAGCAGTTTGTCACTTCGGGCTCACAAAACATTCGAAGGCGACTAGAGTCACCTTTTTGTCCTTTTCTCGACTCTTAAAACATGAAAAGGTCAAGTTGTGTCTATGCGTCTTAAAATTTATTTGGCCACGATTAACATTACCTGATTAGATCTTGTGTGCGTTATTTTGAGTAGGGTCCTTTATCGTTAGATTCCCTTAGGTCCTGTTTGAAGTTCATCATCGTGGATGAGCCATCGACTCCTATTCCAAGTGATCAAGGGTCTCCGTCTTCCGTTGCTCCTGAGGTGCCGGTTGTGAGTGATACTCTTCCTGTTATCCCGAGTATCCAACCGATCAACTCTCGTGCCCCGGGCGACGAAGATTACGAAGTCGATTGGAACCCCATCTGGGAGCTTGACGAGGACGATATTCCTGCTACCCGCCCTAGTGTTTCGTCTCCAATGTCTACCTCTCACATGGATGAGACATCTCCTAGAGTGAGCGAGACACCTGTGTTGTTGAATATCGACACTCCCATCCCAGCTACTTCTCCACTTCCCCCACGCTACCAGTTGTTGAGGGATAGGGTAAGTGCCAAGATCCCTGCTTCGACTGTGGGACCCCCATATCACTCCCACCACGGGATCTTTTGTTTCACATGTCCACACTACGCCTGTCACTTCAGTTCTGACAAATCCAACCGTTTGTGTTGCACACTCAACTCCGGTTGTTAGTGCCGTTACAACGTCTTCAGCTTTGAACACTGGTGCTGGTCCCCCTCACGGTCAAGTGAGTAGCAGCCAGCCGGCACACACACCTAAAGTTATCCATCCTGCACAAAGTGCACCACCCTCTTCTGCTCCCGTCCCAGGAGGGGGGCCATATGATGCCTATGGACAAGTTGTTCAGGATCCGAATGCGCAAGGTCCATTCTATTATTATGATTCTGCTGGTCAATACCTTCAGCTTTCTCAACCCTTGCCTACTTAACCTATTGTTGAGGTTTCGGTACCTTTATCCGTTACTTGGAACGCCACCACTTTCCATGGGGGCCAAGTAAGGCCTGCACAGCCTCAGGGACCGCCTAACCAAGGCCAGCCACCTTATGTGCAAACCCCCCAAGGGCAGAAATATTATGGCCAGTCTTACTCAGGACAACGTGGGGGCCTACAAGGACAACCCTATCAGGGACAACCTTTGGCCGCTGGTGGTCCATCTTTTACTTATCTAACCCAACCTTCTGGTTACCCGGGGCAACCTGGTATCCAGCAAGGTTACCCATCTGGACAACCAGGACAACCTTACATCCAACAAGGCCAACCTGGTATCCAGCAGGGTTATCCCTCTGGACAAGCTGGAAAAACTTATATTCCACAAGGTCAACCGACAGCCCAACAGGGGTATCCTTCTGGGCAAGGGGGGCAGCCTTACATACAACAGGGCCAACCCACTGCTTAGCGTAGTCATCCTACTGGGCAAGAGGGTCAACCTTCTGCACAACAAGGCCAACCCACTGCCCAGCCTAGTCATCCTTCTGGACAGGCTAGCCAACCTCAAGGTCAACCGGCCGTCCAGCCCGCTCAACCATCAGCTCCGCAAGGACAACCCTCGGTTGCTCAAGGACAACCTGGTACCTAGCAAGCACATCCTTCTAGGCAAACAGGTCCGTCCCAAACCCAACCAGGCCAACCTTCCGGCCAGATGGTCCAAGCTCAACCTGTTCAAGGACATCCTTCTGGGCCCCAGACTCAAATTGGTTATCAAATGCAAGGTGGGCCACAACCCCAACCTTCCTACCAAGCGCAACCTTCTTACCAGGCTCAGTATGGAGCTCAGCAATCGTATGGCTACCAGCAACCCCAGGGGCAAACTCAATTTACCCCTTATCAAAATTATCAACGAATGCAGGTCACTTCTTACCAGAATTATCAGCAACAGTATGTTGCACCTACCGGTCAAGTTGCTAATCCATGGGGTGCTGGGGGGCAGTCTCAGGGTCAACTGTCTGCTTATGGACAAAATCCTTATGGACAGAATCCATATGGACAGAACCCCTATGGGAAAAATCCCTATGGGCAGAACCCTTATGGGCCAGGCCCATCCGGACAAAGTCCATGGGGGCAACCACCACCTGGTTGGAACCCTGGTACTACCTCTCTCCCATAGCCACAAATGTCCTTTAATCCTCAGTTGCCTTTCTTAGCGACGTTGGAACTCCCAGATATGTCCAAGTTGACAAATGACCCCATTCTTCATAATCCATATTGGCCACCAGTTCCAACTAAGATACCCGGTGATTGCCCGAAATTCGACGGAAAAGCTGGCGAGGACCCTCAAGCCCATGTCATGACCTATCACCTTTGGTGCTCATCCAACTCATGGCTTGATGACTCCATCCGGCTCCGCCTCTTCCAAAGGACTCTCACCGGCTTAGCCGCTAAGTGGTATATTGAGTTGAATCGCGGAACATTTCAAGATTTCAACTCGCTGGCTATGGAATTCTTAACTCATTTTCAGTTACCCATTCGGTATGATACAGGGACACATCTGCTTACGTCTCTCAAACAAGACACGGCCACACATATATCCGATCATATACATGAATGGAGATGGCATCGTTGCTTGATCAAATTTTTGATTCCTGATCAGCTCTTGACAGATTGGTTCACGACTTCCTTTGTCCCTGCAATCGCACGAGACATCGCCATGGGAGCTTGTGTAACTGAAGAGCAAGCTATCGCGTGTGCTCAGTACCTCGACTTAGTATACTCTCAGTCGGGTACTTTATATGATTATTTTCCAGACGCCCTGAGACCCGGAACATCCAAAGCTCCGCCAAAACCATCTGTTGACGGAGTTATTGGCTCTGTAAACACGTCTTCAAAGAAGTCATCCGCGAACCCTGGGAAGCAAAAGCAGAATGCTTCTAATGGAAACACTTCTCAGGGTCAATCTAATTCTAGAAGTACCTCCGAGGTTAACGTCGCTCAGTCCACCACTGTAGATAAATCCTTGAAAGGGAAAAGGAAAGGGAAAGCCAAAAATAAATCCGAACAGCCCAAACAGGACTCCCCTAAACCTCCACCCGAGGAAGGAGCCAAAAGTAAACCTAAGTATCCTTGTCTTATCTGTGATGAGGATCACTACACTAAAGACTGCCCTAGGCGGTCCGAAGTTAGTCGATTATTGAAAGGTGCTCTTGGGACTCCTGCTGTGCTTAAAGAACCTTTCCCTTCACAACAAACTCAAATGGTGGCAGATCCATCACAACCCTCTTCTTCATTCGGCTCTCAAGTCTTTATGGCTGGGACGATTCCCATCCATGTCACCACTCGAGCAAAAGAATATCCATCTCATGCCGGGAAAGAGCCAGAGGTCCCCTCCGGTGCTCCTCCGTCTAGTTCTGGTCCACTCCACATCAAAAGACCTAGCACTGAGACGACTATCCGACCCCCTCCAAAAGGTGTACTTCGGAAGTCTTCTTACAACCCTAATGCTCGTGCTGCCCAACACTACAACATCGTTGAGGACTTAGCTCAGGCTCCGTCAGCTATGTCCACTCTAGAAGTCCTCCAGAACTGCCCCTCCCAGAGGAAGTCCTTGCTATCGGCCATCGGTGGCATAGACCCGACTGACTCAGATTTGATTTCTTTTGATCTCGAGGGCTATATGCCGAGATTGCCTCACCAAATCGCTTTCCTTATACAGGTCATCATCAATGGTAAGACAATTCATCGTACAGTCATTGATGAGGGTGCCTCAACTTGCATCATGTCTGTTTCTTGCTGGAAAGCTATTGGGTCTCCACCATTGAGCCAGTCTCCTACGACATTAGAAGCCTTTGATGGAAGAGAGTCCCGTCCTTACGGTATCCTCCAACGCTTGCCCATCTCCTTGGAAGGGAAGACGGTAGAAGTGGAGGTCGAAGTTGTCGACGCTAATCTTACCTACAACCTCCTCCTCGGACACAGCTGGACATATGCCATGCAAGCTGTGGCTTCCTCCCTTTTCCGTGTCATTCGTTTCCCTCATCAGGGGAAGATTGTCACGGTGGACCAGCTCTCCTTCTTCGCCTCCTCTTCTGAAGGCAATGTGCCTTTCGTGGAGCATACCTCCAAATCTTTCGAGAGTGTGGGAGCCAGACTCTTTAAAGATCCCGCCCTGATGGGTGTCTTTCCCCTTCCACCTCCTAATCTCGCTCCAATTAATATGATTTTCGTGCGTTCTGATCTGTGGGTCCTTCCTCCCGCTAATCAGATGGAATCTTGGGGCGATATGATGCCATTCGAGCGCAATAACAGTAATGTCAATCTTCACTCCATTTTCAATGGACTGAAGCTTGGGGGGCATGTACCTCGAATTGAGACACCATGCTGGGGGGCATAACCGTTCCTTTATTCTCAAGCATAGTTTACATGCGTGTGTGTGTGTGTGTGTGTTTTCATGTTTTCGGCTTGGTGTGAAAGCGTGATTACCCCTTATTGTGTCTTTTTGCTTCTTGTGCAGATTTCGGGTGCACCTTACATTGGTTTCGCCGATGGTGCCTGCCGCAGCACTCGTAATTTGTCCTCTGCGGCGTGGGTGATCTACGATCCTCACGGTGAGTTGATAGATCTTCAAGGTGTCTGTTTAGGCTGTACTACAAACAATGTTGCTGAATATAGCGCTGTTATTGAATTATTAGCCGAGGCAATTAATCTCGGTATTCGTACATTGCTTGTTAACCTAGACTCTCAACTTGTCGTCCATCAGCTCAATGGGCGATATTCCATCAGAGATCGTCACATCTTAAGGCTGTACTTACGTGTTAAATTGTTAGAAAGGAATTTTGATTTTATCACATATCAATATTCCAAGAAGATTAAACACATTATCTGATGCATTGGCTAATCATGTATTAGATAGACATTTGCGTAATTTATAATCAAAAAATTATACAAGCAAGAACACAAAAGCACAATAATAATAAACCATAGGCATATGCATATATATATGTGTGTCACAAAGTTTTGCACCGCGTGCATTACATAAGTCCAAAAAGTAATACATGTTCATCCTGATACATCCTCGGACAACATGTCCCTCAAAAAATATGCATGAAAGAAGCCTAGAAGTCTATTCGCGGTGGTGCTCATGATAGCACGTCACCGCGCGCACCAAGCATCTCAACAGACGATGGACGCGGGTCGGCACCCCCACTATGTGCCTTTGGTATGCAAAAGGCACGTCCGCCAATCTCACGTAACCTGGAATCCCTTGGGTAAGTCCCTCGAGATTCTGCACCAGCTCTTCCCCCACGGCACCCCTTACCTGAGGATCAGTTGCAGGTTGGCCCCTCCGTGCTATAGGAGACAAGTCGGCTGGTCGCTCTGGGCCCACATATGCATATACATACAACTGTCATCAGAACATGCATGTATTGACCAAAAAAAAAAAATACATAAAACATCAAAAAAGAAGAGGTCATACCTAGCTCCTCTTCCCACTCCTCTCCCTCTGGCAGTGGGAGGTCTGGATCCCCCATGAAGTTGGTTCCCGTGTATGGCCAATCCTCTACCACGATTAGCTGACGGCGAAGCCATATGAAGAACTCGGGCCGCCAAGACATCTGCTGGCCCCCTCCTCCTCTGGGCATCAATGCTGCCCAGCGAGCCATCCTAGGCTCTCGTGGCAATGGGTCCGCCACTACAGCTCCCTGGTACTGGAAAAGCGGTAATCGTTCCAAGAAGAACGACACCACAATCGAACCATACCCGAACTGTTTCACTCCCCCGCGCTTACACTTTGTAAGCTGCCTTTTGATATTTGTAGTCACCGCTGTAGCCCAGTAAAAAATGGTGGGGCTGAGACATTCTGTCGCTAGTAACAAATGATTCTTGCTTGCCTCATGGGGCGCCTGTACCCCAGCTGCACATGTGATGGTGAACAGTATCACCTTAATAACCAAGTCATGGATGGTGGCGATATCCACCTTAGCACTTTTTTTCCCAAATTGTGCCTCTGGACACACTTGGGCCATCACTTCACCTATTTTCTCTCCGGAAGGCCTGCTTCCGGTCAGAATGGGGCTTGCCCCTCTCCGTGACAGCCCAGTAATGAAGTACACATCAGATACATCCAGCTCTAAGGTCTGATCCCATAATCGAAATACTTGGTCATCAACATCCCAAGCATCCACTATGAACTGTAATAGCTCCGGTTGAGCTCGTAGATACGAGGTGAGGAAGAATTTCTTGAGACCACAGTCTCTCAGAGCATTCATACATCCCTCATCCGCTATGGCCAAGGCATCTACGGCATCATGCTCCCGTTCTTTCCATTCCACCACCATTTTTGCTTGTCTCCTGCACCCACAAGGATGAATAGATCATTATTGAAACCCTGGTAAGCTTACAAACCGGACAAATTTAAAAAATGATGGGAAAATTCAAGTAAAAAGTTAGGTTGCGCGGTTGGCGCGACTGTTTCTAAAACAGTCGCGCCAATGGCGCGGCACCTTTGGGCAAATCACCCCATTGGCGCGGACCCGTGCCGGATACCCGCGCCAATGGGGCGCAACCCTAAATTTTAAAATCCCCCTTGCGGAGGCTCAATTAGGGAACAAAATGCATACAAATAGTATGAAAATGGAGCTAAGGGGAGCGCCTCTTACCTGGAACTGGCAGAATCTCAAATGGTTGCACGGATTGGCGGTAATCATTGCTTGAAGTTTGCTCCCCAAATGGACCACTACCACTATGCAAGAGGTAAAAGGTAAAAGTAATTCTATTTTTTACATTTTCACCATATTTATAGACTTTTTGACTTGTAATTAGGTTTAAAGAGTTGTTTTTTGAATATTTTAATATATTTTTGGTCGAAAATGGATTTTACGCTTGCTTTTGGTGCTATGACAGGTCCTTTTTGCAACTTCGATGGTGAAACAAGTTGTATTTTATACTTTTTCGGACTCGGTAAATACACGAAAAAGTCACTGTGGAGTCATCTCTCAGCTCTTTTCTCACTCACTAAAAATGAAAAGATCGCCGAGTTATCCCTCTTGACTCGCTAAACGTAAATAAGAGGCGGTCGTCTTTAAACCCTTTTCCGACCGTGTAAAAACGAAAATGTCATCGGACCATTGTCGTTTCAGGTTCGTTAACGGTTACGAAACGATGTGATGTTGATCACTTTTTTACTTTTTCAGATCGATTTCACTATAAATGAAAAGTACTCCTCAATCGTAATGGTCGGGAAGTTCTTTCGAGCATTGTTTTATACTTTTTCGGGCTCGGGAGACACAACTTTACGAAAAAGGACCCCCTGGAGTTCTCTTTTCTGCTGTCTTTTCAGACTCTCTAAACAGGAAAAGACGCTGAGTTCTTCCTTTGTTAGACTCGTTAAAAATTAATGACATCGGGTTCCGTCGAAATGACGCTCACAAGAATATGCTATCCTCGTCAAGCTTGTTAAAAATAACTGGGGTACTCGCCAGAAATGGTGGGGAAAATGGACCCATAATTATTTTCGTGTCGACAGTATGTCGCTCTTGAACATGGCACTAGTCTGCATTTGTGTCTGGGTGGGGACATCTCATCTTGTTTTACACTGGCCTCCATGGGTTTTGGTTATCCTATTTGGCCTCTCATCTGCTCATCGCCTTGTCACCATGACCTCTACTCATTTGATGTCAAATACTGCCATGTCCACTGTCGTGCCGCCGATATGTTCAACAGAAGTTGACCTCTGCAACAGTACAACCTCCTCTGATACCTCACATAATTTTGATTCACCACAACATCCTTCCTCTGTCTCGTGTCACTGATGTGGGAAACACTATGGCCCACCTTTGATCAAGGTCACTTCTTGTCGACTTCAACTCATTATCCAGGAAGTTGATCTAGAGACTCCCTTTCGGTGCCTTGGAGCCTGCATGCCTCAATGGCAGGTTCTTCATGTTCGACGAGAGGTTTTCATCATTGGCCTCCGATCGAATGATTGTACGGGTGTTCGACGCCAACTCACTTATTCGCACACCGTAGATTGTACCTATAGTACCTTGAGGGCCATTGTCCTTATTGGTGGTACCTCTCGTGTCTGTTAACAATTTTCATCATTGACTGGTAATCAGACGATGTTCATGCATGTTCGACTTCAACTCATGTATTCACATGCTTGGACTTGTACTCTGTTCGGGTCGAGATGGAGCGCAAGACCCTGGATTTTGTCTGTTGGAATCTAGGTTGCGATTTGTGGATTATTATGTTCATTACATGACTCATTCACTGGATGGCTGCGACCATGCCTGAGTCTCTATATCGGTCCTCACTGGATGGCCGCGCCCATACCTTGGATCTAGATTATTATGTACTCTGCTATGGATGGCTGCCCCCATACCACGTATATCATGTACTTGAGATATCAATTGTACTTCTTTATGCAGGTTCTCCAGCGGCCGTGTTTTCAGTCACACATGTTCTTGTAAAGCATTTCACCCCTCTCTCTCTCGGGCCTCATGCTTTAGGGGGCATCTGTTACACAGTAATTTGTCACCGTTTGTCACCGTCCCTGTTACCCCTCTCCCGCACACTGGAGGACTCATTCTGGGACTTGTGAGAAGTGACATGACCTAAAACCACTTGCATCATATTCCTCTAAGTATGAGCTTCATTTGCCCTGAAGACATCTCCTGCAAAATACCTATGAAAACAGCTCTTTTTGCATTAGCGCGGGTCCACAGTTCACTGCCCGTGCCAATGAGGGAAATCCTCTAAAAAGGGCGCGCCATTGGCGCTCTGTCTCAGAGTCGCACTCGCGCCAACCGAATTGAGTAAAGTTTTTAACCAACAAGCTTCTGAAGGTTCTCTTCAACCCATTCACCAACTGAATCTATGTTGAGCTAGGATGGTATGGCTTCGAATCTCTATAGAAGGGAAAGTGGTTTGCCACCTTTCATGAAAGTTTCCAAGTGATAAAGCCATCCCATGAATAATGTGGTTGATCCTATCTCTTTCTTCTCTATCTATAAAAGCTTGCCTCTATGCCTTGAGCAAGCTAGTTACAGTAGTTCTAGTTCTAGCATAATGATAGAGAGTTTGAAGCTGCAAGAGCCTTCTTTGCACCCATAAGGCCAAATATAAGTAAGGAGATTCTTGTCACCCAAAGAGAGAGAGGCTTGTTCCTCATCCCAACAAGCTTTGCAAGACTTGTGTAGCTGACTACCCAGCCAAAGGAGGATTTGACGTCAGAACAATGGTTGTATTCTTCTTTGTTATTTATTAATAATAGATGACTATCATTATGGTTCCATTCTCATTGTCTTATGTTTGATGTTGAGTTATATCTTTTCTGACTGATATATAATTGCATCTACTAGATTTTATGCTTGTATTCGTGTTGTTCTTTGCATGTGAAGGTGTCCAATCACGGAGATCGTGGGGATCGTGACCGACCAAGGTAAAGGAACGAGGGCGACATCTCCTCTACGAACACTAGCGTTGGAATCCAAGTAGGTTCTCACCATCCACTTTTTATTCGCAATTAGGAACTTGCGTGATAGCATTGTGTGATTGTTGCTAGACCCGGTCTGGGCTAGTAGGGATCGTCTCTGTTCGCAGAGAGGATTTACCTCCACAACATGGGGGAATCAGGATAACGGAACACCTCCCCCTCTCCCCCTTATTGATGTAATAGAGAGGAGCCCATATATTGAATCCACATTTTCAATTACCCCACTGCATTATGACCATTGATTAGCCAATGTGGGAATATATATATATATATATTCTTTCATTGTTTTAATTTAATTGCTACCCAAAATGAATGGAGGGCCGAGGGCTTATGTCATGTATGCGCCACAAGAATTTTTGAGTGGATGTGGGCTAGGTGAAACAAAGTATATCAACGTGCTTGAACTAGTTCAGAGGCCGTGAGGGTTCAGGGGGGCCTAAATGAGGGCAAGGTTGAACAAAGTAGTTTAGGTGTCTGAGTTAGTTTTGGGGCCTAAAGGTTTGGAGGGGCCCAAATGTGTGCCAGGATTGAATAGAGATGAAGGCCTTGATGCATTGATGATATACTTTCTACTGGTAGCCAATGTGTATAAATATGGTGATAGAATTGCAATTTCTCAAGAAAGTTAATATAAAATTAGGAGACACAATTCTACTCTACTAATATGCGAAAATTAATTCACAATTTAGAAAAACAATCACAAACATGCATCAATCACATACACAAGCACATGCATTTATCTAGGGGAAACCAGATGGTAAAAACCCCTTAATCCTACTTGCATTAATCATATGAATAGAGAATGTATTAAAATTTCTAACTCACTTTGAGCTCAACCTGCAAGTGAATAACCTATCTCTAT
The DNA here is from genome assembly GCA_031772625.1 of Pinus tabuliformis. Taxonomy (NCBI): domain Eukaryota; kingdom Viridiplantae; phylum Streptophyta; class Pinopsida; order Pinales; family Pinaceae; genus Pinus; species Pinus tabuliformis. Next base: position 2,065,248,400 of record CM062816.1, read on the forward strand.
GGTCGATGAGAAGCTCTGACCTAGACTTAGCCAATTCGTACCTCCACTTGAGCCCCTATTTACTTGCAAAAATCCTGAGGAATTAGGCCCTTATTTTTTAGGAATTTTTCTCCAATTGATTGTGCAATTCCCAAAGTTGATACTCCCACTGCATGCAACACCTATACACTCAAGACTAGTCTACAATTGATGTTACACTCCCTTGGAATCACAACCATAACTAGGGAACTCAAATTCTCTATATGCACAACTATTTTTGGTTGATTGATTAGTTAATTGGATGATCATTGAGTTAGACTATTGTCCCACTACCCAACTGAACTCCAACTAGTTCTATCAACAGTTAGAATTAGTTTAATTGAATAATACTGGAAATAACTGAACTGGATTGCTACAAGTTAGCAATCACACATGCATAATTGAACTCCAAGCCCTCTAACTCAAATCTACTGAGCTAATTGAGAGAAAAGAACCATGTCATCTCATTTAACTGCCTCCAAGTTGTCTGTTGATGTGGAAATTGAAATTTTCTCAATTTGACCGAGGAAATGTCAAATTGAGACTTTCTTGCTACACTTCTCAACAATCCCTCTTAGCAAGAAAGGGATTATCAATTGCCCCTATCCTGCACCAGTGGAACCCAAACTTCCCTCTTGACAAATACTTTGTCAAGATGTCAACAACTTGTTCCTCTGTTGGAATGTATTGTAGCAACATTATCTTCCTCTACATGCAATATCGTAAATGATGATACCAAATATCTATATGCTTGGATCCATCATGAAATACGAGATTCTTAGAGAGATTAATGCAACAATGATTATCACAGTAGATCACAGTTGGATACATCTCTTGAGCGCCATAGATAACTTCTTCCTGTTGTACGAGGAAATTGCTCCGAACCCAACACTGAAAATTCCACATGATGTACAATGGCAGCAGTTGGAATCGACTGTCATGTCAGTATAAGACCAAATCAATCGTTGATTCCTATATATATATATATATATATATATATATATATATATATATATATATATATATATATATTTGTGTGTGTGTGGGCACGCGCTTGGAGGAATCAATGATTACGCTAGTCTTGTACTCACGCGACGGGGTCAATTCCCATTGCTACAACTATAACCTCTAGGTGCCTATGTATGTCCTTTCTTCAAGCACATGTAAATTGCCTCCGATCACTTCATTTTCATGATAATCATCTATTGATTATAAAAATATATTTCCATAAATAGAATGTTTTAATATTTAACAAAGTGAAATAATTTTATAATAAAAAATAAGAAGCTTAATTCATTAATAATATTTTTTACAATGAAATTGAAATATATTAATATTTTTACATTGAAATTTATTAAGATAGAAATGTGTAATTTTTTAAACATTTACTTTGAATAAATTATTTCCCTATCAACTTTTTATATATTAAAAAATTAACAATAAAAACCTTAGTATCTATTATAGAAAAGATAATTAAATCTTGATGATTCGATTGCAGTGATTAAAACATATAAACTTCATATCCTTTTATATATTAAAAAAGCAGCAGTAAAAATCTTAGTATCTATTGTATTATAGAAGGATTAAATCTTGATAATTCCGTTGTAGTTATTAAAACATATACGCATCATATCTATTATAGAAAGGATTAAATGTTGATGATGCTGTTGTAATTTTTAAAAAATATAAGCTTTGTAATTTTTCAAGGTGGTATGAATAATATCCATGCCAAGAGTAATAACGATGAGTTGAATTGGCATCACGATGAGTTGAAATGTGATAGAAGCATTCGAGAATAGCAAGGGTGACCACTGAATTGAATTGTGTGTATTCATTCAGATGAGAAATTATTGATAAAGACAAGGATGTTGGCCAACTCAGAAATTATTGATTGAGACAAGGATGTTGGCCAACTCTGTTGCTCAACCTACAGGATTTAACGTCCTCAAATATTTCAGATTTTGGTTACTTGGAGTGCTCTGCCTTCAGGATTTGCAAGTGACTTTCGCCCAAGAGAGTGTTGGCATTATGATTATGGTGTGGCCCTATGTTACAGGTGTTGTACTTGATGGCAAGTCACTCAAGTGGCAATGCTGGTAATGCTCTGTTCAGGCTCTCAAAATGTTGGAAATTAAGAGGTACGCAGGTGAATGGTTCAAAAAGTGCGGACCCGCAGGTAGGCCGGCCAGGAAGTGCGTTCATATCCGCAGGTTACCCATTCATGAGGTGCGGACCCCCAGTTCACTCACTTCAAGGCAGAGAAGCACGCTCACGTGGGATTTCTTATGTTTGGCCCGTGGTATTTAGCCCGTCATTCTTGATTCTATGGTTTTGGCCCGTGGTATAGGATCTAATTTAGCCCCGGTTTGGATCCCTTGTATTGGTTATTGATGGTTTTGTCCCATGGTGTGAATAAGGGCTTGACTATAAATAGGGAAGGAGATCAGTTGACTAATGTATCTTTGAAAGTTGAATATCTTAAGATCTGAATTTTGGGTTATCAGTTTTAAAAGATAGATCTAAATCAAGGTAAAATTTGAATGCGAATCTTTGCCAAGTCGTGATCTCTCAGGCGCATGATCAGATCTGTGGATCTGAATGTCTGTAGTACATTGGAGGACTGTTAATTTGGCCCTAATCAGAGGTTCACAGGCGATCTAAAGCGAGAGTGTGGGGGTACATAGTACAGAAGAAGGCTAGGTGCGGGTATACGCTGCACAGATAAAGGCGCGGTGCGGAGTACGCAATATAGAGGAAGTCACAGTGCGGGTATACGCAGAGCAGCTGAAGGCACAGTGCGGGGTACGCAGTACAAAATAAGACGAAGTGCGGGTATACACAGAACAATTGAAGGTGAAGTGCGGGTATCCGCAGGTTTATATTGGTGAATTTGCGGATCTATTTTGAAATATTTGTTGGCTGCCTATTTTCTGATTGCTGCTGTGTTCTGGGTTTAGGATACTGGTGTTGGTTTTCTTTTTACAACATTCTGAGAAGTTCGGGTGGCTCATTGGTTTGATTGTATAAGGAGATTGGTTGATTCACATGTACTTGATGTTTATTTGATGATCTTGGATCCAGTCTGAAAATTAATGAAAAGTGGTCCTTGAATGAAAAGAAGTAGGGGATTGTAGCTCCCTTCCAGGAGAAACTGGAAAACTAGAGAGAGTTGTAGCTCTCCGCAGGTTGTAGCCTGCGTACTGGTAAAGGACTGCACCAGTACAAAATAATTGTAAAAGAAGTTTCTAATTGAAAGAATATAGAGACATATTGCAGCAGGTGGTTTTCACCCACATTGGGTTTCCACCTTATATCTGGTGTTCTATGGTGTGACTATCTGTTTTTCATGTTCTTGTTCATTATTATGCATAAGTTAATCACCAATATCTGAAGAATAAGTTGAAGTATAAATTTGGATGGTATATTGAAAAGTTTTAATACTGATTCACCCCCCCCTCTCAGTATTATTTCCAACAATTGGTATCGGAGCAGGTCCTTCAGAGAAGCTTGATCGCTTGAAGGAAGATCATTCATCATGAGCAACTACGAGAGGGAAGCATCAATCAGGCCACCAATTTTTGATGGGACAAACTTCAATTATTGGAAGGCAAGAGTTACTGCCTATCTTCAATCTCTTGGTACAGAAGTTTGGGATATCATAGATACAGGCTACACTTTTCCTTCAGCTACTCCTACAGATCCGGCTGAGAAGAAGAAATATGAAACAATTGCTAAAGCAGTCAATACTCTGCTGGGATGCTTATCTCAAACAGAATTCGTGAAAGTTATGCAATATAAATCCGCAAAAGAAATATGGGACAAGATTGTCTTGAGCTACGAAGGAGATGAGCAGGTAAAGCGTGCTAAACTTCAAACCCTCAGGATTCAGTATGAGAATCTCAGAATGTATAATGATGAAATTGTGGCTAACTATTTCCTTCGGGTAGACGAGATTGTTAATTGCATGAAAAACTTGGGTGAAGAAATAAAAGAGGCTATTGTGGTTGAAAAAGTTCTAAGATCATTGTCCCCCGAGTTTGAATCTAAAGTGTCTGCAATAGAAGAAAAGGAAAATCTACGAACTCTTAATATGTCTCAGCTACACGGAATTCTAACTGCCTATGAAATGAGAAAAGGAGGTCCATCAGACAGGAGAGAAGCTGCCTTTAAGGCTTAAGGCAAAGGAGACTACTATGAAGCAAGTCACGTGCCAGAAGAAGAAGAAGAATCAAAATTTTTCAGAAATCTTCAACGGGGTACTGGAAGGTTGAGAGGTAAGTTAGCTTTTAAATGTTTTGCTTGTGGAAGAGTAGGTCATTATGCTGCCAAATGTCCTCATAAGGATAAGATTGATAAAGGAAAGGAACCTGCTAGATGGAACAAGAAACAGAATGCAAATAAGAAAAGCCACTACACTCATGAAGACAGTGATGGTCTATCAAATAGTGATGAAGATGAACGAAGTAATGACTATAAAATTTTAATGGCATTTGAGGATGATGATTACATGGATGCTATAGATGTGGATAGCTTTTATGAAGAGATTTCTAGACTCAAGACATGTATAGAAGAAAAGAATGTGATAATTGATACCCTACAATTTCAAATTGATGAAAAAGAAAAACTTCTTGAAAAGTTAGAATGTGAAATTGTTGGCCTTAGAAAAGAAATTGAGAAAACAAAGGATATTAATCTTAAGTTTGTCAAAGGATCTGAAACTTTGGATGAGATCTTCAATGTACAACGTTCTCCACTAAACAAGACAGGTCTGGGATATAATGGAGAAACATCTCAAGCATCCACCTCAAAGAATTATCTTGATGCAGCAAGAAGGAATGAGAAAAAGCACAATAGAGATCACCAGGTAAAGCAGGGACGAATTACATCGAGAAAAAACAAAGACTATCAGGTAAACCAGGGGCAATTCATCTTAAGGGTGAACAAAAGCTACAACCAGCCACAGGTAAAATCTTCTCAATTTGCTTCAAAAATGGATGACAATAGAAATTACATTGGCCGGTAGACTTGATAATCGCAGAAGTTTCTTCAATGGACAATGTTTCTCTTGCCATAACTTTGGTCACAAAGTAGCTCAATGTGTTGCATATAAAACAATCATGACTAGAGAAGCTCAAAAACAAAGAAGTATGACCGGGTTTACAAAAAGGACCTATAACAACTTTTCGGCTCTTGAAAATGAAGTTGAATGTTCTATTTGCAATAACTTTGGTCATGAAGATTCTGAATGCAGGAGCAGGTTTCAGCAGACAAAAGAACAAGCCTCAAGCACCAGAATATGGAGAATAAAGGAACCACAAACAGAAAGATGTGGGATAGCATTTTATGCAGAGGGATAAGAAAATCTATGGTACATCGATAGTGGATGTTCGAAGCATATGACAGGTGATAAAGAAAAACTTGAATCATATTCTGCTTTAGAAAAGGGTAAGAAAGTTTCTTTTGGAAATGATACTCCTGCAGCTATAAAAGGAAAAGGCACTGCTCAGTTAAAAGAAAAGGTCAAAGCTGGAAATGTTTTGTATGTTGATGGACTGAAGCATAATCTTCTGAGTGTTAGCCAGATGTGTGATCAAGGAACCGAGGTAATATTTAGATCAAATGGATGTCGTGTTCGTGATCTTAATACAGGTGAAACAGTGATCAAAGGTAGAAGAACTCCAAATAATCTATACATATTTGAAGAAGGACAACAACAATGCTATTTGAGCAAGGATGATGAACACTGGTTATGGCACCGGAGGTTGGGGCATCTAAGCTTTTCACAAATAAGGAAAGCATGCAAATATCTTCATCAACAAGGTTTTTCAAAAGGATCAACAGATAGCAATCTTTATATAAAAATTGAAAATGACAAATTGCTAATACTTATTGTATATGTAGATGACATTATCTTTGGCAACAATGAAGAATCTATGAGTCAAAGCTTTGCCTCAGTGATGCAGAAAGAATTCGAAATGTCCTTGCTTGGAGAATTGACATATTTTCTTGGTTTGCAAATCCAACAAAAGGAAGGAGGAACCTTCTTGTCCCAAACCAAGTATCTCAAGCAGATTTTAGAGAAATATGGCATGGAAGATGCAAAACCAGTATGTACACCCATGGTCACAGGATGTAACCTCAGTGCAAATGATGAATCAGCAACAGTGCATCAACCAACCTACAGGTCTATGATTGGAAGTCTACTTTATTTGACAGGTACCCGACAGACATCATGCATGCAGTGGGAATAGTTCGAAGATTTCAGGCAAATCCAAAGGAAACTCATCTTCAGGCAGTGAAGAGAATTTTCAAATATCTTCAAGGGACTCAAAATTATGGCTTATGGTATCCTAGAGATACAGATCTCACACTTCATGCTTATACAGATGCATATTGGGCCGGAAGCATGGATGACAGGAAGAGCACAAGTGGTGGTGCATTCTTTATAGGTTCCAGATTAGTATCTTGGTTCAGCAAGAAACATAGTTCGATTCCCTTGTCTACAGCTGAAGCGGAATATGTTGCTGCTGCATCTTGCTGCACTCAACTCCTTTGGATGATGCAAACCTTGCATGATTTTCAAATCACTTGTATACCACCCATCTCCATCTTATGTGATAATACAAGTGCAATCAACATTTCAAAGAACCCAGTCATGCATTCAAAGACCAAGCACATACCGATCAAGTATCATTTTCTCTGAGAACAAGTACTTGAACAAAAGGTCAAGTTGGAGTATGTTCCTTCTAAGGAACAAGTTGCTGATATACTCACCAAACGATTTCCCAGGGAGACCTTTGAATACCTCAGGCAAAAGCTGGGGGTTGTTGATGCATCATCTTGTTGATTAAATCTCTTCTGATTGTTGGTTGTACGCAAAGTTCATCTGGGGTATATGCGTACATATGCGAATTGCACAGGTTCAGGGGGAGCATATAAGGCATTGTTGGCATTATGGAGGAAGTACAGAAGGAGCATATAAGGCATTGTTGGCATGCTGGTCTGAATATTGCTGCAATATGTCTCTATCTCTTTCATGGTCATTAATGGTGTTTGGTGGATTATGGTGCTTCTTTGCAGATCTGGTTTATAGTCAGGGGGAGCATGTTCTTAGGGGGAGCAGTACCCTTTTCCCTTGATGTCAAAGGGGGAGAATGACGTTGAGGATCTTGAGGTTGCCATCAAGTCCAAAGGGGGAGATTGTTGGCATTATGATTCTGGTGTGGCCCTATGTTACAGGTGTTGTACTTGATGGCAACTCACTCAAGTGGCAATGTTGGCAATGCTCTGTTCAGGCTCTCAAAATGTTGGAAATTAAGAGGTACGCAGGTGAATGGTTCAAAAAGTGCGGACCCGTAGGTACGTCGGCCAGGAAGTGCGTTCATATCAGGTTACCCATTCATGAGGTGCGGACCCCCAGTTCACTCACTTCAAGGCAGAGAAGCGCGCTCACGTGGGGTTTCTTATGTTTGGCCTGTGGTATTTAGCCCGTCATTCTTGATTCTATGGTTTTGGCCCGTGGTATAGGATCTAATTTAGCCCTGGTTTGGATCCCTTGTATTGGTTATTGATGGTTTTGTCCCATGGTGTGAATAAGGGCTTGACTATAAATAGGGAAGGAGATCACTTGACTAATGTATCTTTGAAAGTTGAATACCTTAAGATCTGAATTTTGGGTTATCAGTTTTAAAATCTAGATCTAAATCAAGGTAAAATTTGAAGGCGAATCTTTGCCAAGTCGTGATCTCTCGGGCGCATGATCAGATCTATGGATCTGACTGTCTGTAGTACATTGGAGGACAGTTAATTTGGCCCTAATCAGAGGTTCGCAGGCGATCTAAAGTGAGAGTGCGGGGGTACGCAGTATAGAAGAAGGCTAGGTGCGGGTATACGCAGCGCAGCTAAAGGTGCAGTGCAGGGTACGCAGTATAGAGGAAGTCACAGTGCGGGTATACGCAGAGCAGCTGAAGGCACAGTGCGGGGTACACAGTACAAAAGAAGACGAAGTGCAGGTATACGCAGAACAGCTGAAGGTGAAGTGCGGGTATCCGCAGGTTTATATTGGTGAAGTTGCGGATCTATTTTGAAATATTTGTTGGCTGCCTGTTTTCCAATTGCTGCTGTGTTCTGGGTTTAGGATACTGGTGTTGGTTTTTTGTTTACAACATTCTGAGAAGTTTGGGTGGCTCATTGGTTTGATTGTATAAGGAGATTGGTTGATTCACATGTACTTGATGTTTATTTGATGATCTTGGATCCAGTCTGAAAATTAATGAAAAGTGGTCCTTGAATGAAAAGAAGTAGGGGATTGTAGCTCCCTTCCAGGAGAAACTGGAAAACTAGAGAGAGTTGTAGCTCTCCGCAGGTTGTAGCCTGCGTACTGGTAAAGGATTGCACCAGTACAAAATCATTGTAAAAGAAGTTTCTAATTGAAAGAATATAGAGACATATTGCAGCAGGTGGTTTTCACCCACATTGGATTTCCACCTTATATCTGGTGTTCTATGGTGTGACTATCTGTTTTTCATGTTCTTGTTCATTATTATGCATAAGTTAATCATCAATATCTAAAGAATAAGTTGAAGTATAAATTTGGATAGTATATTGAAAAGTTTTAATACTGATTCACCCCCCCCCCCCCCTCTCAGTATTATTTCCAACAGAGAGGACCCAATTCAGCGAGTTTATTGCTTATATTCACATGAGCATTTGCTAACTTTCCAAAGATACCAGAAGTGGAAATGGAATACCTAGAAAAATTTGTTGTCTTGACGGACTGGCCTTTTCTAATTTTCGATTTTATTAATTTTGGATGGCACCGCACAAATATTTTTACCAACTTCAACATTACTGTTACCGGGAGATTCTAGAAGGTTGGAGGAAGTAGAAGATTCTAGTAACATTTACCAGAAGAGTGTACAAGAGTTGTAATGTCAAGAGATTAGAGTCAAAATGATTCTGGCAGCTGGAAGGGTCGAGTTTCTGCATCAACATGGGTTGAGTGTCGTACTTGTCAAGGAAGGGATAGAGCAAGAAATATGGAAGTTGCTTGTGCTTATTTTGCCAGTTTAAAGTATGCTCACATTAAATTCCTATCGTGTTGGTCTAAGAAAAAAAAGGAGACACCATGTGTGAGTTGTCCTATCAGCGATACAAACCAAAGAGCGGCTAAGAAAAAAAGGGAGACACCATGTGTGAGTTGCTATCAGCGATACGTGGCCGAATTGAGGAGAGGATCATTTCCATAGTGGCATTGATGGAAATCAATAGTTTCACTAAACATTCATTAATCCAAAAATTCAAAGCCAACAGATTCTATTATATTAACTCAGTAACGGCTACCACCATGATAGGCAATCGACAGAAATACGTATGCATGCTAAGATAGAAAATAGTGCAAGAAAATCTCAATATGTCGGTAAAAATAATAACAGAAAACCAATGTATTCTTGAACAATAATATTATTGATGATAATACAAATTATAATTTGGATCTCGCTTAACCGGAGCGGGATCTTGATTTTCGTTGGCAGATAGGTTACTATCTGATGGATTGCGATGAAATTTTGCAGCCCCATTCCTCAATCCAACCTTATTCCTTTTCAATTTTGGAGCCATGAGAATCTGATAGAAGACAACAGGTTTCTTCTTCTCCATTTTATCAACCATCTCATCCTGATTAACCATAGCAGGATCTTGATCGCCCTTGGCACAGAGGTTACTGTCAGATGGACTGACATGAATTTTCGCAGACCCATTCCTCAATCCAACCTTATTCCTTTTAAATTTTGGAGCCATGAGAATAGGATAGCAGCCAACAGGCTTCTTCTTCTCCTTTTTCTCAACCATCTCATCAACAACTTTCTGCTTTTCTTGATCTCTGCCCTCTTACTTGCCTGCGAGATTGTTGAAGCCTTGACATCGAGCTTGCTGTTCTCGGGCATAAAAAAAATTATTAGTTTTAATGGACACTAATTTTTTAACAAATGACTGCCTGGGTTGGACATGATTCCTCGTCAAATCTCTGAAATCCACAGCCCCATCAGTTGCAGGGATGAATCTGTTCATTCTGTGAAGATCCACTCCATCAAGAATCATGATTCCAAGGTTGAGAATGCCCTGAGGGGCGCGTCCAGAAGGACGACGGACCTGCTGTGCCGAGAAGCTCATCCCGTTGGAATCTGGGCTCCCGTAGTCCTTGAGGAAAGTGGAAAGGAAGACCCTCACAGTGCCTACAAGCTTGTCGTTGAGGCCACCCACGCAGTATATCTCCACCATCACAGCAGAGGTTTCACTGCGCAGCAAACGCTCTTCCACTCTGAAAATGACCTTGTCGTTCCAGGTAGGGTTTGCGCCACCTATTCTGTTAATTTGTGTCGTCATTTTTTTCTCAAAATTGATCCAGACAAAACAGTAGGTCTGCATCTCCTTCATGCCAAAAAGATGCATCTCCTTGAGATCTTGAGCCGAGATGATGTTAAGCTCCAGCTGTGTGTAAGCTTCCGCCATGATGTGAATGAATATTTAGAGATCACGCTGATTGAAATTACAGAAGAACACCATGCATGAAATCTTCTGAAATCTAAGACGATTGAAATATAATCATTCATATATTTTCAATTAATCCCAATTCTGTATGTATATTGATAAATGATATATACAATGAATATATCCCCTGTAACTAATGAAACATGAACAAGCAGATCGTAAAGTTACCTGGCTGAGTGGTGAGGTATATTTATTTATTTCTCTGTTCGAGCTTAGAGATCGAGTTCGTAATCCTTACTGTCTGCTTTAAACGGGCGTTTTTGGGTATTAATTAATAATATACCAAAATTTGGGTATTGATTAAAAATATATACAATGAATATACACTCTAGAAGGAATGAAACATTGGAGAGTGAATTTACCTAGCACAAATGGTGAGGTGTCTTTATTTTTCTGTTCTTTAATGCAAGATTTGTAGAAGTCTCTAATCGATCGCAAGACTGCAAATATATAATCATTGATATATTTTGCATTAAAACTCGGTTTTGGGTATTTATTAATGAAATATACAATGAATATATCCCCTATAACGAATGAATGAACGAAACATGAGCAAACAGAGAGTGAATTTACCTGGCAGAGTGGTGAGGTATATTTAATTTTGTGTTCTGTAATGCATGCACGATTTCCAGAACCCTCGACCATGGAGATCGAGTTAGTAATCCTTCCTTTCTGCCTTTTGTTCCAGACGATGGTTGTACGTAATGCATGCAAGATTTCCAGAACCCTCGACCTTGGAGATCGAGTTAGTAATCCTTCCTTTCTGCCTTTTGTTGCAGACGATGGTTGTACTATAAAGAAACTCATGTGGACTTCAGGTTTGACTCCGAGATTGTACCGTTGGAAGATCAAACGGCCCGATCGAGCGAAGGTAGTATGTGACATGGAATATTCGTGAATATATCAATTTAACATTTCCTTCGTAGTAATTTAAAAAATGGATAGTTATTATTGATAATAGCTTTTTAATAATAGTTTTTGGTTTATTTTTGGAAATAAATGTTCTTAGAATGCACATATTCATAATTAAAATTTATGGGTAATATAATTCTATATTTATTTTTATTAAAACAGCTATCTAATATGCTAACTCAATACTTGGGTGACTATTTTCAATCATATACATAATTTATTTTCAAAAATAAAACTATAATTTACATCATTATTATTTACTTAAATAAAATAATTTTATATCAATAAAAAGTAAATAACAATAATAATAAATCATTTTTATATTAAAATATTTTAGGAGAGATGTATAATTTTTTCAGAATCTATTTTGAATAAATTATTTCAATATCAATTTTTTATATATAAAAAATTAATGAAAATTTTCTTATCTATATTCAAAAAAATAAATTCTTAAAAATATATATTTTTTTTCAATTTTTGTATTTTAAATAAATTTATATTTTCAAAAATACTAATTAATCTAAAATTAAAATAACTCTTTATTTTATTCTAATATAATTATATCAATTTCCAATCTACTATCATCATTTGAATTTCTATTATTTATAATAATATAAATCTATAATTATTATAATCATCTAAAAATAAATTATTATAATGATCATAACTATTTAAGTGAATGATAAAGATTTAATCTTTAAGAAATATTTATAATATTCTTAATATTATTTACAAATTAAAAATTGAAATTTATTTCAAAACAGTCACCATCTTTCAATTATTTTAATTAAATTGATTAATTTTAAAAAATGTTTTATGAATAAGTGTCGTATGAAATGGGTTATGATTTTGTGGGCATGTGGTATTGATGACCCATGTTATCATAACAAAGCCTACTCACAAGTGAGAATAAATCTCTATAGTTAAAATCTATTTTAATTCAATTGATTAATTAAAATAAATGTTATATGAATAAGTGCCGTATTAAATGGGTTATGCCAGCCCATGTTATCATAACAAAGCCTACTTACAAGTGAGAGTGGATCTCTATAGTTAAAAATCTTGTTATATATTTTGTTTATTTAATCTAGAAACTTCTCAAATTCTTCATAATTTAGGAACACAACGATAATAACACCCCTTAAATTAGAATACTTATGAGCTAATTGTATATAAAATCTTATTTTCTTATTTTCTTTTTAAATAATAATTTAAAATATTATATATTTATACAAAATTTATTATATTAATATATAATAAATTTTCATATATAAAATTTATTATATTAATATATAATAAATTTTCACATATATAATAAGTTATAAGTAATGCGAGTGTATTTCTTTGTTATTAATTTTAATGTCTAAAATTGCTTTAAAATAAAATTTATTTAATAGATAAAAATAAGATATATTAAAATTTATTAAGATGTTTAAAATAATTAAATATTTATAAAAATAATTTCAAATATTTATTTGTATTTATATACATTTAAAATTAATTTCGAATTTTGAATTATTATTTCTATAAGGTAATTATTCTAAATATAGATATCATATTTCTTTTAAAAGATGTCATGTATTAAAGTTGCACTTCACGTTATCTTACTAACTAATTGATAATAACAAAATGTTTAAAAGTTGTGTCATTATTTCATGAGTATATTTTAAAAGTAGATGTGAAAGTTTCTTAACGAGTATAAATTTTTATACTACTACTAACACACTCATATTAATAAATTTGGTTGATATATACAGTAGGCATCAATTTTTATTTTTAATAAAGATTTTATTCTTTATTCTCATAATAAATGTTTTAATTAATTATTGCAAGGATCACAAGAATAGAATGAGCAGTTATACTTTACACTCTAATTTCAATATTTGCATGTAAAACGATTGTCAAATAAACCATTTTCGCATACCCCACTATCTTTCATTTGTAAGGGTTACTTGTGATCCAATCACTGAAATTGAATGATGTTAAAATAATGAAAACAAAATTTATTAGAGTGAGGAGGAGGATTCAAAATATAAAAGAGATGAAATGAAATGAGCATTTAACCATTTTGAAAATTTGGCAACCTAAAATTTGCATAAAAATGGAATGATAAAAGAAACACAAAAAATCATCTAAATTTCACTATTTCATCTAACGAGACAATGAGATGTCAAATTCTGCATGTGGTTTTGCATTGCTATCTGTCACATCCAAGCACTTTGATTTTCTTAAATTCATCATGTTTCTCGGAGTTATTCTAAATTATAGTTCATAATCTTCTAAACTATAGTTCATAATCTTCTAAACGAAGATTGAAATCAAATCCTTGGAGGAAGGTTGAAATCAAACCCTCTCACTCATTTATTTAAAAATCAAAATTTGTCAAAGTTTTTAAAATTAAATATGTTATCCTTTGATTTTCTTTGATTTGAAACTAAAAACGGTTTCACATACTTTTCATATCATGCCTTAGATGGTGTATTAAACAAAGAATATTCTCTTGAAATCAAATTTTGTCCACTCATTTATTTAAGAATCAAAATTCCTCAAGGTTTTTAAAATTAAATATGTTATTCTTTGATTTTTTTTTTTTGATTTGAAACTAAAAACCCTTTCACATACTTTTCATATCATCCTTTGGATAATATATTAGACCAAGAATATTATCTTGAAAACAAATCACGTCCACCCATTTATTTAAAAATCAAAAATCTTGAAGCCCAACTCCAATATAGACCATGCTTACTATTTAAATATGGACAATAAACATACAATATTTGTTGTTATTATATTTTTTAGTTAACTATTCTATAATGTTTCATTGCTATTATATTTTCCAGTTAACTATTATATAACATTTCATTTGCTTCTCTGTTGCATCTAGTTAGTCTTTGTTGTTTATGACACTAGATTATTAGTAATTTATTACATGATATTATTAGTTTCTTTTTTTGGTTGGGTTAGTGTTGGTAGATAATTTTATGGGTTCTTGATTTTATTATACATGAAATATTATTTATGAAATCAAGTTTCTTGATGTATTAAATATTTACAATGATTTTTTTTGTAGCTAATGAGAAATTTGAAATTTTATTTGAGTACATAATGAGAAATGAGATGTGCTGACACCTAATCTTTGGGATTAAGTAATCCATGTAAAATAATGTAAATATAAAATAAGGAGAATTGGAATATGAAAAGACACTGGGAGATGAAACCCAAGAGTCTCTCCCTCCATGTACATATCTATGATCAATATTAATGCAAAATCACAATTTGCTTTGAGCTACCTCCTAGCCTGACATGGTATCAGAGAATAGGTCCCAGTTTAGACTTGTAACTCCTGTATTTTGCCAGTATTCTGCTCCCATTTATAGTTTGCTGCGCGGAGATGTTGAGCGCATGACGGTGCTAGAGGTTTGCTGCCTGAAGGTGTTGTGGTGCGGTGAGTGTAACACCCCTCCCTTGTGTACTAAATTATTATAAACCTAAGCTAAGTTAAATCTAGGTGTGATATCCTCCCTTGTGTGTTAAATGCTTGTAAACCTAAGCTAAGGAAAGATAGGTTTGATATCCTCCTTTGTGGGTTAAACTATTCTAAACCTAAGCTGAGGAAAGCTAGGTGATATGTAATATGAAAAACAAATGTGTTATTAAATAAATTAATAAAATAAATCACTTGGAGGGTGGAGCACCAAGAGAGAGGAGATGCTTGCGAAATCCCATTGAGGAATGGGATAGAGATGAATCTTTCATGATAAAGCTTCTATATGTGATTCTATATAAGCTTCCATGGATTGGTGATCCATCGGATGGATGGGAGATAAAGATCCATTGGACATAAAAGCTTTGCAGGAGGTAAAGACAAGATTTTATGAGGAAAAGCCTCGTGGGAGATAAATACGAGATTTTTCAAAAAAGACCTAGGAAATTAGAAAAATCCACAAAAGCATGACACCGCGAATGGTAACTAAATCATGAAAGAGGGTATTAAATACCCAGTGGATTGATCAATTGAGGACAATTGATCCTTGGCAAGATCTTCGGCTTGGGGGGAATCAATGGTGATTCATGGCTGGGTGGTGGTGCTCCTCCCTCCAAGTGAGGTTTTTGTTGGTGTCAAATGTGTGGAATGTTTGTGAGATGACTCTTACTCTCTCTCTCTCTCTCTGTTGTAGTTCCAGTTTGTTTATGAGAATAGTTTCATAAGTTTATGTTATTGTTCGAGTTTTTCTATGCGATGATTGCCTAAGTTTCCTCGCCATGATAATGTCGCGTGAATTACATAGGCTTATGTATTAA
The DNA here is from genome assembly GCA_031772625.1 of Pinus tabuliformis. Taxonomy (NCBI): domain Eukaryota; kingdom Viridiplantae; phylum Streptophyta; class Pinopsida; order Pinales; family Pinaceae; genus Pinus; species Pinus tabuliformis. Next base: position 2,065,264,180 of record CM062816.1, read on the forward strand.
TAGACTTAATGGTGTTTCTCTCTACTCTGATGAGATTCACTTAAATGGTATGGGTTCTATATTAATCCTTACTTGTTATGAAGTTAAATCATTTAGCTAAGATATGTTGATGGTTGATCTATTATCTCTATTTCCTACTGTTGAAATGGTTAACCCATGTAGCTCAGTTGTATATACGAGGTGTTATCTGTATGGAAATAATTGTTGTCTTATGTATGTGACCTTTAATGTATATGAGAAATGGTGGAATCAGGGTAATTAGCTATTGTTACTGGTGTCACAACGTTAGATTTCTCATGATAGACTTGCATGCGGCCTTCTAGTGTGAAGCTATTTGTAGAAGTACATTAAATGGATTGACACATAATTAGATTCCCTGTGCTAATGTATTACTATGAAAGTGATGGCAGTATTGGACATATGACCTCTTTTACATCTAAGAATAGAGTTAGTAGCGCAAGCATGGCAGGCAGTGATATATATACTAACATGGTTTATGCTGAGATTATGCATGAATATGTGAGATGGCTATGGATTCTCTAACTGATCGTATTACATTCACTACAGTGATATGGTATGATCATAATGCTCTAAAGTGATATCTACTTACGCATACTCACGAATTGAGGAAATAAGGTTTCCCATTTTATGACTGATGGGTTAAGTATCTGTGTTGCAAGTCTAACTAGTATGCATGGGAATGAAATTCTAGTCAATAATGTAGTGTACACTACAATGATCATGAAATTAATGTCCACTAGTGCTGGTAGAGTTTTACCCAGATATTTTGATAGGGTGCCTACCATCGCAAGTTTAATGGTCGATCACATACATCAGATATGTTAATGAATGTAAGGTTCCGTATAAGAGAACCAGTAAAATAATTAATGAGAAATTTGTACTATGGCCTAATAGTAATATGGCCGAGGTAATTTTAGAAGACAAGATCTGCAAAGAGGGGTAAAGCTTTAACTGTGAATGAACCCAAAATTTTAAATTTATGGGTCCTAGAGGCTAAATTCCTAGGTAGGCTCAGGAGGTTCATTACAAATGGTATCGAAGAAATCAAGTTCAAACCTTGTGGCCTATGGGCCAATATGCCTCCATAGGGTATGGACAAGTTTTAGCCTAAAATTGACCTCATTACCTAAAACTCTTCTAAAGGGTCATGGTATAAGTGTTAAATCTAAACTCTTTAAAATTGAATCTAAATATTAAAAATGTTTAGAGAAAAGAATGGGGAAGCCCATATGGAGTTCTTGTTGCATGCAATATTTATGTCTGTCATAAAACGAATTTGTTAGGAAGGGACAACATAAATACATAGGTTGAACAACTAAAGAGTTTAAAACCTATAAGGTAAGGTAGATTGTCGAAACATGGAACATGAGATATTATTCTTAAGACAAAAGAAAATATAGAAATTGGAAAGAAACAATACCCTTCCATATATAAATTATGGACCGATATATTATAGAATGTAAATGAGGGTGTATATGGTCTAAAATTAGATGATTATAAGCGCCAGGGTTGAAAACTCAAGAGCATAGCATAGCCGTCCATACACCGATCTTTAATTCGAATGGATCATGGAGGTTTTAAAAAACCCTGATACGAAGAACGAAGTTTGAATTAATTTATGCATGGTGATTAAATTGAGTTAAGCCACCAAAATTAAAATTTTATACATAAAAATCAGATGATGGTGTAAGTTCAATTTTTGAAACACAGAACAGGGGATATTATTCCTTAAAATAAAAATTAACTTTTACAGTTGAAAAATTAATTACCTTCCATACGCGTATTATGGATTGATTTCTATGTTATACATTTTTGGAATATATATTAAAATTCTGGTCAATAGATAACATAAGCGGCCTCACCCAAGATTGAATCCGAGTGTGATATATACGTTGGGTATATAAGATTTGTATGGGCATACCCATTAGTTAACAACCATCCAAGTAATATTCTCCACAGAAATATCACAACAAGGAGAATGAGTGTTAAGAGCACTTCCCAAGCACGTTTGGGCACCGATCCGGTTTTTCCTCCTCTCTCCAGAGCATTGCAGTGTTTGGTGGTTGGACGATGATTTGTTTCCATACCAAGTGAGGGTCCCATTTCTCATCTGAGGTTAAATCATGATTCGCCATGCCCTGCGCCAGAGCTGGCTTTGGGGATGGGTCGCCACTAAAATGAAGCGGCTTTGACTGTGCTAGCTAGGAAGATGTTGGAGGGCTACAAGTCAGGCGAAAGGATGGAGAATGGGTTGGAGTGAAGACGATCCTCCAGTCCTGCACGGGGGATTGTCAACGGGGAATGGAGTCCGAATCGGCATACGTTGCTGAATTAATCATCAACGCCAAGGATAGTGTGTGAACAAAAAACAAAAAATAAAAAAATCTCTGCTGATGCTGTTTTCCACTGCACTACAGAAAATTACATGTGGATAGAGTTACTATACAACTATGTCTGTAATAAGGATGACATGGTCTTCATCCAAACTTTACGGCTCAAGCTTCGAATAATGGTCCTAATCATATAATCCTAGATTTCATGGCATGGATATGCCAATAGTTGAAGTGCACTTGTGGTGGATATTGGACCAGTACTTATCTGTAGCTACACCAGATGATGGGAAACATCCAGGAGAGCTTGATCTCGTCTAATAATCTGGAGAGGTAAGAAAATCTTCGACCCCCCAAAAAAGAAGAAGCCAATTTTCTCTTTGCTCATGAATATAGTAACGCTATCCATTAAACTGCTGGTAAAAAGCAAAAATATTGGATAAGATTCACATTATTTCCATTTAGAACACTGCCTTATGAATGTACATCACAAGTTTAAAGGGATAAAACAACGTTTCTTGTTTTTGGTTGAGAGTAGAAGGTTTCTTAAATATCGTGCACACTAGTTTGGGTGATTCTAAAACCATGAATTATGGATAAAAGCAACCATAAAGCCATGCAGACGTAAGAACGATGGATTTCATTCTATTTTTTGTATTATTCTAATTTTGTTTAAGAAAGGAATGGAAAAAAAAAAGTAGGTTTCCTAATTGTGATAATGAATTAAGAAAAAGATGTTGAAAGCAACAACGTTGCTATAACAAACGATAAGGGAGGGATAACAGAAAGTGGGAGCGTTGTCTTCCCTGGTTAGACTGCTATTCATTGATTAGTAATATTGTTTCCTTGTTCCAGTGGTTATAAAACCCAGAACCTATTAGCTTGTATATGCACTCTCTCTTTTGGGCCTTTACGTAATGCTTGCTATTTTATCATAAGTTTACGGGAAGGGAAGAACGAATATGGCACTCGACTAATGATAGCTAAGGTTGTAGTGTTGTTTCATTGTTGCAACCACCATCGTGCCTGCTCTCGGTATGAGAGATGTCGAGGTTACGAAGTTGACGATAGTGTTGTGGTACTGACAGCTGTGCAACAACAAATCCATAGTTGCTAAATGCTTGCGGCAGGCTCTTGAATCCCAACGCCCCTCCTCCTGCGGCACTGTTCACATTATTAACGAGCCCAAAGCTATCCTGATAGGTAATTAACGTTATGCCCTTTTGAAATAATTAGCGGACAACTATGTTTGAGGTTATTGTGTTCTTGCAATGTCATTGTTAAATCTCATTCATTTCGTTCTGCTTACGCATGGATAATCAAGTGTGAGCATTTTAAACTTAAAAATTCTGTCAGCTGGATAAGGTGAACATATAAACTTATAGAGACTGACCGCGGTTATAAAATCTGCTTTATAGATGCAGGTTGAAGCTTACAGTATGTTTTTGGTCTCAGTAATTGATTCGATTCCCCTGTTCTGGTCTAACCAAAAGTCTCTGCTTAACTACTTGAGGGAAAAAAGGAATGGAGAATAGAATAAAGAACCCGGTACAGATGCATTTCTGGTTGGAAAACATGGAGAGGGAATGGATCTTTCCTCTCGCAACAATGACGCTTGTGTCATTATTCAGGGATTAGTCGCAACCCTTTTCACGGGTTCAAAACAATTGCGTGTATGCAGTCCTATCATATTTTGTTTCAAGGGAGGGGGAAACGAGGTTCCCAAAGCAGTTTCCATAAGCAATTTCCGTGGAATTCTGTCCAAGCTGTTGTGGAAAATTGTTTTACACGTGAGAAAAATACATGTGTTTTGAGAAACATTACCACGGTATCTATGAGTACAGGTACTTTCATTGTTTAAAATATAGGGTTTGAACTAAAAAAATGTTTTCCCCTAGGTCTTCTTATTGGTGAATCCTCTTAGATTACTGTATACACTTTTGCTTCTATTTTGTATTGTGAGTTGTGCGCTTTGATTTTATTTTTTGACACCCTATTAGGGTTGATTATAGATTTTCCTCTTGTGATAATGTCCATTCAATGGTTCTGAAATAACGTAATTATTTTCTCACTCGTTGGTGTGCTATGCTAGCAACAAGTTTCAGGTGAAACCTGGGGAAATATAAATATATGAATGAACTAAATTATAAGGATGATATCAACTCGCGACACTGTGTTTTTGAATTTGTGGTAACTCACTGGTTAATGGATGCATATCACCGCAAAGGATCCACAAACTACCAACCACGCAAGGTGTCTATTGTCACCAATCAGTGGATGGCTTCGAGCTTCGATCAATAGCCTTCTCTTTGATTGATTGAATGATTGATTTATAAGTTCCCTTAACCAACAATGGATTTGAAAATGGCATAGCACTACTTCTGTTTTATAATGGCTGTGGGTTCGCAAACTGTCAAACTAAAATGGCAAGAAGAAAATAGGCAAAAAGTTAAATGTTTGAAGTGGCTGGAGGATATATAATCAAATAGACTGAAAAATTCATAGAAAAAAATAATCTTTAATAATATTAAAGATTAAACCATTCAGGAAAATAATATAAACTGTTCTACAAGATAAGATATCTATACTCCTAAGATATCCATATTCGTACGTCTTACGATGTTCTCTTATATCCATATTATATGAAATATGAGTTGTGTTTTTTCTAAGTCAATGTGAGACTTAAAATTCCCTTATTCTATACAAATTTAAAAGTTAAAATTACGAAAAACTTTTCTCTGAAATGTATATAATGCGTTTTTTTTGATAATGAGTAAAACTCATCAAGATATTGATTTCAGAATTTCGTGCTATCAAGGCATTGAGCCCCTGTGAAATACCGCCGCGCCCCTTCTACCTTAATTCTTTCCAGTGAGATTTCGAGCTTGAGATCTCTCACAATAGATTGGTATCATTGGAATCTCTACAGTAGTTTTCCGTAGTTCAATGAACTCCTCAACAAATGTTTATTGGTTCACATTCAGACCAAGAAAACTGTGGAAACGGCAGCGGTGTGATAAAAAACAAACAAAAGGTTCGTCAAGAGAAATTGAATAGCAGTAGGAGCTCGTTGAGGAAGGTCATCAAGGAAGAGAGAACCCCAGAAATTGTAAGGGAGTCAGTACCTAAGTCAAATGGCGAGGCACTGATAAGAAAACTACAAGTTGTTCTTTGTGCCGTGCTCAAAGTGATACTCTCCGGGAATCGATTATTAATTAGGAGGCATTCGCCCTTCTCTGTTTTTCAGAATTGTATGCTTAATTTGAAAATTGTTTGCTGATTCGAAAAATGCAAATTTGATACAAAAAGTAGTCTCTGATCTTCACAAGACGATAGTTTCTCTCTACGGAGTTGCATGTGAATGGATTTAGAATGATGCAATTAAAATATCCAAATTTCCATCACCATTATGAAGAGATTTTTGGTTGTAGTGGATTATCTGCTGCAACATTATACAATATGAGGATGTTTGGATGGGGTAGGAAGGTGATCATGCCTGTGACAAGAAAGTGCATGAACATCTCATATTTTTTGGAGCATGAGATCAAGGTTAGATAAAGAAACTTATGAAGTAGGTATGGTCGAGCACGTAAAACATGAAGAATTTGTTTTCTAAAGATGTTTGCTTTGTGAGTAATTCTGCACAAAGCACAATGAATGAGTTCATTAATGGTTTAATTGTATATTTCAAATTAGAATTGTTGAGGTACGTGCAACATAGATGTCAAAACTCTTTGGCAAGACTTGGAAATTCTACATGGAAAAAGTAGTTTGCATGCGGTTAAGAAAATAACTACTCAATGGAATTGTATAGAAGAGTTAAATCGTTATGATTTCTGAGGAAATTTTCTACCTGCAATTTTAGGTTATGTTATTGGGTTCACTTTTGATGTAGTTCTCCAAAAAATCCATGCTTGAGCATGTGGAGATTGCGCTTCGTAGGTGAAGGTAAAATACATATATATGCATGATAGAAACTGGATGCGCATAAAAGGAAATTTAGGCAAAATTGATATTATGTTTTTAAATGAATGGTACAATAGCTGTATGGCTAAATAAAATCTCACCTAATACCTAAAAGGTGGAAAAATATGTGGATAAATTTTATGTTATCCAGGTGATACCATAAGGATGGTATTATAGGACGTACCACAAATGGACTATGTACAATAGTACATATGAGATCGTATGACTACATATGCTACAAGGTTGAAAAATGAAATGTGTGTTGATGTGTATAACATACCTTGTGTGCAGGTATGCATAGATTCATTGGTTAAATGTTGGCTTGAGGGGTCCTGAACCAGGTTTAGCGTTAGTTAGCCAAAGAAATCCCTACACTACTAGCCCTTTCAGCATCAATCCGTGGAGTGCGGACTGAAGTCTCACCCGAAGCAGTATGGGGGGATGCTGGAACCAAGTTTCCGCACCCTTGAGATGGTTGTGATGTCGGTTTGTTCCAACTATACTTGCCTTCGCACAGGTTGCTTATCCCTCTTCTCTACCCTACCTTCGTGAAATGCTACAATCAGCTTTCATGCAGCCCCAACCAGGGGCGGAAGTACTTTCGCGCTGCTAGGGTAGCGATCTGTGATATCTCCCAAACTAGGGTAAGTACCTTACTTATCTTATTAACATATCTTAATCAGCTTTTCATAAATAGATGTTCTTACTTGCGTTCACTTAACCAATACAATTATACACATTCGCACATCATATAACCATTAGAAGTGAAATTCATACCCAATATATCAGATGCATAAAAAGGAAATAAATACACGGAAATGATAGGGTACTCTTCTTTATTAATAATTCCTAATAATTATAGACTCGACTCGCCCTGCGCACTCAGCTGCAGAGGTTTGTGCACTTAGTTGCAGACTTCTAGGCCTCTACACACTCAGCTACAGAGCCTCTACCTATGTCACGCACTGCTTGGGCCTTAGCCGCTGCTTCCTCTTTCCTTAGCTTTTCTGCCAAGACTCAAGGACTGTGAATATCACATCTTCAGTCGATAGGTATGGTAAATCACGTCTTTGTAGGGTCCTTTCGCGCCCTGATGAAGACATGGTGGAAATCTGCTTTGAACTCTGCAAAGCTCTGTAAACTAGCATAGACTGTGGGTGATAACCACGGCTTGTGATTGATCGCCATCTGGATATTCATCTCCATTAGCACCCAGAAAATATTACTTTCTCTGATACCCTGCGTGTCCTTGGTCACCCACAGCGAAGCGTACTTCACTGCCTCTGGAAGTTCTGGCACAGCCGAAGGGAATTGACTATCTTCGGGAAACTCCCATGCCACCAATACAATTGATAACAGGATCCACGCGTAATGAACGTTTTGTCCTGCTCCTGTGCCTCGTGACAGTTCGCAAGGAACTCACCGCATAGATTGTTCGCCCAGTTGAACTGGACTCCTTCTGCGCATGGGCCTCTAGTGAAACCACTGGTGCGGGCACCTCATCTGCGCGACACTTCCGCATCACCTTCCCTGCCAATATTTCTGTCACAACCTTGATTGTAGGGTTGTTAATGCTGGAGATGGCATACCCTCGCTTCTTCTTCTCTAGTTTGAACTTCTTCTTCATTACTTCCGCGAGGGCCAACTTGCCACCTTTTCCCTCTGAAATGTTGGCTGGATCCTCTCCTGAGTAAGGTAGCCATGTAATCCAGTGAATCAGATGGTTTGTGATAGGGATGGGCTCCTCCAGCCATAAGCACCCTTCATGTACCAAGCAGAGCAGCTACCTGATGATGAAGACGATCACTAGGGCGCGATGATAATGTGGCACCCAGAGCAAGTTAAGCAACTCGGCTTTCTCTACACCTCTGAGCCATGTCCGCGGCTCCAATTGAATTGTTCCAACAGTCGCGTTGATCCTCTGGTGCACTAGCTTATCAGTCTCTAAATGCGGGAACTTCTAGTGGTTTGCGAGGTCCAAATCTTCAAATTTCAACACAGGAACCCGTCCCAAGTGCGGTCCCTCAAAAATAGTATCATCTGGGAGTAGCGGAGTTTGCGGAGAGCTCTTGCTCTCATCTATATCCTTCAGCACCTTGGCTTTACCCTTGCACGGAGGAACATATTCAAGTAACCAGGTAATAGGGTCCGCGCCCTGGGTTTCAACTTCCATCTCTACATCCTCCTCATCTACCAAGATTTCTTCAAATTCTTCTTCCTCTTCGTCCTCTAGATTGATGTCCTTCCCCTTTTCCAGTAATGTGAGTTTGGTCCTCTATGGACTTCTGGGCGAGATGCACATCGGGATCATAACATGCTTATCCTTCCTAGGTCTCGGTGTTCTAGGTGATTTAGGGACCTCAACTATCGCTGCGGCGCTCTCTAGCGCTTCTACTTCCGCAATTTCCTGCGCGGCTTCCTCGGCTATCACTACTCCTATGTCCATGGCTTCTTTGGGTGCTGACATAACTCTATTCCAAAATTCTTTCAGTGTCTTTGGTAGTTACTCAAACAAAGAATTCACTTTCAGAGTCTCGAATAAATTTCGGTTCATGAATACTTGAGTGCGCAACAACTCAATTCTCAAATTACCAAGTGTTTTTTGCTGGACAACCACTTGTAATTTATAGGGCCTTTTGAATTTGAATTCGACCGTTCCCCCCACATTCGACCCATTAATGCTAGATTGGCGAAAAAATTTCAAGAATCTAACCCATAAAGTTTGCCTTAAATGCCTGCCGCCCGCTCCATTTGGCCTAAAACCAACCATCAAATCATGAATAGTGACTTTAACGGTCACTTTCCGATAGACCTGCGCGCTAGCGCAGCTGTCTTCGTGCTATCGCGGACCCTATGGCACTTCAATGCTTCCCGGAGTCCTGACATCACGCAGCTCCCAGGTAGTGTAATTTATAGTCTTGCACCTCCTTTCACCTACATGGAGCGCTAAGACTGTGCCACTTTCATATAGTCACATTGCCGGATCACCGATGTATGGCTTCAAGCGACTGCCATTCACCTTTCCTGGGAAGGGTTCTCCATTCAACTTGACCAGCTGTACTGCACCACCGTCACTAATCTCCTTAATAATATACGACCCTAACCATTGCATCTTGAACTTTCCAGGGAATTGATCAAACTTACAATCATACAAGAAAACTAGATCGTTGGCCTTGAATGTACGCAACTTGATGTGTCAGTCGTGCCATGCCTTTTCACGCTGCCTTTGGAACTGCTGGTGAAATCCTACCAAAAATTATTCTTCTTCGAGCTCATCCAGCTGCGAGCCTCTCTTCCAGGGCTCCGCGATCAGTTATACCTGTGAGCACTGCTATGTGCAAACTAGGCACGATGTATTCCATAGGCATTACGACCTCCACTCCATAGACAAGCCTAAAAGGTGTCTGTCCCGTTAGCTTCTTGCATGTTGTCCAATAATCCCATAACACTGCAGGTATGCCCAGGTCCCAATCACTTCACTGAGCATTGCATACCTTAGTCAGTGCGTTTTCAAGCACTTAGTTGAACGCTTCCACTGTTCTATTAGCCTCGGGTGATAAGGTGTGCTCTTTTTATGATACACTTGAAATTCCTCCGTTAGTGCGCTGATCATCTCATTCAGAAAGTGCATACCACGATCACTCATCAAGATCCTCGGACTTCCAAATTAGGTCAGTACATGTTCAAATAGAAACTTTGCGGCAGTCGCGCCCGTGCAATCATTCACCAACTGCGCTTCTGGCCAATGAGTCAAATATTCCGTCACAGTGATAATATACCTCGCGTCTATCTTTCCTTGAGGTTTAATAGGTCCTACAAAATATATTTCCCACTTTTTGAAAGGTTGCAACGTCATTTGTGGATTCAAAGGAATTTCATCCCTCCGCGATGGTTGGCCTGTTCATTAACATACATCACATGCCTTGCAATATGCTTTTGAATCCTGATGAAGGGTTGGCCACCACAACCCTGCGCGTAGAATCTTCTGCGCGGTTGCTCTTCCTGCATAATGTCCTCCTGTGGCACCCCCATGAGCATCCGGGAGGATGCTGCTTTGTTCAAACTCAGGTACATACCTTCGCGATATCTCATCATTCCCCATCTTGTATAGATGCCCAGTAATGCCAGAGAAATCTGCCACGCGCACCACTAATTCCTTCTTTTGCTGGACAGAGTATCCTTTCGGCGCAGTTCCAGTTGTTATAAAGTGTACTATATCCTCTAAATGTCCATCCGCAATGCGCACAGCAAAGAGCTGCGCGTCAGGTAATGCTTCCTCCAAACTGGTAGGTTCTTCCCCTGTCTTGATGCATGACAAATGATCTGGTCCCGCATTCAATCGTCCAGGCTTTACAACAACTTCAAAATCATACTCCTGGAACAATAAGAGCCATCTACAAATTCGCGCCCCCAACACAAGCTTATTGACCAGGTACTTTAGCACAGAGTGATCTGTATACATCTTAAAGTGGCCTCCTAGCAAGTAGTGTCGATACTACTGGAGCGAATATACCATAGCTATCCCCTCGCGCTCAGTGGTGGAATAGTTCTTCTCTGCATTGGATAATCTGCGACTTACGAATGCGATAGGGTGATCTTAGCCTTCTCCACCATCATGTGTTAGTACTGAACCCAGCGCTATACACGACGTGTCGACATGTACATGAAACTCTTTCTTCCAGTTCGGGAAGACAAGAATCAGTGCAGTAACCATCTTTTCTTTCAATATATCCAATATCTTTTTACAGTCATCATTCTAGCAGAACGTGACATCGTTCTTCTACATTTTTTTCCATCGGCGCAGTGATTTGGGCATAGCCCTTGATAAAATTTCGGTAATATCCCGTGTGACCAAGAGTAGCGCGTAGCTTTTTCACACTCCTCAGCCCTTCGAAGTTGAGAATCACCGTGATCTTCACGGGGTCTACCATCAACCCTTGTCTGCAAACTACATGCCCCAATAGGTTCCCAAAAGGAATGAGAAATAGATACTTCTTGAGGTTGAGCGCGATTTGGTATCTTCGACAGGTATCCAACATCAGGCACAAGCTCGCTACATGGCGCTTAACCAGCCTAAATACAGTCCAGTCATTGAAATAGACCTCTAGGAACTTATGAATATATTCCTTGAATGCTGCAACAACCACACGCGAAAAGATAGCATGCGCATTCTTCAATCCAAACGGCATGATAGTATATTGAAAGCAACCCCATTCAGTCGTGAAGGTTGTCTTGCTCCTATCCTTTGGCACGATTTTGATCTGATGGTACCCCGAGAACCCATCTGTGAAAGAATATGCTTCCTGACCACCTATATTGTCCAACACTTCATCCGTGAACGGAGTTAGGAAGGGATCATGCACACAAGCATCATTCAATTTTCTGAGATCCACGCATATCCTTATCTCATCCTTCTGCTTCTTCTCTTGCACCACCATCGGACTTACCCAATCAGATTCTTCCACAGGCTCAATGATGCCTGCTACGAGCATTTTGTCTAGTTCTACACAGACCTTTTCCTTGTATTTCAGATTTAAGTGGTAAGGCCTCTTCTTAACTGGCTTCGTGTCGGGCTTTAATGTGATCTTCATTACTCCTAGATCTCCGATTATTCCTTTCAAATCCGTAAACTTGGTCAGGAATAAGTGCTGATATTCCCGGAGTAATTCAACGACCTTATCCACAATCGCGTCATCCCAGTAGTCCCCGATTTTCGCAAATTTGGGTTCTTCCTCCTTACCAATGTTCACCTGTTTATTTTTCACCGGCGTGGTTATATCAGGGTTCTCAATCTATGGTCGTTGAAACTTACGGTGGCATTCTTCTTCTGGCAACATAACCATTTGTTGGCTTGAGGGGGCCTGACCCAGGTTCAACGTTAGTTAGCCAAACAAATCCCTACACTACTGGCGCTTTCGACATCAACCCACGGAGCGCGGTCTGAAGTCTCACCCGAAGCAGTATGAGGGGATGCTGGAACCAAGTTTCCACACCCTTGAGATGGTTATGATGTTGGTTTGTTCCAACTATACCTGCCTTCGCGCAGGTTGCTTATCCCTCTGCTCTACCCTTCAGTACCTTTGCAAAATGCTACAATCAGCTTTCGCGTAGCCCCAACTAGGGCCGGAAGTCCTTTCGCGCTGCTAGGGCAGTGATCTGCGATATCTCCAAAACTAGGCTAAGTAACTTACTTATTTTGTTAACAGATCTTAGTTAGCTTTGCGTAAACAGATGTTCTTAGTTGCGTTCACTTAACCAATACAATTATACACATTCGCACATCATATAAGTATTAGAAGTGAAATTCATACCCAATATCTCAGATGCATAAACAGGAAATAAAGATGTAGAAATGATAGAATACTATTCTTTATTGATAATTCCAGATAATTATAGACTTGACTCACCCTGCGCACTTAGCGGCAGGGGTCCGCGCACTCAGCTGTAGAGCCTCTACCTACGCTACGACCCAAAACTTAGGCTTCTATTTTAGAGCTATCTCTCATACATCTTCGATCTTAATCCATGATTCCCTACCTCTAACTACTTAGAGCTTAGCTAAATTAATGCGTCCTAGGGGCTAAATTCCTAGGTAGGCTTAGGAGGTTTGTTACAGTGAGAACAATTGAATAAAGGTGCATTAAATCCAAAGGCAACCTCTCCTGCGTGAACGGTATGCCGATTTTTTCAATGATTGTGTCTGCATTCTAAACTGTGTCTTATAACTCAACATTTACTTATATTGACCACTTGTTGTCGTGACTGTGTTGCGTTGTATTTCATTGAAGGAAAGTGGTATTGATATGGTTAATGTGATTGTGTTGTTTTGAATGGTATCACACCATAGAATGGTATTACTGTGTTGTGTTGTTTGATATGGCGTGACTGTGGCCCTTCAAACCACCTCCCTCATATACCACTCTCCCATCCACTTGAATCTTGAAAAAAAAAAGAAAAAAATACCCCAGTAATGACTTTCATTTGTTTGTTGAAAATCCTCTCCATTGTTTATGAAAAAGCCTTGTGGAGACATTGATCTACTCTGCGAAATGGTTGCTAAATACTTGAAGGAACTCAAGGCTTTGGACTTAATATACACAGGTCGATGACTTAAACTTGATTGTACTATGATTCAAACCTTGATGGAGATAAAGAAACCAAGGTATCTACTTTAGGTTATGCTATTAGTCTTGGATCAAGCGCTATCTCCTGGAGGTCACACAAACGATAAGTTCTAGTAGATTCCACAATTGAGGCAGAGTATGTGGCAGCAGCTGAAGCAACAAAGGAAATTGTGTGGCTCAGGAAAATTCTGGAATATTTGTAGGAAAAACAAGTGCATTCAACTCCTCTCATCATTGACAACACTTCTGCAATAAAGTTGGCCAAAGCCCAAAGTTCCATGATCAAATAAAGCATATCAATACAACATACCATCTGATTTGACATCATGTTAAGGCCAAGATAATTCCCCTATGCCGTTGTTGCACAAATGGGTAGATTGTAGACATCTTCACCAAAGCTCTTGGAAGAGAAAAGTTCAAAAGATTCATAACAATGCTTGGACTCACCAACATCGCTTTATATTAAGGGGGGGAATGTTGACACCTAATCTTTGGGATTAGGTAATCCATGTAAAATAATGTATATTGAATATAAGGAGAATTGGAATATGAAGAGACATTTGGAGATGAAGCCTAAGAGTCTTTCCCTCCATGTATATATCTATGATCAGTCTTAATGAAAAATCATAATTTGCTTTGAGGAGTTACTTCCTGGCTTGACAAGATGAAGTGATTTAAAACTTAGCAAATATATATATAAATTTATATTATATATCAAAAAGTACATCTATACTAATTTTAAAGTAACATTAATTCTAAACATTAAAATGTTTCAATATGCAGATAACATATGGATAGCCTAAGTTTGAATTAAATTATTCATTACATTTAGTGTAGTTTATTCTTCGCTCCACTTGGAATGACCTTGGTTCTCCACATTCATTTTACTTGGCATGCATTTCTCTCATCTCGGTCTACCTACTCCCATGATTTCAAACTAGAAACATGGGAATGGAGAGATACACCATTTCTAGGCAAAACCAATACCAAGATATTAGTGAGGCCTACATATGAATCCCATTTAATGTATTTTGATTTGCATGAGACCTAGACAATTTCTAGGTAAAATTGGTTCTAACACAATTTTAAGACAATATTTTTATTCTTTCTAGTTTCACTTCCTACATTGAATATATTATGCTATGAAGTAACCACCCAAGTGCTTAGTTCTTTTTAATCAATTATTGGAAAGGTATGTAAGCATGATTTACTTACCTAAATCAATAGATTTAATAAGAATTTTTTGTCCCATCCAACAAGATATATTGAGTCAACAATAGCCATCCGAGGAGCCACCATGATAGCATAAGCAATAAATAGTGATACACATGCTAAGAAAGCAAATATTGCAAAAACAATCTCAATATGTGGGTAAAAATATTACCTTGAGATCCTTTCCCTAATATTCCGTCTCTCCTTCCCTACATAGATTTATTCCCTACTTTATTGATTGGTTGATCAATGGGACTGTGCAGCAAGCTAGATCAAGGTGATTTTTGTTTTAATAAATATTTTATTCTTTATTATCATAATAAATATTTTAATTAATTATCGCAAGGATCATAAAAATAGAATGAGCAGTAATACTTTACACTATAATTTCAATATTTGCATGTAAAACAATTGTCAAATAACACTATTTTGGCATATCCCACTATCTTCCATATGTAAGGGTTACTTGTGATCCACTCACTGAAATTGAACGATGTCAAAATAATGAAAACAAAATTTATTAGAGTTAGGAGGGGGATTCAAAATATAAAATAGATGAAAGAAAGTTAACGTTTAACCATTTAAAAAGTTGGCACCCTAAAATTTGCATAAAAATGGAATGACAAAAGAAACACAAAAAATCATCTAAATTTTACTATTTCGTGTAATGAGCAAATGAGATGTCAAACGCTGCACGTGTTTTTGCATCGGTTTCTGTCACATCTAGGCACCTTGATTTTCTTAAATTCATCAATTTTCTCGGAGCTATTCTACTTTATAGTTAATAATCTTCTATTCTACATTCTTTATTCGTTATTCTTTCCTTAAAACCCAATGAACCACTCACTGGACGGAGATTGAAATCAAATCCTCTCACTCATTTATTTAAAAATAAAAAATTCCTCAAAGTTTTTTAAATTAAATATGTTATTCTTTGATTTTAAATTAAAAACCATTTCACATGCTTTTCATATCATGCCTTAGATGGTATATTAAAAAAAGAATATTATCTTGAAATCATATTTTGTCCACTCATTTATTTAAAAATCAAAATTCCTCAAGGTTTTTAAAATTAAATATGTTATTCTTTGATTTTCTTTGATTTAAAACTGAAAACCCTATCACATACTTTTCATATCATCCTTTGGATAATATATTAGACCGAAGAATATTATATTGAAATAAATTCATGTCCACCCATTTATTTAAAACTCAAAATTATTCAAGCTGAACTCCAATATAGACCATGCGTACTGTGTAAAAATGGACAATAAACAAACATATTTGTTGTTATTATATTTTTCAGTTAAGTATTATATAATGTTTCATTGCTATTATATTTTCGAGTTAACTATTATATAATGCTTTGTTTTCTTCTCTACTGCAACTAGTTAGTCTCTGTTGTTTATGACACCAGATTATTAGTAATTTATTACATGATATTATTAGTAGTTTTTTTGGTTGGGTTAGCCTTGGTAGATAATTTTATGGGTTCTTGATTTTATTATAAATGAAATATTATATATGAAATCAAGTTTCATGATGTATTAAATATTTACAACATTTTTTTTTAGCTAATGAAAACTTTGAAATTTTATTTGAGTACATATTGAGAAATGAGATGAACTGATTTAAAACTTAGTAAATGGAGATATAAATTTCTATTATAGATCACAAAGTAGATTTATAATAATTTTAAAGTAACAATAATTCTAAATATTAAAATGTTTAAATATGCATATAACATATGGATAACCTAAGTTTGAATGAAATTATTCACTACATTTAGTGTAGTTTATTCTTCACTCCACTTGGAATGACCTTGGTTCTCCACCTTCATTTTACTTGGCATGCCTTTCTCTCATCTTGATCTACCTACTCCCATGATTTCAAGCTAGAAGCATGGGAATGGAGAGCTAGACCATTTATAGGCAAAACCAATTCCAAGCTATTGGTGAGGTCTACATCTCAATCCAATTTAATGTATTGTGTTTTGCATGAGACCTAGACAATTTCTAGGTAAAACCGGTTCTAACACAATTGTAAGACAATATTTTTATTCTTTCTGTCTTCACTTCCTACAATGAATATATTATGCTATGAAGTAACCACCCAAGTGTTTGATTCTTTTTCATCAATTATTATAAAGGCATGTATGCATGATTTACTTACCTAAATCAATAGCTTGATTAAGCGTTTGTTGATCCCAAGCCAACAATATATATTGACTCAACAACAAATACCCTAGGAGCACCATGATAACATAAGCAATAAATAACTATATGCATGCTAAGAAAGAAAACAGTGCAAACAAATCTCAATACATGGGGGTTAAAATATTACCATTGAGATCCTTTCCATAATAATCCATCTCCCTTCCTTAGATAGATTATTCCATACTTTATGATTGGTTGATAAATGGGACTATGCTATAGCTAGATCAAGCCATGGAGTTGGTTGATCCCTTGAACAATGCAACAATAGCTAAAAATTCTTGGGTTTACATCATTTGTATATTTTATGCTAGAGAGGAATACAATAAAGGAAAAAAAATAAATCATTCGAGGATCAAGTGAAATTGGTTAACCCAAAGCACCATAAATAAGTCACCAGAGTGATAAAAATTAAGACTCGAGTTGAGCACCGAAAGGCCTTCTCATTCAAAGTGCATTCAAAAACTCTATTTATGAGGAGAATTGATCAACCCATTCTTTGAAAACTTTATGGAGGCCTCTATTCAATTTTTCTCCTTTGAACAAACATTATACATCAACCCAAACAAAGAATGGTGGGTTTGTTTTAAGATACTAATGAGGTCGCTCTCAAAAGTAATGGTGGAAGTTCAACCAACTCTACCCATCAAACCCTGAGAATTTATCTCATGTAGGCAACATTAGTAGGCATTCTAGGATTCTCAATGCACCAGATTAATTGATTAAGAAACAAAGTGGCATGGACCCTCCCTTTTTTTACCACTTTGGTAGTGGATTAATTTCTCATTTACTCCTCCACCCACTTACAAAGATGCATGGGAAGGCTACACTCAAATTTCCTCATCCACTTATTCCTCCACCCACCAAAATGGAAGAACTTGTGCAATAATATGGGAATAATTATTGGTTAGATTATTTGCCTTTATTCGTATCCTAGTTACTTGGATGAATTATAGTATCCTTCGTCACCAGAAAAATTATGTTTGTGAGTAAAATACCATAGATTTTTCTTATGTACTTCTTCAGAGCGTGAGTTGAACCTTGACTTGGATAAGTATATGCAGGAAGTGGTGGTAACTCAAGGGTGGAATGTTGTCCAGATACATGCAATTTCAATTGAAATAATAAACATGTGGTGTAATGTCAATTGAAACAAATAAACATGCATATAACCAAATGAACAACATGTATTTGAAAAGGTGGATCAATATGTGTTCCAAATGCATACACATTATAGCAAGATTGTGTTCCTTCTCTCCCACCTCTCCTAAAATAATGGACATGGAACAAATTGCTGAGTAACATATAGCAACCACAAAGGATTAATAGCATCAAAAATTTAAGAACTTTTTGAATGAATGGCAATTGATCTTTTAACCATTAATATATATATTTTGAATGAATTGACAATTAATATTTCACAAATTAATATATAATTTATTAAAAAATGTATATTTTCATAGATTATACGTAAAAGTTAAGTAGTGCAAGGTTTAATGCCTAACAAGTTCTTTTGTTTTTATTTTATTTAGGTTGTGTGAAAAGGTCTATGAGATTATGTCATTAATATTACATTGAATTGGATTAATGTCAAAGCAATTATGGAAACTTTAAATTATAAATAAATTGTAGTATTACAAATTATATTTAAGTTGAATTGTCATTTTAATTTTTTGTGCATAGAATACATAAAATTATGAAGTTGAAGGCTTAATGGATCATAAGAGAGTTATTATGTAAAAATGGATTACGTATGGCTTCGCTCATTTATGGGGACTTGACCCTATTTCCAACTATTTTAAACATTTTGAAAGACAAACTTAGTGAAAGAACTGTTTAAAAGGGAGAGAATGATTTTAAAGAAAGCATTTTTCATTAGCGTACCTACAACGTATACTTATTCCACCTCGACTAGAGAATAGGAAAATATCGAAGACGGATGATCGCTTTATGCTCAACCTAGGTGAACAAGTTAATAATATTCTAAATTAAAGAATTTATTATTTCAGTGAATATATTTTGCCTCATGGTTAAAGGTCAATGACCCTCTATTAATTTCAAATATTTTCATGTAGATAATCAAGTTATTTTTTTGTGTTTTTTTCTAAGCTTTCTCTTCAACTACTAAAACAATTTTACAATTTTCGAAAAAATAATTTCTCATTTTCTAGTTGCCTAGTTACTTATTTTGGCCATAATAGCCTTGGTGGAGGAGTACATTTTATTTTCTTATTTGTCAGTACCTAACAAATCATTTTAAATTAAAAAATGACTATTTTTGTAAATTATCATTCCATTGGTGAGTGTTGTGACTTGACACTAACAATGACACTGTTATGCCTCGCATTGCTAGTGCTCTACCCAGGTATTTAAATAACCAGGGGAGGAGAGGGTATGCATGGATTTTATTCTCGTTTTAAAGAAGAAAAATTTGGTTAAAGACCAAGTAAACTTCAACATTAAATTAAAGTTTTTTTTCCAAACACACACTACAAAAATACTTTTTTAAATTCAGGAATAACATCTTAAATTTTTAGTCTAAAATAGTGTGTCCCCCACTCTGAATAGATGAGAAATCAAGATTGACAAAAATATCAAACTTTGTGCTTACTACATTACAATACAGAGCCAAAAACATTTGTATACAAAATGTGCTTACCATTTGACTTATGGGGAGAAGATGGCATAACAACATAGGAAGGCATGACATCGCCAACAATAATCACAATGATTTTTTTTTTGTCATTTTCATGGGAACAATTATTAACAAGCAATATGGTGGAATGTGACCGAGTCAAAATGAAAGCAAAGGCATGTTGGCATGTAATGTGGAGGAATATAAAAAAAATAGAGATGCGATGAAGCAAATAAAATATCAAATCATTAACATTGGTCATTGATTTTGCTGGGTTGGCTAGTTTCACCACGTACATGGGTTTCTCAAATACATTATGTCAGAGATCAGAAAAAGTGATATATTTTTATTAGTCCCCATCAGAGCATAACATAATTCAACAATATGATTCTCAAAAAAATTTATTTAATTATTAATGGTAGATTGAACAATAAAAAATATCCAAGTCATATGCCAAATCATTTTAAAACGAAAAAAAAAATGCTAATTTTATAAATGGCCATTCATCGGTGAAAGTTCACTGACAATGACACTAATTCTTCTTTGCAACGTGTTTCAGTTAGGCTTCTCGATATTTCCATCTCCTCATGACCTAATTCAAAGTGTCTATTTCTTATAGTTGCATGTGGTTTGGTAATTTTCTAAAGATACCAAAAGAAGAAAAGGAATACTTAGAAAAACTTTTTCTCTTGGCGGCGTTTTCCTTCTTTAACTTTTTATTTTCTTAATTTTGGATGGCACCATGCATAAGTTTTTACATAATTGAACATTACTATTCAGGAAGATTCTAGAAGCTTGGGGGAGCTAAGAGATTCTAGTAACATTTACCATAAGAGTGTACAATAGTTGTAATATAAAGAGATTAGAAAATGATTATGGTAGCTCGAAGGGTTGAGTTTTTGCATCAACATTGATTGAGTGTTGTATGTGTCAATAAGAGGATAGAGCAAGAAATATGGAAGCTCCTCGTGCTTATTTTGGTAGTTTAAAATATGCTCACATTAAATTCTATGGTGTTGTTTGAGAAAAGAAGGGATACACCATGTGTGAGTTGTTATATCACGGATGTAAACAAAGAGTGACACCATATTGCCGAGAGGATCATTTCCATATTGAATTTTATCACATTCATTTTTCCATCTAGCCATATTTGCATTGACGAAATAAAGTCAAAAGGTAGGGACACAAGCCACAAAACATAGGGTGGAATTACACCATGGAGCAGATGTAGCAATGTTGCAAGGAAGTGGGAAACTATGTTAGGGTGGGGTTAAACTATGATTGCGGACCACCCCAGGTTTCATCAGATCGAGATAATAATTGAGCATCGTTAGATTAGCAGGGCAAAACCATGTGGGGAAATCAGGATAACGGAACACCTCCCCCTCTCCCCCTTATTGATGTAATAGAGAGGAGCCCATATATTGAATCCACATTTTCAATTACCTCACTGCATTATGACCACTGATTAACCAATGTGGGAATATATATATATATATATATATATATATATATATATATATATATATATATATATTCTTTCATTGTTTTAATTTAATTGCTACCCAAAATGAATGGAGGGCCGAGGGCTTATGTCATGTATGTGCACAAGAATTTTTGAGTGGATGTGGGCTAGGTCAAACAAAGTATATCAACGTGGTTGAACTAGTTCAGAGCCGTGAGGGGTTCAGGGGGGCTAAATGAGGGCAAGTTGAACAAAGTAGGTTAGGGTTGTCTGAGTTAGTTTGGGGCCTAAAGGTTTGGAGGGGCCCAAATGTGTGCCAGGATTGAATAGAGATGAAGGCCTTGATGGTTGATGTTATACTTTCTACTAGTAGCCAATGTGTATAAATATGGTGATAGAAATTGCAATTTCTCAAGAAAGTTAATATAAAATTAGGAGACACAATTCTACTCTACTAATATGTGGAAATTAATTTCACAATTTAGAAAAACAATCACAAACATGCATCAATCACATACACAAGCACACAATTTATCTAGGGGAAACTAGATGGTAAAAACCCCTTAATCCTACTTGCATTAATCATATGAATAGAGAATGTATAAAATTTCTAACTCACTTTGAGCTCAACCTGCAAGTGAATAACCTATCTCTATGGTCGATGAGAAGCTCTGACCTAGACTTAGCCAATTCGTACCTCACTTGAGCCCCTATTTACTTGCAAAATCCTGAGGAATTAGGCCTTATTTTAGGAATTTTTCTCCAATTGATTGTGCAATTCCCAAAGTTGATACTCCCACTGCATGCAACACCTATACACTCAAGACTAGTCTACAATTGATGTTACACTCCCTTGGAATCACAACCATAACTAGGGAACTCAAATTCTCTATATGCACAACTATTTTTGGTTGATTGATTAGTTAATTAGATGATCATTGAGTTAGACTATTGTCCACTACCCAACTGAACTCAACTAGTTCTATCAACAGTTAAATTAGTTTAATTGAATAATACTGGAAATAACTGACATGGATTGCTACAAGTTAGCAATCACACATGCATAATTGAACTTCAAGCCCTCTAACTCAAATCTACTGAGCTAATTGAGGAGAAAAGAACCATGTCATCTCATTTAACTGCTTCCAAGTTGTCTGTTGATGTGGAAATTGGAATTTTCTCAATTTGACCGAGGAAATGTCAAATTGAGACTTTCTTGCTACACTTATCACAATCCTCTTAGCAAGAAAGGGATTATCAATTGCCCCTTCCTGCACCAGTGGAACTCAAACTTCCCTCTTGACAAATACTTTGTCAAGATGTCAACAACTTGTTCCTCTGTTGGAATGTATTGTAGCAACATTATCTTCCTCTACATGCAATATCGTAAATGATGATACCAAATTTACCAAATATCTATATGCTTGGATCCATCATGAAATACAAGATTCTTAGAGAGATTAATGCAACAATGATTATCACAGTAGATCACAGTTGGATACATCTCTTGAACGCCATAGATAAACTTCTTCCTGTTGTACGAGGAAATTGCTCCGAACCCAACACTGAAAATTCCACATGATTTACAATGGCAACAGTTGGAATCGACTCTCATGTCACTATAAGACCAAATCAATCGTTGATTCCTATATATTATATTATATATATTTATATATTTTATATATATATTTATATATATATATATATATATATATATATTTGTGTGTGTGTGGGCGCGCGCTTGGAGGAATCAATGATTACATTGCTACAACTAAAACCTCTAGGTGCCTATGTATGTCCTTTCTTCAAGCACATGTAAATTGCCTCCGATCACTTCATTTTCATGATCATCATCTATTGATTATAAAAATATATTGCCATAAATAGAATGTTTTAATATTTAACAAAGTGAAATAATTTTATAATAAAATAAAAAGCCTTAATTCATTAATAATATTTTTTACAATGAAATTGAAATATATTAATATTTTTACGTTGAAATTTATTAAGATAAAAATGTGTAATTTTTTAAACATTTACTTTGATTAAATTTTCGCTATCAACTTTTTATTATATTAAAAAATTAACAATAAAAAACCTATTAAAAATTAAACAATAAAACCTTAGTATTTATTATAGAAAAATTAAATTTAATCTTGATGATTCGGTTGCCAGTGATTTAAACACTATAAACTTCATATCCTTTTATTTATAGAAAAGCAGCAGTAAAAATCTTAGTATAATATTGTATTATAGAAGGATTAAATCTTGATAATTCCGTTGTAATTATTAAAACATATACGCATCATATCTATTTTAGAAAGGATTAAATGTGATGCTGCTGTTGTAATTTTTTTAAAAATATAAGCTTTGTAATTTTTCAAGGTGGTATGAATAATATCCATGCCAAGAGTAATAACGATGAGTTGAATTGGCATCACGATGAGTTGAAATGTGATAGAAGCATTCGAGAATAGCAAGGGTGACACTGAATTGATTGTGTGTATTCATTCAGATGAGAAATTATTGATAAAGACAAAGATGTTGGCCAACTCAGAAATTATTGAGTGAGACAAGGATGTTGGCCAACTCTGTTGCAAACCTACAGGATTTAACGTCCTCAAATATTTCAGATTTTGGTTATTTGGAGTGCTCTGCCTTCAGGATTTGCAAGTGACTTTGGCCCAAGAGAGGACCCAATTCAGCGAGTTTATTGCTTATATTCACATGAGCATTTGCTAACTTTCCAAAGATACCAGAAGTGGAAATGTAATACCTAGAAAAATTTGTTGTCTTGACGGACTGGCCTTTTCTAATTTTCGATTTTATTAAGTTTGGTTGGCACCGCACAAATTTTTTTACCAACTTCAACATTACTGTTACGGGGAGATTCTAGAAGGTTGGAGGAAGTAGGAGATTCTAGAAACATTTACCAGAAGAGTGTACAAGAGTTGTAATGTCAAGAGATTAGAGTCAAAATGATTCTGGCAGCTGGAAGGGTCGAGTTTCTGCGTCAACATGGGTTGAGTGTCGTACTTGTCAAGGAAGGGGGGATAGAGCAAGAAATATGGAAGTTGCTTGTGCTTATTTTGCCAGTTTAAAGTATGCTCACATTAAATTCCTATCGTGTTGGTCTAAGAAAAAAAAGGAGACACCATGTGTGAGTTGTCCTATCAGCGATACAAACCAAAGAGCCGCTAAGAAAAAAAGGGAGACACCGTGTGTGAGTTGCTATCAGCGATACGTGGCCGAATTGAGGAGAGGATCATTTCCATAATGGCATTGATGGAAATCAATAGTTTCACTAAACATTCACTAATCCAAAAATTCAAAGCCAACAGATTCTATTATATTAACTCAGTAACGGCTACCACCATGATAGGCAATCGACAGAAATACGTATGCATGCTATGCAAGAAAATCTCAATATGTCGGTAAACATAATAACAGAATGAGAAAACCAATGTATTCTTGAACAATAATATTATTGATGATAATACAAATTATAATTTGGATCTCGCTTAACCGGAGCGGGATCTTGATTTTCGTTGGCAGACAGGTTACTGTCTGATGGACTGCGATGAAATTTTGCAGCCCCATTCCTCAATCCAACCTTATTCCTTTTCAATTTTGGAGCCATGAGAATCTGATAGAAGCCAACAGGTTTCTTCTTCTCCATTTTATCAACCATCTCATCCTGATTAACCAGAGCAGGATCTTGATCGCCCTTGGCACAGAGGTTACTGTCAGATGGACTGACATGAATTTTCGCAGACCCATTCCTCAATCCAACCTTATTCCTTTTCAATTTTGGAGCCATGAGAATAGGATAGCAGCCAACAGGCTTCTTCTTCTCCTTTTTCTCAACCATCTCATCAACATCTTTCTGCTTTTCTTGATCTCTGCCCTCTTCCTTGCCTGCGAGATTGTTGAAGCCTTGACAGCGAGCTTGCTGTTCTCGGGCATAAAAAACATTATTAGTTTTAATGGACACTAATTTTTTAACAAATGACGGCCTGGGTTGGACATGATTCCTGGTCAAATCTCTGAAATCCACAGCCCCATCAGTTGCAGGGTTGAATCTGTTCATTCTGTGAAGATCCACCCCATCAAGAATCATGATGCCAAGCTCTGAAATCCACAGCCCCATCAGTTGCAGGGTTGAATCTGTTCATTCTGTGAAGATCCACCCCATCAAGAATCATGATGCCAAGGTGAGAATGCCTGAGGGGGCGCGTCCAGAAGGACGACGGACCTGCTGTGCCGAGAAGCTCATCCGCTGGAATCTGGGCTCCCGTAGTCCTTGAGGAAACTGGAAAGGAAGACCCTCACAGTGCCTACAAGCCTGTCCCTGAGGCCACCCACGCAGTATATCTCCACCATCACAGCAGAGGTTTCACTGCGCAGCAAACGCTCTTCCACTCTGAAAATGACCTTGTCGTTCCAGGTAGGGTTTGCGCCACCTGTTCTGTTAATTTGTGTCGTCACTTTTTTCTCAAAATTGATCCAGACAACACAGTAGGTCTGCATCTCCTTCATGCCAAAAGGATGCATCTCCTTGAGATCTTGAGCCGAGATGATGTTAAGCTCCAGCTGTGTGTAAGCTTCCGCCATGATGTGAATGAATATTTAGAGATCACGCTGATTGAAATTACAGAAGAACACCATGCATGAAATCTTCTGAAATCTAAGACGATTGAAATATAATCATTCATATATTTTCAATTAATCCCAATTCTCTATGAATATTGATAAATGATATATACAATGAATATATCCCCTGTAACTAATGAAACATGAACAAGCAGATCGTAAAGTTACCTGGCTGAGTGGTGAGGTATATTTATTTATTTCTCTGTTCGAGCTTAGAGATCGAGTTCGTAATCCTTACTGTCTTCTTTAAACGGCGTTTTTGGGTATTAATTAATAATATACCAAAATTTGGGTATTGATTAAAAATATATACAATGAATATACAGTCTAGAAGGAATGAAACATTGGAGAGTGGATTTACCTAGCACAAACGGTCAGGTGTCTTTATTTTTATGTTCTTTAATGCAAGATTTGTAGAAGTCTCTAATCGATCGGAAGACTGCAAATATATAATCATTGATATATTTTGCATTAAAACTCGCTTTTCGGTATTTATTAATGAAATATACAATGAATATATCCCCTATAACGAATGAATGAACGAAACATGAGCAAACAGAGAGTGAATTTACCTGGCAGAGTGGTGAGGTATATTTAATTTGTGTTCTGTAATGCATGCACGATTTCCAGAACCCTCGACCATGGAGATCGAGTTAGTAATCCTTCCTTTCTGCCTTTTGTTCCAGACGATGGTTGTACGTAATGCATGCACGATTTCCAGAACCCTCGACCTTGGAGATCGAGTTAGTAATCCTTCCTTTCTGCCTTTTGTTGCAGACGATGGTTGTACTATAAAGAAACTCATGTGGACTTCACGTTTGACTCCGAGATTGTACCGTTGGAAGATCAAACGGCCCGATGGAGCGAAGGTAGTATGTGACATCGAATATTCTTGAATATATCAATTTAACATACATTTCCTTAGTAGTAATTTAGAAAATGGATAGTTATTATTGATAATAGCTTTTTAATAATAGTTTTTGGTTTATTTTTGGAAATAAATTTTCTTAGAATGCACATATTTATATTAGAATTTATGGGTAATATAATTTTATATTATTTTTATTAAAATGGCTATCTAATAGGCTAACTCAATACTTGGGTGAGTATTTTCAATCATATACATAATTTATTTTCAAAAATAAAACTATAATTTACATCATTATTATTTACTTAAATAAAATAATTTTATATCAATAAAAAGTAAATAACAATAATAATAAATCATTTTTATATTAAAATATTTTAGGAGAGATGTATAATTTTTTTAGAATCTATTTGAATAAATTATTTCAATTAAAATTTTCTTATCTCTATTCAAAAAAATAAATTCTTAAAAATATATATTTTTTTTCAATTTTGTATTTTAAATAAATTTATATTTTCAAAAATACTAATTAATCTAACATTAAAATAACTCTTTATTTTATTCTAATATAATTATATCAATTTCCAATCTACTATCATCATTTGAATTTCTATTATTTATAATAATATAAATTTCTAAATTATTATAATCATCTAAAAATAAATTATTATAATGATCATAACTATTTAAGTGAATGATAAAGATTTAATCTTTAAGAAATATTTATAATATTCTTAATATTATTTACAAATTAAAAATTGAAATTTATTTCAAAACAGTCACCATCTTTCAATTATTTTAACTAAATTGATTAATTTTAAAAAATGTTTTATGAATAAGTGTCATATGAAATGGGTTATGATTTTGTGGGCATGTGGTATTGATGACCCATGTTATCATAACAAAGCCTACTCACAAGTGAGAATAAATCTCTATAGTTAAACATCTATTTTAATTAAATTGATTAATTAAAATAAATGTTATATGAATAAGTGCCGTATGAAATGGGTTATGCCAGCCCATGTTATCATAACAAAGCCTACTTACAACGCCCAAAAACGCTCAGCAAAACCATAAACCATTTTATGCATATCAGACCGCTTTTGAGTGAAAGTGGTTTCCGTATTTTTGACTCCAATAAAATTTGGTGCAGACGCGTGGCTCTCACCATACGTAAGCAAACGTAATTTTTTGGAAGCTATTGTTCAGTTATGTAATGCCTTCCGATATTCTCCTCCACCGTCAGATCCGCTCCCGCGCTCTCCACCGTTGATTGCCTGAAGCTGCATACGGGCCTGCATCAAGTTAATGTTGGTTGGAGTAAAAGATTTTGGGTTGACCGCCGTAAAACAATATAATTAATATGCCCGTAGAAAGTAGATGAAAGTTTTAAATTTTAATTTTTTTTTATATGTCGAAGGTATGGTGCATTTAAAGAAAGGCATGGTCTGGTCAGTGTGTTAAAAATATTTACGGCACGTAAAATGTAATTGTGTTAATTTTTGTTTTTACGCAATGTAATATCCAAAAGAAGAAGGAGCTCGTATATTTTTTTTTGGTTGACTTTTGCTCGGGGGGGGCAGCCAAAAAGAACAGAGAGAATTTGCACAGCATTGCATGAAGAAAAGAACAAAGGAACGCATTTGTTTTGTAAGCCTGTGTAAATTTTGTTTTTACAGCAGTATGTAAAAGAAGGTTTTACACCAGTAAGTAATATGTTTTCACAGCAGTGAATGTAAATGAGAATTTTACCCAGCACAGTAAATTCTCATGTGGAGACAAAGTAAATGTTTTTGTTGAACGTATTCCTCTCAACAAAGAGGATGAAATATGTATCAGTGATTTTGTTTTAATGAATAGAAATGTTTCTATGGTGGTGAAATACTCTGTTCCTCAGTAAAAAAAATTTAAAAGCTTCCCTGTGCACAAAAAGATCCTGGAAAGGTAGAAACAGAGCATTGTCTCTGTGTGTGGAGTTTTAGTTTTATTTTTATGTGTTTTTGGGATTTTCTCATAAAAATCCCCAAGAGTGGTATTAGAGCAGGCTTAGGCTCTTTGAAGGTGACAAAGAAGCTGAAGGGAGGAGTCTTTTGTTGCAGCAGTAGATCTTCTCTAGCAGAGTGAAGGCTCAGACAAGAAAATACTCAGGTATTTCACAAAGTTTTTTTTTGTGTTGCTGAAGAAGCAGTCAGTTGTTTTAAAATACACAGTCAAGAAATTGAAGCATAGTTGAGGCTGCAAGAATGGCTAGCACAAGCACCAGTAATAGCATGGGTATGCAGCTCCCATTATTTGATGGTAAAAACTATGACTATTGGGCAATAACAATGAAAGCCTTGTTTGCTTCCCAAGACTTATGGGAAATAGTTGAGGAAGGTTTTGAACAACCAGCAGATGAAAATGAGTTTAATGCATTAACTCAAGGAGAGAAGGATCTGTTGAAGAGCTGCAAGAAGAAGGATTCAAAAGCCCTTTTCTTCTTGTATCAAGCAGTGCATGGAAGTGTGTTTCCAAGGTTAGCAGTAGCTAAGACATCCAATGAAGCATGGAAAACCCTCAAGACAGCCTATCAAGGCATGGAGAAAGTGAAGACAGCGAAACTACAGTTGCTGAGGAAGGATTTTGAGAATCTGTGCATGAAGGAGTCAGACAACATTGACTCATTCTTTACACATGTAATTGGTTTGGTCACACAGATAAGGACTCATGGAGAAACCCTTGAAGATAGGAGGATTGTGGAGAAAATATTGAGGGTCTTACCCTCAAAGTTTGATGCAATTGTCACCACCATTGAAGAGACAAAGGATCTCTCAAAATTTTCAGTTGATGAGCTTCATGCATCACTGATAACACATGAGCAGAGGTTGAGTAGAAATGAAAACTCATCTCTTGAGCAAGCCTTCAAGACCCAGATGTCTTTTGGAAGAGGAAGAGGTCAAGGCAGAGGAAACAAGAGAGGAAGAGGCAGAAGTCAGAACAGAGGTGGAAGGAACAATCCAGCAAATGCACAAGGAAGAGGCGGCAATCCAAATCAGAACCAAGGCCAAGGCAGCAGCCAACAAGGAGGACAACATCATGCTCAAGGACAAAGGTATGAAAAATCCAATGTCCAATGCTATTATTGTAAAAAATATGGGCATTATGCTAGTGAATGTAGGAAGAAGCAGCATGATATGAACAATAGACAAAATGCAAATGTCACTAGAGAAAACAGCAGTCAAAATAATGTGTTGTTAGCTTGTAACATGGCTGAAACAAACAGTGAAGACATATGGTTTTTAGACTCAGGTTGCAGCAACCATATGACAGGAAACATAGCCTTCTTTTCTGCCCTAGATAAAAATGTGAAATCAGAAGTCACACTAGGAACTGATAACAAAATCTCTGTTATGGGAAAAGGAGAGGTAAAAATATTTACAAAGCAAGGAGAAAGGAAAACCATAGCAGATGTATACTATGTCCCCGGAATGAGATGTAACCTCTTGAGTATTGGACAGCTTGTCCATAAGGGGTACAATGTTTTCTTTAAAAATGATGTATGCACCATCATGGATATAGCACCCAGCAAAAGATGCATTGCTGAAGTGAAGATGACGAGGAACAGGATGTTCCCTCTCAGGATAAGGGCAGATTTGAAAAACAAAGGAGAAATTGCAGCAGTTACCCAAGAGGCTTTCCAAAGCGTGCCAAAGGATAAAAATTGGTTGTGGCACTTGAGATTTGGACATCTCAATTTTGGAGGTCTAAACTTGTTGAGTAGGAAAGGAATGGTAAGAGGATTACCATTGATAGAGAAACCGGACAGCCTTTGTGAAGGCTGCATTTTGGGAAAACAACATAGAGAAAGTTTTCCATCAAGTAAAAGCATAAGGGCAAAGGCACCCTTAGAGATCATCCACTCAGATTTATGTGGACCGATGCAAGCTCCATCATTAGCAGGCAGCCAATATTTCATAACATTCATTGATGACTTTACAAGAAAGACTTGGATATATTTCCTTAAAAACAAAAGTGAAGTGTTTGAGAAATTCAAAAACTTCAAGGCATTTGTGGAAAACCAAAGCGGGCTGCATATAAAAGTTTTGATAACTGATAGAGGAGGTGAGTATATCTCCAAGGAATTCCTAAGATTTTGTAGAGAAAATGGTATACATAAACAGTTTACAGCAAGGTACACCCCACAGCAAAATGGAGTTGCTGAAAGGAAGAACAGGACCATCATGGATATGGCGAGGAGCATGCTGAAGGCAAAGCATTTGCCAAATTATTATTGGGCTGAAGCTGTAAATTGTGCAGTGTATATTTTGAACAGGTTTCCTACAAAAGCAGTGTTGAACAAAGTGTCGGAAGAAGCGTGGAGTGGAAGAAAGCAAGGAGTCACCCACATGAGAGTTTTTGGATGTGTGGCCTATGCACACATACCAAATCAGCTAAGGAGGAAGTTGGACAACAAAGGGGAGAAATGTCTTTTCATTGGATATAGTGAGGAATCCAAAGCCTACAGGTTTTATATCCCATCTACCAAGAAGTTTTTTGTCATCAGAGATGTTCAATTCATTGAAGAGGAAGCTTGGGATGGAAGCATAGAGAAAACAGTGAATGTTAAAAATTGTTTGTCTCATGATGAAGATGAAGAGGAGGTGGCTGAAATACATCCCCAAACAACAACGCCAACACAAGGACAGCAAGGGACACCATTGAGGATAAATGAGAGTGCTTCTCCAAGCACACCACAAGGAGGAAATACAAGTGCATCTTCAAGCACTTGCACACCAAATGAAAGAGGTAAGAAGTTTAGAAATCTAAGTGATATTTATGATGAAGGAATGAATTCCTTATTTGCCTTGTATTGTCATGTTGATGATCCTATTCATTTCAAAGATGCAATTAAAGATAGGAAA
The DNA here is from genome assembly GCA_031772625.1 of Pinus tabuliformis. NCBI lineage: Eukaryota > Viridiplantae > Streptophyta > Pinopsida > Pinales > Pinaceae > Pinus > Pinus tabuliformis. The sequence goes on from CM062816.1 coordinate 2,065,295,568, forward strand.
TGGATAGAAGTTATGGATGAGGAGATGAATGCCATAGAGAAAAACAAAACATGGGATTTGGTTGAGCTACCAAAAGGTAAGGAAGTCATTGGAGTGAAATGGGTCTATAAGACCAAAAGCAATGCTGAAGGCAAGATAGAAAGGCACAAGGCAAGGCTGGTTGTCAAGGGGTACAAGCAGCAGTATGGGAGAGATTATGAGGAGACTTTCGCACCGGTTGCAAGAATGGAAACCGTGAGAGCAGTGTTGTCCATAGCAGCACAAAACAAATGGAAAGTCTACCAAATGGACGTGAAGTCAGCATTCCTAAATGGAGTGTTAAAGGAAGAGGTTTATGTTGAACAGCCTCTAGGCTATGAGAAGAAAGGTGAAGAGCACAAAGTGTGCAAATTGAAGAAGGCTCTTTATGGGCTGAAGCAAGCGCCAAGAGCATGGTACAGCAGGATAGATTCATATCTATTGGATAATGAATTCGACAAGTGTGAAGGAGAACCCACTGTCTACATCAAAGAAAAGGATGGTAAAATTTTAATTGTTGTCTTATATGTTGATGATGTTATTTTCACAGGTAATGATGATCAGCTCATTGAGAATTTTAAATCAGTCATGAAGGAGGAATTTGAAATGACTGACATGGGTTTCTTGAGATACTTCTTAGGCATAGAAGTAGATCAAAATGAAAAAGGAATTTTTATCTCACAAGCTAGATATGTAAATCAAGTATTGGGCAGATTTAACATGCAAGAATGCAAGGCAGCGATCACTCCCACAGTAATGGGATTAAAACTCAGCAGAGAGGACAGCGGCAAGGATTTTGATCCTAGTTTGTACAAGAGTATTGTTGGCAGCCTTATGTATTTGACAGCTACTAGGCCTGACATTATGTATGCTGTTAGTTTAATTTCCAGATTCATGGAGAGGCCAAAGGAGGCACATTGGCAGGCAGAAAAAAGAATTTTGAGGTATGTCAAAGGTACCAAAATGTTTGGAATTTTATATAATGTCTCAGAACATCCAGATTTGGTTGGATACACAGATAGTGATTGGGCTGGAAGTGTAGATGATCGGAAAAGCACTTCCGGTTATGTCTTTCATATGGGTTCAGGAGCCATTTCATGGGCTTCTAAGAAGCAGTCCATTGTAGCATTGTCTACAGCAGAGGCTGAATATGTGGCAGCTACAGTAGCAGCATGTCAAGCTGTGTGGATGAGAAGAATGTTGAGAAGCTTAGGCCAAGAGCAGGCAAAAGCGACAGTGATTTTTTGTGACAATAGCTCAGCTATTGCATTGTCAAAGAATTCAGTGTTTCATAAGAGAACGAAACACATTGATACAAGGTTTCACTACATCAGAGAATTGGTGAACAATGGAGAAATTGTCCTAGAACATTGCAGGACTCAAGAACAGGTAGCAGACATCTTGACAAAGCCTTTGGATCAGAAAAGCTTTGAATTTTTGAGGAAGTGTCTCGGTATGACCGAATGTTCAGCAGTTGAAATTAAAGGGGAGTGTTGAATATGTAATTTAAACTGCGCTGACGTACAACGCCCAAAAACCGCTCAGCAAAACCATAAACCATTTTATGCATATCGGACCACTTTTGCGTGAAAGTGGTTTCCGTATTTTTGACTCCGATAAAATTTGGTGCAGACGCGTGGCTCTCACCATACGTAAGCAAACGTAATTTTTCGGAAGCTATTGTTCAGTTATGTAATGCCTTCCGATATTCTCCTCCACCGTCAGATCTGCTCCCGCGCTCTCCACCGTCGATTGCCTGAAGCTGCATACGGGCCTGCATCAAGTTAATGTTGCGTGGAGTAAAAGATTTTGGGTTGACCGCCGTAAAACAATATAATTAATATGCCCGTAGAAAGTAGATGAAAGTTTTAAATTTTAATTGTTTTTTATATGTCAAAGGTATGGTGCATTTAAAGAAAGGCATGGTCTGGTCAGTGTGTTAAAAATATTTACGGCACGTAAAATGTAATTGTGTTAATTTTTGTTTTTACGCAATGTAATATCCAAAAGAAGAAGGAGCTCGTATATTTTTTTTTGGTTGACTTTTGCTCGAGGGCAGCGAAAAAGAACAGAGAGAATTTGCACAGCAGTGCATGAAGAAAAGAACAGAGGAACGCATTTGTTTTGTAAGCCTGTGTAAATTTTGTTTTTACAGCAGTATGTAAAAGAAGGTTTTACACCAGTAAGTAATATGTTTTCACAGCAGTGAATGTAAATGAGAATTTTACCCAGCACAGTAAATTCTCATGTGGAGACAAAGTAAATGTTTTTGTTGAACGTATTTTTGGTGAATCCCTCTCAGCAAAGAGGATGAAATATGTATCAGTGATTTTGTTTTAATGAATAGAAATGTTTTTATGGTGGTGAAATACTCTGTTCCTCAGTAAATTTTTTTTAAAAGCTTCCCTGTGCACAAAATGATCCTGGAAAGGTAGAAACAGAGCATTGTCTCTGTGTGTGGAGTTTTAGTTTTATTTTTATGTGTTTTTGGGCTCAGAAAAATCCCCAACATGTTGGCAGTGGGGTCAATTATGGCTAGTTGGGTGTCCTCTATGTTCACAGGTTGTTCTTTGTCAGAATCTGATCCTTCGGTGCTATGTGCTCGTTTGGCACCACTTATTTCCAGCTGTTGTTCTTGCTGCCGCACCATGCTGTTTGGTTCAAGTTTGTGCCCTTCGGTGTTCTCTTCCTCCATTTGTTTCTGGTTTCTGTAAATGTCTGTGGGTTCTGTGTTTAGTGCCTCCTCCTCCACTGGTTCAGTGTGCTGCCAGCCTTTTGGCTTTTTATGTTGTTTCTTATTCCCCTTTGGCTCCTTACAAGTCTGTGGACATGCATATTGTAGGTGCTCTGTCTGTAAGCAACTGCGGCATCTGAAAGTCGTGTTTTCGTAATCAAGCTGTTGCGTCCATAGTGAATTATTGAAATTCAATGTAATATGATCTGGGAGTCCTTGGCTTAGATCCACTTCTACACATATTCTAGCATATGTGAAAATTCCTCGGCATGTTCTGTCCTCATCTATTTTGAGATATTTCCCTAAGGAGTTCCCAATGGCTGTTAAAGCTTTTCGGTGCCAGAAATGCAGTGGTAGGTTGTGTAGCCTAACCAGACTGGCATTGTCGATACTACCATGGTATTGGCGTCGAAATCCGGGAACCAGGGTGTGAGAAAGAGACCTGCATTGCCCCAGAACCAGGCCCCTGGTTAATGCCATTGTCTCGTTCCAGCTCTGTGCTAAATCTGACTATGAAGAATCCCTTAGGGCATAGATATATTTCACAATTGGGTGTCCATGATGTGTAGATCCAATGGTGTAGTGCATCAGCTTTGGGCCAATAACCGTTAAATCTGCATATAACAACATTATGAGTTAGATCTGAGTGTAGATCTATTACCTCTGGCAATGATATAGTTAAAATAGGTGCTTCTGCCTTCTGTTCCACAATGTAGGGTCCTGGAATCTCTGGTGTGGTTGCTGTTCCGTGTTGCATTGGTTCTTTTCCTTTAACTGCATCGCGGAAGGAGCCTGGATTTTTTGAGCTGGTTCCCTTGCATCCGCCTCGGAGCCTGAGGTTGAGTATGATGGTTGAATCTTTGTCCACTCCGTAATGCTGGAGCGTGTGTTGGTCCTGCATACAGATCCCTGAGAATAAGAGACTTTGGAGTGCTGCCGGAATTCCCAATTTGTTCTAGATCTGTTTCTTTAACTCCTGGATGTCCATCCCTTCCTTGATTTGGGCACAACAGTGTTTGCCGTCTACAGATTTGATAAATATTTGTTTCAGATCTGATGGATCGGCCTTATTCGAGCCCTGATTCTCCAGATCTGGCGATCGTCCACCTCCTATCATCCAGTTTTTAGTTTCAAGATACTTAGATTCTGGGCATGCCTTGGTGGTTCGTGTTCTTTCCTCCCCCGGGCTCTCTGATATCAGATCTGAGCCGCACCTATTCCTTCCATATGGAAATGAGCCAGTATTATTTGTGACTCCCGCTCGCGCATCTGTCTCCGGCCAAAACTCTCTGTTCTTACCCTTAACTGTAGTTTGAGGCTGCGAATCGAGGTAGGGTTGTGCTATCGTTTGCAGATCTAAACGTTTTCGGTGTGAATCTTGTTGGCCGTAACCTGTTACACAGATCGCTTCCTTCGTATCCTTGTGCTGAGTTAATGGCTCAGATTCGGGTTGATACTGCGTTTTTGATTGCAGATCTGGGCGGTGGTAGGTTGCTCCGACCGTGCCTTGCCCTGTTGGATTATAAGAAATCGGCGTACTGTGCGAGTACCCCAGGAACAAATGTTGGGGGCTCGACCGAGACCTGGAGGAAGCTTGATCTGTTACCGAGGGCCGATCATTTTCAGTGGCAAGCCAGATCCTTGACGGTGAAGTCGGATCGTTTGTTCTACCTCGCATTTTCGTGCAGGGATTCCCTGCCTTCGCTGCCCCTTCGATGGAGTTCTTTGTGTCGACGGCATTGTGGCTTGCAGGAACCCTAGCCATCGTATCCAACCGAGCCGCAGAGCTCCTCCCGTCGCAGATCATGACTCCTTGAATGGATAATCGTGTCATGACCCACATATATAATAAGTTATAAGTAATGCGAGTGTATTTCTTTGTTATTATTTTAATGTCTAAAATTTCTTTAAAATAAAATTTATTTAATAGATAAATAAAAGATATATTAAAATTTATTAAGATGTTTAAAATAATTAAATATTTATAAAAATAATTTCAAATATTTATTTTTATTTATATACATTTAAAATTAATTTCGAATTTTGAATTATTATTTTTATAAGGTAATTATTCTAAATATAGATATCATATTTCTTTTAAAAGATGTCATGTATTAAAGTTGCACTTCACGTTATCTTACTAACTAATTGATAATAACAAAATGTTTAAAAGTTGTGTCATTATTTCATGAGTATATTTTAAAAGTAGATGTGAAAGTTTCTTAACGAGTATAAAATTTTTATACTACTATTAACACACTCATATTAATAAATTTGGTTGATATATACAATAGGCATCAATTTTTTTATTTTTAATAAAGATTTTATTCTTTATTCTCATAATAAATGTTTTAATTAATTATTGCAAGGATCACAAGAATAGAATGAGCAGTTATACTTTACACTCTAATTTCAATATTTGCATGTAAAACGATTGTCAAATAAACCATTTTCGCATACCCCACTATCTTTCATTTGTAAGGGTTACTTGTGATCCAATCACTGAAATTGAACGATGTTAAAATAATGAAAACAAAATTTATTAGAGTGAGGAGGAGGATTCAAAATATAAAAGAGATGAAATGAAATGAAATGAAATGAGCATTTAACCTTTTTAAAAAACTGGCAACCTAAAATTTGCATAAAAATGGAATGATAAAAGAAACAAAAAAATCATCTAAATTTCACTATTTCATCTAACGAGACAATGAGATGTCAAATGCTGCATGTGGTTTTGCATTGCTATTTGTCACATCCAAGCACTTTGATTTTCTTAAATTCATCATGTTTCTCGGAGTTATTCTAAATTATAGTTCATAATCTTCTAAACTATAGTTCATAATCTTCTAAACGAAGATTGAAATCAAATCCTTGGAGGAAGGTTGAAATCAAACCCTCTCACTCATTTATTTAAAAATCAAAATTTGTCAAAGTTTTTAAAATTAAATATGTTATCCTTTGATTTTCTTTGATTTGAAACTAAAAACGGTTTCACATACTTTTCATATCATGCCTTAGATGGTGTATTAAACAAAGAATATTCTCTTGAAATCAAATTTTTTCCACTCATTTATTTAAGAATCAAAATTCCTCAAGGTTTTTAAAATTAAATATGTTATTCTTTGATATTTTTTTTGATTTGAAACTAAAAACCCTTTCACATACTTTTCATATCATTCTTTGGATAATATATTAGACCAAGAATATTATCTTGAAAACAAATTACGTCCACCCATTTATTTAAAAATCAAATATCTTGAAGCCCAACTCCAATATAGACCATGCTTACTATTTAAATATGGACAATAAACATACAATATTTGTTGTTATTATATTTTTTAGTTAACTATCCTATAATGTTTCATTGCTATTATATTTTCCAGTTAACTATTATATAACATTTCATTTGCTTCTCTGTTGCATCTAGTTAGTCTTTGTTGTTTATGACACTAGATTATTAGTAATTTATTACATGATATTATTAGTTTCTTTTTTTGGTTGGGTTAGTGTTGGTAGATAATTTTATGGGTTCTTGATTTTATTATACATGAAATATTATTTATGAAATCAAGTTTCTTGATGTATTAAATATTTACAATGATTTTTTTTGTAGCTAATGAAAAATTTGAAATTTTATTTGAGTACATAATGAGAAATGAGATGTGCTGACACCTAATCTTTGGGATTAAGTAATCCATGTAAAATAATGTAAATATAAAATAAGGAGAATTGGAATATGAAAAGACACTGGGAGATGAAACCAAGAGTCTCTCCCTCCATGTACATATCTATGATCAATATTAATGCAAAATCACAATTTGCTTTGAGCTACCTCCTAGCCTGACATGGTATCAGAGAATAGGTCCCAGTTTAGACTTGTAACTCCTGTATTTTGCCAGTATTCTGCTCCCATTTATAGTTTGCTATGCGGAGATGTTAAGCGCATGACGGTGCTAGAGGTTTGCTGCCTGAAGGTGTTGTGGTGCGGTGAGTGTAACACCCCTCCCTTGTGTACTAAATTATTTTAAACCTAAGCTAAGTTAAATCTAGGTGTGATATCCTCCCTTGTGTGTTAAATGCTTGTAAACCTAAGCTAAGGAAAGATAGGTTTGATATCCTCCTTTGTGGGTTAAACTATTCTAAACCTAAGCTGAGGAAAGCTAAGTGATATGTAATATGAAAAACAAATGTGTTATTAAATAAATTAATAAAATAAATCACTTGGAGGGTGGAGCACCAAGAGAGAGGAGATGCTTGCGAAATCCCATTGAGGAATGGGATAGAGATGAATCTTTCATGATAAAGCTTCTATATGTGATTCTATATAAGCTTCCATGGATTGGTGATCCATCGGATGGATGGGAGATAAAGATCCATTGGACATAAAAGCTTTGCAGGAGGTAAAGACAAGATTTTATGAGGAAAAGCCTCGTGGGAGATAAATATGAGATTTTTCAAAAAAGACCTAGGAAATTAGAAAACTCCACAAAAGCATGACAGCGCTAATGGTAACTAAATCATGAAATAGGGTATTAAATACCCAGTGCATTGATCAATTGAGGACAATTGATCCTTGGCAAGATATTCGGCTTGGGGGGAATCAATGGTGATTCATGGCTGGGTGGTGGTGCTCCTCCCTCCAAGTGAGGTTTTTGTTGGTGTCAGATGTGTGGAATGTTTGTATGATGACTCTTACTCTCTCTCTCTCTCTCTCTGTTGTAGTTCCAGTTTGTTTATGATAATAGTTTCATAAGTTTATGTTATTGTTCGAGTTTTTCTATGCAATGATTGCCTAAGTTTCCTCGCCATGATAATGTCGCGTGAATTACATAGGCTTATGTATTAACAGACTTAATGGTGTTTCTCTCTACTCTGATGAGATTCACTTAAATGGTATGGGTTCTATATTAATCCTTACTTGTTATGAAGTTATATCATTTAGCTAAGATATGTTGATGGTTGATCTATTATCTCTATTTCCTACTGTTGAAATGGTTAACCCATGTAGCTCAGTTGTATATACGAGGTGTTATCTGTATGGAAATAATTGTTGTCTTATGTATGTGACCTTTAATGTATATGAGAAATGGTCGAATCAGGGTAATTAGCTATTGTTATTGGTGTCACAACGTTAGATTTCTTATGATAGACTTGCATGCGGCCTTCTAGTGTGAAGTTATTTGTAGAAGTACATTAAATGGATTGACACATAATTAGATTCCCTGTGCTAATGTATTACTATGAAAGTGATGGCAGTATTGGACATATGACCTCTTTCACATCTAAGAATAGAGTTAGTAGCGCAAGCATGGCAGACAATGATATATATACTAACTGTGTTTATGCTGAGATTATGCATGAATATGTGAGATGGCTATGGATTCTCTAACTGATCATATTACATTCACTACAGTGATTGTAGGAATTTACAGGGTAAGTTTCTCAGAAAGAACACCAAAAGGACACCGCTCACAACCAGATCACAGATCAATACACCAGTATTTTTGACGTGGTTAAAACCCTCAAAGAGGGAAATAGTCCACGGCCTGCGCCAACGTGGCTACTACAGGCAATTTATTAATCAAAGAATGAAAATTTACATAAGCTTCTCTCATGCATGGATTACCCGAACAATGACCCTCCATGCGCTTTAAATAGAACTCATGGACCAATCGGGTGTCAAGCCACAGATCAAGTGTCGGTAATACCGAGGAGAGAGTGAACCGTCGGATCACTACATATCGTGACCGTCGGATTGTAAGTTACAAAATGTACAAGAGTAAAGAAACACACTTTACCTAACTCTATACCTAACTCTATACTAGACCAAGTTGAACTTAACTATTTCCTATGTGTCGGAATATCCTAACATCCCCCCTTAAGAACAACTTGGGATAGGATTGAAGGATTTACAAATATGACACAATAGGAGAAGGAAGGAGGCACTAGAGCCTATCCCCCCTTAGTGACAACTTCCTGAACTCCAAGCATATATCGAAGTTTAGTGAACTTCGCCTCTGTGAGAGCCTTTGTGAAGATGTCTGCAACCTGATCATCTGTTGAACAATATTGCACTTCAAGAACATGGTCATGAATGAGCTTTCTGATGAAGTGCATGTGTAGTTCAATGTGTTTGCTGCGCTGATGCTGGACTGGATCTTTGCATAGCTGAATGGCACTTTGATTATCACACCAAAGTGTGGTTGGATGCTGCTGCTCAAAGCCAAACTCTGATAGGATCTGACGAAGCCACAAGGCTTCCTTACTAGCTTCCACGGCACCATGATACTCTGCTTCTGCTGACGAAAGAGAAATGGCAGCCTGTTTCTTACAAGCCCATGTAATAGGTCCTGAACCAAGAGTGAAGACATAACCAGCAGTAGACTTCCGATCATCAGGGTCACCAGTCCAATCAGAATCAGTGAAACCAACTAATAGAGGAGCTACTTTGGCACTGTAATGAATCCCAAACTGAACTGTACCTCAAACATGACGAATTATTCTTTTAGCTGCTTTCCAATGACTTTCACGGGGGTTTTGCATAAAACGGGCAATAAGGCCAACAACAAAGGAAAGGTCAAGACGAGTATGGGTTAAATACAAGAGTTTTCCTACAAGTTGACGGTATAATGTAGCATCAACTTCAGGAGAAGTACAAGAGACTGAAAGTTTGACTCCAGACTGAAAGGGAGAAGGGGCTGGCTTACAGTCTTCCATGTGAAAATGACGAAGAATATCACAAGCATACTTGGACTGGGAAAGGGAAATACCCTCCTTGGATTGCAAGACTTGAAGACCGAGAAAATAGTGTAAGTGTCCTAAGTCTGTCATTTCAAATTTCTTTTTAAGGTTGGACTTCACATGGTTGATAAGGTTGAGATCACTACCAGTAAGGATAAGATCATCAACATAAAGAACAAGGATGACAAGAGAGTTGCCCACGTTCTTGGTGTAGACAGTATTGTCAGAATGACACCTAGAAAAGCCAGATTCTAAAAGAAAGCTATCCATTTTGGCATACCAAGACCGAGGAGCTTGCTTGAGACCATAAAGGGATTTCTTAAGTCGACAAACAAGGCTGGAGTCTGTTTGGATGAAGCCAATGGGTTGTTCCATATAGATTTCTTCATGCAAGTCCCCATGCAAGAAGGCAGATTTAACATCCATCTGATGGACTTCCCATTTTAAAGAGGCAGAAAGGGAAAGAACAAGGCGGATAGAGTTCATTTTGGCAACAGGGGAGAAGGTTTCAGTGTAGTCAATGCCTTCAACCTGTGAAAAACCCTTAGCAACAAGACGAGCTTTATGTTTATCAACTTTCCCATCTGTTCCATACTTGGTTCTGTAAACCCATTTACATCTAACAAGTTTGCGTCCCTTTGGTAGAGGAACAAGATCCCATGTATCATTTGTCATCAATGAATGATATTCTTCATTCATAGCTGCTTCCCAATGTGGATGGCCTGAAGCTTCTGCAAAAGTGTCAGGATCATGATTTACTGGAGCTTGAGACAGTAAAGAAGAGGCTCTTTCAAACTGAGAACGTGTACGTCGTTGATCTGTAGGATCACCGGCAAGATCACCTGCTGCATCCCGAGTAGCACGGACCCATCTTGGAAGTTGAGGATCATGAGAAGGTGGGGGAGGATTATCATCCTCACTTTCATCATCTGAAGAATAAATGTTTTCAAAAGTAGAAGAGATAGGAAGAGGTGGCACATCCGTCGGACTAGGCTCGCAGGCCGATTTATTTTCATCAAATTTTACATCTCTTCTAATGATAACATTTTTGGACTTAAATGGAATAAGTCTATAACCTTTTACATCTTCAGAATATCCAACAAAAGTACATTTCTCACTCTTAGGTTCTAAAGCTTTATGCTTTTCATCTGGAATATGGGCCCATGCTTCACTTCCAAAAACACGAAAGTGACTTACATCTGGTTTAATGGAACTCCAAGCTTCTTCTGGAGTGATATTCTTTAGAACCTTAGTAGGAGTGCGATTGATTATATAATTTGCACAATTAATTGCTTCGGCCCAAAAACTAAGACTGAGTCCTTTAGATTGCACATACAATTAGCCATTTCCTTTAAGGTGTGATTTTTCCTTTCAGCTACACCATTTTGTTGTGGAGTGTATGGAACAATATGTTGCATTTGAATTCCATTTTCGGTGCAAAAGTTGATGAATGTGTTTTTAACATATTCTCCACCATTATCAGTTCTTAGCTTAAGAATTTGATGTCCAGATTGTTTTTCAACAAAGGCTTTGAAGGCCAAAAATGTGTTAAATACTTCGCTCTTGAGTTTTAAGAAGTATACCCAAGTGCGTCTGGAGAAATCATCAATGAAAGTTAAGAATACTTGCAGCCAGAGAATGAAGCAACAGGAAGAGGACCACATAAATCACTGTGCACAAGCTGTAAAGGGGCTGAGGCGTGCCAAGAGGCACGTTTGTCAAAACTGTCCCGATGATGTTTTCCGAGTACACATCCGGAACAAACACCATCTCTGCAAGATACCATAGGAAGACCTGTCACCATATTTTCTTTACATAGATGCTGAAGGGAGCGATAGTTTAAGTGACCAAATCGCTCATGCCAAAGTTTGCTCACTTCATCATTATGAGCAACAAATACTGAGGGAAGATTTGATGACCCAAAGTTGTGAAACTTATACAACCTTGTGGAATCATCAGCAATACCAGTAGCTAGAATCTGTTTAGGATCTCTTAGATCCTTGATTACAACATCATGAGGTGAAAATTCAACAATTTTACCTTCACCTGAATGAGTTATCTGATAGACAGATAGAAGGTTGCAGGATAAGGTTGGAACACATAATACATCATTAAACTGACCATTGTCTAGATGAACAGTTCCAGTCCCTACAACATTAAGAGATCTATCATCACCAACATATATATTTTTGGTGTTACAATCATTTAAAGAAGAAAACATGGCTTGGTTTTTGGCCATGTGATAAGAGGCTCCAGAATCAATGAGCCACTCATGAGAAGGAGAAGAAGAAGATACATTTAATGCATAACCAGACTGAGATGATTGACAACGACATGCAGAAAGTGCCATTCCGAAAGTTGAAGTTGAAGTATGCTCCACATGGATGTTATGTTTCTTCATTGCGGCTTCCAAGGCTTCCATCTTCTTAAAGCATTTAGATTCTAAGTGGCCATCTCGATTACAAAAGTTACAATGTCTATCAGTCTTCTTCCATTTGGTTTTATTGGTCTTATCATTTTGCTGAAATGATCTTTCATTTTGAGGCTGAGTTTGCGTAGGACCCTTGTTTGGTTTAGGACCATTCTTTTTAGGATATGAATTCTTAGGATTCTTTGAATTTGGTTACTGCTGGGCGGCTAACGCTTTCTTGGAAGAGTTTCCAAGATTAAGAAGACCAAGGTGTAAGAGTTTTTCTTGTTCTCTTATTAAGGAATCACAAAAGGAGTCAAAGGAAGGGGCCTTGTAGTCTTTTCCTTGACAAATGAAAGCTTCCCTTGTAGAATGAAAAGTGGAAACAAATACAGAGTAGGCTGGTCCCAACTTAGTAAGGATGGAATAAATAAGGTTACCATCTTCTTTCTTAACCTTAACACCTTCCAAGAGATATCTAAGGGTCTTGAATTTGGACAAGAAATCTTCAATGCAAGAAAAATTATTAGGATCCAAAGTAAGCAACTCATTTTCAAGTTGATGGGCTCTAATTTCATTTTTAATCCCAAAAACTTTAGCGATTTTTTCCAATGCTTCATGAGGAGTCTCAAGTTCTGCAATATGGAATCTAAGATCAGGAGAAATAGACATCCCTATCAAACCACGTGCTTGATCTTGTCTATTTTCCCATTTTGCAGCCTTGTCTTCATCTTTTGGTTTCTTCTCTTGGTCTGTGGCTATTCTGTAGAGACCTTTACTTCTAAGTAAATCTTCCATGTAGGCTATCCATTGGAAGTAGTTAGTGCTGTCAAGAATGACTTGGCATGGACTTTCCATTTTTTTTAAAAAAAACTGAAGCTGAAGATGCTGAAGTAAGTGTTCCAATGGATAGATCTCGAAAAATTAGGCTGTTTTAAAAAAAACGGCTCTGAAAAAGGCTTCCGGATGAAGAAGTTATGGCTTTTTGAAAAAAATTTGTTGAAGTTGCCGGCAAAGTGCGCGAATGTGCGGGAATGAAAAAATCCGCCCCCACAAAATGGAGACTTGAACCCAAGACCTCTACTCTCTTAAAATAGCTTTGAACCAATTGATCTATACAAAAAATTTGAGAGAGAGAGAGAGAGAGAGAGGGGGGGGGGGGGGGGCCTTGGTTTGCGTGCTTGCCTTGAGAAAGCTCTTTTTCCCTACAAAACACAAAACCCAACACGAATATGCAAAGAAAAACGAACCTTGCGGCTCGAAGTTAGCTTTAGCCAAAAAACTAGATATTTAAAAAAAATCTCAAAGTTAGCTTTAGCCGAAAAACTAAATATTTTTCTCAATGTTTCTGATTTTCGAGATCACACTAAGGTGCAGGGAAAAGAGCATACGCATGAGAAAAATCCTTCCTTTCTGTTTCTGATTTGCCTAGATCGCACAGAGTCGCAGAGAAAAGAGCATACACAGAAATGAAAGGTATAGATCCGGTTAAAAAAAAGGCTAAATAAACCGAAACCGAAATAAGCAGAGAGAAAATAACAGTAAACTGCAAAAACATTGTATATCTCTCGATCTGAAAAATGACGCAGCTAGGGCTACCGGAAACCTTTTCGCGTGAAACGAAAGGGGTTCCTCACTGGAACAGATGCTCCGAACGCAACATAGCAGTCCTCTCGGCCCGAAAGCAGTCAGAAACAGCAGATCTAGGAAACGACAGCCGCATGCAGTTCTACTGGCTTCAGATTTGGATCACCAACGGACGCGGCCCTCAAATAGCTCTGATACCATGTAGGAATTTACAGGGTAAGTTCCTCAGAAAGAACACCAAAAGGACACCGCTCACAACCAGATCACAGATCAATACACCAGTATTTTTGACGTGGTTAAAACCCTCAAAGAGGGAAACAGTCCACGGCCTGCGCTAACGTGGCTACTACAGGCAATTTATTAATCAAAGAATGAAAATTTACATAAGCTTCTCTCATGCACGGATTACCCGAACAATGACCCTCCATGCGCTTTAAATAGAACTCATGGACCAATCGGGTGTCAAGCCACGGATCAAGTGTTGGTAATACCGAGGAGAGAGTGAACCGTCGGATCACTACATATCGTGACCGTCGGATTGTAAGTTACAAAATGTACAATGGTAAAGAAACACACTTTACCTAACTCTATACCTAACTCTATACTAGACCAAGTTGAACTTAACTATTTCCTATGTGTCGGAATATCCTAACAGTGATATGGTATGATCATAATGCTCTAAAGTGATATCTACTTACGCATACTCACGAATTGAGGAAATAAGGTTTCCCATTTTATGACTGATGTGTTAAGTATCTGTGTTGCAAGTCTAACTAGTATGCATGGGAATGAAATTCTAGTCAATAACGTAGTGTACACTATAATGATCATGAAATTAATGTCCACTAGTGCTGGTAGAGTTTTACCCAGATATTTTGATAGGGTGCCTACCATCGCAAGTTTAATGGTCGATCACATACATCAGATATGTTAATGAATGTAAGGTTCCGTATAAGAGAACCAGTAAAATAATTAATGAGAAATTTGTACTATGGCCTAATAGTAATATGGCCGAGGTAACTTTAGAAGACAAGATCTGCAAAGAGGGGTAAAGCTTTAACTGTGAATGAACCCAAGATTTTAAATTTATGGGTCCTAGAGGCTAAATTCCTAGGTAGGCTCAGGAGGCTCATTACAAATAGTATCGAAGAAATCAAGTTCAAACCTTGCGGCCTGTGGGCCAATATGCCTCCATAGGGTATGGACAAGTTTTAGCCTAAAATCGGCCTCATTACCTAAAACTCTTCTAAAGGGTCCTGGTATAAGTGTTAAATCTAGACTCTTTAAAATTGAATCTAAATATTAAAAATGTTTAGAGAAAAGAATGGGGAAGCCCATATGGAGTTCTTGTTGCATGCAATATTTATGTCTGTCATCAAACAAATTTGTTAGGAAGGGAAAACATAAATACATAGGTTGAACAACTAAAGAGTTTAAAACCTATAAGGTAAGGTAGATTGTCGAAACATGGAACATGAGATATTATTCTTAAGATAAAAGAAAATATAGAAATTGGAAAGAAACAATACCCTTCCATATATAAATTATGGACCGATATATTATAGAATGTAAATGAGGGTGTATATGATCTAAAATTAGATGATTATAAGCGCCAGGGTTGAAAACTCAAGAGCATAGCATAGCTGTCCATACACCTATCTTTAATTCGAATGGATCATAGAGGTTTTAAAAAACCCTCATACGAAGAACAAAGTTCGAATTAATTTATGCATGGTGATTAAATTGAGTTAAGCCACCAAAATTAAAATTTTACACATAAAAATTAGATGATGGTGTAAGTTCAATTTTTGAAACACAGAACAGGGGGATATTATTCCTTAAAATAAAAATTAACTTTTACAGTTGAAAAATTAATTACCTTCCATACGCGTATTATGGATTGATTTCTATGTTATACATTTTTGGAATATATATTAAAATTATGGTCAATAGATAACATAAGCGGCCTCACCCAAGATTGAATCCGAGTGTGATATATACGTTGGGTATATAAGATTTGTATGGGCATACCCATTAGTTAACAACCATCCAAGTAATATTCTCCGCGGCAGAATATCACAACAAGGAGAATGAGTGTTAAGAGCACTTCCCAAGCACGTTTGGGCACCGATCCGGTTTTTCCTCCTCTCTCCAGAGCATTGCAGTGTTTGGTGGTTGGACGATGATTTGTTTCCATACCAAGTGAGGGTCCCATTTCTCATCTGAGGTTAAATCATGATTCGCCATGCCCTGCGCCAGAGCTGGCTTTGGGGATGGGTCGCCACTAAAATGAAGCGGATTTGACTGTGCTAGCTAGGAAGATGTTGGAGGGCTACAAGTCAGGCAAAAGGATGGTGAATGGGTTGGAGTGAAGTCGATCCTCCAGTCCTGCACGGGGGATTGTCAACGGGGAATGGAGTCTGAATCGACATACGTTGCTGAATTAATCATCAACGCCAAGGATAGTGTGTGAACAAAAAACAAAAAATAAAAAAATCTCTGCTGATGCTGTTTTCCACTGCACTACAGAAAATTACATGTGGATAGAGTTACTATACAACTACGTGTGTAATAAGGATGACATGGTCTTCATCCAAACTTTATGGCTCAAGCTTCGAATAATGGTCCTAATCATATAATCCTAGATTTCATGGCATGGATATGCCAATAGTTGAAGTGCACTTGTGGTGGATATTGGACCAGTACTTATCTGTAGCTACACCAGATGATGGGAAACATCCACGAGAGCTTGATCTCGTCTAATAATCTGGAGAGGTAAGAAAATCTTCGACCCCCAAAAAAAGAAGAAGCCAATTTTCTCTTTGCTCATGAATATAGTAACGCTATCCATTAAAATACTGGTAAAAAGAAAAAATATTGGATAAGATTCACATTATTTCCATTTAGAACACTGCCTTATGAATGTACATCACAAGTTTAAAGGGATAAAACAACATTTCTTGTTTTTGGTTGAGAGTAGAAGGTTTCTTAAATATCATGCACACTATTTTGGGTGATTCTAAAACCATGAATTATGGATAAAAGCAACCATAAAGCCATGCAGACGTAAGAACGATGGATTTCATTCTGCTTTTTTGTATTATTCTAATTTTGTTTAAGAAAGGAATGGAAAAAAAAAATGTAGGTTTCCTAATTGTGATAATGAATTAAGAAAAAGATGTTGAAAGCAACAACGTTGCTATAACAAACGATAAGGGAGGGATAACAGAAAGTGGGAGCGTTGTCTTCCCTGGTTAGACTGCTATTCATTGATTAGTAATATTGTTTCCTTGTTCCAGTGGTTATAAAACCCAGAACCTATTAGCATGTATATGCACTCTCTCTTTTGGGCCTTTACGTAATGCTTGCTATTTTATCATAAGTTTACGGGAAGGGAAGAACGAGTATGGCACACGACTAATGATAGCTAAGGTTGTAGTGTTGTTTCATTGTTGCAACCACCATCGTGCCTGCTCTTGGTATGAGAGATGTCGAGGTTACGAAGTTGACGATAGTGTTGTGGTACTGACAGCTGTGCAACAACAAATCCATAGTTGCTAAATGCTTGCGGCAGGCTCTTGAATTCCAACGCCCCTCCTCCTGCGGCACTGTTCACATTATTAACGAGCCCAAAGCTATCCTGATAGGTAATTAACGTTATGCCCTTTTGAAATAATTAGCGGACAACTATCTCTTTGAGGTTATTGTGTTCTTGCAATGTCATTGTTAAATCTCATTCATTTCGTTCTGCTTACGCATGGATAATCAAGTGTGAGCATTTTAAACTTAAAAATTCTGCCAGCTGGATAAGGTGAACATATAAACTTATAGAGACTGACTGCGGTTATAAAATCTGCTTTATAGATGCAGGTTGAAGCTTACAATATGTTTTTGGTCTCAGTAATTGATTCAATTCCCCTGTTCTGGTCTAACCAAAAGTCTCCGCTTAACTACTTGAGGGAAAAAAGGAATGGAGAATAGAATAAAGAACCCAGTACATATGCATTTCTGGTTGGAAAACATGGAGAGGGAATGGATCTTTCCTCTCGCAACAATGACGCTTGTGTCATTGTTCAGGGATTAGTCGCAACCCTTTTCACGGGTTCAAAACAATTGCGTGTATGCAGTCCTATCATATTTTGTTTCAAGGGAGGGGGAAACGAGGTTCCCAAAGCAGTTTCCATAAGCAATTTCCGTGGAATTTTGTCCAAGCTGTTGTGGAAAATTGTTTTACACGTGAGAAAAATACATGTGTTTTGAGAAACATTACCACGGTATCTATGAGTACAGGTACTTTCATTGTTTAAAATATAGGGTTTGAACTAAAAAATTGCTTTCCCCTAGGTCTTCTTATTGGTGAATCCTCTTAGATTACTGTATGCACTTTTGCTTCTATTTTGTATTGTGAGTTGTGTGCTTTGATTTTATTTTTTGACACCCTATTAGGGTTGATTATAGATTTTCCTCTTGTGATAATGTCCATTCAATGGTTCTGAAATAACGTAATTATTTTCTCACTCGTTGGTGTGCTATGCTAGCAACAAGTTTCAGGTGAAACCTGGGGAAATATAAATATATGAATGAACTAAATTATAAGGATGATATCAACTCGTGACACTGTGTTTTTGAATTTGTGGTAACTCACTGGTTAATGGATGCATATTACCGCAAAGGATCCACAAACTACCAACCACGCAAGGTGTCTATTGTCACCAATCAGTGGATGGCTTCGAGCTTCGATCAATAGCCTTCTCTTTGATTGATTGAATGATTGATTTATAAGTTCCCTTAACCAACAATGGATTTGAAAATGGCATAGCACTACTTCTGTTTTATAATGGCTGTGGGTTCGCAAACTGTCAAACTAAAATGGCAAGAAGAAAATAAGCAAAAAGTTAAATGTTTGAAGTGGCTGGAGGATATATAATCAAATAGACTGAAAAAATTCATAGAAAAAAATAATCTTTAATAATATTAAAGATTAAACCATTCAGGAAAATAATATAAATCGTTCTACAAGATAAGATATCCATACTCCTAAGATATCCATATTCGTATGTTTTACGATGTTCTCTTATATCCATATTGTATGAAATATGAATTGTGTTTTTCTAAGTCAATGTGAGACTTGAAATTCGCTTGTTCTATACAGCTTTTTTTCTATACAAATTTAAAAGTTAAAATTACGCAAAACTTTTCTCTGAAATGTATATAATGCGTTGTTTTGTTGATAATGAGTAAAACTCATCAAGAGATATTGATTTCAGAATTTCGTGGCTATCAAGGCATTGAGCCCTTGTGAAATACCACCACGCCCCTTTTACCTTAATTCTTTCCAGTGAGATTTCGAGCTTGAGATCTCTCACAATAAATTGGTATCATTGGAATCTCTACAGTAGTTTTCGTAGTTCAATGAACTCCTCAACAAATGTTTATTGGTTCACATTCAGACCAAGAAAACTGTGTAAACGGCAGCGCTGTGATAAAAAACAAACAAAAGGTTCGTCAAGAGAAATTGAATAGCAGTAGGAGCTCATTGAGGAAGGTCATCAAGGAAGAGAGAACCCCAGAAATTGTAAGGGAGTCAATACCTAAGTCAAATGGCGAGGCACTGATAAGAAAACTACAAGTTGTTCTTTGTGCCGTGCTCAAAGTGATACTCTCCGGAATCGATTATTAATTAGGAGGCATTCGCCTTCTCTGTTTTTCGGAATTGTATGCTTAATTTGAAATTGTTTGTTGATTCAAAAAATGCAAATTTGATACAAAAAGTAGTCTCTGATCTTCACAGATGATAGTTTCTCTCTACGGAGTTGCATGTGAATGGATTTAGAATGATGCAATTGAAATATTCAAATTTCCATCCATTATGAAGAGATTTTTGGTTGTAGTGGATTATCTGCTGCAACACTATACAATATGAGGATGTTTGGATGGGGTAGGAAGGTGATCATGCCTGTGACAAGAAAGTGCATGAACATTCATATTTTTTGGAGCATGAGATCAAGGTTAGATAAAGAAACTTATGAAGTAGGTATGGTCGAGCACGTAAAACATGAAGAATTTGTTTTCTAAAGATGTTTGCTTTGTGAGTAATTCTGCACAAAGCACAATGAATGAGTTCATTAATGGTTTAATTGTATATTTCAAATTAGAATTGTTGAGGTATGTGCAACATAGATGTCAAAACTCTTTGGCAAAACTTGGAAATTCTACATGGAAAAAGTAGTTTGCATGCGGTTAAGAAAATAACTACTCAATGGAATTGTATAGAAGAGTTAAATCGCTATGATTTCTGAGGAAATTATCTACCTGCAATTTTAGGTTATGTTATTGGGTTCACTTTTGATGTAGTTCTCCAAAAAATCCATGCTTGAGCATGTGGAGATTGCGCTTCAGAGGTGAAGGTAAAATACATATATATGCATGATAGAAACTGGATGCGCATAAAAGGAAATTTAGGAAAAATTGATATTATGTTTTTAAATGAATAGTACGATAGCTGTATGGCTAAATAAAATCTCACCTAATACCTAAAAGTTGGAAAAATATGTGGATAAATTTTATGTTATCCAGGTGATACCATGAGGATGGTATTATAGGACGTACCACAAATGGACTATGTACAATAGTACATATGAGATCGTATGACTACATATGCTACAAGGTTGAAAAATGAAATGTGTGTTGATGTGTATAACATACCTTGTGTGCAGGTGTGCATAGATTCATTGGTTAAATGTTGGCTTGAGGGGGTCTGAACCAAGTTTAGCGTTAGTTAGCCAAAGAAATCCCTACACTACTAGCCCTTTCAGCATCAATCGTGGAGTGCGGACTGAAGTCTCACCCAAAGCAGTATGGGGGGATGCTGGAACCAAGTTTCCACACCCTTGAGATGGTTGTGATGTCGGTTTGTTCCAACTATACTTGCCTTCGCACGAGTTGCTTATCCCTCTTCTCTACCCTTTAGTACCTTCGTGAAATGCTACAATCAGCTTTCATGCAGCCCCAACCAGGGGCGGAAGTACTTTCGCGCTGCTAGGGCAGTGATCTATGATATCTCCCAAACTAGGCTAAGTACCTTACTTATCTTATTAACATATCTTAATTAGCTTTTCATAAATAGATGTTCTTAATTGCGTTCACTTAACCAATACAATTATACACATTCGCACATCATATAACCATTAGAAGTGAAATTCATACCCAATATATCGGATGCACAAAAAGGAAATAAATACACGGAAATGATAGGGTACTCTTCTTTATTAATAATTCCTAATAATTATAGTCTCGACTCGCCCTGCGCACTTAGCTGCAGATGTTTGTGCACTTAGTTGTGGACTTCTAGGCCTCTACACACTCAGCTACAGAGCCTCTACCTACGTCATGCGCTGCTTGGGCCTTAGCCGCTGCTTCCTCTTTCCTTAGCTTTTCTGCCAAGACTCAAGGACTGTGAATATCACATCTTTAGTCGATAGGTATGGTAAATCATTCCACGTCTTTGTAGGGTCCTTTCGTGCCCTGATGAAGACATGGTGGAAATCTGCTTTGAACTCTGCAAAGCTCTGTAAAATAGCATAGACTGTGGGTGATAACCGCAGCTTGTGATTGATCGCCATCTGGATATTCATCTCCATTAGCACCCAGAAAATATTACTTTCTCTGATACCCTGCGTGTCCTTGGTCACCCACAGCGAAGCGTACTTCACTGCCTCTGGAAGTTCCAGCACAGCCGAAGGGAATTGACTATTTTCGGGAAACTCCCATGCCACCAATACAACTGATAACAGGATCCACGCGTAATGAACGTTTTGTCCTGCTCCTGTGCCTCGTGATAGTTCGCAAGGAACTCACCGCATAGATTGTTCGCCCAATTGAACTGGACTCCTTCTGCGCATGGGCCTCTAGTGAAACCACTAGTGCGGGCACCTCATCTGCGCGGCACTTCCGCATCACCTTCCCTTCCAATATTTCTATCACAACCTTGATTGTAGGGTTGTTAATGCTGGAGATGGCATACCCTCGCTTCTTCTTCTCTAGTTTGAACTTCTTCTTCATTACTTCCGCGAGGGCCAACTTGCCACCTTTTCCCTCTGAAATGTTTGCTGGATCCTCTCTTGAGTAAGGTAGCCATGTAATCCAGAGAATCATATGGTTTGTGATAGGGATGGGCTCCTCCAGCCATAAGCACCCTTCATGTACCAAGCAGAGCAGCTACCTGATGATGAAGATGATCACTAGGGCGCGATGATAATGTGGCACCCAGAGCAAGTTAAGCAACTCGGCTTTCTCTACACCTCTGAGCCATGTCCGCGGCTCCAACTGAATTGTTCCAACAGTCACGTTGATCCTCTGGTGCATTAGCTTATCAGTCTCTAAATGCGGGAACTTCTAGTGGTTTGCGAGGTCCCAATCTTCAAATTTCAACACAGGAACCCGTCCCAAGTGCGGTCCCTCAAAAATAGTATCATCTGGGAGTAGCGAAGTTTGCGGAGAGCTCTTGCTCTCATCTATATCCTTCAGCACCTTGTCTTTACCCTTGCACGGAGGAACATATTCAAGTAACCAGGTAATAGGGTCCGCGCCCTGGGTTTCAACTTCCATCTCTACATCCTCCTCATCTACCAGGATTTCTTCAAATTCTTCTTCCTCTTCGCTCTAGATTGATGTCCTTCCCCTTTTCCAGTAATGTGAGTTTGGTCCTCTATGGACTTCTGGGCGAGATGCACATCGGGATCATAGCATGCTTATCCTTCCTAGGTCTCTGTGTTCTAGGTGATTTAGGGACCTCAACTATCGCTGCGACGCTCTCTAGCGCTTCTACTTCCGCAATTTCCTGGCTGGCTTCCTCGGCTATCACTACTCCTATGTCCATGGCTTCTTTGGGTGCTGACATAAATCTATTCCAAAATTCTTTCAGTGTCTTTGGTAGTTACTCAAACAAAGAATTCACTTTCACAGTCTCGAATAAATTTCGGTTCATGAATACTTGAGTGCGCAACAACTCAATTCTCAAATTACCAAGTGTTTTTTGTTGGACAACCACTTGTAATTTATAGGGCCTTTTGAATTTGAATTCGACCGTTCCCCCACATTCGACCCATTAATGCTAGATTGGCAAAAAAATTTCAAGAATCTAACCCATAAAGTTTTCCTTAAATGCCTGCCGCCTGCTCCATTTGGCCTAAAACCAACCATCAAATCATGAATAGTGACTTTAACGGTCACTTTCCGATAGACCTGCACGCTAGCGCAGCTGTCTTCGTGCTATCGCGAACCCTATGGCACTTCAATGCTTCCCGGAGTCCTGACATCACGCAGCTCCCGGGCAGTGTAATTTATAGTCTTGCACCTCCTTTCACCTACATGGAGCGCTAAGACTGTGCCACTTTCATATAGTCACATTGTCGGATCACCAATGTATGGCTTCAAGCGACTGCCATTCACCTTTCCTGGGAAGGGTTCTCCATTCAACTTGACCAGCTGTACTGCACCTCCGTCACTAATCTCCTTAATAATATACGACCCTAACCATTGCATCTTGGAATTTCCAGGGAATTGATCAAACTTACAATCATACAAGAAAACTAGATCGTTTGCCTTGAATGTACGCAACTTGATGTGTCAGTCGTGCCATGCCTTTTCACGCTGCCTTTGGAACTGCTGGTGAAATCCTACCAAAAATTGTTCTTCTTCGAGCTCATCCAGCTGCGAGCCTCTCTTCCAGGGCTCCGCGATCAGTTATACCTATGAGCACTGCTATGTGCAAACTAGGCACGATGTATTCCATAGGCATTACGACCTCCACTCCATAGACAAGCCTAAAGGTGTTTGTCCCGTTAGCTTCTTGCATGTTGTCCAATAATCCCATAACACTGCAGGTATGCCCAGGTCCCAATCACTTCACTGAGCATTGCATACCTTAGTCAGCGCGTTTTCAAGCACTTAGTTGAACGCTTCCACTGTTCTATTAGCCTCGGGTGATAAGGTGTGCTCTTTTTATGATACACTTGAAATTCCTTCGTTAGTGCGCTGAGCATCTCATTCAGAAAGTGCATACCACGATCACTCATCAAGATCCTCGGACTTCCAAATTAGGTCAGTACATGTTCAAATAGAAACTTTGCGGCAGTTGCACCCGTGCAATCATTCACCGACTGCGCTTCTGGCCAATGAGTCAAATATTTTGTCACAGTGATAATATACCTCGCGTCTATCTTTCCTTGAGGTTTAATAGGTCCTACAAAATATATTTCCCACTTTTTGAAAGGTTGCAACGTCATTTGTGGATTCAAAGGAATTTCATCCCTCCGCGATGGTTGGCCTATTCATTAACATACATCACATGCCTTGCAATATTCTTTTGAATCGTGATGAAGGGTTGGCCACCACAACCCTGCGCGTAGAATCTTTTGCACGGTTGCTCTTCCTGCATAATGTCCTCCTGTGGCACCCCCATGAGCATCCGCGAGGATGCTGCTTTGTTCAAACTCAGGTACATACCTTCGCGATATCTCATCATTCCCCATCTTGTATAGATGCCCAATAATTCCAGAGAAATCTGCCACGTGCACCACTAATTCCTTCTTTTGTTGGACAGAGTATCCTTTCGGCGCAGTTCCAGTTGTTATAAAGTGTACTATATCCTCTAAATGTCCATCCGCAATGCGCATAGCAAAGAGCTGCGCGTCAGGTAATGCTTCCTCCAAACTAGTAGGTTCTTCCCCTGTCTTGATGCATGACAGGTGATCTGGTCCCGCATTCAATCGTCCAGGCTTTACAACAACTTCAAAATCATACTCCTGGAACAATAAGAGCCATCTACAAATTCGCGCCCCCAACACAAGCTTATTGACCAGGTACTTTAGCACAGAGTGATCTGTATACATCTTAAAGTGGCCTCCTAGCAAGTAGTGTCGATACTACTGGAGCGAATATTCCATAGCTATCCCCTCGCGCTCAGTGGTGGAATAGTTCTTCTCTTCATTGGATAATCTGCGACTTACGAATGCGATACGGTGATCTTAGCCTTCTCCACCATCATGTTCTAGTACTGAACCCAGCGCTATACACGACGTGTCGACATGTACATGAAACTCTTTCTTCCAGTTCGGGAAGACAAGAATCAGCGCAGTAACCATATTTTCTTTCAATATATCCAATATCCTTTTACAATCATCATTCTAGCAGAACGTGACATCGTTCTTCTACATTTTTTTCCATCGGCGCAGTGATTTTGGGCATAGCCCTGATAAAATTTTGGTAATAATCCCGTGTGACCAAGAGTAGCGCGTAGCTTTTTCACACTCCTCAGCCCTTCGAAGTTGAGAATCACCATGATCTTCACGGGTCTACCATCAACCCTTGTCTGCAAAACACATGCCCCAATAGGTTCCGAAAAGGAATGATAAATAGATACTTCTTGAGGTTGAGCGCGATTTGGTATCTTCGACAGGTATCCAACATCAAGCACAAGCTCGCTACATGGCGCTTAACCAACCTAAATACAGTCCAGTCATTGAAATAGACCTCTAGGAACTTATGAATATATTCCTTGAATGCTGCAACAACCACACGCGAAAAGATAGCATGCGCATTCTTCAATCCAAACAACATGATAGTATATTGAAAGCAACCCCATTCAGTCGCGAAGGTTGTCTTGCTCCTATCCTTTGGCATGATTTTGATCTGATGGTACCCCGAGAACCCATCTGTGAAAGAATATGCTTCCTAACCACCTATATTGTCCAACACTTCATCCGTGAACGGAGTTAGGAAGGGATCATGCACACACGCATCATTCAATTTTCTGAGATCCACACATATCCTTATCTCATCCTTCTGCTTCTTCTCTTGCACCACCATCGGACTTACCCAATCAGATTCTTCCACAAGCTCAATGATGCCTGCTACGAGCATTTTGTCTAGTTCTACACAGACCTTTTCCTTGTATTTCGGATTTGAGTGGTAAGGCCTCTTCTTAACTGGCTTCGTGTGAGGCTTTAATGTGATCTTCATTACTCCTAGATCTTCGATTATTCCTTTCAAATCCGTAAACTTGGTCAGGAATAAGTGCTGATATTCCCGGAGTAATTCAACGACCTTATCCACAATCGCGTCATCCCAGTAGTCCCCGATTTTCGCAAATTTGGGTTCTGCCTCCTTACCAATGTTCACCTGTTTATTTTTCACCGGCGTGGTTATATCAGGGTTCTCAATATATGGTCGTTGAAACTTGCGGTGGCCTTCTTCTTCTGGCAACAGAACCATTTGTTGGCTTGACGGGGCCTGACCTAGGTTCAACGTTAGTTAGCCAAACAAGTCCCTACACTACTGGCGCTTTCGACATCAACCCACGGAGCGCGGTTTGAAGTCTCACCTGAAGCAGTATGAGGGGATGCTGGAACCAAGTTTCCACACCCTTGAGATGGTTATGATGTTGGTTTGTTCCAACTATACCTGCCTTCGCGCAGGTTGCTTATCCCTCTGCTCTACCCTTCAGTACCTTTGCAAAATGCTACAATCAGCTTTCGCGCAGCCCCAACCAGGGCTGGAAGTCCTTTCGCACTGCTAGGGCAGTGATCTGCGATATCTCCAAAACTAGGCTAAGTAACTTACTTATTTTGTTAACAGATCTTAGTTAGCTTTGCGTAAACAGATGTTCTTAGTTGCGTTCACTTAACCAATACAATTATACACATTCGCGCATCATATAAGTATTAGAAGTGAAATTCATACCCAATATCTCAGATGCATAAACAGGAAATAAAGATGTAGAAATGATAGAATACTATTCTTTATTGATAATTCCAGATAATTATAGACTCGACTCACACTGCGCACTTAGCGGCAGGGGTCCGCGCACTCAGTTGCAGACTTCTAGGCCTTTGCGCACTCAGCTGTAGAGCCTCTACCTACGCTACGACCCAAAACTTAGGCTTCTATTTTAGAGCTATCTCTCATACATCTTCGATCTTAATCCATGATTCCCTACCTCTAACTACTTAGAGCTTAGCTAAATTAATGCGTCCTAGGGGCTAAATTCCTAGGTAGGCTTAGGAGGTTTGTTACAGTGAGAACAATTGAATAAAGGTGCATTAAATCCAAGGCAACCTCTCCTACATGAACGGTATGCCAATTTTTTCAATGATTGTGTCTGCATTCTAAACTGTGTCTTATAACTCAACATTTACTTATATTGACCACTTGTTGTCGTGACTGTTTTGCGTTGTATTTCATTGAAGGAAAGTGGTATTGATATGGTTAATGTGATTGTGTTGTTTTGAATGGTATCACACCATAGAATGGTATTACTGTGTTGTGTTGTTTGATATGGCGTGACTATGGCCCTTAAAACCACCTCCCTCATATACCACTCTCCCATACCACTTGACTCTTGATACCAGACATTTCATTTGTTGTTGAAATCCTCTCCATGTTTATGAAAAAGCCTTGTGAGGGACATTGATCTACTGCGAAATGGTTTCTAAAGTACTTGAAGGGAACTCAAGGCTTTGGACTTAAGTATACACAGGTCGATGACTTCAACTTGATTGGATACTCTGATTCAAACCTTGATGGAGATAAAGAAACCAAGGTATCTACTTTAGGTTATGCTATTAGTCTTGGATCAAGTGCTATCTCCTGGAGGTCACACAAATGATAAGTTCTAGTAGATTCCACAATTGAGGCAGAGTATGTGGCAGCAGCTAAAGCAACAAAGGAAATTGTGTGGCTCAGGAAAATTCTGGAATATTTGTAGGAAAAACAAGTGCATTCAACTCCTCTCATCATTGACAACAGTTCTGCAATAAAGTTGGCCAAAGCCCAAAGTTCCATGATCAATTAAAGCATATCAATACAACATACCATCTGATTTGACATCATGTTAAGGCCAAGATAATACCCCTATGCCGTTGTTGCACAAATGGGTAGATTGTAGACATATTCACCAAAGCTCTTGGAAGAGAAAAGTTCGAAAGATTCATAACAATGCTTGGACTCACCAACATCGCTTTATATTAAGGGGGGGAATGTTGACACCTAATCTTTGGGATTAGGTAATCCATGTAAAATAATGTATATTGAATATAAGGAGAATTGGAATATGAAGAGACATTTGGAGATGAAGCCTAAGAGTCTTTCCCTCCATGTATATATCTATGATCAGTCTTAATGAAAAATCATAATTTGTTTTGAGGAGTTACTTCCTGGCTTGACAAGATGAAGTGATTTAAAACTTAGCAAATATATATGTAAATTTATATTATATATCAAAAAGTACATCTATACTAATTTTAAAGTAACATTAATTCTAAACATTAAAATGTTTCAATATGCAGATAACATATGGATAGCCTAAGTTTGAATTAAATTATTCATTACATTTAGTGTAGTTTATTCTTCGCTCCACTTGGAATGACCTTGGTTCTCCACATTCATTTTACTTGGCATGCATTTCTCTCATCTCGGTCTACCTACTCCCATGATTTAAAACTAGAAACATGGGAATGGAGAGATACACCATTTCTAGGCAAAACCAATACCAAGATATTAGTGAGGCCTACATATGAATCCCATTTAATGTATTTTTATTTGCATGAGACCTAGACAATTTCTAGGTAAAATTGGTTCTAACACAATTTTAAGACAATATTTTTATTATTTCTAGTTTCACTTCCTACATTGAATATAATATGCTATGAAGTAACCACCCAAGTGCTTAGTTCTTTTTAATCAATTATTGGAAAGGTATGTAAGCATGATTTACTTACCTAAATCAATAGATTTAATAAGAATTTTTTGTCCCATCCAACAAGATATATTGAGTCAACAATAGCCATCCGAGGAGCCACCATGATAGCATAAGCAATAAATAGTGATACACATGCTAAGAAAGCAAATATTGCAAAAACAATCTCAATATGTGGGTAAAAATATTACCTTGAGATCCTTTCCCTAATATTCCGTCTCTCCTTCCCGACATAGATTTATTCTCTACTTTATTGATTGGTTGATCAATGGGACTGTGCAGCAAGCTAGATCAAGGTGATTTTTGTTTTAATAAATATTTTATTTTTTATTATCATAATAAATATTTTAATTAATTATCGCAAGGATCATAAAAATAGAATGAGCAGTAATAATTTACAGTATAATTTCAATATTTGCATGTAAAACAATTGTCAAATAACACTATTTTGGCATATCCCACTATCTTCCATATGTAAGGGTTACTTGTGATCCACTCACTGAAATTGAACGATGTCAAAATAATGAAAACAAAATTTATTAGAGTTAGGAGGGGGATTCAAAATATAAAATAGATGAAAGAAAGTTAACGTTTAACCATTTAAAAAGTTGGCACCCTAAAATTTGCATATAAATGGAATGACAAAAGAAACACAAAAAATCATCTAAATTTCACTATTTCGTGTAATGAGCAAATGAGATCTCAAATGTTGCACGTGTTTTTTCATCGGTTTCTGTCACATCTAGGCACCTTGATTTTCTTAAATTCATCAATTTTCTCGGAGCTATTCTACTTTATAGTTAATAATCTTCTATTCTACATTCTTTATTCATTATTCTTTCCTTAAAACCCAATGAACCACTCACTGGATGGAGATTGAAATCAAATCCTCTCACTCATTTATTTACAAATAAAAAATTCCTCAAAGTTTTTTAAATTAAATATGTTATTCTTTTATTTTAAATTAAAAACCATTTCACATGCTTTTCATATCATGCCTTAAATGGTATATTAAAAAAGGAATATTATCTTGAAATCATATTTTGTCCACTGATTTATTTAAAAATCAAAATTCCTCAAGGTTTTTAAAATTAAATATGTTATTCTTTGATTTTCTTTGATTTAAAACTAAAAACCCTATCACATACTTTTCATATCATCCTTTGGATAATATATTAGACCGAAGAATATTATATTGAAATAAATTCATGTCCACCCATTTATTTAAAACTCAAAATTATTCAAGCTGAACTCCAATATAGACCATGCGTACTGTGTAAAAATGGACAATAAACAAACATATTTGTTGTTATTATATTTTTCAGTTAAGTATTATATAATGTTTCATTGCTATTATATTTTCGAGTTAACTATTATATAATGCTTTGTTTTCTTCTCTACTGCAACTAGTTAGTCTCTATTGTTTATGACACCAGATTATTAGTAATTTATTACATGATATTATTAGTAGTTTTTTTGGTTGGGTTAGCCTTGGTAGATAATTTTATGGGTTCTTGATATTATTATAAATGAAATATTATATATGAAATCAAGTTTCATGATGTATTAAATATTTACAACAATTTTTTTTAGCTAATGAAAACTTTGAAATTTTATTTGAGTACATATTGAGAAATGAGATGAACTGATTTAAAACTTAGTAAATGGAGATATAAATTTCTATTATAGATCACAAAGTAGATTTATAATAATTTTAAAGTAACAATAATTCTAAATATTAAAATGTTTAAATATGCATATAACATATGGATAACCTAAGTTTGAATGAAATTATTCACTGCATTTAGTGTAGTTTATTCTTCACTCCACTTGGAATGACCTTGGTTCTCCACCTTCATTTTACTTGGCATGCCTTTCTCTCATCTTGATCTACCTACTCCCATGATTTCAAGCTAGAAGCATGGGAATGGAGAGCTAGACCATTTATAGGCAAAACCAATTCCAAGCTATTGGTGAGGTCTACATCTCAATCAAATTTAATGCATTTTGTTTTGCATGAGACCTAGACAATTTCTAGGTAAAACCGGTTCTAACACAATTGTAAGACAATATTTTTATTTTTTCTGTCTTCACTTCCTACAATGAATATATTATGCTATGAAGTAACCACCCAAGTGTTTGATTCTTTTTCATCAATTATTATAAAGGCATGTATGCATGATTTACTTACCTAAATCAATAGCTTGAGTAAGCGTTTGTTGATCCCAAGCCAACAACATATATTGACTCAACAACAAATACCCTAGAAGCCACCATGATAACATAAGCAATAAATAACTATATGCATACTAAGAAAGAAAACAGTGCAAACAAATCTCAATACATGGGGTAAAAATATTACCTTGAGATCCTTTCCATAATAGTCCATCTCCCCTTCCTTAGATAGATTTATTCCATACTTTATTGATTGGTTGATAAATGGGAATGTGCTATAAGCTAGATCAAGCCATGGAGTTGGTTGATCCCTTCAACAATGCAACAATAGCTAAAATTCTTGGGTTTACATCATTTGTATATTTTATGCTAGAGAGGAATACAATAAAGGAAAAAAATAAATCATTCGAGGATCAAGTGAAATTGGTTAACCCAAAGCACCATAAATAAGTCACCAGAGTGATAAAAATTAAGACTCGAGTTGAGCACCGAAAGGCCTTCTCATTCAAAGTGCATTCAAAAACTCTATTTATGAAGGAGAATTGATCAACCCATTCTTTGAAAACTTTATGGAGGCCTCTATTCATTTTTTCTCCTTTGAACAAACATTATACATCAACCCAAACAAAGAATGGAGTGGTTTGTTTTAAGCTACTAATGAGGTCGCTCTCAAAAAGTAATGGTGGAAGTTCAACCAACTCTACCCATCAAACCCTGAGAATTTATCTCATGTAGGCAACGTTAGTAGGCATTCTAGGATTCTCAACGCACCAGATTAATTGATTAAGAAACAAAGCGGCATGGACCCTCCCTTTTTTTGCACTTTGGTAGTGGATTAATTTCTCAATTACTCCCTCCACCCACTTACAAAGATGCATGGGAAGGCTACACTCAAATTTCCTCATCCACTTATTCCTCCACCCACCAAAATGGAAGAACTTGTGCAATAATATGGGAATAATTATTGGTTAGATTATTTGCCTTTATTCATATCCTAGTTACTTGGATGAATATAGTATCCTTCGTCCACCCAGAAATTAAGTATGTGAGTAAAAATACCATAGATTTTTCTTATGTACTTCTTCAGAGCGTGAGTTGAACCTTGACTTGGATAAGTATATGCAGGAAGTGGTGGTAACTCAAGGGTGGAATGTTGTCAGATACATGCAATTTCAATTGAAATAAATAAACATGTGGTGTAATGTCAATTGAAACAAATAAACATGCATATAATCAAATGAACAACATGTATTCGAAAAGGTGGATCAATATGTGTTCCAAATGCATACACATTATAGCAAGATTGTGTTCCTTCTCTCCCCGCCTCTCCTAAAATAATGGACATGGAACAAATTGCTGAGTAACATATACAAACCACAAAGGATTAATAGCATCAAAAATTTAAAAACTATTTGAATTGAATGGCAATTGAGCTTTTACACATTAATATATATATTTTGAATTGAATTGACAATTAATATTTCACACAATTAATATATAATTTACTAAAAAATGTATATTTTCATAGATTATACGTAAAAGTTAAGTAGTGCAAGGTTTAATGCCTAAGTTTTTTTGTTTTTTATTTTATTTAGGTTGTGTGAAAAGGTCTATGAGATTATGTCATTAATATTACATTGAATTGGATTAATGTCAAAGCAATTATGGAAACTTTAAATTATAAATAAATTGTAGTATTACAAATTATATTTAAGTTGAATTGTCATTTTAATTTTTTGTGCATAGAATACATAAAAATTATGAAGTTGAAGGCTTAATGGATCATAAGAGAGTTATTATGTAAAAAGGGATTACCTATGGCTTCGCTCATTTATGGGGACTTGACCCTATTTCCAACTATTTTAAACATTTTGAAATACAAACTTAGTGAAAGAACTGTTTAAAAGGGAGAGAATGATTTTAAAGAAAGCTTTCCAACTATTTTAAACATTTTGAAATACAAACTTAGTGAAAGAACTGTTTAAAAGGGAGAGAATGATTTTAAAGAAAGCATTTTTCATTAGCATACCTACAACGTATACTTATTCCACCTCGACTAGAGAATAGGAAAATATCGAAGACGGATGATCGCTTTATGCTCAACCTAGGTGAACAAGTTAATAATATTCTAAATTAAAGAATTTATTATTTCAGTGAAGATATTTTGCCTCATGGTTAAAGGTCAATGACCCTCTATTAATTTCAAATATTTTCATGTAGATAATCAAGTTATTTTTTGTGTTTTTTTCCTAAGCTTTCTCTTCAACTATTAAAACAATTTTACAATTTTCGAAAAAATAATTTCTCATTTTCTATTTGGCCTAGTTACATATTTGTGGGCCATAATAGCCTTGGTGGAGTACATTTTTATTTTCTTATTTGTCAGTACCTAACAAATCATTTTAAATTTAAAAATGACTATTTTTGTAAATTATCATTCCATTGGTGAGTGTTGTGACTTGACACTAACAATGACACTGTTATGCCTCGCATTGCTAGTGCTCTACCCAGGTATTTAAATAACCAAGGGGAGGAGAGGGTATGCATGGATTTTTATTCTCGTTTTAAAGAAGAAAATTTTGTTAAAGACCAAGTAAACTTCAACATTAAATTAAAAGTTTATTTTCCAAACACACACTACAAAAATACTTTTTTAAATTCAAGAATAACATCTTAAATTTTTAGTCTAAAATAGTGTGTCCCACTCTGAATAGATGAGAAATCAAGATTGACAAAAATATCAAACTTTGTGCTTCACTACATTACAATACAGAGCCAAAAACATTTGTATACAAAATGTGCTTACCATTTGACTTATGGGGAGAAGATGGCATAACAACATAGGAAGGCATGACATCGCCAACAATAATCACAATGATTTTTTTTGTCATTTTCATGGGAACAATTATTAACAAGCAATATGGTTGGAATGTGACCGAGTCAAAATGAAAGCAAAGGCATGTTGGCATGTAATGTGGAGGAATATAAAAAAAATAGAGATGCGATGAAGCAAATACAATATCAATCATTAACTTTGGTCATTGATTTTGCTGGGTTGGCTAGTTTCACCACGTACATGGTTTCTCAAATACAATATGTCAGAGATCAAAAAAAGTGATATTTTTTATTAGTCCCCATCAGAGCATAACATAATTCAACAATATGATTCTCAACAAATTTTAATTATTAATGGTAGATTGAACAATAAAAAAATATCCAAGTCATATGCCAAATCATTTTAAAACGAAAAAAAAAAATGCTAATTTTATAAAAGGCCATTCCATCAGTGAAAGTTCACTGACAATGACACTAATTCTTCTTTGCTGCATGTTTCAGTCTAGGCTTCTCGATATTTCCATCTCCTCATTACCTAATTCAAAGTGTCTATTTCTTATAGTTGCATGAGTGTTTGGTAATTTTCCAAAGATACTAAAAGAAGAAAAGGAATACTTAGAAAAACTTTTTCTCTTGGCGGCGTTTCCTTCTTTAACTTTTTATTTTCTTAATTTTGGATGGCACCATGCATAAGTTTTTACATAATTGAACATTACTATTCCAGGAAGATTCTAGAAGCTTGGGGGAGCTAAGAGATTCTAGTAACATTTACCATAAGAGTGTACAATAGTTGTAATATAAAGAGATTAGAAAATGATTATGGTAGCTCGAAGGGTTGAGTTTTTGCATCAACATTGATTGAGTGTTGTATGTGTCAAGAAGAGGATAGAGCGAGAAATATGGAAGCTCCTCGTGCTTATTTTAGTATTTTAAAATATGCTCACATTAAATTCCTATGTTGTTGGTTTGAGAAAAGAAGGGATACACCATGTGTGAGTTGTTATATGAGGGATGTAAACCAAAGAGTGACACCATATTGCCGAGAGGATCATTTCCATATTGAATATTTATCACATTCATTTTCCATCTAGCCATATTTGCATTGACGAAAATAAAGTCAAAAGGTAGGGACACAAGCCACAAACATAGGGTGGAATTACACCATGGAGGTAGAATGTAGCAATGTTGCAAGGGAAGTTGGAACTATGTTAGGGTGGGGTTAAACTATGATTGTGGACCACCCCAGGTTTTCATCAGATCGAGATAATAATTGAGCATGCATTATGACCACTGATTAGCCAATGTGGGAATATATATATATATATATATATATATATATATAATTGAGCATGCATTATGACCACTGATTAGCCAATGTGGGAATATATATATATATATATATATATATATATATAATAATATGTGTGTGTGTGTGTGTGTGTGTGTGTGTGGGCGCGCGCTTGGAGGAATCAATGATTACGCTAGTCTTGTACTCACTTGATGGGGTCAATTCCCATTGCTACAACTATAACCTCTAGGTGCCTATGTATGTCCTTTCTTCAAGCACATGTAAATTGCCTCCGATCACTTCATTTTCATGATCATCATCTATTGATTATAAAAATATATTGCCGTAAATAAAATGTTTTAATATTTAACAAAGTGAAATAATTTTATAATAAAAAATAAAAAGCTCAATTCATTAATAATATTTTTTACAATGAAATTGAAATATATTAATATTTTTACATTGAAATTTATTAAGATAAAAATGTGTAATTTTTTAAACATTTACTTTGAATAAATTATTTCCCTATCAACTTTTTATATATTAAAAAATTAACCATAAAAAATTTAGTATCTATTATAGAAAAAATAATTAAATCTTCATGATTCGGTTGCACTGATTAAAACATATAAACTTCATATCCTTTTATAATAAAAAAGCAGCAGTAAAAATCTTAGTATCTATTGTATTATAGAAGGATTAAATCTTGATAATTCCGTTGTAGTTATTAAAACATATACGCATCATATCTATTATAGAAAGGATTAAATGTTGATGATGCTGTTGTAATTTTTAAAAAATATAAGCTTTGTAATTTTTCAAGGTGGTATGAATAATATCCATGCCAAGAGTAATAACGATGAGTTGAATTGGCATCACGATGAGTTGAAATG
Source organism: Pinus tabuliformis (assembly GCA_031772625.1). Lineage (NCBI taxonomy): Eukaryota > Viridiplantae > Streptophyta > Pinopsida > Pinales > Pinaceae > Pinus > Pinus tabuliformis. The sequence continues at coordinate 2,065,331,004 of CM062816.1, forward strand.
TGATAGAAGCATTCGAGAATAGCAAGGGTGACCACTGAATTGAATTGTGTGTATTCATTCAGATGAGAAATTATTGATAAAGACAAGGATGTTGGCCAACTCAGAAATTATTGAGTGAGACAAGGATGTTGGCCAACTCTGTTGCTCAACCTACAGGATTTAACGTCCTCAAATATTTCAGATTTTGGTTACTTGGAGTGCTCTGCCTTCAGGATTTGCAAGTGACTTTCGCCCAAGAGAGGACCCAATTCAGCGAGTTTATTGCTTATATTCACATGAGCATTTGCTAACTTTCCAAAGATACCAGAAGTGGAAATGGAATACCTAGAAAAATTTGTTGTCTTGACGGACTGGCCTTTTCTAATTTTCGATTTTATTAATTTTGGATGGCACCGCACAAATTTTTTTACCAACTTCAACATTACTGTTACGGGGAGATTCTAGAAGGTTGGAGGAAGTAGGAGATTCTAGTAACATTTACCAGAAGAGTGTACAAGAGTTGTAATGTCAAGAGATTAGAGTCAAAATGATTCTGGCAGCTGGAAGGGTCGAGTTTCTGCATCAACATGGGTTGAGTGTCGTACTTGTCAAGGAAGGGATAGAGCAAGAAATATGGAAGTTGATTGTGCTTATTTTGCCAGTTTAAAGTATGCTCACATTAAATTCCTATCGTATTGGTCTAAGAAAAAAAAGGAGACACCATGTGTGAGTTGTCCTATCAGCGATACAAACCAAAGAGCGGCTAAGAAAAAATGGGAGACACCATGTGTGAGTTGCTATCAGCGATACGTGGCTGAGTTGAGGAGAGGATCATTTCCATAATGGCATTGATGGAAATCAATAGTTACTAAACATTCATTAATCCAAAAAATTCAAAGCCAACATATTCTATTATATTAACTCAGTAACGGCTACCACCATGATAGGCAATCGACAGAAATACGTATGCATGCTAAGATAGAAAATAGTGCAAGAAAATCTCAATATGTCGGTAAAAATAATAACAGAAAACCAATGTATTCTTGAACAATAATATTATTGATGATAATACAAATTATAATTTGGATCTCGCTTAACCGGAGCGGGATCTTGATTTTCGTTGGCAGACAGGTTACTGTCTGATGGACTGCGATGAAATTTTGCAGCCCCATTCCTCAATCCAACTTTATTCCTTTTCAATTTTGGAGCCATGAGAATCTGATAGAAGCCAACAGGTTTCTTCTTCTCCATTTTATCAACCATCTCATCTTGATTAACCAGAGCAGGATCTTGATCGCCATTGGCACAGAGGTTACTGTCAGATGGACTGACATGAATTTTCGCAGACCCATTCCTCAATCCAACCTTATTCCTTTTCAATTTTCGTGCCATGAGAATAGGATAGCAGCCAACAGGCTTCTTCTTCTCCTTTTTCTCAACCATCTCATCAACATCTTTCTGCTTTTCTTGATCTCTGCCCTCTTCCTTGCCTGCGAGATTGTTGAAGCCTTGACAGCGAGCTTGCTGTTCTCTGGCATAAAAAACATTATTAGTTTTAATGGACACTAATTTTTTAACAAATGACGGCCTGGGTTGGACATGGTTCTTCGTCAAATCTCTGAAATCCACAGCCCCATCAGTTGCAGGGTTGAATCTGTTAATTCTGTGAAGATCCACTCCATCAAGAATCATGATGCCAAGGTTGAGAATGCCCTGAGGGGCGCGTCCAGAAGGACGACGGACCTGCTGTGCCGAGAAGCTCATCCCGCTGGAATCTGGGCTCCCGTAGTCCTTGAGGAAAGTGGAAAGGAAGACCCTCACAGTGCCTACAAGCTTGTCCCTGAGGCCACCCACGCAGTATATTTCCACCATCACAGCAGAGGTTTCACTGCGCAGCAAACGCTCTTCCACTCTGAAAATGACCTTGTCGTTCCAGGTAGGGTTTGCGCCACCTGTTCTGTTAATTTGTGTCGTCACTTTTTTCTCAAAATTGATCCAGACAACACAGTAGGTCTGCATCTCCTTCATGCCAAAAAGATGCATCTCCTTGAGATCTTGAGCCGAGATGATGTTAAGCTCCAGCTGTGTGTAAGCTTCCGCCATGATGTGAATGAATATTTAGAGATCACGCTGATTGAAATTACAGAAGAACACCATGCATGAAATCTTCTGAAATCTAAGACGATTGAAATATAATCATTCATATATTTTCAATTAATCCCAATTCTGTATGTATATTGATAAATGATATATACAATGAATATATCCCCTGTAGCTAATGAAACATGAACAATCAGATCGTAAAGTTACCTGGCTGAGTGGTGAGGTGTATTTATTTATTTCTCTGTTCGAGCTTAGAGATCGAGTTCGTAATCCTTACTGTCTGCTTTACACGGGCGTTTTTGGGCATTAATTAATAATATACCAAAATTTGGGTATTGATTAAAAATATATACAATGAATATACACTCTAGAAGGAATGAAACATTGGAGAGTGAATTTACCTTAGCACAAATGGTGAGGTGTCTTTGTTTTTCTGTTCTTTAATGCAAGATTTGTAGAAGTCTCTAATCGATCGCAAGACTGCAAATATATAATCATTGATATATTTTGCATTAAAACTCGCTTTTGGGTATTTATTAATGAAATATACAATGAATATATCCCCTATAACAAATGAATGAACGAAACATGAGCAAACGGAGAGTGAATTTACCTGGCAGAGTGGTGAGGTATATTTAATTTTGTGTTCTGTAATGCATGCACGATTTCCAGAACCCTCGACCTTGGAGATGGAGTTAGTAATCCTTCCTTTCTGCCTTTTGTTGCAGACGATGGTTGTACGTAATGCATGCACGATTTCTAGAACCCTCGACCTTGGATTTCCTTTCTGCCTTTTGTGTTGTACTATAAAGAAACTCATGTGGACTTCAGGTTTGACTCCGAGATTGTACCGTTGGAAGATCAAACGGCCCGATCGAGCGAAGGTAGTATGTGACATGGAATATTCGTGAATATATCAATTTAACATTTCCTTCGTAGTAATTTAAAAAATGGATAGTTATTATTGATAATAGTTTTCTAATAATAATTTTTGGTTTATTTTTGGAAATAAATGTTCTTAGAATGTACATATTCATAATTAGAATTTATGGGATAATATAATTTTATATTTATTTTTATTAAAACGGCTATGTAATAGGCTAACTCAATACTTGGGTGATTATTTTCAATCATATACATAATTTATTTTCAAAAATAAAACTATAATTTACATCATTATTATTTACTTAAATAAAATAATTTTATATCAATAAAAAGTAAATAATAATAATAATAAATCATTTTTATATTAAAATATTTTAGAGAGATGTATAATTTTTCAGAATCTATTTTGAATAAATTATTTCAATATCAATTTTTATTTATATAAAAAAAATTAATGAAAATTTTCTTATCTCTATTCAAAAAAATAAATTCTTAAAAATATATATATTTTTTTTCAATTTTTGTATTTTAAATAAATTTATATTTTCAAAAATACTAATTAATCTAAAATTAAAATAACTCTTTATTTTATTCTAATATAATTATATCAATTTCCAATCTATTATCATCATTTGAATTTCTATTATTTATAATAATATAAATTTCTAAATTATTATAATCATCTAAAAATAAATTATTATAATGATCATAACTATTTAAGTGAATGATAAAGATTTAATCTTTAAGAAATATTTATAATATTCTTAATATTATTTACAAATTAAAAATTGAAATTTATTTCAAAACAGTCACCATCTTTCAATTATTTTAATTAAATTGATTAATTTTAAAAAATGTTTTATGAATAAGTGTCATATGAAATGGGTTATGATTTTGTGGGCATGTGGTATTGATGACCCATGTTATCATAACAAAGCCTACTCACAAGTGAGAATAAATCTCTATAGTTAAACATCTATTTTAATTAAATTGATTAATTAAAATAAATGTTATATGAATAAGTGCCGTATGAAATGGGTTATGCCAGCCCATGTTATCATAACAAAGCCTACTTACAAGTGAGAGTGGATCTCTATAGTTAAAAATCTTGTTATATATTTTGTTTATTTAATCTAGAAACTTCTCAAATTCTTCATAATTTAGGAACACAACGATAATAACACCCCTTAAATTAGAATACTTATGAGCTAATTGTATATAAAATCTTATTTTCTTTTTAAATAATAATTTAAAATATTATATATTTATATAAATTTATTATATTAATATATAATAAATTTTCATATATAAAATTTATTATATTAATATATAATAAATTTTCACATATATAATAAGTTAAAGTAATGCGAGTGTATTTCTTTGTTATTAATTTTAATGTCTAAAATTGCTTTAAAATAAAATTTATTTAATAGATAAAAATAAGATATATTAAAATTTATTAAGATGTTTAAAATAATTAAATATTTATAAAAATAATTTCAAATATTTATTTGTATTTATATATATTTAAAATTAATTTCGAATTTTGAATTATTATTTTTATAAGGTAGTTATTCTAAATATAGATATTATATTTCTTTTAAAAGATGTCATGTATTAAAGTTGCACTTCACGTTATCTTACTAACTAATTGATAATAACAAAATGTTTAAAAGTTGTGTCATTATTTCATGAGTTATTTTAAAAGTAGATGTGAAAGTTTCTTAACGAGTATAACATTTTTATACTACTATTAACACACTCATATTAATAAGTTTGGTTGATATATACCCTAGGCATCAATTTTTTGTTTTTAATAAAGATTTTATTCTTTATTCTCATAATAAATGTTTTAATTAATTATTGCAAGGATCACAAGAATAGAATGAGCAGTTACACTTTACACTCTAATTTCAATATTTGCATGTAAAACGATTGTCAAATAACACCATTTTCGCATACCCCACTATCTTTCATTTGTAAGGGTTACTTGTGATCCAATCACTGAAATTGAACAATGTTAAAATAATGAAAACAAAATTTATTAGAGTGAGGAGGAGGATTCAAAATATAAAAGAGATGAAATGAAATGAGCATTTAACCATTTTAAAAAATTGGCAACCTAAAATTTGCATAAAAATGGAATGATAAAAGAAACACAAAAAATCATCTAAATTTCACTATTTCATCTAACGAGACAATGAGATGTCAAATGCTGCATGTGGTTTTGCATTGCTATCTGTCACATCCAAGCACTTTGATTTTCTTAAATTCATCATGTTTCTCGGAGTTATTCTAAATTATAGTTCACTCATTTATTTAAAAATCAAAATTTGTCAAAGTTTTTAAAATTAAATATGTTATCCTTTGATTTTCTTTGATTTGAAACTAAAAACGGTTTCACATACTTTTCATATCATGCCTTAGATGGTGTATTAAACAAAGAATATTCTCTTGAAATCAAATTTTGTCCACTCATTTATTTAAGAATCAAAATTCCTCAAGGTTTTTAAAATTAAATATTTTATTCTTTGATTTTTTATTTTTTTTTTGATTTGAAACTAAAAACCCTTTCACATACTTTTCATATCATCCTTTGGATAATATATTAGACCAAGAATATTATCTTGAAAACAAATCACGTCCACCCATTTATTTAAAAATCAAAAATCTTGAAGCCCAACTCCAATATAGACATACAATATTTGTTGTTATTATATTTTTTAGTTAACTATCCTATAATGTTTCATTGCTATTATATTTTCCAGTTAACTATTATATAACATTTCATTTGCTTCTCTGTTGCATCTAGTTAGTCTTTGTTGTTTATGACATGATATTATCAGTTTCTTTTTTGGTTGGGTTAGTGTTGGTAGATAATTTTATGGGTTCTTGATTTTATTATACATGAAATATTATTTATGAAATCAAGTTTCTTGATGTATTAAATATTTACAATGATTTTTTTGTAGCTAATGAAAAATTTGAAATTTTATTTGAGTACATAATGAGAAATGAGACGTGCTGACACCTAGTCTTTGGGATTAAGTAATCCATGTAAAATAATGTAAATATAAAATAAGGAGAATTGGAATATGAAAAGACACTGAGAGATGAAATCCAAGAGTCTCTCCCTCCATGTACATATCTATGATCAATATTAATGCAAAATCACAATTTGCTTTGAGCTACCTCCTAGCCTGACATGGTATCAGAGAATAGGTCCTAGTTTAGACTTGTAACTCCTGTATTTTTCCAGTATTCTGCTCCCATTTATAGTTTGCTACGCGGAGATGTTGAGCGCATGACGGTGCTAGAGGTTTGTTGCCTGAAGGTGTTGTGGTGCGGTGAGTGTAACACCCCTCCCTTGTGTACTAAATTATTATAAACCTAAGCTAAGTTAAATCTAGGTGTGATATCCTCCCTTGTGTGTTAAATGCTTGTAAACCTAAGCTAAGAAAAGATAGGTTTGATATCCTCCTTTGTGGGTTAAACTATTCTAAACCTAAGTTGAGGAAAGCTAGGTGATATGTAATATGAAAAACAAATGTGTTATTAAATAAATTAATAAAATAAATCACTTGGAGGGTGGAGCACCAAGAGAGAGGAGATGCTTGCGAAATCCCATTGAGGAATGGGATAGAGATGAATCTTTCATGATAAAGCTTCTATATGTGATTCTATATAAGCTTCCATGGATTGGTGATCCATCGGATGGATGAGAGATAAAGATCCATTGGACATAAAAGCTTTGTAGGAGGTAAAGACAAGATTTTATGAGGAAAAGCCTCGTGGGAGATAAATATGATATTTTTCAAAAAAGACCTAGGAAATTAGAAAAATCCACAAAAGCATGACACCGCTAATGGTAACTAAATCATGAAAGAGGGTATTAAATACCCAGTGCATTGATCAATTGAGGACAATTGATCCTTGGCAAGATCTTCGGCTTGGGGGGAATCAATGGTGATTCATGGCTGGGTGGTGGTGCTCCTCCCTCCAAGTGAGGTTTGTGTTGGTGTCAGATGTGTGGAATGTTTGTATGATGACTCTTACTCTCTCTCTCTCTCTCTCTCTCTCTCTCTGTTGTAGTTCCAGTTTGTTTACGATAATAATTTCATAAGTTTATGTTATTGTTCGAGTTTTTCTATGCGATGATTGCCTAAGTTTCCTCGCCATGATAATGTTGCGTGAATTACATAGGCTTATGTATTAATAGACTTAATGGTGTTTTTCTCTACTCTGATGAGATTCACTTAAATGGTATGGGTTCTATATTAATCCTTACTTGTTATGAAGTTAAATCATTTAGCTAAGATATGTTGATGGTTGATCTATTATCTCTATTTCCTACTGTTGAAATGGTTAACCCATGTAGCTCAGTTGTATATACGAGGTGTTATCTGTATGGAAATAATTGCTGTCTTATGTATGTGACCTTTAATGTATATGAGAAATGGTGGAATCATGGTAATTAGCTATTGTTACGGGTGTCACAACGTTAGATTTCTCATGATAGACTTGCATGCAGCCTTCTAGTGTGAAGTTATTTGTAGAAGTACATTAAATGGATTGACACATAATTAGATTCCCTGTGCTAATGTATTACTATTAAAGTGATGGCAGTATTGGACATATGATCTCTTTCACATCTAAGAATAGAGTTAGTAGTGCAAGCATGGCAGGCAGTGATATATATACTAACCGTGTTTATGCTGAGATTATGCATGAATATGTGAGATGGCTATGGATTCTCTAACTGATCGTATTACATTCACTACAGTGATATGGTATGATCATAATGCTCTAAAGTGATATCTACTTACGCATACTCACGAATTGAGGAAATAAGGTTTCCCATTTTATGACTGATGTGTTAAGTATCTGTGTTGCAAGTATAACTAGTATGCATGGGAATGAAATTCTAGTCAATAACGTAGTGTACACTACAATGATCATGAAATTAATGTCCACTAGTGCTGGTAGAGTTTTACCCAGATATTTTGATAGGGTGCCTACCATCGCAAGTTTAATGGTCGATCACATACATCAGATATGTTAATGAATGTAAGGTTCCGTATAAGAGAACCAGTAAAATAATTAATGAGAAATTTGTACTATGGTCGAGGTAATTTTAGAAGACAAGATCTGCAAAGAGGGGTAAAGCTTTAACTGTGAATGAACCCAAAATTTTAAATTTATTGGTCCTATAGGCTAAATTCCTAGGTAGGCTCAGGAGGTTCATTACAAATGGTATCGAAGAAATCAAGTTCAAACCTTGCGGCCTGTGGGCCAATATGCCTCCATAGGGTATGGACAAGTTTTAGCCTAAAATTGGCCTCATTACCTAAAACTCTTCTAAAGGGTCCTGGTATAAGTGTTAAATCTAGACTGTTTAAAATTGAATCTAAATATTAAAAATGTTTAGAGAAAAGAATGGGGAAGCCCATATGGAGTTCTTGTTGCATGCAATATTTATGTCTGTCGTAAAACGAATTTGTTAGGAAGGGACAACATAAATACATAGGTTGAACAACTAAAGAGTTTAAAACCTATAAGGTAAGGTAGATTGTCGAAACATGGAACATGAGATATTATTCTTAAGATAAAAGAAAATATAGAAATTGGAAAGAAACAATACCCTTCCATATATAAATTATGGACCGATATATTATAGAATGTAAATGAGGGTGTATATGGTCTAAAATTAGATGATTATAAGCGCCAGGGTTGAAAACTCAAGAGCATAGCATAGCTGTCCATGCACCGATCTTTAATTCGAATGGATCATGGAGGTTTTAAAAAACCCTGATACAAAGAACGAAGTTCGAATTAATTTATGCATGGTGATTAAATTGAGTTAAGCCACCAAAATTAAAATTTTATACATAAAAATCAGATGATGGTGTAAGTTCAATTTTTGAAACACAAAACAGGGGGATATTATTCCTTAAAATAAAAATTAAATTTTACAGTTGAAAAATTAATTACCTTCCATACGCGTATTATGGATTGATTTCTATGTTATACATTTCTGGAATATATATTAAAATTCTGGTCAATAGATAACATAAGCGGCCTCACCCAAGATTGAATCCGAGTGTGATATATACGTTGGGTATATAAGATTTGTATGGGCATACCCATTAGTTAACAACCATCCAAGTAATATTCTCCACGGTAGAATATCAAAACAAGGAGAATGAGTGTTAAGAGCACTTCCCAAGCACGTTTGGGCACCGATCCGGTTTTTCCTCCTCTCTCCAGAGCATTGCAGTGTTTGGTGGTTGGATGATGATTTGTTTCCATACCAAGTGAGGGTCCCATTTCTCATCTAAGGTTAAATCATGATTCGCCATGCCCTGCGCGAGAGCTGGCTTTGGTGATGGGTCGCCACTAAAATGAAGCGGCTCTGACTGTGCTAGCTAGGAAGATGTTGGAGGGCTACAAGTTAGGCAAAAGGATGGAGAATGGGTTGGAGTGAAGTCGATCCTCCAATCCTGCACAAGGGATTGTCAACGGGGAATGGAGTTCGAATCAGCATACGCTGCTGAATTAATCATCAATGCCAAGGATAGTGTGTGAACAAAAAACAAAAAATAAAAAAATCTCTGTTGATGCTGTTTTCCACTGCACTACAGAAAATTACATGTGGATAGAGTTACTATAAAACTACGTGTGTAATAAGGATGACATGGTCTTCATCCAAACTTTACGGCTCAAGCTTCGAATAATGGTCCTAATCATATAATCCTAGATTCCATGGCATGGATATGCCAATAGTTGAAGTGCACTTGTGGTGGATCTTGGACCAGTACTTATCTGTAGCTACACCAAATGATGGGAAACATCCAGGAGAGCTTGATCTCGTCTAATAATCTGGAGAGGTAAGAAAATCTTCGACCCCCAAAAAAAGATGAAGCCAATTTTCTCTTTGCTCATGAATATAGTAACGCTATCCATTAAACTGCTGGTAAAAAGCAAAAATATTGGATAAGATTGACATTATTTCCATTTAGAACACTGCCTTATGAATGTACATCACAAGTTTAAAGGGATAAAACAAAGTTTCTTGTTTTTGGTTGAATGTAGAAGGTTTCTTAAATATCGTGCACACTAGTTTGGGTGATTCTAAAACCATGAATTATGGATAAAAGCAACCATAAAGCCATGCAGACGTAAGAACGATGGATTTCATTCTGCTTTTTTGTATTATTCTAATTTTGTTTAAGAAAGGAATGGAAAAAAAAAATTGTAGGTTTCCTAATTGTGATAATGAATTAAGAAAAAGATGTTGAAAGCAACAGCATTGCTATAACAAACGATAAGGGAGGGATAACAGAAAGTGGGAGCGTTGTCTTCCCTGGTTAGACTGCTATTCATTGATTAGTAATATTGTTTCCTTGTTCCAGTGGTTATAAAACCCGGAACCTATTAGCATGTATATGCACTCTCTCTTTTGGGCCTTTACGTAATGCTTTCTATTTTATCATAAGTTTACGGGAAGGGAAGAACGAGTATGGCACACGACTAATGATAGCTAAGGTTGTAGTGTTGTTTCATTGTTGCAACCACCATCGTGCCTGCTCTTGGTATGAGAGATGTCGAGGTTACGAAGTTGACGATAGTGTTGTGGTACTGACAGCTGTGCAACAACAAATCCATAGTTGCTAAATGCTTGCGGTAGGCTCTTGAATCCCAACGCCCCTCCTCCTGCGGCACTGTTCACATTATTAACAAGCCCAAAGCTATCCTGATAGGTAATTAACGTTATGCTCTTTTGAAATAATTAGCGGACAATTATCTGTTTGAGGTTATTGTGTTCTTGCAATGTCATTGTTAAATCTCATTCATTTCGTTCTGCTTACGCATGGATAATCAATTGTGAGCATTTTAAACTTAAAAATTCTGTCAGCTGGATAAGGTGAACATATAAACTTACAGAGACTGACCGCGGTTATAAAATCTGCTTTATAGATGCAGGATGAAGCTTACAGTATGTTTTTGGTCTCAGTAATTGATTCAATTCCCCTGTTCTGGTCTAACCAAATGTCTCCGCTTAACTACTTGAGGGAAAAAAGGAATGGAGAATAGAATAAAGAACCCAGTACAAATGCATTTTTGGTTGGAAAGCATGGAGAGGGAATGGATCTTTCCTCTCGCAACAATGACGCTTGTGTCATTGTTCAGGGATTAGTCGAAACCCTTTTCACGGGTTCAAAACAATTGCGTGTATGCAGTCCTATCATATTTGGTTTCAAGGGAGGGGGAAACGAGGTTCCCAAAGCAGTTTCCATAAGCAATTTCTGTGGAATTTTGTCCAAGCTGTTGTGGAAAATTGTTTTACACGTGAGAAAAATACGTGTGTTTTGAGAAACATTACCACGGTATCTATGAGTACAGGTACTTTCATTGTTTAAAATATAGGGTTTGAACTAAAAAAATGCTTTCCCCTAGGTCTTCTTATTGGTGAATCCTCTTAGATTACTGTATACACTTTTGCTTCTATTTTGTATTGTGAGTTGTGCGCTTTGATTTTATTTTTTGACACCCTATTAGGGTTGATTATAGATTTTCCTCTTGTGATAATGTCCATTCAATGGTTCTGAAATAACGTAATTATTTTCTGACTGTTGGTGTGCTATGCTAGCAACAAGTTTCAGGTGAAACCTGGGGAAATATAAATATATGAATGAACTAAATTATAAGGATGATATCAACTCGCGACACTGTGTTTTTGAATTTGTGGTAACTCACTGGTTAATGGATGCATATCACCGCAAAGGATCCACAAACTACCAACCACGCAAGGTGTCTATTGTCACCAATCAGTGGATGGCTTCGAGCTTCAATCAATAGCCTTCTCTTTGATTGATTTATATGTTCCCTTAACCAACAATGGATTTGAAAATGGCATAGCACTACTTCTGTTTTATAATGGCTGTGGGTTCGCAAACTGTCAAACTAAAATGGCAAGAAGAAAATAAGCAAAAAGTTAAATGTTTGAAGTGGCTGGAGGATATATAATCAAATAGACTGAAAAATTCATAGAAAAAAATAATCTTTAATAATATTAAAGATTAAACCATTCAGGAAAATAATATAAACTGTTCTACAAGATAAGATATCTATACTCCTAAGATATCCATATTCGTACGTCTTACGATGTTATCTTATATCCATATTATATGAAATATGAGTTGTGTTTTTTCTAAGTCAATGTGAGACTTAAAATTCCCTTATTCTATACAAATTTTTTCTATACAAATTTTTTCTATACAAATTTAAAAGTTAAAATTACGAAAAACTTTTCTCTGAAATGTATATAATGCGTTGTTTTGCTGATAATGAGTAAAACTCATCAAGAGATATTGATTTCAGAATTTCGTGGCTATCAAGGTATTTAGCCCCTGTGAAATACCGCCACGCCCCTTTTACCTTAATTCTTTCCAGTGAGATTTCGAGCTTGAGATCTCTCACAATAGATTGGTATCATTGGAATCTCTACAGTAGTTTTCCGTAGTTCAATGAACTCCTCAACAAATGTTTATTGGTTCACATTCAGACCAAGAAAACTGTGTAAACGACACCGCTGTGATAAAAAACAAACAAAAGGTTCGTCAAGAGAAATTGAATAACAGTAGGAGCTCGTTGAGGAAGGTCATCAAGGAAGAGAGAACCCCATAAATTGTAAGGGAGTCAGTACCTAAGTCAAATGGCGAGGCACTGATAAGAAAACTACAAGTTGTTATTTGTGCCGTGCTCAAAGTGATACTCTTCGGGAATCGATTATTAATTAGGGGCATTCGCCCTTCTCTGTTTTTCAGAATTGTATGCTTAATTTGAAAATTGTTTGTTGATTCAAAAAATGCAAATTTGATACAAAAAGTAGTCTCTGATCTTCACAAGACGATAGTTTCTCTCTATGGAGTTGCATGTGAATGGATTTAGAATGATGCAATTAAAATATTCAAATTTCCATCACCATTACGAAGAGATTTTTGGTTGTAGTGGATTATCTGCTGCAACATTATACAATATGAGGATGTTTGGATGGGGTAGGAAGGTGATCATGCCTGTGACAAGAAAGTGCATGAACATCTCATATTGTTTGGAGCATGAGATCAAGGTTAGATAAAGAAACTTATGAAGTAGGTATGGTCGAGCACGTAAAACATGAAGAATTTGTTTTCTAAAGATGTTTGCCTTGTGAGTAATTCTGCACAAAGCACAATGAATGAGTTCATTAATGGTTTAATTGTATATTTCAAATTAGAATTTTTGAGTTACGTGCAACATAGATGTCAAAAATATTTGGCAAGACTTGGAAATTCTACATGGAAAAAGTAGTTTGCATGCGGTTAAGAAAATAACTACTCAATGGAATTGTATAGAAGAGTTAAATCGCTATGATTTCTGAGGAAATTTTCTACCTGCAATTTTACGTTATGTTATTGGGTTCACTTTTGATGTAGTTCTCCAAAAAATCCATGCTTGAGCATGTGGAGATTGCGCTTCGGAGGTGAAGGTAAAATACATATATATGCATGATAGAAACTGGATGCGCATAAAAGGAAATTTAGGCAAAATTGATATTATGTTTTTAAATGAATGGTACAATAGCTGTATGGCTAAATAAAATCTCACCTAATACCTAAAAGGTGGAAAAATATGTGGATAAATTTTATGTTATCTAGGTGATACCATGAGGATGGTATTATAGGACATACCACAAATGGACTATGTACAATAGTACATATGAGATCGTATGACTACATATGCTACAAGGTTGAAAAATGAAATGTGTGTTTATGTGTATAACATACCTTTTGTGCAGGTATGCATAGATTCATTGGTTAAATATTGGCTTGAGGGGGCCTGAACCAGGTTTAGCGTTAGTTAGCCAAAGAAATCCCTACACTACTAGCCCTTTCAGCATCAATCCGTGGAGTGCGGACTGAAGTCTCACCCGAAGCAGTATGGGGGGATGCTGGAACCAAGTTTCCGCACCCTTGAGATGGTTGTGATGTCGGTTTGTTCCAACTATACTTGCCTTCGCACAGGTTGCTTATCCCTCTTCTCTACCCTTTAGTACCTTCGTGAAATGCTACAATCAGCTTTCATGCAGCCCCAACCAGGGGCGGAAGTACTTTCGCGTTGCTAGGGCAGTGATCTATGATATCTCCCAAACTAGGCTAAGTACCTTACTTATCTTATTAACATATCTTAATTAACTTTTCATAAATAGATGTTCTTACTTGTGTTCACTTAACCAATACAATTATACACATTCGCACATCATATAACCATTAGAAGTGAAATTCATACCCAATATATCAGATGCAAAAAAAGGAAATAAATACACGGAAATGATAGGGTACTCTTCTTTATTAATAATTCCTAATAATTATAGACTCGACTCGCCCTGCACACTCAGCTGCAGAGGTTTGTGCACTTAGTTGTGGACTTCTAGGCCTCTACACACTCAGCTACAGAGCCTCTACCTACGTCACGCGCTGCTTGGGCCTTAGCCGCTGCTTCCTCTTTCCTTAGCTTTTCTGGCAAGACTCAAGGACTGTGAATATCACATCTTCAGTCGATAGGTATGGTAAATCATTCCACGTCTTTGTAGGGTCCTTTCGCACCCTGATGAAGACATGGTGGAAATCTGCTTTGAACTCTGCAAAGCTCTGTAAACTAGCATAGACTGTGGGTGATAACCGCGGCTTGTGATTGATCGCCATCTGGATATTCATCTCCATTAGCACCCAGAAAATATTACTTTCTCTGATACCCTACGTGTCCTTGGTCACCCACAGCGAAGCGTACTTCACTGCCTCTGGAAGTTCCAGCACAGCCGAAGGGAATTGACTATCTTCGGGAAACTCCCATGCCACCAATACAATTGATAACAGGATCCACGCGTAATGAACGTTTTGTCCTGCTCCTGTTCCTCGTGACAGTTCACAAGGAACTCACCGCATAGATTGTTCGCCCAGTTGAACTGGACTCCTTCTGCGCATGGGCCTCTAGTGAAACCACTGGTGCAGGCACCTCATCTGCGCAGCACTTCCGCATCACCTTCCCTGCCAATATTTCTGTCACAACCTTGATTGTAGGGTTGTTAATGCTGGAGATGGCATACCCTCGCTTCTTCTTCTCTAGTTTGAACTTCTTCTTCATTACTTCCACGAGGGCCAACTTGCCACCTTTTCCCTCTGAAATGTTGGCTGGATCCTCTCTTAAGTAAGGTAGCCATGTAATCCAGTGAATTAGATGGTTTGTGATAGGATGGGCTCCTCCAGCCATAAGCACCCTTCATGTACCAAGCAGAGCAGCTACTTGATGATGAAGACGATCACTAGGGTGCGATGATAATGTGGCACCCAGAGCAAGTTAAGCAACTTGGCTTTCTCTACACCTCTGAGCCATGTCCGCGGCTCCAATTGAATTGTTCCAACAGTCGTGTTGATCCTCTCGTGCATTAGCTTATCAGTCTCTAAATGCGGGAACTTCTAGTGGTTTGTGAGGTCCCAATCTTCAAATTTCAACACAGGAACCCGTCCCAAGTGCGGTCCCTCAAAAATAGTATCATCTGGGAGTAGCGGAGTTTGCGGAGAGCTCTTGCTCTCATCTATATCCTTCAGCACCTTGGCTTTACCCTTGCACGGAGGAACATATTCAAGTAACCAGGTAATAGGGTCCGCGCCCTGGGTTTCAACTTCCATCTCTACATCCTCCTCATCTACCAGGATTTCTTCAAATTCTTCTTCCTCTTCGTCCTCTAGATTGATGTCCTTCCCCTTTTCCGGTAATGTGAGTTTGGTCCTCTATGGAATTCTGGGCAAGATGCACATCGGGATCATAGCATGCTTATCCTTCCTAGGTCTCGGTGTTCTAGGTGATTTAGGGACCTCAACTATCGTTGCAGCGCTCTCTAGCGCTTCTACTTCAGCAATTTCCTGTGCGGCCTCCTCGGCTATCACTACTCCTATGTCCATGGCTTCTTTGGGTGCTGACATAACTCTATTCCAAAATTCTTTCAGTGTCTTTGGTAGTTACTCAAACAAAGAATTCACTTTCACAGTCTCGAATAAATTTCGGTTCATGAATACTTGAGTGCGGAACAACTCGATTCTCAAATTACCAAGTGTTTTTTGCTGGACAACCACTTGTAATTTATAGGGCCTTTTGAATTTGAATTCGATCGTTCCCCCCACATTCGACCCATTAATGCTAGATTGGCAAAAAAATTTCAAGAATCTAACCCATAAAGTTTGCCTTAAATGCCTGTCGCCCACTCCACTTGCCCTAAAACCAATCATCAAATCATGAATAGTGACTTTAATGGCCACTTTCCGATAGACCTGCGCGCTAGCGCAGCTGTCTTCGTGCTATCGCGGACCCTATGGCACTTCAATGCTTCCCGGAGTCCTGACATCATGCAGCTCTCGGCCAGTGTAATTTATAGCCTTTCACCTCCTTTCACCTACATGGAGCGCTAAGACTGTGCCACTTTCATGTAGTCACATTGCCGGATCACCGATGTATGGCTTCAAGCGACTGCCATTCACCTTTCCTAGGAAGGGTTCTCCATTCAACTTGACCAGCTGTACTGCACCTCCGTCACTAATCTCCTTAATAATATACGACCCTAACCATTGCATCTTGAAATTTTCAGGGAATTGATCAAACTTACAATCATACAAGAAAACTAGATCGTTTGCCTTGAATGTATGCAACTTGATGTGTCAGTCGTGCCATGCCTTTTCACGCTGCCTTTGGAACTGCTGCTGAAATCCTACCAAAAATTATTCTTCTTCGAGCTCATCCAGCTGCGAGCCTCTCTTCCAGGGCTCCGCGATCAGTTATACCTGTGAGCACTGCTATGTGCAAACTAGGCACGATTTATTCCATAGGCATTACGACCTCCACTCCATAGACAAGCCTAAAAGGTGTTTGTCCCGTTAGCTTCTTGCATGTTGTCCAATAATCCCATAACACTGCAGGTATGCCCAGGTAACATTGCATACCTTAGCGCGCTTTCAAGCACTTAGTTGAACGCTTCCACTGTTCTATTAGCCTCAGGTGATAAGGTGTACTCTTTTTATGATACAATTGAAATTCCTTCGTTAGTGCACTGATCATCTCATTCAGAAAGTGCATACCACGATCACTCATCAAGATCCTCGGACTTCCAAATTAGGTCAGTACATGTTCAAATAGAAACTTTGCGGCAGTCGCGCCCGTGCAATCATTCACTGACTGCGCTTCTGGCCAATGAGTCAAATATTCCGTCACAGTGATAATATACCTCGCGTCTATCTTTCCTTGAGGTTTAATAGGTCCTACAAAATATATTTCCCACTTTTTGAAAGGTTGCAACGACATTTGTGGATTCAAAGGAATTTCATCCCTCCGCGATGGTTAGCCTATTCATTAACATACATCACATGCCTTGCAATATGATTTTGAATCCTGATGAAGGGTTGGGCACCACAACCCTGCGCGTAGAATCTTCTGCGCGGTTGCTCTTCTAGCATAATGTCCTCCTGTGGCACCCCCATGAGCATCCGCGAGGATGCTGCTTTGTTCAAACTCAGGTACATACCTTCGCGATATCTCATCATTCCCCATCTTGTATAGATGCCCAGTAATGCCAGAGAAATCTGCCACGCGCACCACTAATTCCTTCTTTTGTTGGATAGAGTATCCTTTCGGCGCAGTTCCAGTTGTTATAAAGTGTACTATATCCTCTAAATGTCCATCCGCAATGCACACAGCAAAGAGCTGCGCGTCAGGTAATGCTTCCTCCAAACTAGTAGGTTCTTCCCCTGTCTTGATGCATGACAGGTGATCTGGTCCCGCATTCAATCGTCCAGGCTTTACAACAACTTCAAGATCATACGCCTGGAACAATAAGAGCCATCTACAAATTCGCGCCCCCAACACAAGCTTATTGACCAGGTACTTTAGCACAGAGTGATCTGTATACATCTTAAAGTGGCCTCCTAGCAAGTAGTGTCGATACTACTGGAGCGAATATGCCATAGCTATTCCCTCGCGCTCAGTGGTGGAATAGTTCTTCTCTGCATTGGATAATATGCGACTTACGAATGCGATACGGTGATCTTAGACTTCTCCACCATCATGTGCTAGTACTGAACCCAACGCTATACACGACGTGTCGACGTGTACATGAAACTCTTTCTTCCAATTCGGGAAGACAAGAATCAGCGCAGTAACCATATTTTATTTCAATATATCCAATATCATTTTACAGTCATTATTCTAGCAGAATGTGACATCGTTCTTCTACATTTTTTTCCATCGGCGCAGTGATTTGGGCATAGCCCTTGATAAAATTTCGGTAATATCCCGTGTGACCAAGAGTAGCGCGTAGCTTTTTCACACTCCTCAGCCCTTCGAAGTTGAGAATCACCGTGATCTTCACGGGGTCTACCATCAACCCTTGTCTGCAAACTACATGCCCCAATAGGTTCCCAAAAGGAATGAGAAATAGATACTTCTTGAGGTTGAGCGCGATTTGGTATCTTCGACAGGTATCCAACATCAAGCACAAGCTCGCTACATGGTGCTTAACCAGCCTAAATACAGTCCAGTCATTGAAATAGACCTCTAGGAACTTATGAATATATTCCTTGAATGCTGCAACAACCACACGTGAAAAGATAGCATGCGCATTCTTCAATCCAAAAAACATGATAGTATATTGAAAGCAACCCCATTCAGTTGCGAAGGTTGTCTTGCTCCTATCCTTTGGCACGATTTTGATCTGATGGTACCCCGAGAACCCATCTGTGAAAGAATATGCTTCCTAACCACCTATATTGTCTAACACTTCATCCATGAACGGAGTTAGGAAGGGATCATGCACACACGCATCATTCGATTTTCTGAGATCCACGCATATCCTTGTCTCATCCTTCTGCTTCTTCTCTTGCACCACCATCGGACTTACCCAATCAGATTCTTCCACAAGCTCAATGATGCCTGCTACGAGCATTTTGTCTAGTTCTACACAGACCTTTTCCTTGTATTTCGGATTTAAGTGGTAAGGCCTCTTCTTAACTGGCTTCGTGTCGGGCTTTAATGTGATCTTCATTACTCCTAGATCTCCGATTATTCCTTTCAAATTCGTAAACTTGGTCAGGAATAAGTGCTGATATTCCCGGAGTAATTCAACGACCTTATCCACAATCGCGTCATCCCAGTAGTCCCCGATTTTCGCAAATTTGGGTTCTGCCTCCTTACCAATGTTCACCTGTTTATTTTTCACCGGCGTGGTTATATCAGGGTTCTCAATCTATGGTTGTTGAAACTTGCAGTGGCCTTCTTCTTTTGGCAACATAACCATTTGTTGGCTTGAGGGGGCCTGACCCAGGTTCAACGTTAGTTAGCCAAACAAGTCCCTACACTACTGGCGCTTTCAACATCAACCCACGGAGCACGGTCTGAAGTCTCACCCGAAGCAGTATGAGGGGATGCTGGAACCAAGTTTCCACACCCTTGAGATGGTTATGATGTTGGTTTGTTCCAACTATACCTGCCTTCGCGCAGGTTGCTTATCCCTCTGCTCTACCCTTCAGTACCTTTGCAAAATGCTACAATCAGCTTTCGCGCAGCCCCAACTAAGGCTGGAAGTCCTTTCGCGCTGCTAGGGCAGTGATCTGCAATATCTCCAAAACTAGGCTAAGTAACTTACTTATTTTGTTAATAGATCTTAGTTAGCTTTGCGTAAACAGATGTTCTTAGTTGCGTTCACTTAACCAATACAATTATACACATTCGCGCATCATATAAGTATTAGAAGTGAAATTCATACCCAATATCTCAGATGCATAAACAGGAAATAAAGATGTAGAAATGATAGAATACTATTCTTTATTGATAATTCTAGATAATTATAGACTCGACTCACCCTGCGCACTTAGCGGCAGGGGTCCGCGCACTCAGTTGCAGACTTCTAGGCCTTTGCACACTCAGCTGTAGAACCTCTACCTACGCTACAACCCAAAACTTAGGCTTCTATTTTAGAGCTATCTCTCATACATCTTCGATCTTAATCCATGATTCCCTACCTCTAACTACTTAGAGCTTAGCTAAATTAATGCGTCCTAGGGGCTAATGTTAGGGTCCCACCCTAACCCCCTTATTTATGTCATGGGATCACGTCATAGTCAAGATTCAATAAAGCCCATATTAATATTTGTAAGTGGTTAACCCACAATTAATGATGGGACCACAGTTAGTTGCAAATGGGCGGAAGTATTAGATAGATGGTAAATGGGCGGTAGTATTAGATAGATGGTATTAATAAAACCCACGATATTGGCCCGTGGTATTGCATGTATGAGTCATATATAAAGGATAGAGACTCCCTGCGAGGAGCATCGTGTCTTGTTTTGTAATCGAGCTCTGCTCTATTGGAGGTTGCCCCCTCGAAGAGGCCTGTGAACATTTCTCTCTGCATAATAAAATCATTGCTATTCTGTGCTCTGGGTATATTTTCTTCGCATATTTTGTGTTCTCGGTATCTTTTCTTCGCAAATTCTATGTTTGGGTATTACTTTGCAGGTTAAGAGCATAACAAGTGGTATCAGAGCACTTTCCAGGGCTCGGTGGGATCTCCAAATTTTAGCAAATTTTTTTTTGGCTAGAGATGTGTTTCGGCGTCTTTAAACCACGGGATCTGTCGTTAAGTGCATAAACCTGCGGATTTGGGGAGGCATGCACGCAGGAAATACAAGAGGTGGTCACGTCTGTTGGACTCCCTTGTAACCCCTGTGGGTACCCCTTCGAGTAGTAGTGCATTAGATAGAACCGCGCACGGACTGTCTTCCACGTACCCTCTGGGTATATAGGAAGCCCCCTAGCTCCCTTGAAACCTCGCCATAGATAAACCTTCGGCCGTCTTGTGGCTACAGTACACCGAGAATAGCACTCGGAGAGATTACTCGCCCGTACGATAGGGTAGTCTGGTTGTACGGCTAAGGGTGCGGTCGATCCTCCTTAGTTAGAGCCCTGAAACATTGGGCCGAGTACTACTGTCAGACCCTTATGTATATTGCGATCTGTAGCACCTGACACTCCTCAAGACCATAGTTCCCTTTCTATCGGGGGATCACACATCACCTATTCCAGATCAGCAAGTGTAGCAGCAACAGACATCAGTCCCGCAGCTCCATCAGATCAGCAGCAGCAGTTGTTCCACCATTCAGATCTCTCAGATCCACCAGATTGGAGTAGTTGTGAAGGGTTCCTGTCCCTGGATTTAATTTTCGCAGGACTTTTGGCGGCATTGACATTCTGAGGATTTGGCGACTGCAGTATTGATCAGGAAGAAGTAAAACTCCATTAGGATTTTTCCAAAAAAAAAAAAAAAAAAAAAAGAGTCTGAGATCTTCCGGGGCGCTTATTGGTGACCTAGCCCATCAGAATCAGGACGACAAGCTGAGCAAGGTGGTACCATTCAATTTCTTAGAAAAAAAATTTTAGGCGGTCCCAATTTTTGTCCTCAGGTTGGTGTATGGTAGAAACTCGCGCCCAAGCGATGGCCAATGAAAGGATCGACAAAATTGAAGACCATGTGCACTCCCTCCAATTGGCGGTGAAGCTTATTGAACTTGAGCTTAAAGGAATAAGTAACCAGATACATGATGCACTCCCAAAGGGCAAGGAGCCAGCCCACGAGGAGGCATATAATGGCCATGAATACCATGAGGGTGAGTCTAGCCACTCTCATCACGGCTGGCACACCCATCCACCACCTAGTCAGCGACCTCCCAAGTTGGATATGCATAAATTTGACGGTTCTCACACGTCCGCATGGCTAGCAAAAATGGAGCAGTATTTCCAATTGAATCATATCATAGATGAGGGGACTAAGCTTATGGTGGGCACCATGTACTTGGACAATGAACGATGGCAATGGAAGGAATGGCATCAGTGTTGCAATGGACAGTTTCGGGATTGGGCCCAATTTGCCAAAACTCTTCGCAGTCTCTTTGAACAGGAAGACTCTTTCTTGGGGCGTCTCACTAAGCTCCGACAGATGGGTACAGTGGAGGAATATATTACTACTTTTGAAGCCTTAGCCTTCCGCACTAGGGGTCTCACATATGAGTTCTACATGGAATGCTTTATCAGCGGTCTTAAAGAAGCCATCAAAGCTCAGGTTCTACTCCACCACCCTCCCACATGGACAGAGGCTTGCCAGGTAGCCCGTAAGGTGGAACGTGCATTAACAGCCCAATCCAGATGCCCCAACGTCCCTGCTAAAGGTCGTCCCTCACAGGCTCCCAATACGACTCAGACACTTAAGATTCAAAAGGTGTCACCTGCGGAAATGGCCGAAAGAAGGAAGCAATAACTATGTTACTACTGTGATGAAAAATATTCCCCGGGTCATAAATGCAAAGAGCACAAGTTTTTTCAAATAGATGCAATTGACTATAGCTCCACCGAGGAAGATCCACCACTTTAGGAACAGGAGGAGATCGAAGAAGATAACCAAAAGGAAATTGTATCTGATGAACCAATTATTTCGCTAAATGCATTGGCAGGAATTTCTTCCCCTCAAACTCTCAAAATCAGGGGTATTCTTAAACATCACCCAGTAGTAGTCTTGATTGATAGTGGAAGTACCCATAATTTCATCCATCAAAAGATCGCTGAAGCAGCACATTGTTTCGTCCGGGCAGTTTCTAACTTCCAAGTCCAGATTGCAGATGGGGGCACAATGAAATGTGAAGGTCGCTGTGAAAATGTCAAAATTCAAATGGGGGATTATCAATTGAAAACCCACATGTTTGCAATACACATGGGGGGTTGCGACATTGTCCTAGGCGCGGAATGGCTCCGCACTCTTGGGCCAATCACAATGGATTTCCAGGAGTTATATATGAGTTTTAAGCAGAACAACTCCACACATACCCTTCGTGGACTACAGGCGGGAGCCCCCTCTATCATCAGCTCGCATAGGATGGAAAAATTGTTAAAAAAGGGCCATCATGGAGTGGTAGCTCAATTTAATGCCATCCAGGTAGTAGACACCATGCCCCCGCCAATTCATCCTGAGATGCAACAGATTTTAAATAAACATCGGACGGTCTTTGACAAGCCTCATGAGCTTCCACCCTCGCGAGGGGAACATGATCATAGCATCACATTGGTTCCAGGGGCCCAACCCCCAAATGTGCGGCCATACAGATATCCGTTCACCCAAAAGAATGAAATAGAAAAAATCATCAAGGAATTGTTGGAAGCAGGTGTCATTCGTCCCAGCATTAGTCCTTATTCATCCCCAGTGGTCATGGTCCTCAAGAAAGATGGGGAGTGGCGGATGTGTCCCGACTTCAGGGCCCTCAATAAGTTAACAGTCAAAGACAAATTTCCCATCCCAGTGGTTGACGATTTGCTGGATGAACTCAATGGGTTCAATTCTTCACTAAGTTGGATCTTCGCTCAGGCTATCACCAAATTCGCATGAAGGAAGTCGACATTCCCAAGACAACTTTCAGAACTCATGAAGGCCATTATGAGTTCCTCGTCATGCCATTTGGTCTCTGTAATGCCCCCTCTACTTTTCAGAGCCTTATGAATCACCTCCTCAAACCATATCTCAGAAAATTTGTCCTTGTCTTCTTCGATGACATCCTCATCTATAGTGGCACTTGGGCGGCACATCTTCAGCATGTAGATCTACTCTTGCAACTGCTCCGAACGCATAAATTATTTGTCAAGATGTCTAAGTGTTCGTTTGGCATGGAAGAAGTTGAGTATTTGGGCCACATTGTGGGGCGTGAAGGTGTCAAGGTGGACCCCAAAAAGATCCAGGCAATGCAAGAATGGCCTCAACCTAAGACCTTGAAAAGCTTGAGAGGGTTTTTGGGTCTCACAGGCTATTATCGTAAATTTGTCCGCAACTATGGCCGCATAGAGAAGCCCCTAACGCAACTCCTAAAGAAAAATTCCTTCTTCTGGAACGAGGAAGCACAACAGGCATTTACCGCTCTCAAAACCGCCATGTGTTCCACTCCTGTCTTAGCACTACCAGACTTCACCAAATCATTTTTCATTGAATGTGATGCTTCGGGAACAGGTATTGGAGCGGTCTTAATGCAGGAAGGGTGACCATTGGCCTTCACCAGCCAACAACTAAGTGGGAAGAATCTGGGCCAATCTACCTACGAGAAGGAAATGTTGGCCATCTTACATGCAGTCGAGACCTGGCGACCTTACTTGTTGGGGTGACGTTTCCAAATCCGCACAGATCATCACAGTCTTAAATATTTTTTGGAGCAACGCCTATCTTCCCCACAACAAAATAAATGGTTAGCCAAAATGTTGGGATATGATTATGAGATCATTTACAAGAAAGGGAAAGACAACAGGGTAGCAGATGCATTGTTGCGCCAATTTGAGGAGGAAAATACTCTGCTCGCAATTGCCTTCCCCATTCCCGACTGGATTGAAGAGGCTCGCAGGGAATGGTTTTCACATCACGGGCTCTCCCAACTCATTTCTCAATTGCAGGTAGATCATAATTCCAGCAAGGGCTACTCGTGGCAGAATGATATTCTTCGCTACAAGGACAGAGTAGTAATATCGCCAACATCCACCCTCAAAAGTCGCATTTTGGCAGAATTGCACTCATCTCCCATTGCAGGACATTCGGGCTTTCAAAAGACGTATGCTCACACCAGAAGATCATTTTTTTGGGCCGGCATGAAACAGGACATCCTTACTTTCGTAGCAGAATGTGACTTCTGTCAACGCCACAAAGGGGAAACCGTCAACACACCAGGCACATTACAACCATTGCCCATTCCGGCGTCAATTTGGACAGAGGTCTCCATGGATTTCATTACAGGTCTTCCAAAGTCTGGGAACAAGTCAGTCATCATGGTGGTTGTGGACCGACTGTCGAAGTATGCTCATTTCTGCACCCTACCCCAACCATTTACACTAACCTTGGTTGCTCAAACTTTCATGGATCAGATCTTCAAATTGCATGGCATGCCCACTTCTATTGTGTCCGACCGTGACCCAATCTTCACCAGTAATTTTTGGCAGGAGCTCTTCAGAATACAAGGCACTCAACTCAAACTCAGTACTTCATATCATTCACAAACAGATGGTCAAACTGAAGCCGTCAACAAATGTCTAGAAACCTACCTTAGGTGTTTCACTTCAGAAAAGCAACACCTTTGGGTACAGTGGTTACCTCTGGCGGAGTGGTGGTATAACACCAACTATCATGCCACCACCAAAATGACTCCCTATGAGGCAGTCTATGGACAACTTCCGCCTTCCCCTACTTCTTATCTCACGGGGTGCTCCAAAGTACAAGCCGTGGATCAACTCCTACAACACCGCGCAACCATGCTTGCCCATCTGCGCGAGAATCTTCATCAAGCTCAGAACCGTATGAAGCAACAGGCTGACCAACATCGCTCAGAGCGCCAATTTCAAGAAGGGGATCAGGTCTTTTTGAAGCTGCGACCATATAAGCAAACGTCACTCAAAGACAAGGGTTGTCAAAAGCTCTCCCCAAAATTCTACGGACCATACCAAGTACTTCAGCGCATTGGAGAAGTGGCTTACAAGTTGGCTTTGCCACCTACAGCAAAAATCCACCCAGTTTTCCATGTATCGTGCCTCAAGAAAGTGATTGGGAACAATTGCCGAGTTCAAACCAGTCTACCTGAATTGGACGAAGAAGGGTCAATCTGGCTTCAACCTGAACAGGTTCTAGACACACGAGACAAGCACCTGCGCGGCCGCATGATTAAGGAGGTCCTCGTCAAATGGAAAGACACCTCTCCGGAAGATGCAACTTGGGAACCAGCCACTATTCTTTAGCAGTTTCCGCAGCTTCAGCCTTGAGGACAAGGCTAGTCTTAAGGGGGAGGGCATGTTAGGGTCCCACCCTAACCCCCTTATTTATGTCATGGGATCAAGTCATAGTCAAGAGTCAATAAAGCCCATATTAATATTTGTAAGTGGTTAACCCACAATTAATGATGGGACCACAGTTAGTTGCAAATGGGCGGAAGTATTAGATAGATGGTAAATGGGTGGTGGTATTAGATAGATGGTATTAATAAAACCCACGATATTGGCCCGTGGTATTGCATGTATGAGTCATATATAAAGGATAGAGACTCCCTGCGAGGAGCATCGTGTCTTGTTTTGTAATCGAGCTCTGCTCTATTGGAGGTTGCCCCCTCGAAGAGGCCTGTGAACATTTCTCTCTGCATAATAAAATCATTGCTATTCTGTGCTCTGGGTATATTTTCTTCGCATATTTTGTGTTCTCAGTATCTTTTCTTCGCAAATTCTATGTTTGGGTATTACTTTGCAGGTTAAGAGCATAACAACTAAATTCCTAGTTAGGCTTAGGAGGTTTGTTACCATGAGAACAATTGAATAAAGGTGCATTAAATCCAAAGGCAACCTCTCCTGCATGAATGGATTGCCGATTTTTTCAATGATTGTGTCTGCATTCTAAAATGTGTCTTATAACTCAACATTTACTTATATTGACCACTTGTTGTCGTGACTGTGTTGCGTTGTATTTCATTGAAGGAAAGTGGTATTGATATGGTTAATGTGATTGTGTTGTTTTGAATGGTATCACACCATAGAATGGTATTACTGTGTTGTGTTGTTTGATATGGCATGACTGTGGCCCTTCAAACCACCTCCCTCATATACCACTCTCCCATACCACTTGACTCTTGATACCACTCCCTCACTCTCCAGACACTGGTTGCATGTCTGCATGCAACAAAACACGAGACTGTGCATTGGACTATTAAATGGTATGTAGATGATCTTTTGATGACAGGTAAAAATGAGAGCTATATTGCATCCATAAGGAAGGAATTGAGGAAATGTTTTGAAATGACAGACTTGGTGTATGTTCACTACTCTCTTGGTATTGAAGTAACTCAGCATCCGAAGGTTGTATTCCTCTCTCAGAAGAAGTACATTGATGATATGTTGAACAAGTTTGGCATGGCTGAGTGAAATCCTTTGAATACTCCAATGGAACATAACTAAAAGCTCACATCCACTGAAGGAAAATAATTTGAGGATGCAACGAAGTATAGACAACTTGTAGGAAGTCTCAACTACCTGACTACTACCATACCAGACATTTAATTTGTTGTTGAAATCCTCTCCATGTTTATGAAAAAGCCTTGTGAGGGACATTGATCTACTTTGAAATGGTTTCTAAAGTACTTGAAGGGAACTCAAGGCTTTGGACTTAAGTATACACAGGTCGATGACTTCAACTTGATTGGATACTCTGATTCAAACCTTGATGGAGATAAAGAAACCAAGGTATCTACTTTAGGTTATGCTATTAGTCTTGGATCAAGCGCTATCTCCTGGAGGTCACACAAACGATAAGTTCTAGTAGATTCCACAATTGAGGCAGAGTATGTGGTAGCAGCTGAAGCAACAAAGGAAATTGTGTGGCTCAGGAAAATTCTGGAATATTTGTAGGAAAAACAAGTGCATTCAACTCCTCTCATCATTGACAACACTTCTGCAATAAAGTTGGCCAAAGCCCAAAGTTCCATGATCAAATAAAGCATATCAATACAACATACCATCTGATTTGACATCATGTTAAGGCCAAGATAATTCCCCTATGTCGTTGTTGCACAAATGGGTAGATTGTAGACATCTTCACCAAAGCTCTTGGAAGAGAAAAGTTCGAAAGATTCATAACAATGCTTGGACTCACCAACATCGCTTTATATTAAGGGGGGGAATGTTGACACCTAATCTTTGGGATTAGGTTATCCATGTAAAATAATGTATATTGAATATAAGGAGAATTAGAATATGAAGAGACATTTGGAGATGAAGCCTAAGAGTCTTTCCCTCCATGTATATATCTATGATCAGTCTTAATGAAAAATCATAATTTGCTTTGAGGAGTTACTTCCTGGCTTGACAAGATGAAGTGATTTAAAACTTAGCAAATATATATATAAATTTATATTATATATCAAAAAGTACATCTATACTAATTTTAAAGTAACATTAATTCTAAACATTAAAATGTTTCAATATGCAGATAACATATGGATATAATAACTATCATTGTGGACGGAAGAGATTCCACTGTTTTACGGCTGAAAATAAGCTGAAGGCAGTGAAGGCGTAATTATGGAGAGAATCGGGTCATTGATCAGTTCTGTTTTCGGTAACGAGGAAGCTCAGAATCCTGCTGCTAAGGTCAAAGCAATTTACATATATCCTATCAAGGCTTGCCGAGGCATTTCTGTGCCTCAGGCCTGCGTTTGCCCCACTGGGCTTCGTGTGCTAAGGGTTTCTGCAGGGTTTTCTGCTGCTGCCGACGCCACCACAGAACCAGTTGCTGCAGGAACGGATTGGGGACTGGATGCGAGTCTCACTGCGCTGCTAGATAACCTCACGACGTGGCTCGGGTCCCTTAGCGGAAGGAAGCAACAGGTTTCGATACACATCAATCAGGTTCTTGATCTTTTCTCCCCCTTCTCGGCATGTTTCATTTTCCTCAGGGCGTCTCTGGACCCCCCTTTTCCTTGTCAGGGGTATTATGCCTTAAATCTTCTGAATCACACACAGCCACGGACTGTTTTGCCCTCCTTAACGGGAGATCTACCATGGTTAGTCTGTTTTGGCTGCGGGAATGGGAAACAGAGCCGAATGGAAAATCCCCTGCCCTTTCTTGGTTTTCCGAGGTGGTATGGAACGGATCCGCTTTCCCTGGTTCCCAATGATAGCAGATCTGGACCTTATTTAGCGGATCTGGCAAACAAACAAAAGTTGAGCCTCTGCGCGGTATCAGATCTTCTGCCTCCCACCGCCCCAACGAGGGACGGCATCCGTCGGCCGATCTGGCAAACAGCTACT
This sequence comes from Pinus tabuliformis, assembly GCA_031772625.1. Classification (NCBI taxonomy): domain Eukaryota; kingdom Viridiplantae; phylum Streptophyta; class Pinopsida; order Pinales; family Pinaceae; genus Pinus; species Pinus tabuliformis. Next base: position 2,065,359,912 of record CM062816.1, read on the forward strand.
GGAGGGTCAGACTCCCAAACAGCAGTATCAGGGGAAAAAAAATCAATTCCAGACCTACAGGTCCCAGAACAGGAACGCATTCAAATTCTCATCAGAAGTCTGTCAGGGAAAACTATTTGTAAGCAATTCTGGACAGAATCCTTGATAAAAAATATAAAAAAAGAAATACAAGCAGATTCAGGCATTCCTTCAAATCTGCTAAGTTTGATATATGCAGGCAAAATCTTGCAGGATAATCTTACAGTACAGCACTATGGTATTGGTCGAGATTCAACGATCACAGTAAGCACAAGGCTGAGAGGGGGAAGCTCTGGCCCAGGCCCTAAAGGCACAAATTCCTTTAAAGATGCTGTCAAAGGAAAGGGGGCAGTGAAAAACAAGCCATCACCAACACCAGATCTCCCTGGTCCCTACATTGTGGAGCAAAGACCACAGATTCCGGTTCTGCAAGTCGACTTGCCTGAGGTAAATAATTTTAATTCTGATCTTTCTTCAACAGCTGTCATATGCAGATTCAACGGGTTTTGGCCTAAGGCAGATGCTTTAAGACAGTGGATCTTCTCCACATGGACCCCAAATTGTGACATTCATTTGTGCTCCAAGGGCTTTTTTATTGTAAAATTTGACTCGGTTAAGGAGAAAGATTTTGCCCTCCTCGAGGGGCCATGGTTCTGGGGCAATGCTGGCCTCTTCATGACCCCCTGGTTCCCGGGTTTTGATCCCTCCACTATGGTGGTCTCCAAAATGCCGGTTTGGGTTAGGCTCCACAACCTACCTTTACACTTCTGGTTTCCTAACGTGTTTGCAGCAATAGGGAATGCCATAGGTTCTTTCATCAAGCAAGATGGGGAAAGAATAGAAAGAGGTATCCATACTTTTGCCAGAATCTGTGTGGAGGCTGACCTTAGTCAAGGGCTTCCTGACAATATAATTCTGATCCATAACAACTCTCAGTGGAAACAGCCTCTTGATTATGAAAACACGGCCTTCAGATGTCGAGGCTGTCAACAAACAGGACATCTTCATAACACCTGCCCGCAAAACAAAAGAGAAAACAGAAGGAATAAGAAACAGTTTCAGAAACCAAGAGGCTGGCAATGCACAGTGAATCCAGAAGAAGACACTGAGGATGAGGGGGAGCCTGACACCCCACCTGAACAACATGAGGATCCTATTGGGGAGAATATCGCGGATGATCACATGGCAAACAATCAGGAACATCCGACATCAGATTCCGGAAAACTTAATACATCAGCAAATAAGAACACAAAAATTCACCAAAATCAAGGAGAGACGACAAGCATGGATCCAAGCATGGGAGGCATCAAACGGCATCACCACTCAGATACTTCAGACTCGGACAAAGAAACAGGCTTACAGAATACAGGAAATCAGTTAGTCATTGCTTTGACCGAGCCTGCTCAAGGTGAATGGCGCAAGGTTGAAAAGAAAAAGGGGCGAAAGACTTGAAGCCGCTGGCAGTCAGTTTTTTGCCCGTCCCTTTCCTCCTCTCTTCTCTTCTTCTTATTCTTTGTGCACGTTAGTTCACTAACGCTGCGAGCCCAGGTGGCAGTTTACTGAATGCTTCATTGCATCTGCTTGTGTAACTTTTCATTAAATTTTTAATAAAAGGTTACCGTTTTTTTCTTTGGAAAAAAAACATATGGATAGCCTAAGTTTGAATTAAATTATTCATTACATTTAGTGTAGTTTATTCTTCGCTCCACTTGGAATGACCTTGGTTCTCCACATTCATTTTACTTGGCATGCCTTTCTCTCATCTCGGTCTACCTACTCCCATGATTTCAAACTAGAAACATGGGAATGGAGAGATACACCATTTCTAGGCAAAACCAATACCAAGATATTAGTGAGGCCTACATATGAATCCCATTTAATGTATTTTGATTTGCATGAGACCTAGACAATTTCTAGGTAAAATTGGTTCTAACACAATTTTAAGACAATATTTTTATTCTTTCTAGTTTCACTTCCTACATTGAATATATTATGATATGAAGTAACCACCCAAGTGCTTAGTTCTTTTTAATCAATTATTGGAAAGGTATGTAAGCATGATTTACTTACCTAAATCAATAGATTTAATAAGAATTTTTTGTCCCATCCAACAAGATATATTGAGTCAACAATAGCCATCCGGGGAGCCACCATGATAGCATAAGCAATAAATAGTGATACACATGCTAAGAAAGCAAATATTGCAAAAACAATCTCAATATGTGGGTAAAAATATTACCTTGATATCCTTTCCCTAATATTCCGTCTCTCCTTCCCTACATAAATTTATTACCTACTTTATTGATTGGTTGATCAATGGGACTGTGCAGCAAGCTAGATCAAGGTGATTTTTGTTTTAATAAATATTTTATTCTTTATTATCATAATAAATATTTTAATTAATTATCGCAAGGATCATAAAAATAGAATGAGCAGTAATACTTTACACTATAATTTCAATATTTGCATGTAAAACAATTGTCAAATAACACTATTTTGGCATATCCCACTATCTTCCATATGTAAGGGTTACTTGTGATCCACTCACTGAAATTGAACGATGTCAAAATAATGAAAACAAAATTTATTAGAGTTAGGAGGGGGATTCAAAATATAAAATAGATGAAAGAAAGTTAACGTTTAACCATTTAAAAAGTTGGCACCCTAAAATTTGCATAAAAATGGAATGACAAAAGAAACACAAAAAATCATCTAAATTTCACTATTTCGTGTAATGAGCAAATGAGATGTCAAACGCTGCACGTGTTTTTTCATCGGTTTCTGTCACATCTAGGCACCTTGATTTTCTTAAATTCATCAATTTTCTCGGAGCTATTCTACTTTATAGTTAGTAATCTTCTATTCTACATTCTATATTCATTATTCTTTCCTTAAAACCCAATGAACCACTCACTGGACGGAGATTGAAATCAAATCCTCTCACTCATTTATTTAAAAATAAAAAATTCCTCAAAGTTTTTTAAATTAAATATGTTATTCTTTGATTTTAAATTAAAAACCATTTCACATGCTTTTCATATCATGCCTTAGATGGTATATTAAAAAAAGAATATTATCTTGAAATCATATTTTGTCCACTGATTTATTTAAAAATCAAAATTCCTCAAGGTTTTTAAAATTAAATATGTTATTCTTTGATTTTCTTTGATTTAAAACTAAAAACCCTATCACATACTTTTCATATCATCCTTTGGATAATATATTAGACCGAAGAATATTATATTGAAATAAATTCATGTCCACCCATTTATTCAAAACTCAAAATTATTCAAGCTGAACTCCAATATAGACCATGCGTACTGTGTAAAAATGGACAATAAACAAACATATTTGTTGTTATTATATTTTTCAGTTAAGTATTATATAATGTTTCATTGCTATTATATTTTCGAGTTAACTATTATATAATGCTTTGTTTTCTTCTCTACTGCAACTAGTTAGTCTCTGTTGTTTATGACACCAGATTATTAGTAATTTATTTTCCAAGGAAAAAAGCGAAACTTTTTATTAAGCTCATAAAAAGTTTACATTGCAAATGCTGAAGCATCACTAATCCGACTGAGGGATTACCAAGACTGTTTTACAAAAATCTGTCATATGCATACACCTGTTTTTTGTAAGGTGCTGTGGCTGAACTGTCTACCTCTGAACCGAGGTGCCTTTCCAAAACTGTAAGAAAACAGCGGGCTGATTGCATACAAAAAACCAAAACATTCCAGGCCTCTTCAACAATGAAGAAAACAGCCCGAAATGCAAAACTGTTGCTTTTAAATGCCGATATAAGTGTTGTTATGTATATATATAATTACAAAAATTTTGGAATAAAAAGTAAAAATAAAAAACTGCCAGATTATAAGAAATTTTGATTATATGGCGGCTGTTCTGATCTTCTGGTTTGTCCATGATCTTCTTCTGTGATCTTCCAGCTGCCCAGAACCTGTTGAAGACCGTCTTTAGATAGCTGATCCGCTGATTCATTCCTTTCCCTGTAAATGTGGCGGAGGGTAAAAGAGATAAAATAAGATTTTAATCTCTGAACTTCTCCCAAAATCTGTTTTAATAACTGGTTGCTGCAAGTGCTATTTCCATTAACCCATCTGATCACTATTTGGGAATCCCCAAAAATTTGAATTGTGAGGGTGCGCCTTTGGATGAGCCAACACATAAGGAATTTCAGGGCAAGAAGTTCAGCAAAGTTGTTTGTTCCAGTTCCAAGACCCACAGAGGCTTTTAAGACATGCGATGGGGATTCATTGATGACTAAACCAGCGCCTGCTTTGTTGTTTTGAGAAGCACCATCAAAGAAAGCCCAAGGGATTCCTTCTGTGATCTGCAGATCTGGAATGATTCTTTGGGAATGTGCCTCCTTTGGCTCGGGGATACTAGAAAAAATGGCAGTGCTCTGGCTCACAGTGATGGCTATAGGAATTCTTTTATCCTGGAAAATACTCCTGTTCCTGGTTATCCAAATACCCCAGCTAATGATGAGAGGGAGGTTGCGAAGGTTCCCGGATGGATGAGAGTGCCACCACTTCTGCCATGCTTCTTGAACAGAGTTCCCATCCCAGTCTAATTTTTTGTTCAGAAGGATCCCTACCTCAGCCCAAATTTTAATAGCTTCCGGGCATTTTATAAAAAGATGGTTTATAGACTCTGCTTCTGATTTGCACAAGGTACATCTCCCAGGCCCGTGCATGAATCTGGACTGTAGGATGTCCCAGGTTGGAATTTTGCTTTTTAGGATGCACCAGAACAAGATTTTTGACTTTGGGGGGCTCTTAAGTTTCCAGAGCTGTTTTGACCACCACTCTGGATTTCCCCATCCTTTCTTGGACATAAGGAAATTATATCCACTCTTGGGAGCATATTCCCCAGAGTCTGCATGGGCCCAAATTAACTCATCCTGTCTATCATTCAGGCGGACGTTTGTTCTGAAGAGTTCTTGAGTAAAGGTACTCCATTCATTCCACCATCTTTGTTCCAGTTCCAGATCTTCACCATTCTTCCAAGCTTGACCCCAAATGGATGAAGATCCCGGATTTGCCACTTGGCTAAGGTAAAGAAACCCTTTGTCCGCTAACTGCTGAACCAGTTCAGGGGAAAGTGCAAAGTTTTCAGAGCAGCCTATCCAGGGATCCTTTCCAATCTTTACCTTTTCTCCGCTCCCAACTTTCCAAGCTAGTCCTTGTTCTATCACTTTAAAAGACTCCAGAGTTGCTTTCCAGATTGCTGAGATGTTCTTTTGACTCTTGACAGGGTTCCTGATCCACACTTCTAGGGGAGTTGGATCTATATACTTCCTTTTAACAGTTCTAGTCCAGAGATTTTCCATCGTAATGAGTCGCCACCCAGATTTTGCTGCCAAAGAGAGTCTGAAATCGGGCAAGCTTTTTATCCCCCATCCTCCCCAGTCCTTAGGTCTCGCCACTTTCTCCCAAGCGACCCAAGGGAGAACCGAGTTTTCTTTGGATCCTGCCCACAAGAATCTGCTACAGATTCTCCGAATTTTCTCCAACACACCTTTTGGGACCCATGTTAGAGCTGACCAGTAAACTGGGATGGCTAATAACACAGATTTTATCAGAGTCAGTCTCCCTGCTCTGGAAAGCCATTTAAAACTCCAGTGCCTGATTCTAGCTTCAATTTTTGCAATTAGCCAAGACCAGTCCTCCTTCCTATAATCATTTGGCTTCAACCAGAATCCCAGGTACTTAAAAGGGGTTACCATATTGCACATTTCATATGGAAAGTACATGCTGAACTGTTCCTTTTCTTGTCTGTTCAGCCCTTCTATAATGATTTGAGATTTCCTGGGATTGATCTGCATTCCAGTAGCTTTCAAAAAGAGGTCAAAAATATTTTTCAACTCCTTTAATTCATTTATGGATCCATTAGTAAAGACCAGAATATCATCTACAAAGAGAAGATGAGAGATGAAAAGGTTTACTGCTGCCTCTATACCTTTTATCTTACCTTCCCTTCTGCTTTTATGAATCAGCTGGCTTAGACCTTCAGCCACCAAGAGGAAAAGCAGGGGGGACAAGGGGCATCCTTGCCGCAGCCCTTTTTGTCCTTTGAAGAAGGGTGTAGCAGCACCATTTATAAGGAGTGCGTAACTAACATCTGTGATACACCCCATGACCCATCTGATGAAATCCACTTTGAAGCCGAGGTGTGTTAAGAGCAGGCGAATATATGACCAGTTTATCCTGTCATAGGCCTTTGATAGATCGATTTTTATGACAACACCCTTCTTGTTTTTCATCTTAACACTGTGAAGGACCTCCTGTGCCACCCCTATTGCTTCATGAATTTGTCTCCCGTTCAGAAACCCAAATTGTTCAGGAGAGATATGCCTTGATAAAATTGGTTTAATCCTGAGAGCTATCACTTTTGCAATTATTTTGTAAATACTGTTGCAAAGGGAGATGGGTCTAAAGTCCTCGAAGGAATCCGGAGCTTCCTTTTTTGGGATGAGGGCTATGAAGGTTGCATTGAAAGGACTATAAATCTCTCCCTTTAGTCTTGATTCCTCCACCACATCTGTAATTTCTTCTCCTATTTGCTCAAAAAAGTGCAGGAAAAGCTCTACCGACCAACCATCCGGCCCGGGGCTTTTCTCTTTTGCCATGGATTTTATGACACTTTCCACTTCCTCCTTCGACACCGGTTCCATTAGAAAATCCGCTTCTTCCTCCTCCACATATTTGTGAAAGCATTGCGCTGTTTGGATTACTTCCGCTATGGTAATCTCACCGTTATCTTTGAATAAAGATTGGAAATGGTTCACCCCAAGGGTTGAAAGAGCTTCAAAGGTCTTAGCCTCTCTTCCTTCTTCAGATTTTAAGTGCCAAATTGTGTTTGCACTCTTCCTACCTTTAGCATAATTATGAAAGAAGCTGGTGTTGTCATCTCCAGCTTTGAGCCATATAGCTCTGCTCTTTAACCTCCATTCCTCCTCCCTTGCCAGCAAGATTTGATTCTTGTGCTTTTCCAGAGTTACAATTTTCTCCTTGGATTCATGAGTCGCATATCCGTCCATCTCTATGCTTTCAAGCTTTTGAAGCTCTTCAGTTATCTTTAATAGGTCTTCATTCTGCTGTAATTTTCTAGCCTTTGCCCATGAAATAGTTTCCTTTTTCAATCTTTTGAGATTTTCCATAAATAAGAACCCTTTACTTTCTTGGGAGCCTCTGGCTGAGTGAATCCAAGTGTCTTGGAACAATTTATTGTATGATTCATCTTGAAGCCAGGATGCATTGAATTTGAAGGGAGCTGGAGGTTTTGGGGGGGCTTTAGAGAGCTCAAGATAAATGGGAAAATGGTCCGAAGGGCCCCCTTCTTCTACCCATTGCCTGAATAAAGGAATTGCAGCAGATAAAGCCTCATTAATTAAGAAGCGATCTAATCTCTTCGCCACTCTGGCATCTCCAACTCTTTTATTCCTCCAGGTTGGTTTCAGTTTGATGAGATTCGCTTCTATGAGATTATTTGAAGCTAAGAGATTCATAAAGAAATCTGATTGAGGGTCCTCTCGTGCTGCGGGGCCCCAGGCTTCCGCACTTCCTAAAGAGAAGTTTAGGTCTCCTCCCATCACCAAAAAGTTGTTCTTCACAAGCGAGCTTCCCATCAGGCCGTTCCAGAAAGGCATCCTACCTTGACACGGCCCATAAATATTGATGATAGTTAAGGGAAATTCGAATTCTGTGGACTGGCACTCTATCCCCAACACCTGCTTCATTCCCCAACGGTTCCAGATCTTAATTTTTCCCTCTCTGATTCCTACGGCCAAGCCTCCAGAGTGTCCGTCAGAATCCATGGCTATGAAAGACCATCCCGGAAGGAGAGCATTAAGCATTGATTCAACGTCCTCCCCTTTCCCCAACGTCTCCTGAAGAAGGAGGACATCCGCTTTGGAGTTCATCACTAACTCCTTAAGAGCCAGTAGATAATTTTAGCCTTGGTAGATAATTTTATGGGTTCTTGATATTATTATAAATGAAATATTATATATGAAATCAAGTTTCATGATGTATTAAATATTTACAACAATTTTTTTTAGCTAATGAAAACTTTGAAATTTTATTTGAGTACATATTGAGAAATGAGATGAACTGATTTAAAACTTAGTAAATGGAGATATAAATTTCTATTATAGATCACAAAGTAGATTTATAATAATTTTAAAGTAACAATAATTCTAAATATTAAAATGTTTAAATATGCATATAACATATGGATGACCTAAGTTTGAATGAAATTATTCACTGCATTTAGTGTAGTTTATTCTTCACTCCACTTGGAATGACCTTGGTTCTCCACCTTCATTTTACTTGGCATGCCTTTCTCTCATCTTGATCTACCTACTCCCATGATTTCAAGCTAGAAGCATGGGAATGGAGAGCTAGACCATTTATAGGCAAAACCAATTCCAAGCTATTGGTGAGGTCTACATCTCAATCCAATTTAATGTATTGTGTTTTGCATGAGACCTAGACAATTTCTAGGTAAAACCGGTTCTAACACAATTGTAAGACAATATTTTTATTTTTTCTGTCTTCACTTCCTACAATGAATATATTATGCTATGAAGTAACCACCCAAGTGTTTGATTCTTTTTCATCAATTATTATAAAGGCATGTATGCATGATTTACTTACCTAAATCAATAGCTTGATTAAGCGTTTGTTGATCCCAAGCCAACAACATATATTGACTCAACAACAAATACCCTAGGAGCCACCATGATAACATAAGCAATAAATAACTATATGCATGCTAAGAAAGAAAACAGTGCAAACAAATCTCAATACATGGGGTAAAAATATTACCTTGAGATCCTTTCCATAATAATCCATCTCCCCTTCCTTAGATAGATTTATTCCATACTTTATTGATTGGTTGATAAATGGGACTGTGCTATAAGCTAGATCAAGCCATGGAGTTGGTTGATCCCTTGAACAATGCAACAATAGCTAAAATTCTTGGGTTTACATCATTTGTATATTTTATGCTAGAGAGGAATACAATAAAGGAAAAAAATAAATCATTCGAGGATCAAGTGAAATTGGTTAACCCAAAGCACCATAAATAAGTCACCAGAGTGATAAAAATTAAGACTCGAGTTGAGCACCGAAAGGCCTTCTCATTCAAAGTGCATTCAAAAACTCTATTTATGAAGGAGAATTGATCAACCCATTCTTTGAAAACTTTATGGAGGCCTCTATTCATTTTTTCTCCTTTGAACAAACATTATACATCAACTAATGAGGTTTGTTTTAAGCTACTAATGAGGTCGCTCTCAAAAAGTAATGGTGGAAGTTCAACCAATTCTACCCATCAAACCCTAAGAATTTATCTCATGTAGGCAACGTTAGTAGGCATTCTAGGATTCTCAACGCACCAGATTAATTGATTAAGAAACAAAGTGGCATGGACCCTCCCTTTTTTTACACTTTGGTAGTGGATTAATTTCTCAATTACTCCCTCCACCCACTTACAAAGATGCATGGGAAGGCTACACTCAAATTTCCTCATCCACTTATTCCTCCACCCACCAAAATGGAAGAACTTGTGCAATAATATGGGAATAATTATTGGTTAGATTATTTGCCTTTATTCATATCCTAGTTACTTGGATGAATATAGTATCCTTCGTCCACCCAGAAATTAAGTATGTGAGTAAAAATACCATAGATTTTTCTTATGTACTTCTTCAGAGCGTGAGTTGAACCTTGACTTGGATAAGTATATGCAGGAAGTGGTGGTAACTCAAGGGTGGAATGTTGTCAGATACATGCAATTTCAATTGAAATAAATAAACATGCGATGTAATGTCAATTGAAACAAATAAACATGCATATAATCAAATGAACAACATGTATTTGAAAAGGTGGATCAATATGTGTTCCAAATGCATACACATTATAGCAAGATTGTGTTCCTTTTCTCCCCACCTCTCCTAAAATAATGGACATGGAACAAATTGCTGAGTAACATATAGCAACCAAAAAGGATATATAGCATCAAAAATTTAAAAACTATTTGAATTGAATGGCAATTGAGCTTTTACACCATTAATATATAAATTTGAAATGAATTGACAATTAATATTTCACACAATTAATATATAATTTACTAAAAAATGTATATTTTCATAGATTATACGTAAAAGTTAAGTAGTGCAAGGTTTAATGTCTAACAAGTTTTTTTGTTTTTTATTTTATTTAGGTTGTGTGAAAAGGTCTATGAGATTATGTCATTAATATTACATTGAATTGCATTAATGTCAAAGCAATTATGGAAACTTTAAATTATAAATAAATTGTAGTATTACAAATTATATTTAAGCTGAATTGTCATTTTAATTTTTTGTGCATAGAATACATAAAAATTATGAAGTTGAAGGCTTAATGGATCATAAGAGAGTTATTATGTAAAAAGGGATTACGTATGGCTTTGCTCATTTATGGCGACTTGACCCTATTTCCAATTATTTTAAACATTTTGAAAGACAAACTTAGTGAAAGAACTGTTTAAAAGGGAGAGAATGATTTTAAAGAAAGCATTTTTCATTAGCGTACCTACAACGTATACTTATTCCACCTTGACTAGAGAATAGGAAAATATCGAAGACGGATGATCGCTTTATGCTCAACCTAGGTGAACAAGTTAATAATATTCTAAATTAAAGAATTTATTATTTCACTGAAGATATTTTGCCTCATGGTTAAAGGTCAATGACCCTCTATTAATTTCAAATATTTTCATGTAGATAATCAAGTTATTTTTTGTGTTTTTTTCCTAAGCTTTCTCTTGAACTATTAAAACAATTTTACAATTTTCGAAAAAATAATTTCTCATTTTCTAGTTGGCCTAGTTACATATTTGTGGGCCATAATAGCCTTGGTGGAGTACATTTTTATTTTCTTATTTGTCAGTACCTAACAAATCATTTTAAATTAAAAAATGACTATTTTTGTAAATTATCATTCCATTGGTGAGTGTTGTGACTTGACACTAACAACGACACTGTTATGCCTCACATTGCTAGTGCTCTACCCAGGTATTTAAATAACCAAGGGGAGGAGAGGGTATACATGGATTTTTATTCTCGTTTTAAAGAAGAAAATTTTGTTAAACACCAAGTAAACTTCAACATTAAATTAAAATTTTATTTTCCAAACACACACTACAAAAATACTTTTTTAAATTCAGGAATAACATCTTAAATTTTTAGTCTAAAATAGTGTGTCCCACTCTGAATAGATGAGAAATCAAGATTGACAAAAATATCAAACTTTGTGCTTCACTACATTACAATACAGAGCCAAAAACATTTGTATACAAAATGTGCTTACCATTTGACTTATGGGGAGAAGATGGCATAACAACATAGGAAGGCATGACATCGCCAACAATAATCACAATGATTTTTTTTGTCATTTTCATGGGAACAATTATTAACAAGCAATATGGTTGGAATGTGACCGAGTCAAAATGAAAGCAAAGGCATGTTGGCATGTAATGTGGAGGAATATAAAAAAAATAGAGATGCGATGAAGAAAATACAATATCAATCATTAACTTTGGTCATTGATTTTGCTGGGTTGGCTAGTTTCACCAGGTACATGGTTTCTCAAATACATTATGTCAGAGATCAGAAAAAGTGAAATTTTTTATTAGTCCCCATCAGAGCATAACATAATTCAACAATATGATTCTCAAAAAATTTTAATTATTAATGGTAGATTGAACAATAAAAAAATATCCAAGTCATATGCCAAATCATTTTAAAACGAAAAAAAAAATGCTAATTTTATAAATGGCCATTCCATCTGTGAAAGTTCACTGACAATGACACTAATTCTTCTTTGCAACGTGTTTCAGTCTAGGCTTCTCGATATTTCCATCTCCTCATGACCTAATTCAAAGTGTCTATTTCTTATAGTTGCATGAGTGTTTGGTAATTTTCCAAAGATACCAAAAGAAGAAAAGGAATACTTAGAAAAACTTTTTCTCTTGGCGGCGTTTCCTTATTTAACTTTTTATTTTCTTAATTTTGGATGGCACCATGCATAAGTTTTTACATAATTGAACATTACTATTCCACGAAGATTCTAGAAGATTGGGGGAGCTAAGAGATTCTAGTAACATTTACCATAAGAGTGTACAATAGTTGTAATATAAAGAGATTAGAAAATGATTATGGTAGCTCGAAGGGTTGAGTTTTTGCATCAACATTGATTGAGTGTTGTATGTGTCAAGAAGAGGATAGAGCAAGAAATATTGAAGCTCCTCGTGCTTATTTTGGTAGTTTAAAATATGCTCACATTAAATTCCTATGGTGTTGGTTTGAGAAAAGAAGGGATACACCATGTGTGAGTTGTTATATGAGGGATGTAAACCAAAGAGTGACACCATATTGCCGAGAGGATCATTTCCATATTGAATATTTATCACATTCATTTTTCCATCTAGCCATATTTGCATTGACGAAAATAAAGTCAAAAGGTAGGGACACAAGCCACAAACATAGGGTGGAATTACACCATGGAGGTAGAATGTAGCAATGTTGCAAGGGAAGTTGGAACTATGTTAGGGTGGGGTTAAACTATGATTGTGGACCACCCCAGGTTTTCATCAGATCGAGATAATAATTGAGCATGCATTATGACCACTGATTAGCCAATGTGGGAATATATATATATATATATATATATATATATATATAATTGAGCATGCATTATGACCACTGATTAGCCAATGTGGGAAATATATATATATATATATATATATGTGTGTGTGTGTGTGTGTGTGGGCGCGCGCTTGGAGGAATCAATGATTACGCTAGTCTTGTACTCACTTGATGGGGTCAATTCCCATTGCTACAACTATAACCTCTAGGTGCCTATGTATGTCCTTTCTTCAAGCACATGTAAATTGCCTCCGATCACTTCATTTTCATGATCATCATCTATTGATTATAAAAATATATTGCCGTAAATAAAATGTTTTAATATTTAACAAAGTGAAATAATTTTATAATAAAAAATAAAAAGCTCAATTCATTAATAATATTTTTTTACAATGAAATTGAAATATATTAATATTTTTACATTGAAATTTATTAAGATAAAAATGTGTAATTTTTTAAACATTTACTTTGAATAAATTATTTCCCTATCAACTTTTTATATATTAAAAAATTAACCATAAAAAATTTAGTATCTATTATAGAAAAAATAATTAAATCTTCATGATTCGGTTGCACTGATTAAAACATATCTATAATAATTAAATCTTCATGATTCGGTTGCACTGATTAAAACATATAAACTTCATATCCTTTTATAATAGAAAAGCAGCAGTAAAAATCTTAGTATCTATTGTATTATAGAAGGATTAAATCTTGATAATTCCGTTGTAGTTATTAAAACATATACGCATCATATCTATTATAGAAAGGATTAAATGTTGATGATGCTGTTGTAATTTTTAAAAAATATAAGCTTTGTAATTTTTCAAGGTGGTATGAATAATATCCATGCCAAGAGTAATATCGATGAGTTGAATTGGCATCACGATGAGTTGAAATGTGATAGAAGCATTCGAGAATAGCAAGGGTAACCACTGAATTGAATTGTGTGTATTCATTCAGATGAGAAATTATTGATAAAGACAAAGATGTTGGCCAATTCAGAAATTATTGAGTGAGACAAGGATGTTGGCCAACTCTGTTGCTCAACCTACAGGATTTAACGTCCTCAAATATTTCAGATTTTGGTTATTTGGAGTGCTCTGCCTTCAGGATTTGCAAGTGACTTTCGCCCAAGAGAGGACCCAATTCAGCGAGTTTATTGATTATATTCACATGAGCATTTGCTAACTTTCCAAAGATACCAGAAGTGGAAATGGAATACCTAGAAAAATTTGTTGTCTTGACGGACTGGCCTTTTCTAATTTTCGATTTTATTAATTTTGGATGGCACCGCACAAATTTTTTTACCAACTTCAACATTACTGTTACGGGGAGATTCTAGAAGGTTGGAGGAAGTAGGAGATTCTAGTAACATTTACCAGAAGAGTGTACAAGAGTTGTAATGTCAAGAGATTAGAGTCAAAATGATTCTGGCAGCTGGAAGGGTCGAGTTTCTGCATCAACATGGGTTGAGTGTCGTACTTGTCAAGGAAGGGATAGAGCAAGAAATATGGAAGTTGATTGTGCTTATTTTGCCAGTTTAAAGTATGCTCACATTAAATTCCTATCGTATTGGTCTAAGAAAAAAAAGGAGACACCATGTGTGAGTTGTCCTATCAGCGATACAAACCAAAGAGCGGCTAAGAAAAAATGGGAGACACCATGTGTGAGTTGCTATCAGCGATACGTGGCTGAGTTGAGGAGAGGATCATTTCCATAATGGCATTGATGGAAATCAATAGTTACTAAACATTCATTAATCCAAAAATTCAAAGCCAACATATTCTATTATATTAACTCAGTAACGGCTACCACCATGATAGGCAATCGACAGAAATACGTATGCATGCTAAGATAGAAAATAGTGCAAGAAAATCTCAATATGTCGGTAAAAATAATAACAGAAAACCAATGTATTCTTGAACAATAATATTATTGATGATAATACAAATTATAATTTGGATCTCGATTAACCGGAGCGGGATCTTGATTTTCGTTGGCAGACAGGTTACTGTCTGATGGACTGCGATGAAATTTTGCAGCCCCATTCCTCAATCCAACTTTATTCCTTTTCAATTTTGGAGCCATGAGAATCTGATAGAAGCCAACAGGTTTCTTCTTCTCCATTTTATCAACCATCTCATCTTGATTAACCAGAGCAGGATCTTGATCGCCATTGGCACAGAGGTTACTGTCAGATGGACTTGTTGGGAATTTTTTTTCAAAATGGGGAAAATACCAAAAACCAAATATTCAAACACACAGAGGCAGTGCTCTGATTTTACTTTACTCCAGGATCTTTTGTGCACAGGAAGACTAAAAAAAATTTCACAGAGAAAACAGAGTAATTCACCACCATTAAAACTTTCTATTCATTAAAAATTGATACAAAGATTTACCACTGTAAAATCCATTTTATATTCACTGCTGTGAAAAATAAACAACTGCTGTAACAAACGTTTACATGAGCTTACTGCTGTAAAACAAAATTCACACAGGCTTACAAAATTTCACGCTCCACCATTTCCTTTATGCAAAACCACACATGGTTTTTGCTATTCCTCTGTTTTACAATTCCTTACAAAACATTACCAAATACATTTGTGCACTGCTGTGCATTCACCCTCTGGTTTTTCACACTTTTCACACTGCTGTGTATGAAATACAACACATGGTTTTCGCTTCACCACTCTGATTTTACTCTACTGTGAATACGCACTTAAACTTCTCGTGTGCCATACAAGAAACACAAGTCAACACAGTAATAAATTTACATACACCTATCCCATACAGAATTTATGTGATAAGTACATACGCCCATTCCTTCTCATAAAAAAAACTTACGAACTCTATGTAAAACTTTAATATTTTACCTACCACTATGACATTTCATTAAGACGTATGGTCAACCAAAACTTAGATTTACTCCACGCAACATTTAATATTTGCCGTCGGGTGAATTTCAAACATTATGCGATTTGGTTTTGGGAAGCCATCGGGTCCACTCCATCGCATCGCAACTTTACTCATGTCAAAGACTTCAACCCTATGACATTGCCGATAGCGATGTGCCGATGCGATATCGGCGATCGCTTATCGCAAATACAAGAGCTTCCTTATAACTCCTTCACTTCAACTTTGCCGATGCGATATCGGCTATCGCTTATCGCAAACACAAAGGCTCCTTTATATTTCTTCACTTCATTTTGCCGATGCGATATCGGAGATCGCTTGTCGGCTATGTTCATATCGCTGCACAGTTGAAATTATATTTTCAACACTCCCCTTTAATTTCAACTGTCGGGCATTCAATCATACCCAAACACTTCCTCAAAAATTCGAAGCTTTTCTGATCCAATGGCTTTGTCAGGATGTCAGCGACCTGTTCCTGAGTGCTGCAATGTTGCAAACTGATTTCCCCATTGCTTACCAATTCTCTGATATAATGAAACCTTGTATCGATGTGTTTCGTTCTCTTATGAAACACTGAATTCTTTGACAATGCAATGGCTGAGCTATTGTCACAAAAGATGACTGTCGCTTTTGCCTGCTCTTGGCCTAAGCTCCTCAACATTCTTCTCATCCATACTGCTTGACATGCTGCTGCTGTAGCTGCCACGTATTCAGCCTCTGCTGTAGACAATGCTACAATGGACTGCTTCTTAGAAGCCCATGAAATGGCTCCTGAACCCATATGAAAAACATAACCGGAAGTGCTCTTCCGATCATCTACACTTCCAGCCCAATCGCTGTCTGTGTATCCAACCAAATCTGAATGTTCTGAGGCATGATATAAAATTCCAAACATTTTGGTGCCTTTGACATACCTCAAAATTCTCTTTGCTGCCTGCCAATGTGCCTCCTTTGGCCTCTCCATGAATCTGGAAATCAAACTAACAGCATACATTAAATCAGGCCTAGTTGCTGTTAAATACATAAGGCTGCCTACAATGCTTTTATACAAGCTAGGATCAAAATCCTTGCTGCTGTCCTCTCTGCTGAGCTTTAATCCCATTACTGTGGGAGTGATGGCTGCCTTGCATTCTTCCATCTTAAATCTGCTCAAAATTTGATTTACATATCTTGCTTGAGATATAAAAATTCCTTTTTCATTTTGATCTACTTCTATGCCTAAGAAGTATCTCAAGAAACCCATATCAGTCATTTCAAATTCATCCTTCATGACTGATTTAAAATTCTTAATGAGCTGATCATCATTACCTGTGAAAATCACATCATCAACATACAAGACAACTATTAAAATCTTACCATCCTTTTCCTTGATGTAGACTGTGGGTTCTCCTTCACATTTGTCAAATTCATTATCCAATAGATATGAATCTATCCTGCTGTACCATGCTCTTGGCGCTTGCTTCAGCCCATAAAGAGCTTTCTTCAATTTGCACACTTTGTGCTCTTCACCTTTCTTCTCATATCCGAGAGGCTGTTCAACATAAACCTCTTCTTTT
Source organism: Pinus tabuliformis (assembly GCA_031772625.1). Taxonomy (NCBI): domain Eukaryota; kingdom Viridiplantae; phylum Streptophyta; class Pinopsida; order Pinales; family Pinaceae; genus Pinus; species Pinus tabuliformis. Next base: position 2,065,377,120 of record CM062816.1, read on the forward strand.
AACACTCCATTTAGGAATGCTGATTTCACATCCATTTGGTAGACTTTCCATTTGTTTTGTGCTGCTATGGACAGCACTGCTCTCACGGTTTCCATTCTTGCAACCGGGGCGAAAGTCTCCTCATAATCTCTTCCGTACTGCTGCTTGTAGCCTTTGACAACCAGCCTTGCTTTATGCCTTTCAATCTTGCCTTCAGCATTGCTCTTGGTCTTGTAAACCCATTTCACACCAATGACTTCTTTGCCTTTTGGTAACTCAACCAAATCCCATGTTTTGTTTCTCTCTATGGCATTCATCTCCTCATCCATAGCTTCTATCCATTTCCTATCTTTGATTGCATCCTCGAAATGAATAGGATCATCAACATGACAATACAAGGCAAATAAGGAATTCATTCCTTCATTATAAATGTCACTTAGATTTCTAAATTTCTTACCTCTTTCACTTGGTGTGCAAGTGCTTGAAGATGCACTTGAATTTCCTCCTTGTGGTGTGCTTGGAGAAGCACTCTCATTTATCCTCAATGGTGTACCTTGTTGTCCTTGTGTTGGCGCTGCTGTTTGGGAATGTATTTCAGCCACTTCCTCTTCATCTTCATCATGAGACAAACAGTTCTTGACATTCACTGTTTTCTCTATGCTTCCATCCCAAGCTTCTTCCTCAATGAATTGAACATCCCTGCTTACAAAGAACTTCTTGGTAGATGGAATGTACAGCCTGTAGGCTTTGGATTCATCACTGTATCCAATGAATAGACATTTCTCCCCTTTGCTGTCCAACTTCCTCCTTAGCTGATCTGGTATGTGTGCATAGGCCACACACCCAAAAACTCTCATGTGGGTGACTCCTTGCTTTCTCCCACTCCATGCCTCTTCTGGCACTTTGTTCATGACTGCTTTTGTAGGACACCTGTTCAGTATATAAACTGCACAATGTACAGCTTCAGCCCAATACTCATTTGGCAAATGTTTTGCCTTCAACATGCTCCTCGCCATATCCATGATGGTCCTGTTCTTCCTTTCAGCAACTCCATTTTGCTGTGGGGTGTACCGAGTTGTGAACTGTTTGTGAATTCCATTTTCTCTACAGAATCTTAGGAATTCCTTGGAGATATACTCACCTCCTCTATCAGTTCTCAAAACTTTAATGTGCAGCCCGCTTTGGTTCTCCACAAGTGCTTTGAAATTTTGGAATTTCTCAAACACTTCACTTTTGTTTTTAAGGAAATATATCCAGGTTTTTCTTGTACAATCATCAATGAATGTCAAGAAATATTGGCTGCCAGCTAATGATGGAGCTTGCATTGGTCCACACAAATCTGAGTGGATAATCTCTAAGGGTGTCTTTGCCCTTATGCTCTTCCCTGATGGAAAACTTTCTCTATGTTGTTTTCCCAAAATGCAGCCTTCACATAGGCTGTCCGGTTTCTCTATCAATGGTAATCCCTTTACCATTCTTTTTCTGCTTAACAAGTTTAGACCTCCAAAATTGAGATGCCCAAATCTCAAGTGCCATAACCAGTTCTCATCCTTTGGCACACTTTGAAAGGCCTCTTGGGTGACTGCTGCCATTTCCCTTTTGTTCTTCATGTCTGCCCTGATCCGGAGAGGGAACATCCTGTTCCTTGTCATCTTCACTTCAGCAATGCATCTTTTGCTGGGTGGTATATCCATGATGGTGCACACATCATTTTTAAAGAAAACATTGTACCCCTTATGGACAAGCTGTCCAATACTCAAGAGATTACATCTCATTCCGGGGACATAGTATACATCTGCTATGGTTTTCCTTTCTCCTTGCTTTGAAAGTATTTTTATTTCTCCTTTTCCCATAACAGACACTTTACTATCAGTTCCTAGTGTGACTTCTGATTTCACATTTTTATCGAGGGCAGAAAAGAAGGCTATATTTCCGGTCATATGGTTGCTGCAACCTGAGTCTAAAAACCATATGTCCTCACTATGTGTTTCAGCCATGTTACAAGCTAACAGGACATTGTCTTGACTGCTGTTTTCTCTTGTAACATTTGCATTTTGTCTGGTGTTCATATCATGTTGTTTCTTTCTGCAATCACTAGCATAATGTCCATACTTTTTGCAATAATAGCATTGAACATTAGATTTATCATACCTTTGTCCTTGAGCATGATGTTGATCTCTTTGTTGGCTGCTGCCTTGACTTTGGTTCTGATTTGGATTGCAGCCTCTTCCTTGTGCATTTGATGGGTTGTTCCTTCCACCTCTGTTCTGGCTTCTGCCTCTTCCTCTCTTGTTTCCTCTGCCTTGACCTCTTCCTCTTCCAAAGGACATCTGGGTCTTGAAGGCTTGCTCAAGAGATGAGTTTTCATTCCTACTCAACCTCTGTTCATGTGTTATCAGTGATGCATGTAGCTCATCAACTGAATATCTTGAGAGATCCTTTGTCTCTTCAATGGTGGTGACTATGGTATCAAACCTTGAGGGTAAGATCCTCAATATTTTCTCCACTATTCTTCTATCTTCAATGGTTTCTCCATGAGTTCTCATTTGTGTGATTACACCAATCACATGAGTGAAGAATGAGTCAATGTTATCTGACTCCTTCATGTTCAAGTTCTCAAAATCCTTTCTCAGCAATTGTAGTTTTGCTGTCTTCACTCTCTCCATGCCTTGATAGGTTGTCTTAAGGGTTTGCCATGCTTCATTGGCTGTCTTAGCTGCTGCTAACCTTGGAAACATACTCTGGTCTACTGCTAGATACAACAACACACGGGCTTTTGAGTCCTTCTTCCTATTGTTCTTCAGCAGATCCTTCTCTCCCTGAGTTAATGCATTGAACTCAGTTTCATCTGCTGGTTCTTCAAAGCCATCTTCAACTATTTCCCATAAGTCTTGGGAAGCAAGCAGGGCTGTCATAGTTATTGACCAATAATCATAGTTCTTCCCATTAAACTGTGGGAGCTGGGTGTTAAACAAACCCATACCAGTGCTTGTGCTGGCCATTCCTTGACTGTGTATTTAAAACAAATCACTGCTTCTTCAGCAACACAAAAAAAACTTTGAAATACCTTAATCCTTTGATGTCTGAGTCTTCTGTCTCCCTGAGAGGTTTTGCTGCAACAACAACCTTCTCCCTTCAGCTTCTTTGAGTCTTCAAAGAGCCTGGACCAGCTCTGATACCACTGTTGGGTATTTTTTTTCAAAATGGGGAAAATACCAAAAACCAAATATTCAAACACACAGAGGCAGTGCTCTGTTTTTACTTTACTCCAGGATCTTTTGTGCACAGGAAGACTAAAAAAAATTTCACAGAGAAAACAGAGTAATTCACCACCATTAAAACTTTCTATTCATTAAAAATTGATACAAAGATTTACCACTGTAAAATCCATTTTATATTCACTGCTGTGAAAAATAAACAACTGCTGTAACAAACGTTTACATGAGCTTACTGCTGTAAAACAAAATTCACACAGGCTTACAAAATTTCACGCTCCACCATTTCCTTTATGCAAAACCACACATGGTTTTTGCTATTCCTCTGTTTTACAATTCCTTACAAAACATTACCAAATACATTTGTGCACTGCTGTGCATTCACCCTCTGGTTTTTCACACTTTTCACACTGCTGTGTATGAAATACAACACATGGTTTTCGCTTCACCACTCTGATTTTACTCTACTGTGAATACGCACTTAAACTTCCCGTGTGCCATACAAGAAACACAAGTCAACACAGTAATAAATTTACATACACCTATCCCATACAGAATTTATGTGATAAGTACATACGCCCATTCCTTCTCATAAAAAAAACTTACGAACTCTATGTAAAACTTTAATATTTTACCTACCACTATGACATTTCATTAAGACGTATGGTCAACCAAAACTTAGATTTACTCCACGCAACATTTAATATTTGCCGTCGGGTGAATTTCAAACATTATGCGATTTGGTTTTGGGAAGCCATTGGGTCCACTCCATCGCATCGCAACTTTACTCATGTCAAAGACTTCAACCCTATGACATTGCCGATAGCGATGTGCCGATGCGATATCGGCGATCGCTTATCGCAAATACAAGAGCTTCCTTATAACTCCTTCACTTCAACTTTGCCGATGCGATATCGGCTATCGCTTATCGCAAACACAAAGGCTCCTTTATATTTCTTCATTTCATTTTGCCGATGCGATATCGGAGATCGCTTGTCGGCTATGTTCATATCGCTGCACAGTTGAAATTATATTTTCAACAGGACTGACATGAATTTTCGCAGACCCATTCCTCAATCCAACCTTATTCCTTTTCAATTTTCGTGCCATGAGAATAGGATAGCAGCCAACAGGCTTCTTCTTCTCCTTTTTCTCAACCATCTCATCAACATCTTTCTGCTTTTCTTGATCTCTGCCCTCTTCCTTGCCTGCGAGATTGTTGAAGCCTTGACAGCGAGCTTGCTGTTCTCTGGCATAAAAAACATTATTAGTTTTAATGGACACTAATTTTTTAACAAATGACGGCCTGGGTTGGACATGGTTCTTCGTCAAATCTCTGAAATCCACAGCCCCATTAGTTGCAGGGTTGAATCTGTTAATTCTGTGAAGATCCACTCCATCAAGAATCATGATGCCAAGGTTGAGAATGCCCTGAGGGGCGCGTCCAGAAGGACGACGGACCTGCTGTGCCGAGAAGCTCATCCCGCTGGAATCTGGGCTCCCGTAGTCCTTGAGGAAAGTGGAAAGGAAGACCCTCACAGTGCCTACAAGCTTGTCCCTGAGGCCACCCACGCAGTATATCTCCACCATCACAGCAGAGGTTTCACTGCGCAGCAAACGCTCTTCCACTCTGAAAATGACCTTGTCGTTCCAGGTAGGGTTTGCGCCACCTGTTCTGTTAATTTGTGTCGTCACTTTTTTCTCAAAATTGATCCAGACAACACAGTAGGTCTGCATCTCCTTCATGCCAAAAAGATGCATCTCCTTGAGATCTTGAGCCGAGATGATGTTAAGCTCCAGCTGTGTGTAAGCTTCCGCCATGATGTGAATGAATATTTAGAGATCACGCTGATTGAAATTACAGAAGAACACCATGCATGAAATCTTCTGAAATCTAAGACGATTGAAATATAATCATTCATATATTTTCAATTAATCCCAATTCTGTATGTATATTGATAAATGATATATACAATGAATATATCCCCTGTAACTAATGAAACATGAACAAGCAGATCGTAAAGTTACCTGGCTGAGTGGTGAGGTATATTTATTTATTTCTCTGTTCGAGCTTAGAGATCGAGTTCGTAATCCTTACTGTCTGCTTTACACGGGCGTTTTTGGGTATTAATTAATAATATACCAAAATTTGGGTATTGATTAAAAATATATACAATGAATATACACTCTAGAAGGAATGAAACATTGGAGAGTGAATTTACCTAGCACAAATGGTGAGGTGTCTTTGTTTTTCTGTTCTTTAATGCAAGATTTGTAGAAGTCTCTAATCGATCGCAAGACTGCAAATATATAATCATTGATATATTTTGCATTAAAACTCGCTTTTGGGTATTTATTAATGAAATATACAATGAATATATCCCCTATAACAAATGAATGAACGAAACATGAGCAAACGGAGAGTGAATTTACCTGGCAGAGTGGTGAGGTATATTTAATTTTGTGTTCATGCACGATTTCCAGAACCCTCGACCTTGGAGATGGAGTTAGTAATCCTTCCTTTCTGCCTTTTGTTGCAGACGATGGTTGTACGTAATGCATGCACGATTTCTAGAACCCTCGACCTTGGATTTCCTTTCTGCCTTTTGTGTTGTACTATAAAGAAACTCATGTGGACTTCAGGTTTGACTCCGAGATTGTACCGTTGGAAGATCAAACGGCCCGATGGAGCGAAGGTAGTATGTGACATGGAATATTTGTGAATATATCAATTTAACATTTCCTTCGTAGTAATTTAAAAAATGGATAGTTATTATTGATAATAGTTTTCTAATAATAATTTTTAGTTTATTTTTGGAAATAAATGTTCTTAGAATGTACATATTCATAATTAGAATTTATGGGATAATATAATTTTATATTTGTTTTTATTAAAATGGCTATCTAATAGGCTAACTCAATACTTGGGTGACTATTTTCAATCTTATACATAATTTATTTTCAAAAATAAAACTATAATTTACATCATTATTATTTACTTAAATAAAATAATTTTATATCAATAAAAAGTAAATAATAATAATAATAAATCATTTTTATATTAAAATATTTTAAGAGAGATGTATAATTTTTTTCAGAATCTATTTTGAATAAATTATTTCAATATCAATTTTTTATTTATATAAAAAAAATTAATGAAAATTTTCTTATCTCTATTCAAAAAAATAAATTCTTAAAAATATATATATTTTTTTTCAATTTTTGTATTTTAAATAAATTTATATTTTCAAAAATACTAATTAATCTAAAATTAAAATAACTCTTTATTTTATTCTAATATAATTATATCAATTTCCAATCTATTATCATCATTTGAATTTCTATTATTTATAATAATATAAATTTCTAAATTATTATAATCATCTAAAAATAAATTATTATAATGATCATAACTATTTAAGTGAATGATAAAGATTTAATCTTTAAGAAATATTTATAATATTCTTAATATTATTTACAAATTAAAAATTGAAATTTATTTCAAAATAGTCACCATCTTTCAATTATTTTAATTAAATTGATTATTTTTAAAAAATGTTTTATGAATAAGTGTCATATGAAATGGGTTATGATTTTGTGGGAATGTGGTATTGATGACCCATGTTATCATAACAAAGCCTACTCGCAAGTGAGAATAAATCTCTATAGTTAAAAATCTATTTTAATTAAATTGATTAATTAAAATAAATGTTATATGAATAAGTGCAGTATAAAATGGGTTATGCCAGCCCATGTTATCATAACAAAGCCTACTTACAAGTGAGAGTGGATCTCTATAGTTAAAAATCTTGTTATATATTTTGTTTATTTAATCTAGAAACTTCTCAAACTCTTCATAATTTAGGAACACAACAATAATAACACCCCTTAAATTAGAATACTTATGAGCTAATTGTATATAAAATCTTATTTTCTTATTTTATTTTTAAATAATAATTTAAAATATTATATATTTATATAAAATTTATTATATTAATATATAATAAATCTTCACATATATAATAAGTTATAAGTAATGCGAGTGTATTTCTTTGTTATTAATTTTAATGTCTAAAATTGCTTTAAAATAAAATTTATTTAATAGATAAAAATAAGATATATTAAAATTTATTAAGATGTTTAAAATAATTAAATATTTATAAAAATAATTTCAAATATTTATTTGTATTTATATACATTTAAAATTAATTTCGAATTTTGAATTATTATTTTTATAAGGTAATTATTCTAAATATAGATATCATATTTCTTTTAAAAGATGTCATGTATTAAAGTTGCACTTCACGTTATCTTACTAACTAATTGATAATAACAAAATGTTTAAAAGTTGTGTCATTATTTCATGAGTATATTTTAAAATTAGATGTGAAAGTTTCTTAACGAGTATAACATTTTTATACTACTATTAACACACTCATATTAATAAATTTGGTTGATATATACAGTAGGCATCAATTTTTTATTTTTAATAAAGATTTTATTCTTTATTCTCATAATAAATGTTTTAATTAATTATTGCAAGGATCACAAGAATAGAATGAGCGGTTATACTTTACACTCTAATTTCAATATTTGCATGTAAAACGATTGTCAAATAACACCATTTTCGCATACCCCACTATCTTTCATTTGTAAGGGTTACTTGTGATCCAATCACTGAAATTGAACGATGTTAAAATAATGAAAACAAAATTTATTAGAGTGAGGAGGAGGATTCAAAATATAAAAGAGATGAAATGAAATGAGCATTTAACCATTTTAAAAAATTGGTAACCTAAAATTTGCATAAAAATGGAATGATAAAAGAAACACAAAAAATCATCTAAATTTCACTATTTCATCTAACGAGACAATGAGATGTCAAATGCTGCATGTGGTTTTGCATTGCTATCTGTCACATTCAAGCACTTTGATTTTCTTAAATTCATCATGTTTCTCGGAGTTATTCTAAATTATAGTTCATAATCTTCTAAACTATAGTTCATAATCTTCTAAACGAAGATTGAAATCAAATCCTTGGAGGAAGGTTGAAATCAAACCCTCTCACTCATTTATTTAAAAATCAAAATTTGTCAAAGTTTTTAAAATTAAATATGTTATCCTTTGATTTTCTTTGATTTGAAACTAAAAACGGTTTCACATACTTTTCATATTAGATGGTGTATTAAACAAAGAATATTCTCTTGAAATCAAATTTTGTCCACTCATTTATTTAAGAATCAAAATTCCTCAAGGTTTTTAAAATTAAATATGTTATTCTTTGATATTTTTTTTTGATTTGAAACTAAAAACCCTTTCACATACTTTTCATATCATCCTTTGGATAATATATTAGACCAAGAATATTATCTTGAAAACAAATCACGTCCACCCATTTATTTAAAAATCAAAAATCTTGAAGCCCAACTCCAATATAGACCATGCTTACTATTTAAATATGGACAATAAACATACAATATTTGTTGTTATTATATTTTTTAGTTAACTATTCTATAATGTTTCATTGCTATTATATTTTCCAGTTAACTATTATATAACATTTCATTTGCTTCTCTGTTGCATCTAGTTAGTCTTTGTTGTTTATGACACTAGATTATTAGTAATTTATTACATGATATTATTAGTTTCTTTTTTTGGTTGGGTTAGTGTTGGTAGATAATTTTATGGGTTCTTGATTTTATTATACATGAAATATTATTTATGAAATCAAGTTTCTTGATGTATTAAATATTTACAATGGATTTTTTTGTAGCTAATGGAAAATTTGAAATTTTATTTGAGTACATAATGAGAAATGAGATGTGACACCTAATATTTGGGATTAAGTAATCCATGTAAAATAATGTAAATATAAAATAAGGAGAATTGGAATATGAAAAGACACTAGGAGATGAAACCCAAGAGTCTCTCCCTCCATGTACATATCTATGATCAATATTAATGCAAAATCACAATTTGCTTTGAGCTACCTCCTAGCCTGACACGGTATCAGAGAATAGGTCCCAGTTTAGACTTGTAACTCCTGTATTTTGCCAGTATTCTGCTCCCATTTATAGTTTGCTGCGCGGAGATGTTGAGCGCATGACGGTGCTAGAGGTTTGCTGCCTGAAGGTGTTGTGGTGCGGTGAGTGTAACACCCCTCCCTTGTGTATTAAATTATTATAAACCTAAGCTAAGTTAAATCTAGGTGTGATATCCTCCCTTGTGTGTTAAATGCTTGTAAACCTAAGCTAAGGAAAGATAGGTTTGATATCCTCCTTTGTGGGTTAAACTATTCTAAACCTAAGCTGAGGAAAGCTATGTGATATGTAATATGAAAAACAAATGTGTTATTAAATAAATTAATAAAATAAATCACTTGGACGGTGGAGCACCAAGAGAGAGGAGATGCCTGCGAAATCCCATTGAGGAATGGGATAGAGATGAATCTTTCATGATAAAGCTTCTATATGTGATTCTATATAAGCTTCCATGGATTGGTGATCCATCGGATGGATGGGAGATAAAGATCCATTGGACATAAAAGCTTTGCAGGAGGTAAAGACAAGATTTTATGAGGAAAAGCCTTGTGGGAGATAAATACGAGATTTTTCAAAAAAGACCTAGGAAATTAGAAAAATCCACAAAAGCATGACACCGCTAATGGTAACTAAATCATGAAAGAGGGTATTAAATACCCAGTGCATTGATCAATTGAGGACAATTGATCCTTGGCAAGATCTTCGGCTTAGGGGGAATCAATGGTGATTCATGGCTGGGTGGTGGTGCTCCTCCCTCCAAGTGAGGTTTTTGTTGGTGTCAGATGTGTGGAATGTTTGTATGATGACTCTTACTCTCTCTCTCTCTCTGTTGTAGTTCCAGTTTGTTTATGAGAATAGTTTCATAAGTTTATGTTATTGTTTGAGTTTTTCTATGTGATGATTGCCTAAGTTTCCTCGCCATGATAATGTCGCGTGAATTACATAGGCTTATGTATTAATAGACTTAATGGTGTTTCTCTCTACTCTGATGAGATTCACTTAAATGGTATGGGTTCTATATTAATCCTTACTGGTTATGAAGTTAAATCATTTAGCTAAGATATGTTGATGGTTGATCTATTATCTCTATTTCCTACTGTTGAAATGGTTAACCCATGTAGCTCAGTTGTATATACGAGGTGTTATCTGTATGGAAATAATTGTTGTCTTATGTATGTGACCTTTAATGTATATGAGAAATGGTGGAATCATGGTAAATAGCTATTGTTACTGGTGTCACAACGTTAGATTTCTCATGATAGACTTGCATGCGGCCTTCTAGTGTGAAGTTATTTGTAGAAGTACATTAAATGGATTGACACATAATTAGATTCCCTGTGCTAATGTATTACTATGAAAGTGATGGCAGTATTGGACATATGACCTCTTTTACATCTAACAATAGAGTTAGTAGCGCAAGCATGGCAGGCAGTGATATATATACTAACATGGATTATGCTGAGATTATGCATGAATATGTGAGATGGCTATGGATTCTCTAACTGATTGTATTACATTCACTACAGTGATATGGTATGATCATAATGCTCTAAAGTGATATCTACTTACGCATACTCACGAATTGAGGAAATAGGGTTTCCCATTTTATGACTAATGGGTTAAGTATCTGTGTTGCAAGTCTAACTAGTATGCATGGGAATGAAATTCTAGTCAATAACGTAGTGTACACTACAATGATCATGAAATTAATGTCCACTAGTGCTGGTAGAGTTTTACCCATATATTTTGATAGGGTGCCTACCATCGCAAGTTTAATGGTCGATCACATACATCAGATATGTTAATGAATGTAAGGTTCCATATAAGAGAACCAGTAAAATAATTAATGAGAAATTTGTACTATGGCCTAATAGTAATATGGCCGAGGTAATTTTAGAAGACAAGATCTGCAAAGAGGGGTAAATCTTTAACTGTGAATGAACCCAAAATTTTAAATTTATGGGTCCTAGAGGCTAAATTCCTAGGTAGGCTCAGGAGGTTCATTACAAATGGTATCGAAGAAATCAAGTTCAAACCTTGCGGCCTGTGGGCCAATATGCCTCCATAGGGTATGGACAAGTTTTAGCCTAAAATTGGCCTCATTACCTAAAACTCTTCTAAAGGGTCTTATAAGTGCACAGGTTGCTTATCCCTCTTCTCTACCCTTTAGTACCTTCATGAAATGCTACAATCAGCTTTCATGCAGCCCCAACCAGGGGCGAAAGTACTTTCGCGCTGCTAGGGCAGCGATCTGTGATATCTCCCAAACTAGGCTAAGTACCTTACTTATCTTATTAACATATCTTAATTAGCTTTGCATAAATAGATGTTCTTACTTGCGTTCACTTAACTAATACAATTATACACATCCGCACATCATATAACCATTAGAAGTGAAATTCATACCCAATATATCAGATGCATAAAAAGGAAATAAATACACGGAAATGATAGGGTACTCTTCTTTATTAAAAATTCCTAATAATTATAGACTCGACTCGCCCTGCGCACTCAGCTGCAGAGGTTTGTGCACTTAGTTGCGGACTTCTAGGCCTCTACACACTCAGCTACAGAGCCTCTACCTACGTCACGCGCTGCTTGGGCCTTAGCCGCTGCTTCCTCTTTCCTTAGCTTTTCTGCCAAGACTCAAGGACTGTGAATATCACATCTTCAGTCGATAGGTATGGTAAATCATTCCACGTCTTTGTAGGGTCCTTTCGCGCCCTGATGAAAACATGGTGGAAATCTGTTTTGAACTCTGCAAAGCTCTGTAAACTAGCATAGACTGTGGGTGATAACTGTGGCTTGTGATTGATCGCCATCTGGATATTCATCTCCATTAGCACCCAGAAAATATTACTTTCTCTTATACCCTGCGTGTCCTTGGTCACCCACAGCGAAGCGTACTTCACTGCCTCTGGAAGTTCCGGGACAGCCGAAGGGAATTGACTATCTTTGGGAAACTCCCATGCCACCAATACAATTGATAACAAGATCCACACGTAATGAACGTTTTGTCCTGCTCCTATGCCTCGTGTCAGTTCGCAAGGAACTCACCGCATAGATTGTTCGCCCAGTTGAACTGGACTCCTTCTGCGCATGGGCCTCTATTGAAACCACTGGTGTGGGCACCACAACTGCGCGGCACTTCCGCATCACCTTCCTTGCCAATATTTCTGTCACAACCTTGATTGTAGGGTTGTTAATGCTGGAGATGGCATACCCTCGCTTCTTCTTCTCTAGTTTGAACTTCTTCTTCATTACTTCCGCGAGGGCCAACTTGCCACCTTTTCCCTCTAAAATGTTGGCTGGATCCTCTCCTAAGTAAGGTAGCCATGTAATCCAGTGAATCAGATGGTTTGTGATAGGGATGGGCTCCTCCAGCCATAAGCACCCTTCATGTAACAAGCAGATCAACTACCTGATGATAAAGACGATCACTAGCGCGCGATGATAATGTGGCACCCAGAGCAAGTTAAGCAACTCGGCTTTCTCTACACCTTTGAGCCATGTCCGCGGCTCCAATTGAATTGTTCCAATAGTCGCGTTGATCCTCTGGTGCATTAACTTATCAATCTCTAAATGCGGGAACTTCTAGTGGTTTGCGAGGTCCCAATCTTCAAATTTCAACACAGGAACCCATCCCAAGTGCGGTCCCTCAAAAATAATATCATCTGGGAGTAGCGGAGTTTGCGGAGAGCTCTTGCTCTCATCTATATCCTTCAGCACCTTGGCTTTACCCTTGCACGGAGGAACATATTCAAGTAACCAGGTAATAGGGTCCGCGCCCTGGGTTTCAACTTCCATCTCTACATCCTCCTCATCTACCAGGATTTCTTCAAATTCTTCTTCCTCTTCGTCCTCTAGATTGATGTCCTTCCCCTTTTCCTGTAATGTGAGTTCGGTCCTCTATGGAATTCTGGGCGAGATGCACATTGGGATCATAGCATGCTTATGCTTCCTAGGTCTCAGTGTTCTAGGTGATTTAGGGACCTCAACTATCGCTGCAGCGCTCTCTAGCGCTTCTAGTTCTGCAATTTCCTGCGTGGCTTCCTCGGCTATCACTACTCCTATGTCCATGGCTTATTTGGGTGCTGACATAACTCTATTCCAAAATTATTTCAGTGTCTTTGGTAGTTACTCAAACAATGAATTCACTTTCAGAGTCTCGAATAAGTTTCGGTTCATGAATACTTGAGTGCGCAACAACTCAATTCTCAAATTACCAAGTGTTTTTTGCTGGACAACCACTTGTAATTTATAGGGCCTTTTGAATTTGAATTCGACCGTTCCCCCCACATTCAACCCATTAATGCTAGATTGGCGAAAAATTTTCAAGAATCTAACCCATAAAGTTTGCCTTAAATGCCTGTCGCCCGCTCCATTTGGCCTAAAACCAACCATCAAATCATGAATAGTGACTTTAACGGTCACTTTGCAATAGACCTGCGTGCTAGCGCAGCTGTCTTCGTGCTATCACGAACCCTATGGAACTTCACTGCTTCCCGGAGTCCTGACATCGCGCAGCTCCCGGGCAATGTAATTTATAGTCTTGCACCTCCTTTCACCTACATGGAGCGCTAAGACTGTGCCACTTTCATATAGTCACATTGCCGGATCGCCGGTGTATGGCTTCAAGCGACTGCCATTCACCTTTCCTGGGAAGGGTTCTCCATTTAACTTGAGCAACTGTACTGCACCTCCGTCAGTAATCTCCTTAATAATATATGACCCTAACCATTGCATCTTGAACTTTCCAGGGAATTGGTCAAACTTACAATCATACAAGAAAACCAGATCGTTTGCCTTGAATGTACGCAACTTGATGTCAGTCGTGCCATGCCTTTTCATGCTGCCTTTGGAACTGTTGGTGAAATCCTACCAAAAATTGTTCTTCTTCGAGCTCATCCAGCTGCGAGCCTCTCTTCCAGGGCTCCGCGATCAGTCATACCTGTGAGCGTTGCTATGTGCAAACTAGGCACGATGTATTCCATAGGCATTGCGACCTCCACTCCATAGACAAGCCTAAAAGGTGTCTGTCCCGTTAGCTTCTTGCATGTTGTCCAATAATCCCATAAAACTGTAGGTATGCCCAGGTCCCAATCACTTCACTGAGCATTGCATACCTTAGTCAGCACGTTTTCAAGCACTTAGTTGAACGCTTCCACTGTTCTATTAGCCTCGGGTGATAAGGTGTGCTCTTTTTATGATACACTTGAAATTCCTCCATTAGTGTGTTGATCATCTCATTCAGAAAGTGCATACCACGATCACTCATCAAGATCCTCGGACTTCCAAATTAGGTCAGTACATGTTCAAATAGAAACTTTGCGGCAGTTGCGCCTGTGCAATCATTCACTGACTGCGCTTCTTGCCAATGAGTCAAATATTCTGTCACAGTGATAATATACCTCGCGTCTATCTTTCCTTGAGGTTTAATAGGTCCTACAAAATCTATTTCCACTTTTTGAAAGGTTGCAATGTCATTTGTGGATTCAAAGGAATTTCATCCCTCCGCGATGGTTGGCCTGTTCATTAACATACATCACATGCCTTGCAATATGCTTTTGAATCCTGATGAAGGGTTGGCCACCACAACCCTGCGTGTATAATCTTCTGCGCGGTTGCTCTTCCTACATAATGTCCTCCTGTGGCACCCCCATGAGCATCTGCGAGGATGCTGCTTTGTTCAAACTCAGGTACATATCTTCGCGATATCTCATCATTCCCCATCTTGTATAGATGCCCAGTAATGCCAGAGAAATCTGCCACGCGCACCACTAATTCCTTCTTTTGCTGGACAGAGTATCCTTTCGGCGCAGTTCCAATTGTTATAAAGTGTACTATATCCTCTAAATGTCCATCCGCAATGCGCACATCAAAGAGCTACGCGTCAGGTAATGCTTCCTTCCTCCAAACTAGTAGGTTCTTCCCCTGTCTTGATGCATGACAGGTGATCTGGTCCCGCATTCAATCGTCCAGGCTTTACAACAACTTCAAAATCATACTCCTGGAACAATAAGAGCCATCTACAAATTCGTGCCCCCAACACAGGCTTATTGACCAAGTACTTTAGCGCAGAGTGATCTGTATACATCTTAAAGTTGCCTCCTAGCAAGTAGTGTCGATACTACTGTAGCGAATATACCATAGCTATGCCCCGCGCTCAGTGGTGGAATAGTTCTTCTCTGCATTGGATAATCTGCGACTTACGAACGATAGGGTGATCTTAGCCTTCTCCACCATCATGTGTTAGTATTGAACCCAGCTCTATACACGACGTGTCGACATGTACATGAAACTCTTTCTGAGTTCGGGAAACAAGAATCAGTGCAGTAACCATCTTTTCTTTCAATATATCCAATATCTTTTTACAGTCATCATTCTAGCAGAACGTGACATCCTTCTTCTACATTTTTTTTTTTCCAGCGGCGCAGTGATTTTGGCATAGCCCTTGATAAAATTTCGGTAATATCCCGTTGACCAAGAGTAGCGGTAGCTTTTTCACACTCCTCAGCCCTTCGAAGTGAGAATCACCGTGATCTTCATGGGTTCTACCATCAACACTTGTCTGCAAACTACATGCCCCAATAGTTCCCAAGGAATGAGAAATAGATACTTCTTGAGGTTGAGTGCGATTTGCTATCTTCGACAGGTATCCAACATCAAGCATAAGCTCGCTACATGGCGCTTAACCAGCCTAAATACAATCCAGTCATTGAAATAGACCTCTAGGAACTATGAATATATTCCTTGAATGCTGCAACAACCACACGCGAAAAGATAGCATGCGCATTCTTCAATCCAAACGACATGATAGTATATTGAAAGCAACCCCATTCAGTCGCGAAGGTTGTCTTGCTCCTATCCTTTGGCACGATTTTGATCTGATGGTACCCCGAGAACCCATCTGTGAAAGAATATGCTTCCTAACCACCTATATTTCCCAACACTTCATCCGTGAACGGAGTTAGGAAGGGATCATGCACACACGCATCATTCAATTTTCTGAGATCCACGCATATCCTTATCTCATCCTTCTGCTTCTTCTCTTGCACCACCATCAGACTTACCCAATCAGATTCTTCCACAAGCTCAATGATGCCTGCTACGAGCATTTTGTCTAGTTCTACACAGACCTTTTCCTTGTATTTCGGATTTAAGTGGTAAGGCCTCTTCTTAACTCGCTTCGTGTCGAGCTTTAATGTGATCTTCATTACTCCTAGATCTCCGATTATTCCTTTCAAATCCGTAAACTTGGTAAGGAATAAGTGCTGATATTCCCGGAGTAATTCAACGACCTTATCCACAATCGCGTCATCCCAGTAGTCCCCGATTTTCGCAAATTTGGGTTCTGCCTCCTTACCAATGTTCACCTGTTTACTTTTCACCGACGTGGTTATATCAGGGTTCTCAATCTATGGTCGTTGAAACTTGCGGTGGCCTTCTTCTTCTGGCAACAGAACCATTTTTTGGCTTGAGGGGGCCTGACCCAGGTTCAACGTTAGTTAGCCAAACAAGTCCCTACACTACTGGCGCTTTCGACATCAACCCACGGAGCGCGGTCTGAAGTCTCACCCGAAGCAGTATGAGGGATGCTGGAACCAAGTTTCCACACCCTTGAGATGTTATGATGTTGGTTTGTTCCAACTATACCTGCCTTCGCGCAGGTTGCTTATCCTCTGCTCTACCCTTCAGTACCTTTGCAAAATGCTACAATCAGCTTTCGCGCAGCCCCAACCAGGGCCGGAAGTCCTTTCGCGCTACTAGGGCAGTGATCTGCGATATCTCCAAAACTAGGCTAAGTAACTTACATATTTTGTTAACAGATCTTAGTTAGCTTTGCGTAAACAGATGTTCTTAGTTGCGTTCACTTAACCAATACAATTATACACATTCACGCATCATATAAGAATTAGAAGTGAAATTCATACCCAATATCTCAGATGCATAAACAGGAAATAAAGACGCAGAAATGATAGAATACTATTCTTTATTGATAATTCCAGATAATTATAGACTCGACTCACCCTGCGCACTTAGCGGCAGGGGTCCGCGCACTCAGTTGCAGACTTATAGGCCTCTGCGCACTTAGCGGCAGGGGTCCGCGCACTCAGTTGCAGACTTCTAGGCCTTTGCGCACGCAACTGTAGAGCCTCTACCTACGCTACGACCCAAAACTTAGGCTTCTATTTTAGAGCTATCTCTCATACATCTTCGATCTTAAATCATCAGGTCGATTCATGAAACATTTTGCATGGAATCTGAGAATCTAACTAAGGAATAAAATTCTCTCAAAGAATAGTTCTTTTTCAAGAATAAAAATAAAAAAAAAAAAAATGGAGTTCGAAGTGAAGTTATGAATAATTTAAAATCATCACTTTTTAGGGTCTTTTTCATAGACGACAATGAATTTTACAGATTGGATACCTTTCGATAGAAAGCGCAAATGTAGTCAAACTACTACTAGAATATTCAAAGAAGTGGTGCATTCATGATTGGGTTCATAATAGCATATTTAAGGTGTACAACACAATTTTCGATCAATTTACATCTTTAGTCTCAAACCCTAACTACATAAGGGAGGTCCTTTGAAAACTAAGTGGTTCTCTCTAAAACCCTAGTTTCTTTTTTTGGTTGGGTTAGTGTTGGTAGATAATTTTATGGGTTCTTGATTTTATTATACATGAAATTTATTTATGATAAATCTAAGTTTCTTGATTGTATTAATAATATTATTACAATGGATTTTTTTGTAGCTAATGGATGAAAATTGAAATTTTATTTGAGTTACATATTGAGAAATGAGATGTGACACCTAATATTTGGGATTAAGTAATCCATTGTAAAATTAATGTAAAATATAAATAAGGAGAATTGGAATATGAAAAGACACTAGGAGATGAAACCCAGAGTCTCTCCCTCCATGTACATATCTATGATCAATATTAATGCAAAATCACAATTTGCTTTGAGCTACCTCCTAGCCTGACATGGTATCAGAGAATAGGTCCCAGTTTTAGACTTGTAACTCCTGTATTTTGCCAGGATTCTGCTCCCATTTATAGTTTGCTGCGCGGAGATGTTGAGCGCATGACGGTGCTAGAGGTTTGCTGCCTGAAGGTGTTGTGGTGCGGTGAGTGTAACACCCCTCCCTTGTGTATTAAATTATTATAAACCTAAGCTAAGTTAAATCTAGGTGTGATATCCTCCCTTGTGTGTTAAATTCTTGTAAACCTAAGCTAAGGAAAGATAGGTTTGATATCCTCCTTTGTGGGTTAAACTATTCTAAACCTAAGCTGAGGAAAGCTATGTGATATGTAATATGAAAAACAAATGTGTTATTAAATAAATTAATAAAATAAATCACTTGGACGGTGGAGCACCAAGAGAGAGGAGATGCCTGCGAAATCCCATTGAGGAATGGGATAGAGATGAATCTTTCATGATAAAGCTTCTATATGTGATTCTATATAAGCTTCCATGGATTGGTGATCCATCGGATGGATGGGAGATAAAGATCCATTGGACATAAAGCTTTGCAGGAGGTAAAGACAAGATTTTATGAGGAAAAGCCTTGTGGGAGATAAATACGAGATTTTTCAAAAAAGACCTAGGAAATTAGAAAAATCCACAAAGCATGACACCGCTAATGGTAACTAAATCATGAAAGAGGGTATTAAATACCCAGTGCATTGATCAATTGAGGACAATTGATCCTTGGCAAGATCTTCGGCTTAGGGGGAATCAATGGTGATTCATGGCTGGGTGGTGGTGCTCCTCCCTCTAAGTGAGGTTTTTGTTGGTGTCAGATGTGTGGAATGTTTGTATGATGGACTCTTACTCTCTCTCTCTCTCTGTTGTAGTTCCAGTTTGTTTATGAGATTAGTTTCATAAGTTTATGTTATTGTTTGAGTTTTTCTATGTGATGATTGCCTAAGTTTCCTCGCCATGATAATGTCGCGTGAATTACATAGGCTTATGTATTAATAGACTTAATGGTGTTTCTCTCTACTCTGATGAGATTCACTTAAATGGTATGGGTTCTATATTAATCCTTACTGGTTATGAAGTTAAATCATTTAGCTAAGATATGTTGATGGTTGATCTATTATCTCTATTTCCTACTGTTGAAATGGTTAACCCATGTAGCTCAGTTGTATATACGAGGTGTTATATGTATGGAAATAATTGTTGTCTTATGTATGTGACCTTTAATGTATATGAGAAATGGTGGAATCATGGTAAATAGCTATTGTTACTGGTGTCACAACGTTAGATTTCTCATGATAGACTTGCATGCGGCCTTCTAGTGTGAAGTTATTTGTAGAAGTACATTAAATGGATTGACACATAATTAGATTCCCTGTGCTAATGTATTACTATGAAAGTGATGGCAGTATTGGACATATGACCTCTTTTACATCTAAGAATAGAGTTAGTAGCGCAAGCATGGCAGGCAGTGATATATATACTAACATGGATTATGTTGAGATTATGCATGAATATGTGAGATGGCTATGGATTCTCTAACTGATCGTATTACATTCACTACAGTGATATGGTATGATCATAATGCTCTAAAGTGATATCTACTTACGCATACTCACGAATTGAGGAAATAGGGTTTCCATTTTATGACTAATGGGTTAAGTATCTGTGTGTGCAAGTCTAACTAGTATGCATGGGAATGAAATTCTAGTCAATAACGTAGTGTACACTACAATGATCATGAAATTAATGTCCACTAGTGCTGGTAGAGTTTTACCCATATATTTTGATAGGGTGCCTACCATCGCAAGTTTAATGGTCGATCACATACATCAGATATGTTAATGAATGTAAGGTTCCATATAAGAGAACCAGTAAAATAATTAATGAGAAATTTGTACTATGGCCTAATAGTAATATGGCCGAGGTAATTTTAGAAGACAAGATCTGCAAAGAGGGGTAAATCTTTAACTGTGAATGAACCCAAAATTTTAAATTTATGGGTCCTAGAGGCTAAATTCCTAGGTAGGCTCAGGAGGTTCATTACAAATGGTATCGAAGAAATCAAGTTCAAACCTTGCGGCCTGTGGGCCAATATGCCTCCATAGGGTATGGACAAGTTTTAGCCTAAAATTGGCCTCATTACCTAAAACTCTTCTAAAGGGTCTTATAAGTGCACAGGTTGCTTATCCCTCTTCTCTACCCTTTAGTACCTTCATGAAATGCTACAATCAGCTTTCATGCAGCCCCAACCAGGGGCGGAAGTACTTTCGCGCTGCTAGGGCAGCGATCTGTGATATCTCCCAAACTAGGCTAAGTACCTTACTTATCTTATTAACATATCTTAATTAGCTTTGCATAAATAGATGTTCTTACTTGCGTTCACTTAACTAATACAATTATACACATCCGCACATCATATAACCATTAGAAGTGAAATTCATACCCAATATATCAGATGCATAAAAAGGAAATAAATACACGGAAATGATAGGGTACTCTTCTTTATTAAAAATTCCTAATAATTATAGACTCGACTCGCCCTGCGCACTCAGCTGCAGAGGTTTGTGCACTTAGTTGCGGACTTCTAGGCCTCTACACACTCAGCTACAGAGCCTCTACCTACGTCACGCGCTGCTTGGCCTTAGCCGCTGCTTCCTCTTTCCTTAGCTTTTCTGCCAAGACTCAAGGACTGTGAATATCACATCTTCAGTCGATAGGTATGGTAAATCATTCCACGTCTTTGTAGGGTCCTTTCGCGCCCTGATGAAAACATGGTGGAAATCTGTTTTGAACTCTGCAAAGCTCTGTAAACTAGCATAGACTGTGGGTGATAACTGCGGCTTGTGATTGATCGCCATCTGGATATTCATCTCCATTAGCACCCAGAAAATATTACTTTCTCTTATACCCTGCGTGTCCTTGGTCACCCACAGCGAAGCGTACTTCACTGCCTCTGGAAGTTCCGGCACAGCCGAAGGGAATTGACTATCTTTGGGAAACTCCCATGCCACCAATACAATTGATAACAAGATCCACACGTAATGAACGTTTTGTCCTGCTCCTATGCCTCGTGTCAGTTCGCAAGGAACTCACCGCATAGATTGTTCGCCCAGTTGAACTGGACTCCTTCTGCGCATGGGCCTCTATTGAAACCACTGGTGTGGGCACCACAACTGCGCGACACTTCTGCATCACCTTCCTTGCCAATATTTCTGTTACAACCTTGATTGTAGGGTTGTTAATGCTGGAGATGGCATACCCTCGCTTCTTCTTCTCTAGTTTGAACTTCTTCTTCATTACTTCCGCAAGGGCCAACTTGCCACCTTTTCCCTCTAAAATGTTGGCTGGATCCTCTCCTGAGTAAGGTAGCCATGTAATCCAGTGAATCAGATGGTTTGTGATAGGGATGGGCTCCTCCAGCCATAAGCACCCTTCATGTAACAAGCAGATCAACTACCTGATGATAAAGACGATCACTAGCGCGCGATGATAATGTGGCACCCAGAGCAAGTTAAGCAACTCGGCTTTCTCTACACCTCTGAGCTATGTCTGCGGCTCCAATTGAATTGTTCCAATAGTCGCGTTGATCCTCTGGTGCATTAACTTATCAATCTCTAAATGCGGGAACTTCTAGTGGTTTGCGAGGTCCAATCTTCAAATTTCAACACAGGAACCCATCCCAAGTGCGGTCCCTCAAAAATAATATCATCTGGGAGTAGCGGAGTTTGCGGAGAGCTCTTGCTCTCATCTATATCCTTCAGCACCTTGGCTTTACCCTTGCACGGAGGAACATATTCAAGTAACCAGGTAATAGGGTCCGCGCCCTGGGTTTCAACTTCCATCTCTATCCTCCTCATCTACCAGGATTTCTTCAAATTCTTCTTCCTCTTCGTCCTCTAGATTGATGTCCTTCCCCTTTTCCTGTAATGTGAGTTCGGTCCTCTATGGAATTCTGGGCGAGATGCACATTGGGATCATAGCATGCTTATGCTTCCTAGGTCTCAGTGTTCTAGGTGATTTAGGGACCTCAACTATCGCTGCAGCGCTCTCTAGCGCTTCTAGTTCTGCAATTTCCTGCGTGGCTTCCTCGGCTATCACTACTCCTATGTCCATGGCTTCTTTGGGTGCTGACATAACTCTATTCCAAAATTATTTCAGTGTCTTTGGTAGTTACTCAAACAATGAATTCACTTTCAGAGTCTCGAATAAGTTTCGGTTCATGAATACTTGAGTGCGCAACAACTCAATTCTCAAATTACCAAGTGTTTTTTGCTGGACAACCACTTGTAATTTATAGGGCCTTTTGAATTTGAATTCGACCGTTCCCCCCACATTCAACCCATTAATGCTAGATTGGCGAAAAATTTTCAAGAATCTAACCCA
Source organism: Pinus tabuliformis (assembly GCA_031772625.1). Lineage (NCBI taxonomy): Eukaryota > Viridiplantae > Streptophyta > Pinopsida > Pinales > Pinaceae > Pinus > Pinus tabuliformis. The sequence continues at coordinate 2,065,399,732 of CM062816.1, forward strand.
TAAAGTTTGCCTTAAATGCCTGCCGCCCGCTCCATTTGTCCTAAAACCAACCATCAAATCATGAATAGTGACTTTAACGGTCACTTTCCAATAGACCTGCGTGCTAGCGCAGCTGTCTTCGTGCTATCACGGACCCTATGGAACTTCACTGCTTCCCGGAGTCCTGACATCGCGCAGCTCCGGGCAATGTAATTTATAGTCTTGCACCTCCTTTCACCTACATGGAGCGCTAAGACTGTGCCACTTTCATATAGTCACATTGTCGGATCGCCGGTGTATGGCTTCAAGCGACTGCCATTCACCTTTCCTGGGAAGGGTTCTCCATTTAACTTGAGCAGCTGTACTGCACCTCCGTCAGTAATCTCCTTAATAATATACGACCCTAACCATTGCATCTTGAACTTTCCAGGGAATTGGTCAAACTTACAATCATACAAGAAAACCGATCGTTTGCCTTGAATGTACGCAACTTGATGTCAGTCGTGCCATGCCTTTTCACGCTGCCTTTGGAACTGTTGGTGAAATCCTACCAAAAATTGTTCTTCTTCGAGCTCATCCAGCTGCGAGCCTCTCTTCCAGGGCTCCGCGATCAGTCATACCTGTGAGCGTTGCTATGTGCAAACTAGGCACGATGTATTCCATAGGCATTGCGACCTCCACTCCATAGACAAGCCTAAAAGGTGTCTGTCCCGTTAGCTTCTTGCATGTTGTCCAATAATCCCATAAAACTGTAGGTATGCCCAGGTCCCAATCACTTCACTGAGCATTGCATACCTTAGTCAGCACGTTTTCAAGCACTTAGTTGAACGCTTCCATTGTTCTATTAGCCTCGGGTGATAAGGTGTGCTCTTTTTATGATACACTTGAAATTCCTCCATTAGTGTGTTGATCATCTCATTCAGAAAGTGCATACCACGATCACTCATCAAGATCCTCGGACTTCCGAATTAGGTCAGTACATGTTCAAATAGAAACTTTGCGGCAGTTGCGCCTGTGCAATCATTCACTGACTGCGCTTCTTGCCAATGAGTCAAATATTCTGTCACAGTGATAATATACCTCGCGTCTATCTTTCCTTGAGGTTTAATAGGTCCTACAAAATCTATTTCCACTTTTTGAAAGATTGCAACGTCATTTGTGGATTCAAAGGAATTTCATCCCTCCGCGATGGTTGGCCTGTTCATTAACATACATCACATGCCTTGCAATATGCTTTTGAATCCTGATGAAGGGTTGGCCACCACAACCCTGCGCGTATAATATTTTGCGCGGTTGCTCTTCCTACATAATGTCCTCCTGTGGCACCCCATGAGCATCTGCGAGGATGCTGCTTTGTTCAAACTCAGGTACATATCTTCGCGATATCTCATCATTCCCCATCTTGTATAGATGCCCAGTAATGCCAGAGAAATCTGCCACGCGCACCACTAATTCCTTCTTTTGCTGGACAGAGTATCCTTTCGGCGCAGTTCCAATTGTTATAAAGTGTACTATATCCTCTAAATGTCCATCCGCAATGCGCACATCAAAGAGCTACGCGTCAGGTAATGCTTCCTCCAAACTAGTAGGTTCTTCCCCTGTCTTGATGCATGACAGGTGATCTGGTCCCGCATTCAATCGTCCAGGCTTTACAACAACTTCAAAATCATACTCCTGGAACAATAAGAGCCATCTACAAATTCGTGCCCCCAACACAGGCTTATTGACCAGGTACTTTAGCGCAGAGTGATCTGTATACATCTTAAAGTTGCCTCCTAGCAAGTAGTGTCGATACTACTGTAGCGAATATACCATAGCTATGCCCTCGCGCTCAGTGGTGGAATAGTTCTTCTTTATTGGATAATTTGCGACTTACGAATGCGATAGGGTGATCTTAGCCTTCTCCACCATCATGTGTTAGTATTGAACCCAGCTCTATACACGACGTGTCGACATGTACATGAAACTCTTTCTTTGAGTTCGGGAAGACAAGAATCAGTGCAGTAACCATCTTTTCTTTCAATATATCCAATATCTTTTTACAGTCATCATTCTAGCAGAACGTGACATCCTTCTTCTACATTTTTTTTCCAGCGGCGCAGTGATTTGGGCATAGCCCTTGATAAAATTTCGGTAATATCCCGTGTGACCAAGAGTAGCGCGTAGCTTTTTCACACTCCTCAGCCCTTCGAAGTTGAGAATCACCGTGATCTTCATGGGGTCTACCATCAACACTTGTCTGCAAACTACATGCCCCAATAGGTTCCCAAAGGGAATGAGAAATAGATACTTCTTGAGGTTGAGTGCGATTTGCTATCTTCGACAGGTATCCAACATCAAGCATAAGCTCGCTACATGGCGCTTAACCAGCCTAAATACAATCCAGTCATTGAAATAGACCTCTAGGAACTTATGAATATATTCCTTGAATGCTGCAACAACCACACGCGAAAAGATAGCATGCGCATTCTTCAATCCAAACGACATGATAGTATATTGAAAGCAACCCCATTCAGTCGCGAAGGTTGTCTTGCTCCTATCCTTTGGCACGATTTTGATCTGATGGTACCCCGAGAACCCATCTGTGAAAGAATATGCTTCCTAACCACCTATATTTCCCAACACTTCATCCGTGAACGGAGTTAGGAAGGGATCATGCACACACGCATCATTCAATTTTCTGAGATCCACGCATATCCTTATCTCATCCTTCTGCTTCTTCTCTTGCACCACCATCAGACTTACCCAATCAGATTCTTCCACAAGCTCAATGATGCCTGCTACGAGCATTTTGTCTAGTTCTACACAGACCTTTTCCTTGTATTTCGGATTTAAGTGGTAAGGCCTCTTCTTAACTCGCTTTGTGTCGAGCTTTAATGTGATCTTCATTACTCCTAGATCTCCGATTATTCCTTTCAAATCCGTAAACTTGGTAAGGAATAAGTGCTGATATTCCCAGAGTAATTCAACGACCTTATCCACAATCGCGTCATCCCAGTAGTCCCCGATTTTCACAAATTTGGGTTCTACCTCCTTACCAATGTTCACCAGTTTATTTTTCACCGACATGGTTATATCAGGGTTCTCAATCTATGGTCGTTGAAACTTGCGGTGGCCTTCTTCTTCTGGCAACAGAACCATTTTTTGGCTTGAGGGGGCCTGACCCAGGTTCAACGTTAGTTAGCCAAACAAGTCCCTACACTACTGGCGCTTTCGACATCAACCCACGGAGCGCGGTCTGAAGTCTCACCCGAAGCAGTATGAGGGGATGCTGGAACCAAGTTTCCACACCCTTGAGATGGTTATGATGTTGGTTTGTTCCAACTATACCTGCCTTCGCGCAGGTTGCTTATCCCTCTGCTCTACCCTTCAGTACCTTTGCAAAATGCTACAATCAGCTTTCGCGCAGCCCCAACCAGGGCCGGAAGTCCTTTCGCGCTACTAGGGCAGTGATCTGCGATATCTCCAAAACTAGGCTAAGTAACTTACATATTTTGTTAACAGATCTTAGTTAGCTTTGCGTAAACAGATGTTCTTAGTTGCGTTCACTTAACCAATACAATTATACACATTCACGCATCATATAATAATTAGAAGTGAAATTCATACCCAATATCTCAGATGCATAAACAGGAAATAAAGACGCAAAAATGATAGAATACTATTCTTTATTGATAATTCCAGATAATTATAGACTCGACTCACCCTGCGCACTTAGCGGCAGGGGTCCGCGCACTCAGTTGCAGACTTACAGGCCTCTGCGCACTTAGCGGCAGGGGTCCGCGCACTCAGTTGCAGACTTCTAGGCCTTTGCGCACGCAGCTGTAGAGCCTCTACCTACGCTACGACCCAAAACTTAGGCTTCTATTTTAGAGCTATCTCTCATACATCTTCGATCTTAATCCATCAGGTCGATTCATGAAACATTTTGCATGGAATCTGAGAATCTAACTAAGGAATAAAATTCTCTCAAAGAATAGTTCTTTTTCAAGAATAAAAAATAAAAAATAAAAAATGGAGTTCGGAAGTGAAGTTATGAATAATTTAAAATCATCACTTTTTAGGGTCTTTTTCATAGACGACAATGAATTTTACATATTGGATACCTTTCGATAGAAAGTGCAAATGTAGTCAAACTACTACTAGAATATTCAAAGAAGTGGTGGCATTTCATGATTGGGTTCATAATAGCATATTTAAGGTGTACAACACAATTTTCGATCAATTTACATCTTTAGTCTCAAACCCTAACTACATAAGGGAGGTCCTTTGAAAACTAAGTGGTTCTCTCTAAAACCCTAGTTCTTTTTTTGGGTTTTCAAGTAAGATGTATTTTACAGGAAAAGATGATGGTCCTAACATTGAATAATATATGAATAAATTTATTTCCAAAGGGGGAGAGGGATAGAAATTGTGGGTACGTATAAATTTAAAAGATGATGTATTCATATGGTGTAAATTATATAATTGTCAAAATGTATGAGAATTTTTCATATGAGAATTTCAAAAAAAACATTTCTAGATAAGTGGTTGTCTCATGTTTTGAGGAAGGATAAGAGCACTAGTTATTCATTTTCACGTGACAACTTCATATCACAAGCTCATGGATGTATTCAACAAGAGTATCAATGTTTCTATTAAAGTTGCAAGCATAATTTCATCAACGTTAACTTGGCTAAAGGATTGCAGGTTCCCACAAAAATATATTCAAACCACACGGGTTGAAGAAGAAATTGTTTAATTTTTAAAGATTCGAAGGTTTACGTGAATAACTAAGTGTTGCATTCAAATTTTTATGTTTTAGATATGCATGATATGCATATTGTTTTGGATATCCTTGGATGGACTAAGTTGGTACAATTAATATTAATATGCAAAAGAAGTTATTGACCCTTTGGTACAAGAAAAAGAATATCACATTATATGATATGTCTCTTAGTAAGTATGAAGGGTCCAAGGGACCATATGAACAAATCCCCATAGAGAAAATGATTGCAATACCTAAAAATATACCAAATGAAGAATCCATGGTTAAATAAGAAGAAGTAATTATAGAAGTAATTCAAGAAAATCCAATGTGAGGGTATGAAAAGGAAGATAAATCCAATGAACCACATGTTGAAGAGTCATGGAAAGAAGAATCAAATGAAGAGTTAAATCTTGAGACATAAAAAAAAACCTATAAAAGAACTTAAAGAAAAGCACCAAGAAGGTTAAGATGGATTTAATGAACCACACACTGAAGAAATAGAGAAAGAAGTTCCAATAGCTATGTGTTGATGTCCGAAATTGTCCTAACTCAACACGGGAGGAGCTACTCGGTCAGAGTACCAATTAGACACTTTTTCGTTAATGGCAATCTTGATTGGAATTTTGGGACCAGTTTACCCTTCATGAAGTGGTGCTCTAACAAATGGAAGCCTGATTTGATGCAAGGATATTTTTTGACAGTTTGAAAATATGAGCAAAATGCAGTGATCTAAGTCTACTCTAAATGCAATCTTCTAAGTCTATGTTTACTGATTTATATATAGGCATAGGCTCAAACTTATGTCCATGGAAATCGGAGATGGATAGAACATTCGACAACTCAAGATCAATCGAAAAACTATTATTGAGACCGTAACTGCAAATACGAAAACTACAATGATTTACAAGGATAAGTAAAGAGATCCAAAATATAACAAGACACTCATATGAACATATGACAACTTTATGTAACAATTGTTTTTCCTTGACCCTGCAAATTAGTGAATCCAAAATCAAATCATTTGAAAGGAGTTAATCACTACCTGTAGCATCCATGCACAAATTACTAGTAACATATATTTGTGAAGTAAGAAGATGAATAAAATGATCAACATATTTACATAAATCAATATTTCATTCACCCTTGTGCATCAAATACAATAACAGTTTTAAAAATAGGCAGTCACTACAACATTACCCGGTAAATTCATGAAAGTAAGTTAAAAGATTAGCATAACATAACTTTGTTGGCACTTATATATATATATATATATATAATGATAATCATGATATGCTCAATAGAAACTGAAACTAGACATTATATAATTCTACCAGACAGAGCCGAAAGTATTATACTTGGTTGGTCTAAAAAAAATCATAAGTCAATTTTAAACAAACAACGAAGAATTTTTACCATGGTAATGTATCAAACGCTTTGTCGACAATTCATTGAGCAGGTTTAGTAATAATGACGAGTGAAATGGGTTACAAGATGCCTTCTGGGCACTGTCTACTGCAATTTTTGAACCCCATTCTCAATGCAGAGACTAGTTTTTATAAGTTTTTTGAACTACTACAAGATTCTATTACAATTACAAAGAAACAAGATTTTTTAACTAATTGCAAAAACCACCACTCAATTCACAAGGAGTATTGTTTGGTTGGAACTGTGCAAATCTCTCGCTTTTCCAGTGCATTGTCGAATATGTCGTAAACAACAACATCTTTTAGAATGACTGATGCAACAAATATCCACTTTTTGTGTTCCCTAAGATCCGATTTTTGTGTTCCCTCTGGCGTACGATGTGAATCTCGCCCACAATGAAAACCTGCAACAACAAAAAAATGTTCATTAAAACCCATACCAATTGATAAATTAAACAAAATATGCAAGACAGAAAAGAAATGATGTGGAGGGTTTTGCTAGTGGGCAGTGGACATCAGATAAATTCCAGGTATGCTTGGATGGTTTCGCTATCCCAGCAAACCTTGATATATATATTTGTGTTAGCTTTATGAGAGTAATCCCACGTGTATGAGGCAGAATGAGGGGTAAGGTCTTAAATATGCAGCAAATTAAATTGTGTGTCAAGTAACAAAGGTTGTTCTCCTCGGTCTTGGTGTTGTATGGTGTGGTGCTTATGATTTGTGACTTGGCATAGATGCTAGGGGCGTTATTTCTTGATTGATAGCTTGCGGTGGTGTTATGACTTGAGGCTTGGCCACTAAGGGCTATGTTCATTGAACAACACATTTTTTTTTAATACATACAATATATATACAAACAAATGCACATCATATTACAAAGTTTACAATATTTAAACATAAGTTTTCATATGATAATTACAATGTGAAATTTTGTTATATAAACAACACATTTTTTTTTAATACATACAATATATATACAAACAAATGCACATCATATTACAAAGTTTACAATATTTAAACATAAGTTTTCATATGATAATTACAATGTGAAATTTTGTTATATATATATATATATATATATATATACTATTAGTTTATTTATGATTTTCCCTTATTCAATGCAAGTACCAAGTGATGTGGATAAGAAAACAAAACCCATGAAAAATGTGTATTGCAGGATGATATGAAGAAGATACCCATAACTAAAACAAGGCAAATTTGAGGTTATAAAAAGTACCACACAAGGGTTTCTAAGATGAAAACAACTAAAAAAATCATATATTAAAGTTGCACTTCACGTTATCTTACTAACTAATTGATAATAACAAAATGTTTAAAAGTTGTGTCATTATTTCATGAGTATATTTTAAAATTAGATGTGAAAGTTTCTTAACGAGTATAACATTTTTATACTACTATTAACACACTCATATTAATAAATTTGGTTGATATATACAGTAGGCATCAATTTTTTATTTTTAATAAAGATTTTATTCTTTATTCTCATAATAAATGTTTTAATTAATTATTGCAAGGATCACAAGAATAGAATGAGCGGTTATACTTTACACTCTAATTTCAATATTTGCATGTAAAACGATTGTCAAATAACACCATTTTCGCATACCCCACTATCTTTCATTTGTAAGGGTTACTTGTGATCCAATCACTGAAATTGAACGATGTTAAAATAATGAAAACAAAATTTATTAGAGTGAGGAGGAGGATTCAAAATATAAAAGAGATGAAATGAAATGAGCATTTAACCATTTTAAAAAATTGGTAACCTAAAATTTGCATAAAAATGGAATGATAAAAGAAACACAAAAAATCATCTAAATTTCACTATTTCATCTAACGAGACAATGAGATGTCAAATGCTGCATGTGGTTTTGCATTGCTATCTGTCACATCCAAGCACTTTGATTTTCTTAAATTCATCATGTTTCTCGGAGTTATTCTAAATTATAGTTCATAATCTTCTAAACTATAGTTCATAATCTTCTAAACGAAGATTGAAATCAAATCCTTGGAGGAAGGTTGAAATCAAACCCTCTCACTCATTTATTTAAAAATCAAAATTTGTCAAAGTTTTTAAAATTAAATATGTTATCCTTTGATTTTCTTTGATTTGAAACTAAAAACGGTTTCACATACTTTTCATATTAGATGGTGTATTAAACAAAGAATGTTCTCTTGAAATCAAATTTTGTCCACTCATTTATTTAAGAATCAAAATTCCTCAAGGTTTTTAAAATTAAATATGTTATTCTTTGATATTTTTTTTTGATTTGAAACTAAAAACCCTTTCACATACTTTTCATATCATCCTTTGGATAATATATTAGACCAAGAATATTATCTTGAAAACAAATCACGTCCACCCATTTATTTAAAAATCAAAAATCTTGAAGCCCAACTCCAATATAGACCATGCTTACTATTTAAATATGGACAATAAACATACAATATTTGTTGTTATTATATTTTTTAGTTAACTATTCTATAATGTTTCATTGCTATTATATTTTCCAGTTAACTATTATATAACATTTCATTTGCTTCTCTGTTGCATCTAGTTAGTCTTTGTTGTTTATGACACTAGATTATTAGTAATTTATTACATGATATTATTAGTTTCTTTTTTTGGTTGGGTTAGTGTTGGTAGATAATTTTATGGGTTCTTGATTTTATTATACATGAAATATTATTTATGAAATCAAGTTTCTTGATGTATTAAATATTTACAATGGATTTTTTTGTAGCTAATGGAAAATTTGAAATTTTATTTGAGTACATAATGAGAAATGAGATGTGACACCTAATATTTGGGATTAAGTAATCCATGTAAAATAATGTAAATATAAAATAAGGAGAATTGGAATATGAAAAGACACTAGGAGATGAAACCCAAGAGTCTCTCCCTCCATGTACATATCTATGATCAATATTAATGCAAAATCACAATTTGCTTTGAGCTACCTCCTAGCCTGACATGGTATCAGAGAATAGGTCCCAGTTTAGACTTGTAACTCCTGTATTTTGCCAGTATTCTGCTCCCATTTATAGTTTGCTGCGCGGAGATGTTGAGCGCATGACGGTGCTAGAGGTTTGCTGCCTGAAGGTGTTGTGGTGCGGTGAGTGTAACACCCCTCCCTTGTGTATTAAATTATTATAAACCTAAGCTAAGTTAAATCTAGGTGTGATATCCTCCCTTGTGTGTTAAATTCTTGTAAACCTAAGCTAAGGAAAGATAGGTTTGATATCCTCCTTTGTGGGTTAAACTATTCTAAACCTAAGCTGAGGAAAGCTATGTGATATGTAATATGAAAAACAAATGTGTTATTAAATAAATTAATAAAATAAATCACTTGGACGGTGGAGCACCAAGAGAGAGGAGATGCCTGCGAAATCCCATTGAGGAATGGGATAGAGATGAATCTTTCATGATAAAGCTTCTATATGTGATTCTATATAAGCTTCCATGGATTGGTGATCCATCGGATGGATGGGAGATAAAGATCCATTGGACATAAAAGCTTTGCAGGAGGTAAAGACAAGATTTTATGAGGAAAAGCCTTGTGGGAGATAAATACGAGATTTTTCAAAAAAGACCTAGGAAATTAGAAAAATCCACAAAAGCATGACACCGCTAATGGTAACTAAATCATGAAAGAGGGTATTAAATACCCAGTGCATTGATCAATTGAGGACAATTGATCCTTGGCAAGATCTTCGGCTTAGGGGGAATCAATGGTGATTCATGGCTGGGTGGTGGTGCTCCTCCCTCTAAGTGAGGTTTTTGTTGGTGTCAGATGTGTGGAATGTTTGTATGATGACTCTTACTCTCTCTCTCTCTCTGTTGTAGTTCCAGTTTGTTTATGAGATTAGTTTCATAAGTTTATGTTATTGTTTGAGTTTTTCTATGTGATGATTGCCTAAGTTTCCTCGCCATGATAATGTCGCGTGAATTACATAGGCTTATGTATTAATAGACTTAATGGTGTTTCTCTCTACTCTGATGAGATTCACTTAAATGGTATGGGTTCTATATTAATCCTTACTGGTTATGAAGTTAAATCATTTAGCTAAGATATGTTGATGGTTGATCTATTATCTCTATTTCCTACTGTTGAAATGGTTAACCCATGTAGCTCAGTTGTATATACGAGGTGTTATATGTATGGAAATAATTGTTGTCTTATGTATGTGACCTTTAATGTATATGAGAAATGGTGGAATCATGGTAAATAGCTATTGTTACTGGTGTCACAACGTTAGATTTCTCATGATAGACTTGCATGCGGCCTTCTAGTGTGAAGTTATTTGTAGAAGTACATTAAATGGATTGACACATAATTAGATTCCCTGTGCTAATGTATTACTATGAAAGTGATGGCAGTATTGGACATATGACCTCTTTTACATCTAAGAATAGAGTTAGTAGCGCAAGCATGGCAGGCAGTGATATATATACTAACATGGATTATGTTGAGATTATGCATGAATATGTGAGATGGCTATGGATTCTCTAACTGATCGTATTACATTCACTACAGTGATATGGTATGATCATAATGCTCTAAAGTGATATCTACTTACGCATACTCACGAATTGAGGAAATAGGGTTTCCCATTTTATGACTAATGGGTTAAGTATCTGTGTTGCAAGTCTAACTAGTATGCATGGGAATGAAATTCTAGTCAATAACGTAGTGTACACTACAATGATCATGAAATTAATGTCCACTAGTGCTGGTAGAGTTTTACCCATATATTTTGATAGGGTGCCTACCATCGCAAGTTTAATGGTCGATCACATACATCAGATATGTTAATGAATGTAAGGTTCCATATAAGAGAACCAGTAAAATAATTAATGAGAAATTTGTACTATGGCCTAATAGTAATATGGCCGAGGTAATTTTAGAAGACAAGATCTGCAAAGAGGGGTAAATCTTTAACTGTGAATGAACCCAAAATTTTAAATTTATGGGTCCTAGACGCTAAATTCCTAGGTAGGCTCAGGAGGTTCATTACAAATGGTATCGAAGAAATCAAGTTCAAACCTTGCGGCCTGTGGGCCAATATGCCTCCATAGGGTATGGACAAGTTTTAGCCTAAAATTGGCCTCATTACCTAAAACTCTTCTAAAGGGTCTTATAAGTGCACAGGTTGCTTATCCCTCTTCTCTACCCTTTAGTACCTTCATGAAATGCTACAATCAGCTTTCATGCAGCCCCAACCAGGGGCGGAAGTACTTTCGCGCTGCTAGGGCAGCGATCTGTGATATCTCCCAAACTAGGCTAAGTACCTTACTTATCTTATTAACATATCTTAATTAGCTTTGCATAAATAGATGTTCTTACTTGCGTTCACTCAACTAATACAATTATACACATCCGCACATCATATAACCATTAGAAGTGAAATTCATACCCAATATATCAGATGCATAAAAAGGAAATAAATACACGGAAATGATAGGGTACTCTTCTTTATTAAAAATTCCTAATAATTATAGACTCGACTCGCCCTGCGCACTCAGCTGCAGAGGTTTGTGCACTTAGTTGCGGACTTCTAGGCCTCTACACACTCAGCTACAGAGCCTCTACCTACGTCACGCGCTGCTTGGGCCTTAGCCGCTGCTTCCTCTTTCCTTAGCTTTTCTGCCAAGACTCAAGGACTGTGAATATCACATCTTCAGTCGATAGGTATGGTAAATCATTCCACGTCTTTGTAGGGTCCTTTCGCGCCCTGATGAAAACATGGTGGAAATCTGTTTTGAACTCTGCAAAGCTCTGTAAACTAGCATAGACTGTGGGTGATAACTGCGGCTTGTGATTGATCGCCATCTGGATATTCATCTCCATTAGCACCCAGAAAATATTACTTTCTCTTATACCCTGCGTGTCCTTGGTCACCCACAGCGAAGCGTACTTCACTGCCTCTGGAAGTTCCGGCACAGCCGAAGGGAATTGACTATCTTTGGGAAACTCCCATGCCACCAATACAATTGATAACAAGATCCACACGTAATGAACGTTTTGTCCTGCTCCTATGCCTCGTGTCAGTTCGCAAGGAACTCACCGCATAGATTGTTCGCCCAGTTGAACTGGACTCCTTCTGCGCATGGGCCTCTATTGAAACCACTGGTGTGGGCACCACAACTGCGCGACACTTCTGCATCACCTTCCTTGCCAATATTTCTGTTACAACCTTGATTGTAGGGTTGTTAATGCTGGAGATGGCATACCCTCGCTTCTTCTTCTCTAGTTTGAACTTCTTCTTCATTACTTCCGCAAGGGCCAACTTGCCACCTTTTCCCTCTAAAATGTTGGCTGGATCCTCTCCTGAGTAAGGTAGCCATGTAATCCAGTGAATCAGATGGTTTGTGATAGGGATGGGCTCCTCCAGCCATAAGCACCCTTCATGTAACAAGCAGATCAACTACCTGATGATAAAGACGATCACTAGCGCGCGATGATAATGTGGCACCCAGAGCAAGTTAAGCAACTCGGCTTTCTCTACACCTCTGAGCTATGTCTGCGGCTCCAATTGAACTGTTCCAATAGTCGCGTTGATCCTCTGGTGCATTAACTTATCAATCTCTAAATGCGGGAACTTCTAGTGGTTTGCGAGGTCCCAATCTTCAAATTTCAACACAGGAACCCATCCCAAGTGCGGTCCCTCAAAAATAATATCATCTGGGAGTAGCGGAGTTTGCGGAGAGCTCTTGCTCTCATCTATATCCTTCAGCACCTTGGCTTTACCCTTGCACGGAGGAACATATTCAAGTAACCAGGTAATAGGGTCCGCGCCCTGGGTTTCAACTTCCATCTCTACATCCTCCTCATCTACCAGGATTTCTTCAAATTCTTCTTCCTCTTCGTCCTCTAGATTGATGTCCTTCCCCTTTTCCTGTAATGTGAGTTCGGTCCTCTATGGAATTCTGGGCGAGATGCACATTGGGATCATAGCATGCTTATGCTTCCTAGGTCTCAGTGTTCTAGGTGATTTAGGGACCTCAACTATCGCTGCAGCGCTCTCTAGCGCTTCTAGTTCTGCAATTTCCTGCGTGGCTTCCTCGGCTATCACTACTCCTATGTCCATGGCTTCTTTGGGTGCTGACATAACTCTATTCCAAAATTATTTCAGTGTCTCTGGTAGTTGCTCAAACAATGAATTCACTTTCAGAGTCTCGAATAAGTCTCGGTTCATGAATACTTGAGCGCGCAACAACTCAATTCTCAAATTACCAAGTGTTTTTTGCTGGACAACCACTTGTAATTTATAGGGCCTTTTGAATTTGAATTCGACCGTTCCCCCACATTCAACCCATTAATGCTAGATTGGCGACAAATTTTCAAGAATCTAACCCATAAAGTTTGCCTTAAATGCCTGCCGCCCGCTCCATTTGTCCTAAAACCAACCATCAAATCATGAATAGTGACTTTAACGGTCACTTTCCAATAGACCTGCGTGCTAGCGCAGCTGTCTTCGTGCTATCACGGACCCTATGGAACTTCACTGCTTCCCGGAGTCCTGACATCGCGCAGCTCCCGGGCAATGTAATTTATAGTCTTGCACCTCCTTTCACCTACATGGAGCGCTAAGACTGTGCCACTTTCATATAGTCACATTGTCGGATCGCCGGTGTATGGCTTCAAGCGACTGCCATTCACCTTTCCTGGGAAGGGTTCTCCATTTAACTTGAGCAGCTGTACTGCACCTCCGTCAGTAATCTCCTTAATAATATACGACCCTAACCATTGCATCTTGAACTTTCCAGGGAATTGGTCAAACTTACAATCATACAAGAAAACCGGATCGTTTGCCTTGAATGTACGCAACTTGATGTCAGTCGTGCCATGCCTTTTCACGCTGCCTTTGGAACTGTTGGTGAAATCCTACCAAAAATTGTTCTTCTTCGAGCTCATCCAGCTGCGAGCCTCTCTTCCAGGGCTCCGCGATCAGTCATACCTGTGAGCGTTGCTATGTGCAAACTAGGCACGATGTATTCCATAGGCATTGCGACCTCCACTCCATAGACAAGCCTAAAAGGTGTCTGTCCCGTTAGCTTCTTGCATGTTGTCCAATAATCCCATAAAACTGTAGGTATGCCCAGGTCCCAATCACTTCACTGAGCATTGCATACCTTAGTCAGCACGTTTTCAAGCACTTAGTTGAACGCTTCCATTGTTCTATTAGCCTCGGGTGATAAGGTGTGCTCTTTTTATGATACACTTGAAATTCCTCCATTAGTGTGTTGATCATCTCATTCAGAAAGTGCATACCACGATCACTCATCAAGATCCTCGGACTTCCGAATTAGGTCAGTACATGTTCAAATAGAAACTTTGCGGCAGTTGCGCCTGTGCAATCATTCACTGACTGCGCTTCTTGCCAATGAGTCAAATATTCTGTCACAGTGATAATATACCTCGCGTCTATCTTTCCTTGAGGTTTAATAGGTCCTACAAAATCTATTTCCACTTTTTGAAAGGTTGCAACGTCATTTGTGGATTCAAAGGAATTTCATCCCTCCGCGATGGTTGGCCTGTTCATTAACATACATCACATGCCTTGCAATATGCTTTTGAATCCTGATGAAGGGTTGGCCACCACAACCCTGCGCGTATAATATTTTGCGCGGTTGCTCTTCCTACATAATGTCCTCCTGTGGCACCCCCATGAGCATCTGCGAGGATGCTGCTTTGTTCAAACTCAGGTACATATCTTCGCGATATCTCATCATTCCCCATCTTGTATAGATGCCCAGTAATGCCAGAGAAATCTGCCACGCGCACCACTAATTCCTTCTTTTGCTGGACAGAGTATCCTTTCGGCGCAGTTCCAATTGTTATAAAGTGTACTATATCCTCTAAATGTCCATCCGCAATGCGCACATCAAAGAGCTACGCGTCAGGTAATGCTTCCTCCAAACTAGTAGGTTCTTCCCCTGTCTTGATGCATGACAGGTGATCTGGTCCCGCATTCAATCGTCCAGGCTTTACAACAACTTCAAAATCATACTCCTGGAACAATAAGAGCCATCTACAAATTCGTGCCCCCAACACAGGCTTATTGACCAGGTACTTTAGCGCAGAGTGATCTGTATACATCTTAAAGTTGCCTCCTAGCAAGTAGTGTCGATACTACTGTAGCGAATATACCATAGCTATGCCCTCGCGCTCAGTGGTGGAATAGTTCTTCTCTTTATTGGATAATTTGCGACTTACGAATGCGATAGGGTGATCTTAGCCTTCTCCACCATCATGTGTTAGTATTGAACCCAGCTCTATACACGACGTGTCGACATGTACATGAAACTCTTTCTTTGAGTTCGGGAAGACAAGAATCAGTGCAGTAACCATCTTTTCTTTCAATATATCCAATATCTTTTTACAGTCATCATTCTAGCAGAACGTGACATCCTTCTTCTACATTTTTTTCCAGCGGCGCAGTGATTTGGGCATAGCCCTTGATAAAATTTCGGTAATATCCCGTGTGACCAAGAGTAGCGCGTAGCTTTTTCACACTCCTCAGCCCTTCGAAGTTGAGAATCACCGTGATCTTCATGGGGTCTACCATCAACACTTGTCTGCAAACTACATGCCCCAATAGGTTCCCAAAGGGAATGAGAAATAGATACTTCTTGAGGTTGAGTGTGATTTGCTATCTTCGACAGGTATCCAACATCAAGCATAAGCTCGCTACATGGCGCTTAACCAGCCTAAATACAATCCAGTCATTGAAATAGACCTCTAGGAACTTATGAATATATTCCTTGAATGCTGCAACAACCACACGCGAAAAGATAGCATGCGCATTCTTCAATCCAAACGACATGATAGTATATTGAAAGCAACCCCATTCAGTCGCGAAGGTTGTCTTGCTCCTATTCTTTGGCACGATTTTGATCTGATGTTACCCCGAGAACCCATCTGTGAAAGAATATGATTCCTAACCTCCTATATTTCCCAACACTTCATCCGTGAACGGAGTTAGGAAGGGATCATGCACACACGCATCATTCAATTTTCTGAGATCCACGCATATCCTTATCTCATCCTTCTGCTTCTTCTCTTGCACCACCATCAGACTTACCCAATCAGATTCTTCCACAAGCTCAATGATGCCTGCTACGAGCATTTTGTCTAGTTCTACACAGACCTTTTCCTTGTATTTCGGATTTAAGTGGTAAGGCCTCTTCTTAACTCGCTTTGTGTCGAGCTTTAATGTGATCTTCATTACTCCTAGATCTCCGATTATTCCTTTCAAATCCGTAAACTTGGTAAGGAATAAGTGCTGATATTCCCGGAGTAATTCAACGACCTTATCCACAATCGCGTCATCCCAGTAGTCCCCGATTTTCACAAATTTGGGTTCTACCTCCTTACCAATGTTCACCAGTTTATTTTTCACCGACATGGTTATATCAGGGTTCTCAATCTATGGTCGTTGAAACTTGCGGTGGCCTTCTTCTTCTGGCAACAGAACCATTTTTTGGCTTGAGGGGGCCTGACCCAGGTTCAACGTTAGTTAGCCAAACAAGTCCCTACACTACTGGCGCTTTCGACATCAACCCACGGAGCGCGGTCTGAAGTCTCACCCGAAGCAGTATGAGGGGATGCTGGAACCAAGTTTCCACACCCTTGAGATGGTTATGATGTTGGTTTGTTCCAACTATACCTGCCTTCGCGCAGGTTGCTTATCCCTCTGCTCTACCCTTCAGTACCTTTGCAAAATGCTACAATCAGCTTTCGCGCAGCCCCAACCAGGGCCGGAAGTCCTTTCGCGCTACTAGGGCAGTGATCTGCGATATCTCCAAAACTAGGCTAAGTAACTTACATATTTTGTTAACAGATCTTAGTTAGCTTTGCGTAAACAGATGTTCTTAGTTGCGTTCACTTAACCAATACAATTATACACATTCACGCATCATATAAGAATTAGAAGTGAAATTCATACCCAATATCTCAGATGCATAAACAGGAAATAAAGACGCAGAAATGATAGAATACTATTCTTTATTGATAATTCCAGATAATTATAGACTCGACTCACCCTGCGCACTTAGCGGCAGGGGTCCGCGCACTCAGTTGCAGACTTATAGGCCTCTGCGCACTTAGCGGCAGGGGTCCGCGCACTCAGTTGCAGACTTCTAGGCCTTTGCGCACGCAGCTGTAGAGCCTCTACCTACGCTACGACCCAAAACTTAGGCTTCTATTTTAGAGCTATCTCTCATACATCTTCGATCTTAATCCATCAGGTCGATTCATGAAACATTTTGCATGGAATCTGAGAATCTAACTAAGGAATAAAATTCTCTCAAAGAATAGTTCTTTTTCAAGAATAAAAAATAAAAAATAAAAAATGGAGTTCGGAAGTGAAGTTATGAATAATTTAAAATCATCACTTTTTAGGGTCTTTTTCATAGACGACAATGAATTTTACAGATTGGATACCTTTCGATAGAAAGCGCAAATGTAGTCAAACTACTACTAGAATATTCAAAGAAGTGGTGGCATTTCATGATTGGGTTCATAATAGCATATTTAAGGTGTACAACACAATTTTCGATCAATTTACATCTTTAGTCTCAAACCCTAACTACATAAGGGAGGTCCTTTGAAAACTAAGTGGTTCTCTCTAAAACCCTAGTTCTTTTTTTGGGTTTTCAAGTAAGATGTATTTTACAGGAAAAGATGATGGTCCTAACATTGAATAATATATGAATAAATTTATTTCCAAAGGGGGAGAGGGATAGAAATTGTGGGTACGTATAAATTTAAAAGATGATGTATTCATATGGTGTAAATTATATAATTGTCAAAATGTATGAGAATTTTTCATATGAGAATTTCAAAAAAAACATTTCTAGATAAGTGGTTGTCTCATGTTTTGAGGAAGGATAAGAGCACTAGTTATTCATTTTCACGTGACAACTTCATATCACAAGCTCATGGATGTATTCAACAAGAGTATCAATGTTTCTATTAAAGTTGCAAGCATAATTTCATCAACGTTAACTTGG
The DNA here is from genome assembly GCA_031772625.1 of Pinus tabuliformis. Taxonomy (NCBI): domain Eukaryota; kingdom Viridiplantae; phylum Streptophyta; class Pinopsida; order Pinales; family Pinaceae; genus Pinus; species Pinus tabuliformis. Next base: position 2,065,417,928 of record CM062816.1, read on the forward strand.
CTAAAGGATTGCAGGTTCCCACAAAAATATATTCAAACCACACGGGTTGAAGAAGAAATTGTTTAAATTTTTAAAGATTCGAAGGTTTACGTGAATAACTAAGTGTTGCATTCAAATTTTTATGTTTTAGATATGCATGATATGCATATTGTTTTGGGATATCCTTGGATGGACTAAGTTGGTACAATTAATATTAATATGCAAAAGAAGTTATTGACCCTTTGGTACAAGAAAAAGAATATCACATTATATGATATGTCTCTTAGTAAGTATGAAGGGTCCAAGGGACCATATGAACAAATCCCCATAGAGAAAATGATTGCAATACCTAAAAATATACCAAATGAAGAATCCATGGTCAAATAAGAAGAAGTAATTATAGAAGTAATTCAAGAAAATCCAATGTGAGGGTATGAAAAGGAAGATAAATCCAATGAACCACATGTTGAAGAGTCATGGAAAGAAGAATCAAATGAAGAGTTAAATCTTGAGACATAAAAAAAAACCTATAAAAGAACTTAAAGAAAAGCACCAAGAAGGTTAAGATGGATTTAATGAACCACACACTGAAGAAATAGAGAAAGAAGTTCCAATAGCTATGTGTTGATGTCCGAAATTGTCCTAACTCAACACGGGAGGAGCTACTCGGTCAGAGTACCAATTAGACACTTTTTCGTTAATGGCAATCTTGATTGGAATTTTGGGACCAGTTTACCCTTCATGAAGTGGTGCTCTAACAAATGGAAGCCTGATTTGATGCAAGGATATTTTTTGACAGTTTGAAAATATGAGCAAAATGCAGTGATCTAAGTCTACTCTAAATGCAATCTTCTAAGTCTATGTTTACTGATTTATATATAGGCATAGGCTCAAACTTATGTCCATGGAAATCGGAGATGGATAGAACATTCGACAACTCAAGATCAATCGAAAAACTATTATTGAGACCGTAACTGCAAATACGAAAACTACAATGATTTACAAGGATAAGTAAAGAGATCCAAAATATAACAAGACACTCATATGAACATATGACAACTTTATGTAACAATTGTTTTTCCTTGACCCTGCAAATTAGTGAATCCAAAATCAAATCATTTGAAAGGAGTTAATCACTACCTGTAGCATCCATGCACAAATTACTAGTAACATATATTTGTGAAGTAAGAAGATGAATAAAATGATCAACATATTTACATAAATCAATATTTCATTCACCCTTGTGCATCAAATACAATAACAGTTTTAAAAATAGGCAGTCACTACAACATTACCCGGTAAATTCATGAAAGTAAGTTAAAAGATTAGCATAACATAACTTTGTTGGCACTTATATATATATATATATATATAATGATAATCATGATATGCTCAATAGAAACTGAAACTAGACATTATATAATTCTACCAGACAGAGCCGAAAGTATTATACTTGGTTGGTCTAAAAAAAATCATAAGTCAATTTTAAACAAACAACGAAGAATTTTTACCATGGTAATGTATCAAACGCTTTGTCGACAATTCATTGAGCAGGTTTAGTAATAATGACGAGTGAAATGGGTTACAAGATGCCTTCTGGGCACTGTCTACTGCAATTTTTGAACCCCATTCTCAATGCAGAGACTAGTTTTTATAAGTTTTTTGAACTACTACAAGATTCTATTACAATTACAAAGAAACAAGATTTTTTAACTAATTGCAAAAACCACCACTCAATTCACAAGAAGGAGTATTGTTTGGTTGGAACTGTGCAAATCTCTCGCTTTTCCAGTGCATTGTCGAATATGTCGTAAACAACAACATCTTTTAGAATGACTGATGCAACAAATATCCACTTTTTGTGTTCCCTAAGATCCGATTTTTGTGTTCCCTCTGGCGTACGATGTGAATCTCGCCCACAATGAAAACCTGCAACAACAAAAAAATGTTCATTAAAACCCATACCAATTGATAAATTAAACAAAATATGCAAGACAGAAAAGAAATGATGTGGAGGGTTTTGCTAGTGGGCAGTGGACATCAGATAAATTCCAGGTATGCTTGGATGGTTTCGCTATCCCAGCAAACCTTGATATATATATTTGTGTTAGCTTTATGAGAGTAATCCCACGTGTATGAGGCAGAATGAGGGGTAAGGTCTTAAATATGCAGCAAATTAAATTGTGTGTCAAGTAACAAAGGTTGTTCTCCTCGGTCTTGGTGTTGTATGGTGTGGTGCTTATGATTTGTGACTTGGCATAGATGCTAGGGGCGTTATTTCTTGATTGATAGCTTGCGGTGGTGTTATGACTTGAGGCTTGGCCACTAAGTGCTATGTTCATTGAACAACACATTTTTTTTTAATACATACAATATATATACAAACAAATGCACATCATATTACAAAGTTTACAATATTTAAACATAAGTTTTCATATGATAATTACAATGTGAAATTTTGTTATATAAACAACACATTTTTTTTAATACATACAATATATATACAAACAAATGCACATCATATTACAAAGTTTACAATATTTAAACATAAGTTTTCATATGATAATTACAATGTGAAATTTTGTTATATATATATATATATAGAGAGAGAGAGAGAGAGATAGAGAGACAGAGAGAGAGAGATATATATATATATATACACTATTAGTTTATTTATGATTTTCCCTTATTCAATGCAAGTACCAAGTGATGTGGATAAGAAAACAAAACCCATGAAAAATGTGTATTGCAGGATGATATGAAGAAGATACCCATAACTAAAACAAGGCAAATTTGAGGTTATAAAAAGTACCACACAAGGGTTTCTATGATGAAAACAACTAAAAAAATCATATACTAAAGCTAAGTAAAAGAAAAAATAGGGTCCCCATTTATTATCGAAAGACAAAACCAAAAATGGGGGGTTGTTGCCACTAGAACATTATGGTTGTTATATATCACCACCCACACCACTCAAAGAAACAACAACCATCAACACAAGGTTGTGAGAATCAACAAGATTTCTATGGTTCAACATGGAACCAAAATGATAAACCATATGGAGGCACATGGAGGAATAAATGTAATACATGGAGATATTATAGCAGCGTAATGAAGACATGGAGCCCAAGAAGAAATTAGAATCAAGACCAATGAAAGGTTATGATTGGACCCCATCTCCACATTTCACTAGATGGATGGGTGCTTGCACATGGCACCAATTGGCTACATTGCTCAATAGGTCATATTTTATGGATTCTTACCATGTTTCGAGGACAAAACATGCTAAGGGAATGGAATGTAATGTACATGTGGAGGATAATATGGGGTACTTAGGAAGGTACCTAAGGGGATAATAAATATAATCTGGCAATAATAATGGAATAGACCCACTTTGTAATTAAAATGAAATAATATAATAATAAGGGGTATCTAGCATAAGACCCCTAGGAATACTCATGAAAAAATATAAGTATATATGAGTATCATTGTATTGGATGTGTTGAATTATATTTTCTTGTAGAAAACATGGCTTATGGAGTATTTGCTTCCATGAGTATTTGATGGTGCTACCCTATCTCAAAGGTTATTCTCTCTATCTTATTGTGTTGTTCATGGTTAATGTCTTGGATATTTTGGTTATTAAGAGCTTATCTTGGAAATTTTCATGGTGGGTTCTCTCTTATATCTTTGAAGTTTTACTAGATTGTATATCCATGACATGAAATAGAAACACATTTCCACATAGGAATACATTATGGATCCATGCCATCAATAAAGAGATCGTAGCCATAAGGAAATACAAAGAGGATCTATGTCACATTATGCATCAAGAAGACACTAGACATGAATGATAGTTCCATGGGTGGTCTTCAAAGTACATATACAATAGTGACATACTCCATCATAACTTGGTAGGGATAGCATGAATTAATGTGATGCTATTGGGATGGGGTCCCCAGGGGCATAATGGAATTAATTAGTCATTTTTTGTAGCAATTTTTTGTAAAAGATGTAAAGTCTCTACGATTTGTGACTTTGGAAGGCGTAAATGAATAAGAGTCAAAGGGGATTAGCCCCTTGTTTTAAGTAAAGTTTTGAGTCGGTTCTAAGATTCACCCATGGTCCGCGAACCATGGCATTGCATGGAAAATTCTATAAATGGTCGAGTCTAAGGATAAGTTTTTACATGTTTTTGGATAGAGAATTGGGTTGAAGAGTCTTTGGCAGGAGCTAAGGTAGGAAGGCTCTGCTTCCTGCACTTAGGTAGAGAAGGGAAGGCTCCACATCTGAGTGCGTGAAGGACAAGGTAGAGTCTGCAACTGAGTGCACAGACCCCTGTAGTTGTGTGCGCAGGGTAGTTTGAGTCTATAACAAGTGAATTGAAGATCATTTAAGACAGTTTTCCGAAGAATTATTGAGTATTTATGTTCATATCTCTTTATGCTATATGTGGTTGATGAATGACATGTTTTATGAATTACTGATTAAATGCTACATTATTATCTTGAATCTATCTTAATAATGTACGCAATGAATGCTTAGGCACTTTCGCGAAGTTTTTGGTGATTTCTCCTATTTTTTCTAAAGAATTAAGTAGATCTGCGTGAACTCCAATTTAGGATTTCTTTTTGTGCATGTAAGTAGGTAAATCGACTGTTAAAGGCCTGTAAGGACTGATCATGGGCATTCACGAACCGCTTTAACTGAGTTGCAGTAATGTTCCCCAGAAGCTTATCGATCTGCGCGGAGGTAGATCCAAGGCACTGTAAGACATCACAACAGTCTTTAGATGCAGAAACTTGGTTCTTGCATCCCCCCATACTGCTTCGAGTGAGACTACAGCCTGCGCTATGTTGGTTGTTGCCAAAAGGGCCAGTAGTGTAGGGTTTTGTTGGTTGGCACAACTAACTCTGAACCTGGGTCAGGACCCCTTAAGCTTAGTGCCCTAGAATCTTATCAATATGCGCAAGCTGTAGATCTAGGCGAACATAATCCAGGTAGTTGTATGGAAGGTGACTGACATGCAAGCAAGCCTGACACGGGCAAGGAGTGCAATATCAAAGATTGACTGGCCTCGGGATGTCAAAGTATTTCTTTACCTGAAGGGTCAGTCTGCGTGGAGTTGGATGAGCATCGCGCAATGCTTCACACAGTGAAAGACATGGGACTGAACCTTGTCATGCTACCACTTGAGTCCCTTCATGCACTACATCAGGGGCTCATTGATGAGCTACAAATCAGATAACAACATGCACTCACTGTCGTCAGTGAGTTCAAAGTAAAAAATAAATAGCTTTTCATAGAAAAGACTCAGGAATTGAAGGAGAGGAGGAGTTGCGCACACAACGTCAGAACCTGGTCACAGAAATTGAGCAGGCCTGTAAATCCATACCTGAGTTTGGTATACCTGATGATGCAGAGGCCTCAGCCAAGGCAAGGAAATTGGATGTTGTAGTGAACGCTTCAAAGGAGAAGGTCAACAAGGTGACTTTCGACCTCCGGATGCAGATAGTTGAGCTGCAGTTGAAGTTGCAGCTGATCACACCACCAGAGGTTTAAGAACAAAAGAACGCTTCCATTAAAGAATCCATGGCTCAACTAGATGTTGTCGTTCAGTGGTGTGACAAGATCTTCACTTAGGCACTGGGCCTCTGGGATACATTGCAGGAGGATCCTATGCCGCAACAGTTGAGCATGAAACTTAGGGAAGCACAACAACAGTACGATGAAATCATCACGACAGTGTAGACGTTGGCACCAGTCCAATATTTCGCGCGCTTATAGGAAGGTAAAGCAAAATTGCTGCACACTCAAGAATTGCAGAAGAAGAAGTTTTTTCTCAGCGCATGACTTGAGCCCTAGACAGAGGAAGCCAACCAATTTTCACATACCATTCTTGAGAAGTTGAAGGCTATGTAGCAGATACAGAGGACTACGCAACAGGAAGTAGAGGGTACAACCACAGAGAAACTGGTCCAGGAGGTGCAACAAGCAGCAAAACAGAGTACCACGGAGCTTCAGGTGTTGACCAAGGAATTTAGGGAACTTTCCCAGAAAGTAGAACAACCAGCTGAGTGACTCGAGGGAAAGTCATGATATTTGTGTTGGGGGCCTGTTGGGATGGGGTCCCGAGGGGCAGAATGGAATTAATTAGTCATTTTTTGTAGCAATTTTTGTAAAATATGTAAAGTATCCACGATTTGTGGATGCGGAGTGCATAAGTAAGTAAGAGTCAAAGGGGCTTAGCCCCTTGTTTTAAGTAAAATTTTGAGTCAGTTTTGAGATTCACCCATGGTCCGTGGACCATGGTATTGTATGGAAAAGTCTATAAATGGTCGAGTCGTAGCGAGTCTAAGGATAAGTTTTTACATGTTTTTGGATAGAGAATTAGGTTGAAGAGTCTTGGGCATGAGCTAAGGCAGGAAGGCTCTACTTCCTGCACTTAGGTAGAGAAGGGAAGGCTCCGCAACTTAGTGTGGGGAGACCTAGGTAGAGTCCGCAGTTGGGTGCGCGAACCCCTTCAGCTGTGTGCGTAGGGTAGTTTGAGTCTGTAATAAGTTAATTGAGTATTTATGTTCGTATCTCTTTATGTTATATGTGGCTGATGAATGACATGTTTTATGAATTACTGATTAAATGCTACGCGATTATCTTGAATCTATCTTAATAATGTACGCAATGAATGCTTAAGCACTTCCGCGAAGTTTCTGGTGATTTCTCTTATGTTTTCTAACGAATTAAGTAGATCTGCGTGAACTCCAATTTAGGATTGCTTTCTGATGCATGTAAGTAGGTAAATCAATTGTTAAAGGTCCGCAAGGACTGATCAGGGGCCTTCGCGAAGGTCTGAAGGATGCTTTAACTAAGTTGCAGTAACGTGCCCTAAAAGCTTATCAATTTGCGTGGAGGCAGATCCAAGGCGCTGAAAGACATCACACTAATATCTGGATGCATAAAATTGGTTCTTACATCCCCCCATACTGCTTTGAGTGAGAATACAACCTGCGCTAAGCGAGTTGTTTCTGAAAGGGCCAGTAGTGTAGGGTTTTGTTGGCTGCCACAACTAACTCTAAACCTGGGTCAAGACCCCCTACACCAACAGATGCACATAAACCTAAGGCCTTCATCCCAATCTCCATGGTACAAGTCTACATCATGCGGATGGATGAGTTTATGTTGACCATGGAAAAAACCATTTGATTAATTATCATTAAGGCATACCATTAATAGACATGATGGGAAGTACCAATGATGAAAATGGACCCCAAGGTACTTAGAAAATTTAGAATATTATAAAAATTCTTGGGCCATTAAATGAGGCAATTTAAAGTTTCTCTAAGTGAGCTTCTCATGAATGAGCAAGTCTAGAATCCAAGATAGGTCATTACTCTATACTAAGGGATGTTGGGTGTTAACACCCAGGTTGTTCCCTTTGACTCCCAAGGGAATACGGCCGGGGTAACCACTAACCAATCTTTGGAATACAGTTTCTAGCCAAACTGTGATCAGAGAGGGCTCTCTCTTTATGATTTGTCTCTGTTTTGATAGTTTTTTAGGCTAGCTATAATTTTCAGGGTTTTGTTTTATGTTTTGGTTGAGGGATGTCTTCTGCATCTAAGGTGTAAGTTTTCAGGCAGTATTAGTCCATTGGGAAATGGAGTCTGTGGCTAAAAGTTGTCTGAAATATTGAGTTGAGCTGCTGAAACTGCAGGGCCATTTAAATATCTCATGGAACAAATCTGAAATTGTGATTATGAGGTGTGTTCAACCAGTGAAAGGCAATTAAGAATTTTCCACTAGGCTGGGTGTGAGAAAGAGATATGTTGCACAGGAGCAAACTTGAATTCCTGAAACAACAATCACTGTGAAAGCATATAGTTTGAAAGTGCAGCAATTGAGAATTACACTTTATCACTATAACTGAAGAAAACACTTATAATAGCATAGATTGAGTTCAGGGTATTGTGTGAATAAATCCAGGAACTATTCTTTTTCTTTGCTATTAACTATGAAACATAGAAGCATGACTGAGCTATGAAAAGATAACAAAAACACATAACGAGAGTTTGAAGAGGACTTATTGTGCCATGAAACACGCAGGAATCCTGTAACATTCAGCAAAACACCACAATGACTCAGATAACGCAAAGCTTTGGAAATTCCATCAGCTTTTGTATTAATAGTCTGGAAATTTACATCATAAGAAACTCTTGAAGAGAGATCAACAACAACCCCTGCAAGATTATGCGAGGGGGGAATATATACAATCGGTCATACAAAATATCTGGAGCGTTGAGTCATTTTAGAAATGAATACGTTCACCAACTTTTCAAGATAGTAGATAAGAAAGTTATTACATAATTGAATACAAAATAAGTGCTCTTTATGTATGTCAGAAGATATTTTGACCTTTGGAGGCCACTGAGTCGGTCTGAACGTTCTGCTTTAATTCTGGAAAAATGTGCCTTTATGGCTGTCGTGTTGTAGTTTTTTGGCCTTGTCACCTGTAGCTGTCAATCTTGCTTTATTGGCCGATTAGTTCTGCTGAGTTGGCCCAGCCTTTTCCTTTTCATGCATGCTGGTTTTATCAAATTTTCCTGTGCATGATCACCTATGAATTTAAATGAAAAATTTGATTTACAGGCTCTGGTTTATAATATCAACTGTATCATTTTGGTCCAGTATTCCTGTGTGGGCAATTGATGTCTCAGAATTGCCTCTAATGTCTCATCTGCCTCTGTGTATTTGTAGAAGTTGGGAGGCACTTCAAACAGATGTTTGATCTCATCCATAATAAAAAATAAGTTCTCTACCCTGTTGTAGAGACTTTGTCCTGTTGCTGGCCCTGTTTCCTCTGAGGTGCTGGCCTTTTCTGTGATCTGATTTGTGGCAAAGGTGTTCACTTTCTTGGCATAGTTTTCATGTGAAAGCAGTCTTCCTGAGCTGTTCAGTAAGCTTGGGAGACCTCTGTTTTGCAATGCCACAAATTTGTCCATGAATCTATTGACCTCTGTCTGCATGTCCTGTGTCCTTCTTTCTAGTGTCTGCACCAGGCTTCTTAGTGTTAGGACCCTCTTTATTAACAAAATAGTCTCAGTCCTATTGGAGATTCCCATAGTTTCCAACTGAGCACGTGTTCAGTTGTTGAGCACATTGATCATTCTATTGGCAACCTCAGGCATATTGCCTAGAGATGCCCTAGCTCTTTGGATTTCCCTATGTGCTTTTGCAATGAGCTCCGTCTGCTCATGAATTGTCTCAATATATTGCCATTGATCAGTGATGGATTGGCCAATATTGGCCCATAGCACTGTCTTGAGCTCAGCCACTACTTTATCCAGTGTGAGCTCCTTCTCCAGCTCCTTTATCCTTTCTTTGAGAGCCTTTATCTCTCTTCCTTTCTCAGCCACATTTTGTTTTGATTTATCATATTTTTCATTTACCTTGGCTAAATTCTCCCTGGCCTCATTTAGTTCTGTCATTTGGGCTTCCAGGGCCTGAATTTCATTTCTCAGCTTTTGCATGTCCAGGCTTGGGGCCTGCTCTGTTGTTGGTGCTGGTGCTGAGGTAGAAGGTGCTTCATGTTCTGTTTGTTGAGTAAGGGGAGCAGTAGTTGGAGGAGCTTCCTCAAGGTTAATTATTTCTGGAGGAGGCTGAGATGTTTGACCTCCTTCCTTTTGCTGTAATGCTGCTTGCAATGCTGCCTGTGCAGCCTCTGATTCTCCCAACTTCTCTTGTGTCTGGATCAGCTGTTTGTATAAAGACACCAGCAAAGCTGCCGCATCTTGATCATGTCTCAGCTGGGCAACTTCTTCCATTTGAGGGTGAATAGTTGCTGGGACTTTGATCCTTTTCCTCAATGTTGCCATGTCTGCATCCCTCAATTTCAATAATGCTTGTATGCCCTTGATTTCCTTGGGATCATGCCCAATCTCTATGATTATATCTTCTAAGGCCCTGATCCTGTTGTCCTTTGCTTGAGAGGATGCTCTCTCCAACTCCGGTTGGGCAGTGGTGTTGTTTAGGCTATTTTCTAGCCTGTAGTTCACCAAAGTCTTGTCTGCCAAGGAGGCATACACCATCTCACCCGTTTGCTTGTGTAGTTCAATCTGATCCATCGGGTGGATGTCCTTTGCAAGGACCTCAAGATTGGTCCTTAAGTAGTCTGCAGGGGACTATGGTTGCAATGCAGTTGGCATGAAGTGACTCATGATCATTTTGCCTTCATTGACATCATATGCAGACATTAGTCTTTGCTGGTTAGTGGGAGCCATTTTCAACAAATGATTATATAGATGTATTTTTATTGGCTCATTCCTCCTCTTTATGTCAATGGACTGTTGTTTGATGCCCAGTTCACCTTCTCTCTGCTGGCTTGAGGTGCTGACTTCTCCTCCCACTATCCTCTCTTGTTCCTGCTGGAAGGAACTTGCTGAGGCCTCCATACTTGGTGGGCCCATGCCCAAAGATTTCCCTATAGGCATTTCCTCTTCTGAAAGGGGATTCATTCTGTGTCTTTTCTCCCCTTGAGTTGTTTTTGTTGTGAGGGGAGTCTCTCTGTCCCTCTTTCTACTTATATCCTCCTTTTGTGGGGTTTGGATGATTGAGGCTTCAGCTGTTGTTTCCTGCCTAGGAGGCACAATTTGTGGTGGCTGCTGCTCAGTGAAAATTGGGGCCTCAACTGCCTTTTCTTGCTGTAGTGGCTGCTCTTTCTCTTGTTGCCCCTCTTGTGGTTGTTGTACCTATTTTTGTTGCTGCTGTACCTCCTCATGAGGTGGCTGTTCTGGTTCCATCTCCTTTTCCTTGCCTTTGGTAGAGGTTTGCTTAGTAGCTTTGGCTGCTTGCTGATTTGTTGTGGAGGAAGAGGCAGCTGCTCCCACTTGAGTGCTTGGAAGAGTAAACACCTGTGAACAAAGCTCTAGGTCAGCCACCTTTTTCAGATTTCTTAGTGCTCTTTGATTTAACTCTTCTTGTGTGAGAGGCTCCTCTAAGGTTCCTCTCCTCCACTTTGTTTGATTTGCATACTTTTCTATATGAGGAATCCTTACGTGGTCATAACTGGCCAGCCTATATTTGACCCTTCTTAGGCTTATGAAGTGACCGGGGTCATATGGTTTCCAAAGGAAACTGGTTTGCAAGCCAAGGGATTCTAACATTCTATCTGCCTCTTGCCAACCTTCCTCCCTTTTGTTGTAGATAAAGTGGCCTAATTGGTTCCTGACCTTGAGCTGTGCTTTCTTGCCTTTGCCTGAAAAGTGTAGCACATCAGCATTCCCAAATTGCCTGAAGTATTCCAGGGCAAACAATCTCATGGGCACATATTTGGGCAATCTGTATGGGGGCAACTCACACCCATATATCCTTATAACTGTGTGGTTCTGGTAGAAGTACCAGTCCCCAATGCTGTATAATTTAGACAACTGAAGTACCCTTTGCATCTCATCAGTTAGTCTTGGAGGAGGTGAGCTCATCAGCAGAGACATGGCTGGGTGGATGAAGAGATCTATGAACTCACAGTAAGTATATGGAGAGTGAGATCTATAGTGGAAGGCAGAGGACCAATAGACCACTGACCTTGGATTGCCTTGGGCATCCACTCTTTTCACAGCAAAAGAAAACTTTTCATGTTGATAATATAGGATTAAGTGGTAGATGTAAGAGGTGTATCTGAACACCTTTTCTCTTGCCAAGTTCATCAACTGCTCATGTATTTTATCAGAGATGTAGGTGGCATAGTCATAGCAGATTGGAGACTTGCCAGGAGAGAACATGAGCATGATCACCAGCACAGTTTCATCAACAAATTCAATTGAATTATAGCCCAGAATGGGACTAATCATGTCTGCAATATCTCTGCCCAATTGGTTGAGGTATACTTGGTTAAGAGGAGGATACTTCACAGTGTCAGAGTCAATGTATAGCTGATTGAGTTTGGTGACCTGAGCATCTGTCAATCTAGCTCCTTGATTTATCAAATCTATTAGTGATAAAGGAACTAATTTCTTCTCAGCCTTGAAGTGCAGCATCTCTTTGATAGCTTCAGGGGTGATATAGAAAACAACTGAGCCTGAAGGGTCAAGCACAGCCCTCTGAGTAGGGTCATAGCATTCGGCACATAGGTGGATTAAATCAGGAAACTGGTTGACCTGAGGGAGCTTGAAGATAGGGAGAAAAGAGTCCCATATGCCCAATACATCTGTTCCACTCTCATGTTTAGCCTTCAATTCATTTAGCAGGTGGTTATGGAACTTGGTATTCATCAGCATTTCCTCTGATATTTGATAATCCAGGTCTTCTAGAGGTTGCCATTCCAATTCTCTCTGAGGGGCATTTAAAGGGGCAACATTCAAGGCTACAGGTGCTACTGGAGTATCCATAGTTAGTTTAGGATTCTGTTGTATAATCTGGTGTCACTGTGCAGAGCAATACAAAAGAGTATTCTTTGAAAAAGAAAGGTGAATTACTGAGGAACAGAGGATAGAATGGTCAATTGCAGCAATTGAAATACTGCTCAAAGCTTTGATGAGACAAATGCTTGGCCTTAAACTCTTTTTCACAGCAAATTGGTGCAGTTTGGATTTCCCGTCCACAATTGCGCGAACAGAATGCAGGTTTTATGAAAAATCGGGTAAACAAGGCTTAGCAGGTGAATTTCGACCTTACAGTTTCAAATGGAGACTAGGTACAGGGGATTTGCCGGTAAATTATGTGTTTTTCACTCTTTTAAGCTTTGTTTCAGACAATTCTGGACACAACCGAGCACAGGGGAGGTGAATTTGATAAATACCTGGTAAATTTGCTTGGCAATGGTGAAAATGCAGGTGGATTTGGCGCGCCAATGGTATCCAGGTCGAATTCAGCAGGTTGGCGATAGTTTGGACGTAAATTACATGCAGAGGAAACAACAGTTGTTTTTGCGAAAAGTGCAAAAAACACGGCTTTTTGGCCAAAATATGGATTTTTTGGAACATTGGCGATTTTTTGGATGACGTCAGCATGACGTCATCAGGTGGGATCAAGGTCGGATGACATCAGCATGACGTCATCGGGTGACATGGCGGCCTGTAAGTGGTCCATGGGTATGGTGAGGTGGCGGACAGGTGGAGCAAATGGCTAACGGGGGCGCTGACACGGCGATGACGTAGCAGTGACGTGGTAGTGACGTTGGCAGGGCGGGTTGGCAGAAACCGGAAACAGTAAGCGGTATCATATCGCATCGCTTATTATACGGAGGCGGAATTGTCAGAGGAGGCTCCGATACGATTTGGGGGTGACGCGTGGCAGAGGCCTGACGTCACCCTCTGACAAATTTCGGAAGGTAATTCACGGACGTCGGGGCCGGTCCGAAATGCATGAGGGCCGTCGGATGAAAAGGGCCCGATCCGACGGTCGATGGATCATTGAGATGCCAGGTGGATACAGGTACGGGCGGGGATTAAAATAATATTTTCTTTGGTAAATGCGCCCGGCGGGGACCTTAGAACATTGGCGCATTTGCGTGGTTTTTTCAATGTTTTTTATAAAATCGCGCATAGCGCCCAGACTTTGGATAAATCGGAAAAAGTGGGTTTTCATGTGTATTTTGCAATTGAGCGGGTTAAGGGTGAAAACGGGGTTTTTTACAAGGTTTTTTAGCAAATGAAGGGTTAAATGGGTTAAATGACTTCTGAAGGGGAAAGAGGGGTAAGGCTTAGGGTTCTCAAACTGACCAGATGTCAATTTAATCCCTAACAGTGAACATATGGCTATAATGCCAAGGGGAGGGATATTTATACAATGCTTGGGGTTTATACACCATAGTGTTATAATAGTAGGGAAAGGGTAACATAGGGGATTTAGATAATAGAAGTTAGGGGTTAATATGGATGGAAAAGGTGAATGAGGAGTGAAATCACTAAGTTTATGTGAAGATAACTTAGCTTAGGGAGTAGATCAAAATGAAAAGATTTTTAGATAAGAAATGCGGCTTTTAAAGGAATAAGAACCACCATAAAACCTCAAATTCTTCCATGAATCTGAACTGATGAAGGGATGTTAGTAATGAATGTGAAAAGGGAAAATGTGAAGTTAGACATGCTCCTTTGCTTTGTTGCAACATGATGGAGAAGAAGACCTTCTCAATCCATTGATATTCCCTTGTGAACAGGTTAGCACACATTCAATTGTGAGGAATGACATTTCTGCAACCCCATCTGCCTACCCATCTACTTGCCTAGAAACTTTTGTTTCTTCATGGAGGGTGCACTTAGACTTGCAGACCCTTATGTACCTTTTCTTTTCTTTGGCTTTTTCCTTTTGATTTTCTATCCAAGGCTACCCTTATTGCTTCCAAGGTCCCAGATTAAGCAGTTGGGAACCTCAATTCTCTACCTAAGCTACTGGTCTGCCAAGATTAAACAGTTTGGATAGACTTCTTTCTCTATTCTACAACAGAAAAATTGAAACATGGCATGATCCAGATTAGGCTTTTGGACCATCCATCAAATTGAGGCAACATCAAACTATGTACACACATTGTTTTCTCTTGGAAATATGGGATCTTTGCATCACCAAAGCAGAGCATATTTGGACCTTTCTTTGCCAATCATGAAATATGAAACCTATTGGTATAGGTAGCTAACATTGGGCAATCATGTTTCTTTGCAGACTCAAAAAAGGCAATGCATTTCTCCTTCCTATTGTGTAAGGAGTGATGGAGTTGCTAGTTTTAATTTCCCAAGGTAGAAAATCGATGTCTCAATGTAATAAGTGAGGGTGTCTCTCAAGCTAACAACTAAGGTGGCAAATAAGGTCACAATAGAGTTGAAGGAAGGTAGAATTCTTTCTACATTTATAACGCTCATCAAGTGCCTATGTTGTGACATGCATTTGAAAAGATATTAACATGCTCATTCAATGATGATATCATTATCAAAAAACTTAGGCAGGTGTTCTTTGAATTTAGGCAACAATGTAGTTTTAAGGGAAATGTTCAATGGAAAGGACACATGCCAAGAAGTGCTGATCCCATCTTGTTCAATTTTTCGCAACTCGTATATGTGCATGAATTTACCAAGTTTAGTTATAGGTACAACTTGGTTAAAATTATTATCCATAATCGTAAATAATTATCAAATGGATTGAAATATGAAATCATTTGCTTTTTATTAACAAAGGAGTTGGCAACACAAAGGTTGTGGACTAGGATAATTTGATTCAGAGGTTAAGTAGGATAATTTATTTAAAGTAAGATAAAGAATGAATAAACCTATTTTGAATATCTTAAGGATCTTCTTCCACTTCCTAATTTCAAATGAAGAGTTGATTCACGAGACTCTCCCCTGACTCCATGTGAGGAGTGAGGAAGTGTGTCCATTAGCAATTAGAAGTGAAGAGGGTGAATGCGAGTTCATATTTCAATATAGTTCCTTCTTTATCAATGTTCAATGTCTTTAGATATCACTTCCTAGGACCTTTCAAACTGTTTTGGAGAATTAATATTATCAAGGATGTGGTCAAACAAGTAAAAGGTAAGAATGCTTTGATATAGTAAATTAATAATTATTCATGGATGAAGCTTAAATGGCAAGGTCACAAGGGACGATGAAATGACTTAGGCCACCTATTGTAAGGGAGGTAACCTTAGATACCAATATTGTTTTAAGATATATTTTTTTCAAAATTAGCCTAGACTTATCATGCTCAAAGATACAACACATATACACATATGTATATATGTGTATAAACGCACATTAGAGAGGAGGTGCTAACTGATTTGCATTCTCTTCTTTTCCTTATAAGATTACAAATACAACCTGTTAGTGTCAGTATCTTCATCCCTCCATCAATGATCAAAATTCTCTTTTTGCATGCATTGTAGGTGTCTCATCCAATCAGCCGCATTCCATTAGGATCATGGATCATCTGATGGAAGTGCTTCATTATCAAATTTCCCTCATGGTCTTTACCTACTAGCCTATTTTTACAAGTTTAGGTCATTTACATTCATCTTTTGTCATTACATTTGCAAAAGCCATTTTTAGGGTTTTAGGTCTCATTAGGTCTAGGGTTTGCCACCATAGTCATGTAAAAGCTCAATAATGGTCAGCAGACACATGAGGAGGTCTAATAAGGTCTCAGCATCAAAATTTCAATAATGATATACTCAGTTGATTTTTCCTCAAAACCTTGTTTTGAGGTAAAACAGAGTTTTTATGTCTTATGTATAAAAATGTCATGTAATTTTAATTTTCCTATATGTAATAAGTTTAGAACTGCTACCCTTGGTCACCTTGGCAATTATAGCCACCGCAAGCAAAAACACAAGCATCAAAGCATCAGTTTGTCAAATGATTAAGAAAAGTCAATTTCAATGGAAAAACAGAGTCAAAACCAAAAGTGACTTTAACATTAGAAAAGTGGGTTTGAGATGAGTGAAAAATTAAAGTCATTCATATTTAAAGTGAAAAGGGTCCTCTTGGTCATTTCATTGTGCAAATTTACTCTTGGAGAGTCAAAAATCATGATTTGGAGCAAAAGAGGCAAAAACCCTGGTTTTTTAAGGCAACTTGGCCTGGTGTTGTGCATCAGAGGCAGTGTGCTGTGAATCAGGCAGGCGCTACACATCAGAGACAGAACTGCAATGCAAAATTGAACTGGCGCTGCGCATCAGGAGTGCGCTGCGCATTGGGCCAGAGGCGTTGTGCATCAGTCCTGCTTGCTCCAAATCATCCCAAAACGTGCCAAATTGCTCAACAAACCTCAAATTTGCTACATTTACCCTCTACAAGTAAGTACTCATCTTCCTAAGGTTGAAATTGAAGTCACGTTGGTGTTTTTCATAGACCTTACATGTGAAGAATGAAACCCTAGTTTCTCTTCATTGTTTGCCATCCAATTGTGCAATTTTCATCCCACCTTCACAAAAACTTCATCAAACCCATTTTCACTCTTTATCTACCCTAATACACTTCATTTATCACATTTTCTCATGCCCCACTCCTCTAAAGCAAGAATTTCCCTCACCAAACCCTAAATCCCTCACTAAACCCTAATCTCCCAAAATCATTTCTTTCATTCCCAAATTTCATCTCATCTCTTCATACTCATCATTATTGTCCCTTTTTCATCACCATTTTTCATCATACCTTCATTTCATCTTTATCCCCAAAAACAAGCACAATGGCAAGAAACAGTGACTCAAGCTATGAGCAAGGAACACAAAGTGACAGTTCAGGAGACATAAATTTGTAGCCTAGAAGACCTCACAAGGGTGGGAAGATCATCAGAGAGGAGCCTATTAGTATGGCTAAACTTCTTGCTTGTCCTCTTGCCACCACTTGTTTCAGATACCAATCTTGTTTTGAGTTTTGTGAGATGGTAGAGAGGGTCAGGTATCATCATGAATTGGCTAGGAAATTTGTCATCAACATGGAGGACAATATGGTACAACTTGCTGGAATCAACTTTACTCTTTCACCAACCATTATTGGAGAAGCAACTAAGATGACAGATGTGGGGGAAAGATGGAATAAGAGACAAAATATAAGCAAACAGAACTATGAACCCTACATTAAAGCTAGATATCATAGCCAATTGGGCAGGGTGTTTCCTTTCAAGTTTTTGGAGGACCAGTATGTGCCATTAATGAAACTCATCATTAAATACTTCACATGTGAGGGAAGGTTCTCCTGACTCTATGCTTATCATATCAGGTTGCTTATGCATTTTACTAGAGTTAGAATGATGAGCATACCATACTTCATTTTCAAAAACATAGAGAGGATGATTGTAATTGCAAAGAGGAAACCCTACCCACAGCAGCTCAATAGCATATATCACTTTTCTGTCATTGCCCATGAGATTTTCAAGGGACGTCAAATATTTGCAGAACCTCAAGAGGAATCTGGACCTTCCAAGCAACAAAGAGAGCATGAAAGAAAAGCTAAAGAGGCTCACATTCCTGTTTTTATCACTTATCAAAAGGGGACAAGAAGACTTTTTGCAGCTGCAAAACGAGTATTATCTCCACCAGAGGTGGAAGGGGTCTCGTTCTCTTCACCGGACAACAGGCAAATGCTATCTTCACCCGGGGTGAAAGGGGCTTTGTCTTCTTCTTCAGTAGAGTAGGTACATGATAGAGGAAAGAAACCATTGCATGATGAAGGGCCTTCTGAAGGTTAAGAGAGAGACTTTATTTTGATTCAGGAGGAGGGCACTGATTTGATTTCCCAAAACTCAAGGCTCAAGGAGGTCATTAGAGAACAAGAAGCTGATATCAATGCATTATCCATCAACCTTGAAAGGGCTAAGTGGATCATTAAATACCTTGAGTAGAAAAATAAGCAATTGGAGGATAAACAGATGATCATGGAGCTGCAAACTATCAGGGAAAACCGACAGATGGCAAAAAGGAAGAAAGTCAAGCTGACTTCACTAGAGCAAGAAATAGAAGCTAACCGAGAATCATGGTTGGAAAGAGTGAATGTCCACCTTGAGAAGCTTCTTGACAAGGCTAATAAGGAGAAGAAAATGTTGAGGCACATGACCTATCACTATTTGGCCCAGAACAAAATTTGTAAGGCAAGAATAAGAAGACTACAAGCTAAGCTAGGGAGAGCCTTAAAGGCCAAAAAAGAGCAATACAAACTTAGAATATTAGCTGAAGCTTCCTTGGCTTAGCAAAGTAGTTTATCAGCTTGCCTCATGCCAATTTTGAAGGAATTTGGAGAACTTTTTGTCATTTTCAAATTTTTAATTGCAATACACAGGGATTTTCCTCTGATGCGTTGTGCCTGTGAGATAGTAAGGATTTTGAAGAATGGCTTACATTTTTGAAATTTTCCATGAAAAAATATGAAAACCCAAAAAATTTCATGAATTTTAGAGGAGTTTTAGGTCACCAAAAGGGCAAAAAACACCTCAAAATTTCCCTTTCTACCACTTTTTGGACCCACATGAAGCAGTGTTGGTAGAAATGATTTTTGGAGGGTCAAATGGCCACAAAATTTAAAAATTCCACTTTTCCTAGAAAGTAGACAGAGAGACCTTTCCAACAAGCCAACTTGGAGCAAATTTGGTGAAGGGGAAGGCCTCCAAATCTAGCAGGGAAAAGGCGTTGCGCATCAGGGAGATGGCACTGTGCATTAGGCACAATTTGCTCAATTTTGCTCAAAACTCAAAAGTTTCACCTAGTTTTTTCTCAGTTTGAATTTTTCTCTCCCATGGTCAAACTCATGATGTAAATTGATGTAATTTTATGTTAAAATGATGAAAATTGACTCAAGGAGGTAGATACATCATGTATAGGTGGTTTTGAACTGAATGAATCAGTTTCCATAGTTTTAGAAGCAAGTTGTTTCACTACCTATTTTTCAGTTCCTAGTTTAGATCTAGTTGAAACAGCTCCTAGACTCATGGATTCGACCCCCAAAGGCTAGCATGGATGGTTTGTTGCCTATATCTAGTACTTTCTTAGTCATTTGTAAAGGTTGGACTCTTGTGAATGCTTTGAGCATTATTGTACATTCATCTCTGCATTTGGCAAGGAAATAGACCAGGGTTTGCAGCATTTTGTGTGATTCTTGTGGCAAAGTGATTTAGCATTGTTTTTCCTTCTGTGATTCAAGTTATCATGTGTTTATGTGTGTCATCATCTCTCTCTTTTCAGCTTAACTAAATGAATCAAGTATAAAGGTGGAATTCATTGATGTTGCAGTGCTCGACCTTAGGGTTTATTTGGTTTTACATGTTTTTAACTGTTTGAAGAGGATTCTTGATACTTTCATGCCCTATCCAACTCCTCGCCAGTCTTAAGACTCTCCATTTCACTTAATTCAAGGTAATAAATCATTTTCCTACCTCGCTCCACAGAAACCTCTGCAAGACTGAGTCCATTCCTCAGACCCAAAACTGTCTTTCACTTTTGATCCAGCAACCCAACATAAAACTCAATCAAACTCCTCTAAGCATATACCTAGCCTAAAATTAGTCTTTACATCAGTCATCTCAAGCCTGATTTTCTATATTTTCCAGATATTGACAAGGAGAGAGCACTCTCCCAACCTGGTAGGGCTAGCTACCAGGTTAAGCGTGGTTTGATGTTACCCTAGACCTGCCTTTCTCAGCCTGAGGTAGATTTAGGCCATAACACAACCTCAAGCCAAGGATGAGATTTTCTTCAATTTTTATGGGTATTGTAGAGTCGAGTTTGGTATTTGGATGAAAAATACTTCGAAGGATATCATAGAGAAAGAAAAATGTATATATCTCTAGCTCAAAAACAATAAAATCTCGAAGAAAAAGTGGGAGATAAATGTATGTTTGAGAATAAATCTCATGGATCATCTAACACCTTGTGTCTCCCAATTAAATAACAATTTCATATCCCTAGAAAATAATTAACATCTACCTCAACCCTTATGTCTCCTATTGCAAACAAATAAATTATGTGCTCGAAATAAATAACCAGTTGCAATGGTAAGTCATCAATATAAGTTAATGTTGCCACATAACATCATTAATTGATCAAAAGACATGTGCTCCAAGAATGCAAATAATATCTAGATATTTATAACATATTATCCATTGTCAAAATATAGTTACCATACAATAATATTATTCCAAGAGTTCATCCATAAAACAAAGTGCAATAAATTAATCTAATGGATGAGATGTAGGAGGATTAGAATGAGAAGAGGAGGTTGGATGGGAGAAAGGTTGCAATAGGGGGAATGACCTTAAGATGCATGTTCTTTAAAGTAATTACCATCATCACACCAGGATGCAGTATAGAAGTTGGAGAAGAAAAATTGATTTGGGGGGAGGACCAGTAGCAAGTGCAGAGACAAAAATATCCAATGTATGTCTAACAACATGGGACATATTAGGGTCATGAGAACCTTGAGGAGGAATGGTGAACACTTGTGTGTTTGTTGGTTGTTTCCCTTTGTCAGAGACAGGGGATTAGTTTATTAGTTCTTCTATAACCATAAGAGCATGAGGAGGAATAGAAGAAGCAACATACAAAGAGATAATAATGGAAGCATTTTTGACAACCTACTCGAGACTGAGACTAAGGGACTCCAATATTACAATACTAACAATGGATTGATTTGGTTCAATATCCTTACCAACATTATGAGGTGAGTGAACAAGTGATAGTGCTAGGATATGGCTATAAATCATAGGGAAATGGAAATAAAGGTGGCTAAGTGTTATGGTCCCCTAGTAAATGTCCACTAAGTTAGACAAACGCATCTAAGTACACACTAAGGTGTAATGTCTATCTATCTATCTATCGATCATGTGTGTGCCATGAGGCTTGGTTCCTTATCCTCTTCTAGGGTGACATGAGTACCAATTCTAAAAATATTATCATTAATCACAATATATAAATTACAATCCACTCACCATATAAAATTAAGATCAACATCCAAAATTGAAATGTGTAGATTCAATGCTAAGAAAAACAATTCATTTAAGTATCTATCCTAATCAATCATGACAGGTTGTGTGGGAAAACTAGGATGGTATATGTACATGGAAAAAACTTGTGAAAATGGAGGAAAACAAGCATCAACATATACAAGTTTTATTATCCATGAAAAATATTAGTCCATCTCATATTTCAAAATTAGGAATGAAATGAGTGCACATAAATTATCAACAAACATTATAACCAATCCATTTCAAATATGGGCTAGCATCATCGTAATGAATATGTTAAGTGGCCAATTGAAATTTGGATCCCATATAATGGAACTTCATGTATGCATGTGCAAAAGAGAAGACAAGCGCACATGCTTGAAATTTTAGTAAGAGGCTCGGACAAAACATATATACTTATAGTGCATGTAGGCTAAATGAACTAGGTAGGAGGCTTGTGGGATTTTTTTTTCTTATAATGTTTTAAGAAATGCCAAAATCCTTCTACCTTCTCGCACCCTTGCAAGTATCACAAGGCTTGGTTCCTTATCCTCTTCTATGATGACATGAGTAATAATTCTAAAAATCTTATGTATCATTAATCATAATACATAAATTACAATCCACTCACCATACAAAATTAATATCAACATCCAAAATTGAAATGAGTAGAGTTAATGCTAAGCAAAACAATTCGTTTAAGCATATATCATAATCAATTATGACTAGTTAGCTAGGAAAACTAGGATGGCACATGTACATGGAAAAGCTTATGAAAAGGGAGTAAAATAAGAATTATTGTGTACAAGTTTTATTATCCATGTCAAATAATAGGCCATCTCATATTTCAAAATTAGGAATGAAATGAGTGCATATAAATTATTAACAAACATTATAATCAATACATGTCAAATATGGGCTACCCTC
The DNA here is from genome assembly GCA_031772625.1 of Pinus tabuliformis. NCBI lineage: Eukaryota > Viridiplantae > Streptophyta > Pinopsida > Pinales > Pinaceae > Pinus > Pinus tabuliformis. The sequence goes on from CM062816.1 coordinate 2,065,440,242, forward strand.
AGCATAATAAATATGTTAAGTGGCCAAATTCATGTGTGTATCATGACACTCCATGTATGCATGTACAATAGAGAAGACAAAGGCATATGCCTAAAATTTTAGGAGGAGGCCTAAATAAAATAGATGTACTTAGAGTGCATGTAGGCTAAATGAACTAGGTAGGAGGCTTGTGGGATTTTATTTTATTTTATTCATATTTTGAGAAATGCCAAAAGTCGAATTGGTTTCATGAATAAAGAATCGAATTGCACCTAGTCAAGTATCAAAATCATACATAGGTGCACCAATGCAAGTCACCAAGATTCAAAAGAGAACTCAACAATAATACACAATGATGCTCAAGGTAGGGACAACATTTGTCGAGATCCATAGAGAGGCTAGGAAAATAAATATATACATTAATTTTAGGCTAGGAGTAGGAGGAGGAGGTGAAAGCATGGTGGGATTTTCTTTTCCTTTAAAAAATGTGTGTGTGTGATTCCTTAAAAGACATTTTTATATTCCATGTGGTGAATATGCAAGTCTTAATCCTCAAGGGATTTCTCAAAGAACAAAGCTCAAAGCCATTATAAGAAATACTCATTGTGAGCTCAACATGTCACATGCAATGATTGAACTATGGTGGGGAGGATAACACTCCATCCTATATCCACTCAAAATAGACCTAATTGACCATACATATATACACACATACTGTTATGAAACCAGCGCAAGAAAAGATAGATCAACGCCTTAGAATTCAGCCTCTTCGAGGGGGCAATCTCATTTACATTACATAAATGAACAATTCTTGGATGATTCAAATGACAAAACCTCCTTTCTATATATAGGAGTCTAAGGAGTCACAATATAATCCAGCCGACTTAACAATAATAATATAAAGCCACAAAAATAATAATAGAGGGATTCTATGGGGCACAGTAGTAACAATATGGGGGTAATATGGGCACAACAATATTAATAAGGGGTATAACTACAATAGTAATGGGGTAATCACTAGTATTATAGGGACCCAACATGCCCCTCTCCTTCAAAAAAGTGTTGTCCTCAACGCTTGAGTAGTTCTGGATACTTCTGCATAAAATTATCATCCTCCCATGTGGAATCTTCAGTGGATAAGTTCTTCCACTTGATAAGATACTCTGAAATTGAACAATTTCGTAGTTGTCGAGTTCTTGTTTCTATGACTTGTTATAGACATTTTTGTGCCTTACAGATATAATAATGAAATGTCCATAAACCAAGGGATCCTAAGTCCCTAAAAGTGTTGTTCCAGCTCCTAAAGAAACAAGGTCAACAAATTACAGCTTCTCCCATAAGTTCTCCACCAGAAACTGCTCAGAACTAGTCAAATCGGGATCATTTCAGGTGCTCTACTAGCTAGATGCGTTGCAAAGCACCCAAATACACTGGCTAGGTGCGTTGCAACGCACTTGAATGCACTACCAGGGTGCGTTGAGCGGGAAATGACAAGTGGCAGAGTCATTCCACGAGGTGGAGAGACAATGGAAGCTTCAAGAATCTTCTCCAATGACACTTGCCTCAGTGAATTCGACCAGTGATGAGTAAGAGGCTCTCAGTCTCCAAGTGGAAGCAAGAACTAACAGAGAGAAGCCACTAATCAATTCATGAGCTGACTCATCCTCTTTGCATACATCTATATATGGATCCCTCACCAAGAGATCCAGAGGCTGGAATTTTGTACATTGCAGAGAATTGTTGTTGGTTTTGTGATAGATATCAGAGTATTGGGTGATTTATGCTTTGTTGGAGGTGAAGAAGGGATTCTATACTGGGAGGTTGATGTTGGATCAGGAATCATCGGTTGTAACTCCTCCTGGATCTTCTTGTTTTATCAATAAAACTATTTGAGTTTCTCCTACATGCTTGTATATCTGATGTGTGTTATATTAGTATGTTTAGCTTAAATCTGATCCTAAGCTTTTTATGAGCATAAATCCATGTCTTTGTGTAGTTTCTTTCTTCTGTGAACTTGCAGGAACTTGGTGACGCTGGGCAAGTGAGGGAGCAGATAGCTGGAAGCCGTCAAAGAGAAGAGAGATTGGATCAAAGGACTAGCGCAAGACACAGGTTGGTTCATCATATTCATCTTTATTTATAGTTCATAAAGGAGAAAACAAGAATAGTTTTCCCTGTTTGTTTCTGAGGTCTCTGTCACAACCCAGTGGGATAGGGTCGTTCTGAATAGACACTTTTCCCGAAAACAAAATGGCGACTCCACTGGGGATCGTGTCTAGTTAGTTTGTTTGTGTTTCTATTGTTGTTCATCTCATAAACTTAAGAGTAGCGAATCAAACTGCATTTTCCATTTACAAATGCAAAGTAGACATCTGCTACTCTAGTCCATTCACTGGATCTGTTTATGATCTGAACAGCTGATTCACGAATGATCTAATCACCCTTTGTGATAGCTCTTAAACCTCTTGTAAATCAACCCTCTGATTGTGCATTACTGATTGCTTTTACCCGGCCAAAAACCATAGATTAAACTGCAAACCGTGACCCAGAACCCGGAGAGAATTCTCGTTTCTGCTCCAGCGCAGGCTCTGTGAAGAGACTCTGCATTTCAGCAAAGTTCCCGAGAGGGCTACCTGCGTTGCAATTCAGTTTCTCTGTGTAGAAGGTGCGTTGATCAGCCTAGCCCTACCTAGCTGAGGTTCTTTGCTCACTTTTTCTAGTTTTGCCTCTGATTTTTGCAGCCTGTGATCAGTGCGTTTTTCTGTTTAAAAGCCCCTTTTCTTTGCCTTAATTCCGCCTTAGTTGTATAAAAGAAACTGTATTTGTTTTTGTGTGTTTGTTACGTCATTTACAGTTTCCCATTGCAAAAGTAAACTAGTCATACTGTCGTCCTTAGATTTAGATCTGTCGTAAGTGTCGATTTTGATCTTAGGAGAGAGTTTATTTGCTGTTGACAGTCGATTACGCTTTTACTTTTGCCTTTGGCTTGGATTTGTGAACTTCTAGTGTCGAAACAAGTGTTTACTTCAAAATCATAAAGTGTCGTAATCGTCTCTACCTTTTGATTTCGAAAAGAAGCTTGTTTGTGTTTTTCACTTGAAAGCGAATTCAAATTTGTACAACAACTTTCTTTTTAGGCATCAATATTAAGAAAGTGAAAAACAAATACATGCACATGTGCATTTTCATATTGGCACTCTGTATGGCTTGATTTAGGAAAAGTGCATTTACAGTGTGCTCTTTGCTCTTTGAGAAAAGATTGTGTCTTTCTTTTCCTCTTGTAGCTAAGATTTTCATTGCTGAAAAGAGATAAAAGCTTGCTTATCATCTTTAGATTGCATTTTAGGAATTACATCTACATCTCGTGGTGAACCCAAAAGGCAAACTTCATAAGAAATATCAACCTAAAATAAATTCAATGAACTTAACAACGTTTTGTAACTTAACGCACAACATCTAGAGGTCTAGGCTAGAGACGTATTCCGGCGTCGTAAAGCCTGGTAAGTGTTTTCCTCAATGATGGTTGGGTGATTCCTCCACTTTGAGACAATAAGTGCCAGTACGGACTTGTGCTCCCACGTACCATCGAGTATATATTGGGAGACCCCTATAGGCATAAAACCTTTATCCATAGGAAGCCGTGTCGGCCGCCCTACTGATCGCAATGCACCGAACACAGCATTCGGGAAGATTGACTGTCGTACCCTAAAAAGTATTCTGCAGTTTTGCAATTGGTTTGGTACTCCCTCTACCTAGACCTTGTTCCTTTTCGTTCCTTTTCAGACTACTTAACGGAAAAGGTCCATCTGAGCACTTGTCACTTCAGGCTCATTAAAAATCGAAGGAGACTAGAGTCATCTTTTGTTTTTTCTCGACTCTTTAAAACTGAAAAAACAAAGTTGTGTCAAAAGCGTCTAAAATTCATTTAATACGGAAACATACTTTCCCTTTTATTTTAGTTGATCGAGTAATCCGCAATCGTGGAAGAAAGTCAATTGAAACCCCGTCGTTCGCGGAGGCTTACGAGTCAACCGTCTTTGTCTCCGGAAGCGAAACCAGTACGGACAAAACGAACTCGTTTAACCGGATCCAAGTCTCCTATCAAAGTTAGAACAAGTGTTCCAACAACATTAGAGACTCCGGTTACTCCAAACATTTCTAGAATCCCTGCCTCAACAGAAGAAGTTCAACAGCCACAGAAGGACAGTGATATTGATCCTAGTTTGAGAACAAGCACTTGTGTTACTGAACCAGTTCCATCCATAACCGGTTCAGAGAGTCTTACTCTTCAAACATTTGTCGCTACCTCTTCGGCACCAGAAATATTTTACGGACCTGACGGTCTTCCCCTTCCACCTGGTCTGATTGCGATAGAAGAAATTGTAGAAGATCCACAAGCAAGTACTCCAACGCATTTTGGAGTCGGGATCACTCTATTTCCTTTGACATCAGAAGTTAGTCTACCACCAGCGGAAGTTCCTGTAGAATCGCTAGGTAATCTTTTGGATAGACTACAAATGTTTGAACAACTGTCAACATCTAAGACTGTGTCTTCCGACACAACGACGGCAGAACTCCCTGCTGTCATTCCGACGATGTTCGCCGGCATACCATCTGTCCCGACTAGCTCACAACCGCTAGAAGGAGCCCACCCAGGGGCTATTTCGACAGTCTGGTCCGTTACTGTTTGTTCATCCGGAATAATATCCGGAAACTCTTATGTTGAGTCTCAACAAATTGATCCATTTGGAGGTCAATTTGGGCAGTCCGGTCCCCAAGGGCAAACAATCCCCTTGAGTTCTGGATTACCACCGTATGGGGGGCAGTACGCCCTTTCATTACCACCTCCGGGAGGATATCCATACAGGAGTTCACAACAGCATTCAGGTTATACTGGAATTACCTCAAGTGGTTGGGTACCTATACTACCTCAACAACCAAGAGTTGTATATTCGATGCAACAATGCGTACCTGTGTCGAACATACCGACTACGCCAGCTATTGTGACTGTGTCGCAAGTTCAAGCGCTGCCTGTTGTATGTCAACCTCAAGTTTCTCAGGTTGTAATGCAACAACCCATTGACCCTGCGACTCAACCACAATCGCCAACTAGTGGGGCGACACAGGCCCAGACGGGTACAATTACCCCTCACCTTGGTCAAACGGTTAGTATCGGGCAACAGCACATGGCTTCACAACCGTGGCTGGTGCAATACCAACAACCACAATTCCAACAAGTATACCAAGGTACTGAGCAGCAAATCTTTGCAAACAGTGGACAGCCGTACATTCAAAACGGTCAAAATCAACCATTTTATAATGGTCAAGTCCACCAACCTTACCAAACATACTAGCATCAAATGCATTATGCCGGTATGCAAAGACCAACTGCTCAGGCGATTCCATCGTATCCTGGGTATGCTTCACCTAACCTGAATCAACAGTTACCATTTGTGGCAACCTTAGAGTTACCTGATTTAAACCGGTTAACAAACGATCCAATTGCTTACGCCCCTTGGTGGCCAGCGATTCCGCATAAACTTCCATCAGATATTCCTAAATTTAATGGAAATCCGGGTGAAGATCCATCGAATCACGTGATGACATTTCATCTATGGTGTTCATCAAACACTTTAAATGATGATTCGATAAGGCTTCGCCTTTTTCAGAGGACGTTAACGGGTCCGGCGGCAAAATGGTACATTGAATTGCCTAGAGCTTCGTTCGACAACTTCAGCACCTTAGCCACAACCTTTTTAACCCATTTTCAATTACCGATAAGGTATGAAACGGGAACAGAACTGCTTACCAACTTTAAACAGACAACAGCCACTCACATATCTGATCATATACATGAGTGGCGACGTTGTCGTAGGATGGTAAAAACGTACGTTCCCGATCAGCTATTAGCTGAATGGTTTATCAAGTCATTACTGCCTTCCATTACGGAAGATGTGGCAAAGGGGGAGTCGTAACAGGAGAGCAAGTGATCGCTCGTGCACAATATCTGGATTTGATTTACACTCAGTCCGGCATGCTCTGCGACAAAATACCTGACGCCCCTAGACCGGAATCCTCGATTCCTCCTCCTCCTAAATCAAACAATGACTCTCATGTCGGCGATGGCGTGATTGGCACGACAGACACGAAATCGACAAGGGCCACATCCAAAAAGGCCCGTAAGGTTTCAGGTCAAAATGCAAAAGACGAACTTCTCGCTTTAGAAGTAAATGTCGTATCAACAGATAAAGGAAAGGAAACCAAACAACCAGGAAGCAAGAAGAAAGGAAAAGGGAAGAAGAAGAAACAGGATGAGCAATCTCCCGAAAAATCTTCTTCAAACCCTCCTGGAAATAGGAAACCACCTTCAGGGTGCATGATATGCGATGAGGATCATTGGACGAAAGAATGTCCATACAAAGCTGAGCTTAAGAGATTCTTTAAAAGTTCGAAAACCTCAGCAGTGTTAACCGATCCGTTTCCGAATCCAGGAAAAAATCTGGTTGAAAGAGGAAATGCTTCCCCGTCTCAAGTGCTAATGTTGTCGATTTCAAAACCGCAGAATGATGCTTTTATTTCGACAAGGAACAAAGGTTATGGGAATCCGCAGCTGTCGAACAACACGGATAAAGATCAACCAAGTAGTTCGACAACAACTTCGACAGAAGTTGTACCACCCACCATCCCTGAATTGACAATAAAACCGCCGAAGGGAGTAGTACACAAGTCGACATTTAATCCTCGCGCTAGAGCGGCGCAGCATTATAACATAGTGGAAGATTTGGCCCAATCGCCATCCGCTATGTCGACTCTTGAAGTACTACAAAACTGCCCATCCCAAAGGCAGGCTTTGTTATCAGCCATTGGTGGGATTGATCCAAATGATTCCAATCTTGTATCCTTCGACCACAAAGGGTACAATCCTCAGTTACCAGCTCAATTAGCTTTCCTTGTTCAAGTGAAAGCCCTCAACAAAACTGTTCACCGAACGATTATTGATGAGGGGACATCTACATGTATTATGTCGATGAGCTGCTGGAAAACTTTAGGATCTCCAACCTTGTCGCGATCTGCGACAACATTAAAAGCATTTGACAGAAGGACATATACCCCGTACGGTATCCTAAATAACTTGAAAGTTGAACTAGGAGGGAAAACAGTAGAAATAGATGTTGAAGTCATCGATGGGAATCTTGATTACAACATCCTACTAGGAAGACCATGGATATATGCCATGGCAGCTGTTGTGTCGACCTATTTTAGAAAGATTGCATTTCCCTTTCAGGGAGGGATTACAATCGTCGACCAACAAAACTTCCTCCCCAATGGTTCACAAGTTACGGGAAGCATTCCCATGATCCATGGAAGCCCCCATTCGCTTCAGAATATTGGAGTAGGCCTACTAAAAGATCCTATACTAATGGGAACTTTCGCTCTTCCACCTCCAATTGATTTGGCGGAAGTAGCGTCGATAGGAACCTGCAACATGATATCTTCCGCAAAGATCTCAGAAAACGATATCAACATGGATCATGCAATGGTTTTGCCCCCGAGCCCAATGGAAATATTATAGAAATCAATGTTTCTGGCATGGGAGGCAAACCAAAATCAACGCTCATCAAGCGTTTGGATGGATAGGTCTAGAGAATATGGTACTCCTTCAGATCCTTGGTCGCAAGTGCATGACATCGACGAAGGAATTCTCCAAGCTATGGTAGTTGAAAGAGCACCATGGAATGATTCCCACCATCGTTCTCTTCTTCCAAATTATGAAGAAGATACTCAAAATGACCTCTACCATCCTTCAGTAGTTGATTTTCTATCAAATACTGTAAATACGGTGGATTCCGAGCGAAACTTGTCCAATATTGAAGAAACTATAGCCATAAATATCTCGACCAAAATAGATGTTGTAGAGAATATTTATGTCGGCAAATGTTGCTCTCCTTTAGGACTGGAAATATATAACGCTCTTTTTCGTGAATTCAGAGATGTCTTTGCTTGGTCATACAGTGAAATGCCAGGCATCGACTCGAGTATCGTTGAACATGAAATCAAGATGTATCCAGATGTTAAACCGGTACGGCAACGGCTGAGGCAGGTGCACCCCAAGAAAGCCGCTGCCATTAAGGCAGAAGTTGAAAAACTCCTCCATGCTGGTTTCATCTACCCGGTTCCGCTAACCGATTGGGTATCAAACATTGTCCCGGTTATGAAAAAACAGGGGACAATTAGAGTGTGCGTCGATTACAGGGATGTAAATCAAACTTGTCCAAAAGAAAACTACCCTACACCCTTCATTGACCAGATAATTGATGAATGCGCCGGATGTGAAATCTTTTCATTCATGGATGGATTCTCCGGGTATAATCAAATAAATATCCGCCCACAGGAACAGTCAAAGACTGCATTCATTTGTCCGTGGGGCACATTCGCATATCAAAAATTACCCTTTGGTTTAAAGAACGCAGGGGCGACATTTCAGAGGGCAATGAATTATGCCTTCCATGACATCAAAAACATCGTTCAACCTTATCTCGACGACCTTCCGGCTCATTCACGAAAGCGGACTGATCATCCGCAGCATTTAAGAGCGATATTTCTACGTTGCCGACACTACAAGATACGACTCAATCCGCACAAATGTGTATTTTGCGTCAGTTCTGGTCGTTTACTTGGCTTTGTAGTCTCCAAGGATGGGATTCGTCTCGACCCTTGTAAGGTCCAGGCAATCATAAATTTGCCTCCACCTTCGAATTTGCTTCAGATTCAGAAACTCCAAGGGAAAGCAAACTTTCTGAGGAGGTTCATTCCAAATTACACCGAACTTGCTAAAGGTGATACACGTCTTTTGAAAAAGGGGGTACCCTTTAACTGGGACCAGGTTGCACAAGCTTCCTTTGATGCTTTAAAAGATTCCCTAATGAAAGCATCATTAATGTACGCCCCTGATTATCAAAGAGAATTTAACCTGTATCTGACTGCAGCAGATACGACCATCGCAATGGTTTTAGTTCAAGAAGTCGATGGAATAAAACATCCTATTTATTATTTAAGTAAGAACTTAAATGATACAGAAATTAAATATTCCTATGTTGAAAAACTAGCGCTTGCAGCGGTTCAAGCGATACAAAGATTTCGACACTATGTCCTCTTTCGGAAAACTACCATTCTGTCAAATTGCAACCCCATGACTTATATATTGTCGCGACAGTTGCTGGGGGGAAAATATTTAAAATGGATAGCAATCCTTCAAGAGTTTGATCTGGAATTTGTAAAATCCAAGTCAAAGAAATCTCTAGTTTTCGCAGAATTATTATGCGATCTCCCATCGTCGTCCAACGATGAAACATCCGAAGAATCAATCGTGGATGAAAGTTTGCTTCTGATATCTGCAAGCAATGAGTGGTATGGAGATATAATCATTTATCTCCAGACCCAAAAATTCAGGCCAAATACCTCTCACTCTGAACAAAAACGTATTCGATACCAAGCAAAAGACTACATGATCGTCGGTGATACACTTTACCGTCGTGGTATTGATACAGTTCTAAGGAGGTGCCTCACCCATGAGGAAGCCGAAAAAGCCCTGAATGAGTGTCATTCAGGCGCGTGTGGGGGGCATCAATCTGGATATGCTACAGCACAAAAAATCTTACGAGCAGGATACTTCTGGCCAACCATGTTCAAAGATTGCATAACCGCAGTCAGAAGTTGCCATGCTTGTCAAATTTTTGATAGCAAAACCAGAAGACCACCCGCACCTTTACAGCCAATAGTTGTTGTTGGGCCATTCGCCAAATGGGGCATCGATTTCATGACATGTAACCCCACCTCGACCGGGGGGCATGGGTATATTATAGTCGCAGTTGACTATTTTACCAAATGGGCCGAGGCGATGCCTACATTAGATAATACTGGTGAAACAGCTGCCCTTTTCTTTTTCAATCATGTAGTCGCCAGATTCAAGTCCCACAGGCTATAGTCACAGATCATGGATCACATTTTCGCAATCACATGATGGTTGAATTAGCTGCCAAACTAGGGCTATCTCACGACAGCTCTACTCCATATTATCCGTAGGCCAACGGACAAGTTGAAGCGATCAACAAGGTCCTGAAGCGCATGCTGCAAAGGATGATCGGAGTTCACAAAAGAAGATGGCACCTAATCCTGTACTCAGCTTTGTGGGCTTACCGAACATCGGTAAGGAATGTGACCGGGTTCACACCCTTCCAAATGGTATATGGCCTGGAAGCAGTCTTGCCAGTCCAGTGTGAAATCTCGTCTCTCAAACTCGCAATTGATCTCCTCCCTGGAACTTCAGAAGAAGAAGCCCGTTTCTTGGAATTAATCCAATTGGATGAAACCCGTCGTGACGCCGCGTTGGCCAACGAAGCCCATAAGAAACGAGTCAAGGCGCAGTTCGACAAAAATGTCAAACCCCGTGTCTTCTCGGAAGGTGACTTGGTCCTGCTTTACGACCAGGAATCCGATAAGTTGGGAGCAAGTAAATTTAAGTCTTTATGGATGGGTCCTTACATTGTTAAGCGGGTGTTAGCAAAAGGAGCCTACGAGTTGATGGATTACGACGGGATTCCACTGGCGCAACCTCGTAATGGGTTGTACCTCAAGCGTTACTACGCCTAGTGGTAACCAATATGCTTTTGTTATATTTTTGTTTTCGCTAAGAGTGTTTGTTTTGGTCGAGTAATCCACCTTTTTACATTTATTGCAGATGTCAAACCCATTGGAACCCTGTGTTGGATATGCCAACGAAGCAAGTCATAGTTCGCGGAACCTGTCCTCCGCAGCCTGGGCCATTTTTTATCCAAGCGGCGAGTTAGTAAGTTTCAGAGGTATATGTATTGGTCGATCAACAAACAATATCGCTGAATATAGTGCATTGATAGAACTTCTCTTTGATGCCATCACTCATGGTATACGCCGACTAATCGTCAGGCTAGACTCACAGCTCGTAATACTACAATTCAATGGCATATATTCCGTCCGAAACCCGGCTATTTATCGCATGTTCCTAAGGGTTAAGATTTTGGAAAGACAATTTGATCTTATTCAATACCAACATATTTCCAGAAACTTAAACACATTAACCGACTCATTAGCGAACTATGTGTTAGATAGACATTTGCAACATTTATAAAAAGAAACACATCATCAATGTTCTACATGTGGATCACATAACTCAACCAGAATAAAACTCCGAAAATCAAAAATACATATATAGATGTTTATGGTTTACACATAATGTTCTGTAACCAAGACAAAATCGGTCACACGACCTAAAGCTCAAAATGCTAGGGGGCACCCTAGTCTAATGATGCTCGTGATAGCAAGTCACAGCCTGTGCGATCATGCGTAAGAGATGAGTCCATCGTCTGGGTACACCAGTAGTATGCCGCAGTAACTGCAAAGGTAGCTTGTCGATCCTCATATCTGAAATACCGAGAGTAAGGCTCTTAACCTGCTCCTGTACAGCTGTAAGAGTCTCGGCCACATCAAGGTCGCGAAGAATAACCCTTCCGGCGGCCTCTCTTGCTGGGGAAATAGCTGGTACTCTCACACGAACTACTGGATGAACAGGACCAACATCTGCATGTACACATGAGTTTGATTAGAGTCTTGATAGAACAAAGCACAAGGACATTATAAATGAAAACAGTAAACAACAATATGGTCAGAGATTTTACCAATAGCACCCCACTGCTCACCATCCGGCAGTACCAAATCTGGATCACCCCGGAAGTCCATGCCAGCATATGGATACTCGGAATAGACCATCTCCTGACGATCAAACCACCTGAAGAAGGTATCAGAAAATGAAATCTGAGATTGACCAGCATGCCTAGACATATGGTCAACCCATCTCTGCATGCGTGGTTCAGTAGGAGAAGGTAAATCGAGTGCAATGTACTGCGGCTGCATCAGTGGTATCTTCTCCAAGGCAAAGGCGGTCAAAATAGAACCGAACCCAAAGTTCTTCAACTTCCCGTTCTTTATCTTGGTCAATTGTTCTTTCATTACAAGAAGTACTGTGTCGCACCATTTGAACACCTTCGGTTGGAGGCATTCCAAGGCATGCTGCATATAGGATCTGTTGGCTACATGAAGAGACGCGCTACCGGCCATCCTACCAAAAGTAAATAGGATAGTCCTAAGGGACCTATCAGTGACATCCCGGATGATGATCTCGCCGTCTTTGCTCGGTTGAGATCCTTCCCTGCAATACTGGCGGACATAATCTCTCACAGAATCGCCTCCTCGGGCCGAACCTGACAAAGAGATGGAGGCACCCCGCCTCGACAAGCCAGTCAAGAAATAGATGTCTACTGCAGTCAAGGGGATAGATTTGCCCCTAATCTGGAAAACCTGGTTGATAGGATCCCAAGAGTCAAGCAAATACTTCAGCAAGTTAATCTGCTGTCTCATGCTAGAGATGCGGAAAGTAGGGAACAGAGCACAAAATGCAAAAAGGAAACCATGAAATGAAAGAGCGCGGGTTTAGCTCCTACCTGGTCCAGACGGCGCCGAGAATCGTCCACAGAATCTCCCGAAATCAGTTGATGAAAATCGAGAGTGAAAACACCTCCAAAGCTCCAACAAACCAAGTTCAAATGAAATGGTAAAATGAGAGGTAAAAAACACTTTTTAATTACTTTTACGTAGTTCGAAGTAAAGTATTAGCGTTTTAATCTCGTTTTCAAAGCAAATATTGATCATTTCTAACTAGTTTGATGAAGCAGTTGAAAAATACAGTACTATCTTTGGAAGGACAAAGCTATCTATGGTAAAAATCAAAACAAGACCACTTAATCGAGCAGTTTTAGCGCATAGTTCAAGCTCGTTAAAAAATAAACATAAGATCGAGCAAATGTTTCCACCCGCGTTTAAGCTCGTTAAAAAATGAACTATCCTCCAGTAAATAACCACCGTGAATGAAGCATTTTCAGCCATTAAAGCCTTGGTCGTGTTTGCACCATCACCTCCACTTTTCCATTGGCCGATCATTCACCTCCATTTGATTGTTTACCCATTTTGAGGAACAGCTGCGAAGAGTGATTTCACTAGCCATCCTTGTGACACTGCCGTGATTGGAAAATTCCAAACCTTACCTGGAATCAGCTGCTACCCTTTTTATCACTCGTTCCTCAAAAGACGAGTCTTCTTTAAGCTCTTTTCATCTGACTCGTAAAATATGAAAAGATTGCCGAGTTTTGGCCTTCCAGCTCGTTAAAGCGACCGGAAGTGCTATCCCTCCTCTAGATTTTAATCTTTTTGGACCTGAGGGATTATTGCAAAAAAAGATCGAGCGCTTGTTTTGTTCGGCTCATTAAAACTATCGAAAACTCATCCCTTCTGTATTATTTTATACTTTTTCGGACTTAAGGGATTAGATGACGAAAAAGGAACTTTGGAGTTACCTTTACGTACCTTTTCAGACTCTCTAAATATGAAAAGGACCGAGTTATCTTTGTCGTTAGACTCGTTAAAAAGATTAATAGTGACAAACTTGTCTTTAGACGAGAACGAGTTTCACTATCGCTAAGCTCGTTAAAACATAGCGATGGGTTTGCCCGAAGGGTAAATTATAGAACAAGCATATGTTATCCTCCTCAAGCTTGACAAAAATAAAGAGGTACTGGTCAGCAATGACTGGGAAAAAATTGGGAAGAAAACTCAAAGAAACTTTATTGGTAGCAAATCGCTCTTGGACATGACACTTCCACTCCGTGCCAGAGTCGGGTTGGGTTGTTTCATTCACCGGTCACATCACCATGGTCACGCCATACCATCCACATTTGGGGTAAATGCTACCAATCCATCACATAAGTGTCGCCGACATGTTCAAGAGAAGTCATCCAGAGAAGTCACCCGTGTCCCATCCACTACCATACATTATACTTCACTCTTTCATGACTGCCACCCTGAACCGTATGTCACCAAATCGTTTTCACCTCCATCAAAATCATTTGCTCCATTCCGTGTCATTGATGTGGGATTCATTAAGGCCCTCCTTTGACGGATCGCTTCTTGTCGACATCAGCTCATTATCCAAGAAGTTGATCTAGGAACACCCTTCAGTACTTTGAAGCTTGCATGCCTCAATGGCAAGTTTCTCACTTCCGACGACAGGTATACATCAATGACCTTCGACCGAAAGATTTTGCGTGGTGTTCGACGCCAAGTCCTTTATTCACACCACGTGAATTGTACTGCAGTACCTTGAGGGTCATTATCATTATCGGTGATTCCTCTCGCGCCTGTTAACAGTTTACATCATTGACTGGTAATCAAGCGATGTCTTTCCATGTTCGACTTCAAAACATTTCTCACATGGATCGGCTTGTACTTAGAGTGAAGATCGGACGAGATTGAAGACCCCGAATCTAGTTTCACCCATCCGGGCTGCGATATATATTCAGGAAAAATAAAGACATTGAAATGTATAGCATTGCAGCACAGATAATCATCCTACCAAAAGGATGATGACTTCATCAGAATCATCAGTCTACCATCAGACGATTGTCTGTCCTATGTAAATGAAAATGAATTTATAAAGCTGAGCATGGGAAAGCCCGCCTCAGCTAGATCATGAAAACAGTATGAAAATAATGTATTGTATTGTATCTTATTACAGGTCTCCTCCCCAGCATTAGAAGAACTTCGGATCCTCCTACTAAAGCATTTCACCCGATAAACGGCCTCATACTTTAGGGGGCAACTGTTATAGACATTTTTGTGCCTTACAGCTATAAGCATGAAATGTCCATAAACCAAGGGATCCTAAGTCCCTAAAAGTGTTGTTCCAACTCCTAAAGAAACAAGGTCAACAAATTACAGCTTCTCCCAGAAGTTCTCCACCAGAAACTGCTCAGAACTAGTCAAATCAGGATCATTTCAGGTGCTCCACTAGCTAGCTGCGTTGCAAAGCACCCAAATACACTGGCTAGGTGCATTGCAACGCACTTGAATGCACTACCAGGGTGCGTTGAGTGGGAAATGACAAGTGCCAGAGTCATTCCACGAGGTGGAGAGAGAATGGAAGCTTCCAGAATCTTCTCCAATGACACTTGCCCCACTGAATTCGACCAGTGATGAGTAAGAGGCTCTCAGTCTCCAAGTGGAAGCAAGAACTGGCAGAGAGAAGCCACTAATCAATTCATGAGCTGACTCATCCTCTTTGCATACATCTATATATGGATCCCTCACCAAGAGATCCAGAGGCTGGAATTTTGTACATTGCAGAGAATTGTTGTTGGTTTTGTGATAGATATCAGAGTATTGGGTGATTTATGCTTTGTTGGAGGTGAAGAAGGGATTCTATGCTGGGAGGTTGATGCTGGATCAGGAATCATCGGTTGTAACTCCTCCTGGATCTTCTTTTTTATCAATAAAACTATTTGAGTTTCTCCTACATGCTTGTATATCTGATGTGTGTTATATTAGTATGTTTAGCTTAAATCTGATCCTAAGCTTTTTATGAACATAAATCCATGTCTTTGTGTAGTTTCTTTCTTCTGTGAACTTTCAGGAACTTGGTGACGCTGGGCAAGTGAGGGAGCAGATAGCTCGAAGCCGTCAAAGAGAAGAGAGATTGGATCAAAGGACTAGCGCAAGACACGGGTTGGTTCATCCTATTCATCTTCGTTTATAGTTCATAAAGGAGAATACAAGAATAGTTTTCCCTGTTTGTTTCTGAGGTCTCTGTCACAACCCAGTGGGATAGGGTCGTTCTGAATAGACACTTTTCCCGAAAACATGACTGCTTCCGGTTCCAATATAATTTTTCCTTCCTCGTCAAGTTCTGGCAATATTGTTTGAACTGGGAGCTTGTCGCCTATAACCTTCTTTAAACATGAAACATGGAAAACTTGGTGTAATAGAGAAGCTGTAGGAAGCTCCAATTTGTATGCCATAGTACCAATCTTTTGCAACACCTTGTACGGACCATAATACTTTGGTGATAATTTATTATCCTTCTTAGCTTGCTTGAGGGACATTTGCTTATATGGTTGTAGCCGTAGGAATACCCAATCACCTACATCAAAACTTCTTTCACTGCGATTTTGATCTGCCTGTTGTTTCATTCTATTCTGTGCCAACACGAGGTTATCCTTTAAGAGTTGGAGGACTTGTTGTTGATGTTCGATGTGATGTTCCACTGCTTGAACCTTAGAATTTTCTCTTAAATATGATGTGATGGATGGTGGTTGATACCCATAAAGTACCATAAATGGGGTCATTTTTGTTGCTGTATGGAAGGAAGTGTTATACCACCATTCAGCCAGAGGCAACCATTTAACCCATTGTGTTTGTTTATCAGATACAAAGCAACGAAGATATCCTTCCAAACATTTGTTTACTATCTCAGTTTGCCCATCAGATTGAGGATGATAAGATGAGCTATGAGCTAACTGAGTACCAAGACAAGAAAATAATTCTGTCCAAAAATTTCCAGTGAAAATGGGATCTCTGTCACTTACAATAATCTTTGGGTTTCCATGTAGCTTTTGAATTGTTTCCATAAATGCAGTAGAAACTGTACTAGCTTTAAATGGATGTGATAATGCACAAAAGTGTGCATACTTGGTAAGTCTATCAACTACCACCATGATGACACTCTTTCCCTCAGAATTGGGTAAACCTGTGATAAAATCCATTGAAACCTCCTCCCAACGTTGGCTTGGAATGGATAAAGGTTGTAATAGACCTAGTGTCTTAATTGTTTCAACTTTATTTTGTTGGCAAACCAAACATTCCGCCACAAACTGTTGAATTATCCCAAAAAATTCCTTCTTAACCCTGTGGTAAGTTTTTAAAAATCCTAAGTGCCCTCCTAAAGGAGAAGTGTGCAATTCCATAAGAATCTTTTGTTTTAGCTGGGAATTCTTACAAAGGTATAAGCGATCTTTGTACCATAACAAATCATTTTTCCAGCTAAATGTATCAGACGTACTGGAATCTTGTTGTAACTTTTGAATAAGTGCCCACACTTCTTCGTCATTCTTCCATTCCTCCCTTGCTTCGTTTATCCAATCTCGTTGGATAATAGAAATGGCGCACAAAAATGCTTCCACATCCTCATCCTTTCTTGAGACAGCATCTACCACCACATTTTGCTTCCCTTTTTTGTAGATGATTTCAAAGTCATAACCCAACATCTTTGTGACCCACTTTTGTTGCTCTTCAGAGGATAATCTTTGTTCTAAAAAGTATTTAAGGCTATCATGATCCGTTTTAACCTTGAAGTGTCTTCCCATTAGGTAGGGTCGTCATTTCTTAAGTGCATGGAGTATTGCCAACATTTCCTTCTCATAAATAGCTTTTCTTAAAAACTTTCCCTTGATTGGACGACTTTCAAAAGAAATGGGTCTTTCATCTTGCATTAGAACAGCACCAATTCCATTTCCTAAAGCATCAAATTCCACAATAAAGGTTTTCGTGAAGTCCGGTGTAGCTAAGACCGGTGCTTGGCACATTGCCTCTTTAAGATGTTCAAAGGCCTTTGTTGCTTCCGGAGTCCATGAAAATGCATCTTTCTTCAATAATGTTGTTATAGGTGTTGCTATTCTCCCATAATTCTTAACAAACTTGCAATAATACCCTGTCAACCCGAGAAATCCTCGCAGAAGCTTTATGGATGTGGGGATTTTCCATTCCTTTATGGCTTTAATTTTGCTAGGGTCTACCTTAACTCCTTCATGAGATACAATATGACCCACATATTCCACTTCCTGGACTCCAAAGAAACATTTGGATCTTTTTGCATATAGTTGTTTCTCTTTCAATAGTTGTAGCACCCTATCAACATGTTCAACAAGATCCTTCCAAGACTTGCTGTAGATTAGTATATCATCAAAAAATACTAACAAAAATTTTCTAAGGAATGGTTTGAAAATTGAATTCATCAAACCTTGAAATGTTGAAGGTGCATTGGTAAGGCCAAAAGGCATGACCAAAAATTCATAATGACCCTCATGAGTTCTAAATGTTGTTTTCGGAATGTCTTCAATCTTCATTCTGATTTGATGATACCCTGAACGAAGATCCAACTTAGTGAAGTAAATTGATCCATGCAATTCATCCAGTAATTCATCAATGACAGGAATGGGGAACTTATCTTTAATAGTGAGCTTGTTGAGCTCCCTATAATCCGGACACATGCGCCATGATCCATCCTTCTTGTGCACCAATTCTACTGGAGTAGAGAAAGAACTTTGACTCGGTTGAATTATACCAGCCTCGAGCATTTCTGCAACCATACGTTCAATTTCACTCTTTTGGACATAGGGATATCTGTACGGCCTGATGTTTGGATGAACACTGCCTAGAATCAGATGAATAGCATGATCATGATCACGCACAGGTGGGAGACCTTTGGGAGTCTCAAATACCTTGGAATGATTGTCCAGGACTTTTTGGAGATCTGGAGAAATAGATGATTCCGATGTGGAAACATCTAGCGAGCATAATTGTGCAATTACACCTCTTTGCTCCTTTTTAAGAAGCTTTGTCATACCATTAGAGCTGATTATCTTTCCTGGTTTCCCTGCAATACCCCTTAATTCAACTTCCTTTCCTTCCGCAGAAAATTTCATGAAAAGTTCTTGAAAATTAAAGGCTATTGTACCCAGGGATTGTAGCCATTGGACTCCTAGTACAACATCAGCACCTCCCATTGGAATAGAAAGCATTGGGCTAGTCAATACATATTCTCCCATGGATAGCTTGATATTATGGCACTTTCCAGAGCAATTTATTGTTCCTCCATTTGCAATCATCACTTGACACTCTAGTGCTAGATATAGGAAGCAATTCAATTCTTTTGCTACCTTACAATGAATAAAATTGTGGGTGCTTCCTGAATCAATCAAAACTATTACCTTTTTCTTCTTGATTTTTCCTTATATCTTGATGGTTTGAGGAGTGGTAATTCCCGCCAATGCATTACAAGATATGGTCGGATTTATTTGTTCTTCATCTAAGCTTTGTTCTTGGAGTATATCCTCTTCTTTTGACCTTTCTTGTTCCTTTTCTTCTTCCTCTTCACAATCTATGTAGAATAATTTCTTCTCAGCACACAACAACACTTCCGTCTTTATAGTTGTGAGTGGTATGCTTCCTGGTTGCCATAATTTTGCTTTCCATTTTTCTTGCTAACCTGAATGCCTTCTCTAATGAATCTGGTTCCCAAAGGCGAACATCATGTTGGATATTATCCTTTAAAGACCCTATGAACACATCAATCCTATGCTCCTCTGGAATATCTTTTACCCTTATGTTCAATTTTTGGAACTCCTCAATGTGCTCCATTATTGAACCCTTTTGTTTGAGACTTATCAATTGGCTAAAAAAAGTGTTGCTTTTTGTATCCTCATAATGTGCTACCAATTATTTCGTAAAAATTGCCCAAGTGATAAATTGTTTACGAGAGCAAAGCCATTGATACCATACAAACTGATTTGGTTCCAAATATAAAGTTGCCATACGTACCTTTTGTGTGTTTTGCACATTATTGAGATCGAAGAATTGCTCCATCTGTAATATCCATGTGGCAGGATCCTTGCCATCAAAATTCCTCATATCGATTTTTGGAATATGGTGAGTCTTCGATCCAACATTAGCATCTATGGAATCATGATTAGTATTTTTTTAATTCTCATCATGAGTTTCCTTTAGTACCCTTTCACCCTTAGTGCCCATTTCTTGTAGCAACTTATTCACATTTATCTTCAATTCGTCCATGTCTGTCTTCAAATCTATCTTCAAATCATCCATCTTAGCTTCCACGTCAAACATCTTAGCTTCTACACCTTTCTTTAAACAGTCCATCTTAGCTTTTACTCCTTTCCTTAAACCATCCATCTTAGATTCTGTTCCTTTTTGTGTAAGGGACAATTGTTGCACTTGGTCTTGTAATTTTGATATATCATGTTGCATTTCCTCCTCTTCTTCATGAGTCATGCTAGAGCTTTCAGGTTCCTTACTAGGTGTTTGCATTTTCTTTCGGGGCATCAGTTACCGATAATAATGCTCTACTATGCCCTTTGAATTCCTTCAAAATAAATTTTCAAACCAAGCTTAAGCAAAAATTTAAGAAAATCTACACACCTTTTTTCACTTTGTAGGAGCTCGATATTGCCTCTGATGTATCTCTGTACCTTCAAATCCTCTAGTTCTTAAATCGTGAGCTGTAGTAGCCCTCTATGTCCTCTTTCTAATGCCACAAGTCTGACCCAAATTGGATTCTCCAATTAAGAGTTATGTGAAATCTCCCACAGTGACTTGATTATAGACTAGTTCAGTAGAGCATACTTGTACGACGTGCCACGAGTCACTGTTTTGACCTTTGGATCTGAAAAATGCATACAAGAAACTAAAGTCCGTCCTCTCTCTGTAACTTCTTACAAAATTTCAATCCGATCCCCAGAGAGAAAGTTATGACGATTTTCCCCAGGTCACCTGTTTGGAATGTAATTCAGGAGTCTGCAAAAAGGCCAACTTCCTCAGATCATAACTCCGAAAATATAGCGCGAAAAGCTCTAAAATTCGGACCCAAGGTTCAGCGCGATGTCTTCTCAAATCGGTTTTTTTTGTGACTTCTGAAATGTCACAGAAAAAAAAAAGTTATAGCGAAAATTCCACGATGACCTGTTTGGAGCAGCGAAACCCTAGAATCCAAAGCTCTGATACCAAATGTTATGAAACCAGCTCAAGAAAAGATAGATCAACGCCTTAGAATTCAGCCTCTTCGAGGGGGCAACCTCCTTTACATTACATAAATGAACAATTCTTGGATGATTCAAATGACAAAACCTCCTTTCTATATATAGGAGTCTAAGGAGTCACAATATAATCCAGCCAACCTAACAATAATAATATAAAGCCACAAAAATAATAATAGAGGGATTCTATGGGGCACAGTAGTAACAATATGGGGGTAATAGGGGCACAACAATATTAATAAGGGGTATAACTACAATAGTAATGGGGTAATCACTAGTATTATAGGGACCCAACACATACATATGTGTATGTGTATGTATACACACACATATTAGAAAGGAGGTGCTAGCCCAATGTGCTTCTCTTATTTTCCTTAGAAGGTTACCAAATACAAAATTATACCAAGAACTACAGGTTCTTCAATTTTTGTGGGTATGGTAGAGTGGTGTTTGGGTTTTTGGGATGAAAATGAATCTAAAGCATCAAATAGAGCAAGAAAATATTATATATCTCCCCCTAAAAAACAACCAAATTCAAAAGTAAAACATGGGAGACAATTGTCATTGTTTTGGAGTTTTAGAGAAACCTCCACCATGGATGTTTCAAAATTACTTTTCTATCTCTAAATTATAGAGGATTTGCTAATTCCTCAATCAAATTGGCCTTAAAAGGATTAATAGGTGTGAATAATTCATCCATCTTTTTTTTGCAAAAATTGATGATGGATAGGGAGGAAGTTGTATAGGAACTTTCAAATTTTTTAAGGGGTGGATTTTAGTTATATTTGTGCTATAGGGAATCCAAGGGAAACATTACAATGTGGAAAAAATGATATTTTTCCTATACTATTTCATGAACTTTCTTATAAGGTCTAGGAGCTTCAGTGTTCTATTTGGACCTTGGGGAAAAAACACACTTTTGAATATTTATGGGCCTTATATGGAAAGAATGGATTGTCAAGAAAAAACCTTTAGTAGTGAATGAATTCAAAAAGAGTTGGTTGGGATCGGGGTGGGGCACTTAAATTTCTCACCATAAGCATCATAGTTATGGGGGCAATTGGCCCAAATGGATTATATGTGTAGTTGTTTTTATAAGCAAATTGGAGATGGTAGTACTATTGGATATAGAACCTACAAAGTTAAATGCAACTTAGAGAAACAAGAGAATGGCCAAAATCACAAAATATCTAAAACATATTTTTCACCTTATAATATTTCCTTGAACAAGTTATATGAATT
The DNA here is from genome assembly GCA_031772625.1 of Pinus tabuliformis. Lineage (NCBI taxonomy): Eukaryota > Viridiplantae > Streptophyta > Pinopsida > Pinales > Pinaceae > Pinus > Pinus tabuliformis. Next base: position 2,065,462,210 of record CM062816.1, read on the forward strand.
CATCAAAGGGTTTCCACTGTGGGGAAGTCATGATGCATTTTCTTGAAAATGATGACCATCCTCACACAAGATGCAATATTGAGGTAGCCAAAGCAATTTTATCTATGGGTGAACCAACAACAAGTGCAGATATTAAAATATCCAAAGAATATCCAACAACAAGGGATATAGCAAGGTCACGAAAACCTTCAGGAGGAATGGCGGACACTTGTGTGTTCATTATTTATTTCCCTTCATTAGGGAGATGTGGTTCTTTAAGTAGGGCTTTGTGTTAGTATGATTATAAGGAGGAATAGAAGGCTTAACATGTGAATAGAAAATAATAGAAGCATTTGGAAAAACCTACTTTAGATTAAGGGCCTCCAATCCTGTATTACTAGCAAAACGGTGGATTTGGATCAATATATGAACCATCATTGTTAGACAAGTGAACAAATGACAATCCTAGGATGTGACTGCAAATCGTAAGGAAATGGTAATAAGGGTGGCTATGTGTTATGCTCACTTAAATTAATTGTCTAGCATGTGAAAGGTTCACAAACTAATCTCAGTCTACATTAGAGTGAATATAAAATATGATATTTTTCCTTATCCCACCGTTGCAAAAGTCGTGAGGCTTGGATTTATATTCTCTTCTAGTGCCACTTGAGCCACAACTCTAAAATCTTATCTATCATTAATCACAATATATAAATTAGTTTCCACTCGCCATATAAAATTAATATCAACATCAAAATTGAAATGAGTAGAATTAATGATAAGAAAACACTTCATTTAAGTATTTATCCTAATTAATCATGACTGTCTAGGTGGGAAACTAGGATGGTACATGTACTTGGTAAAGCTTGTGAAAAAGGACGAGAGTAAGCATCATTGTATACAAGTTTTGTTATCCATGTTAATTACTAGGCCATCTCATATTCAAAATTCGGATTGAAACAAGTCCACATCCTTAAATTTTAATGTGACATCCATAACTTTGATCCCAAAATATAATAATTTGGCTTGCTTTGAAAACTTTTGGCCAATATCCCTGTGTATGGAATTTATACAATTAAATCAAACATTATTGATAAAATAATGAAAGGAATCCCATCCCAGCGAATCGTTCCAAGATATTTTGGACTTTTTGGAGGAGTCAAAATGATGAGCCAGTGGGGGTTGCATAATAAGGTTTGTACTCAATCAAGACAATAATCTTAAGCATTGTGGAAATAAAGGTAAATTTATCCAAAGAATGTGATAGGGTTTTTCTTTAGGGAAATCACTTGGTCATATTATCTTTGATTCTCACATAACAATAGATCCAAAAAAAGTCTAGGTAATTTAGAACCTTCCTCGTATAATCCTTCGAGGGAAAGATCAAATTCATTAGAAGGTTCATACTTGAGTTTTATAATATTGTAAGACCTATTCATAATTTGTTTAAAAGAATTTCATAAAATCTTGACATAGAGCATAACTTTATTAAAATCATGAACGTGATTTATTCTACACTTATGCTTCTTAAACCTAATTTTTAAAAGGATTTTACTGTCTACACGAACTCTACTAAGGATTCAATTTTAGCTATCCTATTACAAAAGGATGACAAAACTTTTGAATGACCAATAGATTTTATAAGCTAGAGCCTACTATGTTGAACTTAAATATGTCTTAATTTTAAAACATGTCTTTTGTCTAGCTAAAGCTACTAAAAAAATTTGTCACTTCATTTTTGGTAATCATATTGAAGTAAAAGTCCCTTTAATTTTTGTTAATTTTTTGTTGTCACGAACTTCCTTTCAAGAAAACTTACCAATATGCAGTTCCATGATTTCCCCATCTCCACCTCTCATATTGTAAAAGGGAGGGATTAATTCCTCCCTTTAGCTTAGCATGTTAAACCAAATTTAGGGATTAGTCATGAAGATGATTGATTCTCTACTTTGTTTCTTATTGACTATAATAATTTTAATATGGTAGGTTACCCCTCATGTCAATATATTGTTTATTAACTTTAGAATGAATACTACCCTCCTCATTTTGAAAGCCATGAGTAGAGAAGGTTGAGCTTACAAGCTTTGAAGTATTAAGTTTTGGATACTTTGTCGTTTTCTAAATCTCCTAATGGTATGTTAGTATGATGTATTGATGAGAAAACTACTTAAAATATGTTAAACACTTTTCATGGTTTAATTGATTAATTTGTCCACATTTGTGAACAATTCAGAAGGAAAGATATTGCCCACAAAATCCTTCTCATCAATTACTATTAGACATCCACCTTTCAAGATTCATTCAAATGTGCATAATTCTATTATGCTTGTTAGTTGATAGTAGGAAGGAAAAAATTGTGATGCCTTTGCCTTTAGTTGTCCCTTATTTCCCCTTTGCTACGTGGGTTCTTGAATTCATTAATTTTATTAATCATCTCTCCTTTGTTGGACATTTGTTCATCCTTGCAACAACTAACTATTTCATAAAATGGTTGGAAGTCATCTCGCTAAAAAATTCTAAATATGATTAGATAATTAATTTCCTCAAATTCAACATTGTTTTAAGATTCAATCTAGAATTTGATATAGTCCCTAATGATGAAACTAATTTTAATTTTGGAATTTGACTCAATTATGTAATAAGTTCAAGGTGAAACATTTCACTCCAGCTATCTATTATCCCCGAGTAAATGGCCAAGATGAATATACAAATAAGAAATTGGTTAGGATCCGATAAAAGATCATGAGAGATAAATCCCACCAATGACATATACAATGACATCATGGCTTGTGGGTAGACCAAATAAAATCTACAATTAGCACTTGTGAAACACCATTTTAATTGTTGTATCATCAAAAGGTCATTATGCCTATTGAGACAAAATTGAGTTATAAGTTCACATCACTTTTCAGAATAAAGAGTTGAATTCCACTAACTTGTCCTCAAGATTTCATGTCTTGCTAATCTTGGAAGAATAAACAAATTATGCTTTAGCTAATCTAAATTAAAGATAGAAAACAATCAGGAAGTACTTTGATAAAAATAGTTAAATGTGTGATTTTGGAAGTTGACAATCAAGTATTGTTATTGGACTTTTTATCTTATTTCATATACATTTACTATTGTTGATAACTCATTTCTACTAAAAGATACAAACTATTTTCCTATAATACTAATGATTCCCATATGAAGTATTATGTCAATCCACATCTAAAATTGCACAACCTCTAAAGAAGGAAATGAACAAAAGAAAAGAATTAGAAGGTTAGGTTTATTTTTCACTTTGTTAAGTAAACAACACACCCTAAAATTTTAAAAATTTGGGTACCATTTTTCTTTTTTGATTTATTTAATGATTTTTAGCATGTGTGCTTAAGTTAGTTGCATGCATCTCCTATAGCATTGCAAGTACTTTTAGCTTTAGGAAAACCCAAAAAATCCCATGTCCCCAACTCTAAAGAAGACACGTTGGTGAAAACAAATTTTCATGTATGTTGAAAATATAAGAATTGAAGTTCACCAAAAGGAGATTAAGAGGAAAGCAGTGGAAACAATTTTTGAAAGTGCCAAAAAGAAAAATATAAATGGTGTTAAAAGAAGAAATTATACTATTCACCTAAATACAATTTTCGCGAGTGCCAAAAGAAACAAAAAATGAGGTTCACTAACACATGCGTTGATAAAATAAATTTTGTTAGAACATTGAAAAGGAGAAATTTTCTTAGTTCATGAAAAGAAAGAGAGGGAAGAGCATAAAAAGGCAAGTTTTTTCTCTAGTGTTGAAAGGTAATTTTATTCCCAAACACCAAAAAATAGATTTTCACAAGCATCAAGACTACAATTTTGAGTTTACCAAAATATAGGTGAGTGTGTTAATTAAATGAAATTTGAAGCCTGCTAAAAAGGGTTTTGTGTGGTTGCCAAAAACAAGAAAGGGAAGATAAATGAGCATGCTAAAAGAATGGCAGGTTCACTAATATCATTGTTATGTCACCTCATTGATTATCATTATTTAGACAAACGGTTTAAGTGTCTGCATAGTTAAATTTTTCCATATCCTCCGATGGAATGGGATTTTATTAGCCTATTGTCATTCTTGTTATATGTTGATTATGAGCTTCGTGACTCAATCTTTCTCTCACATTGCTTCCTAAGGAATTTTGTTCAAAAAGAAGTGAGTGCATCGATTAAATGCAATATTAAACCTGTTGAAAAGGGTTTTTGTATTTGCCAAAAAGAATAAAAGGAAAATTAATGAACATGCCAAAAAGAAAAGAATGATGAGTTTGTTGATATCAAAGATATGCCACTATATCAATGACCAATATTCAGCTAATTGGTTTAAGTGTTACTTGAGTTATACTTTTTCATATCCTTCGATGGAATGGATTTTGATTAGACAATTTGTTGGGAAAAATACTGAGAGGGGGAGTGAATCAGTATTTTAAAAGCTCTCAATAATACTTTTCTTTTCTAAAATGTATACACGACTTAACTGAACCCAACTAGCATATATACGCTATTGTCATAAGAGAAACTAGCATATGCTCAGTAAACTTGTAAAACATATAATTCTTTATATGTTAAACTTTGAACTAGAATGTAAGAGATTTATCATGTATTTGATAGCAGTAAAGAGGAGCAATAAGAACATGATAAAGTAAACACACATGAACATCAAGATTTAAGGTGGAAACCCAATGTGGGAGAAAACCATTGTTGTTGTCGTCTCAGTCTTGAAAATTTATTAATATCAAAAACTTCTTACATTCTTGTACTGTTGCAGACTCATACCAGTATGCATGCACCCACTTGCTAAATGCTAGAACCTTCACTTGTTCTCCAGCTCCTACAAGAAGGGAGCTCCAACCCCCTGATCTGATCACCAGCTACTGCTGGCACGAAGCTTCAACTTCCTCACTAAAGACTCCAACCCTCAGCAACATCCATGGACCACATTTCATCAAATTTTCAAACTGGATCCAATATCAACACTTATGCTCAATCATCACTGTAATACAACAACCAATCACTGAAACCCAAACAACTGATACATAATTAAAACTTAACCAAATAACTAGAATAATTAGATCAATGTAACCAGTACACAGAACTGAACTTAGAATGTTGCATCAACACATAGAATCAACTACAACCCTGATAATTTATTTGCCAAAATGTATATGCTACTTTACCTAAGGCAACCCACATGCATACACACTTTTTTGGAGAGAAACCCTTGTATAGATCTTAGTATACTAAAGGCTAAAAACTTGAACATTGAAATTTCTGAAAATAACATTGAATCATACTCAGATCTACTGCAACACTTTGACCCAATCACAAAACTCTCTTATCTTCAATCAAAATTAGCAAGTAATCTTAACATTCTTCAATCAATTAATGACCAAATTCAACTTCATCATTCAATCAGATCAACTTCAGACATTATCACTCAACCCAGATCAACATGAGGACATCATTGACAGGCAGTAGAGAAACAACAGCACTGGTAAGGTTGATCAATCATTTATGAATAAAAACCCCTTAATATATATACACGACTTTGCATAAGTGAACCCGTGTGTATACGTGTTTTTCCTGAAACCAACCAGCGTATAGATCTATAAATTTTGACCTAAAATTGCACATCTCTTAAAAACTTCAGAAAGACCCAAATCATAATAATCAGAGATAAAAACATGTGTCAGTACATAGATCTAGTCAATCCATGAGTAGATCATACAATGAAAAGTCATTTCAGGTCTCATGATCTTGATCCATCATTGTATTCATCGGTGCATAATTATTTCAGATCAATGTGACAATCATGGCCCTTACAGTGCAAATATACTTCAGATTGAAGTATTCATCAAAAACCCTTTCACTTGCACACCCACACACTTTGCTCTTCATCACCTGATATAGTTTTAGCCTTTTTCAATACCTCAAGTCAAAACCATAGTTATGTCGATGGTATTCTTTGACAAGATCAATATTCTTTGTCGTGCTCATTACTATGGCTAACACCATGGTAAGAACCCCTGGTATTTAGAATACCATGGTGCAAAATCCATACGCTACATTTCTTCACCAAACTCGTGTGCATACACAACTTGGCTTAACAGAACCCGTGCATAGTTCTTGAACTTCCAACTTTATCATTTCTCTGAACTAAAACTTCTGAATTGTCATGCATTCTGTCCCATCTGTATTCATTCTAATATTATGTTGTATTCATTCTGCCACCTCTGAACTGACATGTGAATTATATTACAAGTGAGTTGTCATCAAGGACAACACATCCATCATAATGCCAACAATATCCCCCTTTGGAGTTGATGGAAACCACTTTGGTGTTTGGTCATCACAACCTATAAATAACATCAATCCAAGCATCAAGCTTTTCAAAACATCAAGCTACTCTCCAAACACCAATCTTCTCTCCCCCTTTGACATCAAGGGAAAAGGGTTGACCAATGTTAAATGAAGGCTTCCATATCTGAACTGTTGAATATGAATATTGACCATGTTCCCCCTTAGCACATGTTGAATTCTTTGATCATGCTCCCGCTAAGCACATGCCGAAATCTCTGACGGATGTAAAATGAATTACATGACTCTATGACTCAACTAAATATGACCTTCCTATCACCAAGGACCCATACTTACATCAATCACCCAACCAAGTGGGATTACATATTTGACATGATCTCAAAAGTCCATACATGACTGAATATGACAATTATTACATCATAGGTCTTTACATGACCTTTACATCAAATGATATACATGATATTTATAACAAAGACCAAAAGATCTTAAAAGTAGCATAATTCAGCAACCAAAATGCCAACAATGCATTATATTATGCAAAGCTAATGCTCCCCCTGAACCTGTGTTGCCTGTTCATTTTCAGCAACTCATTCATCAAATCATCTTCATCAATCTTGTCATCATGGGAGTACATACCGGTTTGCATTCTTCCATCCCATTATTCTTCAGAATCTACTTGAGATATTTTGTTTGTGAGAGAAAGATGCCATCTTTTGCTTGTTACACTTGTAGACCAAGAAAATAGGTTAGCTCCCCAAGTAAAGACATTTCAAGTTCTTGTTGCATAACAGAAGAAAAATTTTTACTCATAGATTATTCATTACTTCCAAAGATGATATCATCAACATAAACAACAATAATTAGCAGTTTATCACCCTTAACTTTTGTGTACAAGTTGTTGTCTGCAGATCCTTTTGTGAAACCTTTTTGTTGAAGATATTTGTCAAGACGATAATACCATGCCCGTGGAGCTTGTTTTAGCCCATATATATCCTTTTTGAGTTTTCATACAAGGTTTTCATCATTCCCCAAAGTGAATCCTTATGTTTGTTCAATATATACTTCTTCTTCCATATCTCCATTAAGGAAAGAAAATTTTACATCCATTTGATAAACTTTGAAATTTTGAAAACTTGAAAATGCAAGAATTCATATTGCTTCAAGTCTGGCTACTGGTGCAAATATTTCTTCAAAGTATCTACCTTCTTGTTGAGCATAACCTTTACAAACAAGTCTAGCTTTGTTCCTAATGATCTCTCCATTTTCATTCAACTTATTTTTTAATATCCAATTTTTCCCCAATAACATTTTTATCATGAGGCCTTGGAACCAATTCCCAAGTATCATTCTTTTCAATTTGATCAAGTTCTTCATTCATGGCCTTAACCCAACATTCATCTTTACTAGTTTTATTTACATTTTGTGGTTCAATGGTGGATAATAAATCTAGATAACTAGAAGATCCTACAAGTGTTCTTCTTATTTGTAACCCAGATTCATTTTCTCCTAGAATTTGAGTTTCTGGATAATTCTTTTGAACATACCTGGATGGAGCCTTTTATTTGTTTGATGTATCTTCTTCTGCAGCTTCATTAGTTTCTTCTTCTATATCATTTCGATTTGATATGGGAAAGAATTCATCATCATCATCCTCTTTTGTTGATGGTACATTTTTGGGCCCTGTGCATGCTTCATCAATCACAACATCAATGCACTCAACAATTTCCAAAGTCTGTTATTGTAACATTTGTATCCTTTAATTCTAAATGTGTAACCAAGAAGTATTCGTTCATCTACTCTAGCTTCAAACTTACCAGGTTTTTTATCGTTATTTTTTATAAAACATTTTCTTCCAAAAAATCTAAAATGCTTTACAGTGGGAGGCTTACCATACCAAAGTTCATACAGAGTTTTATCACTATTCACACGAACATGAGCCTTGTTGAGAATATTTGTTGCAGTATGTGCAGCTTCACCCTAGAAGGTGTCAAGAGTTTCAGACCCATCAAGCATAGCATGGGCCATTTGTTGAACAGTTCTATTCATTATTTTTGCCACGCGATTTTGTTGAGGAGTTTTAGCTACATAAAAAAAATTATTTTTATGCCATGTTGTTCACAGAAATCAAAGAATTCATCTGATATGTACTCTCCTCCTCAGTCAGGTCTCAAACATTTGATTTTCAGATCTAATTCATTTTCAACTAATGCCTTGAAGACTTTAAATCTATCAAATGCTTCATCTTTGTGTTTCAAAAGACCGATCCAGCTCATTATAGAAAAGTCATTAATGAATAAGATATAGTATTGTTCTCCACAAGGTGACCTTTTCCTTACTGGTCCACACAAATTAGTATGTATAAGTTTAAGAGGCTTACTTTCTGATCCTTCTTTGGCATTGAATTTAACTCTGGTTTGCTTACCGAATTGGCATGACTTACATATGGTACTTTCTGGTATGGTGATGTAGGGTAGATCACGAACAACTTTGAGCCTACTTGATTTTCTTATTTGAGAGAAGCTTAGATGTCCCAACCTTTTGTGCCATAACTAGTTTTCTTCTGCCTTGCCTAGGTAACATTGTTCTTGGCCACCTTTCAATATATACATATTGCTCGGGGTTCTTGTTCCTTTTATTATGGTCTTTCCTATATCAAGTCACGAACCAGACATTCTTGTGATCAGAATACCACCTCATTTCCTTGATCGCACATTTGGATAACACTCAATAAGTTCTGTTTTAATCCATCAACATACATAACATTACCAGCTTTAACTTTTTCTTTTAGAAAAACAAAACCTTTACCCTTAATGACAGCAGGTGAGTCATTTCCAAAAGTGACATTCTTTTCTTTCTCTAAAGCATTGTATGAAATAAGTTTATCTTTATCACTTGTCATGTGTTTTGAGCATCCACTATCAATGTACCATTGGTTTTCTTGTCCTTATGCAAACAATGTTGTGCCACAACTTTCAGACTGTAACTCCTTCCTTTTCCATACCTTGGAACTTGTTGATAGTTGCTCATTTTGAGATGTTGGCTGTAATTTGCTCCTGCATTCAGATTCTTCATGACCAAAGTTATTGAAAATTGAGCATTCAATTTCATCTATAAGAGGTGAGAAGATATTATAAGAGTTCTTCTTGACTCCTGTCTCATTCCTTTGTTTTCATGCTTCTCTAATCTTAATAGTTTTGTATGCAACACATTGAGTAGCTTTATGACCAAAATTATGACATGAGAAACATTTTCCATTAAAGAAGAAATTTCTCTGACCATAGAATCTCTTGGTGTTTTTTACCTTTTGACTGGTGCTTCTATTTTTGTTCATCCTTGGATTGGAGTGAACATGATTTACCTGTGGAATGCCTTTATTCTTTTGTTGAGGACTGAAGCTTTGTTGATTGATTTTTGCTACATTATTGAAACTTTGCTGACTGGTTTTTATTGCATTACTAAAGCTTTGCTGACTTGTTTTTCTTGCATTTAGATAACTTCCAATGGTGGCTGAAGACTTTTCTAGTTGATAAGTTTCTCTAGTGTATCCAAGACCTGTCTTCGTAAGAGGAGAGAGTTGTACCTTGGTAATATCGTCTAAGGTTTCAAATCCTTTAGAAAATTTAAGATTCGGAGTTTTTATTTTCTCAAGTTCCTTTCTTAGACTTACTACTTCACATTCTAACTTCTCATTATGATTTTCTTTTTCTATGATTTGATGCTTCAAATTATCTATGGCTACTTTGTTTTCTTCCAAGCAAATTTTGAGTTGAGCAATTTCTTAAAAGAAATATTTTTCTTCTGATGCATCCTCAAATTTATCATTAGACTCATTACTATTTTTCTCAAAAGCAATGAGTAATTTAAGATCTTGATCAGATTCACCTTCTTCATTGTTTGACAAGCCATCACTATCTTCATGAGTATAATAACTTCTTCTACTGTCAATCCATCTCTGATTACCTTTTGCATAATCCTTCCCTTTGTCATGGTTGTCTTTATGAGGACATTTAGTAGCATAATGGCCAACTCTACCATAAGCAAAACATTTAAAGGGAATCTTACCTCTAAACCTTCCGGTGCCCAGTTGAAGTTTCTCTACAAAGTTCACTTCATCTTCTTCTTATATGTATCCTGATTCCTTGCATTCCTCCTTCAATTTTCCTTTTGTGGAAGATTTAAATGCGGATTCTCTGACTTCTGAGGGAGCTCCTTTCCTCATTTCCAAAGCAGTCAGGATCCCATGAAGTTGAACAATAGTAAGAGTCTGCAGATCCCACTTCTCTTCAATGGCAGACACTTTTGACTCGAATTTAGGAGCTAGAGATCTTAAGATATTCTCTATTAAAGTAGCGTCCTTTATTTTTTCACCCAGATTGTTCATGCAATTTACAATCTCACTTATATGTAGAAACAAACTGGCAATACTTTCATCATTATGCATTATGAGAGTTTCATATTAAATTATGAGAGTTTGGAGTTTACCAATTTTTACCTTGGTATCGCCTTCATATCTTTGAATGATTTTGTCCCATATTTCTTTTGTTGTGTTTAGCTGCATAACTTTGACAAATTCTAATTCTATCAGACTTCGCAATAAAGCTTTGACAACTTTGGCATTAGTTTCATACGTCTTCTTTTTTGCTACATCTGTGGGAACTGCAGAGGGATATTGGTAACCTCCTTCCATAATTGCCCAAACATCTACTCCAAGAGACTAAAGATAGGATCTAGTTCTTGTCTTCCAATATATAAAATTATATATGTTGAAGAATGGTGGTCTGATATATGTTGATCCGCCTTGATTTCTCATCTTGGGAGATCTTTCTTCAATCGATCATGCTTCTTTTGAAGGACCTACTCTAATACCAATTGTTGGGAAAAATACTAAGAGGGGGGTGAATTGGTATTTTAAAAACTCTCAATAATACTTTTTATTTTCTAAAATGAATACATATTTTACTGAACCCAACTAGCGTATATCAACTGTTATAAGAGAAACTAGTGCATGCTCAGTAAACTTGTAAAAAAACTAATTCTTATCTGTTAAAATTTGAACCAGAATGTAAGAGATTTATTAGATATTTGATAAGTAGTAAATAAGAGCAATAAGAACAAAATAAATTAAACAAACATGAACACGAAGATTTAAGGTGGAAACCTAATGTGGGAGAAAACCACTGTTGTTGTCGTCTCAGTCTTAAAAAATTATTAATATCAAAAAATTCTTACATTCTTGTATTGGTGCAGACTCATACCAGTACGCAGGCGCCTATCTGCTGAAGGCTACAACCTTCACCCGTTCTCTAGCTTCTACTGGAAGGGAGCTCCAACCCCCTGATCTGATCACCAGCTACTACTGACAGGAAGCTTCGACTTCCTCACTGAGGGATCCAACCCTTAGCAACATCCGTAGACCATGTTTCATCAAATTTTTATACTGGATCCAATATCAACACTTATGCTCAGTCATCACATAATACAACAACCAATCCTTGAAACCAAAACAACTGATACATAATAAAAAAATTAACCAATCAACTAGAACAGTCGGATCATTGTAACCAGTACACAAAATTGAACTAGGAATGTTTCATCAACACAGGGAATCAACCACAACCCTGATTATTTATTTGCCAAAATGTATACGATACTTTAGTTAAGGAAAACCGTGTGCATACATGCTTTTCTGGAGAGAAACCTGCGTACATATCTTAATATACTAAAGATTGAAAACTTGACCACTGCAATTTCTAAAAAGAACATTGAATCATACTCAGATCTACTGCAACACCCTGACCAAATCACAGAAATGTCTCTGATCTTCAATCACAATCAACAAGTAATCTTAACATTCTTTAATCAGTTACTCGCCAAATTCAACTTCATCATTCAATTAGATCAACCTCAGACGTTATCACTCAACCCAGATCAACATGAGGACATCATTGACAGACAACAGAGAAACAACAACACTGATTAGGTTGATCAATCATTTATGAACAGAAACCCCTTACTTTATATACGTGACTTTGCAGAAGTGAACTCGCGTGTATATGCGCTTTTCCTGAAACCAACCAATGTATAGATCTGCAAATTTTAACCTAAAATTGCTTAGCTCTTCAGAACTTCAGAAAGACCCAGATCATAATAATCATAGATAAAAATATGAGTCAGTACATAGATCTAGTCAATCCATGAGCAGATCATACAATGAAAATTCATTTTAGGTCTCATGATCCTGATCCATCATTGTATTCATCAGTGCGTAATTATTTCAAATCAATGTGACAATTATTGCCCTATAATGCAAATATACTTTAGATGAAAGTATTCATTAAAAACCCTTTCACTTGCACACCCACACACTTTTCTCTTCATCGCCTTATATATATTTAGCCTTTTTCAATACCTCGGGTCAAAACCATACTTATGCCAATGGTATTCTTTGACGAGATCAATATCCTTTGTCGCACTCCTTACTATGGGCCAATACCATGGTAGGAACCCCTGGTATTTAGAATACCATGGTGAAAAATCCATACACTACATTGCTTCACTAAACTCGTGTGCATACACGACCTGGCTTAACAGAACCCGTGTATTTTTCTTGAACTTCCAAGTTTATCATTTCTCTGAACCGAATCTTCTAAATTGTCATGCATTTTTTCACATCTATATTCATTCTGATATTTTGTTGTATTCATACAGTCACCTATGAACTGACCTGTGAATTATGTTACAATTGAGTTACCATCAAGGACAACACATGCATCATAATGCCAACACAATTATCATTCTTGTTTACATTGACTTCAAGGTACATAACTCAATTGTTCTTTCATATCATTGCCTAAGGAGTTTTTTGTGAGTTGGACAATTTGAGCAACTATCAAAATATCATTCATTGGTAATCCTTATGTAGATTTGGTGGCTATACATACAATCAATATTAATTATTCTGATTTGGAAGACATAATTGCACTATAGGTAGATTTTTTCCTCACTTCACATGGATTGGATCTATTAGGATTCAAATTCAAGCTTTTCATTTAAATTAACCATTTGAAGCTTGAATTTGTGCCAACCTCTATGATTCTTGTGCATTTTCAAATTATTCTCACTATATGTAAGCATTGTAGTTTCTAATTTGTATATAGTAGAGAAGATGTTAGTAATCGGTAGTAGTAGCTTCACTATGTGTAAGTGCATCACATAACATAGAACTAGATTTATAAAGCAACGTAGATTGTGCACATTCATTTTTTTATTTGTTTTGCAAATTCATGATTTGTTTATAACATGTAAGTTATTAATCTCAAACAAATTAATGGATTAAATTTCACTTAGCAATTAGATACTTATTTAATTCATGAATTTTAAATCTATAGTAGTGTCTGAGGATTCTGAACACCACTTAATTTTGCTTGGGTTAAGGTTTGGCATGAAAATCATGGACTATGAAGAACGTTTAGCACAACCCATATTTATGGATTTTGATGGAAATACTAGAGCTCAAGTATTTTTCTTGGGATGGAATGAGTTGTAATACCCCTAGCTTGACCCCCAAATTGTAATGTATATGTATGTATGATACTTAGGCTAGTGAGTCGATGCATGCAAAATAGGTTGGTGAGTTGGGTTCTATTGATGCTTTCGTGCCTATATATGTGTATAGATGTGTTAGGCTAGTGGGCTAGTGTACTGATGTGTTTTAAGGGCAAGGTGTTTGTGTGGTCTAGCTAGAGAGCCTCTGTGTTAAAAGGCCAACAAGCCCAGTAGATGTAACACACGAAATGCACATGTATTAATAAATGACATCACAATTGCAAACCATGGGATGAAAAGAGTATGGTGGGGATAGGAATACACAAAAGAGAAAGGTGAGGTGGAAGAACCTCGACATGTTTTCTAAGACAAATAACTATTATGGTTATAACATTCCTAAAGTAAGTGTAATTATATTAAAAAATTACAATCCTATACTATAAAAAAAGGTAAAGGGAGGAAACAATGGAGGTCATTTGTTGTGCTAGGTTTTTTCTCTTTGCAGCTCCTTGCTCGGTGTTGCCAAGGGTCTTATGCTCACGAGATGCAGTGAAGACTAGTATTGGAGTGAATTTGAAACCTCTTTCAACATGTGAGGCAATGATCAAAGGGATTCCTCAGCCTTTCATCCTGCGACAGGGCTCAAATCATGCTTCCTTATGCAATCATCCCATGATGGTAAGCATATGTTTTGATTTATCAAATATTTATATGCAGGGGAACCCTTTTCACTTGTAAAGAAGGAAAAAAGCCCCAAATCAACTTCCAAATCCTAGATCTATGACAATAATGGGGATGATTTATGGCAGCTATGTCAGGAATCCCTGCGGGGTCGGCTTCCAACCATCCCCTCTCCCGCACACAACAATCTCACACCTTCATCTTTATATCAAACTTAATCTTGAGTTGGAAGAGCCTCAAGCACAAAGGAGGATCTAGTCCACCATTTACATCCCATAGATTGAAAGAAAATTTGATTGAGGACAAGAGGCACTCTCTTAGTCTGGAGGTAGCCCAACCTCCAACATGCACAAAGAAAATGGAGACCTTCTGGGTATTTATTAAAACCCTATCAAGCATATCCATATTGATCTTAGTTAAGGGTGAGGAATTAATGGAAAGGTTCAAAACAAAGATTCAGCAGCAAGTGGGGCTCCCAATTGCAGAGTATAATCTCATCTCAAAAGGGAGACTGACACAAGACAAGAGGATTCTCAAAGACAATAAGATAAGTAGGGGATCCTCTCTCTCCATGGTCTCAGGTTTGTGTGGTATAATAGGATCTGGTCCATCACTCTCCTACAAAGAAGTAGTTAGATCTTATGCAAGACAAGCTAAGGCTACCACAATGTCTGGGTCTCTTCATGGGCCTTAAATAGTGGAATAAAAGGAGGAGTATCCACAAATAGAGATCAAGAATTCATAGCTAAACAACATGTTACCATATTTTCATGAAGAGGCTTTATTTTGTAGATTCAATAGTTTCTAGCCTAAAAATGAAGACCTTTACCAATGGATCTACGCTAATTGGACCAAAGAATCTGACATTCTACCTTTACTCGAAGGGTTTTTTCATAGTACACCCTTTCTTAAAAGCATAATACCATAAAATTATAGAGGAGGGACCGTGATTATGGGGAAGAATTGGGTTATTCACTATCCGATGCTTCTCGAAATCCGACTCATCTACCATGGAAGTCAAAAATATGTATGTTTGGGTTCGCTTGCCAAACCTTCCCCTCCCCTTTTATCATCACCTAGTTATTAAAGGCATTGGAAATGCACTAGGAACATTCATAAAAATAGACAATGAGAGAATAACAAAGGGGCTTTTCACCTATGCCTGCATATGGGTGGAAATCAACCTCAGCAAGGGGTTTCCAGATCTGATCCAGGTGAAAATGGACATTTCCAATAGACACAAAGCCTTGATTATGAAAACACGACCTTCAGATGTCATGTATGTAACCAAACAAGAAATTTGGAAGATACCTACTCTCTTGCCAAAAAACCAACAAACAGGAGGAAAGGACCTCAAACTAAGACAAATATTTGGCAGCCTTTTGAGCCCCCTTTTTCATATAATGAAGAAGAGGTATATCTAAATGATCCCCCCTGCAAAGATACCAAGGAAATGATTGAAAATTCCATAAAATATGAGATCCCCTCACAGACCATAGATCCTAATCAAAATACAGAGATGGAATTCACACCAAATCTAATAGTCAACAAAGCAACAACAACGAATAATGATTCGATGCTATGAACCAAAAGAACACATGAAAAAAAGAGCTCTAAATCTGAAAAGGAGCTCTCTCCTATTGCAAACATGATGGAAACAATACTAGTAGTTATCAAACCTGCCCCAAATTTATGGAAGGAAGTAAAAAAGAAGAAAGGGAAGAAAGCAAAAGTGGATGATTTATACAACTACACAGGCCACTAGGCTCTTCAACTAGTCTTTTCTCTATTTTTCTTAGTCATGTGGGCTTTAATCCACCTTTTTGTTGACACAGATTGTCATTGATGTCAATATGGCAATATTCGAGGAGCAAACGGAGCCAAGAGGAGCAGAACTTATATATATATATATATATATATATATATATATATATATATATGCATGCATTTAAACAATGTTCGGGTACCATATATGCTAAAATAGAGCTATCAAAGCTACAGAGGAGCCATATACCATACATATATGCCAAAGTACAGGAGCAAACAGAGCTAACAAAGGATGCAGACAGCCATTGGAGCAACAGAGGAAGAAGAAGAGCTATCAGAGGAGCAATGGGTGCATTTATATTATTGGGAGCTATCGGGCCACAAAAGAATTATATGCATGCAAATACAGGCGGAGGACCATATATCATACATATGTGTCTTTAACACTATTGGAGGTGCAAACTTATATATTTATATACATTTATGTTATCGGGCCCGTAAAACCCATGAATGCATGCTTTTACACTATCGGTGGATAGAAAGCCCATATACATAGGCTTAACACTATCGGGAAGTGGAAAAGGCAGAAAGACTAAGTATAGAAAAATACACTATCAGATCCAGAAAATGGACTTGAAAATATATGCACGGGATTTTTGGGATCCTATCGGGTCCGGCACCTCATATCACATCAGCACTTCGGAATTATATATCGCAAGTGGTTAAGGCCCTGCCACACTAAAACCTCTGATTGTGATAAAGTATGTGGACCCGCCGCGACAGTGTAATATGACTTAATGCAGTATCACATCTGTCGCAAATCGCAAGCCATAAAGCCTTGCCACATCAAAGCGCCAATTACGATAAGGCTACGGACCCGACGGGCATATTAACTATGGTTTAATACCATATCGCATCCGCCCATCGCAATGCTACATAGAGGTTTGTCCAACTACAAGCGTCGATTACGATAAAGCATGTGGACCCGATTAAACATTATAACATGGCTTAATATAATATCATGTCCAGTCGAAGATCGACCGTCAGCCATCGGCGATGCCATGGTCTTAAAGTATAAAGGACCTCCAAAAGTCTAAAGCGCTAATTGCAATATGGACTGGACCCGATACAGGAATAGGTGCGATTGTAATATTTCCTCAAGTCTGCCTTTTAGTCTGTTTGACTGTTTTTCTCATCTTCTCTATGTAATGGAATTTTTGGCTTGCACGGGGATGTTTTAAGCCAAAAGGCTTACGATGGTTGTTCCGACGGTTCATAAGGTTGAATGTCAGTTGAAAGGGGTGAATCATGGCGATTATGATTGCGCCCGGGACAAAAACATCTCCATTTAACTGAAAGAACTTTGTGTATGCCCGCAATCATTGCCTAAAGGAGCATTGTTACGGTAAACCAGGAAGATGCATTCTCCATGGATCGTTTGGACCTGTATAATGAATCTATGTGTCCCCAGAAAGCCAGTAAACTTGCACAGCACAGAGGAAGCCACAATGACCGAGGAGGAAGCCTAAGAGGTGGTGTAAGCGGAAACAAATGGACAGAGACATGGGAATGAATAAAACTGTAAAAACAGAGAACTATGGTTGTTTTTGTTGTGGTGAAGAACCAGAGTGTGAGGTAGCAAAAGTAGCAGAGGCAAAAGCAGAAGAGGTAGGAGAGTAGGAGTGAAGGAGAACCTCAGCTAAATAGAGATTAGCAGCATACCACTTTATACCAAGGTTGGGTTGGAACCCAAGAGGTTGGAGCCTAAGAACTGAACAGGACTGAAGCCCTTAGGGGTAGGTGCTCCTAAGTGCAGTACCACTACAATACAGAGTTGGTGCTCTGGAGGTTGGAGGCTCACTAAATTCCAAGTTGGAGCTTGGAAACTAATCACAATCAGATATACTCTTATATTGTATTTACTTCATTGCATTGTGTTGTGTTTAATAAAAGCATTAATTCCAGCTGTTGATTTCTATGTTCTATATATATATATATATATATATATATATATATATATATATATATATATATATATATATATATATATATACATATATATATATAGATATATATATATATCCATATATATATAGATATATATATGTGTGTGTGTGTGTGTGTGTGTGTGTGTGTTTGGTAATAACTAGAACAATTAAAAATAAATATTGATTCACCCCCCCCCAAGTGTTTCCAACAATTGGTATCAGAGCAGGCTTCTTCATACTAGCCTAACAGCTTGAAGAAGGATCCGTAGCCATGATGAGAAATCATGAAGCATCAAGATGACCTCCACTATTCGATGGCACTAACTTTGGTTTCTGGAAAAAAGAATGACCTACTACTTAATGTCCCTTGGACCTGAAGTCTGACATTTTGTTCACAATGAATACCAAATGACTACCACTCTTCCAACAGATCCAGATGAGAGGAAAGCCTACATCACAAATGCAAAGGCCTTGAACTCCATCACTAGTGGAGTCACTGATTCTGAGTTTACAAAAGTCATGCATTGTACCTCTCCTAAAGAAATGTGGGAGAAGTTAGTTGGCTTATACGATGGAGACTCAAAAGTCAAGAAGGAAAAGCTTCAAACTCACAGAAGACGATTTGAAAGTCTGATGATGGAAGATGAAGAAGATATTGTAGCATACCTCCTTCGAGTAGCTGAAGTGGTAAACTCCCTGAAAGGATTGGACTAAAAAATTGAAGAAATTACCATTATTCAAAAGGTATTAAGATCTCTTCCACACAGATTTGACTCCAAAATAAGCGCTATAGAAGAAGCAAAGGATCTAGATACCCTCAAAATGGATGAACTCCATGGAATTCTCACTGCATATGAAATGACGAAAGGTGGCCCAAGCTCCAAAGATGCAGCATTCAAGGCCTCAAAGTCAAAGAAGGGGAAAGAAAGGAATCATTGTAGTGATGAGTCAGATGTGGAATCCGAATTGGCTCAATTTGTACGAAAACTAAAGAAAGGATCTAAGCTTAAAGGCAAGTACCCCCTTATCTGTTTTAAATGTGGAAAAATAGGTCATTATGCAGCAAAATGTCCTCATAACCATGACAGTGATGATGAAGGAAATTTTAAAAGAATGGCACAAAAAAAGAAAGGGTTCAATAAAAAAAACTTCTTCTCTAAGCAAGATGAGTCTAATGAGGATGAGTTTATGGTCATCAAAAAGAAATCAGATGAGGAAAGTGACCATGATGAAAGCCAAGAAACATTATTCATGGCACTCGCAGATGATGATGACTCAGGGCTGGAAGGAAATGTAGATGAACTGTTAATAAGCGCCATTGAAGAAAATGAGAAACTACGGAACGAAATCATTTCTCTCAAAGTGGAAAACAAGGAAACAAGAAGGAGAGAAGATCTCTTGGAAGTAAAGCTTAAAGAAAAAGAAGAGACTTGTGAAGGACGTGAGGCCGAAATAGTGTCTCTAAGAAAGGAGTTGGAGCAAATTAAAAAGGGTTGTAAAAGCTCTCAAATACTTGAGAATTTTCTGAAAAATCAGAAACCTCAACATGAAAAGTCTGGAATAGGTTTCAAAGGAGAATCCTCAAGCACTAAGAATAGTGCAAAAAGCTATGCCGATGCACTTTCTTCCAATCCAAAAGAAGAAAAAGTATGTTATCAAAAGTCCATCCCAGATCCAAAGAATGAAGAGAGAATTATTCCAAAGAAGAACGTGGAGTTGAATCATGGACACTATAGCAAATACAAACCTGTACTCCACCAAGGGCGCATCACAAATCCAAAGAATGAGGGAGGAGTAATTCCCAAGAAGGAAATCGACTCAAACCGTGGTTGCTTTAACAAGTACAAAACCATATTTCTTGGACATTGCTTTCACTGTAAAAACTTCGGTCGTCAAGCTAGACATTGCATGGCTCACAGAAATGAAATGCCAAAGCTACAGGACCAAATAATCAATTCATATGCCCCCAAAAGGCAAGGACAAATCAAAACCTTCAATTCATTTGAACCCTAGACCAAATTTGATCTGATTCGCTCTTTCTGCTATAATAATGGACACTATGAACAAGACTGCCCACTCAAAGGAAGAAAGACGAATAGTAAGAACTCCAACATGGATAAATGTGGCCTGGCTCTATATGCTCAAAATAATGGAAACCATTGGTTTGTGGATAGTGGGTGCTCCAGACACATGACAGGAGACAAAAGGAAGTTTGTCTCACTGAGCAAAAAGGAAGGGAATGTGTCCTTTGGAAGTGGATCTGGCAGAATTGCAGGAAAAGGAACTGTTACTCTGATCAATGGAAAAGGAAAAGCTCAACATGCTCTGCTAGTTGATGGACTCAAACACAACCTCCTGAGTGTCAACCAAATCTGTGATCAAGGACACAAGGTTGTCTTCATCACCAAAGACTGTGAAATAAGAAACTCTGCCTCAGGGGAACTTGTGGAAAAAGGGGTGAGAACACCAAAAAACATTTACATTCTGAACAAGATTCAAGAAAATAAATGCTACCTGAGTCAGACAGATGAAAGTTGGTTGTGGCATAAGCGACTTGTACATACAAGCTTCGAAAATCTTATCAATATCAGCAAGATCAAAGTTGTACGAGATATCCCAAGGCTGTTTAAACCAAATTAAGGAGTATTTGGTCCATGTCAACATGGAAAGCAAACAAGAACCAGCCACAAGACAAAGGAGCTCTCTACATCGAAGCCCTTGGAGATCATCCATGCTGATGTGTGTGGGCCAACTAGAAATCAGGCACTCTAAGGAGAAAGGTACTTTGTGTTATTTGTTGATGACTATACTAGAATGATGTGGCTATATTTTATAAAATATAAATCTGAAACTTTTGAGTGTTTTAAGAATCTAAAAGCCCTTGTAGAAAATGAAAAAGATTCAAAAATTAAGTGCCTCAGAACAGACAGAGGGGGAGAATTCACATCAAACGAATTTAGTGAGTTCTGTAATATTCATGGAATTAAAAGGGAATTCTCTGCTGCCAGAACACCTCAACAAAATGGGGTAGTTGAAAGAAGAAACCGAACAGTCCAAGAAATGGTAAGAACAATGTTATTAGCAGTAGACTTGCAACCTAAATTCTAGAGAGAAGCAGTAGAGACAGTTGTTTATAATTTGAATCGAACTCAATTAAGACCAAATTGTGAAAAAACTCCTTATGAGTTATGGAAAGGAAGACCTGCTTCAGTGAATTACTTCAAGATCTTTAGAAGCAAGTGCTTCATAAAAATCAATGATGGCTCACCAGGAAAGTTTTATTCTTAGGTTGATGAAGGGATATTTCTTGGATACTCTACACGGAGCAAGGCTTACAAGTGCTACAATTATTGACTCAAGAAAATAGTGGAAAGCATTGATGTAAAGGTTGATGAAGATCTTCGAGAAAAATTGAAGAACATGAAGATGACTTTCTCATTGAAGAAGAAGAACCTAAAGAAAAAGAAATAGACGAGGAAGAAGAAGAAGAGGAAAAGGAACCACCTCATACCCCTTCAAAGATGAAGTATGTCCAAAGATATCATCCAGAAGAGAAGATTATTGGCGACAAAGATGAAGATGTAGGATAACAATTACACCCAAGAGAAAAGTCATTGCCCTTCTATCTATGATAGAACCAGAAACATTTGCAGAAGCAAGGATCCTCATTGGGTAAAAGCCATCGAAGACGAAATGTCCCAAATTGAGAAGAACAAGACATGGGAGCTAGTACCTCATCCAAAGGGAAAAAACATAATAGGAACCAAATGGGTGTTCAATTATAAAATGAATGAGGAAGGACAGGTTATCAGAAACAAGGCAAGACTTGTCTACAAAGGTTATTCACAAATTGAAGGAATTGACTTTGAAGAGACATTTGCACCAGTAGCCCGTATGGAAGCTATTAGGATGTTCTTGGAATTTGCTTGCTCAAAAGGATTCAAAATCTATCAAATGGACGTGAAATCAGCATTTCTAAATGGGGAACTCAAGGAGGAAGTCTACATGGAGCAGCCAGAAGGGTTTGATCTAATAGCAGGAAAGGACATAGTCTATAAGTTGAAAAAGGCGTTATATGGGTTGAAACAAACTCCTAGAGCTTGGTATGCAAGATTGGATCACTACCTACAACAACAAGGCTTCAAAAAGGGAGTGGCTGGAAGTAATCTATACATAAAGGCAGATGAAGGTAAGTTACTAGTTACTCTTGTTTATGTCGATGATCTGATTATTGCTAGTAATAATGAAGAAATGAGCCATGAATTTTCTCAAAACATGTCAAAATAGTTTGAGATGTCAATAATAGGAGAGTTGTCTCACTTCCTTGGACTTCAAGTATCTCAAACCAGAGTAAGATTGTGTATAGCTCAAACCAAATATCTAAAATACATGCTCAAAAAATATGATGGAGGACTATGCACCCATGAGCACACCTATGACCACAAACTGTAAATTGAGCAAAGATGATGACTCCCCTCTAGTAGATGCAACTCATTACAGGTCAATGATTGGAACCCTTCTATACTTAACAACTACAAGACTAGACATAATGCAGGCAGTAGGAATGGTGGGAAGATTTCAATCTACTCGCAAACAATTCCATTTATTAGTTGTAAAAAGAATTCTCAGATATCTGAAAGGAACTTCTGATTTCGATCTTTGGTACCCAAAGAGCTCAACACTGACTGTAACTGCATACAGAGATGTTGATTGGGCTGGAAGTATAGATTATCGGAAAAGTACTAGTGGAAATGAGGCAGTAGAGGCAGGAGAGTAGGAGTGAAGGAGAACCTCAGCTGAACAGAGATTAGCAACATACCACTTTATACCAAGGTTGGGTTGGAACCCAAGAGGTTGGAGCCTCAAAACTTAACAGGACTGAAGTCCTTAGGGGTAGGTGCTCCAAGTGGAGTACCACTGCAAAATAGAATTGGTGCTCTGGAGGTTGGAGCCTCAATGAAGTCCAAGTTGGAGCTCGGCAACTAATCACAATCAGATATATTCTTATATTATATTTATTTCATTGCACTGTGTTGTGTTTAATAAAAGCATTAATTCCAACTGTTGATTTCTATGTTCAATATATATACATACATATATGTGTGCGTGTATGTGTGTTTGGTAATAACTAGAACAATTAAAAAGAAATACTGATTCACCACCACCCCCCCCCAAGTATTTCCAACACTTTTATGATGGATCCAAGTGAACCTCTATTTCTGAATGCATGTTAATCATGTATCTACAAAATGTCATTTTATTTCTTTTGATAATGAAATTATGCTTTTTTTTCCAAGGAAAAAAAGGTAAAGGAAGGGAAATAAGACACATTCAGTTTCCCTTCCATCAAAAACTACCAAGGGATAACTATGGACCTAGTTCTGGGGACAATCAAAGGATCCCTAACTATTGTACCATAAATACCCTAGGTGGGTTTGGGTACGAATGCACTATTCCTTGGGCTGCCTTGGGGAAGGTTAGAGCCCTAGAGGGAGAAGTGTAGGGATAGGTGTCCTTTTATGGGCCAAGAGGATACCTAGTGTTGAAACCAAGTATAATGTATATTAAAAATTGATCCTCTCCTTGATAATTACTTGTGAATGTAAGATAGATTTTTATTATGTGTTATGACTTCTTCATCAAGTAATTATACAAATGTTCATTCAACTAAGAAAACAAAGAGACAAGAGACACCAAAATTAGGCTCCAAGCCAAGGAAAAACCCCACAAGGGGAAAACCCAACAAAAAACCTTCTCTTATAAAATTAGATCAAAATGAGATATCTAAGACCAAGACCTGAACTACCACCAAAATTCCAAGTCCAACCCTCGTCCTAATCATTTCCAAAGTCAAAGTCAACATAGGTCAAACTAGTCAACTTCTTGAAATTTTGCTCCTAAAATTTTGGGCATGTAATAAGCTCTAAATTTTGGCCTTGTAACTAGATCGGAAATTCGGCCTTTCCTCACATAAATTCTTCCACATGTGTTAGGTCTTCCTTTCCTTCTTCTTCGTCCTTTCCTTCATTAGTTAGATGCAGAAAATATGTATGATGATGATTGATTTGTGTGTCCTTCAAAGTGATCGAACTATCCTCTCTCTCTCTATGTGTGTGTGTGTGAATGTGTGTGTGTGTCCAAGGGGTTGAATAGGTGGCTCTTAGAGCACTTAGCCAACTTGTTTCCAAGGAGGGACGACTTGTACATTTTGGTGGACTTTGACTATATAAAAATTCAAAATTATTTTTCTTACAAATGTCCAAATGGGACATGACTCAAGCACATTTTCTTTGACTCAAAAAAAATTATTTTTTACTCTTATAAGCATGAAGAGCATGCTTTTACCAAAAATAAATATAAATATACCAATAATCAATGATAATAAGAAAATCATTTTATTACATTATGAAGACCAACACTAGTTACAATTTCAACACTCCCTCTTAAATAGGGAGGAATTTATAATGAAACAACGGAATACTCTCAAGTTAAAATATTCATATAAGAAAGGACATGGATTGATAAGAATTGATGATGATTTACATCATCATAGCCAACATTGTCAAAACATCAAGGCTTAGGAAAATATGTTGTATCTCTCCACTAGATTAGAGCACAATGCTAGGAGGCATAAATTTGGACACCATCGCCTCTCAAGGCACATACCCCACCCATGTGTTCATCAAGGTATGTCCTCACAGGGCCATTTCCTAATCTATTGCCACAATACTTGATACCAGGAAATATTAGTCCTCAGGACTATTCTTATCTTAGATCAATGTACTTAACTTACAACGATTAGTCCTAGTCACATTATAGATATTCAAAGAATATTAGTCCCATATGCTCATCCAATCCACCATTCTCTCTACTAGTTTTCATTCACTAGGCTTATGGTTATTAGTCATGGCCATAGTATGTGACACATGGAGAACACAATGTCCACCCTCACTCCCTCTCAACTAGGGAGGAGACATCCACAAGCCTAAGCTTGCCTAAAAAATAGTCATCCTTTTCCATGAAAAGGAACTTCATCAATGCATCGCCTACTTGTTCTTCCATGGAGGTATGTTGTAGCTTCTCAGCTCATATCTATGTCATATTGTTGAATCATAAATCACTCTGACCATCCTAGTTCCCTAATAATCTTCATGCAGCTTTGTTCAATATCATAATTGAATCCAACATGTCATCAAGTAGTTCATTAAACACCTTATGGAGCCAAAATTCTTCACATTGCATTGCACAATCCTTCACATCTTCTTTCTTCGTATTGCAATAGAATTATGCTCCACGTTGTTCCAAGAAATCATATCAGCTCCCAACCATCAGTAGTATCTCTATCATATCCAATACTATCAACCCAGTTAATGTGTTGAGCTCCCTCTTTCCAGTTGAGGTAAGTGAATCTTCTTCCCTTTTATGCTACCATCTAATCGACTTCTTTGATGCACACTTCAATCTACTTCCTCCTTAATCCTCATTCTTTTCCATGTTCTTCTAATTCTTGCATTTGCTAGTCAAGTTTATATAGTCCTTGTCTTGACTTGCAAACGTTATTAGAAGACTATGAAAGAGCAAATATAGGCAAAGTACAAATATAATAGCAATAGTCGTAATCAAGGATATGTAGAGTACTTATCTTTTGAAGAAGGCCATCTCCCTTTTAATCTTGGACTTGTTCACCAACCTTGTTCCCATATCAGCCTGATTTCATTTTTGTCATTCTTAAGAGCTAGGTTTTTCTTTTTACAATAGAAAATGACTCATTAGGGTTTTGTTCCTAGGGTTTTCTAACTCAAACCTTTGTCATGGTTTACAAAACCTAGGTTCTCCAAAGTCTTCAAGATCTGTCATTTAAGAATGCAAAGTCTACAAGCATACTAATGAGCTATTTGGAAAACCCCTAGAGATGCTTATGAGATGGAGATCATTTCTTTCATTGATCGTAAAAACCTAGACTTCATACACAAGGAAAGAATTTGAATGCTACCATATGAATTAATTCACGATTTTTAATGTATCTATGCAAACCATTTTATAGTATGTCACTATCTTTCAAAAGATCATTAGCTTACTCTTTATCTGACTTCACCATGACCTTGAATACTTGGTATCACGTGCAATATAATTGACATAGGTCATTTGATGAAAGTGAACCAAAAAAAAATTATACGTACCTCTTCAATTTTACCGTATTCATCCTTACACAGATTCGATCCTTTGATTTTTCTTTATTTATCATGTACCAACTTTCTCCAACAAAGGTGCCTGAATCCTTCAACTATTGTACTAGAATACGAACCGCACAAATTTCTTTGGGTTGCTTGGTTTGTCTTTGTTCCTTTCAAGCTTCATAGATAGGTCAGTTTTATTGATGTAATTTATACTCCTTTCAAGTATAAGTCTCGATGGCGTAGTTGTTTCTCATATTTCTATCATGGATATATGCTTTATAAACCTATAAATATCATGTTACAGTTCCCCACAAAGTTTTCAAGGTCTCGACCTCTAATAGTTTCAGTGTCTTCCACAGATTATATACCACAACAAGGTCACTTATGTACATGTCACGAACTTATCAGGAGCTCACATATAATCGCAGTGCCTCATAAATGCATACAGTGCCACAAAATTCACATTCTTCAGCATTTTAATTCCTTTGTAAGCTTCGAGTGCCTCAAAAAAGTGTTGCCACAAAGAATTGTGTAAACTATAGTGTTGTATAAGGCTCGAATGTCATGTATATTAAGTGTTGTTGTTTAGTGTCGTCATGGATGCTTGTTCCTTTAGCTTGCATTACAAAATATTAGTCTCCTTGTAACTTTCATCATTAGAGATAATAGTCTTCCTCGTACAACTTCTATACTTCTGAATCTTTTTCATATTGTTTTTCCATGCTTGTTTCTTACCTCAGAGATGTATATGCAATGAATTGTTAATTTCCTCATAAATATATAACAAATTGTCTCAGAGATATATATAACTAACTTCTTCTTTTGCTTGAGCAAGAATACTTACATTTCTCCTAGTATTTATGTACTTAATCCTTATTATACTTCAACGATAGATGATTCTAATGATATGTGTATCTCTACTAAAATAAGTAATTTTTTTTGTGTCTAATCTTCACAATGGAGGTTTTAAACTTTTTTTCTAGGTCTTGGCCTAGATCCCTTTAGAGATCAACCTGGTAATCATTCTCACAAACCATAAAATAGCGTTGATACTTTCGACCTAAACTTGAATTTCATATGGAAATAAGGGTATAAACATCCTGTAGTAGCCTTAACTTTTGACTTTCCACATATTTATAGAACTTGGAGAAAGAGTATACTTTGGTCCTTCGCATATAAGTTATGTCTTTTAGATGTAACAGAGTAATGTCCTCAAAATAATATATCTCAAAGTTCTCATATAATCACATAAACACATGTATGTTTGCCACAAAAACTCGTATAAAAAAGAGAGATATATCACTGATCTTGTATCAAGCCACCACAAAGTTTCAATTGCTTCATAGGTTTGTATCTTGTTAATAGTATCACAACATGTTCATACTAATCACAAATGCTACCACAGGTTTTCACTACTCACAGAGTATTAGCAAAGTTCAAATTGTTCAAAAGTGTCATCACATGATTGGATATACTTATTTTCTTGGATTAAGATGCCCAGAACTTTATTTCCTATGCTCCAACTTCTTCATTAGTGCTCTTGTATTCACCATAACTCTGATACCATGTTGAGAAACCAAGTATAGTGTGGATTAAAACTTGATTCCTCTCCTTGATAATTACTTGTGAATGTTAGATAGCTTTGTATTATGTGTTATGTATCCTTCATCAAGCAATTATACAAATGTTCAACCAACCGGGAAATCAAAGAGACAAGAAACGCTAAAAGTAGACTCCAAGCTAGGCAAAACCCCACAAGGGGAAAACCCAACAATAATCCTTCTCTTATAGAATCAAATGAAAATGAGATATGTAAGACCTATACCAAGACCAAAACTGCCACCAAAATTCCAATTCCAGCTCTCCTCCAAGTCATTTTCAAAGTCAACATCAACATAGGTCAAATTGGTCAACCTCCTGAAATTGCACTCGTGGAATTTTGGGCCTGCAATAAGCTCTGAAATTTGGCCCTACAACTAGATAAAAAAATTCAGCCTTTTCTCACATAAATTCCTCCACATGTGTGATCTCTTCCTTCCCTTATTCTTTGTCCTTTTCTTCATTAGTTAGGTGCAAAAGATATCAAATGTGATGGAATTGTCGTCTATATGTATCTACCCATAGGTCGAATAGGTGGCTCTTGGAGGATTGAGTTGATTTGTTTCCGTGGAGGGTCAAATTGTACATTTTGGTGGAATTTGACTCAATAAAAATTCAGAATTATTTTTCTTACAAATTTCCAAATGGGACATATCTTAAGTACATTTTATTTGACTCAAAATAATTTCTTTTTTACTCTTTTTGACTCTTATAATCATGAAGAACATGCTTTGACAAAAAATAAATATAAATATAATAATAATCAATGATAAAATTTTCATTTTATTACATTATGAAGACCTACACAAGTACAATTTCAACAACTAGAGACCCTTGAGTGCAACAGAAACTCTTGGAAGCCACAAAGTTATGAGACATCATTGGCTGGTTGAGTTGGAAACCCTGGAGGTAGTGATAGAGCCTGAGGAACAACAAGTGCAAAGAGAGTTGTTTAGTACTTGGGTATGGGGTTGATGGATGATGTTAGCTTGTTTTTTGGAGGTTGTTGGGGTTTGGTACCCTGACCCTGTTTATATTTTGCACTGGACATGTACCTAGCTAGGGTAGTTGTTGGCATTGTAGAGTCATGGCCCCAACTTAGGTGTGACTCATTGCTGAGAGATATGGAGCATTGTAGCCTATGGTTGGGTGGTATATCTAAGGTCCACAACCAATCAATGGTTTTATCATATCAGTCTTTGTAGTATACCGAGGGGGGATAGTATGGGGTACCGAGGGAGGTACCCAAGGGAATAATGTAATAATGGGATGAGCCATAGTAATAAATAAGGTGGTTAACCCATATCATGTAAGGGACCACAAGTAGTTAGCAATAATGTAATAAGCCCATGGTATTAGATAGATCGTGTTGAGGGAACCATGGTAATGACCCATGGTATTGTATGTATGAGGCCTATATATAGGCTAGAGACTCCCCATTGAGGGATGTCAAGGAATATTGTATGAACAGGCATATGGCTTGTGGAGTGTTCTCCTTCCTTAAGGAGTGAAAGTATGGTGTTTCCCTATCTTAAGGGTTTGATCAATAAAGAAGCATTTATATCTATTTCTATCTTATTATTTCTGGGTATATTTGTATTTTCATATATTTTCAGATCAGATCTATAACAAGTGGTATCAAAGCACTTTCTTGGGCAAAGTGGAGAATTTTTCATTTATTTTTGTAGGAATTTTTTGGGCGGCGAGTTTGCAGATCAGATCTGTTTGTTTTGGTGAAAAATTTGTAGAATCTAATTGCAGATCTGAGTTCCTTGTGAAAAAATACCCAATTTGAAAAGAAAACAAATCAGCCGAATCGGAGTCCGGATGAGGGAGATATCGCTGATTTAAAAATCAACTGTGTTGTAGACATTTTCGAGGCGACGCTTTTTCAGATCAGATCTGTATGTTCTGGGGCAATATTTGTAGAATCTAATTGCAGATCTAGTTTGTTTGTGAAAAAATACCCAATATCAAAAACAAAATTTGGCCGAATCGGATTCTGGATGAGGGAGATATCACTAATTTAAAATCAGCTCTTTTTTCAGAATTTTTATGTGACAGCGGGACAAGTGCAGCGCGAATCTCAAATTCCAGTGCCTAGATCGGGATTTCTATCACATGCGAAGAAGCAGAATGGTTGTTCCACTTCAAAAAACAGGTCATAATAGGGATTCTGAGCAATATTGACTAAATTGTGGCCATTTCAAATTGTCGCCAAGTAAGTGAATTTTTTTCCCAAACCCTCTTCATGGCGGTTCTATGTTTTACAGGAAAAGGTAATGATCCTACTATTGAAGAATACATAAAACAAAAAAAGTCATTATGGGGAAAATATTGGAGATTTTGGGCAGTGGCTAATTTTACAAATGAGGCAGCCACATGGTGGGAATTACTTAACACAAAGAAGTATTCCAAACTGCCCAATGAAGAATTTGAAAATTACTTTTAGACAGATGGTCTCATGCCAGAAAACAAGATAATGAGAAGCATGTGGGGTTATTTCCTACTAGTATCTCCTTATTGCAAGTTCATGGATTGATTCAGAAGGAGAAGATCATTGTGTCTATAAATCCTAGTTGCAAGCAAAATCTTATAAATGTCAATTTGGCAAAAAAAATGCAAGTCCCAGCAAAACACATTGAAAACACACAGGTTAATAATGAGGATGTTCAAGTTTATAAAGATTTGAAGCTTTTTATGGATAAGTATGTGTCGCATTGTGATTTTTATACTTCAGATATGGATAACATGGATGTTGTTTTGGGATATCCTTGGATGGAATCTATGGGTACTATCAATATTAATGTGCAGAAGAAATTCCTAAAGCTCTGGTATAAAAAGAAGAAAATTACATTGCAGGATATTTCCATTAAGCCACAAACAAAGACTATGGAGGCAGTAACACAAAGCTCTAATGAAATTTACACATCAGATGATGAGCCTTTGATGGTTGACAATCAAACACAAACAGAGGCTGAAGCAGAGAAGGTTACAAGTACTAATACATCAGATGAGGACTCAGTGGTTGAAGTAATATTGGAAGATAAGAAACAAAAGCAGGCACCACAACATGTACCAGATACCAATCAGGCTCCATTAGGTGGGTAATTAAAGAAAGATACACTATTGGTTAAAATCTCAGCATATCACCACCCACATCATCCCATAATAAAACAACCAAAAAGATGGCAATGAATTAGCCACAAGGACAACAGCCCCCACATGGAATATAGAGAGGGGCGACGATCCACCTACTACACACCAACACAGAAGAGCCGCCAGGGTCAACTTCCATCTCAAGCGAGCGAGGCACTAGCTAGATCGAGGGTTCACCTTTCTCTGGGGTGGATAGATGCACGTGCATGGTACCAGTGGACTACTCTTTTGAGTAGATCTTATTATTTGTGTTCTTCCCATGTTTCGGGGATGAAACATTTTAAGGGGGGTGGAATGTAGTATACCTAGGGGGAATAGTATGGGGTACTGAGGGAGGTACCCAAAGGAATAATGTAATAATGGGATGGGCCATAGTAATAAATAAGGTGGTTAACCCGTATCATGTAAGGGACCACAAGTAGTTAGAAATAATGTAATAAGCCCATGGTATTAGATAGATGGTATTGAGGGAACCATGGTAATGACCCATGGTATTATATGTATGAGGCCTATATAGAGGCTAGAGACTCCCCATTGAGGGATGTCAAGGAATATTGTATAAACAGGCATATGGCTTGTGGAGTGTTCTCCTTCCTTAAGGAGTGAATGTATGGTGTTTCCCTACCTTAAGGGTTTGATTAATAAAGAAGCATTTCTATCTATTTCTATCTTATTATTTATGGGTATATTTGTATTTTCATATATTTTTAGATCAAATCTATAACAGTCTTGACTATACTTTGTTGTTTATGTTTTACAACATTTTATGCACATTATTATTTATTTTGGTCATGTCAAACACATGCATTTGGTTATGTTATGAGAGTAATTGGTATCAATGAGAGTGGCATCACCCTAACAAGATGGTTTGGGGGAAATACGACTGGTATGAAAGCCTAGGTTGCAACACGGGGCTTTCATGGACCAAAAGACAGAATAGTGGGGCCAAGGACAGAGTGTAAAAGTGAAGATTGCAAAGTATGTCTACAAATTGTCTAACAAAATGCCCAAAGCCAAAGTTTCAATACGAGGAATGCAAGGGTTAGACACAATCTGTTGTATTACATAATGAAGGCTTATGGATTCTTCAATGTTTTTTCTTTTGTCACTGCAACCATCAACAATATCCCTAAGACTCGTCGGAACTTGGGTTCCATAAGAAGAGAAATGAGCAACATAATGCGTTGTAACCAAAATGTTGAAATCATTTCAAATTGGTGTTGGCATTATGATACATATGTTGTACTTGATGGCAACCCACTCATCTCAGATAATAAATTATAATGTAGAGAAAAGTTCACGCATTTATATGCAGAGAAAAGTTTATTTCATGTATAGAAAAGTTCACGCACTTTTATGCAGAGAAAAGTTTATTTCATGTAGAGAAAAGTTCACGCACTTTTATGCAGAGAAAAGTTTATTTCATGTAGAGAAAAAGTTCACGCACTTTCATGCAAGGAAAAGCGCGTATATGTTGGAGAACTTACCTTTGGTCCATGGTAGTTAGTCCTTGGTATTTGAACCTATGGTTTTGGACCATGGTACCTCGTCAGAAGTGTTGATCCCAAGTATTGGGTTCGTGGTATTGGTTTATTATGCTTTTGGTCCCTGGTATTGCATGTAGAGAAAAAGTTCACGCACTTTCATGCAAGGAAAAGCGCGTATATGTTGGAGAGCTTACCTTTGGTCCATGGTAGTTAGTCCTTGGTATTTGAACCTATGGTTTTGGACCATGGTACCTCGTCAGAAGTGTTGATCCCAAGTATTGGGTTCGTAGTATTGGTTTATTATGGTTTTGGTCCGTGGTATTGCATCCAAAAGTGTTGATCTCACGCACTTTCATGGTTGGTTCATGGTATTAGTCCAACAGTTTTTTGATCCTATGGTTTTGGACCTGGGTATTGTGGAAGGCCTAAGACTATAAAAGAGGAAGGAGATCATTTGGCAAAGTATTATCGAATGAATTGAATATCTAATAAGTGCTAGATCTGAAATATTTGTGATTGGGTTATGGTGCAGATCTGGATCTAAATGAAGGAGGAACCTTAGCGCATAAAGAAGGATAAGTTCTATTGATGGGTCATAATCTTTATGCTTGAATAATAATATCTTTGTATGATTTTGATCTCTTATATGAGGCGCATGCTTGATCTATAAATCTGACAATCTAGGTAAATTAGTGTCTGAATATTTGAAAGAAGGAATTATCCTTTATAGATCTGCATGCAGGTTTCAGGTTGTTGAAGTAGCGTATATCTTTAAATTATGATCTAGCTGCCTCTGTCTATTGCTGCAGTATTCTGGGTTCAGAATTTGGTGTGTGGTTACTGTTACTGTGTTCTGGGTACAGCTGTCAGAGAAGTGTTTACTTGATTCAGTGCTAATTGGGAAAAGGAGATTGTTTGATGCAGATATACTTGATGATTGATTGATGTTCATGGATCCAATTTGAAAATTTATGAAAAGTGGTCCTTGAAAGAAAAGAAGTAGGGGGTTGTAACTCCCTTCCAGGAGAGAGAGTTGTAGCTCTCTGCAGGTTGCAGCCTGCGTACTGGTAAAGGACTGCACCAGTACAAAATCATTGTAAAATAAATTTCTAATTGAAAGAAGATAGAGACATATTGCAGCAGGTGGTTTTCACCCACATTGGGTTTCCACCTTATATTTGGTGTTCTTTGGTGTGACTATCTGTTTTTCTTGTTCATGCTCATTATTTTATGGTACTCACATACAATAATTCAAATTATAAATATATTGAAAAAGAATTAGATAATACTGATTCACCCCCCCTCTCAGTATTATTTCCAACAATTGGTATCAAAGCAGGTCCTTCTGAAGAAGCTTGATCGCTTGAAGGAAGATCTAACATCATGAGCAACTACAAGAGGGAAGCATCAATCAGGCCACCGATTTTTGATGGAACAAACTTCGTATATTGGAAGGTAAGAGTTACTGCCTATCTTCAATCTTTGGGTACAAAAGTATGGGACATTATAGAAACAGGGTATACTTTTCCATCAGCTACTCCTACAGATTTAGCTGAGAAGAAGAAATATGAAACAAATGCAAAGGCGTTTAATACTCTTCTAGGATGTCTATCTCAATCTGAATTCGTGAAGGTTATGCAATATAAATTCGCAAAAGAAATATGGGACAAGATTGTTTTGAGCTACGAAGGAGATGAACAGGTAAAACGTGCAAAACTTCAAACCCTCAGGATTCAGTATGAGAATCTCAGAATGTATAATGATGAAAGTGTGGCTAACTATTTTCTTCGGGTAGATGAGATTGTTAATTGTATGAAAAACTAGGGTGAATAAATAAAAGAGGCTGTTGTGGTTGAAAAGGTCCTAAGATCATTGTCCCCCAAGTTTGAATCTAAAGTGTCTGCAATAGAAGAAAAGGAAAATCTACGAACTCTTACTATGTCTCAGCTACACGGAATTCTAACTGCTTATGAAATGAGAAAAGGAGGTCCATCAGACAGGAGAGAAGCTGCTTTTAAGGCTTCAGGCAAAGGAGACTACTATGAATCAAGTCACGTGCCAGAAGAAGAAGAAGAATCAAATTTTGTCAGAAATCTTCAACGAGGTACTGGAAGGTTCAGAGGTAAGCTACCTTTTAAATGTTTTGCTTGTGGAAGAGTAGGTTATTATGCTGCCAAATGTCCTCATAAGGATAAGATTGACAAAGGAAAGGAACCTGCCATATGGAACAAGAAACAGAATGCAAATAAGAAAAGCTACTACACTCATGAAGACAGTGATGGTCTATCAAATAGTGATGAAGATGAACGAGGTAATGACTATAAACTTTTAATGGCATTTGAAGATGATGATTACATGGATACTATAGATGTGGATAGTTTTTATGAAGAGATTTCTAGACTTAAGACATGTATAGAAGAAAAGAATATGATCATTAATACTCTACAATTTCAAATTGATGAAAAAGAAAAATATCTTGAAAAGTTAGAAGGTGAAATTGTTGGCCTTAGAAAAGAAATTGAGAAAACAAAGGCTATTAATCTTAAGTTTGTCAAAGGATCTGAAACTCTGGATGAGATCATCAATGTACAGCGTTCTCCGTTAAATAAGACAGGTCTGGGGTATAATGGAGAAACATCTCAAGCATCCACCTCAAAGAGTTATCTTGATGCAGCAAGAAGGAATGAGCAAAAGCACAATGGAGATCACCAGGTAAAGCAGGGACGAATTACATCAAGAACTAACAAAGACTACCAGGTAAACCAGGGGCAATCTGTCTTAAGGGTGAACAAAAGCTACAACCAGCCACACGTAAAATCTTCTCAATTTGCTTCAAGAATGGATGACAATAAGAATTACAATCATTTGGGTGGTAGATTTGATAACCGCAGAAGTTTCTTCAATGGCCAATGTTTCTCTTGCCATAACTTTGGTCACAAAGCAGTTCAATTTGTTGCATATAAAACAATCATGACTAGAGAAGCTCAAAAACAAAGAAGTATGACTGGGATTACAAAAAGGACCTATAACAACTTTTCGGCTCTTGAAAATGAAATTGAATGTTCTATTTGTAATAACTTCGGTCATGAAGATTCTGAATGCAGGAGCAGATTTCAGCAGACAAAGGAACAAGCTCAAGCACCAGAACATGGAGAATAAAGGAACCACAATCAGAAAGATGTGGGATAGCCTTTTATGCAGAGGGACAGGAAAATCTATGGTACATCGACAGTGGATGTTCAAAGCATATGACGGGTGATAAAGAAAAACTTGAATCATATTCTGCTTTAGAAAAGGGAAAGAAAGTTTCTTTTGGAAATGATACTCCAGCAACTATAAAAGGAAAAGGCACAGCTCAGTTAAAAGAAAAGGTCAAAGTTGGAATGTTTTGTATGTTGATGGCTTGAAGCATAACCTTCTGAGTGTCAGTCAGATGTGCGATCAAGGAACCGAGGTAATATTTCGATCAAATGGATGTAGCGTTCGTGATCTTGATACAGGGAAAACAGTGATCAAAGGTAGAAGAACTCCAAATAATCTATACATATTTGAAGAAGGACAACAACAATTCTATTTGAGCAAGGATGATGAACATTGGTTATGGCACCTGAGGTTGGGGCATCTAAGCTTTTCACAAATAAGGAAGGCATGCAAATATCAAGCAGTTCGAGGTCTTCCAGATATCAAAATTCCAGACAACACTATATGCAAATCATGTCAGTTTGGTAAGCAAACCAGAACCAACTTCCCAGAGAAGGAAGGATCAGCCAGCAGGCCTCTTGAACTAGTCCATACAGATGTATGTGGTCCTTTCAGGACGAGGTCACCTCGAGGAGAAGAATACTTGATATTATTCATTGACGATTTCTCCAGGTTTGTTTGGTTAGGACTTTTGAGGCACAAAGACGAAGCATTCGAAAAATTCAAATCCTTCAAAGCCTTGGTTGAAAATGAATCAGGCTACAAAATTAAGTGCCTCAGGTCCGACAAAGGTGGGGAATTTACCTCAAATGAATTTTTTTATTTCTGTGAAGAACATGGGATAAGAAGGGAATTCTCTACAGCTATAACTCCTCAGCAAAATGGAGTGGTGGAAAGGATGAACAGAACAGTCCAACAAATGGCCCGTGCTATGCTTGATGAGTCCGGAACTCCCGAAACTTTCTGGGGTGAAGCTGCATATGTTGCGGTTGTTATTCTCAATAAAACAAATGTCCGAGTGAACAGCACTCAAACTCCTCATGAACTCTGGTATGGTGAGACTCCTTCGGTAAAACACTTCAAAATCTTTGGGAGCAAATGCTATATTAAGAATACTTATGAGCAACTTGGCAAACTTGAACCTAGAGCAGATGAAGGCATTCTTCTTGGTTATTCTCCACACAGCAAAGCATATAAGTGCTACAATAAAAGACTTGGAAGAATTGTTGACAACATTGATGTAGTGGTTGATGAAAAAGGATACGTTCCTAGGCAAGTAAATCATGAAAATATCGAAGAAGATGAAGACTACCCTCAAAGACAGAATGATGAAGAAGAAGAACCTCAAGAAGCACTAGAGGAACAGATAAGGGTAGAAGAGAAGACTCCATCCAGGTACGTTCAGAAGAATCATCCAGAATCTCAGATTTTGGGGCAAAAAGAAGCAGGTGTACAAATAAGAAGAACAATTGCAGAAGCTTCAAGCTATTTGGCATTACTCTCATCCACTGAACCACAAAATGTAAAAGAGGCATGCAAAGATGAATGTTGGGTCAAAGCAATGGATGAAGAACTTGAGCAAATCGAAAAGAACAACACTTGGGAGTTGGTTCCTAGACCAAAGGATAAGAATGTTATAGGGACAAAATGGGTCTTCAAAAATAAGTTGAATGAAAATGGGGAAGTAATTAGAAACAAGGCCAGACTTGTTTGTAAAGGGTATGCACAGTAAGAAGGAATAGATTTTGAAGAAACTTTTGCTCATGTTGCAAGACTTGAGGCCATCCGAATGTTCCTTGCTCTCTCAAGATTTCAAAAGTTCAAATTATTTCAAATGGACGTGAAATCAGCCTTTCTGAATGGAGACTTAGAAGAAGAAGTATACATTGAGCAGCCAGATGGTTTCATTCTTGGAAATGATCCAAATCTTGTATGCAGATTGAAAAAGGCTCTCTATGGTCTTAAACAAGCTCCAAGGGCTTGGTACTATCGTTTGGACAAATATCTTCATCAACAAGGTTTTTCAAAAGGATCAGCAGATAGCAATCTTTATATAAAAATTGAAAATGACAAATTGCTAATACTTGTTGTGTATGTAGATGACATTATCTTTGGCAGCAATGAATAATCTATGAGTCAAAGCTTTGCCTTGGTGATGCAGAAAGAATTCGAAATTTCCTTGCTTGGAGAATTGACATATTTTCTTGGTTTGCAAATCCAACAAAATGAAGGAGGGATCTTCTTGTCTCAAACCAAGTATCTCAAGCAGATTTTGAAGAAATACGGTATGGAAGAAGCAAAACCAGTATGTACACCCATGGTCACAGGATGTAACCTCAGTGCAAATGATGAATCAGTAGCAATGCATCAACCAACTTACAGATCTATTATTGTAAGTCTACTTTATTTGACAGGTACCCGACTAGACATCATGCATGCAGTGGGAATAGTTGGAAGATTTCAGGAAAATCCAAAGGAAACTCATCTTCAGGCAGTGAAGAGAATCTTCAAATATCTTCAAGGGACTCAAAACTATGGCTTATGGTATCCTAGAGATACAGATCTCACACTTCATGCTTATACAGATGCAGATTGGGCCGGAAGCATGGATGACAGGAAGAGCACAAGTGGTGGTGCATTCTTTATGGGTTCCAGATTAGTATCTTGGTTCAACAAGAAACAGAGTTTGATTGCCTTGTCTACAGCTGAAGCAGAATATGTTGCTGCTGCATCTTGCTGCACTCAACTCCTTTGGATGATGCAGACCTTGCAGGATTTTCAAATCACTTGTACACCACCCATCTCCATCTTATGTGATAATACAAGTGCAATCAGCATTTCAAAGAACCCAGTCATGCATTCAAAAACCAAGCACATACCAATCAAGTATCACTTTCTCCGGGAACAAGTGCTTGAACAAAAGGTCAAGTTGGAGTATGTTCCTTCTAAGGAACAGGTTGCTGATATACTCACCAAACCATTGCCTAGGGAGACCTTTGAATACCTCAGGCAAAAGCTGGGGGTTGTCGATGCATCATCTTGTTGTTGAATCTCTTCTGATTGTTGGTTGTACGCAAGGTTCATCTGAAGTATATGCGTACATGTGCTGGGTTGCGGATTGGTCAAAGATCGAATGGCACAGGTTCAGGGGGAGCATATCATGCATTGTTGGCATTATGGAGGAAGTACAGAAGGAGATCATGGATGTTGGTCTGAATATTGCTGCAATACGTCTCTATCTCTTTCATGGTCATGGATTATGGTTCTTCTTTGCAGATCTGGTTTATAGTCAGGGGGAGCATGTTCTTAGGGGGAGCATAACCCTTTGCCCTTGATGTCAAAGGGGGAAAGTGATTGGTTGTTGTTGCCATCAAGTCCAAAGGGGGAGATTGTCGGCATTATGATACATATGTTGTACTTGATGGCAACCCACTCATCTCAGATAATAAATTATAATGTAGAGAAAGGTTCACGCACTTATATGCAGAGAAAATTTTATTTCATGTAGAGAAAAGTTCACGCACTTTTATGCAGAGAAAAGTTCATTTCATGTAGAGAAAAGTTCACGCAATTTTATGCAGAGAAAGGTTTATTTCATGTAGAGAAAAAGTTCACGCGCTTTCATGCAAGGAAAAGCGCGTATATGTTGGAGAACTTACCTTTCGTCCATGGTAGTTAGTCCTTGGTATTAAAACCTATGGTTTTGGACCATGGTACCTCGTCAGAAGTGTTGATCCCAAGTATTGGGTTCGTGGTATTGGTTTATTATGGTTTTCGTCCGTGGTATTGCATGTAGAGAAAAAGTTCACGCACTTTCATGCAAGGAAAAGTGCGTATATGTTGGAGAACTTACCTTTGGTCCATGGTAGTTAGTCCTTGGTATATTAATGAATATTGGAAGCAATTCTCTGATTTAATGCAGGCTGAACTACATCAGAAATATGACTTGAGATCGAGGAAAATATCAAGAAATCAAGGAAATGAAAGTGAGCAACAAGTTTCAACTTCCTCACCAAAGGTGAATCCACAAGAATCTCAGCCTGCAAAACAAGTGAATAAAGGAAAGCAGCAACAGAATGCAAATGGCAAGACACAGATACTTCAAGGTGAGTCTTCTCAAGATCAAACTGGAAAAATTCCTTTGGAGAAACTTGTTTCAATTCCTCAAGTAATCCCAGTCATGAAAAAAGGTGAAGAGGAGAACAAAAGGACTGCTAAACAGGGTCACTTGTTTAGTCTTACTAAGGAGTTGGAAAAGGTAAGAATTCAGGTTCCTCTTACAGAATTGACAAAAATACCTATTTATCAAAAGGAGATTGTTGAGTTTGTTAATTTGAAAGAAAATGAGATTATAAATGACATTGTAAATCTGCAGGAAGACAAACCAGTAGTGGTTTTTGGTCCACATGTAGAGGAAGTAGACCCTTCAATACCACCTTTTTATATTTCTTTATTGGTCCATGATTTCCTCTTACATAATTGTATGTTTGATTTGGGAGCTTCACACAATCTTATGCCTTTGTCAGTAATGAAGCAACTAAATCTAAAGTTACCAAACCCTATAGGGACTTGTATTCTTTTGATTCGAACAAAGTCATGTGCCTTGGGTTCATTAAGGATCTGGCAGTGTCACTAGCTTAAATTCTAGCTAAAAGCTTGGTCATGGATGTAGTAGTAGCAGATATTCCTACTAGATTTGGAATGCTTCTATCTAGGTCCTGAGCGGCTAAATTGGGTGGTGTTTTGAAGCTAGATTTTACATATGATGTTATACCAACTTTTGGTGGGGAAGAGAGGAGATTGTACTGAGAAACTAGATTTGTAAAAACAATTACAAAAAATGGAGCAAGTAATTCACCTGTATATAGCTAGGAGAAGGATGACTTTTCTTGTTTCACACTGCATGATAATGCAGAGTTGGTTGAAGATAATCAGAAGCAGCTTACTTCAGCCAATGTAATT
Source organism: Pinus tabuliformis (assembly GCA_031772625.1). Classification (NCBI taxonomy): domain Eukaryota; kingdom Viridiplantae; phylum Streptophyta; class Pinopsida; order Pinales; family Pinaceae; genus Pinus; species Pinus tabuliformis. The sequence continues at coordinate 2,065,503,091 of CM062816.1, forward strand.
ACAGAGCTGCAAACTGAAGGAGTGTGGAAATGCTTCTTTGATGGAGCTTATTCCAAGGAAGGAACAAGTGCTGGTTTTCTTCTAATTGCGCCTGGAGGTAATATGTTCCCTTTTTCTTTCAAATTAGAGTTCGAGGCAACAAACAATGTGGCAGAATATGAGTCCTTGATTATTGCTCTACAAACAGCTAAACAGATGGGAGTTAAGTCAATTTCTGCTTTTGGAGATTCAGAGCTGATTATTAAGCAAATAAAAGATCACTGCCAAACAAAGCACCCTAGGCTACAGAAATGAGGTATGGGATTTGATTGAGAACTTTTTTGAAGCTTTTAACATTCAATTCATTCCAAGAGATGAGAATAGATTAGCAGATTCATTGGTTGTGGCTGCTAGTACTTTCAAGCCTCCTATTAATCCAAGACTAAGATATGAGGTATAAATAAGGCACAGACCCTCTGTTCATGATAATGTTAAAAATTGGCAAGTTTTTGAAGATGATCAACAGATTAAAGAGTTTTTGACTATGGTTGAAGAGTTTGAGGGCACAAAAATTGATCGGGACGAGGAAGAGACAACAGAAATTGCAAAAGTTAGTGATTTAAAAGATTCAATAACAAATCAGAAAATCTTTCAATTGAAAGATAATATTCTGCCAAAGGGACTTGTTCCTCTTGAAAGGCTTTTTAATTCCAATCATGTGGATGTTGACTCAGGGAAAAGTTCACAAGATAAACATATTCAGGATCACAACATTGTAACTCAGGAGAAACCCAGGTTAGTAAAATTATACAGTGGAGTTTCACCTAATTTTCAAGAGAGATATATTAAACTTTTCAAGAATTATGTTGATATCTTTGCATGGTCCTATGAAGATCTCAAAACTTATGATGTAAATATTATTCAACATAAAATTCCTTTGAAGGAGGGAATTAAACCCTTTAAACAGAAGCTTAGACAGATAAATCCATTGCTTCTACCAGCAATTGAAAAGGAGGTCAAAAAGTTGCTTGATGCCAAAATAATAGTTCCACTCAGGTATTCTGATTGGGTGGCTAATTTAGTGCCTGTGAGAAAGAAAAATGGAGAAATAAGGTTATGCATGGACTTCAGAAATCTCAACAGGGCTTCTTTAAAAGATAACTATCCATTGCCTAAAATGGATCATGTACTGCAAAAGGTAATGGGATCTTTTAGAATGTCAATGCTGGATGGATTTTCTGGGTATAATCAGGTGGCTGTGAATAAGGATGATCAGAAAAAGACGACATTTACAACCCCCTGGGGAACCTTTATGTATGCCAGAATGCCTTTTGGATTGATGAACGCAGGTGCTACATTTCAGAGGGCTATGGACATTGCTTTTGTGGGAGATAAATTTGTAGTAATATATTTGGATGATATTACTGTTTTCTCAAAGTCTGATGAAGAACATTTGGACCATTTGAAAAAGACTTTTGATAAATGTAGAAGATTTGGGCTTTCCCTGAATCCCAAGAAATCCATTTTTGCTCTGGAAGAAGGAAAACTATTGGGGCACATTGTTTCCAGAGATGGAGTAAAGATAGATCTGGCCAGAGTACAAGCCGTGCAAAAAATACCACTGCCTAGAAGTAAAAAGGATATCCAAAAATTTCTGGGAAAGATAAACTTCCTAAGACGATTTGTGTCCAACTATATGGAAATCGTAAAAGAAGTTACTGATATGCTGAAGAAGGAGAATGAAGTGCGTTGGAACAAGGAAGCTAAAGAATCATTTCCAGGATTAAAGAGGCATTGCAGGCAACTCCAATCCTAATCAGCCCTTATTATCAAAAACCTTTCCAAGTTTTTTCATTTGCATCCTCAAATTCAATAGTCGTTGTCTTATTGCAGAAAAATGATGAAGAGAAAGAACAACCAGTTGCATTCTTTAGTAAGATTCTCATGCAAGTTGAGCTTAAATATAATATTCTTGAGAAACAGGTATATGCTTTGGTAAAAGCCCTGAAAGCTTTTAGAAATTATGTGCTGCATTCACAATTCATTGCTTACGTGCCAAATGCTATAGTAAAAGATGTATTAGTACAGACTGAAGTAGAAGGCAGAGGAGGAAAATGGATAGCCAAGATCCAAGAATATGAATTGGACATCACAAAGTTGGTGAAAAGGCAAGGATTGGCAAAAATGTTAACAGAATCAAACTTTCAGGCATTGGGAATCAACCTGCTGACACCTATGGATGAAGAAGCAGCTGAAGAATATGAAGGAAAGCAAGACCCAAGTATGAAGATCAGGTATAAGTTTTTATGTTCATAATGGTATAAGCATATATTTCATTATTTATGCTTTCTTTCTTGCCCCCAATCTCTAGATAGAACAAAGTATAGAGCACTAAAGATCAAAGCGCAACCATATATGATTGTTGAAGGCATTTTATACTGGAAGGATCCTATGGGGAATTTTATTACTATGTTTAACAGAGGATGAGTTTACATGAACAATCAAATATTATCATGAGGGGTTATGTGGAGGACATTACAGTTGGAAGATGATTGCGCATAAAATTCTTCAGGCAGGATTTTATTGGCCTACTTTATTTGGTGATACATATAAGTTTGTTAGAAGTTGTCAAAAGTGCCAACTTTTTGCTGAGAAAAAGAGATTGGTTCCTTTACCTTTGATTCCAGTTTTCATAGAGGAACCATTCATACAATGGGGATTGGATTTTGTATGAGAGATTAATCAACATTCAAGTGGACAACACAAGTGGGTTCTCACAACAACTGATTACTTCACCAAATGGGTAGAGGAAATCCCTACTAAGAAAGCAACTGATTAGATAGTAATGAAGTTCCTGGAGGAGAATATTTTCAACAGATTTGGATGCCCCATCAAAATTATAACAGACAATGCTCAGGTCTTTAATTCAAGTAAGTTCATTGCTTTTTGTCACAACTATACTTTTATTTTGTCCCATTCAACAACTTGCCATCTACAGGGAAATGGATTAGCTGAATCTAGTAACAAAACTTTGATGAAGATCCTTAAGAAAACCATTACAGAAAATCAAAGAGACTATGATTCTAGGTTAAATTTTTCTCTATGGGTTGCTAGAGTAACTACAAGAAGATCTACGAAGAAAACATAGAGAGCTCTGCAATGGCATATCCCAACAGGTTTTCCGCTGCGGTTGCATACGCAGGCCTCGGATCTTCTAAAAACTCTTCGAAAGCTGCAATTTCTCGCTTTCAAATCGAGATCGCATCGCTTCTATACGGACATTACCAGCAAGTGATACGATCTTCGCCCTCGGCCGCTCAGGGTAGGGTTTCTTCCCTCAGCTTTCCCATCGTTGTTTACGACAGCCATGGCGGACAGGAAGCCTCAGCGGTTGTTTGTAACAATCTCTGCAAACACAACGAAAAGGAGAAGGCTCTGGCAGACTTCCTTCACGCACCGTTCCAACCCAGCCTTCAGGGCAGCCGCAGCAAGCAAAGCGCGGGATCATCACGCCTTCACAGCAGATCTGCACTCGTTCTTCTGGTTACGGCTGGACAGCTATCCGGGCGCTTTGGCCACAAACCAGAGCAGGAGATCTCATCATTTGCATGGTCTCTGTTTGGATATGGGGCATTTACCAGCTCTCCGAAACACGGTTTTCGACTCAGATCTGACAAAGATCAGCCAGATCCGGTCACCCAGAAGGCAGAACAGCCCCCGCTATGGCCAGATCTAGAGATCGCCGCAGCTGATCATGCAGATCGGGCTCTCATCATTCAGATCGGCCAAGATATTGCTGGTTTGCTCCCCCGGAAGGAAAACGGCCACAACCAGCTGGATCTACCAGAAGAATCTCATGCATTCCAGATCCAAGTTAACCTTTCCGGCAAAACGACAATGTTATGGGTTTGCGCAACAGATCTAGTGCAGGATCTTCTGCAAAAACTTGAATGCCGGCTGGGGATTCCCTCCTCCTGCCTCAGATTGCTGTATAAGGGTAAGCAGCTTATGCATTCCCTTCCTCTTTCTTTTTACAGCATTCAAAAGGACGCGTCTATTGGGGTTTCTTTCCGTCTAAGAGGTGGTTCATTTGGGCAAACCTCCTCTGCCCCTTCTTTCTCTTACAAAGATGCAGCACGCAAAAATACTGCCCAACCTCAGTTCTCTTCAAAGGCATCCCAGCCACATGAAGCTCCAAAGCCGTTTCTGGTAGACAAATCAGAGGAAATTCCCTCCATCGATTTCTCTAATCCCAAGGTTGAAAGCCGCTACCAGAGCTTTGCAGAATCCGCACTCATTTGCAGATTTAATGGTTTATGGCCTCGCACAGCAGATCTTTATCAATGGGTCCATACCTCTTGGACTAAAAAGTGTAAAATCTTCTTATGTTCAAAAGGTTTTTTCATGGTGCTTTTTGAATCAAGCGAAAACTACCAGAAAGCCTTAACGGGAGGCCCTTGGTTCTGGGGTTCAGCTGGGCTTTTTCTAACCCCCTGGTTTCCTGACTTCGACCCCTCTACAGCAGTCATCTCCAAGATCCCCATTTGGGTCAGGCTCCCGAATCTTCCGGCACATTTTTGGGATTTCTCTGTCTTCCTAGCTATTGGAAACACTTTGGGACGATACCTGGCTACAGACACCTCAAGAAGGGATAATGGACTCTACACGTATGGCAGACTATGTGCAGAAATAGATATCAGCAAAGGATTGCCGGATCAAATTAATCTCAAGTTTGGAGATTTCCATTGGACTCAACCACTGGATTACGAGAACACAGCCTTCCGCTGTCGCCATTGTCATCAAACAGGGCACCTTCAGAGTACATGTTCACAGCTCAAAGACAAAAAGAAGAATCTGAATCGTAAGCCCAAATCCAAGAGATGGAATCCTTTTGAACTACCCCGTCGACTGGACGATTTAGACTTCTCGAGCTCGGAGGAGGAGGAATCTGAGGCAGATGAGCAGGTTGATGAGGAAATTGAAGCTGATCTACAGAATGAGGAAATTCCGAAGGACGCCCCCTCAGCTCACCAGGAGGCTCCCTCTAACCAGCAGATTTCTCAGAAACGTACCCATCTCTCTTCGCCATCAGACTCTGACAAGGATGATCAGCCTTCAGGACAAAATAATCTACAACTTGTCATGACACAGCCAAACTCCACTGGGTGGATAAAAGTGAGCAAGAAAAAAGGCAAAAAAGGTCGATTTGTAGGAAACAACCCTTCGGGGTAGCCTTTTGATTAGTACCTTCCTTTGTAATCCTATGCTTCTATGACCTGTCCCTGATCTGTCTATTTGGAGCAAGGTTGATTCCCTATCACCTTCAGCTCCATAGCTTCTCTGGTAAGCCTGTTTCCAGGCTTGATTGTACTATATTTTCATCACTTAATAGATTTAGTCTTTACTCAGAAAAAAAAAAAAAAACTACAAGAAGATCTACAGGGAAATCACCTTTTGAATTAGTACATGGGACTCAGGCTCTGTTTCCAAGTCAACTTGTGAAGTTGGTGATTGCAATGATTCAGGAGGCGAAAGAAGAACAAAATGCTTTGATAAGAAGAATGAATAAAGTGGTGGAGCTAAGCGAGAACAGGGACAAGGTAAGAGACAACTTGATTATGTATCAATCCAAGATGAAAAGTATTTTAGACAGAAAAGCCAAGGAAATTGACTTTAAAGTTGTAGATTTAGTGTTAAGATGGGATACCAGGAGAGAAGATAAGGGTAAGCATGGGAAGTTTGATCCTCTCTGGTATGGCCCTTTTAGAAATACTGAAGCAAGATCCAATAACACTTTCATTCTTGATAATCTCGATGGTGAAATTCTACAGCTGCCTGTTAATGGGCAGCACCTCAAGCATTACTTCCAGTTCTGAAGAATAATAGTCTTTCATTATAAATACCGGAGTGAAATCAGTGTACAAATGCCATAGAATTTAAATTTATGCAAAGAAATATATGACTCCATGCCCGAGGTGAAGGCACTAATCTGCGGTTCTTAGTGCTTCTATGACAAAAGAATTATCCCCAGGTGGAGCCAGATGTTGTAACATGCATTTTTGTTGCTTGTAGTATTCATTCTTCATTCAAGAATCACTTAAAAATATTTCAAAAAAAAAAGATAAAAGCAAGATGAAGAAGTGATAATGGCATAGTGAAATCGCTAAAAGAACTAGTATAAAAGAATCGGTCCCGGTATACCCATGCGACCAAGTTAAATCATATTATAAATGGTTATATGGAGCCATAAACAAAATATATGTGTGTGTGTGTGTGTGTTAAGCGATGTGGTTAATCACAATCGAAAAGATGCAGTGGGCAGTTATGTTATTACCATAGGAATCATCGATTCCCGATTGCGATGAACAATTATATGATATCACCCCTGGCCGGACCTAAAAGATTATATATCACATTTATTACTTCCGTGGGTCCGAAAAGCAATGGGTGTGGGTTCCGCCGATTGTGATATGCGATGGTCAGACCCAAAAATATATATATCGTGTTTGAAATTTTGGTGGGTCCATCATATCGCATAACATATTATATATATGTGATTAGCTCATTCGTCGATTGCGATATGCGATGGGATTTTGGACCCGATATTGTTATGTATTACGTTTAATAACTCCGACGGGTCCGTCATGTCTCAAATTGTTAATGATTGGGTTGATACATCATTTGAAATGGGCCATTGTGATTTGCGATAGGAAGTTAATGCAGCGCTGAACGGGCAAATTTGATGGAGTTATTAAACTGGGTTAATTCTTTTTCAGTTCCGTTTTTGCATGCTTTGCGTTAATTTTGCCATGTAAAGGAAAAAAATCAATGTTAAAACCGAATTTGAAGAAAAGGCAGTTGGTCGAGTTTCTTGGTGTTTTGTCCAATTGAAAGGCGCTTGATACATGCGTAAGCCCAAGTTTACACAAGTCAAACACAGTTCGTTATGACTAAAGCGGATTAAGCATTATTAAAGCATCCACAGAGGAACTTAAGAGCCAGTTAGTAGAGCCGAAAAGCCAACAGTCATTATCATCTTCTAAGTTCAGTTATTTCCTATTATTTCATGTTCTATGAGGTGTCTTTTACCCTCTGTGTAATTTTTCTTAATAGTTTCTACTTTAAATAGTTAGGGAAGTAGTTTAGTAGTTTGACATTTTCAAAGATTATCAATTGTTTCACAATGTATAAGAAGAGGAAAATTTACAGAGAAAGGGTTCGAATTTTGGAGAATCTAGAGGCTAAGCCACTGTATTCCTGATATAGTTGTTGATTAATGAAAGAATAAGAAGTTTCCATGAATTGTTGGGTATAATTTTGTAACTTCTTTGTCATGTGTCATCTTATGTTTTCTTCTTTCAAGTATAGTAAATGAAGTTGCAGGTCTTTATTTACTTATGTAGGTAAAGTTAAAATCCCTTAAAAGAGCGTTCCTATACTTGAAGTTTTCATCTTCCTTTCTAAGTTATAGATGATAGTTTCTGTGTAAGGCAGCATATTATCTTTAACTTCTCCAAGGGTCGCAGATAATAGTTTTTGTGTCAAGCAGCATATTGTCTATGATTCAGTTCTAATTTTCATAATTCTTCTAAGTGACGGATAGTAGGTTCTGTGTTAAGCAGCATATTATCTTAAACTTCTCCTTCAAGCTTTCTTCCTTCATCATTTATATCTAGCAACAAATGGCATTCTGAGATTTTCCGGTCACATATGTATTAAGGGTTAAAGACCAAGTTTTCCAGGTCCTTTATTTAAGAATACAACAAACAATAATCATTAATGTCTTAAGCACAATTTCTCCACAACCAGGAAATTGGTTTCTTAAGGTATAACATGTCCCGACTAAAATGTGCCTTCTAGATAAAATTTCCACACTCACTTGAAGGAACACAAAGGTGTCCTAGGTAGCACAATAGTCCATCCTAAAGGTCGAAGTTTGGAACTGACTTGGCAGTCATCAACATCTTGTAGGTGGCAACGAATTCCAAGTCATTGTTGTATATTTGTGTCCATACAAAGGTCTTGTTCCGACAAGAGTTAAGAATTGTGTTCAATGCCACAATGGAGGGTCGACTGAGGTATTATGTAATGTGATTGGTGCTATTGTTCTTGTATTTAATGTTCAAATGGAATTGTTGTTGACACGTGGACTATTTTTTATGGAAATCATTCTACAACTTCTCTATGTCTATATAAATTGAAGTGGTGGGTGGTCTATGTGGATCATTGTCTCCTTCCCCATAGTATAATGTTTCCATATCCAGCAGGCCTACATGATGGAATATATCTCCTTATCATAGGTGGGGTATCTTTAGACAGTATTAGAGAGTGTCTCACTATGATAGGCCACCGGGCGCCCTTATGAGTGAGAATTAGTCAGAGGCATAGTTAGAGGATATATCCTTAACATAGTCAGAGGCATATGTTTCAATCTCAAATAGTTCTTGTAGGTCTGGCAAGGTGAGGGTTAGTGCAGAGAAAACACGGTGTTTCATTTCAATGAATGCCTTATGTTGTGACTTGGACCAATTTTTTTTTTTTTCTCTGCCCTTGGTAACTTGACTTAAGGGACAAGTGATATGAGAGAACCTCGACATAAATATTTGATAGAATTAGCAAGGCCCAAGAATTTGTGAAGCTTTGATAGAGTTGTCAAAGCCAACAAATCCTGAATGACTTGGATCTTAGTTAGATCCACATGCACACCTTACTCATCAATAATGTAACCCATATATTGAACCCTGTTCATGCCAAAAGAGTATTTTTTCAGGTTAGCACATAGCTTGTATTGTCAAAGAGTGTGAAGGACTTGTTGAATATATTGCAAGTGCTTTTCCCAACTCTTGTTGAGGATGAGGATATCATCCAGATATACAACTATGAACGAGGTGGTGAAAAGCCACAATATTCCATTCTTCAGGGTCATGAAATTTACGAGGGAATTCATCAAATCAAAGGGCAAGACCCTCCTTGGACTTGAACACAGTCTTCCATACATCTATGGGTTTTATTAGAACTTTTTGATAGTCAAAATTCAAATCAATCTTGTTGAAGTACTTGGCTCCCTTGAGTTGGTCAAGAAGATCGTCAATCCATGGAATCATGTATATTTTCTAAACTGTAATTTTGTTTAGAGCTTGATAATCAATGTAGAGTCTCCATGTCCCATCCTGCTTCTATATAAGTACAATTGGGCTCCCACAAGGTGAGGAACTTGGTCATATGTGTCCTTTTTGTAGCAACTCCTGGATATGTTGCTTAATATTTTCTTTTCTATAAGAGAGAAACAATAGATTGGCCCATTAGGTAGAGGTGTGTTGAGGCCATAACGATCGAATGCTTGACTTGACAATGCAAAGGTAACCCTGTAGGGGAAAAGAAGATGTCCCTATACTCTTCCATGACCTTATCCACTTTCTTTTGCTATGCAAAGGAGCCCTTTCTAAAGGTCATGGATGTGGTTACAATCTTCCCCTTACTTTGAGAGCGAATCAGGAAGAGAGAAAATACCCAAATCTTGGAGATGATCTTACTGCATTGCTTAGAAAATATCAAAGAAATGGTAGTGCATGGGCCTACCTTGGGAATCGTATATAGTTTTTTGCCAAAAGTAATAATAATAGCACGACGTATGGACTCATAAACAACATGAAACTTCCATAAGTATAGTTAGCCTAAAAAAACATCACAAACTTCAAGGGGAGAAACATCACGCAATACCTCATACATGAAAGGCTTGATGTTGTAGGGTAGGAAACACCGTTGATTGACATAGAGATACCACCCTTGGTGGAGCCTCCCAATGGTGTATAGTTGTGGGTGTGGTGTTGTCAACAGTCCCAATCGCTTAATGATCTCTGCTAAGATGAGGTTATTTTTACTCCTACTATCAACAATGAAAGATAATGGACCACCCTTAACCCACATTTGTGTGTGGAAGAGACTCTCACCTTCCTCCAAATCTTCAGGCTCACTTTGCTGGACGTTGGTAGTGGAAATGATGATGCTAGGTTTTGCATCAATGATTTGTTCCCCTTGTTGGGTTTTGGTTCAAAGTCGAAACCTACTTCTGACTCTGAAGATTTTAGCTCAGTCATCAGTGATGGATTTATGCAACATTCATTTGTGTTGTGAATGGGGCTTTTGTGCAACTAACACCACTTTCTAATTTCTTTCTTTGTCTTCCCATTACTATTATTTGCTTGCAGCTCGATGGGTTTTCCTGGGTTGTTCCACCCTGGAACTGTCCTTTTTTTGTGGTTTGGGGGTGTCCTTACCCTACTTTGAATTCATAAATCCAAAGTCTTGCTTCTTCTATTTATTTATTTTTCTCAATTTTGATAGCATATCGGTATGTGGCACCAAGCAAGGAGATGTCTAGGAACTCCATTTCTGCCTAAATGTATTTATGCAAACAACCATGGTACTTGAGCACCGGATGTTGCCCAGATTCTTTCATACTTAGTTTCATATGTAATGTACGAAAGATATTTGTGAACTCTAGCACTTATTGGTCCCTTTCTTGATGCAATATGGTACATTTGTTGTACTTGCCTTGATAGTTTCCAATAGGGTATTAATGTTCCTTAATACCATCCTTAAAAGTGTTCCAAGAGGGTGTGATTACAATTACTAGGATTCCTCCATGGCTCTTTGCTCACAATAATTTTCCAACTAGTCCTTCACATGGGGGCAGCCTTAAGGAGTGCAAAAGTAATATTTTCTTTATCAAAAAAATTATGGACTGGAAAATATCCTTGCAACAAATTTAACCATTTATCCAAATCATATGCATCTATCTTCCCTTCAAAATGGGAATCTCAAAATTAACTTGTACCTTAAAGGTGGAAATGCCTCTGAAGTGGCTTTTGGATGAAGATGCAGCTCCTACTGGTATCCGTTGAAGGATAAGGGAAACATTATCCATAATCTCTTTCCTTTGTCGCTTAAAGGATTCTTTGAGCTAAAAATTTATAGGATATCTCGCTCCCTCGTCTTTCTTTTCTTTTTCCATGGGACATTGTGAGGGTCGATAAGGTCAATCATGTAAGGGCTCAAGTAGTTTGAGTCCCAACTCATTATACCCCAAACTCATTGGGGGCATGCATAGAAAAACAGAGAAAGAGTATACCGCTCCGATACCACTTATCCAAATTTAAGAAGGGAACAAAATGAAATATACAATAAAATTCAAAGATAGAGATGCAGTGAAATTTAACTTCAATTAATAAATAAAAATGTTGAAGTTGTTTACATACATAATGAAAGCAAACTAGCTCAAATGGTGGTAGATTATCTCTAAGAAGAGATGTGATGGCTACGCACCTTCTTGACCTGTGTTACAATGAGGTTCATTGGTTTTTTTTTAATCATGGAAAAAATGATAAACCCTAAACATTCAAAACCCTATCCCTAGGGAATGAAGTACTAAAGGCTTATGGGGCAAGTTGGAACATCTCATTCCTAGGGTCGTAACTTTGGAATATGATCTTCATTTGGCACGCATGATAGCCCATTAGAAAGGTCTATCCAAGGAGAAAAAATTTCTATTGTCAAAAAAGTTTATGATTGTTGCCAGCCCGTTTCCCTAAAAAATTCCATCCAAGACCTTAAAACAACTCCAGAAGTTTAGGACCTGAAAAGTTTCCAAAATAGGAAAACACTATTGTGAGATAGTGGAATAGGTGGGTGGCCACCATTATCCACTTGGATAAAACACCCATCGAAGTCATCCATGGTTGCTAAAATCCCCATGGATCATTTTTTTTAATTGTATACTCAATGTCTTGTTTAGTGTTGATAATTACAAACCTATATGGTTGAGTTTGATGATTGATAAGCCCTCGTCCTCAAGCCTTCCAACTTCCAATATAACAAATTGTGATCCGAACTTCACTAGCGAGTTCTCATATGATTTAAACTACAAGTCAAACACACTTGAAATGAGCACATCTTATCATCTTGAAATAGATAGTCAACTATAATGCCCAAAACTTTATTTGTGATATTTTACATTGAATTGGTGAAACCAATGGGTTTAGCGTCTCCCACTTACTAAACGGTGGTATAATGTGGCCCATCATGGTGCTCCCGAAATGTCGCTTTGTGATGTTGTCTATGGCTAAAAACCTTCCTTTGTCACCTCGTACTTATTAGGTACATCCAAGGTTTAGGAAATGGATCACACACTCAACACAAGAGCAACCATTCTTGGAGAACTTAAGGATATTACATTTTTGGCTCAAAATAGAATGAAGAATTAAGTAAATCATCATTGCTCTAGTTTGTCTTCTATAGAAGGGGGCCAGGGATTCCTCATCTCCAACAGTATAAATGAGCTTCCATAAAAGACAAGAGCCACCAGAACCTCACACCAAAGTTTTGTGGATGTTATTAGATAGTCCAATGCATTGGAAAAGTTACCTATATATTGGCTTTTTGGTCCACACCAAGATCCACCTAATATTTCATGTGTCTTGCTAAAAAAATAGTTTGATCAAATTTAACAATTTAGACCAACCTTATGAAACCTAATGAAGAAGGCTCCACATGTTTGTATCAAGGGTAGTATTGGGCACCAAAGAGTGTCGCATAAGATAACACATTATTTAAAATATCCTAATTGTTAGGGTCATACCTTAGCCCCCTTAGATACATTAATAATGCATGTGGCCTATCAAATAGTTAGTTAATAACCACTCTTTGTAAAAAAGGTCCTTTTTGTTAATAAGGCCCAAATTTATCAGTAAGCTCTCATTAAAATTGGATCCATAACTAGTTAATGTTCTCCATGGATCTCTCTCTCTCTCTCTCTCTCTCTCTCTCTCTCTCTCTCTCTCTATATATATATATATATATATATATATATATTCTCTCTCTCTCTCTCTCTATATATATATATATATATATATAGATAAAGAGAGAGAGAGAGAGAGAGAAAGAGTATAAGGCTATGTAATGTTTTGTCAATAATTGTGATTGTATTTCAAGCATTGGTTTGGAGGTTGTTTCATTTAAGAGGAAAGTGTCATAACTCTCTATTTTATATTATCAAAGAGATCATTCTCAGGGTTTATCTCTCTTTTTTCTCATGTTCTTGGGTTTTACACAATATTTTGTTGTATGAATTACACTACAATTGGTATCAAAGCTCTTTCTTGGGCATGAAGTGAGAGAATTTTTAGGCACAAATTGGAGGAATTTTATTTCCTTTTTGTTGATTTTCTTTGGAAAAAAGAAGATGGTAGCATTCAACAAATTTTTGAAACTTTTTTTGTATAATTCCAAGAATCCAATCTACAAATTGAGTTCCTCTCTAAAGTAATACATAATTTAAGGGGTGGAAGGAGCCCAACATGTGGGGGATCTTTTTCCCCAAAGGAAATACAAAATTGTATTATGCTTTGGGTATGTGTTCACTCCCCAATAATCTAGCACAAGCATATGCATTGCTTTGTTGTAGCTGCTACAACACCCTCCAAAAAAATTCCCTTGCTTTGATTTTGGAGCCTCCCTTCTATCCATAGGAGTTTATCACTTACTGATGTAAAGTATTCATGCTATGATCAAGACTTATGTTTTCATGTTGTTCTTGTGATGTTCTGCTTTGATCCTGGTTTTATACCTTTCAGACACAAGCTATCTCTTGACTTGACTTTGCAGCATTGTTGGTATTCCCTCCAAAAACAATGCAATCTTGGAATGCAAACCAGCCTTGAGGATATGAATTATGCAATCTAGATAGGCAAGCCAACCTTGAGCTCAGAAACTATGCAATTTGGGAAGTAGCCCGACCTTGAGATCAGAAACTGCGCAAAGCCTCCCTTGAGCTTAGAAACTGTGCAATTCACTGCGTCAAGGAGTTTCCCAGTGGTTGGAAATCACATAATCCTTCTTGGAAATGTGAATGGTCAGTTTCCCAAAAAAATCAAAAAATCAAAAAGCAATCCCTAGAAAATAGGGAATGGATAGTTAGTTTCCTGAAGGATGACACAAGTTGTTATTTTGGACTTTCGCCAAGCGTCTCTTTTTCCTTGATTTTAGGCATAAGCATCATAAACCCTAACCAGACTATATCTATATAATAGACACCCATAGAGCTCATTTGCACATTTGATATTAGAGCTCTATCCTTCCCAAGGCGATCAAGGAGCCTTCGGTGGAGTTTGTGGTGCTTTTCTGGGTGAGTTTTTCTTTTGTCGTTTTGCTTCTGTGAGTGTTGTTTTGCTTGTTTCTTTTCATGGTTTCTAGCATTTTAACTTATATTAGCTTGTAAAAGTGTTGTTTTGGTTTATCGTTTACCTTTTACAAGTGTCGAATTAGCTTTTTTTTTCTTGCTCATTAATGGTTGTCGTTTCAGCAACTCCCTATGCATTTTTGTTTTTCCTTTTGCATGTTGATATTCTACAGTTGAGCTTCATTTATCTATCTTTCCTTAGTCATATCTACACTCTAGTTTGCACAATCATGCAGATATCTCACTTCCCCATCCTCTTTCAGAGCAGATCTACCCTTCACTTGGCCAACAGTTCCCCTGCTCAGTGGGGCATTGCGCAAGTCCAAGGCTCAAGCTTCAGGCTTGGCTTATGAGACTACACAATGTGCAATACCTTGCTTTCCCAACTACACATTGTGCAGGTCCAGGGCTCGAGCCACACCCTGGCCACTGAGACTGCGCAATGGTAGTCTCTTCCTCAGTCTGCCTAGGTTGAGACTGCACATTGCGTAGTATCAAGCCTAAAGCTCGGGATTTGTGCAGATTTTCCCTTCAATCTTATGGTTAGTGCCTTGATCTTGCTTTGTGAGTCATTTTGTTGAAGTTGATTCATGTTTTCCATGAGTGTTTTTCCTCCTACACGTATTGTAGTTGTTGAGCACTTCTCTTCATCAATTATTTTTATCATGGCACCAAAGAGATCTACTTCAAAGCACACCATAGAAAGCAACACCGAGGAGGCAGTTGAGAGTAATCCAATGAACTTTCCAGTCTTCACAGATACTCGACTGTTCATAGAGAAAGAGTCAGATATCACATGGCACAAAGTGAATGAGGCATTCCTAGCAAGAAGCTTTAAAGCGGATCTTGAGGATATACAGGTGTATATCAATATCCAAAAGTCAGGGTTACATAAGGTTGCATGCAGGTATCTGACTTTCCCATGTACAGACATTGTCAGCTGGATAATTTCTCACATATATCCTAAGGTTATGACTCTCAACAGTACCAGTGGATAAAGCCTTACCTCTTTTCTGGCACTGAACTACCATCTCATGTACCATTTGTCGAATCCAGAATCACTCATGGATTCTTACTTCTATGTAGCCACCAGATACTTGAGCACAAATGAGGTTGTCAAAGGCTCAGTGAAAGAGCCAGCAAATTTCCATCAGACACCCACCAACACCTACAAGGAGAAGTCTCTCAAGAAGGCTTATTAGTGTTTGATAGTCCTATGTTGCAGGATCTATTGTCAGCAGAGTACTGAGACCTTCCCTGAAGGGTGGGAATTCTTGTTGAACCAAATTGTGAATGAAGGAAAACCATTCAACTTGTCATAATTGTTGGCTCAACGATTGAAGATCCACGTAGCTAATGCCCAGAATCCTCCCAAGGGCTAGAATTGTACCTAGACACTAAGAGAGTATGTCATGCACATTTACTGCAAGTTTCTTTTGGAGTGAAACCACAAAGGAGTAATGGAAATGTTGGCTAATCACTTCCTCATTCTGATATACAAGTTAATATTTGAGGAAGAGCCACCTTGCTTGTCATGTGGAGCAATGGAAGCAATGTCGGAGATAGCACATTGGTTTGCCTCACCAGATGGCACTTTCCTCAAAGTGTTTGGTAGACAGAAGTCTCCACATCTTATACCGAGGTATTCCATCGATAAGTTGTTCATGCAAGAGGTTTCTTACCATCTTTCCATAGAGTTATTAGCAGTTCTGCACAGAAAGAAGAAAGCACCTTGGCCCGCTCTTCCTTTGCAGATCAGATTGTACAAAATCAAGAATCTGAAAGTTGCAGACATCGAAGGTAAGGAGATACAAAAATTTGTATTCAGTCATTTGGACTTCAATCCATACAGTCCTCAGAATGTTTGCGACGACCATTATGCAAGGATTCATTTTCAGTGGCCAAGCGGGACATTTCGCAGGCCCGAAGAGGAAGTGATGAAGAATTGGTATAATGCCTCCAAGTCTTGCGAACCTGTTAACTTCGCTGGAACATCACAGATTACTCCACAAAAGGAAGCTTCTCCAGAGGTAGTACATTGGAAAGGAACAACCTAGTATGCGAGAAGGGAAAGAGGAAAGTTCCACACAGTCTAGTGGAAGAGTAGAGCTGGAAGATGAAAGTGGCCACAGTAGCAGAAAAGAGGAGGAAGCAAAGGAAGCAGGCGGAAGATATGAAGCAGAGGGAAGAATAAGAGTAGAGGAGATTGGAAGAATAAAAGAA
Organism: Pinus tabuliformis; assembly: GCA_031772625.1. Classification (NCBI taxonomy): domain Eukaryota; kingdom Viridiplantae; phylum Streptophyta; class Pinopsida; order Pinales; family Pinaceae; genus Pinus; species Pinus tabuliformis. Next base: position 2,065,519,529 of record CM062816.1, read on the forward strand.
AAGACAAGAAGAAGAAGAAAGATAGAGAAACTAAGAAGAAGAAGAAGCACAGAAACAAGTCAATGAACAAGAGAAAAATTAGCTATCAGGAGAGGAGAGCGAATAATTGCGCGACAAGGAGCTCGCTCAAGAGATTGAGGATTTGATTGTGATTCATGACATGGAGGTGGAACAAAATCCATTGAGCCAAGATGTTGATCTGATTCCAAGCGCTCAACAGGTCACCATTCAGTCTCCCCCTCCTCTAACAACAAAGAAAGCTCCAAGCGAGGAAGAGGAAATTGTTCTTCTTTATGAGGGTTTGGTCATGAACAAGTACAATTTGACGTGTGAAGAGATTTAGAAGAAGATTGTACAATCGAGGAAGAAACATTTTCCAAACAATCTCGCATCTCTTGCATTCATCAGATAAAGGGTGATTGTGACAGACACCAGAAGGAATCAAAATGCCATTGTCGCAGCCAACTTAGCCTTCGCAGGTGCTACCAAATCAAACACAGAATATCTGATGGTCGAGAACAAACAATTGGAAAAGAACTTACAGGCTACGAGGCAAGAAGTTTAACAACTCCGAGTAGAGGTCCAGAATGTATCTCCCACACAAGTGTATCTAGAAGAACTAAAGGAAGCCATACTTGGTGAAGTATCGACATTGGGGGAAACTATATGGAGCCTCATTGAAGAGATTTTCATTGTGCATAAAGAAGTTTTCCGCTTGCACAACATGTAGTAGAAGTGTAAGGATAATGCTAAATCCATTAAGGTTGTCCATACAACCATCACTGTCATGCATGAGTGGTTAATGCAATACAAAGGGGCACCATCCGAATTGGTGAAGAAAACAAGTCAACATGCAGAGTTGGAGAAAGCATAAGTGCGAATGATCATTCAAAGCAACAAACAACTCACCTTATTCATCACCAATATTCAAGCCTCATATGCATGATTGTTCAACAATGTGGATTTCATGGTGAAATTGCACATGATCTCATCAGTGGGCTCACTCACTAAATCCAAACATGAGAATCAAGTTAGGTAAGAGGTTGAAGAATACTTGGAATGGTTCAGAAAAATCTCTATCAAGGAAGATCTTGAAGTGAACAAGAAAAACATGCAAAATTACATTAGTGGCCCTGTTCATATCAATACTATGATGCTCTCGCTAAAGAAGGAAACTCAAACCAATTCCAAATCAGTGTACCCATATGCCATGGAGGCTAGAGTCTGTTTTCAGCTTGATCCCATCACACAGTTTGGGGAAGTCATCACGTAGTACAAAGCTTGGCATCGTCATGTGACTGAGAATCTACAAGTCGAAGTTGTTGAGATGGAGTTTCCCCAAACTCAAGCTTAAATTATTTGTCTTATTAGGCTGTCTAGTTGGCTCTAACCAATTTTTTCTATATGGGTACGAGTATATTGCAATATTCTTTTGTATTTAATTTGTAAGTGGAATTCTAAGTGTCAATTGTGGAATGTGAAGAGTCATTTTGGAAATAAGTTGGAGAGCCATGAGAGAAGTCCAAGAGTAAAAAACGGGAGATGAATAGTCACCCCCTTTTGTTATAAATATGTCCTCATAACTCATGTAAAGGACTTTTGGGAGCCAAGCTTTTGGCTAGGATTTTGGCTTAGGATCAGGAGCTTAAGAGTTTTGTTGAGAGCCATGGCTTCTCCGAAGCATAAAGGGAGTATATTTATTTGGAGGAGCAGCTGTACACTTCATGTTCCACTGTTGAGACTAGTGGTTCTTCAATGGTATATGTATGCTTGGAACTTTCACTTAAAAAAATCTCAGAGTTGACACGTCTCCATGCATATGTTGTGAATACAGTAGCGAAATTCTTGTTATGTTTACAATATATGTTATTTCTCTTACACTAATGCTTATGAACTATTTCGTTTGAATTGGTATGAATATAGTTGATTGTTTGTTGTTGTTTATTTCCATCATGGTTAACTTGTGAACTATTTTGCAGGCTAACTCATGATGTCTTTATTCTCGTGTGTTCCTTTCAAGTTGTGTACTATTATAGGCTTCTAAGGGGCTCACTCATTTTCCCCTCGTGTGTTATAACCTTTCATACATTTCACTTGACCCTCCGCAAAGTCACACACTTGTTCACCAAAGTCATGAATACACCACTCTATGCGTTATTGCAGCCAAGGCACATCATAAAACCCACTGCTTCAACAAACGGGTTGTATTCTAGATGGGGCTCCTACTCCAAATGGTGTGAGGTATAATTGGGACTTCATACCAGGGAGACCCCCTGAATGTTGATTGGTCCAACATCGTCAACATGCTCCAAGATCTAATGATAACAAAAAATCAACATATTTCTTCCCTGATTGTAATTGGTGATTCAAACCTTATTATCCATTATATACTAGTAAATATCCTCCAGTGTGACAACATGGTGAAGAATGTCGTTAAGAAGATCAAAGGCATAATTCTCCTTTTTCTGTCCACTAAATTTCACCATATTCGATGAATTAACAACCAAGAAGCTAATGCAATGGCTAATAAAGAGGTACAATTAAAGCTTAGTGAAATAAATGTAAATAGGAAAGTTTTAATGTGACATTTTCCTTGATAAAATGCATATAAAACATGAAAAAAGGGATCCCAAAGGCCCATATATCTCTCCAAAATAAAGGAAATGTGGCATTTGTTTTGGCTCAGATTCATGCATGGTAAGCTTTAAAGCTTACCATGCATGAATCTGAGCCAAAACAAATGCCACACCTCCATTTTCTCTATGAGTACGATGCTTAGTGGTAACAATTAAATTATGCAGGCCAGTGTAACCTTATAGAAACACTTGTGCCAAATATTGTACCACTCTAGGATTGATATACATCAGGAAGAATGGTTAATACTAAAGTCAAGAAATTGGAAGAGGAAGGGCAATGGCCAATGCTTGCTTCTTCAGTCAATACCAATTTCCCTAGGTCATATTGTAAAGGAATTGTGTTGTGCTAATATGAATTGGGTTCAGACAATTATTGTTACTCAAAATCATGAGAAAAAGTGGCATAAGGGCATAAGTTCTCTCTTCAGGCCCTATTTAGTGTCTATCCTCCAGATTATGATAGATCAACAATTTGTATGGTGGGGGAATGCCAATTTGGTTATGATGTCTCCATTCATTGAGCTCTTTATGGGTTGTAGTTCATACTTCCTTGTGTCTAGGAGGTTTATCAAATGTGTATACAAATTGGTTCAATGTAGGTGGATGAGGTATCTCCCAATAATATATATGAGTGTTGGGTTTTTTCTCATACTTTCCTCCTTCTGATACATCATTGAGACATTTTCTCTAGGATTTCTAAGTAATTCCTTTATTGGTCCTAGTATTTCATGAACTATAAAGTGATATTCTCTCAATAGTCGCAAGTAGGTTTAAATGATCTAGTCTTCTCTTTGTGCATTATCCTCAGAGGCACCTCTCTCAGGTTTATTTCAATTTTCATTACTATATATATTTTCTGGATTGTGTTAGATGAGTGTGTATAAATTACATCATTCCTCTTCCTATCCCAGGCTAAGCTATTCTAAGAGCTCTTACATCCCTATCCTTCTCACCATCCATTGAATTAAGAGGTGTATTACTTACATCTTATTTTCTTTGTGTTGTTATATCTAATTTCAAACTTGGGTTATACAAGAGTTTAAATTACGATAATTTGATTAAGGCATTGACTTGGGCCTTTATATATCTTTATGGGGATAATTTAAATTTGGGGGTGGAAAATCTACATTTGGATATTTGCACCATAAGTACTATATTTGGAAATGTAAAGGGTGTTTGGACACTAACATTGTTGGTTTGCTAGGGAGAACTACCTTTGGATGATATTGACAATGATTTAAACTTGGATTGCAAAGGAATTAAACATGGTTCCTTTGGCATATCCAGAGCAATGAATGCTTCTTAGCAATCCTAACTCTGAAAATTGCAAGAAAATATTTTTTCCCTCCAGTTGAATCACAATAAGATGGTATCTAGTTTAACATCTTCAATGGAAATTTTGATTGAACATTATATTTTAATATTGAAATTAGAATATGAAATCAATGCCATGTGACAAAAAGTAGAGGATATCCAAATTAATATAGGATAACAAAGTTTAATACTCTCTTTGGCCAACACCTCAGCCCCTTGTCCTGAATCTAAATGATCCAATGTAATGTAAAATATTGATATGAGCTCTGAACAAGATGTGTGGACTCCGCATGGTGTTTAAGATATATGGAGTTTGAAGTATGTAAAATTTTGGGAGGCTTTTGGAAAGTTTTCAGTTTATGGTGGTCCAATGTAGAGGTTAGTTACAACTTCCATTTTGTAGTGATAGTTTTGATAGAATTTTCTTTTTTGTTTCTAGGTCAGCCAGTATGATATGGTTTATTTTGTTGTAACTAATGTACCTGATATGCTCCATACACATATTTTATTAGTATAAATACTCATTTCAATTTTGAATGAGAAACAAAATACCCAATTTTCTATAATAATAATAATGATAATAATAATAAAAGTAAAAGCATCCAAAACAGAGTTTGGGAAGTGAAGTTATCCACAATTTAAAATCAATTATTTTTATATGGGTTTCAAAGAAGATCATGAATTTCGTATATTATATATATTTTGATACAGAGCATTGATTTCAATCAAACTAATGTCAATAATCAAGCCAAGTGAACAAAAACCCTAATTGACAAAAAGAAACAAAAACAAGAAAACTATCATTAAAAGGAAATCAAACTCAAATTTAAACAAATTGTTGGCTTTATAGAGAGATTGACTAGTTCAAAGGCTCAAGAAAAATCACTGGAATCAAAACAAAACTCAAAGAAAGACATAAAAATGCATTTTTTTGCATCCTATGGGATCAGTGTTGGTAACAAAACTGCACCAGAGAGATGCATCACACTTAATACACAGGAAAACTGCAATGCATCACAATTAATACATAGAAAAACTACAATGAATCCAATCATTGCGGTTAATACATAGGAAAATTGCAATGCATCACACTTACTGCACATGGAAACTGCAATGATTCACATTGTCTCAGAAGAAAAAGTGCAATGGGGCAATCTTGCTCAAAAGACGAAAAGAAAACCCTACCAAGCTCAAAATTATACTTTCCTAAGACTGATAATTGTCTTAATAGGTAAAATTTAGTCATTTTCAAAGGTCCTAAAAGACTAGGAAAAGGAAACCACTAAAGGAACATCTCACTCCCTAGGATGGTCGTCATGTTGTTTGAAGGATAATTTGCCTCTACGGATAGAAGCAAACTCCCTAGATCTAGTGGATTGATTTAGAAACAAAAGAGACAAAAAGAAATGTTTTCCTTAGAGAAGTTTAGAATATGGAAGCAAGACTTCCCTGGAATCTAACACAAGATCTCCTCTTCTCCTTACTTTTAAGCTCTAGCTCCAACTCCAAATGCTAAAAGTGGAACCTGCAAAACAACTAAAACAAGCAAGAGAAACAAAACATACAAATAATACATACTAACATCTCTAAACAATGAGTCAAGAATGCATTGTTCTACATGTGCATAAATGAGACATAAGTATAGGAAAACAAAGCACTTTTTGTATTAATGAATGTAGGAGAAGATACAACCCTTGCAAATCTTGACCTTGTAAATGTCTCCCAACTATCTTGTCCTTCCTTTGCCACAAAGCAAACCTTCAATCACAACTCAAGTGCATGGATGGATAATGGATCCATAGGCACAAAGCAACAACATGATGGCATAAGTAAGAGTCTCCAAAAGCAAACCTAGACTCTATGGGAGGCAGTGAATTTATACGGTAAAAGAGGTGGTTTAGGATTCACCATTCTAGGACTTAGATCCATAATAGAGGGAGGATAAGTTGTAGGGATAAGAGATAATACCTTAAGAGTAGGAGTTCGAGATTTAATCCAATAGTAAATGGTTACAACCACTCAGGAAGCTTCTAAAAAGAGAAGATTCAAAATTATCTATTTTTTTACCGACTTTTAGAGGTCACCGCACTTACAGTGAAGGCAACAAGTGCTGGTCAGTGCAGTTCCTCTATGTACAACTTGCAATAGTGCAGTTTGTATGAAGGCTAAGTGTAATGGGATAAAAAATCAGGCTTTTGAGTTGTTTAACCCAAAATTTTCAGAACTTTTGGAGAGAGAATGATCTTGGCTTTGTAGAGGATGAATGCAAAGTGTCAATGGATGGTGATTTATCCTATTTCAAGGTAATTTAATTGGATGGGACAAAATTACTTATAATAAGGATCTTGAGATCTTTAGTGGTTGTTAGCCTCATTAGTAGTCATTTCAAATCTATCATTGTTGATCACCAATGGGTCTTGATGCGATGATCATTGCCACTATTTAACTTTAGATAATTTATCCATAGGTGGCAGGATGTGTTCATACCTTAAGACACATTAGCCTTATTGGTGGGTACCTTCTCACCCAACATATGTCTCTAAATTTGGTGTTTGTGTTGAGCAATTTGTAATTGATGTCATTGCAAGGGCCTTATAGAGAATGTTGGGTGGAAATGTGAAGTAACTTGTCATGTTATAGATGTATTCATTCAATATAGATCAAGAAAAGGTAGGTGGCATAAAGTTAAGTTGACGAGATGATATCTTCAAGATGAAATCTAGGCCCACATAGGCATGAGGAATATGACAGTGCAGGATCTAAGAATCACCATGAGATTATAACAGAAGAAGTTCGACTTATCAAGAACCTTGCAATTTCCAACCCTACAATATGTCCTCCATTTATTAGTACTGTGATGCACCACCATTGAATTATTATGCATGCACCCTATTGTGGAGAGCTTAAAAAATGTAACAAAGTCTGAGGGATGGAAAGTGACGAGACAATCCAATCCTAAGTTGAAGCAAGAGCTTTGAGAATTGGTCGTTGAGGCTGATTCTATAAAACAAGAAAGGCTTAAAAAAATAGAGGAGAAGAAATATACCTACAATTATATGATGCCATGGGAGCACTTTTTTAGATAAGCAAAGATGATTGTCAAACAATAAGGCCTCGTGACAAGGATTCAGATGAAAATAAAGGGCCTTCTCTATGATCTCGTGAGAACTTTGAAGGATGTAACTTGAGTCTTGAAAGTTTTTAATTTTGGGATACTTACAGTCGAATTCATTTCTAATTCTTCTGGTTGGTTTCAACCTAAAAGATTAATTAAATATTGAAATTGCATAGGTCAGAGCCCTCCTTCTAAACTAAAAGTTGTGTCTCTTCACAAAAGATTAAAAGGTACAAATACAAAGTTGAAATCCTCATTCTAAGCATTGCACTATGGCAAGATATGATAGAACCAAGTATAAGAATTATGTAAAGGTACAGGAGGAATCTCGGGCAAGGAAAAAGAAGATGACTCAGATTTGAGGAACAAAATCACAACATTTTTTGGTGGCTATCTTCTGGAGATTTTTGGACTTGATTTTGGCTATACCCGTGTAATTTTGATGGCACTTTAACAAATCCATGGAGTAGAAATTTCTCGATTTTTTTGTAGCAAACATTTATGTGGCACCTGTACCTATGGACTTGTGGCAATAATAGTTCAGATTTGTGACATGTGACATAAAGTCCATACCTGAGGCTTATCAATTGTGTGAAAGACTGCAACTTCGTCTTGTAGAGGCCTATAATCTCACCTTTGTGAAGTCTCCAACCTCGACCCTATAGAGGCTTGTAGCTTCAGACACGTGGCAAAGTTGGAACGTGAGTTAACACAAAATTGAAGACACTATTTGTGATTGTGATAGTAGCAATAGATTCGGACCACAGTAGGTCAAGAATATCAATCCATGTCATGCTTAGAACTGTGGTATTTTAGAGGTTATGCAGAGATTCTAAAAAGGTATCCTTTATGGTCTTAGCTTGTTTAATTACTAAATGTTGAGGGCTATCAACAAGGGTGTTGAATAACAATGTTTTGTTGCACAAGTGCTATGATATTGAAGGGTCAATGCCACTGTCAAGAGGCTGCAAAGTGTTCCCTAAATCAATCATCTTGAAGAATGTTAAGGGACTATGTGAGGGCTTATTTTTAAATGACTTTGGTGGAGCAGAGTTGTGTGTAAGGGTAGTATTGTTGAAGACCCTAAAAAGGAGTCATTCTTGAAGTATTGTTTGAATCATAGTTGAATGTTTCAGACTCTAAGAGAAAACATTATCTCACTTCTTGAAAGAACATACTTGATGACATCCTTTTGTGAACCTTCTCAAATCTATAACATAGTTTGGTTTTGGTTTTTATGAGCTAAATTTGAAAGACTATTTGGAGCAACTCTCCATTAAAGGAATTGTAGGATTATTCACTAAAGATTTGTTGAAGACTTATCAGAGACTTGTTGTAGCATCATTTGGAGTCGATATTTGAAGCAATTTGGTGTAGCCTTACTGAAGAGCCTTTGTGTTGACTTGAGAACTTATAGTACAAACCTTGAGGACAATTTTGTAGTAGACATTTTGGTCTACAATACGAGTAGCTTTGTAAAAATCCCTGAAGACAATTTTGTAATATTGAAGTCTATCCCTTGGAGGTACCTCAAAGACTTGTTGGAGCAGATTTATTAACTATTTTTGAAGCAATCATCTATGAACAAGTAACAATGTTGAAGCCCTGATGAAGTAACTTTGAAGATGATTGTTTGTGCATATATGAAGAGTCTTGAAGACACAAACTAATCTTGTTGAAGTTAACATTGATGAACTAGCATTTGAAGTATTTTGGAGACATTTGTTGAAGTATATCTTGGAGTTATTTACAAGACTTATTCAAGAAGATATTGGAAGTCCTAAAGCAATACTAAAACCATTTTGAAGAATTGGAGCAGAGGGTTGGAGCCCTAGAGGATTGGAGTCCTCACACAAGGTTAGAGCCTTGTGGAAGAACAAGGCCAAAGCTTGAATTGTTGAGAGGATTGAGTTTTCCATTGATGATAAACTTCTATTGGTCATCCTTTGGGTCTAGAACTGTAGTCTTCTCTTTGTGTTATAATGCATTTATTATTCTTATTTGGCCAGCAAACCAAACCCAATATGGCATGGCACCTTTTTCAATCCAAATTGGATAAGATCCTTTTATAGATGTTGATTGAGTTGCTTGAATCAATTATAGTTGTTATTATTTCTTGGTGCTGCATCTGCCTCAGTATCTGTCTTTGCCCTTGTATCTGTGCTCTAGCCAAAGAAGGATGGAATCTAGAGAATGTGCATTGACTCCTATGCCCCATCAAGAATACATATCCTTTGCCAGGGATTAATGACTTTTTGGATTAGCTGCAATAGCTAGTTATAATCACCAGACAAATTGTTATCATAATATATATATATATATATATATTAGTAGAAGGTGATATTGCTTACCTAGAGATATCAGAAGTGATAATGACATGAGTAACAATGAATCATGTGAATAGGGAGGCTTGTTTCACTTTTGTATAACCCAACTAAGCTTTTTGTTTGTATGCTCGGAACTAGGGCTTGGGTTTTCCCAATCCAACTTTCAGAATACAAATTCTTCTTCCATGGCCTTTGAGCTTGGTATAATATAGGTTGGAGTCTCGGTTGAAATAAAAGATTAGAGTCTTTGTTTAGGGTTGGAGCGCTAAAGGAATTATAAGTGTGATTATAAAATTTGGAACTTGAATTGTTGTAAAAGAGGATTGGAGTCCTCGTTATTCTTGTTAATAAAATTATTCTTTTGTTGTACATATTGTGTTATGATTTTACCAAGTAATCTTAACTCATATAAGATAACAATTGTAAAATAAATATTGATTCACCCCCACTCTCAGTATTTCCAATAGTTTGACTAGGTAACTTTCTCCTATTTGTCAACTTCAACACATTTTCCACCAGGAGTGTACATAATGGATGAGATGTAGGTAGCATTTTTCCTTCAAGCATGCATGGGTAAGACCTCCGTTTAATCATTTTGTGAAGGCACCATACAATACTTTGACTTCATTTGTTTAATGGACAAACACTAATTTATTTATAGATTTTCCTGTGGTTATATTCACATGGTAGTTCACGATTATAGATTATGAGCTACTCAGTGTCCCAAATGATACAACATCCCTCTTTAGTCATCATTGTGAACCCCTAGATCTGCTTCATAAAAAATTTAGAGGGTCAAAGGTCAACTTGCATCATCTCACTAGTGCTTAGTAATTGATTTTAGGCATTGGTATATGAGTCTAGGTTTGGTTGCATTGTGAAGTTTGAGGCACAAGGTAATTTAATTTATCTTGTCCTATTGTAGAGACAAGTTGCACAATTTTGTTCATGATAGGGAAATTATTTTTCAACATTTCAAGGTATAGTGCTTGCATGTCAGTTATGAACACACCTTTGGATTCTCCTCAGGAAATCAAGCTTGATGAACATAATATTAGGGGCTATCTAAAGAGTTCTTATTTTTAGTAGCTATCAGACATGAGCGATACATTGTAGTCCCATAATGTAACACGTGACAATATTCCTACAATGACACGTGAAATTTTAAATAAAGACATTTGGCATCTTAAGGTGCGTACATGTGTCAATGTGATTGGGACACATGCATGGAGTTAAAATCAGATAACTAGAATGCATGCATTAGTTGAAAATCAAGGCGGTGATTGGTGATAATCCTAAGGGAGATTATCTTAGTTAACTAAATCTCATGCCAATTTGACTAAATCATGTGCACTTAAGTCACCTTACTTTTTTTGTGTTAACTCCTTCCTCCCTCTCATGTGTGCTTCTCTCTCTCACAACTCACCTTATCACTCCACTTCTCACCACCTCATGAGAACTCATTTCTTAATTACTTTGACCTCACTTCTCCTTTGAGTTCAAGCTCCACTCATTTATCCAAACTAACCCTCTCTCTCCCATTCACTCAACTCCACTCCCAGCTTTATTTTAAAACTTGCATAAGGTCAACTCAAGCTTTGCCTAGAATGTATCACCAAGGTAATGAATAAAGGGAGGGAAGGCTTTATATAAAAGGCACATTTTTCTAATAAAAGCAACATCACACTATAACACTATCTCTCTCATTTTTCGAAGAGGTTTTATCAGCTAGCAAAGATATTCAGCATATTTGTTTTGTAGCTTGGTCTTTGTAGTGCAACCAACTCTTTGGTCAATACAAAGTCAAGATATTTGTGCCCGATTTTAGCTCTTATGTATTGTTAAGTCCTTGTTATTATATTGCCAACATTAAAATACCATTCTTTTCATTGTGTTTTGATCCTCTGATCACTTACACATGCTTTCTCTCTTACTGTCTGTTATCACTCCTCCGGATCTCTAAGGCTGAGGAAGAGTCCAGGTGAGGTAATCACAGACCAACCTTTTGAGTTGGTATATAGCCCTACCAAGCCAGAGAGGGCTCTCTCCACAAAATCACAGCCAAAAGGGATGGATGAATTAGGGTTTTAGGCTAGTTATGATGTGTAGAAGGGTTTTATTGTTTGAAATTGGGTTGCTGGATGAGGATTAGGTCAAAGAGACCAGGTCAGGGAAAATAAGGGTATGATTGCAAACATTTGATGGAGCAAGGTAGGTAGACGCTAAAACACTTTAAGGTTCTTGAGTGAGATGGATCAGACTGGTGAGGTGCTAGAAAGATCAAGACAAGCATGTATTCTTTCTAAACTGAAGAAAATGGACAAATTATAAAGATTTCCCCAAACCAGAGCATGTAAGATGTATTATGCTCATCAACTTGAAAATCAACATATCATAGAAGTGAAATGAAACATTCAAACATATGCAACATAAGAATAAACTATGTCAAAATTCCATACCACAGGTATTCCATCAAAATAGCTGCAACTCATTCATTAAATTTCTACGAAATAATGATTACACCAGTGTCTCTGATCAATACAACAACATCCAACCTATGACATGAGTCAATAAATGATAGATATAGCCATCAAACAACTTCTCCCATCCTCAGGGGTCGAATCCATGAGCTAAGGAGCTGTTCCACAAAAAATGGAACTGAAACCTATAGTGTAGGGAGGTCAAACTGACTCATCCCTCACTTTTTGGAAACTGATTCATTACATCACAAAAAGAGTTTTCAACTAATGTATTTACCCTAGGTAACGGTAAAAACATCATTATTACATTTACATCCATTAATTACATTGGTGAAAACATGATTTGTTAAGGTGAATCTGTCAAAACTGAGAAAATTTACAAAATGAAGAAACTCAGAAAATTTGTATCAAAAGCGCAGCGCCAACTTCCGCTCCACTTTTGAGGGGGTTCCCAGTGTCCAAATTGAGCTCAATATAGCTCATTGGAAATTTTGTCCTGTCCAGTTTCCATATCTACCTCTAGTTTCCAAAATGGCTAAATTTTGACCCTCCAAAAGTTGATTCTCCCAATACTGGTCAAAAGCGCAGTACCAACCTCTAAAATAAGGGAAAACATGATTTTTTGGGTGTTTTTTGACCTTTTGACGACCCAGTTGACCCAAGAAAGCTTAGCATAATGGTTTTCCTGATTGTATTTGGCCTTCTGAATCCAATGGTGGTGGCCATTTTGCATTTGGAGGTCTCCAGGAAAAGTGCGACCCCTAGGGCGCTACGCTTTTGGCAGTGTGACTGGTACAAAAATTGCTAAAAATACAAAAAACTTTAAAATTTTTCCAAAATTGCTCAAAAATTTTGACCTCTGTAATGCTGATGAGGTGTGTTAGGCCATCAGTGATGCCTCATAAAGGATTTCAATCTTGTCTTGCTCCTTTTGCTTGGTTAGGGTTTCAAGTCTTGTTTTGACCTTTTGGAGCTTGGACCTTGTAATTTGATTTTTCTTGAAGTAATATTTGGCCATATTTCTTTGTAAGTCATTGTCCCGCTCAAACTTCTTCAAGAGCTCCTCAAGATGCTCATTTACCCTTTCAAACCAATATTCCTGTTCCTTATCGGTCATGGTGGCAAACTGCTCATTCAAAGTGAGCTTATTGACAAGTTCAACCTCTTTTTGCCTCTCTAGTTCTAGAGGTCTTTTCAGCCCTCTAGTCTTGGGCCTCTATCTTGGCATTTGGTCTTATTCCTAATCAAAATCACCATACTTTCCATATGCTTCATCAAGCATGACCTTTTCTTTATTAGCTTCTCTTTGAGCTTTGATGAGTTTCACCTCATTGATCAAATTTTTGGTCTTTAGCTCCTTGTTTTCCTGCTCAAGAAAAGAAATGACAAACTTAGCTCTCTCTAAGTTAGTCTGAAGCTCTCTAATTTGGGCATCCTTCTCCTTGATGACTATGCTAAAATCCTCATAGTCATCCTGCTCACTTGGATCAATAAGCTCAAAATCCTGTTATGTCTCATGGAGGTCCTCCTCCTGCCATTGGATCTTTACCTCTGTCATCTTTTCTTTACCTTTGTGTACTTGCTTTGTTGATGAAGAAGGCAAGGCCCCTCCCACAATTTGTGGGGCAAACACTTGCCTGTGGGCTTTCTGATAAGTATGTGCCAATGTGCTCACATTTGTGCTCTTATGCCTAATGGCCTTAGCTCTACCGGGTGACCCTGCATGATCATGAAATGGTGATGATGGCGGTGATGCGGAGGGTGACCGATCACATGGAGGAATATATGTAGTGGGTTGAGATGGAGGAGGTATGGCTTCAACATGATGATTAGTGGGATGAGATGAAGAAGGCATACCTTCAACACATGGAGCTTGTGGAGCAGTGAAAATATCATTGGCAATGAAATTGTCCCATGAAATATGCAACTGGTCAAGGTGATGAAGGACAACGATTTTGATCAATGAGTTATGGAAAAGGCTATTTATATAGTGGTCATAATCTCTAGTGGTCATAATCTCTCTTTTGCATAATGGAGACCATTTTGTCTATGCTTATGAACAAATAGTATGGGATATTGAGGAATTTGACCCTTGTGAAGTGCATAAGCAGTCTGATATGGTAGGTGTAGAGCCTAAAGAACCTTCCTTCACAAGAGAAGCACTTCAAGATGATTTTCATCATGGGGGCATACCTATTAAGAAGGTAGTTGAAAGGGAACATCCTCCTCCTCTCATTTTTGTACAATGGTTTGATGAATGGTTCATAATACTGATCCTCCAAATCTTTTGATTTAAACCACCTCTCACCCATGTTTGGAATCCCTGTGGCAGCAACGATGATGGAAGTAGACAAAGTGAAGGTCACTCCTGCTAGGGTCACTTGATTATCTTTAAGGTTTGATGCAAAAAGTCTGGTCAAAATAGGGTGATGCTGAGCTCTTTCAATCATTTTGCAAAAATCAAGGCAACCTACATATTGAAAACATGAGATTGCCATTGGTGAAGCCATGAGTTCATTTGTGTTAGTGGGCTCCAGCCTTAGGATTCTGCCTCCTTTGTGTGGCCTCCTCTGTTCTCTATCCTCTTCTTATTGTTTATCCTCCTCTTCTTGTGTATCCTCCTCTTCCACATAATCTTTGTCTTCCTCCATAGTGTTTGGTTAAGAGACCTTAGGGATAAGATAGGTGGGAATGGGAAGTGGAAATAGGTCTAGGGAATAGGGATAGGGCTATAAAAAATTGGGGAGATGAGGCGGTGGATTATGGAGCTGCGGGAGGTGATAGGAGGTGAAAATGTCAAGGGAGTTGGGAATGAAACTTAAATTATAGGTTTATGGTAGAGGCTACCTACGAATTTTGGAAACCTAGGTCTTAGGGTTTTATGGGAAAAGTGTTTAGGGACTAGGAAATGATAGTGTAAGGGTAGGGATGGGTTTAATAGTGATGTAGGAAGGTGTTGTAGGGTCTATGGGCAACAAATTTTGGGATAGGGATGAATTTAGGGTTTTGTCCCTTGCCCAAGGGCCAATTTTGCTTAGGAATCAAAACACTAAAAACAAATGTTGTTTAGGAGTGCAAATAGGTGGAAAATAGGGTCACTTACTTGGTAGAAGAGGAAACAAGGCCTTGTTGAAATTTTGAGAGGATTTGGAGGCGTTTTGGTGCTCTGGGGGCTCACTGGGAAAAAGCGCAGTGCCTTACCTAGAAGCGCATCACCTGTGTTAAAAAAGGCAACACTTGCAGCTCTAAGCGCAACACCTCCCTTCTAAGCACAACGCCTTCCTCCTAAGCGCAGCGCCAAGAGAATTTTTGCCTTTGAACCTGCAAAATCGACTTTTTGAACCAAGGGAGTGTGAGCTTGACCTTTGAGAGTGAAAATGAATTTGCTTTTGATGTCTTGGTGGCCTTTATACTTCATGAAATTGATGATTTGGGCCTTGGGACCCACTTTCTTCCTTTTGTCATTCACTTTACTCTTGGAAACTATACCTTTACACTTGACTTTTTCTTTGACAAATTGATCGCTTGATATACATTGAAAACACTTTGACCTTTAACTTTTGGTCCTTTGGTATTTTGGAACTAAGTTGACAGCTTGGCAAAAGTTACTTATTACATATAATGACATAAAATTACATAAATATAAAAGACATAATTACATCTCTGTTTTTGGAATAAAATTACAAACTGGAATGAAATTCTTACTTGAAATCAAAATTAGAACTTTGGCAACCATGGTTACATGCTTGCAAATCCTCTTTAACTGAAAAAGGGATATTATTTTGTTCACTCTCATGATGATGATGATGGTTAACGTCCGCTGAGACCAAACATTGGTCTGTCGGACCTAAAGAAACAAATTATTTATTTTGATTTAAGATTTTATTCCTATGCTCAAAAAGCTTGGAGAGAAGCCTCCCGAGCTCACTATAATTTTGACATTGTAAAAGGCTAGGAAGGTCAGTATTGTAACAAAGATTGTGAAACTGAGATCTAATGTGGTTGTACGCGGGGCACTCTAAGAGGAAGTGGTTTTCATCCTCGATGTTCCTA
Source organism: Pinus tabuliformis (assembly GCA_031772625.1). Classification (NCBI taxonomy): domain Eukaryota; kingdom Viridiplantae; phylum Streptophyta; class Pinopsida; order Pinales; family Pinaceae; genus Pinus; species Pinus tabuliformis. Next base: position 2,065,535,454 of record CM062816.1, read on the forward strand.
TTCTCACATATATGGCAGATCCTTTCCATCCATGGCGTTTTAGGAACTGCCCAACGACCTGTTTCACTATGGAGCTCATGAGAATTCGTTCTAATCTTTGCTATATTAATTTTCTTCTTTGAGCTAGTTAAAATAGAGAGATACTTTTGATCTTCTAGGGTGGGGTTGATGACCTTCTTATAATAACTTAATTTTCTTTTAGCCGCTAAATCTTTCTCACACCACATTTTTTCTTTGAACTTAGAAGTAACAATATCTTTAATGTTATTTATGTTTTGCAATGCATCATTCTCGTTGATCTCCCAATAGTTTAACCAGGCCCTTGTGTCTTTATGCCACCCCCAATTGAGCCTTAGGTGGTTTTGGCTGGAATTTAAAGCTAGCCTTATGTAGTGAAATGGTGTTTTATTGGAACTTGGAAAAATGAAACCGAAAGACATAATGGGACCTTTAATGAGCAGACTCCAAGTGGACTTGACTGACACAAAACATGATTAAATGAGCCTTTATAGTCAATGTATGCTCAGTAAGACACATGAAGGTGGGCCAACAAATATTGTGTTTTTGAGAGAGAGTAGGGCTTTTGACATAGGGCTACGATTCGTGAGTAAATTTTTAAATGAGGACCTAGGTAGAATGACAAAAATTTCAGAGTGGGACCCTAATATGATATAAAAGAGGAGTTTTGATCACTGATGGCAGTATGCAAATACTGACTCTAACACTGTCCACTCTTATTTTTAATAATTGTTCCCTAAAGGAAATTTCTGCTAGCCATTCCATTTATCTCCAATCTATTTCTTGATAGTTTTGTTGTTGTCAAAATATATTCCATGTTTGCTTTCCATTGGTTTTAAATTTGTAGATTTGAAGGTCAAGGCACAACAATCCACGAAACCCCCCCATGACTGACATGCACTAGTCCAAAATGAGAGAGGGGATTTGTTAGTACCTATATACGATAGATTTGTTCTAAAGTTTGTAGCTGAAATGTATAAATTTGATTAAAATTTAAACCATTTTTGAGGTGAAAATTCTGGTGCAAACATGTTGGCATTGTTTTAAATGGGGAGGGCTTATTAGAGCCCTACCTCAACCTCCCTACATTGGGGTGCGTAGGAGTTAGTCAATTAATGTATGAGGCCATCTTCTTTGAATAAGGCTTGTTGGGTAGTTGATGTGTATCTAATGTACGTAGGGAGGATAATATGGGGTGTGTTATGAGGCCATCTTCTTTGAATAAGGCTTGTTCGGTAGTTGATGTGTATCTAATGTACGCAGGGAAGATAATATGGGGTGTGTAGGGAGGCACCATAAAGGGATAATGAATGTAATGTGGTCATAATCATGGAACATGTCCACTATGTAGTCAGAAGAAATGAAATAACAATAAGGGGTAGTTGGCATATACCCTTTGGAATACTCACAAAACCCAGGGAGGATAATATGCAGTACCTACGAAGGTGCCTCATATTATCCTCTCTAGGTACATTATATTATGGTTGCTTAATGTAAAAGACTTTTATTAAATAAGGCCCACTACTTGGTTGATACTCATTAAGGATGAGAGTGCAAATGATTAGGATTTTACTAGTAAGGAACTATCTATAGATGTAGAAGGCCATGCATGTTTTGTTTAATATTTTCATTGTATTGGAGTTCTGCTAATTTGAAAGTTGTCTCCTAAAAAAAACTTGTGAACATTGCTCTATTTTTAGATTATAAGTGTTATAATTTACGTGTCCAATACCCTTGTTTCTCCTTACTTTTATATAGTTCATTTTTGTTTCTAATCCATAGTTTCTACTAATTAAGTACACTACAAGGTTGATGTGCACAACTTTCGATATACCTTGTATGAATTTAGATAGGTATATGACTACATATATATGTTCACACATCGAATAGTTAACACATAAACACACATATATTGTCAACATTCATTTAAAAGAGTTCAAACAATATTCTTGCAAGTCCAACATTGAAACTTTTACCTCAAATTCTACCCATATACAAAGAGGATTTCATTTTACATTAACATGCATTTAAATTTGCCTCCAGCTTATTCTATTGCAAAATAAATCATTAAATAAAATAAACACTAATCATAAATAGTTCTCACAAACCCACAATGCACGATCATGATTAATACCCATTAATGAATGTCCACATTTATATGGTTAAAATTGTAACAAAGGTTATGACGAGGATGATGTTGGTCATGATTGTGGTCATCTATTTATACTTTGGTTTATTGATGAACATTACCACCCATTGATACTGACTTTGTTTTAGCGAAGATGAATTAATTAATTTAATTTAATAATTTTATTCTTTAATAAAAAATTGAAATAGAGGATATTGAAGACTCTTTAATAATTTGAAAGTTTTATGTTTTGTATAGCCTTCCGAGGGAGGACATCAACATGGAATTCCTTTGCTGGCCGCTTCACATAAATAAATCAACGAAATGAGACAAATTCATCCCTTTGAGTATTATAATCATCATCATTCTTTTAAAAAATTAATTAATGATAACACCGATATTTTTTTATCGTTTGAATGATTTTTTAAAACACGCTTTGATATTAATATTAACACTACGAAAAGTGTGATTATGAATCTTCCATTCCGTATGAAGTCTCCACACCTAAAAATCTGGTTTACCACTAATTGCTTTGACTTCGTTATTTACTTTCCTTCACTTTGATCTCTCATAGGCTTCGTTATTTACTTTCCTTAACTTTGATCTCTCAATTATAGTACTCAGGAAGTGCAATTGTAAAGACGATCGCCGGGCGTCTAGATACCGTCACAATTCAGCACCGATTGATCCAGAAATCCCAGAGATCGTCATTATACATCGAGGATTTCTGAGGGGAATTCGTTCGATGCCTTCGAATTTCAGGGTTTGAATTGAACAGGGGAGTTTCACGACCCCAAAATGTGGGTGTTTTATCTGATATCGCTGCCATTGACGTTGGGCATGGTGGCTGCCACGCTCAAGTATTTCGCTGGCCCGGAGGTTCCTCGATACGTTCTGTTCACCGTTGGCTATGCGTGGTTCTGTTCCTTATCCATAATTATACTCGTGCCGGCCGATATCTGGACCGTAAGTTTCTTCGTTCTCAAATCCGCAGGGTTTCTTAATTCTTTGGTTTTGATGATTTCAATTGCAGGCTTCTGATCTCTTGTTTCGGCGACTGTTGTGAAAATTAAAACAAATATATGTGGTTGGTTCGTTTTGTCCTTACCAAATGGATCATTAATACGATCAATTATGAATAGTAGCTTCAATGGCCATGTAAAAATGTTCCTCTGCTGTTCTTTATTTTCATATTTGAATTTCCCTATGCCCGTGGCATTGTTCAATCCATACATTTAACACGCGCTTCTTAAAATTCGAATATTTACTGGCTGCTTATCGCCGGGCTTCATGCGAATAGTCTATAATCTTTAAGTATCTAAACGTTTGCCAACCTTCGGCAAGCAGTTCGCTGACTATTTATTTTCCTTTCATAGTATCAAATCTACGGTGAATCTCATTATCCATGGTAAAAAAACCAAGATGGACAGGGTTCTAGAATAATCTTTAACTACGTGTTATTGGAATTGAATCTCGTAGGCTCTGGGAGTCTGCCCTATACTTAGCGAGAGACTTCCCGAATGTTATTTAAGAAGGATTTTATTCATGTTTCTTGTAGGAGCAATCGCATTCGAGAAGACCTAGGGTGGTTGGAGAGTAGCTGCAAAAATTTCCCCTGATCTCTCAGCACATTTACTCTCTTTTGACAACCAGGGCTTCTTATCTATACTCAAGAAAATATTGGCAGTGCTTAAAAACTCAGCTTGGTGAAAAATCAGAGTAAGAGTTTGATCCGGATTCTGCAGGAACTTTGATAACACAGAAATAAAAAAACTATAATTTGATTTGGGAAAAAGTCAGACAAGGGAAAAACTTGGCTGACCTGCAAGTATTTGTGTTTCAGACCCACTGCTAGGATGTCAGATTCATGGGCAGTGATTCTTGCTCACCAGCGAGTCAGTTCAGCTGGTTTTCTGTGGATCCGAGTTTTACTTGTGTGTCTGAGTCAAACTCGATGAGTTTTGTAACATTGCATATTGGTTTGTAATACAACCAAGTGCCAACGGGGCATTGGTACACTAGTGAGGCCGATTGTGTGTTACCTATCTACTAGTGTTGCATTCTTGCTGTGGTTTGTTCCACCCATATGGCATGGGTTTCAAAATGGTTTGTAATACAACCAAGTGCCAACGGGGCATTGGTACACTAGTGAGGCCGATTGTGTGTTACCTATCTACTAGTGTTACATTCTTGCTGTGGTTTGTTCCACCCATATGGCATGGGTTTCAAAATTATGAGGTTGGGTGCAAAACCCAACGATTTTGTTATAATTTAGACCTGGTTAAAATGTGGTGGAGTTCTTCTGGACATGTTTTTTTTGAAGCACTTTGTTAAGTTATGGTATGTTATATGCTTAGAGCAGTTTACTTATCTTTCTTATTATCCACGGATTAGCAATCACATGTACATAAAGTAAAGTGCAGATAGAACATTAAACGATTGACAAAAAATAAACCAAGACAAGAGACACAATATGTGGTGGCTAGCCAGGGACAAACCCCAATATGGGGAAACCCTTTGATCAAATCTTTTTTTATCTTCAATAATTCAGCAGAGAGAAATAGTACATAAATCTGATTTACATCAGCGGCAACAAACCCTAGATCAGCCCTAAATTAGGACAGACAATATCTTGCAAATCGACGGTCGGATCGGCTTGATTCCTTCACCAAAAAAATGCGACCTTCAGAGGAGATCTAGATTCACCTATATCGCAGTTCTGAGGAGGGAGTTTGATGGTCAACGTTGGTCAAACTTCTGATCTGCAGTTGTAGCCCTAAATTCTGCAACTTCCTTCCACACGTGTGAGAGAAGAGTCTCTTTCTGCGCAGTAGGAGAAGAGCCCCTTTTTTGTGCAGGAGAGAGAGAGAGAGAGATGTGATGAGTTGAGTGAGTGAAAATGAGGAAAAGACCTTCTGTATTTATATACAAATGTAGATGATGAATGGATGCTATTGTTGGGCTTCTGAGGCTATATGAGTTGCTGGTCAGCTTGATAATTATTCCATAATCAAAATAAATTCATATCTCCTTAAATACTTATCAAAATTGGATGATCTTTAGATCAATCCTACACCTCTCGACGAGAGGAATCTAATAAAAATATTATCAGCCATGAATAAGATGACCCACACGGAGTTTGGCCTTAGTTGCCAATTTTAACACTCCCTCTCAACTAGGGAGAACTCCATCTGTAATTTGCCTATTGGTCGCTACTATTCATCCATCAAATGCACTGCCCTGTATAGCTTTACCCCTGCTCTTGCCCTGCTCTGTTCTATTCTGCCTTGTTCTGATTTGCTCTGCTCTGCTCTGCTTTTGTCCGAATTATGAAGAAGAGGAAATGATTGAGGATGTATCATACCATATTCCACTGACTCAAAGTCAGTCTCAGAGTGTGTACCACTGGTCTCAGACCAATCCTCAACCGACCTGAAGGCAGTGTCATAGTGGGCACAACTCCTACCACTGGTCCCAAACCAATATCATTGATCTCAAATCAATGAAGGTCACGAGGATGTATCATACCATCCTCCACTGGCTCAAAGTCAGTCTCAGAGTGTGTACCACTGGTCCCAGACTAGTCCTCAACTGTCCCGAAGTCAGTGTCATAGTGGGTACAACTCCTACCACTAGTCCCAGACTAGTATCATTGATCCCAGATCAATGAAGGTCATCCTAGCATAGGGAGTACGGTAGATACAACGATTCGTCCATCAGTACTACTATCGTCCCTATCCTCATTTCCCTACTCATTGATCAGATGACAGGTACTTCCCATGAGTCCCAGACTGCATGGGTAGGATGCCTCGACAGGAGAACTTAATCAATCTTGTCCTCACAGGAGATTTAATCATCCTGCTACACAATCGCCATGGAGAACACATCATCCAGGCCTCACAGGAGAACTAATCATCCTGCTACATAATCGTCGTGGAGAACACATCATCCAGACCTCACAGGAGAACTAATCTTCCTGCTACATAATTTTCATGGAGAACAAATCATCCAGACCTCACAGGAGAACTAATCATCCTGCTACATAATTGTCATGGAGAACACATCATCCAGACCCCACAAGAGAACTAATCATCCTGTTACATAGTCGCCACATGGTGTACATGTACACCACTAGGGGATAGTCAATCACCCTGTGGTCATATGTTGCTCCAAGAAGTACCCCGCACCCCCCCAGAGCTCCCAGAGCTCAATAATCATGCAGGACCCTCATCAAAGGGTCATTGAATGACACCAAGTCGTTCTTGGAAAGTCAGGAATTTGACTTTCCCTAGGGGCTGTGTCAAAATGTTGGTGACCTCTTCATCTGTATCGATATGTTGGAGCCTTATTGCTCCTCGCTGCACCATATCTCAAATATAATGGTACCTGATATCGATATGCTTGGAGCGATCATGAAATACAGGATTCTCTGACAAACGAATCCCACTCTGGTTGTCACATAGGATCACGGTGGTATCCAATGTAAATCCAAACAGCTCACTGAAGAGCTTTCGCAACCAGACTGCCTCACAGGAGGCCATGCTAGTAGCAATATACTCTGCTTCGGCGGTGCTCAAAGCCACCGACTTCTGCTTCCTGCTCATCCAGGATATCGAAGCGATCCCAAGGTGAAACAGTGCCTGGAAGTGCTCTTACGGTCCACCACACTGCCTGCCCAATCAACATCAATATATCCAAGTAGTCTCACAACTCCGACAATGTATCTTAACCCATAAGTGATTGTGCCACGAAGATATCTCAACAGATTCTTGGCACCAATCCAATGTATGTGGTGAGGTTCAACTATATGTTGATTCAATGTGTTGACTGCAAAGCATATGTTTGGACGAGAGTTCACTAAGAACATTAATGCTTCGACGATACTTGGTGGCATTTCGTAAAATAGGTCCAGCAACACTACCGCTTAACTTTTTGAAGTCAAGCTCCATTGGGGTAGTTACGGGCTTGCAGTCCACCATACCGAATCTTTACAGAATCTTCACGACATATTTTTCTTGATATAGGAAAATTTCCCCTGACTGCCAAACTTCAAGTCCTAGGAAATAGTGCATCAGTCCTAGGTCCTTCATTTCAAATTCAGAAGCCAACTCCCTCTTACATTTGTGAATGGGAGGGTCTACACCTGTTAGGAAGAGGTCATCCACATACAACACCAATATGAGAGGTTTGTCCTAGTGAATCCTGGCTTCATCAAGTAGCTATTGATCCTCTCATACCATGCTCGGGGTGCTTGCTTTAGCCCATAGAGAGCTTTCTTCAACCTGCATACATGAGATTTTTGATCATAAATCTCAAATCCTTCGGGTTGCTCCACGTAGACCTCTTCTTTGATCGAACCATGCAAGAATGCGGTCTTGACATCCATCTGATGTAGGTTCCATCCTTGTGAAGCCGCAAGGGCTATGATCGAGCGGATGGTGGTATATCTGGCAACAGGTGCAAATATCTCGTCATAGTCTATACCTTCCTTCTGGGAGAAACCACGAGCAACAAAACAAGCCTTATACTTTTCCGTACTTCCATTTGCTGCATGCTTTATCTTGTAAAGCCATTTAGAAGTGACAATTGTCTTGTCCTGGGGTCTGGGAACTACTTCCCAGACATCATTCTTCATAATAGACTCATATTCTTCGGTCATAGCATCCTTCCATACTTGATGCTTGACGACATCTGAGAATGATGAAGGCTCATTTTGTATGATCGTGCTCATGATGGTTAGGTATCCTTGATACCTGTTAGGTTTCTTACTTTCATGTAAGGTTCCTCGGGGTGTAGCATGTCCTTCAACACCATCAAGTAGCCCCCTAAGCCATGAAGGCCTCTTCCTAAAAGAGGAAGGCTCATGTGGAGGAGGATCAATTGGATCCATGGGTTCTTCCACATCAGGCATTGTTTCATCTATGACGGTGTTAGCAGCTTCAGCCCATAGAAACTTCGGAAGTCTTTGATCTCGAAGCATAGCACGAACAGCTTCCATGATCGTACGATTCTTCCTTTCCGCCACACCATTCTGCTCAGGAGTGTATGGTGTAGTAGTCTCCTTAATACCAGCCTCTTTACAAAAATCATGAAACTCATTAGATTCATATTCAGTCCCATTATCAGTCCTAAAGATCTTGATCTTCTTTTTAGTTTGATTCTCGATCAAGGCTTTGAAGTGTCGAAACCAGGAGAACACTTCATCCTTCTTTTTCAAGAAGTATATTAAAGTCTTGTGAGAGTAATCATATGTAAAAGTGAGGTAATATAAATATCCTCCCAAGGAGTTCACAGGCATCATATCAGATATGTCTGAGTGAACTAACTGCAATATATCAGAGGTCTTGCTTTGGCTTGAGGGGAATGGTCCCATTTTCAGCTTTCCTTCAGCATCCGGGACATACACTTCTTGCTCTAACCTGAACTCGGGCATCCCAGTCACCATTTTTCTTACATCAGGTAGAGCTTTATAGTGAAGGTGAGCAAACCTCCGATGCCATAGTTCGGACTGAAGAGATGTGTCACAAGACATGACACCTACCAGACTTCCTCCAACCTGATATAATGAATCAACTCGAAACCCAAGAGTGAAAGCATCTTTAACATTGTTTTTCCATGCACATACCTTGCCATCGCTGAAAGCCACCTTGTAGCCTTTGTCTTCCATAATTGAAATGGACACCAGGTTCTTTTTTTTAGGTACATATAATACATTCTGTAGGTGGATTGTATTACCTTGATTTAATTTAAGAGAGACATTGCCTACACCTTTCACGGGATATTTCATATTATCTCCAAAGACAATTTCCAGGTTGGTTTCTTTCTCTACCAGATTATGGAGAACTTCTTTGTAACCAGTGAAGTGTCTTGAGGCACCACTATCAATAAGCCAATTTCCCAGCGAGTTCGGAGGAGCAGAGGTAGATAGAGCAGCTGGTAGATAATATTCATCCTGCTCACTGACAACAAGTTAGATTCATATCTGGAATTTCTTGCCTTCTTGAATGATTGTCCTCTTCCTTGATTCCGAGCACTCCTTTTACCTTTGCTATTAGATTTTCCATTCCTTTGATTGCAATGAGAGTGATTTTGATCATCGTCCTGATGAGAGTTCCTTCTATCAGGGCATTCTCTTGCATAGTGACCTGTTTTGTCGCAAATGTAACATCGTCCTTTTCTTCCACCCTTAGATCCAACCTTTCTTTTTGATTTAGCCCCGGAATTATTTCTTTTCTTAGCATGAGAAGAAAAGGTAGCAGGAGGACCTTTAGGCATGGGCATTTCTCGCTCTTCTACCCTTGTTTCTTCTTGAATGCATCTTGCCATTAATTCATCGAAACCAGGAATTACGTTATTGTTGAGAAGAGTAGTCCTGAACACATACCATTCGGATGGTAATCCTCCAAGGGTTGAGAGTGCCATTTCCCTATCAGAGATAGTTTCTCCAATAGATAGGAGATCGTTCCTGATCTCAGTGATTCTTAAGAAATATGCTTGCATGCTTTCATCTTTGCCCTTCTTAATTTCCTTCAGCTTATTTCTAAGAACAAAACTTGATTTGCATCATTAACTTTAAATAAACTCACCAGTCTAGCATAGATTTCCTTGGAGGTGTTCAGGTCAGAGATGTAGGCCACCATTCGCTTGTCGATAGAGTCCCGGATGATATTCTTTGTTTTGACTTCATCGGTTTTCCATTTGTTCTTGGCAACAACGGATGTATATGATGGAGGCTCAATAAAATTGTCTCTCACATGGTCCAACACTCCTTGATCTTCTAAGGTTATAGATCGAGAGACATCTTCCATCCATGATAGTCAGACTTCTCACGAAGCTTGTCTTCGACAGGGAAGAGTGTTGAGGACCCCATAGTTCTCTTAGGATAGCCTTGCCAATCTTCTCTTCGGTGATTGCTCTTGCTCTTGCTCGGCCTTTGTCTTCACCTCAGCTCTGATACCATGTTAAGTTATGGTATGTTCTATGCTTAGAGCAATTTACTTATCTTTCTTATTATTATCCACAGATTAACAATCACATGTACATAAAAGTAAAGTGTAGATAGAACATTGAACGATCGACAGAAAACAAACTGAGACAAGAGACACAAGATGTGGCAGCTATCTAGGGACAAACCCCAATAGGGGGAAACCCTTTGATCAAATCTTCTTTTATCTTCAACAATTCAACAGAGAGAAATAGTACATAAATCTGATTTACATCAGCAACAACAAACCCTAGATCAACCCTAAACTAGGGGAGACAATATCTTGCAAACTGATCGTCGGATCGGCTTGATTCCTTCACCAAAAAATGCGGCCTTCAGAGGAGATCCAGATTCACCTACATCCCAGTTCTGAGGAGGGAGTCTGATGGTCAACGCTGGTCAAACTTTTGATCTGTAGTTGCAGCCCTAAATTCTGCAACTTCCTTCCACACGTGTGAGAGAAGAGTCTCTTTCTGCACAATAGGAGAAGAGCTTCTTTTCTGCGCATGAGAGAGAGAGATGTGATGGGTTGAGTGAGTGAAAATGAGGAAAAGACCTCCTGTATTTATATATAAATGTAGATGATGAATAGATGCGATTGTTGGGCTTCTGCACCTACATGAGTCGCTGGCCGGCTTGATAATTATTTCATAATCAAAATAAATTCATATCTCAATAAATACTTATTGGAATCAGATGATATTTAGATCAATCCTATACTTCTCGACGAGAGGAATCTAATAAAAATATTATCAGCTATGAATAAGATGACCCACATGGAGTTTGGCCCTAGTTGCCAATTTTAACACACTTCCTAAAAGAAAGAGCAAAAAATTGTCCTAAATATTTTTGACATTAATTTTGATATCTCAAGTGCACAAGCAAGCTAACCATCTAATTTTGCCTCAGCTAATTGATTTGTTGAAAACCATATGCATACTATTCTTAAAGGGCTTTTTTTACGGGGTGAATTGTATTGATTGGCAAAACTGGCATTTACATAGAGGATTACAAAATTCAGGTCGGTTTCTCACAGGGGAGACCGAACCATAGTTAAAAATAGACTCTCCTTAAGGAGGAGAGGGACAACTAAGAAATGGAAGATACAAAAGTAACTAGATTGAAACTAAGACACTGGCCTAAGTGGTCTTGTACAAAAGTAATTGCAAATATAAGATCACAAACTAAAACCATATCACAATTAGGTTGAGGGGTTTGAATCTGAGCTTGCAACCAGGATGGGTGCTGCTAGGTCCTTTGAAGTTCTTCCTGCCGCTGGGGGAATGCTGAGATGTTGTTCAATCTTCTCCATCCTCTGGTCAAGATCCCTCAAGTGCTTGTGCAAGTGTTCAAGGGATCAAAGAATGTCCATGCAATATTCATTACTGTCCAAAATGGATACATTGGATACATTAGGGATCCAATGTACCCATTCAGTAAGAACCTCTATGTTTGAGAAGGGGTCTTATGAGAAAAGGCTTCCCCCTCCATCTTGGTTACTTCTTCCTATATATGGGTTGGTGTAAACTCCCAATGACGAGAGGCGAAATGTTAGGTCCTATACTACTAGTGTAACCCCTTATTGTTATTAGTGCAACCCCCTTATTGTATTATTGTGCCCATATAAGTCCCCATGTTATTATTATGCCCCATAAAAGACCACTATTGTTATTGTTGTGCCCCTACAATATTATTGTTATGTAGCCTTTGATTGTATTGGGACCCCTTAGACTCCTTTATATAGAAAGGAGGTCTTGTCATTTGTATCATTCAAGAATTGTTCATTTGTGTAATGTAAAGGAGGTTGCCCCCTTGAAGAGGTTGATTTTTAAGTCGTTGATCTATTTTTTCTATCTTTTTGTGAGCTGGTTTCATAACATTTGGTATCAGAGCTTTGGATTCTAGGGTTTCGTTGCTCCAAACATGTCATCATGGAATATTTGCTATAACTTTTTCTCTACAAGTTTCAGAAGCTAAAAAAAACACCCATTTGAGCCAAAATCGTTCTGAACCTCGGGTCCAAATTTATGACCTTGTCTTGCTATATTTTCGGAGAATTCCATCACAAACATGTCATTGTGGAATTTTTGCTTTAAGTATTTTTGTACGAAGGTTCAGAATCTAAAATTAAAACCCATTTGAGCCGAAATCTTGATGAAGCTTGGGCCTGAATTTTAGATCTTATTTTGCTAGTTTTTTGTGTAGCATTTTTAGGTCCGAAGGTGGAAACAATGATATGTGGAACTTCATACAATTTCGCCCTACTGAACTAGTCTATAATCAGGTCATCGTGGGAGATTTAACATAACGCTTCCTCGGAGAATCCAATCTTGATCAGACTTGTGGGGTTAGAAAGAGGACTTAGAGGGCTACCATGAGACACAATTTCAGAACTTGGAGATCTGAAATTACAAAGTTATGGCCATTTCAAGATCGAGCTCCTAAAATCAAGAAAAAACGATATGAGGAAGTTTGATGGCAAGGATCCAGTAAATTGGATACTACAGATGGAGCAATATTTTGATCTACATGATGTACAACTGTTACAAAAGGTGCAAATTGCATCTTTATATTTAGAACCAAATCAATTTGTATGGTATAGAGAGCTTTGTTCTCGTAAACGACTTGTCACCTGGTCAATTTTCACGGAGGAAATGATAACACATTATGAGGATACAAAGAGCAACACCTTTAGCCAATTGATAAATCTCAGACAAAAGCGTTCAATGGAGGAGCACATTGATGATTTCCAAAAATTGAATATAAGGGTAAATGATATTCCAGAGAAGCAAAGGATTGATGTCTTCATATGTATTTTAGAGAATAACATTCGAAATGAGGTTCGTCTTTGGGAACCTGATTCATTGGAGAAGACATTCAGGTTGGCAAGAAAAATTGAAGTGGAATTATGGAAACAAGGAATCCTACCACTCACAACTATAAATATGGAAGTGTTTTTGCTCCTAGCCTTTCACAACCTATACAAGGTTTACACCACAACAATTGGAAGAAAAAAGAGAAAAAGGGCGTTGTTACAGTTGTGATAGCAAATACACTAAAGGTCATAAGTGTGTTGAGAAGAAATTATTTTACATAGATTGTGAAGAGGAGGAAAAAATGATTAAGAAACGTCAAAAGAAGAGGATATATACGAGGAACCAACCCCAGAGAAAGAAGAAATGAATCTGACCATATCTTGTAAAGCATTGGCAAGAATTACCACTCCTCAAACTCTGAAGATAGAAGGACATATCAAGAAGAAAAAGGTTCAAGAAGTGAAAGATAACATTGAGCATCAAGAAATGAATCTGACCATATCTTGTAATGCATTGGCAGGAATTGCCACTCCTCAAATTCTCATGATAGAATGACATATCAAGAAGAAAAAAGTTCAAGCAGTGAAATATCACAACGAGCATCAACAAGAAGTTCTCCAACTTTTAAAGGATAACCCCACTTTGGTGTAGAATCGAATGAAACAACAGGCAGATCAACATCGTAGTGAAAGAAGTTTTGATGTAGGCGATTGGGTGTTTTTATGGCTACAATCATACAAACAAATGTCCCTCAAGCAAGCTAAGAAGGATAATAAATTATCACCAAATTACTATGGTCCTTACAAGGTGATGCAAAAGATTGGTATTATGGCATACAAATTGGATCTTCCTGCATCTTCCCGAGTGCACCCAGTTTTCCATGTTTCATGCTTAAAAAAGGTTATAGGTGAGAAGTTTCCAGTTCAAACAATATTTCCAGAACTTGAAGAGGACGGAAAAATCATATTGAAATCGGAAGCAGTCACAAAAACAAGAATTCGATAGCTACGAAATCTATCAATTTTAGAGTATCTCATCAAGTGGAAGCACTTAGCCACTGAAGATTCCACATGGGAGGATGAGAATTTTATATAGAAGCATGCATAACTACTCAAGCGTTGAGGACAACACTTTTTGAAGGAGAGGGGCATGTTAGGTCCCTATACTACTAGTGTAACCCTATATTGTTATTAGTGCAACCCCCTTATTGTATTATTGTGCCCATATAAGTCCCCATGTTGTTATTATTTTTTTTAACATGATCGGGTACTTATATATTATAAAACCGCTTGGAGCCAAGTCCTGTTACATATGTAGGTAGAAATAGATAAGGAGAAGTCCAAAAAGGGTTCGCAGACCCTGACTTCTTATAGGAAAACTTGAGTAGCACAGATTGAAAAAGAAAACGGCTGTAAAGCCTTACAAACAGACCTGCGAGAAGACAAAATTTGCTAGTCATTAGGCAGATTGCTAAAGCTGATTGACAGAGTCATCAATCTGAGGTTCTTTCTTAACGCTTGCTCTGGTTGAAGTCTCAGCTTGCATACTCTGAGTGATAGATTTGATGTGGGCGATTGCCTCCTCCATGTGGTTACATTTTTCCTTTAGGCTTTCTATCTCTGCTTTTCGTTTTTCCAGTTTCTTTCTCTTTGATCTGCTATCTGCCTGAAAGTCCTCTTTGAGCTCATTGAGGATCGTAGTTCAAGGCATGACAGGCTGCGTGCGACTTGACTGAGTTTGGCCAGAGATCACAAGAGGAGATGAGGGGAATGATTAGACAAAAGGTCGGGAATATGCTGATATGACTGGTCAGAGAGTTTGACAGGCAGCTAAGCCGACTACTGGATTGGTTTTTCATATATGGAGTCATTTTCCTTAACTTGGCCGATCTGTTTGTTGGATGCCTTAGTGGCATAGTGGAAGTCGAAACGATCCCCATGTTATTATTATGCCCCATAGAAGCCCACTATTGTTATTGTTGTGCCCCTACAATATTATTGTTATGTAGGCTCTGATTATATTGGAACCCCATAGATTCCTATATATAGAAAGGAGGTCTTGTCATTTGTATCATCCAAGAATTGTTCATTTGTGTAATGTAAAGGAGGTTGCCCCCTCGAAGAGGCCGATTTTTAAGTTATTGATCTATCTTTTCTATCTTTTTGTGTGTTGATTTCATAACACGAAATCCTCAATTCAATGATGCATTCGAGCATGTCCTCTGTGGGCTGGCTCTTGATAATAAGCGCCCCCCACTTATGACTCGAGCTTGTTGGCGCAACATGGAGAACTAGGCAACCTGATACACAAATTTGAACCATTTTCCACACTAACCAAGAGTATCACTGAAGGCATGGGGTCACCACAACCTGCTAGTGCTAGGAGCCAAGAGATGATTGGTATGGGGACTGATCAAAATTAGAATCATGACAGCCAAGTGTAGGTACAAAATTGACACCTTGAAATTATCCTTGTATTCTTTTTTCTTCTCTTCAGTTCAACTAAGCCTCTCATTCCAGAGAATTTGCACTCTTCTTCTTGAGAAAATCACTTTCCAAAAAATGCTGTAGCTGCCTCTCTCTCTCTTGTTCTTGTGTCTTCACCTCTTTGTTAGGCTTCTTGTATTATCTTTATTAAGCCCAAATCCCTCACCCTCATCTCCCTTTTATAAGATCTTGGAGATCAATGGTTGAAATTATTTCTAAGTCACTTAAATACTTAAATTATATATCCTTAGAAAATGACTTAATAGTCCACAATAATTAATTGACTTTAATTATTATACTTTTCTAAGTTAGGAAAAAAGACCCAAATCACTTACTCCACCAAGCAAGTACCTAAAGAGGCAATAAATCATCTCCCACATGATAAGACAACAAGCCTATGTAGAAGACCTTCTTTCAACACTCCCTCTTAGCAAGGAAAGGATTCTCCATCACCCCCAACTTATCTCGGTATTTCACAAACTTCCATTTCACTAGAGGCTTAGTGAGAATATTTGCCACTTGCTCCTTTGTGGGTACCTCTCTGGACCTTGTCTTTGATGAAGTGATATTTGATCTTCAATGTGCTTGGACCAATCATAAAACACAAGATTCTCAAAGATCTTAATGCTACTTTAATTATCATAGTGAATCATTGTTGGCCACATCTCCAAATCAAATAGTCTTGCAAGCATCTTGTGAAGCCACATTGCCTCATAGCTCGCCATACTTGTGTTGAAAAGTGTAACTAGGTTCGGTCTTCATAATGACGTGTAATTTCGATTTTATGTAATTGATGTAAAGAAGAAAAATAAAATTATTATTGTAATGCTTGTCTCATGGGTTGCAAGGAATTTTATTTTTAGTTATGGCTCCCATTTTATTGAGTCAATGTCAAAGTTTGAATAATCGTTTAGGCATGTTACACATTCTAAAAGGAAATTTATTTGTGTCATAAACCCTTCAAGACCTTGTCACAAAGTCACCTTGAAGTCAGCCTTAAGATGTTTCCATAAAGGCATGTCAGCCTTAAGATGTTTCCATAAAGGCATGTTGGCCTAGGCACTTGTTCAAGTCGACTTATTTTGGATGCACTGACTACTATATATAGGCAGCTTAGCCTTCATTTGGAGACACACAATTTCAGTCAATCTGAAGCAAGAAGAAGTGCGAGTAAGGTGAAGAAAGATAGCCATATAACCAACATTAAGAAGGAAGGAAAGATTGAAGTATTTGTCACTGTTCTTGGGCTCGTAACCTCACACGTGTGGCAAAAAAGCTAGGGTTTCTGCAGTGGTATCATAACAATCCAAGAGAGGGTCATCTAAAGGGTCTCCAAATCAGTTTTATTGTTAGCCGAGTTCATCTAGAGAAGTCTTCAAGTATAATGAAGAAAGGAAACACCTCCAATCTCCTCACACGTGAGAAATTGCAGTAGTACAAATTGCAGATCTGTGGAAAAGAGGCCAAAGTTTCAGGGTAGCTGAGAAGTGCAGTAAAGGAAGAAGTTTGACTTGTGTTGACTTGTGAAAGAAGGAGAAGCAGCAAAGAAGGATTTTGTGACTTGGTCTTGGAGAGGTCATTTTGTCAAGTGTCTAGGTCATGTTCTTGGTGTTTGTAAGTTGAAGTTTCTATAAGAAGAATTCGTTTGGGTTTTCCTCTCAATTGGGAGAGGTTTTGGCCCTAGCTGATAGGCTACATTGTGTGTCTCTTGTCTCTTTATGGTTTATGCATTGGTAATTGTTTGATGAAGAACACTATAACAACATAAGTAAAAGAAGATCCTAATCTAAGAAGTAAAAAGCATTCACAAGCAATTATCTATCATAGAGAAATCACCTAATTGCTATGCCCTAGATTTCTCAACATGGTATCAGAGCTAAGGTGACAGTCAAGGAAAGGCATCTTATCAAGGGACACTCAAGGTTCAAATCTCAAGGAAGGCATCAAAGCGAATCTAGGAGTCAAGATCTATCAAGAAGAAGTCTACACGAAAAGAAGTCTTGGAATCATCTCAAGAGACCTCAAAGACCCGACTCAAGTTGAAGGACTTATACATCTAGTTCCTTCCTCGAGAAGCAAGACCAAGAATGTTGGTGATATCCCTCTCGTTGAAGCAAGGTTCTTACCATTGAAGAGATCATCAAGAAGTCATCATTGATCATCATCAGCAAAGACATCATCATCAAAGGATCTAAAGAAATCTCCCTCTCCATGGGATTAAGGATCATTCTTGAAGAAAATTCTCTTCATAAAAGAGAAGTTTTTCTATTCTCTATATCATCATCAACATCAAGAAAGCAACAAGTAGAAGGGGCATCCTATTAGGTAAGTATATTTATGTCCACATCTGAATCTATTAAAATGTCTTTTTGTAAGGAAAGCAACAAATTGGTCGGGGCTTCAAACTATCTTGCATGGAAGAAAATGACAGATCTGAATCTCATTGAAAATGAGGTTATGGAACATGTTAAAGGATCTATCACTAAACCAACAAAGGAAGATGCTCAAGCACTTGCAAAGTATATGAAAGGGGAAGTTAGGGCTCAAAGGATTCTCATAGAATCCATCAAGGATCCCCTCATCCCATATGTATCAAAACTTGAAACTTCAAAAGAAATCTATGACAAACTGGTAGAGTTGTATTCTGTAAGCACTGCTAGAGAAGTCATCTCATTAAGGCAAGAACTCTACAAGCTAAAGATGTCAAAAGAAGAAGGAATAACCTCATACTTTATGAGGATATCTGAAATCAGGGATCAACTTCAAGATCTGGGAGAAGTCATGTCTGATAGAGAAATGACTACAGTTGTACTAAATGCACTATTGGAGGAGTGGGGTAACTTTACTTCAAGTATTTATGGGAAGAAAGAAGCTACTCCATTCCAGGATCTATGGTCACTGTGCAAGATTGAAGAATCTAGGCTAAAGGCAAAATCTGATGTAGGATCAGGTGAGCAAAATCAAGCTTATGCTACAATGACAAGAAGAAAGGGAAAATTTGGAAAGTCTGGTTCTCAGAAAAAGAAAAGGAACATGGCTAAGATTCAATGCTATGGATGTCAAGAATATGGGCATTACAAAAGAGATTGTCCTAAGATCAAGAAGGACAATAACAAAAGAGGAAGAGAAGAAGCCCATATCACTGAGGAAGTGGAGGAAGCTGAAAAGAAGAGGTCAAAGAAAGAGGAAGTAAAAGATCTCTATTATGATTGAGATAGCCTTCCTATCCTATCTCTTTTCAAGTTATGGTTTTCAAGTTTTCTTGTTGTAAAGTACAACTATTAGGAATCATGATAGGATGCATCATGGCATCATAGAAGCATTAGAAGCAAGAGCTTGTGACATCATCATAGAGAAGCATGAAATATGGTTGAAATTGAAGTCCATGGCAGTCACCCATGGAAGGATATAGCTCTTGGAAACCTCATTAGTAACATAGGTAGTACTTATGGAAAAAGAATGAAAAGGTCATCTAGTACAAGGCTCATCATACATCTATGTAAAAGGAAACATTTGCTAGATATTCAAGATCCTCTATTGGAATCTTCGTCGGAAGGTTCACCAATCAAAAGAAAGCAAGGGTTTCATCAGGAATTCCAACTTGTGGAATTCATGGGATTAGGATATGATGACAAAAGAAGTAAAGCAGATCAAGGGATTGAAGTTCTTTCAATCAGGGAAGCTGTTGAAGGAAGTCTAAGATGACCTAAAAGAAAAATGAGGTATGTATGCTTATATTTGATATTGAATAGGTATGTCATATGGTTGCAGGTAAACATAGATAAATGTTCTATCTCGAGAACATGATTAAAGGAAAGGTTCTCTTCCATTAAAAGGAAGGCATGGGTCACACATTATCTAGATGAAATCAACATAATATGTCCTCATGAAATATGAGGTGGTTGGAGGAACTCTAATTAAAAGTTCTTGGAAAGAAAAATGTGTGAAGAAAGAAAGGATGGAAGAGATCATCGAATATGCAACCATGGAAAAGGAAATCAACATTCGAGGACTGAGAGCTCTGACTAGGATATATCCATGAAGGATATATAGACTTTGATGAAGTCTGAAAAAAGAGAGACCCTTAACAACATATATCTTGGGGAGATGTGTCAATGTGTATATAGGATGCTGATGCAAATTAGGAGATGTCACAATGAAAGACCAACACAATGATAATGTTGATTTAAGTGTTCATTTCTTATCTTTGAAAATATATCTGGATGAGCTTATGCAGGGCTACCAAGTGAAGAACTATGGATGTCTTCCACCACTGTTGACCATGTAACATGGAGGAAGTTCCTTCAAAAACATGGCATGAAGGAAGGTTAGATATGGACTGATGGATCACTTTTTGATAAAATGAATGATGACATGATTGACTCATGGATGAAAGTGATGGATGGTCTATGCCCTATGGAGAAATCCCAAAAGATGTAGACTCTATGACAAAGAAGAAGTTCATGACATCGTGAGGAAGATCTCTATTTGAGGCGCTGCTGTAGGTCCCTAATTAAGAGGGAGCATGGAAACAAGTTTCTTACTTGGTAGAAACTTGGAAGCAAAATCCGTAAGCCAAGAGGGAGCTTAGGTACATTCCTTCCATACAAATGAGTACATTCCTTCCATACAAATGAGTACATTCCTTCATTGGAATAGGTATGTCCTCCCTAATTAAGAGGGAGAGATAGACACATCATTCAAATCTTCACTTGGGAAGAAAAAATGGAGGATTGGGTAAACTATGAAAATTCCTAGACTTGAAGGAACCCCTACTACAACAAATCTGAATCTACTTCACTTACTTGATTTATTTTAACATACATTATCAAGTTATTATTCTGAACACTGAAGCAAATTACTTCTGCAACCTACACTAATTAAATGTTTGATCTCATGAAATAGAAAATAGAGCAAAGAACAAGATACATAGGACACACTTATTTTTGGACACAATAGTCCCCAGAAAAACCTAATGCGCGAAAACTGGTGCAACAATTCTGAGGGTTTATTATTATGCAGGAGAAATATCTGAATACAAATCTAGGATGCTCATCTAGCAATCCCTTACAAAGGGATTGCTAGATGAGCAATCCCTTCCTCATCTAGCAATACTGGCGGAAAATTTGAGTGAGTTTTACCTCACTCCACCCGACAGAATTCTAGTTGATCCGGCACAAGACTAGCTAACCCCGGCGATTTCTGCGCCGGCCCTGTGTAGGCTCTGCGTCAGTCTTTCAGGCTCTGTGTTAGCCTTGCATTAGCGTCCTTGCTCTTTATGTCAGCTATTCCAGTAGTTCTGGCTGTTCCTGACAATTCTGGATTCTACGTGATAGGCATCTTTTCTGCTCTGCGTTGGCCCTTCTAGCTTTGCGTCAGGACTGCGTGGGCATAGACTGGCCCAGCGTCAACGCTTCTGGCTACTGTGCTACCTCTCTGCAAACTCTCTCCGCCTCTTTGTCAGTATTCTTTGGAATGTCCTTTCGGATTCTCATTGCGCTTCTGTTGATGAATGATCACGTAGTTCGAATTTCTCAGCTTCCTAGCCTCAAAAATTGAACTCTAGATCAATTCATTCTCTCTGTGTGTGTTTCCAAATGAACCCCAAGCCTCCATTTTATACTTTTCCTATTGAGTCTTCAATGATCGAGATTAAGTCTGTTAATTTTAGGTATGTTCTATGCTAGAGCAATTTATTTCAATTTTCATAGTTAGCTCAAAATCTTTTCCAGGTTAGCAATCACATCAGCATTAAAGTAAACTGCAGATAGAACATAAATATAAATCGCAGAAGACAAGCCAAGACAAAGAGGACACAAGATGTGGCGCTAGCCATGGACAAACCCCACAATGTGGGGAAACCCTTGATCAATTCTTCTTTTATGTTCTTCAAAGTTCAAAAGAGAAAGTGAGAGAGATAGTACATTTACAACAGAAATGAATACTTTGACTTATCTAGATCTGAGCATAGATCATCTCCTATAATGATGATACATGAGATCAAGTTGAAGACATTCCGCTTCAACTGATTCTCCAAGCTGACGACTTTACCTATAGTAGTGTTGCATTTCGTCCATTTGCTGCACCTTACCGTGTAGCACCATGCTGTACCATCACAGTGCTGGACCTTGATGACTGAGCTGCGCTCATCTGCTCTCATCATCACACTACCCATTATACTGCATCTTCCATCATCATACAGTCTCATCACTGGTCATGCTGCCCTTTATATTATCATGTAGTCTTACTGATCATGCTGCCCATGCCCATCATGCTGCAACACTATTACACTGCAATATGTATATCAGCCTTTGCTGCTTGCTATGGCTTGCAGCTTAGAAAAGCAACTAGGCTATGTTCCAGATTCCTTCAAGCATACAATACTCAAAGGATATGCTGATTTAGGGTATCTAAGACCAACGTATAATGGCCTCCTAGAGCAGTGAATAAGGGCTGCGTAATAAGTAGATACACTCTCTTGTTTAACTGCGGCCAGATCTTTGCATGACTAGACTGAGTGCTATCATATATATATGTATGCTGAGGCTGCTAGGATACATAGTGATACATTCGTAAAGCACCCGAGTTTATGACTGCTATAGCGAGGTATAGTCAAACCCTTGACTACAACTCTATTTTTTGACTGTGGCCAACTGTGCTTTTATGCCTGTGGCTCTTACGTGCTTCATCGTTATCACTGCGGCTTTCATGCTTCTATGCCTGCGGCTCTATCTCACTACAGCTACATGACCTTGACTGCGTCTTCATCCCTTGGTCCAATACATGACTGCGGCTTCATACCTTGACAGCGGCTTCATGCCTTGACTGCGTCATCATGCCTAGTTTCGAAATCTGAACATGACTGCACCTAATACCCTAGCCAAGGTGCAGTCATATTTTAATACGAACTTGCTCCTTCATGCACGAGTTTCCATGCGAGTTCTTGTGCTTCTTTGGTTGCGAGATCAGGTCTTCTTGTTGCGTTTTAGGTGTCTTCATTTGCCAGTGGATAGATGTCTTCATGACTTGCGTTGGATTAGGGCATCATTTGTAGCTAGGGCATCAACGTACTCTTTAGTGTCTTTCCTTCTCCAAAAACCCAAGAGATTGGGAGGAGATTACATGAAGGGTGTGTCACAAATGACTTCAAGTCCTCACCTATTTATACTAAAACGTAGACGATGAATAGACGTGACTATTGGGCTTCTGAGCCTACACAAGTTGTTGGGCGACTTGACAATATGGCTTATAACATAAATAAATTCATAACTCCATGAATACGTGTTGGAATCGAATGATCTTTAGATCAATCCTACACCTCTCGATGAGAGGGATCCAATAAAAATATCAACTGCCATAAACAAGATGACCCACATGGATTTTGGCCCTAGTTGCCAATTTTAACAGTCTCTAATCAATGGCTAAGATTTGTTAAACACACACATGGCAACAAGAGAATCTGAAAGATAAAACATGAGAGTATATTTTTATTAACAACTGATATATATTTATAATTTTATAGTACATAGTTTGACCGTTGGGTTTCACATCCCAAGGTCTCTTGGACTTCATTTTGTCTATTCGACTTCCACACTAATCCATTGAGGATTAGGTGTCCAACATTCCCCCCCTTACTCCGAAGGGTTATGTATGAGTCCAAGAAGAGAGCTATAATACAAAATGTGCAAAAATGCATGGCAGCACTAGGCTGAATGTGCTCTCTAAAATGTTGGTATAAAGGGTGGTGGTTTAAGGATGACCACCAACATTGGAACGCTTAGTGCAGTTCTCGGAACTCTTCCAAGTCTGGCATGAAGCTCAAGTCTTCTGCTAGAGGAAGTGCTCCTGATGTTTTGAAGAGGAAAACCTTCAACCATGAAAGGGAGGTCTCACCCCGCATAAAAGGGAGAACTTCAACCTGAAAAGGGAAGTCTCAACCTGTGATGGTTTAAGGATGACCAACAACTCTGGAATGTTTAATGCAATTCCTGGAACTCTTCCAAATCTGGCAAGAAGATGAAGTCTTTTGCTAAAGGAAGTGTCCTCAATTTTGTTCCTGGAATTCTTCCAAAACTGGCAAGAAGCTGAAGTCCTCTGCTAGAGGAAGTGTCCAAGATTACCAACTGAAGGCATGCTCAGGGGCATCTTTGTCTCTGGCTACAACTCTGAAACTGGTGTGGCAGGTTGTGGCTCAGGCTCGCTTGATGAGACTTTGAAGCTTGTAGATGACCATCATTTCCCCCGCTGTCAGATACAAGGTGAGATGATCGAGAAAACTCAACTACAAGACTGTTCAATACTCTGGAACAAGTTCTGACATGTGACTGGAATATCTTCTTGGCTGTTGATGCCCATTGCCAAGAAGCGATCCATCCAAGATGAATCTTTGTTCTTGCAGGACATTTGTTTCTGAAGCATCTGTGTGAAAAATGACTGGTTTTATGACAATGCTTACATGGATGAAGATCAAAATAGTGATCTTTCAGATGGCCAACTCGGTCACAGTGTTGGCATTTCACAATTTGTTGTTGTTGTTGTTGTTGTGGAAGAGGGGCAAAATCTAGAACAGCTGGAGGTGAACTGTCATGAAGAACAGGTGAAGATGAATCATCCTCCAGAAATCCAGCAGTTTGAAATTGAATTGGCTTTGATTAGTCTGGAATATGAAAGGACAATTCCTTGTCATATCCAAGACCAGTTCTGTGCTTGTTGTGGACACGCTGTTCCCAAGGTCTGATCATGGGCTTGGGAAGTGCAGACTGAGTTTCTGCATCTGCATGTACAACTGTTGCTTTATTGGGTACTAAATCCGAACCAAATGTAACATTATTGACTTGCTTTTGATGGGTTGCAGTCTCAATGTTCTGAACAGAAACATGTTCAGAATGACTTCTCTGTTTTAATTCTTCTCGCTGTAGCTGAGTTTCAAGCTGCAAAAAATCAATTTTCTCTTGTACATTTTGTAGACAGACCTGAATGTCTGTGAGAGAAACTTTGGTGAATTTTAATGTATCATGAGTGGTAGACAATATTAGAGTGTTAAGGAACTCTAATACTTCATTGATTCTGGCCATTTTCTCCAATGTTAAACTTACACTTTAAACCAACTATGAACCAATGTCACTACAAGGTATTTTCAAAATTTGTTCTCCGAGAAAACTACAACAATCAAATGAGATTATTCCTTGAGGAATGAACCAAAAGCAAGATTATTCTCCGCCCAACAATGGTTGGTTGCATTCATATACAAGGAAAGTATATTGTGCATTCCCAAACAATGAGACTCAAACGCTACAACAAATAAAATACTTGTTTCTCCATGATGAATACTTAGAAATATATATCAGCAAGGATGCAAGCTTTACACAGTCATCTATTCAAGAAATACAGTGCGCAAATTGAAAAGGAACCTGACCCAGCCACTTGTATAACAAATTCAACTTCTAGAGAGTCTGCTACAACGTTAGGATTGCTTGGTATGCCAAGGGAATGATTGTCTACTGTTAAATCTGCACCAGAACTTGATAAATTTTGTCCCACTGATAAAAGCAATCAACAGACGTTAGTTTGGAAAGTGTTCATGATATTGCTCTCAGAGGGCTTGATGAACTCTCCACAATTGAGAGATCCTTTGCTACATTTAAGAAGACTTTGTTCAATTCAGAAAGCCTACAGATAGACACGGAGCTTCAAAATAGAGAATACAATGCAAAGCTAGATAAATATTTTGCCACAGTCTTGCATTTATTGTTTGTATATCTACTTCTTTGTGACCTTGCTCACAAGACGTTGGAGTACATGATTCGACGATCCAGTCTAATCACTTGCTCTTAGATTCAATCAACTTCCCTTCCAAATCCACTGTCTCCTTTCCCGTAAATGAAACAGAAAAAATCATATCACAAAACTGACTTGCCAGACCGTCATTGCCTTCTGAGTAGAAACATTGATTACTAGCTCAGTCTTTTGGAGAGGCTGGAGGCATGTATGGCATCCAACCAGTGTCATTGCATCATATGGTCGGTGCTCATTCAATGGGACTAAACTCAATACAGATGCCTGTTGCCAATGCATCTGCAATTATGGAAGCCTTTGGAGGTGTCCTACCACGAGGAGTAATGGGTAATAATGATAGATGCACTGTTCTGGTTGCCAACTTAAACCCCGAGAAAATAGATGAAGATAAGCTTTTCAATTTGTTCTCCATCTACGGAAATATATTACGCATTAAGTTACTCCGGAACAAGCCTGATCATGCCCTGATCCAGATGGCAGATGGTTTACAAGCAGAATTGGCTGTCAACCTTTTTTGAAGGGAGCTTTGCTATTCGGAAAACGATTGGAAGTTAACTTTTCAAAACATCCACAGATACACCCATCTTCAGACTCTATTGACTACTCAGGCTCTAAATTGAACCGTTTTAACCGTAATATGGCAAAGAATTAGCGGTATTGTGTTCTCCAAACCTAGTCGCTCTTGTCCCGCTCTCTTATTCCTAAATCTTCGTCGAATTCTAGTGGACACTGCTGCTTATGTTCACCTACAACCCATGTGGGATATTTTCGTTGTAGAATTCATCGATGGAGCTGCAACAGTTAGGTGCGGACATGGACTAATGCCAAAACTATTGATAACAAAGTTTCCCAAGAATTTTTCCATGCTTTCCTATGTTTACTTGATTCGAAACCCCTTTGAATCCTTTTACTCTCAATACCTCTTCCAAAAACATAAGAGAACTTTGTTGGGCAGGTAGTTTAATAATTGAAGAGAAATGCGGGATATTCAAGATTGCTTTAGCGGCTTGACGACATTCAACGCACAGTCATTCAAATGAGAGTGATTCAGTAATCGAAGGCTTGTAACGGTCCCTTTGTATAGTAGATGCAATAACATGAATTATGATTGATTACAGTAAGGTAGATTCTCCTCAGTAGACTTAGAGGCAGAGAATCGACAGAGTATATGGGCAGAGATCCAGGCATTAGGCAGGCAGAGAGACAAATGATACCAGGAACGTTCTCCTCCACGAATGATGCGCTGACATTTTCTGCAACTAGAAGAGGCGGATAATGTAACTGTTATGATAGCGGACAGTGGGTGGCAGCGTAATTGTAGTAGGCAGTGTAACTGTTATGATAGCGGACAATGGGCAGCGTAATTGTAGTAGGCAGTGTAACTGTTTAAATGAATATGGATAGCGCATACATAATAATGGAGCAGCATTCAAATAAACCTGGAGCAACGTTCAAATGAATAACACATTCAATGTGTATTCCTGCGTGGAGGCACCATACAACGTTCAACGTTCAAGGCAGAGAGCCCAGAGAAAATACCAGGTCAGGGGTGTCAGTTCTGAAATATGGGCAGAACAGGAAAATAGGTAGAAAATGGAGTTACAAAGGCAGAAATACTAAAAATAGGACCTGCTCATAAAGACCATAAAACAAATGGCTCAAAGAAATTATGCAGGGCAAGAATACGCCTGCTCTGATACCATGTTAAACACACACATGGCAGCAAGAGAATCTAAAAGATAAAACATGAGAGTATATTTTTATAACAACTGATATACATTTATAGTACATAGTTTGACTGTTGGGTTTCACATCCCAAGGTCTCTTGGACTTTTTTTGGTCTATTCGGCTTCCACACTAACCCATTGAGGATTAGGTGGCCAACAAGATTAAAACATGGCTTGATCCGTCTTCTAGATCATTCTCACCCATATTTTCATTAATACCCATTAATATTTTAATTTTCCTAAGTTTAATCTTAGGAATGCCATTAAAAATATTAATTATTTTAATAAAATACAATCCGGGTGGAATTTCACCAAATAGTTTGTGGGTTCTTTAGAAATCATGTGCCTTAGTCTCTCCACCAATTTTCAAGGTTAGAGCACTTCCAATGCTACCAAAAACTAACATTCCCTCTTAGCGAGGAAAGTGCTCTAGCAACAATTTCCACCTGCATGCTGCTCTGTTTCTGAAGCACCTCCTTTTTGCACTGACACTGTGCTGATGCTGCTATTGTATTGCTGCCCATGAAACTGCCACTGCCACTATTGCATCTGTACTACAGCGCCCTCTCAAACGCTGTATTTGCTATGCTGCTAGCACTACCACTGTTGCATCTGTACTGCAACGCCCTCTCAAACGCTGCATCTGCTATGCTGCTAGCACTGCCACTGTTGCATCTATACTACAACGCCCTCTCAAACACTGCATTTGCTATGTTGCTAGTACTGCCACTGCTAACACTGCATTCGTACTGCAACTCAGTTGCTGAGAGAAGCAACTGAAAAACGTCCAAAATTAGCTGAACTTAATTGTGTTCAACATAATACAATGAATGTTGGAATTCAACTGCTGTTGGTTCTGACCCTTTGAATCCTCTGTGCTGTTGCTGACTCCTGCACTGCTGTCAACCGTGCTCTGCGCTGATCAGTCTCCGGTCCCTAGCTACTACATCTGTCCTCCAAACACTCCACTGCATCATTTGACACTAAATCCATCTTGCTACTGCCGAACCTTGGGCTTCCGTAGCAAGGAATTGATCCAAGAGGTGGACTCCTCAAGGATCCTGCCCACATGTAGTTCTCTTGACTACAACTCAATATCGCCCCATCGCACTCCTGGAGATGCGTGGGCACTCATGGCAAACTCATCCTCGTCAATCTTTGTTGAAGTAGTCTTATGATCATGCTTCTCATCCTTATCCTTTTTCTTCAAAGGACACTGGGATGCATAGTGGCCCATTTCGCCACAACTGAAACATTTCACCTTCGAAATGTCCTCCTTTCGTTTCTGCTTTTGCTCTCCCTTCGATGCTAGAGTTGCATTTTTTCCTCCTCCTTTGTCTTTGTGCCACTCCTACTGCTACCATTGAGGTTGACCTTCACTAGGTCCCTCCTTAACTCCTCTTGTTGAAGATACACCCACATCTCCTCCCATGAAGGTAGTTTTTCCCTGCCCAATATGCTTTGGACGAAAACTTGCCATTCATTTGAGACTCCATTCAGGGCTATCCTCACCATTGTGGTTGGCTGAGGAGTGGACCCCACTATAGCAAGCTGGTCTCTAGTGTCTTGAAGACGTTGAAGATAGAGGTTCACCCCTTCTAATGTCTGCATCAAAGTCCGCTGCAACTTCTGCTCTAAATAAATCTTCCACTGTTCGAAAGAGCCTTCATATAGTGACGACAAGGCTTCCCACATCTCTCGGGCTGTATCCTTGCCCTTGAAGTGTGAGACCACATGATCTCGAACTCCATCAAGAATGAGCCTCTTTGCCTTCCCCTGCTCGACCTTGTACTTCTTCTTTTGATCGTTGTTAGCAGGAACAACTACAACACTTTTGATGTAGGCCTTGAGATCATATTCCTCCAGAACAACTAAGATTTTGGTCTTCCATATGACATAGTTGGAGGCACCATCCAACCTGTCCTGATCTCTGAGCCCATGTGATGCCATCTCACCCAATTGTCGAATTGACTCCTCTAGTCACTGCTTAATTGCTCAGTAAGTGAGAAATTTGAACTTTCTTGCAGAAAGTTCTCCGAGGAGAAAATTCCCCTTCTACGTATCTTCCTTCTTTTCCAGCGGATTTCTGCTCCGGCAGAAACTGCGCCCTTCAAGCATTGCGTTGAGGCTCTGCGTCACCCCCTCTGCCCTTGCATACTCACAAACTGGAAATCATGATTTCCTTAGATCTGCTTCTCGACAAGGATTGTGCAATCCCTTCAAGGGGATTCGAATTGCTGCCAAATGTAGCTTTTGGCCTCACTGCTCAACACTGGATCTGCTCTTCATGTTTCAAAATCAATGCTCTGATATCATGTGAAAATTCCTAGACTCGAAGGAACCCCTACTGCAACAAATCTGAATCTACTTAACCTACTTGATTTTTTTTAACATACATTATCAAGTTATTCTTCTGAATACTGAAGCAAATTACTTCTGCAGCCTACACTAATCAAATGTTTGATCTCATCAAACAGAAAACAAAGCAAAGAACAAGATACATAGGACACACTTATTTTTGGACCCAATAGTCCCCGGAAAAACCCAATGCGAGAAAACCGGTGCAATAGTTTTGAGGGTTTACGATTATGCAAGAGAAATATCTGAATACAAATCTAGGATGCTCATCTAGCAATCCTTTACAAAGAAAAATACTAGTAGAAAATCTGTGTGAGTTTTACCTCACTTCACTGGCAGAATTTCGGCTAATCCGACATAAGACTGGCTAACCCTGACTATTTCTGCGCTGGCCCTCTGTAGGCTCTACGTCAGCTTCTCTGTCCTCTGCGTCAACTATCTCGACTGTTTTGACAGTTCCCGAATTCTGGTTGTTCCCTACAGTTCTCAATTCTTCGTGAAAGGCAATTTTTCTGCTCTACACTGGCCCTTTTGGCTTTGTGTCAGGACTACGTGGGCCCAGACTGGCCCAACGTCAGCTCTCCCAGCTATTGCGCTGCCTCTTTGCAAGCTCTCTCCGCCTCTCTGTCAGTATTCTTCAGAATGTCCTTCCGGATTCACATTGCCCCTTTGCTGCTGAATGATCACTTAGTTCGAATTTCTTAGCTTCCTAGCACTAGAAATTGAATTCTAGATCAATTCGATCTCTCTCTGTGTGTTTCCAAATGAACCCTAGGCCTCCATTTTATACTTTTCCTGTTGAGTCTTCAACAACTAAGATTAAGTCTCTAATCAACGACTAAGATTAAAACATGACTTGATCCGCCTTCTAGATCATTCTCACCCATATTTTGATTAATACCCATTAATATTTTAATTTCCCTAAGTTTAGACTTAGGAACTCCATTAAAAATATTAATTATTTTAATAAATACAATTCGGGTGGAATTTCACCAAACGGTTTCTAGCTTCTTTAGAAATCATGTGCCTTAGCCTCTCCACCAATTTTCAAGGCTAAGGCACTTCCGATGCTACCAAAAACTAACATAAACATTTGGCATCTAATGCTCTTTGAGGATGAGTTAGGGCATCTAAGATAAAAGTAGTTGTAGAGGACTGATATTCCTTGAGGACTGAGAATCCAGGATAAGAATAGTCCTGGTGGAACAAACCCTGAGAACTCGGATGGGGTATGTTCCGATAGAGACAATGATGAGGTTGTCTATACATCATTGGTGTCGCCAACATTGAGCTTAGATCTTGTGGAGAGATAACGCTGTTAATCAAGGCCTTGCTATGTGACAATGCTGGTTGATACAATGCTAAACAGATGGGTTACCAATCCGACTCTTCTAATGAGAATTCTTCAGATTGAGAATGTCCAAGTACCTTGTATGAATTATGAATACCTCCATAGTTAAGAGGGGGTGTTGAAAAGTATAACTAGGTTCAGTCTTCACAATGACGTGTAATTGTGATTTTATGTAATTGATGTAAAGAAGAAAAATAAAATTATTATTGTAATGCTTGTCTCATGGGTTTCATGAGAAAGGAATTTTATTTTTAGTTATGGCTCCCATTGTGAGCCCTTAGGTTTTTGTCATCAAGTCATAAAGTCTATTGAGTCAATGTCAAAGTTTGAAGACCCATTTGGGCATGTTACACATTGCAAAAGGAAATTTATTTGTGTCATAAACCCTCCAAGACCTTGTCACAAAGTCACCTTGAAGTCGGCCTTAAGATGTTTCTAGAAAGGCATGTCGGCCTAGGCACTTGTTCAAGTCAGCTTATTTTGGATGCACTGACTACTATATATAGGCAGCTCGACCTTCATTTGGAGACACACAATTTCGGTCAATCTGAAGCAAGAAGAAGTGCGAGTAAGGTGAAGGAAGATAACCATATAACCAACATTAAGAAGGAAGGAAAGATCGAATTATTTGTCACTGTTCTCGGGCTTGTAACCTCACACATGTGGCAACAAAGCTAGGGTTTCTACAACAACATCATAATAGTCCAAGAGAGGTTCATCTAAATGGTCTCCAAATCAGTTCTATTATTAGCCGAGTTCATCTAGAGAAGTCTCCAAGTATAGTGAAGAAAGGAAACGCCTCTAATTTCCTCACATGTGAGAAATTGCAGTAATACGAATTGCAGATCTATGGAAAAGAGGCTAAAGTTTCAGGGTAGCCAAGAAGTGCAGTAAAGGAAGAAGTTTGACTTGCGTTGACTTGTAAAAGAAGGAGAAGCAGCGAAGAAGGATTTTGTGACTTGGTCTTGGAGAGGTCATTTTGTCAAGGGTCTAGGTCATGGTCTTGGTGTTCGTCAATTGAAGTTTCTATAAGAAGAAGAATTTGTTTGGGTTTTCCTCTCAATTGGGAGAGGTTTTGGCCTTGGCTGATAGCCTACATTGTGTGTCTCTTGTTTCTTTATGGTTTATGCATTGGTAACTGTTTGATGAAGAAGAACACTATAACAACTTAAGTAAAAGATCCTAATCTAAGAAGTAAAAAGCATTGACAAACAATTATGTATCATAGAGAAATCACCTAATTGCTTTGCCCTAGATTTCTCAACAACTTGCTGGCATGTACTTTGCCTTTGCTGAGCTAAGTGCCATTGACTACTGTACCACAAGATCATGGCTGATCTCAAGCTAAAGAAACATCTATATGTGGATTTTTTTGGCCACAACACTCCCCACGCAATCGGAATCTGTGTAACCCTGCAACTCCACTCCTCCAAATCTGATATATCTCAATCCAAAGTCTATTGTTCTTTGCAGGTACCTAAGCACATGCTTTGCTGCCACCCAATGAACCTATCTCAGCTCCACCATGAACTGGCTGAGTCTGTTCACAACAAAACATATACGTGGCCTAGTGTTAACAAGATACATCAAGGAACCTATTAGCTTCTTGAATAGTATTGAATGGAGTTAGAGAGTAAGGGTTCTGTCTAGTCTATGATGCCTAGACTAGCAGAGGGACCCACATATTTCCACTATCATAGATTTATTTATTTCCTATGTATTGACTTAGGAAAATATTATTTTTCCAAAGTCAAATTATAATTTGATCTCAGCCTTATGTTTTAAATTATTCTTAGCATTTGGGAGTGCTAGGTGGGGCTTAGGTCGAGTTATAAAGGGGAGATAAGGCAACTGGTGGAAAGATCGATTTTGCGCAGAATTGTGTGTGTTCTTCTCAACATTTGCAGCCCCAGTGTGTTCAATGATTAGGGTAGTCAAACCAGTGCAGAGAGGGCAAGGAAAAGAGGCATTCAACTCTCAGAGTTTCCAGCCAGCAGTCACCTTCAACCAGGTCGAGTTTCTCAGTGCAGGAGGGCCATACGGATTCCATTTAGCGGTCAAGCAGAGAGGGTTGGGCGTAGGGAGAGAAGACCAAGAAGGCAAGGTGCAATCTAGTTTGGGCGCTGAGGGTTTTTTAGAGGTTGCTGAGTGAAAGGGAAGTTTCTCCCTCAATATTGTAATTTTTCTGAATAGAGCAATTTCTAAAGAAGAAATAAAGAACAAACACATTGCATGTTTTCCCCAGTTGGGGTTTGCATTCAACTCTCAGATTTTCCAGCCAGCAGTCACCTTCAACCAGGTCGAGTTTCTCAGTGCAGGAGGGCCATACGGATTCCATTTAGCGCTCAAGCAGAGAGGGTTGGGCGTAGGGAGAGAAGACCAAGAAGGCAAGGTGCAATCTAGTTTGGGCGCTGATGGTTTTTTAGAGGTTGCTGAGTGAAAGGGAAGTTTCTCCCTCAATATTGTAATTTTTCTGAATAGAGCAATTTGTAAAGAAGAAATAAAGAACAAACACATTGCATGTTTTCCCCAGTTGGGGTTTCTTGCGTATCTCTGGTGTCATTGTGTTGTCTTCAAATTTTATTTTCCGCTGTGCAATCTAGTTTAGAATACTCAGTATGTTTGGTGAATGTATTTGAAGGTACTAGTTTCAATTTCTTAGGGTAACCCAAAAGGTCATTTAGAGAATAAAAGGCGAAGAGAAGAGGAAAAGATCAATTCATTCTTTCATGAGCATTTGAGAGAAAGAGAAGAGAGAGGAAGGAGAAAATTTTTGAGTAGTGAGGAAGTGAAGAAGAGGAGCAACAAGACATTTCAGCAAATCTGGGCAGCAACATTTATTGGCACGCATCCCAAGGAAAAACCATACAACAAGAGAAAGGCACAGAAATCGAGGAAGAGGGACAACAAATTCTGGGCAACAACATTTATTGGCACGCATCCCTAGGAAAAACCGTACAGCAGGAGAAAGGCACAGAAATTGAGGAAGAGGGACAACAAGTTCTGGGCACATTTTTCGACGCTGACCGTACAACATTTAATGCTGTAAAAATTTCTGTTTTGGATGTTTGTTGATTGGCACGATTTTCGAGGTGGAGTTTAAGCACGAAAATCAAGATAAGTTCTAATTTGGTGGTTGCTGGAATTTTTACTGTGTATTTCAGTTTCTCTGTAAAAGCATTTTCAGAAATAAAAAAGAGCTCTCAAGCTGGTTTTCCCCAAGAGTTGTAGGGGGTTTTCCAGGGTCACATTGACCAAAAATCACTGTGTTATTTTCTGTGTGTGACTGTCATAATTTTGCTGTGTTTTATTTATGCAATTTCAGTGGTTGCGAAATCTCTAAATTTGTGTTTTCAGAAAATTAATGTCATTTCCAAATTTTAAATTTTTTTATGAAGCTTGGATTTAAAACTAAATGCATGGAGTGATAAGGAAAACTGATAACCGGAGTGGGGGTTGAAATTTCTTCATGGTATCAGAGCTTGGTTGGCTGAAAAGTGCAGTTTGGGACAACAAAGTGAAATTTACAGCAAGCTGATTTTTACACACAAAATAGAAACCTTTACCGCAGATTTGAAAATTTCAGTTTGGTAGGACAGTGAAACATGTCTTTGGGTTTGAGAGTTGAAGATAGGTTGGATGGGTAGAACAACTACAGTGCATGGAAGGAGAGAATCCAAAGCATCTTTGAGGAAGCAGAAGTTTGGGGCATTATGGTAAATACCACACAGAACCCTGTACAGTTGGCAGAGTTTAACAAAAAGAATGCTAAGGCAAAAAATTGATTCTGGAAGGAATCAAAGATCATGTCATTCCTCATGTGAGAGGAAAGGCTTATGCACATGAGATGTGGACAGCTTTGACCAATCTTTACCAGAGTTCAAATGAAAACAGAAAAATGGTCCTAAAGGGGAAACTGAAGGCCATTAAAATGGCTAAGACTAACAGTGCTACAACATACCTCACAAAGATCACTTGAGTGAGAGATGAGTTGGCAGCCAAACAGGTGGAGGAGGATGACAATGTGGCATTGTTAGCAAGAGGCAAGAAGGGCAGAGCAAAGAAGCAAGCTTCCAACACTGGAGGCAAAAGCAAAGGTAAAAGCAAGCAACAGAACAAGGAGAAGGACTATTCCAAAGTCAAATGTTGGAATTGTCAAAAGTTGGGACACTATGCTGTTGTGTGTCCGGAGAAGAAGAACAAGAAAGGGAAAGACAAACCCATGGAAGCTTCTGCAGAAATAGAGAGCTTTTTAGAGAGATTTGATCGGGAGTTTGGGTTCATATCTTGTGAGGCCACTGGTGCAGGATCACCTGCCATACAGGTTCAGAGGGAGTGTGCATTCCCCGCTACTAGTAGAGCATCTTATAGCATTTGGTATGTTGATAATGGCGCTTCCTGCCACATGATAGGAGTCAGAGAGTACTTCTCAGAGCTTTCAAAGGGTGATACTGATATGGAGGTAGTACTTGGTGATGACAGCATTGTTAGAGCAGTCGGTGTGGGGACATTGACATTTGATAGGGGACCCAAACCTCCCTTAAAAGTGTCAAATGTTCTATGTGTGCCTGGAATGAAGAAGAAACTGATATTCGTCTCAACACTTGAGGATAGAGGGTATGATTTGTTGTTGTTCATGAGAGGGTAGGTGCTTATATATCCTAGGGGAACTCCAGCTTCTTCAACTAAAGAGATTGGTGTGCGCCATGCCAAGGTGTACAAGTTCTCATTCCAGCCCCTGATGGCATTGAGTAGCTGCACCCGAGACAGGACCGACAATAGATCTAACAGTTCAGAGTTGTGTGAGATTTGGCACTGCAGGATGGGGCATATGTATTGTGGGGTCTTGAGTACATTGTGGGAGATCACCACTGGTGTGCAAGATTTCAGTTATGATCACCTTGATTTATGCAGAGGATGTGCTATGGGGAAGTTTGCCAGATCCCCTTTTCCCAGTAGTGACATCAGAGCGATCGGGATCCTTGACTTGATTCATACCGATGTGAGTGGTTGGATGTCTCATGTATCCTTGAGTGGCCATGAGTACTATGTTTTATTCATTGATGACCACTCCAGGAAGACCTGGATTTATTTCTTGAAGACCAAGAGTGAGGTCTTCAAGCAGTTTCAAGAATTCAAAGCTCTTGTGGAGACCCAAATAGGTAGGAAGATCAAGGTCCTCAGGTCGGAAAATGGAGGGGAGTATACCCTTGGTGAGTTTGTTGATTTTTGTGCTGAGGCAGGCATTAGGAGGGAGTTCACAGTTCCTTACTATCCCTAGCAGAATGGGCTTGCAGAGAGGAAGAATAGATCCATTGCAGGGGCTACCAAAGCCATGCTTCATGATCAAGGGTTACCTTTATTTTTGTGGGCAGAGGCCTGCAAAACTACTATGTACTTGTAGAACAGGAGTCCACATCGTGCCTTGGGGAATGTGACTCCAGAGGAGGCTTTTTCTGGGAAGAAGCCTGATGTTGGGCACTTTCGTATCTTTGGGTGCCTTACATATTCCTATGTCCCCAAGGAGAACAAGACCAAGCTAGAGCCCACTGCAGACAAGGGCATCTTTGTGGGTTATAGCGAAACCTCGAAAGCTTATCGGATTTATATTCCTGTGCAGAGGAAAGTGGTTGTCAGGCGAGATGTGAAGTTCAAGGAGGAGAGAGCTTTCAGGAGGTCACGGGAGTTAGAGTATCCAAAGTCACCGAATCCTCAGGAGCAGCTGAGTTAGTCACAGGGATCCAGTGGTCAGGGATCAGGAGGTACATCGATTATAGTGTCAGGTCCATCAGTGAGCAGTGGCTCTCAGAGTCAGGTGGGTGGTTCTTTGGGCAACATGCAGGGCAGTCCGCAAAGCAGTTCACAGGGTAGTCCACTAATGGATAGTTCGCACGGTACTTCAACATCTACAGGCACAGGTCCAGGCATGAGGTCAGTTGACAGGCCTTCAGGAGTTCAGGCTTCTGATGATGATGAGGATTCTTTCACTCCGGTGGGAGAAGCACGCTTAGGGAAGAGGAAGCCCAAGTGGCTTCAAGATACCTTGTGCGAGGCCACATCAGTTGTTGGGCCAAAGAGACAGGTTAGAGAGAGTAAGCCACTTGAGCGGTTCTATAGTTACATGGCATTGGTAACAAGCGTTGTTGACTCCGAGCCTTCTAGTTATGAGGAGGCAACCAATGAGCAGGTCTGAAGAGAGGCCATGATGGAGGAGTATTCTTCTATTATGAAGAACGATGTTTGGCAGGTAGTGCTGAGGCCTGAAGGTAAATCAGTTGTTACTTCTAGATGGCTCTACAAGATAAAGCATGCTACAGATCGTAGCATCAAGAAGTTCAAGGCTCAATTTGTGGCGAGAGGGTTCTCACAAGTAGAGGGAGTTGACTATGAGGAGACCTTCACTCCCGTCGCTTGGTATACATCTATTCTCTCCATTATATCGATTGCAGCAGAGATGGGTTGGAAGATCCACCGGATAGATGTGAAGATTGCATTTCTCAATGGCTTCATTCAGGAGGAGGTTTATATTGAGCAGCCGCAGGGCTTTGAGGTGCATGGGAAGGAGTCCCATGTATGCAGATTGAAAAAGGCAATCTATGGCTTGAAGCAATCTCCTAGAGCTTGGTACTAGAGGATTGATACATACTTGCAGCAGTTGGGTTTCACAAAGAGTGAGGCTGATCCGAACCTATACTTCATTGTGGTGGGTGAGGAGCCTCTCATTCTGGTGTTGTATGTTGATGACTTAATCATCGCTGGTGCAGAGAGACTCATTGAGGGCTGCAAGAGAGATCTTGCTTCAGAGTTTGAGATGAAGGATATCAGTTTGATGCATTATTTTCTGGGATTGGAGGTGTGGCAGGAGGAGGGGCATTTCTTCCTGGGACAAGTGAAGTACATTGTGGATATTCTTAGCAGATTTCACATGTAGGACTGCAAACCCATGTCTACACCTATGATCACTCATTGGAAGAAGCTTCACGCTTCTGATTCCGAGTTGGTGGATCCTACTCTATACAGATAGTTGATTGGTTGTTTGATGTATTTGGTCAACACTCGACCAGATATATGTTTTGCAGTTAACACTGAGTCAGTTCATGTGTGAGCCTAGGAGAGTGCACTGGGTGGCTGCAAAACACATTCTTCGTTACTTGCAGGGGACTGTGGATTTTGGTCTGGATTATAGATAGGGTGATGGAGTGAGACTGGCAGGGTACACGGATTCAGATTGGGCAGGTTGTGCTTCAGATAGGAAGAGTACTTCCAGGTGTTGTTTTGGGTTGGCTTCGGCAGTTGTGTCGTGGACCAGCAGGAAACAACAGTGAGTTGCATTGAGCTCAGCTGAGGCAGAGTATATGGTTGCTAGTTTGGCTAGTTGTGAGACCATATGGCTTCGCAAGGTGTTGTTTAGTCTATTTGGTTAGGCATTGAGACCTTCAGTAAATTACTGTGATAATTAGAGTTGCATAAAACTCACGAGAATCTAGTTTTTCATGATAGGTCAAAGCATATTGAGATCAAGTATCACTTCATTAGAGACTATGTCCAAAAGGGAGCTGTGAAGCTTGAGTACATTTCCACAAATGAGTAGGTAGCAGCAGTGTTGAAAATAGCGATATCGACAAAGTATCGACGAGGGTCCAGAAAACATCTTATCGGCAATATTGGCAAAAATAACGACAAATATCGGCAAGCATAAAAAATGCATAATATATTCATTTTTTTTCTTCAGATTTTTAAACATATAAAGCAATAACAACATGAAATAAACACATTGGCACATAAATATGAAGAAGGCACTGATATATATGATGTCAAATAGAAATGATACATCAAAGGCGATACCAAATCCTTCTGATTCTTGATAATTGTCCATTCAAGGACTCAAATGTGGAGAACCAATACAAAATAACATCACATATATAAAAGTATCTCATCATCATGAGTTATATGTAGCATAACAAATAAAACTAGTAGCTATCTATCTGAAATCACTGCCCTCTCCCCCTTTTACGGGAAAACATGATGGGTTGTTTGCCAGGCCTGCCCCTAGTAGTAGAAGGCCTTGGCCCTGCCTCTGCACCTAATGTCAAATAATGAGTGCTAGGTATGGAGCTGTGCTCTCCTATACCTATAGCAGATGGTGTTGATGCTGATGCTCCCGCAGTGTCCTCCTCCTGCTCCTCCTTCGAGTTCTCCTCCTCTTGCTGCCTCTGTTCTAATGGATCATCTGGTTCTAACCATGAAGGTGACTCCTCCAAGATGGGCTCCTTAGATTCCACCCTCCACTGAGACAATACATCAATATTGCCTAAGGAAATGGCAACTGGATCCATTGGTGCTTCTATTTGCCTCACTCGAAGTCGGATGTTGTAATGCACATACACTAAATCATTGAGGCGTGCGAACTCCAACTTGTAAGAGTGTCAAAAAAATTAATGAGTCTTGACTCTTGACTCTTGACACTTGAAGGTCATAAATTAAAAATTACAATAAGTGTAATTGCTCAACAGAAGGCTGGAGCTCAAAGTTATACCTATTGCGCTTTTTTGTGTGTATTTTTTCAAATACACTCCAATTGCGCTCACACCCTGAAGAGCTACATGTTTGACTCAAGATTCTTATGGCCAATTTCTGCAAATTTGGTGACCTTCCACCATAGGCTTCGCCACCAAATATCTACAACAAAATAAAGAAATAAAAAATTCAAAAACTTAAAACAAAATTAAACTTTCAAATAAAAGTTACATAATTGAATTAAAAAAAATAGAATTATAAGTAAGGAAATTCTAAATTGAAAATTCTAATTTCTAATGTGTGATGACTTGTCACTTACGTGGCATGAAGAGGGTCCTTTTCCTAATAGCATCATCAAAGCCAAATAGGGCAACACAATCCCGATAAAACTGTATCTCGTTTTTGATTTTGCTATGAAGCTCAGGATCAGGTACCATCCTATGAATACAGGAATGGAGCCCTTCCATCACCTCGCCATCAAAATCAAAGCCGCATTTGTATGAAAATGCAGGGATGAGGAAGAGTGCTGTTGCATAAATGGGTTGATGAAGCATCCCTATCCATCGACTATCAATCACATCCCATAACATCATATGCTTATCAAGGGCAACAGAACCCTTGTCTGCATAATAAGAACGAATGGCCTCATACAAATAAGCCATTGCAGGCTTCTCCCCATCTACCAATCTGAGAACCTTTACTATAGGTTCACTAACTGAGCATGCTTCTTCTACTCCATGCCAAAACGTCTCAGAGTATACGATTTTTGCAATGGCTTTCCCGTCTTGCCTCCTGCTGTATCTATAATTTCGCTAGTCATCAAACACAAACATTTGCTTCAACTCGAACTGACATCGAAGCAAAGACTAAAGAGTAATAAAGTTTGTGGCAAAACGTGCGATTGCAGGACGCCGCAACTCCTTGTTTCTAGTGAACTTCCTCATGAGGCTAAGAACAAAAGCATGGTTATAAATAAACTTGGGGACGCTCCTAGCCATATCAACCACCTCCTTGATGAAGGAGAGTTTCCCCATATCCTCAAGCAACAAATCGAGACAATGTGCTGCACATAGAGTCCAAAACAATGTGCGATGCCTCTCCATAAGCATCTTGTCGGCAGACACATAATTAGCTGCATTGTCTGCTATGACTTGCAACACATTCTGCACACCAATCTCTCGAATGAACCCATCTAACAACTCACATATCGTTGCTACATCTTTGATATGTTCTGATGCATCCACCGATTTAATAAACATGGTACCTTTAGGACAATGTACCAAGAAATTTAGAAGGGTCCTACCCTTCCTATCGGTCCAACCATCAGACATCACTGTGCATCCAGTAACTTCCCATGTTTTTTTCAACTCCGCCAATCTAGAGTTGATGTCTTGCTTTTCTGCATGAAGAATTGGCCCCCGCAACTCCTCATATGTAGCACTTTTGTACCCTGGGCCCATAATAGCAATAGCATCACACATTGGCTGCCAAAATGTTGGTTTTGGTGATGCTGAGAGGTAAGTTGCTCTAGAATAGACACCTCCCCATGACTCTATCTGCTTCTTGCTTCTCCTTTTTTTTAACAAGTGATTTATGCCAGGTTGTGATCCATGTCCTATTCGTGGAACAAAAAATGATGACCTCGCACTAGCAGTAGTAGGTAATGCTGTGGAGCCCCTCCCACTACCCTCAACATCAAAATCAGGAGAAGATATCCCGAAAGATCTACCTGCACGTTCAGCCTTGTTTCTTTCTGTCTTTTTCATCAATTGCCTTAAGAGCTTTTTGTATAAGCTTTGGACTAGAAACTGTACAAATCCCAACATCATGTCCAGTGAGTCTAGCCAGATGGTATTTCAATCGTGTAACCCCTCCTGTCATCTTGGTCCCACACAATTTGCATGTAAGATATGCTCGATTTGTCCCACCATCAGGCTCCCCATACTCCTAGAATGGGTCCAAGGCTTTTGGCATATTTGAATTTTGTAGTGAGCTAACTCAAACCTAGGGCACCCAAAAAAAATTGGAATTAATAAGTAATAACTACATCATTTTACAAAATAATCCTTTGCTACATTATTTGCAATGTGAATTCAATGAAAAACCATAAATGACAATAAGAGGGTGTATTTGAAATTTAAAAAAAAATGGAGTTTGCTCTCCAAATATGGAGAAAAACCTTGCATTTGCTCATGGGCATGAAAATCATAGCATATGGAAAAAAAACAAGCAAAATGATTGTAGGCAAATAGGCAAGTATAATCCTAAAACTATAAAAAAATTCATAAACATAGGGGTTTATTTGAACATACTTGTTAATGGAAGAAATGAAATTGTCTCACTATTCTTCAAGCTTAGATCAACAAAATCTTCGCTGTTGGTGGCGATAATGGATATTCAACACTCAAACCCTTCTTGGCAGCAAGCACATAGCTCTCCCCTTGCTTCTCCAGCAATCATAAATGAAAATGATTGGAAAAAAACAAAATTGGACTTTTCTAGCCGTGGCGGCATTTTTTGTTGTCTCCTGGCGATATTTTAGGTCGTAGCGCGTTATTTCCCCAAGATATCGCCGATATTTTGGAAATATCGCTATATTTTCTGGGAGACAAAATATCGCAATATTTCCTCGACGATGTCTCGTCTCCCCGAAAATATTGCGATATTTTCGAATATCGGCTATATTATATATGCTGGGTAGCAGACATTTTCACCAAAGCCTTACCACGGGGCAAGCATGTATACTTCAGAGACAAGATGGGAGTGGTGAGGAACACTTTCCTCGGTAATAGGGAGTGTTAAAATTTGTGTACCAGAGGACAAGTGGTTCCCTAAGGCTTTGACCTTTGGCCTAGGGAAAAGTGTCTAAATTTATTTTTTACTTTTCTCCTAAAGTAACTTTGTAAGTGTTTAAGTCAATTTAATTTAAAAGTGACTTTATAAGTGTTAAAGTTACACTTTAATTTAAAAGTGACTTTATAAGTAGTAAAGTTACATTCTAATTTAAAAGGTGATTTCATTAAAGTGAATGAAGAATTAGAAAGTGAAAAAGTGACTGGAAATAAAAGGCTAAGTGGGTCTTTATTTAAGTGGGTGAGTTAAAAAATAGAAAGTGAGAATTAAATGCACATTTATTTTCATCCTTAGATCTAAATGAATTTCAGCCATTAGATCTTAGGGTAAACCAAAAGGTCATTTAGATAATAAAGAGAGAAGAGGAGGAAAAAATCAATTCATTTTTTCATGAGCATTTGAGAGAAAGAGAAGAGAGAGCAAGGAGAAAATTTTTGAGCAATGAGGAAGTGGAAAGGAGCAAATCTGGGTAGAAACATTTATTGGCACGCATCCAAAGTAAATATCGTACAACAGAAGAAAGACACAAAAATCGAGGAAGAGAGAACAAGTTTTGGGTACATTTTTCAAGGCTGGCCATACAACATTTAATGCTGTTTTATTGCTGTAAATTTTTTTGTTTTGGCTATTCATTGATTGGCACGATTTTCGAGGTGGAGTTCAAGCATGGAAATCGAGATAAGTTGTAATCTGTGGTTGCTGGAATTTTATTGTGTATTTCGGTGTCTCTGTAAAAACATTTTCAGAAATAAAAAAGAGCTCTCAAACTGGTTTTCCCAAGAGTTGTAGGGGGGTTTTCTAGGGTCACATTGACAAAAAATCATTGTGTTATTTTCTGTGTGTGGTTGTCATAATTTTGCTGTGTTTTATTTTCTGCAATTTCAGCAGTTGTGAAATCTCTAAATTTGTGTTTTCAGAAAATTATTGTCATTTCCAGATTTTAATTTTTTTATCATGCTTGGATTTAAAATTAAATGCATGGAAGTGATAAGGAAAACTGATAACCGGAGTGAGGGTTGAAATTTCTTCAGAAATGCCATCACAAAAGGTAACTGTGATTTGATGTTTTTTGTTTCATTTTTGAACAACATCTGGATGTGTTGATACAAGGCTACCGAAGGAAGGTTGTAGATGTCACCTACAACTAAGCACTCATGTGGCCGAATGAAAAATCCTAGAGGAAACACGACTTGAAAGAGGTAGCTGTATGAGGAAAAAGCTAGATGTGGATTAGAGGATCACTTTCCGACAAAGAGAAGGATGACATGACCGATGTGGCTCGTGAAGGAAAGTGATGGATGGCCGATGCCCTACGAAAAGATGAAGGCTCCATAATGTTGAAGATGAACTTCATGACATTGAAGGAAGGAGCCTCACAAGTAGCTGATAGTCCCATGATCTCCACCTAGAGCAGAAAGCTGCTAGAAGCAAGTGTTGGAAATACTGAGAGGGGAGTGAATCAACATTTCTTACCAATTAGCACTTTATTAATCTTTTCAGAGCATTAGTTAATCTTCAGTTATTTCAGTAAGAGCAATAAACAACAATGCAAAAATAGAGATAGTAGGCACAAGATTTTTAGGTGGAAAACCCCCTCTGAGTCGAAAACCACCGAACACTTTTCTAATAAGTTCTTTAATCTTCAGCTCCAATTGAAAAAAAGCTACGACTTCCTAGAACTTTAGAAAAACATTCTTCTCCAGCGACCATTGGAAGGATGCCCCAATGCCCTTGTTTTATCAGCAGTCCGCTGAAAGGATGCCCCAACACCCAAGTGAGCCACAACTCACCCTAGCACCCCCCTACCAGCCTAAAGTGTTTACAGGCCCCAACCTGAAGGTGACTTCATTCACCAGCCTAGCACCAGCCTAGCATCACCCTACCACCCTATAAAGTCAAAATAAAATAAAATAAAAATGTGGATTCCCATACTAGGAACAATGATCCACGTACAATGCTATATAATGAATTGACAGACAATACTAGGACCATACCCTTATCCCGATAGACACTAACAATAAGACTGACTCTCCCCAACAATGCCTTTTACAACTCTTAGGCAACTTGACTCTTTACAAAATATGGGCTCCCATACTAGGGATAATGGCCCAGTTACAATGATTGGACTCTTGGCCTTGACAATGCTTCTTAATACATGGGACAACTGTTGATGATGTGACAAGGATGGCTGCTTTGTCTCCAAGAAATGTCTTTGTTGTAAGGCTGCCTTCAAGAGATGATGATGAATGGTTATTAATTGTCACTTCAAGTTCTTGTATGCCCTTGAGTCTTCTTCCACCTGTAGTAGCTTGTTCCTTTTATGCTGTCCTTACACAGTTGCTGCTGATGTTCTACTGCTGTAATGCTTTTGTTCCGGCTTCACTGATTCACTGCTTGTGCCTCTATCTCCATTGGTCCACTGCTTATCCCTTGTGCTTATGTATTGCTTTCATTGTAAGAAGCACTCTTTCATGCTGCTCTTTGAGATCACAGTTCTGTCCTGAACTGTTGTAGGTGCTCACACTGCTGGAGGGTGCTTGGAGAAGATCTGTACCTGCAATTTGAGATATACCCAAGGCGAATCCCAATACCCAAAAGAAAATGCCAA
The DNA here is from genome assembly GCA_031772625.1 of Pinus tabuliformis. NCBI lineage: Eukaryota > Viridiplantae > Streptophyta > Pinopsida > Pinales > Pinaceae > Pinus > Pinus tabuliformis. The sequence goes on from CM062816.1 coordinate 2,065,580,095, forward strand.
TAACCCTTACCAGAAAATTTACTTACCTTTGCCTTGAAGTACTGAAGCTTGATCTTCCACCTGCAACAGATGATTATTAGACAATTTTAATGCAACAATAAAAGGAGCACAACGATTCTTACTTGGACTTTGCTTGATGCCACTGAGATCTTTAATAGTGCTCAGGACAGACATAAACGATCCCAAAACCTTTGCTGCTTCCACATCTTGATAACCTGTGCAAGTTAATCCTAATACAGACCCTAAACAAACCTAACGTACATGAACCTAAGATCTAAAAACAATGCCATACACAGTCCTCACGATAATGACCTACCAGACCAAAACAATTTTTTTACAGTCTTAAAATGACCTAAAACCTTTTTGCTGATCTGCAATTTAGGATTTTGTTCTTCAGGATTTTAGCGGATAACCAGGTCAAGGTTGTGCCATGGTTATCTCTGCTTGGGTCTCCAATGTAGAAGATCCTTGTTGTTCTTGTGATGCCAAGAATGAGCCTCAAATAAGACCGAAACACACCTTCAATCTTAAGAGACGACACCAAATCTGCTTCAGATATCTGCGTTGATAGCCCTGTATGGTGGCCGAAATCTTAGAGAGTAATTTTTCTTATTCGTCTAAGCACTCTTATGGTAGGTATGAGAAGTTTCCTTTTATAAGCCGAGAGGGGGTTCCTTTAAAAGATAACCATTGGAAATAGGAGGGCTTTTTAAGGATTAAGACTCAAATAAATCATGCCTTGTGCACAAGTTAATAAATGACTGCTAGCTCTTTTGGAATTTTCAACCTTAATTATGCCGAGACCTTTTGATTTTCCTAGCCATTAAGGGTTTCTTAGTATACCGTTGGAGAAAAGAATAATCCCTTAAAATAATGTTAATTCATTTGATAATAATAACTAACCCTTAATATTGTGTTAAGGATCTTTCTTAGAAATATAGAACTTTGAAATCAATGATTGGCTTAGTGCATATGGTCCTGCCTAGATTGTGAAGTCAATAATTGGTTTATTGCTTTTGGTTCTAGAATTTATTCAACTTATACATGGTGAGATTACGATGAGAAGCCCTGCCATATATTGACAACCGTTGGTGAATAAGGTGTCATGTCTCTACCCCTTGGGGTTTTAGCCCACAAAACTAGGTTTTCAACTTCAACCTCAATTTTCTCTCAAACTAGGAGGAACCACGAGGCATACCATATATCAACGAAAACATCTCATCGAGGAGAATCTATCTAGAAGGATCTTGACACAAGATTCCATGAATTGCCATGTCAAATTTGCCATGGAAGATCGGGGTAGCTCTTGGTGCTACTTGGGTTGACATCAATGACAACCACCTATCAACAACAAGTCCTTGGTTAAGAGGGAGCTTGGACAAGTCCCTGGATAAGAGGGAGCCTGGGTACATTCCTTTTCTAGGAATTGGTACATTCCTTTATATGAATGGGTATATCCTCCCTAGTTGAGAGGGAGAGATAGACACATCATTTTTGTCTTCACTTTAGGAAGAAAAAATGGAGGATTGGGTAAGCATCTGACATATGATACTCTTTGAGGATGAGATAGGGCATCCAAGATAAGAGTAGTCGAAGAGGACCGATATTCTTTGAGGACTGGGAATCGAAGATAAGCATAGTCCTGGAAGGGCATACTATGTGAACACTCAGGTAGGGTATCTACCTTTGAGAGACAATGGTGAAGGTGTCTATAAGTCGTTGGTCTTGCCGGCATTGTGCTCTTATCTTGTGGAGAGATAGCGCTGTTAGTCAAGACCTTGCTATGTGATAATGTTGGTTGATATGATGCTAAACAGATGGGTTACCAATCTGACTCTTCTGATGAGAATTCTTCAGATTGAGAATGTCTAAGTACCTTATATGAATCAGTGATGATAATATCGGTGAGATATCACCGAATATCGAAAATATCACGATATTTTTAGCGAGCTGAAATATTGCCAATATCTTGGCAAAATATCGCGTGACGATATAAAATATCGCCGGGCAGGCGAGGCCGTGGCTAGAAAAAGGGAAATTTGCCTTTTTTTCCTCATTTATGTTTCTGAGTGTTGGAGAAGGAAGGGGAAGACTTTTGTGGTGGTTGTCAAGGACGGATTGAGGATCAAACAACGATTATCACCACCAACTAAATTTTTTCTGTGGATCAAAGATTGAAGAACAGTGAGACAAACTTCATTTCTTCCATTAATAGGTATGTTCTTAAAAATCCCGATGTTAATCATTTTTTCATAGATTTGGGGTTATGCTTGTTTGCCTCTTTGCGTACCAACATCTTGTTTCTTTGTTTTTTTTCCATTTGCTATGATTTTAATGCCCATGAGCTAATGCAAGGGTTTTCTCCATATTTGGACAACAAGCTTCATTTTTTTTTCAACTTTCTTATGCACCCTCTTATTGCCATTTTTCATTCACATTGGAAATAATGTAGTAATTTTTTTTAATTGAGGTGGTTATTACTTATTATTTTTTGTGTTGGGGGGTTTAATGACAATTTTTTGTTTTTTTTTTTGTGCCCTAGGTTTGAATTAGTTCATTACAAATTTCAAATATGCCAAAAGCCTTGGACCCATTTTGGGAGTATGGGGAGCCTGTTGGTGGGGAAAATTGGGCATATCTATCATGCAAATTGTGTGGGACCAAGATGTTAGGAGGGGTTACGCGATTGAAATACCATCTGGCTAGACTCCATGCACATGATGCAGATGTAATGCCTTGTATGGTTTCTAGTGCGGAGGTTATACAAAAGCTCTTGAAGCAATTGCTGAACAAGACAAAAAGATAGTTGCTAGGAAGAGGGCATTGGTCTCAGATAGATAGCTGCTAGTTTTATTTGTTTTGCTACATATAAGTTTATAACACATGATGATGAGATATTTTTATATATGTGATGTTATTTTATATTGGTTCTCCACATTTGAGTCCTTAATTGGACAATTATTAGGGATCAACATGATTTGGTATTGCCTTTGATGTATCATTTTTGTTTGACATCATATATATCATTGCTTTCCTCATATTTATGTGCCAATGTGTTTAGTTCATGTTGTTATTGCTTTATATGTTTAAAAATCTGAAAAAAATGAATATATTATGCATTTTTTATGCTTGCCGATATTTGCCGATATTTTCACCGATGTTTCCGATAAGATGTTTTCTGGACCCTCCCCGATATTTTGTCGATATCGATATTATCAACACTGATATGAATTATGAATACCTCCCTAGTTAAGAGGGAGGGTTGAAATATGTAACTGGGTTCGGTCTTCATAATGACATATATAATGATGATTTTATGTATTTAATGAAAAAAGAAAAATAAATTTGTTATTGTTATTCTTGAGGCATGGGTTTCATGTTGAAGGGAAATTTATTTTTAGTTCAAGCTCCCATTGAGAGCTTCGAGGGCTTGTCATTGAGTCTGCAAGTCGAATAAAGTCATTGTCATGTATGAAAGACCCATTTGGCCATGTTACATATTGTAAAAAGAATTTATTTGAAACAAAGTTGAGTCAAAAGACCCTCCAAGACCTCGTTAGTGTAAAGATCAAGTTGGTCTACATGAAGGGACAAGTCGACCTAAAGATATTAATTCGTACTCCTCAAAAGCTATAAATAAGAAGGAACTCGACCTCATTTGAACACACTCTCAAGCAAGTTCGATCTCCTCAAGATAGAAATTGGAAAAAGGACGAAGAAGCAGAAGAAAAACAAGATCAAAAATTTGGGTCTCTCTCTTTCTACATTTGTTGGGCAAGTCGAAGTTCTAAAGAGCTGCTGGGCGAGTCGAAGTGCTGGAAAACTGCTGGGTTGAAGTTTCAGAAGGATTTGTTGGGTAGGTCGAATTTGCGGAAGAATTTGCTGGGCAAGTCGAAGTTGTGGAAAAATTTGTTGGGCAGGTTGAAGTTGCAAAAGAATTTGCTAGGTAGGTCTAAGTTGCAGAAGAATCTGCTGGGAAGTCGAAATTGTAGAAGTTGCTGGAAAGCATTGACTTGGTCTTGGAAGGTTTTGGTTAAGGGTCATAGGTCTTGGAATTTGTCAATTGAAGGTCTATAAGAAGAGAAGAATTCTTGTGGGTTTTCCTTTTAGTTGGAGAGATTTTGGCCTTGGCTGATCGCCTATATCTTGTGTCCTTTCTATTATTGTTATTTATGGTTTGGTAGCTATTTGATGAAGGGAGTACTAATAATAATCAAGTGAAAGAAGAAAGCTAATTAAGTAAAGATACATTACAAACAATTATCAAGTTAAGAGAAATCATCTATTCTAGCTGCCCCTAGTTTTCTCAACACATCCTTAATCAAGTGAGAGAAGAAAGCTAATCAAGTTAAATAAAGATACATTACAAACAATTATCAAGTTAAGAGAAATCATCTACTCTAGCTGCCCCTAGATTTCTCAACACATCCTACATGTATTCCTTTCAAACACTGTTTTTACACTTGCACTGCTTATTTTGCTTACATAAATCACATTTTTGGCTAACCTTGGAATGTGCATAACAACACAGAGTGTTTTGATCTTTCCACCCGTGAGTTTCAACTTGACTTCTCCTTGTCCTATAATTCAAGTTGTCTAGACGTTTCCTAGGAAAACATCACCACCATTATATCTTTCATACTCACAAAACTGCTCCCTGCGAGGAGTCACATGAAAGGATGGCCCCAAGTTGACCAATGATGCCTTATGACTTATATGTGTACTTGAAGAAGCCAAGTGCACATCCCCTCCTTCATCTGTGGAGGTTTTAGCTTTTGTAGAAGGAGCATCATTAGATCTCTTCCCCTTCTCAACAATTTTGGATCTACAATATTTCTTGTAATGCCCTTCTTTTCCACATCTGGAACATACTTTTACAAATTTTCTTGGAGATTTAGATCTTCTACTTGAAAACTTATTTTTATTTCTATTTTGGGAGTGTCCTCTTATAGACAAGGCATTCATGTTTTGACTTTCCATACTTTTTTTTAGTCTCACCTCCTTTGATAACAAGGATGAGACTATTTTATTGAAACTTAAAATCGCTGCATTAATACCTATGGCAACAACTAGGCTATCTTGTGAAGGACACAACAAATTGATACACTTTTCTTTATCTGAAGTCTTAATATCAACAAATAATCGCTGACTTACCATGATATTAAAGATGTTCATATGCTCTATCACCAAGTCTTCATCTTTCATCCTCAGGTTATACAATGTTTTTTGCAGGACCAATTTGTTCATCAGGGACTTAGATTGATATGATGTCCCTAACTTGTTCCACAATGCCTTTGTTGTAGCTTCTCCTGAAGCATTCAATAATACTGAATGTGAGAGACACAACTATATTGTGCTATTTGCCTTTTAATCCAGTTTGGTCTGGTCTTTTGTCGACATCTTTATTGGGGCAATACCATGATCCACAACGATCTGCCTTTTTTTTTACCAACATATTTTCCATTTTGAACTTAAACAACTCAAAACTCCACCCATTGAATTTTTTGATCTCTATCTTTGAACAACTTGCCATTTCCTTTCACCACAAGAATTGATTTCGCAGATTTTCCATTGGTAACAGGGTCTACGATAGGTCCAAGCCAAACTCCTTAGCCTCAAACACATCCCCTTAAAGCCAAAACTGCTTTGATACCAAATGTAGGTTATAACCTTGTACAATTAACTACTGCAAATAGTTTCTCAATAATACAAAGAAGATGCAATGGCATACACACACATTAACAAAGAGATTTTACCCCAAAAACCCAAAACCAGAAAAACTAGAAAGTTTTCAATATATTCATCTTTACAATATTACAACACAATATCTATATCCCGCAGCATCCATAAATTTCCAATCCATTTACCCTAGATTAGAATACAATTGTAGTTGCTTAACTGAAATTGCAAAACCATGGGCTAAACCACCATGTTCCACAAACGTCTAAAAATGAAAATCATTTGCTGAAAATTTCCAATAATGAACGACAAAAACTGCCCTTTTTGTTCTAAGTTTTTCTGTGGTGCTGCCCCCAAACCACAGTGTAGGGGGGTTTGACTGCCCTTATGCACCCCCAGCAGTGGGGAAGGGGGGGCTTCGTCTTCTCTGTGACCCCTTGTGATACCCCTGCTGTGCCTGGTCCAACTTACAACATTTGATAGTAGTCATGTAAAGAATATAACATATACCCAACAATTTGTAGGACATTAATAAAATTGTCTTATCTTGTGCTCTTCTTTTATGTGTAGATGATTGATTTTGGAGTCCGTTTCCTCTGGTAATTTTGCTAATTTTTGTTTATGTTATAGTGTAATTTTATGTCAAGAGTTTAAATTCAGAACTCATGTTAGTAATTTTTGTATATAGTGATATGTAATTTTTGTAGATATCTCTCTCTTGATATTTGTTTTCATATCCATGTATGAGGAGAAATAGAGTTGTTGAACGATGACGAGAGGCTCTTCCATTCATAGATAGGGTTTTGGCTCTAGCAAATTTCTCCTCCAAACATTGTGTTCTTTGCCATGGCTTTCATAGCAAGCTTTGGAAGAGAAGCAACAACATTCTTGGCCCTTATCATGTTTTGTGAGTCATCTTTTTTGTTTTTTGTATTTTTCTTGAAATGCATATCTTGAGGAAACCCATCGATCCCGCCCCCTCATTTTGAGGATGGTACCCAGGGTAAAGCGGGTTCTTTAGGGCTCAAACCCAGTGCAACAATATACTCATTGAGAGCTCAACATATCACTTGCAAGAGTTGATCTTGTGTTGGGAGGATGATAGTTGTCCTCTCAACTGCTTGGGCTAGATCCAATTGACAATTATGTGAAGAAACTATCAGAAAGTCCTGAAGGTAACATTCACTACGTCTCCAAAGAGTAAGACTCTTCCCTTTATTGAGAAAACTTTGTTGAAAAATTTCATGGGTAAAATGGCTGAGCTATTGAATATTGGAGCTTTTGCTGGGAGAACAATGATGGTGCTCTAGAGTGCCTTTGTACTTTCCTTGACATGGATAGAGGAATACTGGCTCCCACTAATCAAAGGGTCAATCAACTTTCTTTTCTGTGGATTAGGCAACATTGCCTTTGATCTAGTTGGAGGAGGATAGAGATTTGATCTTTTGAAATGACCCATACTTTCTTAACGCTCGAGGGTCTGATCTAAATTGATGGATGCTCAACTTTAATCTCTAGCAGGACATTCACCAAGTCAGTCATTGTGTGGGTTTGACTCTAGTGCCTTTTGCTAATCTTTTGGACAATCTAACCTTCTAGGGCATTGACAATAACATTAGAGGGTTTTTGGATATAGTCGTACTAAAGGGGTTTTAGTACTTCTGCATGAATGTGTTGAAGTTGACCTCGAAAAGGGCTTATCAGAAGCCATTAAACTGAATTTGGATGGGTGGTGTCATATTTAGGAGTTGGATGACAAACAACTCCTGTTCAAGTGCAAGATCTGTCATGAGTATGGGCATTTTGGTAGAGATTACGAAAAAGGGCCAACAATGCTGTTTCTATCTCATGAACAACCAACGCAAATAGTTGACAGGAAGGAATGCGTGGAGTAAGCATATTTAGCCTTTTAGCGGAAGGCTCCCGCCTCACCTTCGAAAATGAACTTGGGGGATTGGAAAAGTGGAATCCCAGGAAGTTCATGCTGAGGAGGGTAGGCAAGGAGAAAGCTGACAGATGATGAAAGAAGAGGCAAGGAGGGGTGTAAAGTTGTCCTATTCTTGAACTTCCTTATATATTGCCATTTTGAAGCAAATGCTCAACTTCCTGCTGGTTATGAGAAGGTAGAAAAACCATAAAAGAAGCATAGGAAAGAGAAATTGAAGGAAACAATATGTTGGGCTCACACATCGCTTGCCAAATTTGGTTACTCTCAGTGAGGATTAGCTAAAAATTAGATATTTTTTTCAATGTATCTTTCCAGGCAGTCAATTTGTCAAACAATTTAGATTGCTGTCTCAGTTAATGCAAGAAGCTTGGAAAGCAAAGAGTCCACCTTCCACTCCACTTTGTTTTGAGGTTCGAAAGCCAAGAGGACTGGGGATTATATCTCCCTTTTTTTGTATCAGACTGTTTGGGTATTGTTGGAAATAATACTGAGAGGGGGGGGGGGTGAATCAGTATTATCAAGTTCTTTTAATAAATCTTCCTTATTTATTCTTTGAATTATTTTTGCATGTCAGTACCATAAAATAATGAGCATGAACAAAGAAAACAGATAGTCACACCAAAGAACACAAGATGTAAGGTGGAAACCCAATGTGGGTGAAAACCACCTGCTGCAATATGTCTCTATCTTCTTTCAAATTAGAAACTCCTTTTACAATGGTTTTGTACTGGTGCAGTCCTTTACCAGTACACAGGCTGCAACCCGCAGAGAGCTACAACTCTCTCTCGTTTTCCAGTCTCTCCTGGAAGGGAGCTACAACCCCCTACTTCTTTTCTTTCAAGGACCACTTTTCATAAATTTTCAAACTGGATCCAAGAACATCAAAAACCCATCAACTACACTTGCATCATCAATCTCTGATTTCACCAAAGCCAACCCACATACAGATGTGCAAATATTTCCTTATAACTTTGCAGTTGTTACATCAGACATACCCAGATCATAACATGTGTAAAATAAAACATGCATCTATAATTCAGACCCAGATTATTAGATTTATAGATCAAGCGTATGCCACATATCACAGATCAAAATCATATAGAGATACCACTATTCCAGCCTTAAGATTTTGACCCATCAATAGAACTTATCCTTCTCCTTACGCTCAGGTTCCTTCTTCATTCATATCCAGATCTGCACCAAAACCTAATCACAGTATTCCAGATCTAGCACTTTATCAGATATTCGATAATTCAGAAGATGCTTTGCCAAATGATCTCCTTCCTCTTTTATAGTCTTAGGCCTTTCACAATACCACGGGCCAAAACCATAGGATCAAAAAACTGTTGGACTAATACCATGAACCAACCATGAAAGTACGTGAGATCAACACTTTTGGATGCAATACCACGGGCCAAAACCATAGGATCAAAAACTGTCGGACTAATACCATGAACCAACCATGAAATTGCGTGAGATCAACACTTTTGACGAGGTACCATGGTCGAAAACCATAGGTTCAAATACCAAGGACTAACTACCATGGACCAAAGGTAAGTTCTCCAACATATATGCGCTTTTCCTTGCATGAAAGTGCGTACCATGGTCCAAAACCATAGGTTCAAATACCAAGGACTAACTACCATGGACCAAAGGTAAGTTCTCCAACATATATGCGCTCCAACATATACGCGCTTTTCCTCATAGGTTCAAATACCAAGGACTAACTACCATGGACCAAAGGTAAGTTCTCCAACATATACGCGCTTTTCCTTGCATGAAAGTGCGTGAACTTTTTCTCTACATGAAATAAACTTTTCTCTGCATAAAAGTGCGTGAACTTTTCTCTACATGAAAAAAAACTTTTCTCTGCATAAAAGTGCGTGAACTTTTCTCTGCATATAAGTGCGTGAACTTTTCTCTACACTATAATTTATTATCTGAGATGAGTGGGTTGCCATCAAGTACAACATATGTATCATAATGCCAACAGGTATGGCCACAATCCCCATCCTTTTCTTAAGAAAAATTATAGCCATTATTATCTAAAGAAAAATACTACTTCTCACATCTTGTGGAATTTTTAATTTAGTTGTGTGATCTTTTGTCTATGAAAAGTTTTTAATGGTTATGTTGGGATGTGAACCTCTACCTACACCTGTATTGTGAACATAGATGGAACTCTTGTGCAGGGCTTCTAAACTTGTCTTTTATAACAACACAATGTCATATACATATAAGTAGTAACAGGAAAAAACCTTTGTATCTGCTTGCTTGTACATACATTTAGGATTCCAAGGAAACCCAGTTAGTGTATCTATTAAATATCATCCATTAGATTACGAAGGCCCTTAATTGTTGAGCATATCAGTGAGTAGGTGGATATCGTGACCTCTTATATTAGTGTCCATGGATGTTGACATCTTAATTATATTTTTTGAATGGTTTCCAGTTTCCTATCAAGTGCATAAAAGCTTTATGATTATTTTTGTTGCAGACCATCACTGGCCAAGATAAAGGAGGAATCGCTTTCTTTTGGAGTTGGTCTTACTGGAGCACTTTTCTTCTTACCTGGTACCATTTTCTTGTTTTGAATTTTGTCCACAGTGTATTTGGAATTGAAAATATTATAAACTAATTGGAAATCAACTGATTGTACATCCATCCAGGGCTTTCTGGCTTTTTAAATTCTCTGTGCCTAATATATCTAGGGGAGTTTTTTCTTTTGCTAGAGTAATTTTTTTTGTTGTTGTTTCTGAAGTTTTTTTTACTGGTTTACATCTACCATCTTTTACTTGCTATTGCTACTAGCTCAAGAACATTTTTCAGTTTTTTCATATGCTATTGCCCATAGATATAGTAAAAAACTGATTCATCTTGTGTGTTTATTTTCACAAACTTGTTTCTCGTAACAGAGTTTTCCTAACTAGTAAAATATTCAGTTGGTGATTTGCATTTTACTTGACAGTGATCACCTTATTGGTTTCCGCATATCTGTTGCTGTGGTTGCCTAGTTTGTAGCTTTGTTATGTATGAGCCTGTGAATATATATATTGAGAGTCGAGACCCAAGAGTGTGCAGCCAATGCATTTAGAGAAGTAAACATTTCATTTGGACATCTTAGCCCTGACGTGAAGTTTTGGAGTCTCACATCTGTTTAGATTATTGCTTATGATCTTTAAATTTAGTATCCATGAAATTTGTTTGTAAGTAAAAGTTTTTTACAAACTTAGACAGACCTCTGGATCAAACATGCAGAATTTAGAAGCTGGGCTACTAATGCAGACTTTACATAATGTATAAGAGATGACTGGTTGGTGTGTTTCATCATCATGACCGGTGACATTTTTGCCATTTCAGTTGGTAGTCACGGTTGCTGATTCAAAAAAGTGAAGTGATTTGTGTGTTTATTTAGCTGTTCAATGTTAAAGTCGTGTTAGTTATTTCTCTGTTTGGTTCTACTATGTTGACAATATATTTAAAAAATACAAGAGATGTGGGTAAATCTCTGATATAAATTTCTTCCTCTGTAAACCTTTCACTGGTTTTAAACCTTTCTAAGGTTTATTTCAAGGCATTGAATGTGTTCTCAGCATAGCAATGAGTTCAAAGTGCTGGTTTTTTCTAATTTGTATGAGTTTTGCATTTGAATCTCCTATTTTATCTCAGAAACTTATATGGTACCAGTGACTCAATGTGATGTGTAACAGTGAATCATATGATGCTATGGATTGCTTATTTTTATATCATCTTTCTGTGCAGGGCCATTGTTCCTACTATCCAGGGCTATGAAGATGCTACAGATTTTACAGTTACAGAGCGGTTAAAAACAAGTATTCAGGGAAATCTGGTGTTCTACTTAAGTGTGGGGTCTATTGCTATGTTTGGAGTCGTCATTCTCATTCTCATGCACAAAAGTTGGTAAGATTTCTGAAACATATTTTTGAAATGGCATTTGCCTAATTAAAATAGTATTTCTACAGTGTTAAATCAGAATGTTGCTGGTTTGGTGTGAAAAATTGTGATCCCTGTTGCAAGCAGAGATGCAACAGGACAAAATAAAAAATAGATATTTTCTTGTCTTAATCGTTTTGATATAGATTACCTAACTAATTTCTTGTTGCTCCAAAATTATACAAATATTCTTACATTCGGCAATTGTTTTGACCAACAATGGAACCTAAAGAATTTTAAATATCAGAGTCCAGGTTTCACATTATAGGCTTGTTGCCTGTTGGGTTTTGGTCTGGTGGTTGGGCTGGAGCATTGCCACAATAATGACCCATGTTCAAACCTTGGCAGGCATAGAGTCCTCACGTTTGTAGGAGTTGGTTGTGTTTGATGGCAAAGTGGGATTACCATGATTAAGTAGATTGGGGTTCATACCCATGCTGCAAGAAAAGCATTTGCTCTTCCAAAATAAATTTAAAAAAATTATAAGATTGCTAGTGGAGTCAAATGAGCAACCACGTCGAGATCCCCTTGCTCAAAACTTAAAAGACATCTTCCTGTGCTTAGGTTCAAAACTGCATCATTATCAAATGCGCAATCTATACCCGACAAGGCTTGGTAGGGTTCCTTTACATCCATAATCTCAATAACTTCGGAATTAGCCACAGTGTTCATGCCATCTATATCTATCTCCACATCTTCAACTCTTCCAATAAGGAAACCTCTACTGATTGGCTAATCTCAACTGGATGGGTGACCAAACCAGCTTTGGCTTCCCCATCACCTTCTGAGATTTCTTGGGAAGGATGTTCACATCAAATCCAAGATCCAACATGACATCCTTCATTTCATAACTTGCTCCCTGCGCCATAGGCATCTTGAACTTTCTTCCTGTTTCTTTCTCTTCTTGACTTATCTTATATTTTGATCTGGAAGAGAAGTCGAGATGGGCTTATCATCCTCCAACATCAATATCCATCTGTATAAGATATCTGCTAACCTCCTAGACAGCTTTTGATCACTTAACATTTTTCTACAACATCATAAAGTTCACTCATCTAATTGGCAGACTCATTCTCTGGGCTCATACTAATTTGTGCCTCACTTTGGTGGGGTGGGTGCTGTTGCCGCCTGAATCCACACCTGGGATTATTGTGGAGAAAATATTTAACTCAACTTGGTGTGGCCTTGGGGGCAAGTTTCAAGGTGAGTTGTTGTCACTCAAATCTCAACTCCTCTGTCTAGGCTAATTCCTAGCGAAGCTAATGGTGGTGGACTCTATGAAAATAACTAAGGCTTAACAATTTATGCTAGATAAGTTAAGTTATAGGAGTTAAAATTTAATGATCAAAGATCATCCAAATTAAATAAATATGGAAATAGCAGCAAATGAAATCAAAGCATCATATTAACAATAACCATCCACTGCTTCTACTTGGCTAAGAGCTCATCTTCCTCAGATGTAAGGAAATAGGTTAATGTCCCAAGACCCAGAGGCATCTAGCAGGAGTGAAAGCCTTCCCCCTTACATGCAACCAACGGGTTATTCCAGGTGGCGTGGTTTCACTTGAATAACGGTGATGAGTCATCTTGCATTCGTGGTTAGCAGCTAGAGATGGCTGCCCTCACTGCTGGTTTGACAACTAAGTTATGATAGGTTTTCCCACCTGTGAAAAAAACAATAACCATCCACAAGTAAAAATATTGCAATAATGGACAAGATGGAGTAAAGTAGACCAGCGCCAAATGTAAGGTACTTCCAAAAGTAAATATTCCAAGTAAGGAGATGACTTGAAAGTAATGTTTGGAAGTAAATACTCGGTAAATAAATGCCTAAAAGTAGGGCCAAACTCCATGTGGGTCATCTTATTAATGGCAGCTGATATTTGTCTTGGATCCCTCTCATCGAGAGGTGTAGGATTGATCTAAAGATCATCCGATTCCGATAAGTATTCATGGAGATATGAATTTATTTGTTTTATGGGACAATTCGTCAAGGTCGGCCAACAGCCAAATAAACCCCTTGTGTGCTCCATGTTTTTGTATAAATAAAGGTGCCTTGAATCATTTGAGAATACAACTCTCATGATCTCCCTCTCTCCACTTGTTTTGGGTTCATCTTCTCTGAAGGAAGACGCAGTGGACAGGGTCATCTAAAAGAGAGCCCTAGACGCAGTCATCTAGGAGAGCCCTAACCGCAATCTTGGAGGAGATCTGGCCATAGATCTAAGAAGCCCTAGTTGCAGTCAATAGGAGTTCTAATGCGCAATAAGGGAGCCCTAATCCGCAACAAAGGGAAGGCTCTAATCCGCAGCAAAGGGAGCTCTAACTGCAACAAAGGGAGGGCCTTATCCGTAGCTAATGGGAGCCCTAAACCACTGTTAAGAGGAAGCCCTAACCTGTTGTCAAGAGGAGCCCTGAGTCAAGGCCTTAGCCGCAGCATAAGAAGGACTTCATCCGCAGTAGAAGGGACCTTATCATGGCATGAAGCAACGTGGGCATGGACAACAAGAAGACAGGGAAGCCGGAATCACAAGGAAGAGAGATTCAGGGCTGTATATGTGTGCGTTTGAGTGCAGGTAAGTGTTGTCAGCTTGCCCGAGTTCATGAGGAAGGAAACGCTGCTGTTTGGGTATCATTTGGGAAGGTGGAGTGCTACAGCGAGCTATTGTGCTAGGCTGCAAGCCAGAGCACACAACTGAGGTTGTGTCAAGGACTGTCAAGGGTGGGCAACACCTTCAAAGGGCAGCGTGGCATGAGGGAAAGCTCTTCAAGATAAATTGCAGTCCTAAAAGGACTTATCTCCTGACTGTGTGGTAGCCCTAACTTGAACATAGTCATAACAATAATGGGCAGCAATAGATATGATCAGTGTTGCTAGACATAGGCACTGCAATGGGACAGCATGGCAATGATGAGCTATTATAGCATGCATGGTAAAACATAATGTAACAAGGGTGCAACATGATGTGATGCATAGTACAACACTATGTATGATGTAGCTACATGACTAGATCAGTGATGAGTGCAACATTGGGTGTAGATCCGTGATGAGAGCAGTCTAGTGATTGAGAAGCACAGTAACAGGAGAGCAGCATGAAGTGCATGGCATGGTCATTAGGTCCAGCACTGTGATGATGAGTGCAGCATGGTGTAGCATGGTGAGGTGCAGCATATGGACGAGATGCAACACAATAATAGGTGAAGGAGTCACCTTGGAGAATTAGTTGAAGCAGCATGTCTTCAACTGATCTCATGTAGAGATGATCGATTCTCTTATCTAGAAAGTCAAAGTATCGACTTCTGTTGTAAATGTACTATCTCTCTATCTCTCTGTTGAACTATTGAAGAACATATAAGAAGAATTGATCAAGAGTTTCCCCACATTAGGGTTTGTCCTTGGCTAGCAGCACATCTTGTGTCCTCTTGTCTTTGGCTTGTCTTCTGCGATTTATGTTTATGTTCTATCTGCAGTTTACTTTAATGCTAATGTGATTTCTAATCTAGAAAAGATATTGATCTAACTGTGAAAATTGAAATAAATTTCTCTAAGCATAGAACATACCTAAAATTAACATGGTATCAGAGCTGAGGTGAAGACAAAGCCCAAGCAAGAGTGAAAGAGAAATCGCCAAAGACAGTTGGGAAAGAACAAAGGATCAATGGATTTCACATCCCTCTTCAAATTTACCGAGGGTGAAGTCGAAGCAGAGAATATTATCAGAATGGCGCAACGGAAGTTTTTGATGGCCTACCTGAAGATCACTTCAATGGAAAGACCGATCTAAGGGTGGAAGGAAAGGAAGATGCCTTGGTTGCAATAAGTTCGGCCACTACGCGAAGGAGTATCGAATGGCAGGGACACATCACTTGATAATGATAACAATCATTCTAGGGACATCTTCAGTGATCAGAGGAATGATAGGTAATGTAGGTCATCAAGGTAACGACTGACTCTTCAAAGAAAGCAAGGAACCCCAGGTATGAAGAATCAAATGTTGTTTCTGATAAGATAAAGAAGTGTTATCTTGTATTGGCCCTCTCCTTCAGATTCTTTGGGAATCTGGCTTATCAATTATAGCGCTTCAAGGCACTTCATCTGATAGAAGGGTGCTCTCTCTAATTTGGTAGAGATGGAAACAATTGTCGGATTATACTTGGAGCAGATGCCAACTATCCCGGAAAGGGTGTAAGGAATGTTACCCCTCAATTGAATGAGGGTAACTCGATTCATTTACAAAATCTCTTTTATGTACTCGATCACAAGAAGAACCCGGTGTCCATTTCGGCAATGGAAGTCAAAGGTTACAGAGTGGTGGCATTCGTCGATGAAAAGGTACGTGTTTGAAAATGAAATTTTCAAAGATGATTTTACTCATGAGTTCAGGGTTGGCAATTTGTGTCAAGTTACAGGATGGTCTATTAAGGACCATATCAGTTGACACATCTGATCTATAGCACCAGAGGTCTACTTATGGGGCCCTTCCCAATATGAGTCAGATGGTGACTCAGATGCCTGAATTCAAGAAAAGCATGAAGGTACATGTCTGAGATGTACCGAAGGAAAATATTACAAGGGGACCATTCCCCTCATGCAGCAGGTCCATAGGTTTGGAACAACTCGAGGAGTTTGAGAGTCATGATTGGGAATCTCGTGTATACAAGTGGAAGAAAGCCCTCTATGGCTTGAAGTATAACACCCCGGGCATAGTATGAGAGGATTGATAGCTGTCTGATGAAGCTTAGATTCACTAGGAGTGAAACCAATCCAAACCATTGCTCGAAGGTTGTGGATGATAGACCTCTCATACCGACACCTTCTGAGGAAGACCTATTTTTGACAGGTGCAAACCCTCTGACTTGCAGAAGTAAGAGGGAGTTGGATTCCAGATATGGAATGGTAAATTGCAAGCTCATGACTACCTCGAGGATCTTAACTTTCAGAAGTTATATGGTGGTGTTGCCAGACCAGATTTGGGAAATGCCTTTGAGTTTCATAAACTCATCTGCATTGATGTTCTTGGTGAACTTTTATTTGTATATATGCTTTGCAGTTAGCATGGTGAGCTCATATTTAGTTGAGCCTCACTAGATTGGTGCCAAGAATTTTTTGAGATATTTTCAGGGCACAATCTCTCATGGATTGAGATACACTGCCGGAAATATGAAGTTGCATGATTATTCGAATGCTGATTGGGCAGGCAGTGTGGAGGATCGCTAGAGCACTTCTCAGTGTTGGTTCTCTCTAGATTTTGCTTCGATATCATGGATGAGTAGGAAGCAAAAGTTGATTGCTATAAGCACCGCCGGGACCGAATACATGCCTATGAGTATGATCTTGTGTGAAGCTGCCTGGTTGTGGAAGCTCATCAGTGAGCTGTTTGTACACATGATGAATACCACTATGATTCTTTGTGACAACTAGGGGGGGATTCGATTATTGAGGAATCCCGTATTTGATGATTGCTCCAGCAGATAGACATCAGATACTACTTTATTTGCAATATGGTAAGTCGATGAGCGAGGAGGCTCCATCGCATTGAGACTGATGTACAGGTCGCAAACACTTTGTCAAATCCCCGGGGAAAGGTCAAATCTGTGATTTTCCCGAACCACTTGGAGTCGTTGAGAGACCTTCGTATAAGGGTCCTACATGTTGCATGCATTGAACTTTGGGAGCTCTGGGGGTCTTGGGGTACTTACTAGAGCGACATACGACCACAGGGTGACTCACCGTCCCCTAGTGGTGCGCTATGTACATGGTGGCAGGTTCAACCTTTCCCTGTGATACCTCGTGGCGACTATGGAACAAGATGATTAGTTCTCCTGTGGGTCGGGATGATCAGTTCTCCCGTGGCAACTATGGAACAGGATGATTAGTTCTCCTATGGCGACTGTGGGACATGATGATTCGTTTTCCTGTGGACAGGATGATTAGTTCTCTTATCGAGGCATCCTACCCATGCAGTCTGGGACTCATGGGAAGTACCTCTCATCTGATCAATGAGTAGGGAAATGGGGTTAGGGACCATAGTAGTACTATCGATGGACACATCGTTGTATCTACCATACTCCCTATGCTAGGATGACCTCCATTGATCTAGGATCGATGAAACTGATCTAGGATCAGTATGAGTGGTTTGAGACACTCTCTTGTGATATTGATCTGGGATCAATAAAACTGACTTTAGGTCAGTAAGAGTGATATGACACACTCTCTTCAGATGAAACTGACTTTGGGTCAGTAGAGAATGGTATGAGACATTCTTGATCAATTCTTCTTCATGGTTCAACAGAGCAGAGCAGAACTGAGTAGAGCTCAGCAGAACAGTGCAGGGCACTGATGGCAGAGATAGTACAGTCAGACATATAGATCAGCGGATGTAGTTCTCCCTAGTTGAGAGGGAGTGTTAAAATTGGCAACTAGGGCCAAACTCCATGTGGTTCATCTTATTAATGACAGATGATATTTTTCTTGGATCCCTCTCATCGAGAGGTGTAGGATTGATCTAAAGATCATCCGATTCCGATAAGTATTCATGGAGATATGAGTTTATTTGTGTTATGGGACAATTCGTCAAGGTCAGCCAGCAACCAAATAAACCCCCCATCTGCTCCACGTTTCTGTATAAATAAAGGTGCCTTGAATCATTTGAGAATACAACTCTCATGATCTCCTTCTCTCCACTTGTTTTAGGTTTGTCTTCTCTCAAGGAAGACGCAGTGGAGAGGGTCATCTAAAAGAGCCCTAGACGCAGTCATCTAGGAGAGCCCTAGCCACAGTCTTGGAGGAGATTTGTCCGCAGATCTAAGAAGCTCTAGCTGCAGTCAATAGGAGATCTAATGCGCAGTAAGGAAGCCCTAATTTGAAGCAAAGGGAAGGCTCTAATCCGCAGCAAAGGGAGCTCTAACCGCAATAAAGGGAAGGGCCTTATCCGTAGCTAATGGGAGCCCTAAACCACTGTCAAGAGGAAGCCCTAAACTGCTGTCAAGAGGAGCCCTGAGTCAAGGCCTTAGCCACAGCATAAGAAGGACTTCATCTGCAGCAGAAGGGACCTTATCATAGCATGAAGCAATGTGGGCATGGATAGCAACAAGACAGGGAAGCCGCAGTCACAAGGAGAGATTTAGGGTTGTATATGTATGTGTTTGAGTGCAGGTAAGTTTTGTTAGCTTGCCCGAGTTCATGAGGAAAGAAATGCTGCTGTTTGGGTATCATTTGGGAAGGCGGAATGCTACAACTAGCTGTTGTGCTAGGCTGCAAGCCAGAGCACACAGCGGAGGTTGTGTCAAGGACTGTCAAGGGTGGGCAACACCTTCAAACGGTACCGTGGTATGAGGGAAATCTCTTCAAGATAATCTGTAGTCCTAAAAGGACTTATTCCTGATTGTGTGGTATCCCTAACCTGAACACAGTCATAACAACAATGGGCAACAATACATATGATCAATATTGCTAGACATAGGTCCTGCAATGGGACAACATGGCAATGATGAGCTATTATAGCATGCATGGTGAAACATAATGTAACAAGGGTGCAACATGATGTGATGCATAGTACAACACTATGTATGATGCGACTACATGACTAGATCAATGATGAGTGCAACATTGGGTGCAGATTCGTGATGAGAGCAGTGTAGTCATTGAGAAGCATAGTAACAGGAGAGCAGCATGAAGTGCATGGTATGGTCATTAGGTCCAGCATTGTGATGATGAGTGCAGCATGGTGCAGCACAGTGAGGTGCAACATATGGACGAGATGCACCACAATAATAGGTGAAGGAGTCACCTTGGAGAATTAGTTGAAGCAACATGTCTTCAACTGATCTCATGTAGAGATGATCGATTCTCTTATCTAGAAAGTCGAAGTGTTGACTTCTGTTGTAAATGTACTATCTCTCTCTCTCTGTGCTGAACTATTGAAGAACATATAAGAAGAATTGATCAAGGGTTTCCCCACATTAGGGTTTGTCCTTGGCTAGCAGCACATCTTGTGTCCTCTTGTCTTGGCTTGTCTTCTGCGATTTATGTTTATTTTCTATCTGCAGTTTACTTTAATGCTGATGTGATTGCTAATCTAGAAAAGATATTGAGATAATTGTGAAAATTGAAATAAATTGCTCTAAGCATAGAACATACCTAAAATTAACAATCTGGCAGGAGTGAAAGCCTGCCCCCTTACATACCACCAACGAGTTATTCCAGGTGGCGTGGTTTTCCTTGAATAATGGTGATGAGTCATCCTGCATTCGCGGTTAGCAGCTAGAGATGGCTGCCCTCACTGCTGGTTTGACAACTGAGTTATGATAGGTTTTCCCACCGGTGAAAAAAAAAACAATAACCACCCACAAGTAAAAATATTGCAATAATGGACAAGATGGAGTAAAGTAGACCATCGCCAAATGTAAGGTACTTCCAAAAGTAAATATTCCAAGTAAGGAGATGACTTGAAAGTAATGCTTGGAAGTATATACTCGGTAAGTAAATGCCCAAAATTAAATGATTGGAAAATAAATGCGACAATAAAGCTAAGCAAGTACAACAATGCTCAATATGAAATACTTATAAAAGTAAATACTTGGAGCAAGATGCTTTGTTAAACAAAATGTATAAGTAAATGTTCGATAAGTAAATGCCCAAAAGTAAATGCTTGGAAGGTAAATGCGGCAATAAAGCTAAGCAAGTACAACAATGCTCAATATGAAATACTTAGAAAAGTAAATACTTGGAGCAAGATGCTTTGTTAAAGAAAATGTATGTACTTGAAATATTGAAATTGCTTCAAAAGGATAAACAAGCTTTATAAACTTAAAAAACAAAATGAAATGAAATTCCAAGTGCCAATGCTGCAAGATAAATGTATTGGAATGTGATCTTAGTTTATTTTAGAGTTAAGTTTGTGCCAATTAGTTAGTTGCTAATTGAACAAGTTTCTATTGAACTCTTTCCCTAGGCCTTATCCTTGCTGGGGCCTCGATCTCAGAATAAGAAATCATAATGCGAAAAGGGTCCCTAAGTTACTACTTCAACCAACAAAGTTGTAGGTAGATTGATTATTGCAAAGACAAATTTGAAAGGTTCAGTCTAAGCTAGATAAATTCTTGAAATGTAAAGTAAAATGACTAAACTAAGTAGCAAATGAATAAGAGATAGAATTGCAAGAAATAAGTAAATTACAAGTTAGAGTAGATTGTATGGGTAAAAATTAGCCCAACTACTCTAATGATGATTATGCTACACTACTTAGTTCAACCAAAAATGAAAATCATTCAAGCACCACAAGAGAGGCTTCCCCAAATGGGGAAGGGGGGATGCTTAGGGGAAAAAAATCCCCCAACTCCCAAGAAAAAATGATTTCTTTATTAGATCCCTCTTATAGAATGAGGGATGGAGAGAGAAATAGTTTACAATAGGTCCCTTCTTGAAAAAGGGACTTGAAGAAATGATTTGGAGAAAGAGTTTACAACAAGATTCCCTCAAAGGGATCAAATACTCTTCTCCAAGAAGTTGCAAGTTAAGAGAAAATCTGATTTGTTACAATGGATCTTTGGGTAAAACCAAAAGAGAAACTCCTTTTACAAAATTAGAATGTTTCCCCAGAGAATCCTTGGGTGAATAAAGCTCTTTAAAGGGGTTTTCAAGTTACAAATTATGGTTTTAAGATGAATTGTTCAGTAGAAGTGTTTTTGGTGCTCCAATCTTAAAAAATTTAGCACAATCCACCAAAATCTTCCTCTTGGATTGTCACAAATCTGCAAGAGATCAACAAGATAGTTTAGAAAGTAGTCAAAAAATGATCTAAACCACTTAAGATTCCTATCATACAAAAGGGAAAAATTCTAAGTTTAAAAGATTAGCTTCCTATGATGTTTTGCCAAGGAATGACCAAGTAAACTTGGTCTTTCTAAGCAAAATAGATTGCTATTAGGACAACAATCCAATGAGATACCTAAATGCTTGATTTCCATTGAAGAATAAAAAGAAAAGTGAAGAAGTTTAAAGTTGTAAGTGAAGGGAAGAAAAGTGAGTCTTGGTGGCTCTTGAAACCCCTTTGGATTTTTTCTCGTTGTACTCTATGGGCCTGCAAGACAAATCAACAAACATGAAAAGTGAAAGATGCCAAAACAAATTTGGATATCGACAATATTTGCACAAAATTCTCAATAAAAAATCTCTAAACAAATTCTAAATTAAATGAATGAAACTTCTATTCTAAAAAAGGCAAGAAGAGCTGAGTTTAATCAGTGTTTTTGGCTGATTTGTGACTATTAGGACAACCAATAATTCAAGCCTTTTGTCTGCTAAATATTCAATAATGATCATGAAATATGAATTGTTACCCACTATTTTGTGGGTGATATCCCTCGGAGAATTTTTTTCTCCAAGATGGTCCTCAGTCGACAGCTAGCAGCCCCTTGTAGCCACCAACTAGCTCGTTGTGCCGCTTCTCTGCCACTTGAGCCAACCATGTTGTCCCTCACCCATCTGTCATGATCGTATGTTTGAAGGTGGGCCTGTAGAACCTAAAGGTATGCCTTGCCATTTGGTAATTGAGTATTGTAGTTTGTTTATCATGGACACTTCTGGCATGGATTAATAGGGGGATTTAGCGGAAAGAATGGGCTAGGTCTGTGCTCTTGTCCTCTAGACCCCTTCTTGGATGTTAACCTTGGATTCTAGTCTCGTGGGATATCTTTTATTGACCATTTGGCTTTAGGGATAATATTTTATGGGAAACCCTGATTTTGGTTGCGTGGTCCCGTTCCCTTTGTTGACCACTATGTGTCAACGACCCATAGTAGTACACACCCTTTTTTCACAAAAGGTATAGCGCTTGATCGATGTGTTCGTGCCGTACAACTATCGTCATCAGTTTCACTTGCAAGATGTTATGTAAACACTTTCTGCATGTGTATAATGTAAATAATCTCAACAGATCCGTGTCGTGTATGTAATTGCCTAGGTAAATCTACTTTTCTGGTGACGATTTACATTTTGGGAGGTCTTTTGTATCACTGATCCATTCTCGGATGATCGGTAGAGTTTTCTTTCTGTCTCACCCCAAAGTCGGAATATATTTTATCACTGGGATCTTAGGCGAGAACTAGTGTTCTAGATCGAGTCTATGTAAAAGCGAATTGGGAATAATCCTAACTATTTGGTTAGGTTATTTTATTACAAATTGCTTGGTTTGCTGGATTATATTTGTGTCGCAGAAATGGGTAATCTGTGAGGGGTTTTTACAAATGGTTTTTCCCCCTTGAGATGTAAAAAATATGAAAATCATGATGTAAAGTGTCTTGAGGGTTGGAAAAATAATTTATCCCCTCATAGGTTAATTAATTAAATTTTCTGGCCAAAAATTAATTAAAATCTTAAGCCAAAAATTTAATTAATTCTAGGTCCTACGTAAATTTGAATTCTCCAAAGGCAAAATTCGTCGGTCCGTAAAAATTAAATTTTAAGAGGTCCAGGGACTAAGGTAAATAAATTATTCTGATAAATTTTAAACCTTTGATCCCCAGGGTTAAGTCAAAGTCATATTTTTGAGGAAATTAATTCAAAAATTTAATTTTTGAATTAATTAAAATGCATTTAATTGAAAAATTCGAATTTCCTCAAGAATTTATAATTTCGATGGATGAGATTAAAAGAAATTTTATCCTCATCAACGGTTGAGATTGCTTTGACTAGGATCACTCGAACTAGCCGTTGGAGGATTTATCTTTAGATAGGAAGTCATTTGTCAGTCGATTCATCCGACTTTTGAGTCATGTGCTAAGCTAAAATCTCTCGTGTAATCTTTTTTTTGAACATTAAAGAAAGACTTTGGGGTTAATTTTCGTCGATGTTACTCTTCATGGAAATACTGTAAGATGTGTCTTTTTCATGCGTATTTTTTTTTAGCCATTGAAAATAGCTTCTGAAGAGTGATTTGAGTACATGTATCTTGCTCAGTCGCTGGGGTTTAAGTGATAATTTAAATTTTGAATGTAATGGCAGGTATCTCTATTTATCTGAATTTTATTATCATTTTTTCGCTCTATTTTGATGGCTGAATTGAGTTTTGCAGGAAAATTTTGATTTTTAGATCATCGAGCATTCGGGGAAGTTTTTAGTTGGACCAACCAACTCTTGATCCTTGTTTTCTGAAGAGCCCAACTTAATTTTATCACGGGCTTATCATAAGATTTTTTTTTATTGGTGATGCATGAAGCGTTTTGAGCTAAGCACCTCCTTTAAAATTTTAAAATTTAATTTTTTATGTGGGAAATTGATAGATCTGGCTGTTGAGAGCCTTAGATTATCAGATTTGGAAGCGGAGTTGGACTCATAGTCAGATCTGATAGATCTACCATTCTTGTACATAGATCTGTAAATTATTTTTGGTTTTTTGACTTGGGTTTTTTTGGGTTTTAGTTTTATCATTGTATATATTGTTTGGGTGTTTCTTGTTGTCTTGCAGTTACAGATCTGAGGAAGAAAACTGTGTAGAGTCCAGATCTAGGCCCTGGAGGGTAAAATTTGGATCTCTGGGGTTTATCAATATCATTTTTGCAGGGATTTTATCCAAATTTTTGCAGTCCAAGGGTTTAAATTTAAATTGTTTAATTTTTTGATCTGGAAATTTCGTGAGGGTTTCAGAGTTAAATCTGAAGCAAGTGGATTCAACTCCACCCTCGCATCCTCCACTACCCTGTGCGCTACCTCCTGCATCAACCGCCATCCAAACCTGCTAAACCCTTGCTCCCTCTTTCAAATCTATGGATTCCTCTCCTCGTTGCTCCAGTATCGCTCTTCCTCGGCCTTCTCTTCATCATTCGAACCCTCGTCTCTCCTCGAACCTTATTGCTTGCGCGAGTCTTCAACAAACCCTCAACGCTGCTGTTGAGCTCTTTCATCTTTGCTCCCGTCGACCTGCAGTTGTCCAAGCCTTGCCGTCACTGCCTCGTCCATCCGACAACTTCTTTCCTTTATCACCACTGCTGCCAAAACCCATGTCCATTCTATCACCTGCAAAAAGCCTGCGTTCTCCTCCCTTGGTTGCACTACTTTCAAGTTGTACTGCTCTCCCGCCGTCAATGCCTACCTGCAGTCAATAAAACAAAAAAAACTTTTGACTTTTATTTTTATGTATGCATTTTATACTTATGCGTTAGTTTAGGTCTTACTTTTATTTAGTTTAGTTAGCCCTTTTTTATTTTCATTTGTATATTTCGGTTAGGGTTTAGGTTAGTGCATTTTTATATATATAATCCAATTTCTTTTTTGAGATTTAGTTAGATTCGTTTCTTCCCTTTTTTTTATTATTCGATTTTTTGTTTTGACTTTTTTTTTTTAATTTTTGATCTTTTGATTTGATTTTATTTTTGACTTATGATTTCAATTTTTTATTTTTATTTTTATTTTTTGTTTTCATTTAAAAAATCATAAAAATTAAAAATATAAAAATTTTAAAATTTCTAAAATCTAAAAAAATCCTAAAATTAAAAATCTAAAAACATTAAAAAAAAAAAATTAAAAATCGAAAACATTTAAAAAATTTAAATTTTTTTAAATTTTTGGTGACTTTGGAATGGTTAAGGAAATAAACTAAAAAGGGATTTGCTTTTTCACATTTAATATTTTAATGTGGCCTATGGCCCATTAAAATTTTAATTTATTAATCCTTTGATTCGTTTTACTTTTGTCACATTAAAAGAAAGATTTTGATTTCTTCAATTACCATTAAAGCAATTGCCTAAGGAATAATTAAAGTGCTAATTAAAGTTCCTTGGTGTCTTTGGTGATTAAATGCATTTTTCATGATTTTTCTATGGTCAAGGTGTGATAAATGTTTTAAAATTTATTTTGGCTATAGGAGAAAGTTAATTAAGTTCTAGATTTGAGCAATTAATGAAAATTATTTTAAATCTAGAATCTCTTTCATATTGTAGCTTTGGGCGTTTATATTGATCATTCATGATTGTCACTCTTCATCACATATTGGAAAATTGTTCTGGATAACTTGTTTTCTTACTTAATCTACGGTTAATTGAACATAAAGGCACTGGTCTATAATTGTTTCTATCTTGTGGTCGTGTCTTGGTTACATTAGCGTTTAATCTATTCATTTGAGTTAATCAAAGCTCACAATTCATCAAGTTGTTCATCCTTAAAATCTCCTAGAGCCTGTGTTTCACAGGTTATCTTCATCCATTTACCTGAGGGACTACCCCCCTTGACTTGTCTAGGAGAGAGTCTAAACGGAGTAAGGATTAAGAGTGACATCCCTTACTCTGAGCGTTGTCGCAGTGCCTAGACACTTTGTGCGACAACACCCTCATCCGCATATATTATCCCCTTTCCCCTCATTATTACTCCATTCATCATCTCTCCCACCTGCGTCCACATTCCTCCTCTGGGTCCACATAGGGCTAACTCTCCCCTTCCCGTTGCCCACACCTTGGGTCAGGCTTGGAATGATGCCCCAAAGGCTGATGCAGCTAAAAAGAAAAGTAAAAGCACAATTGGCCACATTCAACAGGAAAACGTACCATAAAATGCAAAAGATGGTTGGCACAAACACATTTAACACGTGGGAAAAAGCTAATACAGGAGCTCTACCCCATCTTCATGACCATTACCCTGGTTCCTATAGGCTCTATGAGCCCCCTTCATCATATGGGAACCCATGATTGTCTCAACCCCCTGTGGGCAATGAACCGCCCTACCTTAAAAAGGGATATCCACTGCTATCAGTGTTTTTAAAATTGGAATCGGTGATCGGACCGGTCCACCTAATGAACCGGTTTACCGACCGGAACCAGTGTAAACGGGACTGGTTTGGTCTAAACGAACCGGTTTTAAAAAATACATCAAATAATTATTTTTTAATGAAACAAAACTATTTTTAAGATTTAAAACCATGATTCCAAGCCAATAGAGACAAAATATGCAAAGTTTGCTCATTTATATACCATGTAAAGATGAATATATCAAAATGGCACTGAGTGCAATACATATCATAGAAAGGTTTGTTGTTCTACCTCATAGAATCATTGCAATCAACTACTGCTCTGTTAGGTTGATTTAAGAAGTGTCTTAAGAACTCCATTTGAACAAATTTAACACATCCCAGACCAACAATAGACAAGACGTATGCACTCTACTATGATATCAAGGCATAGCTGTATCCTCACTCTGTTATACAATTCAATGGCTCTAATAACCCATAGACTTTGTGCAAATGTTCCTCTAGCCAAATGATGATTATGAAGATACCAGTGAATAGATAAAGTTATAAACACAACTCTTAGGAGTGGATTTGCTCTCTGTGTAATTTTCTCAAACAATTATTTGCAATATGTTGTAGGTGTTATTGCAAGTTTCACTTGAGTTTGGATGTTTATTCCATTGGAAGATTTATGTGGAGAACATAGTGTTGTAGACAAGTTGGGGCTTCTTTGTCTCAGCATAACATATATAATACTCGGTGTGTAGAAATGAATTCCAACTAGAAAAATTTACAAAGTATTTAAAATTTTAACCCAAGTAGAAATAACGTGTATTAACTACATACTAGAATATTGCACAGTCATTATACCCGCCTTCAAAGATGTACAGAGTAAGAGGTAATGAGGGAACCTGGTCAAGTCTGAGAGAATATGACAGTAGCTCTTTTCTGGCAAAGTGATGGCAAACCTCTATCTGAACTTTGAAGTAACATGCAGGTCCAGCCTCTCCTCAAGGTATACACAGCTCCAAAGCTCAGCAAACAATGAGTAACACCAACTCTAGGAAGAAACCAACAACTCAGCCCACTACTAGATAAATATTAGTCACAAAATAAGTATGCAGGCCAGTCTTTTCGTGATCATGGAGAATCACTCACTTCCAAAGTATTTCGTTTCTTTGATTTGATTTGCAAGGGTCTATTTATAGTTGTTTCCCTTCAACAATGGTAACGACACTCCCACTTCAGGCTTGCAAATATATCAGCAAACCTCCAGCTAGCAGATAAGGCACAATTTTACCTCAGTGAGTGGCACGTTCTAGAATATGCACAGAGATAACCAGCCCCCCAGCAAGCAACCCATACACTTCAGCAAATAGGCCATAGTCTCTGAAAACCCACAATCAATGACTCTACAACAGTGTTTTTAAAACAGTCTCTGAAAACGGTGGGCGTGCCTCCTAACCGGCCGGTTTAGGACTGAACCGACCGGTTTGATACAAACCGGCCGGTTCCATCCTAAACTGGTCGGGCAAAAAAATGAGAAATGACTGGCTTGACCGGGTTTTTTTGGCCTGTTTCGACCGGTGGGCCTGCTAACCAGCCGGTTAGACTGGTAATCGGTTAGCAAGGCTGGTTTTGAAAACTATGACTGCTATATCTCACACATCATGCTCTTACCCCTTGAGCCCCGAGGAGTTAATTAAAGAAAATCATAAAAAGGCAAAAGGCATATAAAGAAGGGTGAAAAAATCAAGGTCGGGCCACCTCATGTACCACGATTACTTCCTCTTATACCTTATATACCCAAGTGTGGGCTTCCCTTTTATTAGCTACCCTTGTACCCCAACATGTGGCCCAGGGCTGCCCCTTCTCATCCCCTATTCCATTCACTTCTTTATCACATGCCACCACCTTTTAAAGGATGCACCTTGCACATATTATCCCCTTTAAAAGTAGACACCACCTAATAGGACACTTGGTTAACTCCATTATGGAAGGGTAGGCCATGATGAAGTCCCCACCTGTGGTCCATGGTTTGGAAGCTCTTTTACTCGATTTCCTTGATGATTTGTTGTACTGGAAGGCTAGGGGACGCATTAGATCTTATGCAGGATTGTAGGTGGTCTCCATCCTGGGTTTGGTCTCTCTATATGGGGTCCTAACCCTCCAGAGGGCTACATTGACACAGGTAGGGTGTGTGTTGAGAGCCATGGGCCTCCACAACTGTGGACAACACTCCATGGATCCCCAAAGATGCTCAAAGATTGCTTGAGATCACCTATTGGACGAGGAAGATGCCCCTGTTTCACCTTTGCTCAACCATCCCCACAGATGTACAATGGACTTGACAGATGACCCAAGACTTGTAGGATGATGTGGCATCACTTACACCATCATACGAGCCCTTACAGATGGTCTACAAACATCTTCGACTTACCTGGAGACCCATGAGGTCACTTGTGTACGCTCACAACCATTGGGAGAACCATAGGTTTATTATGTGGAGAACAAGGGGCCAACCCCTTGTCCATTACTTTGGGAAGTCCAACTCATCATTTTGACACTTATGGACTTCATCAGGCCTCTGAGAGAGCCCAACGACATGCATTATTGATCATTTGGCCTCTTGGGAGGCTTATTATTTTATTTGTGAACTAGTGGTGGGCTTGTCACCATTAGATAGTTATTTGCACATTATTTTAGTTGATGGGCTAATTTAGGCTCAAGTTAGGTAATTCGAACTCCTAATGAGTGTATAAATAGGAGAGACATGGATTCATTTGTATCATCACTTTGGATTGGATCTCTTCTCTCTCTTGAGAATTTCGCACTTTTTCTTGGAGGATAAATTGGAGCTTTATGGATGAATTTTGATATGTGGATTTGGATTATCTTTTCTTGGAGCTTCTCTATTGTCAAATGGAGGATGGCTGGATATGTTCTATTACATGTAAGTACATGCTTTTAATGATATTCTTGTTTTACTTTGTCATATACATTGGATTGGGATTTTCACTATTTTTAGGGCTAATTGTTGCATGCCTTTACTGTTTAAATTGTGGAATTTTGTCTCTATTAGCAACTCTCAATGTATGGGCCATGTAATTTAAACTCCTAGGGATAATTCTATCAATGAATTCATCTTGATAAGCCATCACCTTTTGCACATCGAAGTATAAAAGCTGCAGGATTGCTTCTTTTTGCCTTAGAAGGCTATTGAGGTAGTCTTGAGGCCTCCTTGACTAAGAACCAAGGTCTCCATTCATATTTATCATAGACTCCATTCTCCCAAGGCTAAGGCACTGATCTACCAAGAGGTGGTCACTTAAAATCAATTCTTTTTCACCTTTTTCTAGGTCTAGCCAAGTTGGGTTAGCTAGGGCATCATTTTCCCGACAAGATAGCCCTCTAAAAAGTTAAATATCCTAGCCTCTCCTACGCTGGTGTCTCCTCAAGGCCTCCAATTTTGAAGCCATTCCGATGGTGGAGTTGTGAGAAAAGCCAATTCCTAACTTCGAGATCAAACTTTGCCCTAGTATCCCCAAGGCTAGTGCCTCATAGGATCAATTCAACACCTTTAAGTAAGTATTCTTTCTTGATCCTTCCCCCCTACTTGTCTGAGTTAAAGAACATCATTAGTTGCTAAACTCTTACCTTATAACCTAGGCTAGGCCCACTTGGTCTTGTGTGGTCCCATTTCTTTGAAAAGACAATTATTCAAGAAACATCCGGGATACCAATTTCAATAGGGATTTTAGGGATTGGGAAACTTTTTCACAAGTCATATTCCTTAAACCTAACCTTCAAATCCTCCCATCCAGTGTTACTTGGGAGCGGGAGCGACATTTTCAAAAGCTCCCGGTTTGGGAGCAAATCCCGGAGTGATTTTTTAAAAATATATATATTTTTTATATTTTTTAATTTTTGATACATATATGTCAACAAAAACATGTAGAATGATGAATTAGATATAAAAATCATAAAAAACATAGATTGAATCATTGATCATTGAACCATATCACATCAATCATCTAGAAGTTATAATCTTCATCAGCCATGTCCACAAGTTAGTAACATACATATTACAACTGCAACATATTGAGTCTCGTGAATCATGATTCATCAAATTCAATCTTAAAGTTTCAACTTCAAGCTTTCAAAATTGAAAATTCAATATATAACATTTATCATCATTGATCACCAAAGTTGTACTTGTAAGCTAAGTTTAACCATTACAAGAAATAATATCTTAGATATTTCTAAGTTCTAACTGTTAACATGAAATGAAATGTTATGAAATGAATTATGAATAATGAAATGAAATCAAACAACTTTAGTCTTTCACGGAGCATCATATTCATAATTCACAATCATTACCAATGAGTTATAATTGCAAACTTCAAACTTCAAACTTTCATTGTCACAGTCATATATTGTTTACAAAAAACATCATTATGATATGAAAGAGTCAAGAGTCAAGGACTCAAGACTCAACAGTCATGAAAACTAATAGAAACTAGAAAAGACAAGTAAACTGTAAATTGTAAATCTACATGTGGCCCTTGCCACGAGAGTCTCCTGTATGAGCAGGTCGTGGTGGTCTTCTAGGAGTCTCCCGCATGGACCGACGACCAGAACTAGAAGGCACATGCCCTCCACGTGAGGGTGTAGATGGAGGTGGCGACAGCAAAGGAACAAGACTCGAAACTCGAGCATTGCTACTGGATGGTGGAGGTGGCATGGCTGCTACAATAGCTTCATCTTCATCCCTTATAAGTTCCTCTTCTAGTTCTTCAAGATGTATAGTGCCATCCTCCAAATTTTCATCCTCTTGGTGGTTGTCCCAAATTTTATATGTGGGATCCTCATAAGCCCGATCACAGTAATGACTCAACAACCTCAAGTTGTAGTGCACATAAACCAAGCTTTCTGCTCGGTTTTCATTGAGTTTGTTTCTTTTCACATTATGTATGAAGCTGTAGGTGCTCCAACACCTCTCTGTAGAAGAAGCATTTACAACCTGTGATAGAACTTTTTTTGCCAATTTTGGCAAAAGTCCCTGGCCGCCATATGTTTCCCACCATGTGAGAGAATCAAATCTGTCTCTGTCTTCCATTGTATGGAAGGTACCAAACAAACCAGTGCCTCTGAAGTATCTGCCTATTTCAAGGCGCACAGCTGCACATTCCTCCCTCTCAGGTGCCAACTTTTCTAATGCATCCAAATATCCTCTAGTTACCTCTGCATCTAAATGGGGTTTGGTCCTAATCCCACCCCCTGGTGCAGGTTGGCCCAACCAAGATGTAGAGTAGTATTTTGGCGTAAGGGTATACGCCAAGCAATGTAGTGGAATACTAAGTTTATTCCACCCTACACACACAATCATGAATCAGTTTGTACAAGTCGGGATCTTTGTTATGAACAATATCTTTTATTTGCTCCAACATGTTATCCATTTGCTCATACACCTCGCCAATCACTGGTTTATTTGTGTCTGCAAACTGAATCATGTGATAAATGGGCTTGGTGAAATCCAATACTTGCCTCACACTTGACCAAACCCTACCATCAAGAGCGGCCTCCTCCACCAGTTCAAAACCTCGCCTCTCAGCTGCATTTGTAGCCCTTTCCTTTAATACCTGCCAGTGTGGACTTGATACCATGCTAGCCAATGACTCTCTTACCTTCAAAAGGCGCCTGAAGGTGAGGTAATAGCTATCAAATCTAGTCTTCGCAATCTTCAACAACTCCAATCTTGAGTGACTGTGGAAAAGGCCATGGGTATTGCTGTGATTTTTTAATAAATTTTATCATTTGTTTGCCTTTCTTGTACAAATCACTAATCCATTTGTATTGTTCATTTTTGTTCTTAACAACATCATGCATCAAAAGGTTCAATGTGTGAACCAAACACCTAGACCAAAACATGTTGGGGTATTTATCCTCAGTAATTGCTCCCGCTGCCTTACAATTAGGAGCATTATCAGTGATGACTTGGATGACATTGTATGGCCCAATACGGTCAATTGTTTCAAGTAATGCTTTTGCAATGTTGATGGCGGTCTTGAACTTGTCTGAGTTATCATATGCATTTAGAAAGATGGCACCACTAACGGACACAGCAAGAACACTTATCAATGGTTTGCCTTTTACATTTGTCCATCCATCAGATACAATGGAAACCCCATGGTCAGTCCAAGAACTCGTCATTCTATTCAAAGAATGTGATTCTTTTCTTTTTCATGATCAAGTCCAATGGATCTTGCCTTGTCATACCCAGGGCTCTTGGATCCTTTAGGGGCATCATTTATGGCAGAACCATTTCGTGCCAATAAGGTGAGTGAAGAACATTGAATGGTATCCCAAATGCATAGAGAAACCTGTAAACCTTTGAATCCACATCATTCCTACACCCCTCATCAAGGAAATCTGATATGGTTCTATATCCACTGCCTTGGGAGGATGCTGAAGGAGCTCTTTGTGCTTGTGATTGTGAGCTTGGTTCAAAGAAACCCCTTGATTTTTCAGATTTGTATTGGGCTTTCTCCTCTTCCCTTATGTATTTGGCTCTATCTGCTGCTGACATAGCTGCACAAGTTTTGATTCCTATTTGTTTATCTCAATGTTTTAAAACTCCGACTCCGATTCCGACTCGGCCGAGGATCGACTCCGACTCCGACTCCGACTCCGACTCCGACTCCGACTCGGTATCGACTCGGCCGGCTCGATTTCAATGACTCGGTCATTGTAAAAAATACATTAAATATTTATT
The DNA here is from genome assembly GCA_031772625.1 of Pinus tabuliformis. Taxonomy (NCBI): domain Eukaryota; kingdom Viridiplantae; phylum Streptophyta; class Pinopsida; order Pinales; family Pinaceae; genus Pinus; species Pinus tabuliformis. Next base: position 2,065,613,168 of record CM062816.1, read on the forward strand.
TTTTATAAAAACATATAATTTTAAAGATTTTCATTCATGTTTCCAAACACACAGCATTAGAATATAGATAGAAGACAACATATGATCAAAGTAGGCTCATGAATATATCCATTATATCAAAATGGCACCCAGTGCATTGTCCAATACATACACGATGATGATATAGAGATCAAAACAAAAACACATAACCAAGGAGGCTATAAATGGCCTCTACAACAAAAGTCTGTGACCAGTACTATTGGCTACTGCTAGAGTTGCCAACATCAACTGGCTCAGTATTACTTGGGAGTAGGAACGAAAGTGGGGAGCGAGAGCGAAAACGGGAGCGGGAGCGACATTTTAAGAAGCTCCTGGTTTGGGAGCGAATCCCAGAGGAGTTCGACAACCAATGTCACTAACATCAAAGTACATAGAGGGATTGGTGCTCTTGATTAAATACAAGTTCCATACCCTAATACATGACAAAAGTCAATGGGAACATTGCAATCCTTCAATCCTGAAATCCTGAAAAATTGATAAGTCTGCTGGATTTTGAATGAAATCTAAAATTCTACTTTCTCCGTATGAAATCCAATGACGCCGAAACCACTCTCAAACATCCTGAGTCATTTCATGGTAATGTTAAAAATTTAAGTAAAAGGATGAAAATGAAGATTAAGAAGAATGTCACTTTTACTTTAAGAATTTAACATTACCATGAAATTTGAATAGCATATCAATAGTACAGAGCATTTCAGTGTGTTAAATAGGTTTGGGAGGGGGAAATGGACCCTAAATAACATTTAACTAATTCATACAACACATTGGAGTCCAAACCAATCAGCAAACACCTTAAAAAATCACTAAAAAATTGTTAAATTGCTGTTTTGCTAGTGTTACAGGCCACTATTTGTGACTCGGCCGAGTCTTTGAATGACCAGACTGTTCCAAAGGCCGTTTCAATGTTTGAGGTGCCGACTCGGATCAACCCGGCCGTTTCGGTTTCGAAACGGCCGTTTCTTAAAACCATGGTTTATCTCCATCCCATTGCCTTTTCCCATAGAGGTGTTTTCTGGCACAGGTGTATGAACTTGTGTAATTATTGTTGCAATGGGGGCAATGAAATTTAGGGGTTCCACCCCCTTTCCCTGCTTCAGGCCTGTTAACATATTTCCACAATGGGGTTTGGTCTTGTTTAGTTTTTTGAGAGTCATCTTCACCCTCCTCTAGCTCCTCCTCACCGGGGTTTTCATCAAATCCACTTTCTCCAACTTCTTCATCCCCCTCTTCATTTTGGCCCCTTTATTTCCTACTCTCCAGCACCATAATAACCAAAAAAGGGACCAAGAAGAGGAAAATGCCATGAAATATAACCAGGTCCATGATGTTTGATATTTGTAGGCTTTTGAATCTACAAAATTTAATGGGAATGGGAATGGGAATAGGAATGAGAAAATTAATTTAGATTAATTAATTTAGTTTATTTAGATTCATGATTTTTTTACTACATAAACTAAACTAAACTAAACTAAACTAAACTAAATTAAACTAACTAAACTAAACTAACTAAACTAAACTAAATTATTAAATTACTACCTAACTAAGGTTTAAAATACTAAATTACTAAGTTACTAACCTCCTTGCAGGCTTGCTCCTTGCTCCTCGGCGCTCGCTCCTCGCTCTTTTGCTCAATCTCCTTTTCTCTCCTCAACTCAATCAAGTCACAATGAAATATTTTTTTAACCCCCAAGCCCTTTTAAAACCTTTTTTTTTGGCGTCCGTGGAATTTTTTTTGCGCGAATCGCTCCCGGCGTCGCTCCCGGAGCGAAAATTAAAACCTCGGGAGCACTTGCTCCTTGATTGCTCCTGAGCTTTAATTCTTGCTCCGGGAGCGACGCTCCCGATTTTGGCAGGGAGCGGAAAGTTTTTTATTGGGAGCGCGCTCCCGACCCGCTCCCGCCTAGAGCGCGGATTGGGAGCAGGTTCGAAGGGGGAGAGCGCTCCCTCGCAACACTGCTCCCATCCCTCTCCTAGAAGACATTGTACCTTGCTTAGAAAGCAAGCAAGCTCTATTCTTCAACCTCTTCTAGAAGGGGATTATTTGGGTCACTCCATATCCACTTGTTGATTTATCCTTCATTTGTGACTCCATATATATTGGGTCTCCTCCCATCGGTGAAAGTCCGTAAATAGTAGGGAGCCTTAACTGAGGTGACAGTGGGCTAAGTTTTTATTTGTTGCCCTTGGTCTAGCATTTGCACCTTTAGGTTCCTTGCTAGTTTGAGCGGTAACAGGAACCAAAGAAGTGGGAGGGAGATGGTTTCTTTGAAGCCCTTTGGAATCCTTTGAAAAGTCCTTGATTCGGTTGGGAATAATGTTTCAAAAAGATGCTTTGAGATGGCTGGTCCAGCCAAGGACTTCACCAACGCCAAGCTTGAGGAACCTATATCACACTGGATATCTTGCTCAAACAATTGGTAAGATAGGTGTAACTTGCACGATGAACAAGGTAAGTGTAACGACCAAAAGTCGTATATGCAGGGAAAATATTAAAATACTTCATAGACAAATACATCCATCGTAGGATAGTAAGTCTAAATTGTATATTATATAAAGAATTGATATAGGATGATACAAATGAGAATGAGGTCCTGTATATATAGCCAGGTAAGTACCCTTTCACTAACAGTTATGTCCTTTAGGGACATACCTTTTCATTAATTGTTAACTAATTAATCGTTAATCTTATTTGTTGTCTTTTACATTATTTGTGTTTATTTTTATATAAATTTAGTTTGTTACATTGCCTTCCCCTTCAAAAAGGTTTGTCCTCAAAGCTTACTGATGAAGGATCGACTGTCTTCTATTGATCGACGTATCTTCTTATTTTTGAGCTTTCATCTTTGTTGATACAAGACGATATGATGTTTTGAGCGATAGACAAAATTGTCGTACTGAAAACAGATCAGACCATCCTAGATTAATCTTTTGGGAAATCTTCTGAATCTTGGAGATGTGTGGTGAATAGTTATTGTATGATTGGATTGAGCTTATTTCAATATTCTTAGGAACATAAGTTTGCTTATGTTTTGCCTGATATAGTTTTGTAGATTTATTAAGGCTTCTACTCTTGTGATTCAAATGTAGATAAGGAATTTTGTTTGTTTGAACTTCCTTAAACGTTTTTAAGGCAATTTTTTGATTTCCATCAGGCATTGTTGTTGTTGACTTAGCTACTGAATCTTTATTTGGGGTGTCCTATGTTTGAACGATAACCTCTGAGTACGTTTTTACTTCAATAGGGTTTGGATTTGCCTGAACTGCGAGATTAGTGGTCTTGATGTTTGTTTCTTTAGTTTGGACTGCTACATCTGGAGATTTTGATGTTTCCTTTGCAACAAATTCTTTGAATCTATTCGTCAATGATTTCTTTTCGTCCTTAAGTTTTTTAATCCGTTTGAGCAGATTTTGATAATGATTTTTGAGACGTAAGCCTTCCTCATTCTCTGAGTCAACTTTATTTTGGCCTTCACGCGTCTCGTCTTTTAAACACTTGATTTGTTCTACTAATGTTTGGTTAAGGCTCTTTAAACATAAATTTTCTTCTTCTTGTTCTAATAAACGCTCCTTGAGTTCCTTCTTTGATGCTTCAACTTTTTTGACTTGTTCGAGTAGTTTTTCTTGATGATCTTTGAGGTGCAAAATTTCTTTGTTTTTTTTGCAGATGACTTCTTCAAGCTCTTTTTTCTTCTTTGATATAATTTTTTCGTTATCTTGAAACATCAAGTCTAAGATATCCTTAAGGTTTTCTAATGAAGATTTTATCGATTTTGATTTACTTGTTATGTCTCAAAACGTGACCATCTTCCCTTCATAAGGAAATGTCAAAACTTGTTTCTCTATGTTTAACATGAATGTACCCAAATCCTTAAACCAAGGTCAACTGTGTATGATGTCATTCTTTTTATCCGTACTCATAATGACCTATTGTCACTTGTAGATCACTAATTTTATACTCTTTTTTGTCAAAAATAATTTTCCTTACACCAATGCTTAGCTCTGGAATTAATAGCTGATTTGCCAAGTTGATGTTGATATAATTTTTGTCGTTGCTTGGGCTGATGGCGACATTTACTTCTCTACCTTGGATACTTCCTTTTAATGTAATTACTCCCTGATCTGTAACTGGAAGACCATTATAACAAAACCTTTCTTAATTCGTCATTTTAGAATTGAGCTCCATCATTTTTTTTCAATGATTGATCCCATTTGTTTTGTCGAGATGATTTAAGGTATCATATAATCGTCTTTTTTTATGTTTTTAAAATGATATATATATATATATATATATATATATATATATATATATATATATATATATATATATATATATATATATATATGTATTTAGATTTTAGTAATTAATTAATTATATGATTTTTAAATATATATTTTTGAAATATATCAATCTATATATTTTAATTTGTATAACCCTTAATAACACCAGCGTTACTTCCAAACATAATGGATCGATGACTAAACCAACATGATGGCTTGGTCGAACACGTGCGACCGGCGACAAGGGTCACTTCCAAACGTAATGGACTGATGTTTGAACGAACGTGATAGTTCAATAGGACAAGTGTGATTGGTGGCTGTTGGACCCGTAGCAGCAGGGATGGTTGACAGTGGTCGAGGGACAGTCGATCGGGTAGAGCACATATGGTTGGCAACGAAAAAACGTGAAGGGCAGATGATAATGGTATACACAATGAATAAGGTGCAGGGAATAGTGTCACGTAGAGCGAATGTTGTGATGGAAGACACAACGACAAGGAAAATAACAGGGAGGCTTGTTGGAATTTGGGTGACTAAACCAGACGACAACTGGGAAGCTTCAGATTGCTGGTGTTGGCGGTGGTGTGCTTGCTCGAGCAGTGGTGGTGGCTTTGCGTGCAGTCGAAGCTAATGGTGGATATGTCGTTGTTTGTCGACGACCTGTGTTAGCTATGGCAAGTCAGAGGCTTGGTGCTTGGACGAGTCATTCAGAGTGATCAAACTTCAAAGGCAACAGTGGGTCATGAAGAATGGTGGGGGCAGTGGCTCCGTTAACTGCGAGGTGACGTCGGATGGCAGTGATGCCTATAGGTACGTTTTACGATCCTTTTTATTTTTTATAACTTTTTCTTTTCAAAATTTTTTGTTTTTTTTTTTGTTTTCTATATATACATATATATACTTTTTTTTAATAATTTTTTTTTCAACATTTTTTTTTTTTTTCCTTTCTAATATATATATATATTTTCTTAAATATAACTTCTTTTCCTTTTTATTTTATTTTATTTTTTTAATGGCCAAAGGCCTAACAACAAGCTGGAGAAACTCCAAAACTCGTAGCGATACACTAGAATCACGACGGCAACAAAGTTGATGATAGGTTGATGGACAAAGGCCGGATCAGACGAAGCTTAGATACCAATGTAACGACCAAAAGTCGTATACACAGTGGAAGTATTGAAATACTTCATAGAAAAATACATCCATCGTAGGATAGTAAGTGTAAATCGTATATTATATAAAGAATTGATATAGGATGATACAAATGAGAATGAGGGTCCTGTATATATAGCTAGGTAAGTACCTTTTCACTAACAGTTATGCTCTTTAGGGACATACTTTTTCATTAAATGCTAACTAATTAATCATTAATCATATTTGTTGTCTTTTACACTATTTGTGTTTATTTTTATATAAATTTAGTTTGTTACAGTAAGCATGCTATTCAACCGTGAAGTACATGCAATACTAGATGTTAGAATGCAAAGATAACAAGAATATAGCAAACAATTACTATCTTCTCCTTTGGGTAACAATGCCCCTATCAAGGCCTAAGTTACAAACCTTGAACAATTATTCTTGAAAAACATAAGAAGTTACCTCAATAGATGCCAAACAACACAAGATGCTAAATCATGGACGTCGAAAGTCTCGTTTTATATTATCAATTTTGTTTCGCAAAATTACATCAGAATTTACCCAAGCTCTTAGGCTTCCTTCATCAGAATATGAGAGCAAATGGGTTCAATTTATAGAGTCTGGGAGAGGCCGAGAGGCCCAACGATTTCCTCCAATTTGGCTGACTGTACCCCTTAAGTTTGGTTGAGCTAACAACCCATTAACTGCTGCGTACAAACCTCTGATTTTGGTCTGCATACTGCCCCTTTGACTGGCCTGATAACCCCTTGATTTGCTGGCCTGGGTCAGGTTTATTGGGTAGCGTATTGACTGTTAATTGGGGCTTGCGTACTGCCTTAATTTGCTGCGATTTGGGGCCTGCATACTGCCCCTTGAATTCTGCTTCATGTTAGGTGAGGAGATAGGGGGTGGGGGTAGGGAGGAGCTAACTCCCTATTTTATTGTTAAACTTCCTGTCATATCAGTCCTAACCTTGTGGTTATGACAACATCAAATCAGGCCACTTAATTTTTACTGATCTGGAAGCTATTTTGGTGGGATTTGGTCCATCAAATTGGCAGTTGAATGTAGCAATTCATCCTTGCTTATGTGGCTTCCCAAGGAACAAATTAACACAGCCTTTAGATGCCACATCACTCCATATAAGAGCTGTTCACATCCCTTTGACTTGGAACATGACTTTAATATGCCCCGCTTATTAATTTTTTGCAATTTCCTTGCCTTTTTATCCTCACCATAGGAAAACGTGGGTTTTCATGGGGGAATAATCATTTCTTGACCCCTAAAGTGGGTACTAGGGGAATGTTGGTGCTATGAGCATGATTATCGAGCACCCACACACCACCAATATCTCTTAAGGCCACTGATTTACACCATTACATAGAAAATTAATTAAAAATCCTGTCTTGCGGGAATTTCTAATTATTTAAATAATCATAAGAAGACTTAGTCAAATTCCGTAAGACTCTGGATATGACCTAGCATGGTAATATAAAATAACCCTAGGCATTAGGACACATTCAAGGCCCAGTTATTAAGCCGCTTTCCAGCTTTGGAGGTATATGGGTGAAAAAACTCTACTAGTTATTTATCGCTAAAGAGAAAAAATATTTAGTCTAGTGAAAAAAACACCCTAGAGTGGACTCATTTAGTAACTAGGTCTCAAAGGCCTAAGGCTGTTACATAAATTCATAATGCTAATGTTTTTTTATTACAATTCTCCCATGGGGGTACGAAATTTGAGAGAATAAAGTAGAAGAGGAGAGAGAAGAAGGGGGCCGAAATGCCCTGTTGGACTTTTGATCTTTTGAAAATTTGTCAAGTACCTTGTGCATTAGGCCATGTGGTCTTCACACCCTGCTAGGTGGAACTTAACAAGTAACATGTGTAACTTTCTTAATCTTACTTCTCAATATTACTTTTGATCCTGGGAGGTTCCTTGTCCTCCACTAGTGAGACTCTTGTAGAGTTGTTTGCTTAGAGCTCGGGATAGTTCTCGGGTTAGCAACAGTTAGCCCTCCACTCCCAAACCTTAGTAGCAACTTGTTTCCTTGAGGTAATGAGATAGTCTCCTATCATGGTTTTTTTTTCTCTACAACCTTAGATGCTAGGGAAGACACTCATACATATGTTGAAAGCCCATTGGAAAGCAAGCTCTTCTCTTCTCGTTTGGGCGACAGGTTTAGAGAGCACTACGATCTCACTCCTTTCACTTGTATCCTCTTTTGAGGCATCCCTCGAGAGCATTTGGCTTTGGCCCTTCGTAGCACATGTTGGAATATTCAATAAAATTGAGAAGGGGGGGAGAGGGGGGGTTGAATCAATATTGGGCACTTCTTGACAAACATATCATGTAAACATCAATCTGTTAACAACACCATTCAACAATGCATAACATCATAGACAATACACAAGATATTTTTAGGTGGAAACTCATATGGGAGAAAAGCCCCATAATACTTTTAATATATGTCTTAAAGATTACATCCACAAGAAGCTCCAACTTCCAAGATTCTCCAACAACTACTGGAAGAAGGCTCCAACCCCTTGGTTTTTATCGGCTCCAACTGAAAGGATGCTGCAACACCTTGTTTTTATCAGATCCAATTGAAAGGATGCTCCAACACCTTGTTTTTATCAACTCCAATTGAAAGGATGCTCCGACACCTCGCAGCATCAATCTGCTGCCCTAACACCGCCTTGCCACCCTGAAGTGTTCTTAGGCTCCAACCAGAAGGAGACTCCAATCCCCACCTTGCACCACCATGCCACCTTGAGGATATGATAGATTTTTTGTTGTAGATTATTTTGCACTGTGCTTGATCACTATCATCACTGCACTGTCACTACTACCAATACACCGCTGTCAATAACACTGTTGCATTTGCTCATACAATACATCTCGCTGACAAAACCCTATCAACATCTCCAACAACACTTTAACTGCTCAACAATCCATTAAACCCTAGTGCTGGGCCCCAGTATTGCAGCAATAATGCTGCAACTCCTGGAACTCCCTTCTTTAAAATTATCAACCCGGTAGTTCGTAACAAACTTGGAAGCGACGGTGTTGTATGCACAAGTACTAGCTCTTGCCGCAACTGTCACTTGGTCAGCTGGCACAAGTCCACTAGGAGCTTAAGCCAACTTCTATGAGCTCTTAGAAGAAGCTTTCTAATTGATGGATGAAAGCTAACTCGAAGGAAGCTAATCTAATTGCGAAAAGAAACTGAAAGCCAAAAAGAAACGCAAACCCTAATTCTACCAGCTAGTCCTACTGACACAAAGGAGAGCATGCAAACTACTGAAAGAGATGCCATTACTTCTATGAAGGTAAAATACATGTGTCTAGACTACCTCTATCTGAAGAAAACATCATTTTGTATTTTTTTCAAGTTGTTGGAATTATCATGCATGTGCTTCTAACTATTTTTGACTGTGCAGAGGTGGATCAAGGAGGAGAAATGCTTGGGAAAGGTTGGGAAGGTTTAGAGAGGGTCTAAGGGGTCCCTAACACCCTTCCAGAGAGTCTCACAAAGTTTGGCTGCCAAGAAACCGTGTTTATGAGCTTCTATAGGAAGTCTGCAGGGGTTCTACAGGATGTTCAGGATTTCTACAGGATGTTCTGTAATTCTTCTACAGTATGTTTCGAAATGGGATTTTGGAGCATGGATGGAGGGAAAAAGATGGAGGAATGAGTATGGAGGTGAAATAGGGGTGTGAATAGGTCTAGGACTTGGTGGATGAGGCTAAGGAGCGATTGCATTTGTTCAAGGATGGAGGAAGCGATGATGCACAAGAATGTAGGAATTAGGGCAAGGTGGGGAAAGTATGGCAAATGAAGGGTACGAATCATGGACTAAGGGTTGGAGCAGATTATCTGATGGATTATGGGTAGATAGAGAAGGATCACAGGTGCTCTGCAAGTTATTTTTCGAATTTAACAAATGAAGACTTGGAAAATCAAGAACCTAATTACCTTGACCTAATCTGACCTAGATAATAGCAAAAGAAATGGAACAAAAGTTTATTTGCACAAAATCAGATGAACTAACTATGTAACTAAGCAATCATAACCCTAAGCATGCAGTCAAAACTGATATCAAGTTTGACAACTAAGAATCCAACACTAATACTTGCATGGTGAAGCAAAACAACGTTTTTGTGGGCAGCAAGGTCACCTTTGTCCCAACTCACGATCCCACTGAGGGAGAGGTAAGATCAGAGGTGCTTGAGCCCTTTTTCCAAGGATCATTTATGTTATTAACCTATCAAATCAATCTGAATATGAAAATCTACTTTAATCATCAAAAGCAACCTAAATAACAAAACAAGATTTAGATCTAAATGGCAGATTTTACTCTAAGAATGCAGCAAAAACACATAAAGATAAACAAAGGAGGTACTGGGCACTTGAGATGGGCCCAACCCCAAGAGCTACAACCTCCTAAGAGAGATTTAGAGCTGGATTCATCTTTATTGAGCAAGAAAAGAAGAGTTACATCAAAACTATCCACAAGGAGACTTTGAAAATGAGCTGAAAGCAAAGCTAATCTATTGCCTAAAAATCGAAATACAAACTAGCTAACTTCTGCCTACAAAATGACTAACCATTGGCTAACTACCAGCTACAAAATGTCTACCCACTAGCTAACCAAAATGAGGCCCTAAGCCTTCTTATTTATACAAATTGAGGACCCCAACAGTCCTCTTAAACTTTAGGGACTCGGCTGCCCAAAACTTGTAGTTAACAGCAATCCTACTTGACTTGCTTGGCTGCCCTTGTGCTAATTGATTTGGTGGCCTTTGAACTCCGAGCTGATGGTGGAGAATTCGAGGTAAGGGCCCATAAAGGAAGGGGACACCTTCCTACAAATCCTCTCCCTTGTTCTCCCACGAATTTGGCTACCAAGTGCTCATTAAAACCTTCAATTTTGTCTCCAAATTGACCAAAAAGGCTACACAAAGCACACATTAGACTTTTTGGCATAATGACTAACCCAATTCACTCTATTAGCATAAATATAATAAAAAACATGCAATAAACTAATGAGAATGGTGGATTAAGTCGAATTAGGAGGTTGAATGAGCCCAAATAATTATCCATTTTTGGGGCTCATCATCACCCCCTACTGAAAGTGTTGCTCATCCTCTGAGCAACCAACTATCTCCTCATCTTTGATGGCCTTGGTGGCCTCCTTGTCATGCCAAGCTTCTGAAGTGATGTCCTCTTGTTTGTCATGAAACCATGCTTTTCTCTTTGCTTCTTTTCACTGCCTGTGCTTCTTTTCCTAGAGAATTCTCAACTTTGGTATGATTGTGCAAGTATATTCAATCTGATGGCGACAATGGTGGTGAAAGGAGATGAAACCAGTGGAGGATGGAAGAAAAGAGTGGCTGCATGCCTCCTCAACAGACTTCAAGCTTCAAATCCCTCTTCATAATTGATTCTGGCCTGCCCAAAGGCTTCTACAGGATGTTTCTAGTAAAAATACAGAACTTCCTGTAGAAAGTCCTGTAGCTTCCTGTAGAAGGTTGAACCATGACAAAATTGTGCCCGAACCCTGAAAAAAATGAGTGTTCATGGAGGGGGTGGATTTGAGGATGCCTGGGAAATTGGTAGGGACACTTTTGCTTGTGCTGGGAGGCCGTTTTCTGGCTTCCTGTAGAAACAGTTCTCTGTCTTCCTGTAGAAACAGTTTGCTAACTTCCTGTAGAACCAGTTTTCTATGATTTGGCTTGCTTGGCTGGGGTGCCCTCTCCTTGATCTGTGTTGTGGTTGCCTTGGGTGTGTCCCTACTTATTTGGCCTTTTTCAATCTTCTCTGCTCTCTTCTGCAATCCTTTTCCAAGGTGTTTGTGCCATTGTTCCTCCCACAGTTTTAGGCTTAGCAATTTGGCCCATTTCTCCTTTTCCTCTCTGTTTCTTCCTTCTTTTTCTTTCTTGCTTTTCCTCTTGCTTTCCTTGTGGCTTTTTTCAATTCGTTGATTGCATGTTGTACCATAGGCCTCAGGAATCAACCGCGCCACCACAATAATTTCAGGTTTGATGTCCAATCCTTGATGTGTTGTTCTCAACAACATTTCATTCTCCAATGCACAAACTTGATCAAGTATATACACAACCTGTCCACCAGTATCTGGCATTCCTAAAACAATTGCTTGGCCAAAATAACCCTGAGGTGAAATAATCACAACATTAAAGACCATAGGGATCCTTCCTAGAAATGTTTCTAAAGTTGATGGATCAGGGGCCTGCAAAGTCTCCAAGAGCAAATGAATCATATCCAAGACATGTTCTGCATTGTCTCCCCATCCTTTTTGCAATCCCATTTCTTGTAATTTGTATTCAAACTCTGTATGTGGTGTATTCTTGGGGAACTTTTTGAGATATTCCACTGCCTTTACCAAGACTGAGCGTAGCTTGGACAAACTTTGTATTCTCTCATTCAGCATCAGCTTCTGGCCTCTGTAGCTGTGTGCTCGAAGGAAATGCAGCAAGGGCTGCATGCTTTCTCTATCATGGAATAATCTTGAGGACAAATGCTGATTGAGAAATTGAACTCCACTACTAATGGAAGATGGTCGTGTTGGGCGAGGAAAAGATTCATTGAAGGGCTCAAGGTCTAGCTTCAATGGATATTTATCCTTGACACTTTCATCCACAAGGTGCTCCTTGAATTCCAAATATTCAGCCACAGAAAGTTGTTCAACAACAAGTTCATCAACATTTGACACGGACATAATCCCATATACCAGAGCTTGGCCGTACTGCAAGGACAATCTATGGTGGAAGAATGATGTCCTCCTGTGTCTTAACACATCTCCAAATAGCCCTTCTTTGAGCGTTTGAAGTTCATCATTCTCTCCCAATACCTCTGTTAGTCATCTAATAAATGATGAGGCCGCAAAATCTTCTTCCCTTGTGCTACATATCTCTCTTCAGGCTCCAAATTTAATGAAGAAAACTCGGGCTTTTCTGCTCTGGACGGCTTTGCTATACTTTCCTGTAGGACGTCTTCCTGTAGAAACGCCTGTACAGTGCCCCTGCGCCTTTGTGCGAGCTTGATACACAGCAGAATATCGAAGACAGGTAGAAAAACTCAGCGGAGGACGATAGGTTAATCATTTTGTGGAAGCAGAGGATGCATACTTCAGTTGAAAATGTTGCAAGTGCAAGTTAACAACAATCTGTGAGTTTCAGCTGAGCGTTCATTAATTGTTGCGTGATTTGTGGTGAAGGAGTGAGGTGGCCAGGTGTACGTGGCCACATGCAGACGGTAGTGCTATGATGAGCTGCATGTCCTCTTCTTGTTAATCAGTTGCACTGGAGTTAAAGCCTCTACCATTGTCTGTTTTTATTTTTATTTTTAATTTTCACGTGAGTTGTCTAACATGTACGCTGCATGATTCCTGGCTGATTGCTGGAGAATTGGAAAAGGAACTATTGGCTTAATCTTGCTATATTCGTGCCTTAATTCCACCATTCCATTTGTTCATGCAGTTTTTAAATTAGATCTGTGCAATAGAAGAACGAGTTTCAGTCACGTACCTGAAGTCAAATGGCTGTCGTGAGCTGCTGTGGCCTGTCATTGCTGCATGCATTTGATTCTATGGTTGCATGATGGCTTGGTTGCTGATTCATGGCTGGTTTCCTTGTGCAGGTGTCCTCTGGCCAGATGCATGCTACAGGAGTTCATTTCCACGTTCAGATCTGCACCCTCAAGCTGCTGCTGCTGAATTTTCACTGGATAGAAACTTGTTTTTGCCATTGCTCCCAAACGGTAAAACGGATCAATCTGAAACTTGCTGAGCACGTTTCTATCATCATTATGCATCTCCCATAGCAAAATCGTGATCAATGGATGCACAAATTTCGAGAAAAATGGAAAATGGCTGAAGATTTCAGAGATCAATTTCTCGGAAACCGTGCATCGGAATTGGCTGAAACTGCTTGGGTAGGCTACTATCACCCATGTGCATATCCCCATGAAACAGGTTTTGAAACGGATGCACGGATATGGAGAAAATGCAAAAATGGCTGATGGCGATGGAGGCGGATTTCTTGGAAATCGTGCACCGGAATGGCCTTGAAACTGCTCGAGCATGTTGCCATCATCCCTATACAATTCCCTATAAAACGGTTTTTCAAATGGATGCATGGTTTTCAAGTTATGGAAAAAACAAATTCTATTCTAGGTATTTTCGCTTCAAGGCATTTTGCAGTTTTGTTGCATGGTAAGAAAAACTGATCTTGGGTTGTGATGCAGGCATGGAGATGATGGAGGAGGAGTTTGAAAAGTGCAGGAGGACTTCTGAAACCTTGAGGAAGCTACCATGTTCGCCAAACCACCTTTTTGAAATCCATTTCTAGCTTCCTACAATTTCTACAGGAACTTCCTGTAGAAGCACAATGAGGTGGAAAAGATGATGGAAAAGGGTGAGGAATGGGAGCATGGATGATTGCAGGCATAACCAATGGATTCCAAGCTTTAGATCCCCTTCCAAAATCGAATCTGGCTCGCTTGAAGGTTCTACAGGATGTTTCCTGTAGAAATATAGAACTTCCTCTAGAAGGCACAAAAACTCCTTTGACCTTGTTTTGAGTGACCCTCCTGACCCGCAATGTCCTTCTTGCAACCTGCAATTATCCAATGGAAATTAGTTTTATTTTTATTTTTCTTTTTCTCTTTTTTTTTTTGAAAAACAACTAGGGCGCCTCATGGAGGTTTTCACCCTAATTGCCTGCCCTGGGCGCCTCCAAGGGAGGTTTTCACCCAGAGATCTTATTCTCTTTTCTCTTTTTCCCAACCCATTGACCGCCTCATGGAGGTTTTCAATCAATGAGCCAATCTAAGGCGCCTCCGAAGAGGTTTTCACCATAGATTTTTATTTTCATTTTTTCTTTTTCTTTTTTTTTTTTTTTTTTTTTTTTCTACCCTACCCTACTTGAAAAACAAAATCATTTTCAAGTATAAGAATACTTCCAATGGAGCCATGTGCACATCGAGATTAGAGACAAGATGATGTGAAGGCTCGAAATGCATGCTTTGACAGCTATCCAGATTTCAGAGACAAAATGATCTGACTTTGAAGGGATCAAACATAGCTGAGGAAGAGAGTACTGTTGCAACTTAGTGACTGTCTGGAACCATATCTCAATATAGCTTTGATATCCTTGGTCCTTTCGCTGATCTGGGTCATGTTTCATGTCACTTTCTACTATGACTTCCTCATCTTCCTCTTTTTGCTGATCTTTCTCTTGAATACATGGAAGATTTGATGGTAACCATGAAGGATCTTTCTTTATCTCTGCTTCTGATGTCTTCTCTTCATCAAGTAAAGCCCATGGTTCTTTGATTTCCTCTTCTGAATCTTCTTTTGCCTGATGTGGTCCTTCAATGCTTTCAATATAGTCTCTTTTTTGCAATACTCTTCCTGAGCTATGGTGAAGATCATTGAGCTCAAGAGCAGTTGTTTGGACATGTTGTGCCTTAGCTTTGCAATTGGGTTGAGCTGCTCCATGGTATGGTTTTGGAAATGGTGGTACGGGTAGGTGAGTGGGGGTGTATATTTGATATGGATGTGGATGGGGTTGTGGTTGGGCAGACATTTGGGGTTGCCTTGGTGGAGGAGGAGGTGATGGTTGCGGTTGAGCAGGTGGTGGAGGAAAAGAAGTGGGAGGAGTGTTGTAATGAGGCCTCCACCCCTGATGAGGTGCATTCCACTGAGGCTGTGGCTGAGCATAAGAGTGAAATGAATGAGCAGCTGGTTGGGCATAATATGGATCTATGAAGGAACAAGGAGGAGGTGTGAACCAGGAAGGATGAGCAGGGGGACCCCAAGAAGGCATGAAAGTGGCTTGATAGGGGTCATAATAGGTCTCGGATGTCCCTTGCAGTTCCTGCTGATAAGATCTAGGTTCATGTGGCCTCCTTTGGTTCATACAATAGAGTGATTCAGTGGCTCCTTTGGCTCTCTGATATGCAGCTTTGATTTTGGGTAAGGAAGGACACTGATCTGTAGGATGGTATTCTTCACATACAAAACACACTTCTAGGGAGTGCATTGGACATTCGTCCCTAGGATGCTTTCTAGTGCACCTGGGACAAAAGATGGCCAAAGCCCCCTTGGCTTCCTCTTGCTTCCTTTGGATCCGCAAGGTATCCAGTTGCATGGCAAGAAACTGCCTCATATCACTCTTGAAATCTTCGATCTGATTTTCAAATTCGTCTTTGGACAAGGTGTTGCTCCCAACATTTCTGCTTGTAGCCATTTGCTCCAGAGGAATGGTTTCTTCTTCTTCTCCCCTAGAGGTTCTTTAAAGATGCCTTGATGTCCACCTAGGGCTTCTTCTTAATCACAATCATCGAAGAAGAGAGAAGGTTGGCTGTGTGAAGCAGTGGGGGGTGTTGTGCAAATATTTTTCTAAATTATCTCTACTCCTACAAGGCATGAAAGGAAATCTTTTTGGTTGTTTTTTCTTTTTTCTGCTTGTACCTGCAAAAACTAAAATAGATTGAACTGCAACTATCTTGCTAAAATGAAAATGCGGAATTGAAATGAAAGCAGGAAATGACTAATCTATTTTGCTCAAACGAAATTGCAGGAATGAAATGTTAGTCTACGCTTGCGGAATTGAAATGTTAATCTACACTTGCAGAAATGAAATTGCGAAATTGAAATGCTAATCTATGAAAGCGGGAAATGCTAATCTACTTTTGCATAAACGAAATTGCATAATGGAAATGAAATAAACTACTTAGCAGAAGGTTGTAGTGGAAAATAGAAGAAAAGCGGCAATCACAAATACTCTGACGCTTCCCCGGCAACGGCGCCAAAAAGATGGTGGGCCCCAGTATTGCAGCAATAATGCTGCAACTCCTGGAACTCCCTTCTTTAATTTTATCAACCCGGTAGTTCGTAACAAACTTGGAAGCGACGGTGCTGTATACACAAGTACTAGCTCTTGCCGCAGCTGTTACTTGGTCAGCTGGCACAAGTCCACTAGGAGCTTAAGCCAACTTCTATGAGCTCTTAGAAGAAGCTTTTTAATTGATGGATGAAAGCTAACTCGAAGGAAGCTAATCTAATTGCGAAAAGAAACTGAAAGCCAAAAAGAAACGCAAACCCTAGCAAACCCTAATTCTACCAGCTAGTCTTACTGACGCAAAGGAGAGCATGCAAACTACTGAAAGATATGCCATTACTTCTATGAAGGTAAAATACATGTGTCTAAACTACCTCTATCTAAAGAAAACATCATTTTGTATTTTTTTCAAGTTGTTGGAATTATCATGCATGTGCTTCTAACTATTTTTGACTGTGCAGAGGTGGATCAAGGAGGAGAAATGCTTGGGAAAGGTTGGGAAGGTTTAGAGAGGGTCTAAGGGGTCCCTAACACCCTTCCAGAGAGTCTCACAAAGTTTGGCTGCCAAGAAACCGTGTTTATGAGCTTCTATAGGAAGTCTGCAGGGGTTCTACAGGATGTTCAGGATTTCTACAGGATGTTCTGTAATTCTTCTATAGGATGTTTCGAAATGGGATTTTGGAGCATGGATGGAGGGAAAAAGATGGAGGAATGAGTATGGAGGTGAAATAGGGGTGTGAATAGGTCTAGGACTTGGTGGATGAGGCTAAGGAGCGATTGGATTTGTTCAAGGATGGAGGAAGCGATGATGCACAAGAATGTAGGAATTAGGGCAAGGTGGGGAAAGTATGGCAAATGAAGGGTACGAATCATGGACTAAGGGTTGGAGCAGATTATCTGATGGATTATGGGTAGATAGAGAAGGATCACAGGTGCTCTGCAAGTTATTTTTCGAATTTAACAAATGAAGACTTGGAAAATCAAGAACCTAATTACCTTGACCTAATCTGACCTAGATAATAGCAAAATAAATGGAACAAAAGTTTATTTGCACAAAATCAGATGAACTAACTATGCAACTAAGCAATCATAACCCTAAGCATGTAGTCAAAACTGATATCAAGTTTGACAACTAAGAATCCAACACTAATACTTGCATGGTGAAGCAAAACAACGTTTTTGTGGGCAGCAAGGTCACCTTTGTGACTTGTCCCAACTCACGATCCCACTGAGGGAGAGGTAAGATCAGAGGTGCTTGAGCCCTTTTTCCAAGGATCATTTATGTTATTAACCTATCAAATCAATCTGAATATGAAAATCTACTTTAATCATCAAAAGCAACCTAAATAACAAAACAAGATTTAGATCTAAATGGCAGATTTTACTCTAAGAATGCAGCAAAAACACATAAAGATAAACAAAGGAGGTACTGGGCACTTGAGATGGGCCCAACCCCAAGAGCTACAGCCTCCTAAGAGAGATTTAGAGCTGGTGCAAAGCTGGATTCATCTTTATTGAGCAAGAAAAGAAGAGTTACATCAAAACTGTCCACAAGGAGACTTTAAAAATGAGCTGAAAGCAAAGCTAATCTATTGCCTAAAAATCGAAATACAAACTAGCTAACTTCTGCCTACAAAATGACTAACCATTGGCCAACTGCCAGCTACAAAATGTCTACCCACTAGCTAACCAAAATGAGGCCCTAAGCCTTCTTATTTATACAAATTGAGGACCCCAACAGTCCTCCTAAACTTTAGGGACTCGGCTGCCCAAAACTTGTAGTTAACAGCAGTCCTACTTGACTTGCTTGGCTGCCCTTGTGCTAATTGATTTGGTGGCCTTTGAACTCCGAGTTGATGGTGGAGAATTCGAGGTAAGGGCCCATAAATGAAGGGGACACCTTCCTACAAATCCTCTCCCTTGTTCTTCCACGAATTTGGCTACCAAGTGCTCATTAAAACCTTCAATTTTGTTTCCAAATTGACCAAAAAGGCTACACAAAGCACACATTAGACTTGTTGGCATAATGACTAACCCAATTCACTCTATTAGCATAAATATAATAAAAAACATGCAATAAACTAATGAGAATGGTGGATTAAGTCGAATTAGGAAGTTGAATGAGCCCAAATAATTATCCATTTTTGGGGCTCATCATCACCCCCTGATGTACAGAAATTACACTCAAAATTGCCCATTTTATATGTACCAGATCAAACCGCATAACTTCTTGTACTCAACTATTCCCGAGACATTAAAATCACTCTTCAGGAACAAAGATAAAAGAATCAACCCACAACACTCTGTATTGTCATGATTTTTCTAGACATAGCACTCATTCTTTGAGTCACACACCAACGTCAATCATAACAATCGAACCATCCAAAATAGAAAGAGACTTCGAACTTGGAACCATAGTTTTTTTATATTCCTTTGATCTCAAGCATGTAAAAACTTTCACATGTGGACATCTGCCAATTGTTGCAACTGAAATCGCGGAGGACAACTTCGCATCGGAATATTAGAACAACATACCACCATCAAACTATAATTGACCACCAAAACAAAAACAGATTACACCACTTTTGTTGCCAAAATAATTACCTAGATCGTACCATGCTTGGATATCTTGAATCACTCCACAGTTTTCTTGCACAAGGTTCATGTTTTCTTTTTCCATAGCATGGGTATTCATACTTGATTGAGTGGATGGGGGGTTGTGAGAGGCCCGACTAGACACCACCTTTCTTGCTGTAATATTAGAGTTTCCTTTATTTAATTAATACAACCGATGAATACTATCCATATTAACGTTTGTGTAAGGCTGACCATATAATCGCCCTTAGGGCTGACTTGTATATAATTTAATTTTCAATAATATTTCCAACCATGGCAGATTTGACCAATATTCTTGACCCTTTTATGCTTGGGGCGGATTTGTACTTGCCTTCATTTAATATTTATTTCACTCGTTAATTTGGGCCGACTTTGGGTCCCTTGACCATAGTTTGCTTATTGCTTTTGGAGCATCCTTCCTGGGAGTCAAGGTTTTGCTTGGGGTAAATACCTTTAAGAGGGCATAACTTCTCAACTGTGAGGAACCACGAAGCATGCCACGTACCATCACAAAAGGCATGAGAAGCACTATCAAATGATGATGGTCTTGTGTGCAAAAACACTGCCCTTCGCATTCATTTTCCTCATCAAATGTGGGGCATCATGACCATACTGAAGGGGCTTCTAAACTTTTGGGCTTCCTTCTCTTCTTTCTAGGGCTTCTTGGCCATTGGAGCTTCCAATTAATGGAATTCACGAGCATATATTAAAAGTGTTGAAAGACTGACTTGACATCAATGTCAAGACCATTCAACAACACATGTACCATTTTCGTCTTTCGCAACATTTTCTTGGTCATAGAGATTAGATCTTAGTGTAGATCAGTTTTTGGCTTATCCAGGAGTGGCTCTTGTGCTCTTGCAGTGTATTGATACTTTTGTACTTAGCAGTCCCTTTGACTTAGTTCTAGTCATTTCTTGGAAATTTATATAATTAACCTATCATATTTTTTTCCCCAAGGAAAACCCACATGGAATCCCAAGGGATGCTTTCCACATTTGCAGATGGTGTCCCTAGCAAACGTGTTAGCATAGACTAGTGTGCCTCACCTAGGGGATATTTGAATTAGGCACATGTTGGCATGGAACTAGTCAAATGGCCAACAAAATTGACCACAACTGGTTGAGCTAACGGCAGGCTGTTGCTATCGTATCTAATGGAATAGGCGATAAAAATAGAATAGACCTCTATCAAGAAATAGCTCTGGGATAATATTAGAATAGGATCACCTCCAAAAGTATCACCAAGTAAAGTGTGCCAACTCTAGCCACTACTAATAATATGCGCACACTTTAAATATGCCAAAAATCGACAGTCTCTTACTGCCACCAAATTTCTCCCCTATGCTATACTTAATTTTGGGTCTCCAAAAATGTGATCATTTCTGAAAATTGATAAATTCTATTTTTAGAACTTGTATTGAGCAATTTCGACCAAGGCCTAAAATATCTTGGAACCTTACTCAAATGAAACCCCATGCTTATCTCTCCAGTGGGTATCCAAATCTACTTTCAGATTTCAAGCTAGATAAAATTTCTAAAAGTAGCAATTTTCCAAGATTGCGGATCTTGAAAATTTGAAAGGTGCCCATTTTAACAATTTATTATTTGCTTTCCAGAGTTGTCATTTGTTGCTAAAAAATATCAAGTTTCTAAAAGCAAAAACTGCTGAAAATAGCAGAATCAAGAATCTGAAAGTGCACATTTGACTGTTCTCATCTATACATAGTTCCTTTAAAATATGAATGTCAATCAAATGCACAGGAAATAATGGCTAAAAAATATCTCTGGAAGTGTGAACTGGAAACCTGCCAAAAATAGATCTCTGGAAGCGTGAACTGGAAACATGCTAAAAATAGCACATTTGCTATCCACCTGTAGCAGTGTTGAAAATATCGGTATCGGCAAAATATCGACGAGGGTCCATAAAACATCTTATCGACAATATCGGCAAATATCGGAAAACATAAAAAATGCATAATATAAAGCAATAACAACATGAAATAAACACATTGGCACATACGTATGAAGAAAACATTGATATATATAATGTAGTGGATGTAAAATAAAAATGATACATCAAAGGTGTTAATTTTAGGTATGTTCTATGCTTAGAGCAATTTATTTCAATTTTCATAGTTAGCTCTATATCTTTTCCAGATTAGCAATCACATCAACATTAAAGTAAACTGTAGATAGAACATAAACATAAATCGCAGAAGGCAAGCCAAGACAAGAGGACACAAGATGTGGTGCTAGCCAGGGACAAACCCCAATGTGGGGAAACCCTTGATCAATTCTTCTTATATGTTTTTCAATAGTGCAGCACAGAGAGAGAGATAGTACATTTACAATAGAAGTCAACACTTTGACTTATCTAGATAAGAGCATAGATCATCTCTAAGAAGATGATACATGAGATCAGTTGAAGACATGCTGCTTCAACTAATTCTCCAAGGTGATTGCTTCACCTATCGTTGTGTTGCATTCCGTCATCATGCTACGCCTCACTGCGCTGCACCATGCTGCACCCATCATCACTATGTTGTATCTCATCACGCTTCATTAATCATGACTGTACCCATCACTGTACTGTATTGTGTGCCATTGCTGCACCATGTTGCCATCCTGACCTATGTGTTGGCTGCACCTTGCTTGCTTGTTGTCCCTTGTTTGCTTGTTGTCCCTAGCATGCTTGTTGTCCTTAGCATGCTTGTTGTTGCATGCTAGTTGTCCCTTGCATGCTAGCTGTAACATTGCATGCTAGCTGTAACATTGCATGTTTGGTGTATTTGCTGCTAAGTACCATACAACTGTCCCAATGTTAGTTAGCTGTCCCTTGCATGCCGCTCTCCTTCAGAGACAGATGCTCCGATTGTTTCGGCAGTTCTCGACAGTTCTGGCAGTTGGCAGTTCCGGCAGTTCCGGTTGTTCCTGGCAGTCTTGACAGTTCCGACAGTCCCGACTTTTCCGACATTTCCGGCATTTCCGGCTATTCTAGAAGTTCTGGATTTTCCAGCATTTCCGGCTATTTTGGTAGTTTCGGCTTTTTCGACATTTCCGGCTTTTTCGGCATTTCCTGCTTTTCTAGCTTTTCCGTCTTTTCCAGCAGTTCCGTCTTTTCTGGCAGTTCTGGCTTTTTCGGTAGTTCCATCTTTTCTAGTAGTTCTGACTTTTTCGGTAGTTTCGGCAGCTCCAACTTTTCCGCCAATTCCGGCTTTTCTGGCTTTCTGGATTAGGGCAGCATTATCCCTTAGGATCTCTCCTCCTACTAAAACCCAAAGACAAGTAGAGAGAGGAAGAGATCCCAAGTGTGTGTTGAAATGACTTGAAGGCCACTTCTATTTATACTAAAACGTTGAGCACATGTGGGGTTTATTTGGTTGCTGGCCGACCTTGATGAATTGTCTTATAACACAAATAAATTCATAACTCCATGAATACTTATCGGAATCGGATGATCTTTAGATCAATCCTACACCTCTCGATGAGAGGGATCCAAGAAAAATATTAGCCGCCATAAATAAGATGACCCACATGGAGTTTGGCCATAGTTGCCAATTTTAACACTTCCTTTCAACTAGGGAGAACTCCATCCGCTGATCCATATGTTCGACTGTACTATCTCTGCCATAAGTTCCCTGCACTAATCTGCGCTGCACTAATCTGCTGAGCTTTGCTTTGCTCTACTCTGCTGAACCATGAAGAAGAAGAATTGATCGAGAATGTCTTATACCATTCTCTACTGACCCGAAGTCAGTTTCATCTGAAGAGAGTGTGTCACATCACTCTTACTGACTCGAAGTCAGTTTTATTGATCCCAGATCAATATCACAAGAGAGTGTCTCAAACCACTCATATTGATCCCAGATCAATGTCACAAGAGAGTGTCTCAAACCACTCATACTGATCCCAAATCGGTTTCATTGATCCCAGATCAATATCACAAGAGAGTGTCTCAAACCACTCATACTGATCTCAGATCAGTTTCATTGATCCCAGATCAATGGAGGTCATCCTAGCATAGGGAGTACGGTAGATACAACGATGCGTCCATCAATAGAACTACTATGGTCCCTATCCTCATTTCCCTGCGCATTGATCAGATGAGAGGTACTTCCCTTGAGTCCCAGACTGCATGGGAAGGATGCCTTGACAGGAGAACTAATCATCCTGTCCATAGGAGAACAAATCATCCTGTCTAGTGGATGCCACGGAGAACTAATCATCCTGGCCTACAGGAGAACTAATCATCCCGGCCCACAGGAGAAGTAATCATCCCGTTCCACAGTTGCCATGGGAGAACTAATCATCCTGACCCATGGGAGAACTAATCATCCTGTTCCACAGTTGCCATGGGAGAACTAATCATCTCGGCCCACAGGAGAACTAATCATCCTGTTCCACAATTGCCACGGGAGAACTAATCATCCCGGCCCACAGGAGAATTAATCATCCTGTTCACAACGCACCACCAAGGGAGGGTGAGTCACCCTGTGGTCGTATGTTGCTCCAGTAAGTACCCCAAGCCCACCCAGAGCTCCCAGAGCTCAATGCATGCAACATGCAGGACCCTTATAAGAAGGTCTCTCAATGACTCCAAGTCATTAAGGAAAGTCACAGATTTGACCTTACCCCGGGGCTTTGACAAAATGTCTGCGACTTGTACATCAGTCTCAATGCGATGGAGCCATAGAGGGCTTTCTTCCACTTGCATACATGAGATTCCGAATCATGAATCTCAATCCCCTTGGGTTGTTCCAAACCTATGGACCTCCTACATGAGGGGAATGGTCCCCTTGTAAGATTTTCCTTCGGTACATCTGAGACATTTACTTTCATGCTCTTTTTGATTTTAGGCATCCCTGTCACCATCTGACTCACAAACCTGCGGTGCTATATGTCAATGGACATGGTCCCCAGTGGACTTCCTGCAACTTGATACAACCCTGAACTCAAAAACATCTTTGAAAATTCTATTTTCAAACATGTACCTTTCCATCGATGAGTTCCACCCGGAAACCTTTGATTTCCATTGCTGAAATGGACACCAGGTTCTTCTTGAGATCAGGTACATAAAAGAGATTCTGTAAATGAATTGAGTTACCCTCATTCAATTGAGGGATAACATTTCCTACACACTTTCCAGGATAGGTGGCATCGGCTCCGAGTATAATCCCACGATTGTTTCCATCTCTACCAAATTAGAGAGTGCACCCATCTATCTGATGAAGTGCCTTGAAGCACTACAATCAATAAGCCAGATTCCCAAAGAATCTGAAGGAGAGGGCCAATACAAGATAACACTTCTTTATCTTATCAGAAACAACATTTGATTCTTCATACCTGGGGTTCCTTGCTTTCTTTGAAGAGTCGACCATTTCCTTAATGACCTGCATTGCTTGTCATTCCTTTGATCATTGAAGATGTCCCTGGAATGATTGTTATCTTCATCAAGAGATGTGTCTCTGCCATTTACACTCCTTCGCATAATGGCTGAACTTATTGCAACCAAGGCATCCGCCTTTCCTTCCACCCATAGTGATGATGTGCGGAAACCCTTGATCAATTCTTCTTATACGTTCTTCAGTAGTTCAACAAAGAGAGAGATAGATAGTACATTTACAACAGAAGTCAACACTTTGACTTATCTAGATAAGAGCATAGATCATCTCTAAGAAGATGATACATGAGATCAGTTGAAGACCATGCTGCTTCAACTAATTCTACAAGGTGATTGCTTCACCTATCGTTGTGCTGTATTTCGTCATCATGCTGCACCTCACTGCGCTGCACCATGCTGCACCCATCATCACTATGCTGCATCTCATCACTCTTCATTAATCATGACTGTACCCATCACTGCACTGCATTGTGTGCCATTGCTGCACCATGTTGCCATCTTGACCTATGTGTTGGCTGCACCTTGCTTGCTTGTTGTCCCTTGCTTTCTTGTTGTCCCTAGCATGCTTGTTGTCCTTAGCATGCTTGTTGTTGCATGCTAGTTGCCCCTTGCATGCTAGCTGTAACATTGCATGCTTGGTGTATTTGCTGCTAAGTACCATACATCTGTCCTAATGTTAGTTAGTTGTCCCTTGCATGCTGCTCTCCTTTAGAGACAGATGCTCTGACTGTTTCGGCAGTTCATGGCAGTTTTGGCAGTTCTAGCTGTTCTCGGCAGTTCCGACAGTCCCGGCAGTTCCGACTTTTCCGGCTTTTCTGGCAGTTCTGGCTCTTCCGGCTTTTCCGGCAGTTTCAGCTTTTTTGGCTTTTCCGACTTTTCTAGCAGTTTCGACTTTTTCGGCAGTTCCGACTTTTTCGGCAGTTCCGGTTTTTTCGGTAGTTCTGGCTTTTCTGGCAGTTCCGACTTTTCCAGTAGTTCCGGCTTTCTGGATTAGTGCAACATTATCCCTTAGGATCTCTCCTCCTACTAAAACCCAAAGACAAGTAGAGAGAGGACGAGATTCCAAGTGTGTGTTGAAATGACTTGAAGGCCACCTCTATTTATACTAAAACGTTGAGCACATGTGCGGTTTATTTGGTTGCTGGCCAACCTGGACGAATTGTCTTATAACACAAATAAATTCATAACTCCATGAATACTTATTGGAATCGGATGATCCTTAGATCAATCCTACACCTCTCGATGAGAGGGATCCAAGAAAAATATTAGCTGCCATAACTAAGATGACCCACATGGAGTTTGGCTTTAGTTGCCAATTTTAACAAAAGACAATACCAAATCCTGCTGATCCCTGATAATTGTCCAATCAAGGACTCAAATGTGGAGAACCATTACAAAATAACATCACATATATAGAAGTATCTCATCATCATGAGTTATATGTAGCAAAGAAAATAAAACTAGCAGCTATCTATCTGAGATTAGTGCCCTCTCCTTAGTAGCTATCTTTCTGTTTTTTTTTATCAATTGCTTCTTGAACTTTTTGTATAAGCTCTGCACTAGAAACCATACAAGGCATTACATCATGTCCAGGGAGTCTAGCCAGATGGTATTTCAATCACGTAACCCCTCCTGCCATCTTAGTCCCACACAATTTGCATGATAGATATGCCCGATTTGTCCCACCATTAGGCTCCCCATACTCCCAAAATGGGTCCAAGGCTTTTGGCATATTTGTAGTGAACTAATTCAAACCTAGGGCACCAAAAAAACAAAAAATTGGAATTAAACACCCCAACACAAAAAATTAAGTAATAACCACCTCATTTTAAATTTTTTTTTTTACTACGTTATTTGCAATGTGAATGAAAAATGGCAATAAGAGCGTGCATAAGAAAGTTAAAAGAAAATGAAGCTTGCTGTCCAAATATGGAGAAAAGATTTGCATTGGCTCACGGGCATGAAAATCATAGCAAATGGACAAAAAACAAAGAAGCAAAATGTTGGTAGGCAACGAGGCAAGCAAGCATAACCCTAAATCTATGAAAAAAATCATTAACATAAGGGTTTTTAAGAACATACCTGTTAATGGAAGAAATGAAGCTTGTCTTACTGATCTTCAATCTTTGGTCCACAATTTTTTTAGTTGGTTGTGATAATCGCTGTTTGATCCTCAATCCCTCCTTGACAACCACCACAAAGCTCTTCCCCTTCCTTTTCCAAGACTCAGAAACCAAAATGAGCAAATGAAATGACCAAAGTCACTTTTTCTAGCTACAGCCCAGCCTGCCCGGCGATTTTTAGGGTTGTCGTGCGATATTTTGCCGAAGTATCGTGATATTTCCGAATATCGCTGATATTTTGGCGATATTATCAACACTGACCTGTAGTACTGATCTCTGCTTAATCTCCTAACCTTCAGATATTGCAATTTTGGAACAAGGTTGGGCTGGAATGAAGGTTGACTCTGCATTGTTGAGTCCATCTTGTACGATGTCCATGAGCCGTTGATGCCAAAAACTGAACTCTGTAGTATTGAGCTCACCCTGAATAACATCCTTGGACATACATTGTAATTGGTTCTTAACACCAAAGTTTCTTTAGGAAAATCTGGTGTTTAACAAGCTTCATGAGTTTGGATTTGTTGGTTGCAACTGTGCCATAACTTTGTCATATTTGCCTCCCTGCAATGCAATCTTGTCTCCTCCCTGTAACTTTGGGGTTGTATACTTATGCCTCTGTACAACCTTAACTTGTGGTTTTCTGGCAACCCTGCAACTTGGGTTTATTGCATCCAATTTTGTAAGTTTGCCTTTTGGTCCTTGTTGGCACTGCAACTTAACATTCATATATTTCTTAGCACCACAACTAGACCTTGCAGTCTTCAAGCGTACTGCAACTTAGAAAGCTTTTAGCTTTACAAGTGTCAATGACCTTGTGATTGGATTTAACCATCTGTCTTAGATAAAAGGGCGCGTCGTTTGAGATTTTTGTTGCACTAATCGTATACATGGTTACAATGATGGGAGCTGCCATGTCCAAAGAAAACTAACCAAAAGGCGAGGACATGCATAAATGCGATACACTATCAATATAAAGGTGGAACTCTATACCCTGATTTGCTAGGAAGTCAAAACAATACACAATTTTATCTTACAAAATAAGAAGAAATGTAATAAAAACAAAAGAATACTGATAACAGTGTCTCTAAGAAACCTTGAATAATCCAGCTAAAAGAATGATGGACAAATCTTAGCAGAATGGATAGTCAAAGAGGGGACCTCTCCATGTTCTCCCAGATACGAGACCACAAATAAGCTTAGCAAAAATAAAATGCACATAAACTCTGCCTTAAATACTAAAAAAATAACAAATAAGCTACTACAGAGAATATATCAATCCAGACCTAGCCACCACCATGGCAACTAGACTAATTGATTCAACTGAAACAGCAAAAAATATATTAGTGAGATAAAAACCAGTTTAGATAATCTCAACCTTAAAAATGGGAAGATGGGCATATCCCAAATCACTGCAGGGCGTTCGGCTCTGTAATATGTGCAAAAATTGAAGGTTATGGAAATTTGCTCATTTATCGTTCTGCCTACAGCCAGGTATACTCTGAAATGCAAGATGATGAAAAACAACTGTCTTTCATGACTATGATTTATTTACAAACTTAGTGAGTTAGGAAAAACTAGTAACAGAAATCTTCAGTTTAGAAGTGACATAGAAAACCTTGATCAGACCTCACTATGAGTGGATGTTGCAAAGAAACACTACAAACTTGATTTCCCCACTCCTTAATGGACGAAGCTTTTGAGTGATTAATGGTAATGGTGGATGAATAGTATCTTTACATTAATACTAGTTAGATTTGAAGTTGTATGTCACCCTGATTGCACAGATGTGTTGTCTGACTGCAGTACTTATTCTGCCAAGTGATACACTGTGTCAGTAATTCAAATAACTCTATCTATCCTATCTTTCATGGAGTTCTGAACCCTGACACAAGTTTATCTCTAAACTTGCCTTTCAGGGGTGGTGGGATAATTGGCCTGGCAATGGCATGCTCGAATACTTTCGGTCTTGTTACAGGTGCTTTTCTTCTGGGATTTGGTTTAATTGAAATTCCTAGAAGCATTTGGAGGAATGCGAATTGGAACTATCGACAGAAAATTCTGTCCCATCGAGTTGCAAAGATAGCTGTTAAACTTGATGATGCTCATCAAGAACTCTCAAATGCGTTTGTGGTAAGTATTCTTCCCATTGTCGAAGGTTTCCTCTTATGGGTTTATGAATGCCAGTCTACTCTTCTCCATCCATTTGAATCCATTCTTTTTTTGTTGGTGGTTTATTTCAGATTGCCCAGGCTACTTCAAATCAGATGTCCAAGCGAGATCCATTACGACCTTACATGGATGTGATTGATAATATGCTGCTCCAGATGGTAGTTATTTTTCATTATATGACACATAGAAAATGGAGAAGTGAATACAGTGTTGGCTAGAAAATATTCATATGGTATTTATTTTGCATGATATGACATATAGGCATTGTAGAAGTGAATAAGGTGTTGGCTAGAAAATATTCAGATGGTAGTTATTTTGCATTATATGACATATAGACAATGGAGAAGTGAATACAGTGTTGGTCAATGATAGATGCCATCTATATTGGTGATGACATCTTAATGTTAGATATCATTATTGCCACAACGAACGTAACCTTCATTCTATTATGCAGACCAGAGAAGATCCGAACTTCAAACCATCAGGAGGAAGATTGGGGGAAGATGACATGGATTATGACACTGATGAAAAATCAATGGCTGCCCTTAGGTATCAACTAAGAAGAGCTGCAGAGGAATATTACCGTTACAAAAGGTATTGTTTCAGATAGCAAATTCATACAAAGTGTCATCTCTTGAGACGTCCAACTCATTAGGAGGAACTTCAGAATGGCACATCTTAGATGTCATGATTTTGAATTAGCAGGGATGTGGTCTGCTCCTAAACTTCTGAAATTTGAGTATCTTTCCTGATTATTATTCTTTCATTAGAGATATAAATAATAGCTACCTACTGCATGATTTACAATTAGATGAAGTTTTTCCCTGGAACTTCTAGTTTCTGTGGAGACATAACCAGTCCCAAAGCTACAGCATCATATAAATATGCTTGAAAGCATTCTTGCTTTGATGCACACAGAACATGCCACCTAATGCATGTAACTAGTTTAATAGTAATGTTGAGATTTTCATTTTGGTGTGACATTGTATGTTGTAAATAAGAATGTTTTTTTTCACAACTAGAAGTAGAAGCAGAACTTGAAAACTTAAAATCATCTGTTTGCATGTCATGGTTACTTATTTTTATACAGTGAGTACATAAGCAATGTGTGTGAGGCGCTTGAGCTGGAGGATACAATTAAGAACTATGAACATGGTAGCTCTACAGAATGGTTAGTCTCTTACTCTCTCTCTTTGATTTTTTCCTTTCCAGAGTACCTATGTGTATTTAATTTAGGCACCTCAGACATGATAATTATTGCATGGCACAGCTATAAGTGGTTTCTAGAAATTTATACTCTCTCTCTCTCTCTAAAGAAGCATGAGAAATGAATTTTATTATATATTAAAGTAGTGCCACAACTCCCTGGCCATACCCATAAGGCTACTGGACTGGCTACTCACATGTTAGCTTGTGTAGTTATCCTGCCTAGACTTATTTTTAAGTATTGCTGCCACTAGCGTATGCCAGTGATGAGTTTTTACTGTTCATGAAGCTTTTGAAATTTCCAAGATGCTACACTGACAAAATATTCAGGGCAGCATATAGGTCTTAACCCAAAGATGAAGTACATATTTGCCACAGTTATGGAACTTAAAGAAAAAATTTAAAATATAACTGATGTCACAAAAATGGAAAATTTAGTACTGCTTTGTTGAACTTGCATGAGAGTGTCTGTTGTTCATTGTAGCTGCTGCTTGCTTATCATTTTCTGAGCCACTCTTCCTGCCATTGTTCTCTACTCTATCATCTTGTGCCTGCTGGTGGGAATTGTTGTCTGCGCACATCTTGGAGCTCCCATGTCTACCGGAACTAGAAGATAACTGCCTCCCTGCACATAGGTTTCCTCTGTTTTATATGCTCTTCCCTTGAGAATGTGGTCCTTTTGCTTGGTATTCCTGACCCATGGGTTGTGGAATCCTTATCTTCTGTGTATTTCACGTAATTGGTTGTAGAATTTGAAGTGCTCATCCATTTCTTGTTGCTAAACTTGTTAAATTATCCTAAAGCCAGCTATCTGAGCAAACAGATCGGATCTTGTTGCTGGAATTATTTGACTCTTGCATGCAGTGGAGAACGAAAAAACAATAAAAAAAGTGCACAATTATTTATTCTCTTCTAGATTAGTTCATTGTTTAAAATTATCTTTAGAACTTACAAGAGCTCCCTTAGAGGGAAAATGGCTCTAAGAAATCAATCAAACAAACAACAAACCTGAAAAATCTAGTCTGCACAGAAATTGAGGCAGCCCACATCTACAATCTGTATGGAGGAATCCGTATGGATGGCTGTATGGAATCAGTATGGATGGCTGTATGGAATCAGTATAGATGGCTGTACGGCCTGCACTGCTGGGCTGTATGGCTGCTCTTCTCCTTGCCGCTGACTGGCTGCCTTTTCCTTGCTGAACTACTGCTGAGAACTCCTCGGCAATGGCTGAAAATGATATCTCTTATTTTCTCCTTCACTCGTGCGACTTTTGAAGTGAATTCTTTCTGTGTGTCTTTTTCCTTCTCCCTCCCTCCTTTTGCGTTGTTTCATTAGGTGCAAGCAGACAGTTCGTCAGCACATAATTCTAGCAGAGTTTGGGGCTCAACCTTTCCGCCTGGAGGTGATATTCAGGTTAGTGTCGCTCCTGCACAGGCTCCGAGGCTTGGCAGACGTGAGGAAGGGTCGTGACAGATACCCATATTTAGTATATTGCAATGTTGTTAAAAGCGCGATCGGGATTTAATCGGCGCCGGGAAAAAAGCGGAAAAAATCGTTAAAATCGGGAAAAAATCGGAAAAAATCGGGAAAAAATCGTTTGGCACAAAAATATTCATTTTTTTTCATTTTTTTTCAATTTTTTTAATATCTAAACCATCTACAACATAAAATAAATACATTGACACATAAATATGATAAAAAAAACTAATATATAAGATGTTTAATATCATTTCTAGCGCTAAAATCACACATAACATTGAATCATGTCCTGAATAGTAAGTCCTGAGTCCCAACTCAGCCTCAAAATATCAACAAAAAATATGATAATGTATCTCATCATGTCATAATGTCATATACAATAAAATGAAAGTCTAAGACTCTAATCCTATTGATTTCCTCTGCCCCTCTTGCGAGAAAATGTCACTGCTTTCCCTTTCCCCCTAGATGAAGATGCTGGTGCCTGTGGTGGTGGAAATGGCAGTGGAGTCTGACGTGCTCTAGAAGCTGAAGAAGTAGCTGTAGAAGTAGCAGCTACTGTAGGTAGACAGAGACCACGTCCTCTAGTGGTAGCCCGGGTAGGCGGTGTCACCTCCTCCTCCTGCTCCTCCAACTCCTCCTCCTCCTCCTCCTGCTCCTGCTCCTGCTCCTCCTCCTCCTCCTCCTCCTCCCCCTCCTCCTCCCCCTCATCCTGCACTAACCAATCCTCAGTGGGATCCATGAGAGGCCTCTCGGTCTCAACCCTCCATTCAGCAGTGGTGTCAATCTCATCCAATGAGATGGCATCCATATCAGGTGTCTTGTCTAGTTGCCTCACCCACAATCGAAGATTGTAGTAGACATAGACCATGTCATTAAGTCTACGGGACTCCAACCTGTACAAAGTTCATGAAATAATAATTAATAATTAATATTATAAAAAAAAATATTGTTTAATGAATTCAAAAATTTATTTGGAAATTTGCAATATTTTAAATGTTTAAGTGTTAAGTTGTTAACCTATTGCGCTTCTTGTTGTGTATTTTTTCAAATACACTCCAATTGCGCTCACATCCCGAGGAGCTGCATGTTTGGCTGAGGATGCGTATGGCAAGCTTTTGCAAAAGGGGTACTCTGCCACCATACATCTTCCACCATGCGGCTACAACAAAATTACAAATAAAATTTTAAATAAACATAAGAAAAAAATGGAATTTGAAGAGACAATGAAATTTGAAACAAAGTTACAAAGTACAAAGTTACAAACTAAAAAATACCTGGCATTTTGACCGTCCTATCAAAGATAGCCATATCAAAGCCAAATGTGCCACCTGACATCTTATACGTCTCAATTTGTTTAGAGATCTCCATACGTTGTTCTGGAGTTCTCACCATCTTCTGGACATAGGTTAATAATCCATCCATGATCTCAGCATCAAAATCAAACCCACATGCATAAGAAAATGTAGGGTTCAGGAAAAGCCCAGCAGCATGAATGGGACGATGGAGTGTGTTGTTCCATCGCTCATCAATGACGTTCCATAGAAGGAGTTGTCTCTGGAACCCATCATCTCCCTTGTCATCATAGTAGGACCGAATGGCTTCTTTGGCCCTGTCCATGGCTTCATACAAATAGCCCATTGCGGGCTTCTCACCATCTACCAACCGAAGAACCTTTACCAAAGGTTCAGTGACAGCGCACACCTCCTGCACTCCCGCCCAGAAGTCTTCTTGGTATGAAACAAGTCTGCAGACGGCCTCTCCTTCTGGTTTGCGGCTCATTGGCGAAGAACGCCACTCCTCTGAAACAAACATTCTCTTCAAATCCCACATAGATTTCAAGAGGGATTGAAGAGATATGAAACTCGTCGCAAACCGTGTAATGGCAGGGCGCACCAACTCTTTGTTGTTGGTGCATTTTCTCATCAAGCTAAGCACAGATGTGTGATTGTAAATAAATTTTGTGATGCTTTTTGATGAGTCAACAGTCTCTTTGACAAAGGGAATTTTCCCTATGTCCTCTAACATCAAATCAATACAATGGGCAGCACAAGGTGTCCAAAATAAAGTAGGATGCCTGTCCATAAGCATTCTACCAGCAGCAACATAATTTGCAGCTATGTCCTCTAACATCAAATCAATACAAGCAGCACAAGGTGTCCAAAATAAAGTAGGATGCCTGTCCATAAGCATTCTACCAGCAGCAACATAATTTGCAGCGTTGTCGTTATGACTTGGACAACATTTTCTGCACCCACCTCCAAAATAAACACATCCAGCAAATCACATAAATTTTTTGCATCTTTGATTTGATGAGTTGCATCAATAGATTTGATAAACATAGTCCCCCTGGGACAACTAACCAAGAAGTTTATAAGGGTTCTCCCCTTTTGGTCAGTCCAACCATCTGACATAACAGTGCATCCTGTTTGTGCCCAGGATTCCCTAAAATCCTCCAATCTTTGGGTGCAGTCACGCTTTTCATCTTGAAGAAGCCGGCCTCTGAAATCATGAAGAGAAGGGATTTTGTACCCCGAGCCAACACTGGCAATAGCATCAACAGTAGGTTGGAAAAATGGATTATTCCTTACAATGCTGAAAGGAATATCACTCCAGAGGAGAAATTTTGTCATCAACTTGTCAGCTTGTTGTTTTTCAGTTCTTTTTAGCATTGAACCGATAGTTGGTTGTGCACCAGGTGTGGTTCGAGGAACAAAAAATGATGATGCAGCTACCGGATTGACTGACGCTGCAGTAGAACCAATGCCACTTGGCCCACTTCCTTCAGCTGACCTTTTTAGTTGCCTTTTGAGTTCTTCTTTGGCCTCTTTAGAGTGCTCTAATTCTCCCAATGCTCTCATGGCTTTTCGGATAATTTCAGCATTTGTATTAGGACAGGGCACCACATCACGTCCAGGGATTTGTGCAAGGTGGAACTTCAACCTGTACACCCCCCCGAATATCTCCTTTCCACACAACTTGCAATACAAGTTTTGTCTATCATTCGGAGTTTTAGGGTCACCATATTCCCAGAAAGGATCCAATTTCCTTGGCATGTTTGTTTTTGAATTTTGAATTTGCAAACCTATGGAAAAATAAGGATTAGGAAATAAGAATTTAGGATTACATAATACAAATTACAATTTAGCATTTACAAAATTACAAGTTAATTATTTCCAAAATCCCAATTTCCAAACCCAAGTTACCCAACCAAATGCCAATGGCAAATGCCAAAAAACAATGAAAATTCAAAAAAAATAAACAATGTTTAAAAAAAATGAGAAAATAAAAATAAAAAATTGGTTCTCATAGTCATAACAAATAACCCATCCCAAATCAATGAAAAATTTCAAAAAATTCTTTAAAAACAATGAAAAACAAAGTTTTTATAGAAGCAAAACAAAAAAAAATTAATCTACATACCTGGTTTATGGACAAATTGGTGATCTTGGCTTGGATTCCTCCTAAAAACGCTTGGATTCGCTCCCAAATCCGACGGCAACCCTTCAGCTCCTCTCCCTCACTTCTTCTCCTCCTCCTCCGCGCGGACAGCACAATGAACTAAAAAAAAAATCGATTTTACATATAAAAAGCCCGCTGCCCCCGTGCCCTGCGATTTTTTGGTTAAAAATCGCGATTTTTTCGAAAAAATCGCGATTTTTTGAAAAACTCGCGATTTTTTCGAAAAAATCGGCTATAAAAAAATTTGGCGATTTTTACGGGTAAAAATCGCGATTTGGTCGGATTGCGGATAAAATCGCGATTTTTTGAAAAAATCGCGATTTTATCGCGATTTTAACAACACTGGTATATTGCTCCTCGGAGAACATTGCCCATATGCAAACAGGCCGATCCAAATGTTGATACACCGGTGTGACAGAACTTCTGGAGGCTTCAAGAATCCAGATTGACCATCTCCCTCCTTTTCAGTACTCTGTATGCTCCAGGCCACCTCCTCCCTAATCAGCAAGAGCTGAATAAAATCACTAAGGAGGATATTTACAGACGATACGTTCAAACTGCATGGACCAATCCTCCCAATGGGTTGCGTCCAAAAATGGCCTTCTACGCGGAGCATTGCCTGGAGATCAGGGATGGGCTCATCATCAGACCCCAGTACACGCTCCAACATTGGATGCATGCCCTTAGAATCCCCCTCGGGCAGCCCAGAGTTGGGTCTCACAGACTTAGGGTGGAGACAGATCACCACATCGATAGGGCTGATAGGATTTGCCAGCTCTGTCACTTACAGGAGATAGAGACAGAGACACACTTCATCTTCGGATGCCCTGCTCACTACAAGATTCGAGGTCGTTTCCATTGTCTCTTCAGGTCTTCTCAGACTTTGACCAGCTTCCTCAGGTATGTTGATCTGAGATGCCTTGCACTTTATCTCCAGGAGGCCTTCAGATTTTGGGCTCGTTTTCTTTAGCCCCCCACCAGATCGGACACCAGACAGAAGATCACGGACTTCTTTAGGGCGCTATCATCAGCGCGGGGCACCAAAAGAACCATTGACTGACCCACAGACACTGAGACCAGATCAGTGCGGTCCCTGGGGGACCAACCCACCAGACTGCACCAGCGCTCCAGGATTGGATCCACCCCTGGGAAGCGCCCCAGAACCTCCAGGCGACAACCCAGTATGCCCACAGGACAACAGACTTTGACAAGCTTCCCTCAGTTTTCTTCTCTCGACCTCGGATGTTAGGAGTAGGAACTGGACAAGAGACTCCTCCCCCCCTTCTTCTTCTTCTCCTTTTCTGCTTCATGGCAGTGCTTTGTTTCGAAGCCGAGAGCTTCTAGCTTCTACATTTACATTTGCTTAGATTATAGATGTATTTTTTGCTTTTTAAAAGAAATGTTAAAGGGGACCGTTTGGTCCACCGACTTGGCATGCTGTAACCATTGTAACCGACAGTCCCGTTGACCTATTATGGTCATTTGTTGGACATTAATAAAATTATCTTATCTTATCTCCTCCTTTTATAACTTTGACATGAGCCAAAAACCTAATCTTCAACGGCTCAGATCCAGCCGTGATATCAATGGCTCTCTTTTAATTAAATCACTAAGTGATCCACTTTAGTTATTTTATTAATTAAAAGTCACTTTGATAAAAAAACCTTCACTTTTTTTTGTATCTAGAGGAATTGACAATTGCGCTAGTCTCCTACTTGCATGACACGGGGTCAATTCCAACCGCTTCTACTATAACCTCTAGGTGTCTACGTATGCCCCTTATGTAGGCATAGGTGAATTGGGGGGATTTAAACCTCGAACCTCCTTGCACATAAGACTTCATTTTCAAATCCATCCCCAATTGAGCTGCCCCCCTGGGGCTTGACTTTATTAATTAATAAAGTGCTCAGTGAACTTTAAGAAAAAGCATAGGATACATTTAATGATGATTTTCATAAGTAGACACCCTCATGGAAATACTTGTCTGAGCTCCAAACACTAACACTCCCTCTTAGCGAGAAAGGTATTCTTGACCACTTCAAGCTTGGCTCAAAACTGGATGAACATGCCCTTCAACAAAGGTTTGGTGAAAATGTCTGGCAATTGCTTCTCTGTAGAAATCTATTGCAGCTTGATTGCTCCGTTTAGTACCCTATCTTTGATGAAGTGGTATTTGATCTCAATGTGCTTTGACTTGTCGTGAAACATTGTATTCTTTGAGAGTTTGATACAACTCTAGTTATTGCAGTGAATCACTGTCAACTCACGCTTTTGAACAAATAATCCTGTGAGTAGTTTGCGAAGCCAAATGACTTCACAACTAGTATAGACTGCTGTGTACTTTGCCTCATCTAAACTAAGTGCTACTGAGGTTTGCTTCCTGTTGAACTAAGAAATGATGGTTGAATCCAAACTGAAGCAACACATAGAGGTGGTCTTCCAATTTGGTCCTTGCCTGCCCAATCTGAATCTGAGTACCCCTGCAACTTCACACCATCTCCACCAAGGTACTACAATCCATACCCTACTTTGCCCTGCAAATATCTAAGCACGTGCTTTGCTGCAATCTAGCGAACCTCCGTCAGTTCCACTGGAAGTCATAGGGTTTGTCGAACTTCAAGGTTGAAGTTCGAAATTCAGTGAACCCCAAAGAAATTTGAAAGTTTGTTTCATTTCAGCAAAAGGTTTGTTGAGTTTAGATGCCCTTGGCTATTTCCACGTGTTGTTGTGAGATTGAATAGGAGTATTTTACGTGTTGATGTGAGTTTTGTTCCAAATTAATTGGTTAACTTGCAATCCTTGAGGCTTGGGCCTCATCTCTGCACTGTGGCACCGTTTCATTTGCTGTATCAAGCGATATGTCTCTCCATAGAGTATTATGCTTGTGTCAATGGTCAATGTGTGAAGGTCGCAACTTCTTGTTGGCCACACTCACACCATCACAACTCAGGTGTTGCTTTGTTGGCCATGGTCATACTGTCAAGACACACAGGTCGTCACGCACAAACCATGGTCCATAATTACCGAGAAACTTACGATTGTTTATAATTTTCTAATTTTTTGATCTTATAAACTATTTATTGTTAATACACTTTATATTAAAAATCATGGTCCATTGTTGTTTATAATTATAATTCTATATATATATATATTTGAATCTTATCAACTATTTATTATTAATATAATTTATATCATATATATTAGAATATCAATAAATAGGTTTTATTAAATATTAATAAAATTTATTTTCTAAATAGTTATAAATTAATATAAGAAAGATTAATAAATTATATATATGTATTTTAATAATAAAAGTGAATATATATTAAGTATTATTATTAATGTATAATTATATAAAAATAAATAATACTTAATATATAGATTAATAATTATACTTAATATATATTAATCTTTGTATACACACACACACATTCATGAAGTTAATGACGAAGTTTATTCAAATTTTATTGAGAATTTTGAATTCAAATTGAACTTTATCTTTATTGAACTCAAACTCAAACCCATACCATGTGACATATGTTGATTTTCTAGTGCAATCAAGACTAATACAATTTTTCAAATTTTCTAATTACTTCCAATGATACAATTAATCTTCTTTTAGCATTCCAATCATTAAGCAACTATACATGAAAAACTTCAACCATTCACTTTCTACAATAGAGCAATAGATATCACAATAAACATTAAAACAAGAGTCAATAGACACCAATATTTAGGCTAGCAGCCAGGGGAAAACCCAACTAATCTTTCCCTATGAGATAGAGATGCAGTGCATCAATAGTACATCAGAATATTCCAAAAAGATTCCAAACTTTACAACCTCAATAAAGGCCAAGTCAAACTAGTCAACGGAGAGGGAAAATAGTCAAATTTGGTCAAATTCTTATTTGCAACAGAGAGGCTGAATTTCAGCCTGAGGTAGCTTAGAATAGGAGGCTAGAATTTGGTCAAAGGCTTAGTCAAACCTGTCGTCAACCTATGGTCAATGGCCCAGAACAAAAGTAGAATCTTCAGTCAAACATAGTCAACAGATCCTTGGAATATTTGACCTCCAAAATAGTCAAAGAGCTCGGTCAAACAGAAGCTATCTCTCCCAAGTCAATGTTGGTCAAACAAAAGAATAAACGCTGGTCAACACAGAACAAAAACTCCCTTTGACTCCTTCGCACGTGTGGACATCTCTTGCTATTTTAGATCGAATGATGATGTGATGATATGATGCCAAATGAATTCCAACGAGCTCTTATTTATTTGTGTTTTAAGAGGTGGATTTTTCCACACGTGGAGCCGACTTGTGCACTCAAGGCCGACTTGGTCAAATATCAAAATATGAACTTTTCTCCATGATTTTCCAATGAAAATACCGACTACAACTACCCATTTTTCAACACTCCCTCTTAACTAGGGAGATACCTTTCATTCTCTCTCAAGATCAATCTCCTTGACTAATCCATTGGTCTCTCAACCACAGCCTAAGGGAGAGATCACAAGTACAAGTTTCTCTCTCTATCAAGATAAATCTCCCCGACCAATCCATATGTCTCCTAACCACAACCTAAGGAAGAGACCACAAGTCTCATCATAAGGAAAGTTACATAGCATCCAACGCATCCCATAAGCCAAAACCTAATAGCATCCAAGTCAGTGCCGAATTAACCAATGGGATCAATCAATTAGGCCAAACCAATCATATGCACAAGGAACATCTCCCTGACCACAAACAAGGTCTCTCGGTCCACGACCTATGGGAGGAATCCCTATCTCAATCCCCGATTATATAGTCTCTCAGTCCACAACCTGAGGGAGAGAACTCAAGATCAATCTCCTCGACCAATCTATAGGTTTCTCAGCAATTGCCTAAGGGAGAGATTAAAAAATCAGTGCCCCAAGCCAAACTGGTCTCTCAGTCATTATGACCTAAGGGATCACTCTATGTCTCAGAACCAAGCTCCCTGACTATACACAGTGGCCTCTCGGTCAATTGACCTAAGGGAGTGATCATCTTTCCGACCAATCCATAGGTTTCCCAGCCATTGCCTAAGGATGATTGTCAACCATATGATGCTATACAATCAAGTGCTCCCTCTCTCTCAATGACGGGTTCTCAACAACTCCAAGTTGTTCTCTGAAATAAGCAAACTTCATCCGGGACAACAACTTTGTCAACACATCAATAACCTACTCATCATTAGGGACATATTCGAGCCTCACAACTCCCCTATGGACAATATTCTAGATGTAGTGATACTTGATCTCAATGTGCTTCAACTTGTAATGAAAAATCGGGTTCTCAGAAAACTTCACACAATGTTGATTATCACAATATATAATGGTTGACTCCAACACTTGATCAAATAATCTAGCAAACAACTTTCGAAGCCACACAACTTCACAACAGGCTGAACATGCAACAATATACTCAGCTTCAACCGTACTTAGAGCAACAAAAGTTTGCTTTCTACTAGACCATGAAATCATAGTGGAGCCCAAGCTAAAACAAAATCCAAAAGTGCTCTTTCTATCATCAGAGCTTCCAGCCCAATCAACATCAGTGAAACCATGCAGTTGCCATTCTCCATTAGAAGCATATCTCAGACCATATTCAATGGTGCCATACAAATATCTCAATATATGTTTCGCTGCAACCTAATGCACATGTCAGGGCTCAACCAAGAATTGGATCAACGTGTTCACAACATAGCAAATATCAGGTCTAGTGTTCACAATATAGTTCAACGAGCCAATCAATTTGCGATACATAGAGGGATTAATCAAATCAGAGTGACAGTTTTGGATCTTCTTCAAATTCGTCACCATAGGAGTGTCCATGGACTTGCAGTCCATCATGCCAAATCTCTGAAGGATCGTTATAGTGTATTTGCCTTGGAAAACAAAGATACCATTACTCTTTTGCCAAATTTCCAATCCCAAATAGTAATGCATGAGACCAAGATCCTTCATCTCGAATTCAGAAACCAACTCCCTCTTACACTGGACAATCAGAACTTCAGCCCGTGTAAAAAACAAATCATC
This sequence comes from Pinus tabuliformis, assembly GCA_031772625.1. Taxonomy (NCBI): domain Eukaryota; kingdom Viridiplantae; phylum Streptophyta; class Pinopsida; order Pinales; family Pinaceae; genus Pinus; species Pinus tabuliformis. The sequence goes on from CM062816.1 coordinate 2,065,654,003, forward strand.
TACATACAACAACAACATCAAGGGCTCGCCTTCAACAACTTTGAAGTACAATTTCAAATCAACTTCTCTCGTCTTGAAACCAAGACTGAATAGATAGCCATCAATACGAGAACACCATGCACGAGGAGCCTGCTTCAGCCCATACATGGCTTTCTTCAATTTGAAAACATGAGTTTCTCTATCATGGACCTCAAAGCCTCGAGGTTGCTAAATATAGACTTCCTCTTCAGTGACTCCATTCAGAAAAGCAGTCTTGAGTCTTGACATCCATTTGATGCAATTTCCAACTTGCAATAGATGCAAGATTAATGACATATCTAATAGAAGCATGCTTGACAAGGAGAGCAAACATGTCTTCATAATCCTCTCCCTCTCTCTAGGAGAGTCCTTGGGCCACAAATCTTGCCTTGTATTTCTCGACACTTCCATCAACTGCATGCTTGATTTTGTAGATCCATTTGGAAGACACAACAGATTTCCCTTCAGGCCTTAGCACGATTTCCCACACATCATTCTCCAATATAGATTGGTACTCTTCAGTCATAACATCTTTCCAAACTTGATGCTCAACTGCTTCCTCGTAGTTGGATGGCTCAGACTCAATGATCTTAGACATCATGGGTGCATAACTAGAGTACTTCTTCGACTTCTTACTTTCCCTGAAGGTCTCATGAGGTACAGCATATCCTTTAGCTTCCTTCAAAATTCTTTCAAGCCAGGTAGGTCTCTTTCTAGTCTCTGGTACAATGGCTCTTGGGGAGTCAACAAATTCATGATTATCAGACTCTTCATGAGGATGTTGTACCATCAGTTTAGGTTCTTTAGACATTCTTCGGAGCCACCTGTATTTCATCATTAGAGTCCAAGTATGAATCCTTGGACTTCCAAAAAGCAACATCTTCATCAAAGATAACGTCCCTGCAAGTTTCAATAGAACGTTGTGTTGAAATGTGTAACTTGGTTCGGTCTTCATAATGTCTATTGTAATTATGATTTTATATATTTGATACTAAAGCGAAAAGAAATTTATTACTGTCATTCTTAATGCATGGATTTCATGCTCAAGATAAATTTATTTGTAGGTCAAGCATCCATTGACTGCTTCTAGGTTTGTCTAGAATTATGAAGTCAAAAGAGTCATTGTTATACATGTAAGACCCCTTTGGGCATGTTGTATCTTGTAAAGATTTTTTTTGTAAAGTCTACATCATCATAGAAGCATGGAAGGATAGTTGAAGTAGAAACTCTACATGGTTATAACTTATAACAATCATCATGATAGAAATGGCATCTCTATTGGAAGCATATAAGGAAAACCAAAGTAGCAGAATATATGGTTGGAAGAAAGTCATCTAGCAAGATAGAAGATAAAGAAATCATCATACATCATCATTATTAGGAGGCAGCGTTTGCAGAATGAGGATTATCGAGATCCTCCACTGGAATCTTCATTAGAAGATTCACCTCTAACTTGGAAGAAGCAAGTGTCTCGCTAATAGTCTACATTCCACCAGTGTTGTTAAAAGCGCAATTTAATCGCACTTTTTTCAAAAACGCGCGCTTTTTTCCCTCTGGCGATTTAATCGCGCTTTTTATGGGTCAAAAGCGACACTTTTTTTGGCGCTTTTTTTTTCGAAAAAGTGCGCTTTTTTTTTTTCGAAAAAAGCGCAATTTTTTCGCAAAAAAGCGCGGGGGGCGGCGACAACGGGTTTTATAATGAGAATTTCATTTTTTTTTGTTCATTTGCACTGTGGGCGCGCGTAGGAGGAGGAGAAGGTGTTGGAGAGAGGAGTTGGAGGGTTTGTGAGGAAATCTAAGGGATTGTAGGACAAATTCAAGAGGAGACCACCAATTTCTCCATAAAAACGGTATGTAGATTATTTTTTTTTGTTTTCCTTGTTTAAAAACATTGTTTTTCATTGTTTTTGGTTGGGAAACTTCATATGGGCACCATTTTCCTTTTGTTTTCATTGTTTTTAAAGAATTTTTTGTATTTTTTTATTGATTTGGGATGGGTAAATTGGTATGACTATGGGAACCAATTTTTTATTCTTTTTTTCATTTTTTTTTAAACTTTGTTTATGTTTTTTCATTGTTTTTGGCATTTGCCATTTGGTTGGGTAACTTGGGTTTGGAACTTTGGATTCTGGAAATTTGTAACTTGTAATTTTGTAAATGCTAAATTGTAATCCTAAATTCCTATTTCCTAATCCTTGTTTTCCCATAGGTTTGCAAATTCAAAATTCAAAAACAAACATGCCAAGGAAATTGGATCCTTTCTGGGAATATGGTGAACCTAAAGCTCCGAATGATAGACAAAATTTGAATTGCAAGTTGTGTGGAAAGGACATACGCGGGGGGGTGTACAGGTTGAAGTTTCACCTTGCACAAATCCCTGGACATGATGTGGGGCCCTGTATAAATACAAATCCTGAACTTATCCAAAGAGCCATGAGAGCATTGGGAGAATTAGAGCACACTAGAGAGGCCAAAGAAGAACTCAAAAGGCAACTAAAAAGGTCAGTTGAAGGAAGTGGGCCAAGTGGCACTAGTTCTACTGCAGCATCAGTCAATCCGGTAGCTGCATCATCATTTTTTGTTCCTCGAACCACACCTGGTTCACAACCATCTATCGGTTCAATGCTAAAAAGAACTGAAAAAGAACAAGCTGACAGGTTGATGGCAAAATTTCTCCTCTGGAGTGATATTCCTTTCAGCATTGTAAGGAATAATCCATTTTTCCAACCTACTGTTGATGCTATTGCCAGTGTTGGCCCGGGGTACAAAATCCCTTCTTATCATGATTTCAGAGGCCGGATTCTTCAAGATGAAAAGCATGACTGCACCCAAAGATTGGAGGATTTTAGGGCATCATGGGCACAAACAGGATGCACTGTTATGTCAGATGGTTGGACTGACCAAAAGGGGAGAACCCTTATAAACTTCTTGGTTAGTTGTCCCAAGGGGACTATGTTTATCAAATCTGTTGATGCATCTCATGAAATCAAAGATGCAAGAACTCTATGTGATTTGCTGGATGTGTTTATTTTGGAGGTGGGTGAACAACATGTTGTCCAAGTCATAACGAACAATGCTACAAATTATGTTGTTGCTGGTAGAATGCTTATGGACAGGCATCCTACTTTATTTTGGACACCTTGTGCTGCCCATTGTATTGATTTGATGTTAGAGGACATAGGGAAAATTCCCTTTGTCAAAGATATTGTTGACTCATCAAAAAGCATCACAAAATTTATATATAATCATACATCTGTGCTTAGCTTGATGAGAAGATTCACCAACAACAAAGAGTTGGTGCGCCCCGCCATTACACGGTTTGCCACGAGTTTCATATCTCTTCAATCCCTCGTGAATTCTATGTGGGATTTGAAGAGAATGTTTCTTTCAGAGGAGTGGCGTGCTATGTCAATGAGCCGCAAACCAGAAGAAGAGGCCGTATGCAGACTAGTTTCATACCAGGAAGACTTCTGGGCGGGAGTGCAGGAGGTGTGCGTCGTTACTGAACCTTTGGTAAAGGTTCTTCGGTTGGTTGATGGTGAGAAGCCCGCAATGGGCTATTTGTATGAAGCCATGGACAGGGCCAAAGAAGCCATTCGGGCCTACTATGATGATAAGGGAGATGATGGGTTTCAGAAACAACTCCTTCTATGGGGAGTGATTGATGAGCGATGGAACAACACACTCCATCGTCCCATTCATGCTGCTGGGCTTTTCCTGAACCCTGCATTTTCTTATGGATGTGGGTTTGATTTTGATGCTGAGATCATGGATGGATTCTTATCCTATGTCCAGAAGATGGTGCGATCTCCAGAACAACGTATAGAGATCTCTAAACAAATTGAGACATATAAGATGGCAGGTGGCACATTTGGCTTTGAGATGGCTGTCACTGATAGGACGATTAAAATGTCAGGTATTTTTTAGTTTGTAACTTTGTTTCAAATTTCATTGTCTCTTCAAATTCCATTTTTTTCTTATGTTTATTTAAAACTTTATTTGTAATTTTGTTGTAGATGCATGGTGGAAGATGTATGGTGGCAGAGTACCCCTTTTGCAAAAGTTTGCCGTACGCATCCTCAGCCAAACATGCAGCTCCTCAGGATGTGAGCGCAACTGGAGTGTATTTGAAAAAATACACAACAAGAAGCGCAACAGGTTAACACTTAAACATTTAAAATATTGCAAATTTCCAAATAAATTTTTGAATTCATTAAACAATATTTTTTTTATAATATTAATTATTAATTATTATTTCATGATCTTTGTACAGGTTGGAGTCCCAGCGACTTAATGACATGGTCTATGTCTACTACAATCTTCGATTGTGGGTGAGGCAACTTGAGAGGACACCTGATGTGGATGCCATCTCATTGGATGGGATTGACACCACTGCTGCATGGAGGGTTGAGGCCGAGAGGCCTCTCATGGATTTTGCTGATGATTGGTTAGTGCAGGATGTAGTGGAGGGGGAGGAGGAGCAGGAGGAGCAGGAGCAGGAGGAGGAGTAGGAGGAGGAGGTGACACCGCCTACCCGGGCTACCACTAGGACCAGTAGAGGACGTGGTCTACCTCCTGTAGCTCATACTTCTAGTTCTTCAGCTTCTAGAGCACATCAGACTCCACTGCCATTTCCACCAGCACAGGGACCAACATCTACATCTAGAGGGAAAGAGAAAGCTGTGACATTTTCTCGCAAGAGGGGCAGAGGAAATCAATAGGATTAGACTTTCATTTTATTGTATATGAGTCTATGACATTATGACATGATGAGATACATTATCATATTTTTTGTTGATATTTTGAGGCTGAGCTGGGACTCAGGAGTCAGGACTTACTATTCAGGACATGATTCAATGTTATGTGTGGTTTTAGCGCTAGAAATTATATTAAACATCTTATATATTAGTTTTCTTATCATATTTATGTGTCAATGTATTTATTTTATGTTGTAGATGGTTTAGATATTAAAAAAATTGAAAAAAAATGAAAAAAAATGAATATTTTTGTACCAAATGCTTTTTTCCCGATTTTTCCGATTTTTTCCGCTTCATTCCCGGCGCCGATTTAATCCCGCTCGCGCTTTTCACAACATTGCATTCCACCTTGTGTGGTTTCCATTGTTTAGAAGGATGATGGTATGGTGACAAAGGAGTGCAACATGTCAAGTTGGTTGAAGTACTTTCAACTTCAAGTAAGGAAAGGAAGTTGTCGAAAGAAGTCTAGATGACCAAATGAAGGAAGAGGTATCTATATATTTGGTAATAGATACATAAAGTCATGTCATCATATGGCTGTAGATAGAATGGTTGAATGCTCTATCTCATGAGCATGATTGAAGAAGATGGACTCTTCCTTATGAATGATGCATGAAGGCATGTAGACAATGTGCCTTGAACTCTTCTACATATTGACGAAATGAAATCAACATAATATGAACTCATGAAGAATGTTATGAATATCATTTATATAAAAATAAAATAAATATAAACAAATGTAAATCATAAATAATCATAATGATTAATTAAATAGTCATTATTTAAATGGAAGGCATTTCTAAAAGACATGGCCATTCATGAAGGGGCACCTACCTAGGTATATAAGCCGACCCTCATTGTAACATTTAACATGCTTGTACATTCATTCTTATTAATAAAAATATCACTTACAATACATTGTGTATTTTACATTTAAAGCACAAACAACTCTAAGTGTTGTCGCTACCGTGGTATCAGAGCTATCTCTGTCAACTTTGTTGTCGTCACAAGTTAAGCGTTTCATTTCATAAAGCTCTGGAGATTCTTCATTCCACTGTTAGGCCGTTGGCCATTTAAAAAGTTAAAAAAAGGAAAAGGAGAAAAGAAAAGAAAAGGAGAAAAAAATATTTAAAAAAACAGAGCATATATCATAGAAAAAAATAGTAAAATAATTATTCAAAAAAAATATAAAATATACACACACACACACACACACATATATTTTTTCCAACTATTGTTCACGGTCACTGAGTGGCCGCTACATCCACGGGTAAGAATCCGAGGAGATCTACTCGAAGGGATCTACCTGTTGGCTTATCTGGTCGGGCCTAATCCCAAGGGCATCGAGGAGATTAGACCCCGTGACCTCCCAATTGGAAAGGTACTTGGCAATGGGAAGTCGATCGATTGAGCTATCCCTTGGGGCTTATATATATATATATATATATATATATATATATATATATATCTATATAAAGGTCAAGATTTAAAATAAAAAGAATATTATATATAAAAAAGGAAAAAATAAAAATAAAAATTATAAAAAGAGAATAAAGGAATATATATATATATATATATATATATATAAAAGGAGGAAAAAAAAGATTTAAATAATAAAAAGAAGAACTAAAAAATATTAAAATAGAATAGAAAAAGAAAAAGGTCTAATAAAACAAAAATTATATAACAAAAAACACTCAACTGTTTCAACAATCGACGACTTACCTGGCTGCCGAACGTAGCCCTATTGTCTGCAGCTTGACTTTTGCCTTTCGCCTGTCCACTGCAACGACAGCTGCAGTCACAGCTTGGGTACCACCGACGTCGAGAAGAGCTTTGGTCAAGAAAAGCTTCCACCATACACAACTACTAGTGCATTTATTTTATCAGCAGTTTCAGAAATATTTGAGATAAATATTTTCTAGGTTTTTAATAAATTGTTGAAGTAAAGTAAATCAGATCTGGTATAAGAAGAATTGGACAAGATGTACCCACTGTTACCTCAGCACACTTTTCTCTCATTTTTGGCTAACTCCTAGATTGCTAGAGGATGTATCCCTACATAACATAACTTCACCATGACCCTAGGAAAGACTATTGCCTATAAACACTCAAATGATGAAGGTTAAGAGTTAAGGAGAAATAATGAGTCTGATCTGATATATGATATTCTGTTGTGGAAAATGTGAAACAACAAGGAAAATACTCAAGTAGATGAAGCTTAAATCGTGAGAAATGCAGCAAAATTGAGTATGAAGGCCCTTAGCAATATTAGAGATGATATTCTTGATAAATAACTTTGGTTTGGGGCTGGAAATGATGAATTAACTCGCTGTTATAACCTGCAAAACTTGAAATTCTGTGAAAATATGCAGAAACCAACAGGCAAAGGGCCACTCATAGGCCTCGAATGAGCCCAAAAGTATTCTTGAAACTTGGGGTGTAACAAATAAAATATATATAAATAATGTAAAATAACGTAAATGATAATAAGCATAAATAATTATTAGTTAACTAGTAATTAGGCTGAAGAGGTATGTCTAAATGAGACATGACTCTTCATGAAGAGACACTTGCCTGATATATAAGCAAGCCTCTCGTTTTCATTTGTAAATTCATTCTCATTCTTATTCTTATTCATATATTTAGTATAATATTTGTATCCTCATGGATATCTTTATATTCCAAGTCTTTTGGACTAATTAATCTGTAGAAAGAACTTTGTTCGCTTCATTTGGTATCAGAGCAGTTCGGTCCTCTAGGTTGCTTCACTGGTGCACAGAGCTTGTTCTCCAATCTAGGTCCTTGGCTATTGAAATTCGTCAACCTTGTTGCCGTACAATTGAAGCATTTTGCTCAGAATTTGGGAGTTTCTCCTTTTCTCCGTTTTTCTAGGCCTTTGGCCATAAAAAAAAAAAAAATTAACCAAAAGAAAAAAAAAGCAAAAGAAAAAACAAAACGGATACAAAATCTCATACCAAGTATATTTAAAACTTTTTATGTGGAGAAGCCTGTGGTTTTAAAAACAACCCATGGTAATTGCCCATGGTATTTTAAAAAGTAAAAAAAAAAAAACAAAAAACAAAAAAACAAAAGGAATATGTTTTACTTTTTACGTGGAGAACATTTTAACAAAGGTTTCAAAAACAACCCATGGTAATAGCCCATGGTATTTTAACATCGTGACTGTGTCATATGAAAAGACGTGACCTTTATATTTATTAAGTGGGGTGACATTAAAAATTTATCAAGGAAGTAATTAAGTATATATTAAAAAAGGGACCAATTTATTATTTAAAAAAAGAAGTGAAACTATTATTATTATAAGATGATAAAGTTATTTAAAAAAAGGGTCTTAATATAAAAAATACATACATATCTAGAAGGCAAAGGAGAATTTTTTTTAATAAAAAGGGTATTCAAGTTTTTAACAATCCACACTAAGGGAGAATATTTGAAATATATATATATAAAAAAGGGAGATAAAATAAGTTACAAAAAAAAATAAAATCATACAAAGTTAAAAGAAGTGAAGAATCTTTGAGTAATGAACAAAAACAATCAATCACAAGAGATATAGAACAATTAATGACAATAATTAAGCGACACGGTGAGGAGAGAAAAAGAATGGAATCCTTCTTCCATTCTTTACATCCATCATTACTTCCACAGAATGATGTTATCCAGTGTACTGAGAAAGTGCAGCTAAAAGATCAAGAGAATGACAAAATAGCCAAAAGTCAACAAAACAAGAAAGTGTTAGAACACAAACATAAAGATCTTGTGGATATGCATTACAAAGAAATAATGGAAAAGGACGAAGAAATTTTTCATCTCAAAGACCATGTCGAAAAATTGCTGGCGCAAGTGAAGAAGACTAAGGTCACAAAGAAAGAACTCAAGAAGAATTTATCAGAACAAGAAGAGGAAACTTTGCGTTTAAAGAGCCTTAATAAAAATTTATTAGAACAAATAAAAGATCTAAAAGATGAAAATCTTAAAATTCAAAACACTGAAAATAAGGTTGATAAATCAGAAATCAAAGAATTTTTACGACTGAAAAACCATAATCAAAGTCTACTCACTCAAATTAAGAAGCTTAAGGATAATAAGAAAGCATTAAAAGGTAAGTTGGAACAATTCACTCAAGAAGAAGCATCGAAATCTCCAGTCGTAACAGTCCAAGTTGAAAATAAGGGAACGGATACTGATCTAGTGAATATGACAACTCAAGAAGACAAGACAGTTGAAGAAACGACACACTTAGATGTTGCAGTTCAGTCAATGGACATCCCAAGTGAATGTTCCATAACCAATTCAACAACATCTTTGCCAGAAGAAAATCTAAAAACTCCATATCGACATCCGAATCACGAGAGTAGACCAATCAACCATGCTACGTATCGATACCATTCAGACCAGAAACAACAAACTGATGTTCTAGATAATAGTGATGTAATCTCACTCCAGTCTTATGCTAACCAATCATTACAAAATTCCAGTGATCTGAATATTCCACAGAAGATTAATCTGGGATGGTCTGATCCCTTCTCAGTGTGACAATTTTGTTTGTCACTAAGAAGATCATATCTACTTGTATCGACGAGGATGACTATCCCGAGAGAGAAAGACGTTCAAAGCTTAAAAAGAGATCAAGCCTTTTTCATCGACAAGCTTTAAGGACAAAGCTTTTTGAGGAAGGAGGCAATGTAACAAATAAAATATATATAAATAATGTAAAATAATGTAAATGATAATAAACATAAATAATTATTGGTTAACTAGTAATTAGGTTGAAGAGGCATGTCTAAATGAGACATGACTCTTCATGAAGAGACACTTGTCTGATATATAAGCAAGCCTCTCGTTTTCATTTGTAAATTCATTCTCATTCTCATTCTTATTCATATATTTAATATAATATTTGTATCCTCATGGATATCTTTATATTCCAAGTCTTTTGGACTAATTAATCTGTAGAAGGAACTTTGTTCGCTTCACGGGGTTGGTGATTGGAAGTGTTAGTACAATGAGTTGACAATAAAATGAGCCCACTAGTACTTCAAATGATTTCATATTCAAAGAGTTATTCAAATCTGAAAATTATCGCTCAGATTTGGGGTTCAATACCCAAAGACTGAAAATCAAGTGTCCCAATTGAGATGAAACTTGCTACACTTGTTATGAGAGTTGAGAACACTTCTAAAGTTGAATAATAATCAATTACAATATTTTAGAAATGAAATTTTGGTATACAAGGATTAGAAACCACTCATGTATCCCAAGGCGTGGAATTTTACCAATATTTGGGCTATAAATGCTGAAGACAAAAATAAGATTGATAAATTCACCCTCAATAAACTCAATAAGATGTTATATACACAATGAATGATCACTAAGAGGGGCTTATAGCATTTTAGGTGCCCTAGGAGGCACAATTCCCAAGAGACAAGTCTAGATTTCAAAAAGTAAGCTGTCAAAAATATTTTAGAGAAGATGGTGAAGAGATTCATTAGCTTTTTTTTTGATGGTTTTTTTTTGTTTTGTTTTAAGTAAAACAAAAATACAATGCCAAATTTTTTGAAAAAGAGATGATTGGATGTTGGAATAAGAATTATGCCTTATTTCCACTAGGGCTATGGGATCAAATTGATGCCTGTTATGAATATAATTATGTAAAAGTAATAAATATAGATAATAAATAATAAGCATAATAATATGTAAATAACAAATAGTTAGTTAAACAAAGAGGCATGTCTAGGGAGACATGATCGTTCATAAAGAGACACCCGCTTGGTATATAAGCAAGCCTCTCACTCTCAATTGTAACATCATTCTTATTCATACATTTAATATATATTCTTGTATCTTCAATGGAGATCTACATATTCCAAGTCTTTTAGAGTATTTAATGTGAAGAACGAACTTTGTTCGCTTCATTTGGTATCAGTGCAGTGGGATCCTTTGGCCGCTCCATCGCTCCACTACTGCACAAAACCACACTCTCTGATCCAGGCCCTTGGCCATCAAGGTTTTGTCAACATTGTTGCCATCGAGATTGAAGTGTTCTGCGACACAAATTTGGAGTTTCTCCGTTCGCTAGGACTTTGGCCCTATAATCAGAAAAAAAAAGAAAAATAAGAAAAAGAAAAAAGGTAGAGGTTATTAAAACAAAAGATTTAAATATATTATATTAAAAAAATAAAATTATTACAAAATATTAAAAAAATACTATATACAAAAGAATAAAAAAAGAAAATAATTAGAAAAAAAGAACAGAGAAAAGAAATTAAAAAAAAATATTATTAAAAAGAAGAAGTAAAAGAGCTAAAAAAATAAATTAGAAGTAAAAAAAATAAAAAATAAAAGAGCTAAAAAATAAATAAAAAGTCAAAAAAATAATAAATATACAAACATAGATAACGATTACCTATTACGACTAGAAAATGTGCGAAGCAACCACTGACAAACTGAGACATTCGTTAACAAAACAAAACAGTGGACTGAGCCAACAAAATAACATCCGAGTTGCTCAACAGGATCTCCGAAACCCTGAAATTATCTTATTTTCACGTTCCTGAGGACCTTAAGCTTCACAACAACATCAACTTAGCTCCAAACATCGAACCGCTGTCATCCATCACCATTGCTGCCAGTTGCTGTATTGTCATCACCGTCCTTCACTGGCCCTAGGACACTGCTATCGCAATTTCTTTTGTTCGCTGCATTCAACACCTCTATTTGTTGTCATCTCTGTTGTTCTTCACTGTCGATTCCCTAACCAACTAAACTAGCGCTTGTCTAGCATGGATTATTCCACAAAGTGACGTTGTGTTCATTGCTCTGCCCACCGTAAACATCGTCCCAATCTTCTCACTGTTCCACCACACCGCCGTCCAACCGAAATCTCCGTCGGTCCGTTGTGTCTGCTCCGACCCTCGTTCATTCGTCGTGTTGCTGTCATCTCTGTTGTTCTTCACTATCGATTCCCTAACCAACTAAACTAGCGCTTGTCTAGCATGGATTATTCCATAAAGTGACGTTGTGTTTGTTGCTCTGCCCACCGTAAACATCGTCCCAATGTTCTCACTGTTCCACCACACTGCCGTCCAACCGAAATCTCCGTCGGTCTGTTGTGTCTGCTCCGACCCTCGTTCATTCGTCGTGTTCCAACCCTCGTCGTTGTTCTATGGTTCACCTGCGTCCCAACCATTCCCCTACCACGCGTCTGTTGTTTCTACTTGACCCCCGACAGAAATGATTCCTATTCCCTCGTTGTCTGTTGCATTTTGTTCGCCATCCCTTCCCAACTGACACAACATTCTGTTGATGATCGTATCAAAACACAATTCCAACATTGACTACCAATTCCGTCCATCGTGTTTTATCCATCGTATATATCACAATTTAAATTAAATTGATTATATAGTTAAAAAGAAGAAGTATTTTGAAAAAATAAATATATAAATATTTTAAAAGACCTTTAAAAAGTGAAAGTTGTGCCAAAGGACATTAAAAGACAAAGGTCTTTAGGTTTATGTAAAGTACTAGTTAAGTGACTGAAGGAAAAAAGGGTTGGAGTTTAAATCAGAAATAAATGAAAGAAGATTTTTAGAAACCTTACGCAACTATGATAAAGTGCTTTTAAAAATTAAGGGAACTCTCGCAGGAAAAGACGTTACTGTTTCTATCTCTCCTGTTGAAAGTAAAAATTATATAAACCCTAAAATTGCAAACCAATTGGTGATTCCTGGGTTAAATATAATCGAAAAATTAGACTTTTTGGACAACAAACAATACGAAATAACTAATTTACAGTTATTTTCTTACAAAAAGAAAAAATAACACTACAAGATCTTATAGTGAAGCCGAATCTAGTAATACTAGAAGACATACTAGATATCTCAAAAGCAATTTTTCAAAAAGGTAAAAAAATACTATAAATATGCAAAGAGGAGTTGATAAGATCACCACTGACAAAAATGAAGAAGTTTCTTGTCTCAAAGACCATAGCGAAAGGTTACTAACACAAATCAAGAAGCTTAAGAAGGACAAGAAGTCATTAAAAGACAAGTTAGAGCAACTTACTTAAGAAGTATCAACGTCTCTAGTCGTAACAATCCAAGTTGAAGATAAGGGAACAAATACCGATCAAGTCAATATCACAACTCAAGAAGAGGGCAAACTAGTTGAAGTAAAGATGTACTCATAAGTTGCAGTTCCAACAACAAAATATTCAAGTGAAGATCCAAAAATTAACCATTTAACTTCCATAACTAAAGGAAATCAGGTACTTCAAATAAATCAAGAAAACGACACAAGCAAGATAAGGGAAAATCAAATCACTACGATTCCTTATTGACATCCGAATCACGAGAGTAGACAACTCAATCACGCTGTGTATTTAGAACAAAAACAACAAACTTATGTTCCAAAAAACACTGAAGTGCGCACAACCCAGTCCAGTGACAACAATTCATCACAAGTTTCTAGTAATCGAAAGATTCCACAAAAGATTAATTTAGGATGGTCAGATCCTTTCTCCGTGCGACAATTTCATATATCACTCCAAGGATCATATCAACTTATATCGATGAAGATGATTGTTCCGAGATGAGAAGACATTTGTAGCAGAAAAAGAGATCAAGCGCTTTCATCAACAAGCTTTGAGGACAAAGCTATTTGAAGAGGAAGGCAATGTTATGAATATAGTTATGTAAAAGTAATAAATATAGATAATAAATAATAAACATAATAATATGTAAATAAGTAATAATTAGTTAAACAAAGAGGCATGTCTAAGGAGACATGACCGTTCATAAAGGGACACCTGCTTGGTATATAAGCAAGCCCCTCACTCTCAATTGTAACATCATTCTTATTCATACATTTAATATATATTCTTATATCTTCAATGGAGATCTACATATTCCAAGTCTTCTGGAGTATTTAACATGAAGAACGAACTTTGTTCACTTCAATGCCCCTCTTAAATCTTGGCTTATGGATTAGGGCTTGAAATGGAACCTGTAACTGTTCAAATTAACAGTATTGGCAATGTTCAACCAAGGCTGCTACATGATAAACACTATTAGGAGTACACCCAGTGTCACCTTGACGAATTCCTCTTTCTAGGTCAACTCCACTAAATGCCATGGATGGTATCCATACACACAACAACTCAACCAAAGAAATGATAGACCAATGCCTAAATGAAGTATATGGAAGAGGTAGGAGTTAGCTAAATAACCAAATTCTGACCTGATTTATGATGTAATAGCAAATTAATATTGCATATCAGTGATGAAAAAGGTACTCAATATGCTAAGACAATGAGTTTGAAACACCACAAATTGAGTATGATAGCTTCTTACCTCAATAGAAGACAAGATGGAGTTGTTATACCTGTCATATATGACCGTAAGAAAACAAAACATTTGTTGTTCAAACCTGTAACTTTTCAATATTTCTGAAGATTGTAGTAGGCCAACAAGAAAAGGGGTACTTCAGGGGCCTGAAAACAACCTTTAGTGAACTTAAAAGTCAAGTTACTTAATTTGAGATGCTAATACTATGAAATGGCTTTCCATTGAGCACAACAACACTGATTTTGGGTAAGTAGTTCGTAAGATATTAAATCTGCAATACAACCACCCAGAAATGAGCCCACAATTGTGAGGGCTGAAAATTAATTTGGCCGAAAACAATGATCAGCCTTGCAAATAATTTTGGACAGCTAACATATGGTCTAATAGTGAATAATGATCAATGAAAAACCCTTTAGATCAAACATGATGGATTAAAAGATTTTATCTTGAATTTCACATATCCCAAGGAAAGGGTTTGCCTTCAATCATACCAATTGCTGTAAAATGTTCCCATAACCTGTAATTAACTTCAAAACACATGGAAATGAAATTAGTACAAAAATGTAAGGTAAATCAAGGGGGCAGTATAGCCCTGGGGCCCTGGGCTTCCCAAAATTGCAAATTTTGTGGTAATTTGACCAAATGATATAATCAATAAATGCAATATAAGCCACAATTTAGTGAAGCTATATACTATTGAAATATTTTTGAGATTTTTTACAAGAAATAATATTGATTTTTTGAACTATAATGTTATAAATATATATAATTCATAATAAATAGTTAATAATGATTAATATATTGAAGAGGCATGTCTCTAAGGACATGACCATTTATGAAGGGCACCTGCCTAGGTATATAAGTGGGCCCTCATTTGTAATCAATATCATATCTCTTGTGTATTCAACATTTCTTACATAACTATATTACTCGTCCTATAATGGATATATACATGTTTCAAATATTTCTACTGCGTATAAGAACTCTGTTCGTTAGAGTGGTATCAAAGTTGTTTGACCCTCTGGCCATTCAACTTCTACATCAAAGCCACATTCTGATCAGGCCTTTGGCCATCAAACCCGTGTTAACGTTGTTGTTATCACGATTGAAGCATTTCTCTACTCAAGTTTTTGGAAGGTTCTTCATTTTGCCGCCAGGCCTTTGGCCATTAAAAATAAATAAACAAAATATGAAAAAAACGAATAATATATATATATATATATATATATATATGTTAAAAAATTTGAAAATGAAATAAAATATATAATATTGGGGAAAAAGAGTATAAAAAATGAAATTATATATATATCTATTAAAAAAAAGAGTACAACATTGTTGCCCTATGGACCTTGCACCCTAGCTCCTGGGATTCCTGTTGCCGCCTGACTTCTCCACCGCTACTGCAACCGCCTCTTCTACCGTGGCACAACTATATTTCTCTAAATCTACCATCTTACTTTGCCGCATAACATCCATGTCTCCGCTATCGCCATTTGGTGCCACCACCACTCCTTCCACCCCTGCAGCCACTGTCGGATTTCTAAAATTTCTCTAATGTGTATCACATTAATTGTATGTTGTAACCAAATCCGTGACCCATGTAGTTTGGCCATACAGTAACTTCCACTATTTTTGTGCTTTTAGGATTACAGATGTGCGAAAAATTCATCTCGTACTGTATTATCTTTGCCACCCAATATTAAATTGTGACCCTTGATATATACAAGGATAAAAAGCAAAAAGTGGGTTACTAAAAATACTATACATATATATCTAAGGGACAATATGTTAAATGGATTTAGAGGAAGAAGGGTTCAACTAAATTTTGAGGTGCACTAAATTTAGTAGGGGGACCCACAGGTGGGTCAAAGGCGCAATTACACTTTATCTCATTGTTTTGACTTAAAATTTTCCTATAGTGAAAAATTGAAGTGATCTTAGCTGTCCATTGAGATCTAATCTTAGCCATTTGTGGAGATGGTGGGCGTAGGTCGACCTCAAAGGAGTTAAGGGGTGTAGACTAGGCTCATTATGCACTAGACAACTTGTGTGTTCAACATAGCACGAAAAAGGGTATTCAGTTCAACACTTAGGTTTTTCAGATGATCGCATCTAGGGAAAGAAAGAGAGGTCAAATAGCCTCAGAATCTTCTAGCCAGCGTTCATCTTTAGCCAGGTTGTTTTTAGCTGGGTAGAGGCGCTGTACACAGGCCATACAAACTTGTACGATTTTGTACAGTGCGCAGATAGACATGCCAAGAGGAAGAGAAAGGCGCAAATCTATTTGTGTTGAGGGATTTGCTGAGTGAAGGGAAGTTTTCCCTCCTCTTTGTAATTATTTTATGAATATTTCGCTTAAGCATAATAAGAACACACAAGTTGGCAAGTTTTCCCTAGTTGGGGTATCTTGGGTAAATTTCTAGTGTATTGTTTTTATGGTGTGCTTTTGTCTTCAACTTTGTTTTTGCGCTGCAATATTCAGTTAGGAAACTCAATATATTTGATGAATGCTTTTGAAAGTTCAGGTTCAACGCTTTCATGTTTGAAATTTCATTAAATTAGTTGTTGGGTTTTAAAAACTAACATGGTATAAGAGGTCAGCCTTTGATTGAATACCAGAAAGTGTGTTTACTTCCTCAGGAGCAGGCTAAAGGTGTAGTTCAGTTCAGAGCTTGTGCTAGGTTTTTAGGCCATGTGACCTAGGGTTTCTAGAAGTTGACCTGTGCTAGGGTTTTCTTGAAGCTGCTTTGCGCAAAGGTTTCTAAGCAGATCAAATTGCAGTATGGCGTATCTGGGGCTGAGATTTGAGGACTACGTAGATGGGGCCTCAAACTTTTGTTTTTGGAGGGAGAGGATTGGTATAGTGCTGGAGGAGCAAGGAGTTTGGTAGTTTGTGGACAGTGCACCAGCTCAACCAACAGATCCTCAAAAGTTGGCTTAGCACAATAAGAAAGATACAAAGCCTAGAAGAATTATTCTTGAAGGAGTCGAGGATCAGATCATACCTCACCTATCCAGCAAGAAGACAACTAAGACTATGTGGACAGTCATCATGGGGTTGTGCCAAGGTTCAAGTGAGGCCAGAAAATTGGTACTCAGAGACAAACTTAGAAACATCAGGATGGTGAGTCTGAGTTCGCGGTCTCATATCTTGCTAGGTTCACCCAAGTGAGGGACGGGCTAGCTTGAGTTGGGTGCACCTAATTCATGGGAAAACCTTACTGATGCTATCAGCGGTAGAGAGAACCTAGCAGGATGGGAGAGGTTATGGAGTGATTGCATCCAAGAGGAGTTTCAGAAGCATGCCAAAGCTAGGTCTCACGTAAAGATCAAGGAAGAAGAGAATTTTGCCCTAGCTGGAAAAGGGGGCAAGGCCAAGCGCAAGAAAGGCACAAAAGGGGCAGAGTCCAGCTCCCAAGGCAAGAAGAAGAAGAAAGATCTTAGCAAGATAAATGCTTCTCTTGCCATTAGTTTGGGCACTATTATACCAAGTGTCCAAACAGGAAGAAGGGGTCCAAGAAAGACCACGTGGCAACATCAGTAGAGGTGGAGGAGTTCACTTCCTACTTTGAGAGGGAGTTCTTTCTCATAGCTTGCATGGAAACCTTAGTGGCTAACAGCGTGTGGTATGTTGACAGTGGAGTATCCTGTCACATGATTGAGAACAAGGAGTATTTTAGCCAGTTGACCGAAAAGGACAGGTAGGTTCACATAGAGCTAGGAGATGATGGTAGGTACCTGGCCAAGGTTGTGCGTACTATCAAGTTTGAGAGGGCGTTTGGGAATCCTTTCTACCTTAAAGATGTCCTCTACATCCCAGGTTTGAAGCAAAACCTTGTTTCAGTCTCAACCTTAGAGAACAAGGGTTATGAGGTTATCTTCAGCAGAGGAAAGACCTTTGTTAGGCCTTTCAACTTTGGGACAGCTAAGCAGATTGTAGTTAGGGTGAAGAACCTCTACAGGCTTCAGTTCGAGACAGCCATGGCCTTGAGCAATAGGGGAGTTAGTGAGCATAGCCGTGACCTTGGGGAGCTCCAACATAGTGTATGGATTGCTTACATCATGGAGCATTGAAGATTCTCAGGGAGATAGCCACAGGATTGCCACGGTGCAGTGTTGACCAACATGACGTGTGCAAAGGTTGCACACTTGGCAAGTATGCCATGACATCCTTACCCAATAGAGACAACTGGGCCAAACGCATCTTGGAGTTGGTTCAGTCAGATGTTTGTGGACCATTTTCCTCTCCATCCCTTATGGGTATAGATATTATGTCACCTTCATTGATGACCACTCCAAAAAGATGTGGATCTTCATGATGAAGAAGAAAGATGAAGTTTTATTGAAGTTTGTGGCCTTGGTTTAGAATTAGACAAGTAAAAAGGTTAAGGCACTGAGTTCAGACAACGGTGGGGAGTACATCTCCAATGCCTTCAGGGACTTTTGTGCCAAGGAGGGCATTAGGAGACAACTCATCACGCCTTATAACCCTAAGTAGAATGGGGTGGCTGAGTGGAAGAAGCCCGGCACGTCTCAATTATGTGTTTTTGGCAGTCTTGTTTATTGCCATATGCCTTTTGATATCTGGAAGAAGCTGGAGCCCACAATAAAGAATGGTATTTGCATGGGCTACAACGAGACATCTAAGGCATACAGGGTGTACATCCCAACACTTAGAAAGACAGTGATCAGGTGTGATATGAAGTTCAAGGAGGAAAGGGCTCTTAGGAAGTCCTTGGAGCGTGAGCAGGGTGCAGTACAGGAGCAGGAGCAACAGGCTCACAAGTAGGAGGCTCAACCAGCTCCTCAGACTTCATCACAACCAGTTATTAGGCAGGCCGAGCAACATGCAAATGAGGAGAAAGCGCAAGAACAGGAGGAGAGAGTAGATTGAGAGGGTCCCACTTAGCCAATGACTCCTAGTACAGGAAGAGGATGAGCCAAGTGGGCAAATCAATTGATCAGTGAGACTCAAGAGAGAGTTGGAGCCCCCAACTCCACATTCAGACAAAGTAAAGTATAGAGATACACGGGGAACATGGTGCTGATGACTAAGTTGATAGACTCAGAACCTTCTTTTTACAATGAGGTATCCTCTCAGTAGGTATGGTGAGATGCCATGATGGAAGAATATTCCTCCATCATGATGAACAACTTCTAGGAGATAGTGCCAAGATCAGTTGGCAAATTAGTGGTTGGTTCATGTTGGGTGTATAAGATTAAGCATGTAGTTGATGGGAGTGTGGAGAAGTGCAATGCTAGATTTGTGGCCAAAGGGTTCTCTCAGGTTGTGGGGATAGAATACGATGAGATGTTTGCTCTTGTGGCCTGATTCTCATCCATTAGGACCATATTGACGATTGCAACGCATATGGGGTGGAAGATCTGCCAAATGGACATGAATACTGCCTTCCTTAACGGAGTTGTTGAGGAAGAGATATATGTTGAGCAACCCGAGGGGTTTGAACCTTATTGCCACACAATCTAGCAGCACGCTAAGGAAGGGGAACCTAAAGGAAAACTACTAGACTAATTGACAACAATGGGACAATGAACCACTGTCACCTCAGTCAAGGCCCCCTACTCTATGGATTTTCATCGATGGGAGGAGTCCTTGTAGGAAAAGAATCACTTGGAATGAATAATGTTTTAGGTGTGAAGTGATTCCACTAAGCCCATTCAAGGAGAGACAAAATAATGGTTCAATGCTTCAATGAAGCTAAAGGCTCTCCAAGAAAGACACAGGAGGAGGTCAAGATTTAGGGCTTAAAATTTACAATAATAATAGGTATTCCTAAGATCAAGACTCTAGGAGATGAGGTAGGACCTTTCTAAGGAGCTCAATGTGATGATTTAACACTTCCAAAATGTCCTTCACTCTCTTTGAAAGACATAAGAAAGGCTTGCGCTAGACCTAGGGTTTTATGAATAATTGTGAGAAGAAATAGTTCCAAGGTATTCGCTAGGTCAAGGCAAGGGAGGACAAAGAGATTCTTATGATTTATTCCATTGAATACTAACCTCATACAACCCTCAAAGAAGTCCCCAAGGTGAGAGAGAAAGACCTAAGTTTTCCATAAGTGAGTCGAAATGATGAAATCATGATGCAGAAGGGCCGTTGGAGGGCCTCGTTGAGTCCTCAATGTGCCATGACAAGAGTGAGGGCTCCATGAATGATGGACAAGGGGTGGTCCCCTTAATCTGTATGAAAATCATCATGTGGTGCTCCAAAGTGGCTCTAGGGCACAAGTACTGGTCTCACGGGTCTTCTGATGAAAGATAAGCTTGTAGACTGCTCCAAATGAGGGCTTTGAAGCTGGTGGCTGTCCTCCCATGTCTCAAGAGTGAGAGAAACCTCCTCTTGGCCTCATATTAGCTACCAAACCATTTAATCACTGCTAAGCCACCTAGGGGTAGTGCTGGTCTAGATGCATCATCTCGTGGATAATGTGGGGCCATGAACAAGTTGTTGGAGGTGCTGAGGCTGCCCATGGTATGAGATAATGCTCTATCACATGATGGAAACCCGTGGCTCTCAACACATCCCCTACCAATGTCAATATGATCCTCTGGTAGGTTTGGGCCCCAGTTAAGTTGCCTAGCCCATGATCAACCACCTGCAAATTACGCATAAGATCCAATGCGTCTCCTCACCAATAGGTACACTAATTCGTTAGTGCATCTAGGTGAACCAAGCTTGTTAATCTAGGGCACAAATGAGACTTAATAATGGGTTTCCCTTTCAAATTTGGGGCTTTGAGCATGTGATAATGTTACCTCCCTTGGTAGGAGCAGCTAATAAACAACCCTATTAAGTGTTCCCAACACTTAAAAGGAAAGACATGTCCAAGATACACATTTCAAGTGATAGGGGTCATGCGGTTAATGATGAGGTGGATTGGGACACAAGGGTCTCAAGGCCAAATGCCATGGGTTCAAGGGTGGAAATGATGAGGGATGTCCACAATTTGGGTGTATAGAGGTAGGAAGGAGAAATCGTGGTACATGAGTTACCCCGACCTTTGTTTTTCCACCCTTATTCATTTTCCTTTTGCCTTTTCTTGATTTTTCTACTGCTTTGGGCTCCAGGGGATGAGAGCATGCTGTGTGTGATATGAGCAGTGATTACCCCCTTAAGATGGGGCAATTTATCGCCCAATAGGGGTTGGGAGATGCATGGGTTCCTTAATGATGCAGGAGGTGCTCATTGGAGGCGCTAGGAACCATGGTGATTGCCATAATGATAAAGGGGTAGAGCTCATGTTTGGCTTTTGCCCACGTGCTAATATATTGTCTCGACCATCTTTTGCATTTTGTGGTATTATTTCTTTTTGTATGTGGCCATGATATGTTTTTAATATTTTTTTAAGCTGCATCAACCTTAGGGGCTATGTTTGATCCTAAAGGGATCTAAAAATGGCCAAAAATTCAAAGTTCTCGGATTCGAATGAGAGTAGTGCCGTTGCATAGAGCTTGAAAAAAAATCCATAGCAACTTGAACGGGCAAAAGGTCAATGTTCATGGTTCTAGTAGGCAAGGTTCCGGTTCATGTTTCCAGATTCATGGTTCCAGAGGCACACATGGTCCAATGACAAGGTGACACATCGAAGATCTGTTGAGAGACATCGAAGATCTGTTCTGGCACGGAAAACACTATTTGAGAGGCAGTGAAGTTCCCTATTTCCAATTTCTTTGTTTTGGCCACAGAAGCAGCAAGACCTGTAGCGGCCAACTTCTACATTAGGATAGGAATATCATGAGGCAAGGGACTCGTGGTAATTTATTGCAGATCCACAATGGATTTTTCTAAGCAGAAATCGTGTTTTTTCTCTGGATGAGCGAATACCAATTCGTGGGTCTAGTAGCATATCTTTTGATAGTCGCATAGTGTTCGAAGTCCTGACAGAAGGTGTGGGTCCACAACAGAATAATGGTGGCTCAGGTGGAGGCACAAAGTGGGTCTAGTTGCATAGATTTTGATAGTCATGTAGTGTTCGAAGTCCTGACGGAAGGTGCGGGTCCCACAACAGAATAATGGTGAGTCGGGTGAAGGCACAAAAAGTAATCATTCAAATGCAAACCTGAGGCAAATGGTTCAGATATAATTCGCATAAAATTTCCTGTTTGTGGGATAGATGAGTTCCTGGTTAGGCGATTGCCGCATTGTTGAATTAAGTAGTTTTATCATTGTTGAACAGGAATTTTTTTCTGTTATGTGGATTTACAACATGAAACTAGCATGAACTATACAGTTGTATGAATCTGTTGACAGTGATATTGTACTGTTGATTAATCGCATTATGGTTGATGGGTTAAACCTATTGAGCGCTCCGTTAAGTTAATTATATTGTTAAGAAAGCTAGCATTATTCATTGAAGAGTATATCGACTGTATTAAACTGTTGCATCAGAAGAAGGGATTTGTTGAAACCCTAGTGTCCCACCGAAAACCCTAAGCAGTATAAGAAACTCTAGTGGAAAATTGCCCTAGCACATTACATCTATCTTGACCCAGTTGCTGTCACCAACCAGATTGATATTTGTCAACTCCAAACTCAACAATGTCAACAGAATGCTGAACATTGGGATTTCACCTGAGGTTGCAAGCTTAGAGTAATTGCAATGAAATATAATAAAAGAAAGAATATGTGCATGCAAAGTAAACAAACCAGGGAGAAAAAATGAGTAATCGTAACAGCAATTTTGAGAAACATGGTCAATATTGTAAACTATTCTCAGTTCTTATTCATATTTACATATACAAAGATTTTTGCTGGAGATGGAGGGTATGACATAGAATGTAGATACTAGAATGTTGTTGCTTGTATTTTTGATTATAAATTAAAATCTGGGGCCATTTTATACATGTAGAGAACCTATGTACATGATAGTTGGGAACACAATGATTCTCCCAACTAATGAGGACTTTCCTATTGACCTTTTGTTTAGTGTTATAATGATGACGACACCATGACAATTCAGTAGTTTTGACATCAGTTCCTATGTCTTCTTTGGTTGATGGACAATTGTAGCATTCTCATGAGAATTAACTGAATTTGTTGAATATCGTAAAAATATACAAATCTAGAAACATCCGGAGTAAATTGATGAAGCGATCATAGCTAGTGGTAAAGCAGAAACCACCACATTGTTCAAAGCAGATTGGTTAATGGTCATCCACAAACCATCACATTATTCAAAGCAGATTGGTTAGTGGTAAACCATAAACCACCTGTTTCCATAGAAGATGGTTTGTGGTCACCTTCCACTTGACAGGGGGGAATATCAGATAGTCAGGCTTCAAGTTTTGAAGTCTTATTAGTCAAATTTCAATCAGTCTTCAGTCAGCAATTGGGAATTCTCGCATAGTAACTTCTCCTCAACAGAAAATTATTTCACTTGTTCAATGGAAATGTTCAGACATGGCAACTGTTCACTTCTAGCTATTCAGATATTGGTGGTTTTTCAAGCAAAGCTTCTTTGAAGCTCAGTTCAATAGTTTTAGATTGAAGATGACAAAATTTACTGGGATATGTGTTGTACAATTATTTAGACTTGTGATCAAGGGGGGTAATGTTAGAGTGTGAGTCCCTACACAATCACAAAGTCCGAGACCATGAGTTGTAATCCGTATCTTGATGAGGTGCTATCATGATCAATCGATGAGTTGTCAGTGGGATCTAGAAGATCTAGAATGGCCATTGATGCATTATAAATTCAAACTTTGAGATCAATACAGTATAATACAATGGCTTGAAGCTTTTTCTGCCACTTTGCATGTCTTGTCTCGCTAATGCCAATTCTTAACAACAATGGCATCATATGATGATGAAGTATTATTCAGGATATTAAAATGAAATGCAGAAACTTTTGAGCTCGTAATGTAGATTTTCGTTTTATTTATATATTAGTGACTGTAAAACAGAAAAGATAATTTACTCTATTCAGTAAAGTATGGAAAGAAGAAAGTATTTAAATCTAAGAGACCATAGAACAGAAATGACAATTTACTCTATTCTGTAGTCAGCAAGAAGTTTTGTTTGGACAAACTGCTTGAGTTAAAAAGTAGATTTTCATTCTATTCACATCTATCAATATGTTGCAGACTTTTGCATGTGAAATTCAATTCAGACGAGTTGCATGACCAGCTTCTGGTTGAGATGCTGGATTAATTACATTGTCATCTTTCTTGTTGTTTACTCTGTGCTATATGTGAAATGGGCTACCTATAGATTTAATTAAAGGTCTAGTTCTCATTGACAGGCGTTACATATCAAGTTTCCGTCGGCCTCGCATTGGTACTTTTGGGCAGTACTTGGATATGATGGGTAATTTTCTACTGCTTTTTAAAATATTGATGTGCATTTACTGCACTATTAAACATTTGTTTGTAATTTGGCTTTCTATTTGTGGCAACCTTGACTTTTCATCTGCTGTGGTCAACTCAACTATCTTATTTGAAATCTATGTATAATGATATTTAATTATTTCCGATGCTGGTAAAAGCTGTTCCCTGTCATAATTTGGACCGAGATTAGACCTTAGGGCTGTGGAAAGCACAATAATATGTTCCAGTTTCTCTAATATTAGGTGTATTTACATTAGATGTATGTACATTCTCACATGAATAAAATGTTGTTAAAATTGATTGCAATGATTGATTATCCTCTTTTGTAGACTGACCCGAGCAGACAGATACTCATTCAGTTACTCAAAATCCTTCTAACAATTGATGTTTTTCGGTACTACTAGAGAGAATAAATGTTTTGAGTGGTTTGCAGAGTGGGTCTGGCGGTGTGTTCTTAGGCAGCAGCTTGAGAAAGTCTTGGCAGTTGTTCTGGGGTCTATGTCAGCTGCTATTTTATTGGCAGAGGCCACACTATTGCCAAGTGGGGTTGATCTTTCCCTATTCTCTATCCTCATTAAAGCTGTTGGTGAACAAGAGATGCTAGTGCAGGTATGTTCGATGATGATTAGCCATTCAACTCTTTTCATACATTTTTGTTTTGATTAGCAAAAAAAGCTATTTATATTATATTAGTCTGTATCTCTCACAGCTGCTTGTTATTGTTGTGTTTACTGGGTGTTTTGGGGATATGATTTCCTTTAACATGCAAGTTTTTCTAACAGATGTATGCACACAATTTTCTCTCATTCTCAATGAGCATTTTTTACATGACAAAGTGTACAGACTTCAAAACAGGAAAGACTTGAAGGAAATTCTGAACTTTATCTCAGACAACGTTTGTCAGATTTCAGAGCACACTTCAATGAGACAGGAGAAGAAAATAAATTTGTATTCAGAACACTGATTTTGTATTGCTTAATATGGTGATTTTATAATACAAAACTTGTTTTAAATTTGGCTACTGAAGATAAAGCTAAACCTGTAGTTATAAAAAGATCCCACCCAGAATATTTTAATGTTATCTCAAGATCATGCTCATAGGCATAATACTAAATTTAAAACTCTACACCTAGTTTTAGCAAATTAGGGCACCGATCTAAATGGGTTTTATTTACTCTTAACACTTCTTGATGACCATTCTTTTATTTACTCCAAAGATTTGTGTGAACCTCTGTAACTTATTCTTGCTTGATGCTTTTATGAATATGTCTGCTGACTGACCTTCCGTTCTGCGGTATGATACTTGAAATTTTTTGTTGCACTGTGTTAACAGTTAAATTATCCTAAAACCAACTATGATACTATCTAAGCAAACAGGTGTGATCTAGTGACTTTCTGGAATTATTAACTCTTGAATGCGGTGGAAAATGAGAAAAGCAATTGCACTCAGTGCACAATTATTTCGGCTCTTCTAGATCAGTTCATCATTTAAAATTATATTGAGAACTTACAAGAGCTCTCTTACAGGGAAAATGGCTCTGAGAAATTAATCAAATGAACAACAAACCTAAAAATTTCAGTCTACATGCAAATCAAGTCAGCCTGCTTTGCAATCCATACGGCTATACAGAATATGTATGGACGGTTGTACGGCCTGCTCTGCTGGACTGTTGAAATTGAGTAGCATTGGGAGGTACTCTCACATGCCCTTGGTGCTAGGCTTGTGAGAGAAAAAGACCCACAAAGATGAGCGTGTGGTCTTTGCACCCGAAGTTTGGGGTTTTGGATCCAATGTGAGAGGTCTTGGAACCCAAGGAAAGACATTTAATATTCTAATTTAATGTAAAGGTTATGTTGGAGGTTTCTTGAAGGACATAAGGGCTTCCTAGGAGACCTAAGGACAAGTACAAGTAAAGTAGCCAATGGAGAGGCTTAGGACAAGAAGCATAAAGAACAATTCTTCTTGTGTGGTGGAGCTAAAACTGACTTAGTCGCAGACCTAAGGAAGGAAGGTTAGTCCAGGAGCAAAGGACCGCTAGAGGCCAAATTTTCTTTGGTTTTGGAGCGCTGAAGGAGGCTGCAGCTAAAGAAGGCTGGACTGTGTTTGTTTTAGGTGTTTACTGGGCAAAGAAGTATGGCCCTGTGGGAAGGGCTGGTCTGTGTAGGCTGGAGCAAGAGAAGAGGGGCAAAGAGTGAAAGGATGCTGGCTGCAGGTGTATTTGTGCAGGCCAAAAAGGAACTGAGCCCTGGTTAGAACTGGCCACAGGCCTGGTGAAGTAGCCGCAGCCCAGAATAGGCTGGCTGAGGGCAGAACAAGAGGTCGCTGGAGCTGCTATATTGTTTGAAGGTTTAAAGGACTTGATCGAAGCCAAGGAACAATGCTGGCAGAGGTCTGGTGAAGACTTGAGGATTTGTCTGAGTGATCTGAAGGGTTGGCAGAGGGCTAACAATGCTACACCAAGAGGACCGAGGGCTAAAGGAGCAAGCCAAGGTATGTAGATTACTGTTTGGATTGTTTAAGGACGGCCAGTAATGCTCTAGTTGGCTATAGCTAAGTATTTAGAGTGTTGTAAGTGCCTTTATGTAGGCAGGAAAGGCTAAGAGGACAAAGCTTCAGCCCTAGGTATTTGATCAAACAATAGACCTGGTATTTGACATTGTATTTGGCATTTTACCGGGATATAAAGGGCCATTATCCCTGGTACGGGAGCCTTGTGAGTTTTCTTATTAATGGACTGATAAGAAACAAGTTTTGGCGATTAGTTCTTGTGTACTATTTCGCTGGTGTATTCTGCTGTGTAAAAATTCGAAGTTAGGCATTTTTAGTGTGTTTATGTTTTATAGCTGAAGCATAGACCAAATTTCGGGTATGTGAAATTCTAACATGGACTATATGGCTGCTCTTTTTCTTGTTGCTTGTTGCTTGTTGCTTCCTCGCTTACACACCTAGGTTAATGTGGGAAAAATCCTCAACCTCACAAGGTGTGGCCTTGGTGGCAAAACTCGGAGAAGGGGTTGTCACCTAATCCCAGCTCTCTCCATTAAAGCACTCTCCTAGTTAAGTTAAGAGGGATGGTCCCTAAGAATGGCTAGTGAAATGAAACTTGTTGGAACATCAAGTTCTAGGAGACTAAAATTAATGGAACTACTTCTCAAAGGTAACTTGGACCCAAGGTATACACAAGTATGTAAATGTATGAGCAATATGAAAGATATATTCAATGATGATCCATATGACAGTCAAGCATAAAGAGTATAAACGAGTCCCTTGTGTTACCCACCTCTTTGTGGGTGATATCCATAGGAGAAAATTTTATCCTAGATGATCCTCAGTCGGCAGCTAGCAGCCCCATGCAGCCACCAGATAGCTCAATGTGCCATTTCTCTGCCACTTTAGCCAACCATGTGATCCCTCGCTCATCTGTTATGATCGTATGTTTGAAAGTGGGTCTTCCAACCCCCATGGTATGGATTTTCATTGTGTAGTTGGGTATTTTTGTTTACTTATCATGGACACTTGTGGGCATGGATTAGCGGGGGTATTCGGCAGCAAGAGTGAACTAGGTCTATACTCTTGCCTCCTTTACCCAATTTGATGGTTAACGTTGTATCCTAGTCCTGAGGGATCTCCTTTATTGGATACTAAGCTTTAGGGATAACACTACATGGGAAACCTTGATTTTGGTTGCGTGGTCCTGCTTCCCAATACCATATACATTATACCCTTTCCACTCATTACAACCCCATTCATCTTTCTCCCATCTGGGTCCACATTTGTCCACTAGGTCCACAAGGGGTTAGCTTCCCACTCCCCTTGTCCACATCTTGGGTCGAACCTGGAAAGATGCCCCGGAGGTTGATGGAGCTAAAAAGAAAATAAAAAGCATAATTTGGCCACTCTCAACAGGAAATGTACCAAAAAATGGAAAAGATAGTCGGGACATACAAATTTAATGCTAGGGCAAAAGCCAAACATGAGCTCTACCCCTTATATCTGGCTGTCACCTTGGTTCCTATGGGCCCTAGATGAGCCCCCTCCATCATTGAGGAACCCATGATTGTTCCAACCCCTGGTATCTATTGCCCCACCTTAAGGGGGTATCTATTGCCATATTCTACACATCATGCTCTCACCCCTTGGAGCCCCAAGTAGTTATAAAAGAAAAATAAATAAAAGGAAAAAGGCATATGGAGAAGGGTGGAAAAACAAAGGTCGGGGTAACTCATATACCACGATTGCTCCCTCCTACATCCATATACCCAAGTGTGGGCTTCTCTTATTTTAGCTACCTTTGCACCATGGCATAAGGCCTAGAGCTTCCCCTCCATGCTCCACTCCATTCCATCACTATATTGCATGCCACCTACCATTTGATGGATGTACCAGGGACATGTCACCCCCTTTAGAGGCAGAAACCACCTAACAGGGTCCTTGGTTAACCTCCTTATTGAGCTTCGAGACACTTGTACATGCCAAACCCCACTATGGAAGGGCATGCCACTATGAAGTGTCCGCTTGTTTTCCATGGTTTGTAAGCTCTTTTACAAGATTACTCTAATAATTTGATGTACTGGAAGGTGAGGGGACACATTGGATCTTATACAGGATTGCAGTTAGGTCTCCATTTGGGGTTTTGGTCTCCCTATACAGGGTCCAAGCCCTCCAAAGGGTCACATTGGCACTTGTAGGGTGAGTGTTGAGAGCCATGGGCCTCCACCATAGCAGAGAGCACTTCATGGATCCCCAACACCATTCATTGATTGCTCGTGTTCCACCTTTTTGGATGAGGATGATGCACCTGGATCACCATGCCCAACCGGCTTCACACTTGTACCATACACTTGGCAGATGTTCTAGGGCCTAGATGAGGATGTGTCTTGCCATGGGAGACGAAGGGAGGGCTTATGTCATCATTCTAGCCCTTACAAATGGTTTACAGGCATTATCGATCCTCTTGGAGACCCATGAGGATGTCATTGTGCCCCCACACCGACTCAGGGACACCACATAAGACTTGCTTTGATATCAAGGGGCCAACCCCTTGAAAACTGTGTTTGGAGCCTATTATCTCAACTTGGCATGCTTTGGACTCCACTAGGCCTTTTCAATCGCCCAATGACTCATCATGTTTACTATTTTTCCCTCTTGAGAGGCTTAAATTTCTGTTTTGAAGCTATCTTGGTGGGCTTGTCACCAAGTTATATCACCATTGTACATTATTTTATTATTTGGGGCTAAATTAAGCAATTAGGCCATTCGAATCCCCTATTGGATTGTATAAATATATGAGACGCTCATTCATTCCTCTCATCATCACTTGGATTGGATTAGTATCTATTGAGAGAATTTCACATTTCCTTTTGGAGGACGAGTTTGGTTTCATGACGAATTTACTATCTCTTGATCTTGGAGCGAATTATGTCTTGAATTGATGGTTGGATATATTCATTATACATGTAAGTGCTTTTTTTCATGTTTATTTTTACATTTATCTTGTCACATGAATAATGTATGGGATTTTTGCTCTCAAGATCTGAAATTGCCCTAAATCAATGCGAAATTGTTGAATTTCGGACCGTCGATGTGTTGCATATATTACATGTTTTATATGGTGAATGAATGTTCCTAGAGGTAAAAAAATTATTGATGTTACCTTGATAAGTCATCAAATCTTGCACATTGAAGTATAAATACTTTTGGTAACCGAATTCATGCCCCAGATGCCATGTGATGTTGCTTAAGGTCTCCTTGATTGCGTAAAAGGTTCTCCAAACTTTGAAATCACTTTATCTCCATCTCTTCCTAAAGGAAAGGCACTGGTCTAGTCCTTGGTGGTCACTTAAACAAATATATTTTTCACCTTTTTCTCCTCCATTCTAGGCCTAGCCATAGAAGGTGTCCTAGGGCATCAAGCAAAATCTTTTGTATCAATAAAAAACCCTTGAAAATTGGTCCACAACTGCGCTTGGGTCTTCTCAAGGAGTCCTCCAAAAATCAATCTGATGGTGGAATCTTGAGATATTGCAAGCCCTAGCCGAAGGATCATTCCTTTCCCTAGGTTGCTTTGGGTTAGTGTCCTCATTTGGATCATTGCATTTGTATTTCAAAAGGAAAATTAATCCTTTGATCCTAATGTCCTCCCTAACCAATTCAAGCCCTTGTATTGTGGATCAACTCCATACCCTTGGCCTAGTTTGGGTCCACTTGGGTTCTTTGTGGTCCCACAACTTTGTAACTCAAATTTTACAAGGATTGCATAGAAGCCATTTCTCTTGGAGGATCCTTAGGTCTGGAACACCTCTTGTCAACTTAATTATCCCCTTAGCCCTTCGTAGAGAGCTTACCACCTTACTTCTAAAGCAAGTAAGCCATTTGATTGAGTCTTGTTTGTGAATAGGCTTTAGGAATCACTCCTCATCCCATCATTGATTTATTCATCTTTGTGATTCCTCTTTTACCAGGTCTCCTCCCATCGGTGAAAGTCCGTAAAGAGCAGGGAGCTTTCGCTGAGGTGATAGTGGGCTATTGCTCCATTGTTGCCACTTGACCTAGTAGTAGCTCTATAGCATCCCCTCCTAGGACCCTTGCTAGTTTGAGCGGTAACACCTTGTAAATAATTGCTCAAATAAAAATAAGAAGTACTTGCAAGATAGAAATAGGAACTCAAGTTACAATGACAAGTAATCTTGCAAAACAAAAATGTTAGCTCAAGATATGGAATATGAGAAACAAGAAATATAACTTGCAATGTAGATAGAACTTGCACTTGTAAAGGAAATGCTCAACTAGAAGTGGACAATGACATCAAATAACCACGAGCAAGTGGATTTTAAAATGACAAGTACCAGAAATATGTGACAATATTGCAAGTAAAATGGAAAATGCTCACAAAACCACTTGACGAGATGATGTTAAAACTAGATTAAGTGAAATGCCTAATCTAAGGTGAGAAATTCCCCTTTCAAATTCTTACCAAAGGGTAAAGATTGGGGTGACTTACAAGGAAAATGGGCTGAGGAGGCACTATTCCGTCGTTAACGATAGCCTTCTCAAAGTCCTTACAAATCCCACATGCCTTCGTTCCTACATGGGGACTAAGCCAGCTCCATAACTGCAGGGTCACGTGGTTGGAAACTTTCTCTGTACCAAATGGAAGAAAAATCAGGAAAACATTTGTCCTAAAGTGTCTATACAACCAAGCTTATGCTTTGAGATAATTTTTAGAGATGTAAGGCTAATGCTAGAATGCTTAGTGAAAGATTGAATGTTAATAAGATGCTTCCACAGAAAAGGGTTGATAACAATAGTTCCAGATGAATAAACTATTGAAATAGTGATCAAGAATATGTACCAACAACTCTAATGGAAAAATTTAAAGTGAAATGCCAACTCACAAGCTTTGAAATGAAAGTTGCATGAGATCATAAGCTTCAGAAGTTGCTGCTAAATAAATGATCTAAGTGTTAATTTGCAATTTTCTTCAAGTAAAGAATGACTACAGGATGCTCCAAAAGATGTATCAATGAACAATATAATCAAAACGATAATTTAAATAGTGCTCAAGAATATGTACAAACAACTCTATTGGAAAAATTCAAAGTGAAATGCCAACTCACAAGCTTTGAAATGAAATTGGCGCGAGATCATAAGCTTCAGAAGTTGCTTCTAAATAAATGAGCTAAGTGTTAATTTGCAATTTGCTTCAAGGAAAGAATGGCTACAAGATGCTCCGAAAGATGTATCAATGAACAATATAATCAAAATGATATTTAAAGCACAAAAGGAAACAATGGAGCATGTACCAATAGCATATGAAACAATTGCCAAGTAAAAGAAATTAGTTCAATGAACAAATCAAAGTTACCAATAAGATGTAAAGTGCTTTCTTGTAATGTGTTGTAGCTTGAAGCAAATGAGAAATGAGTTGTACCATACAAGATTGCAAGATATTGTAACTCAAACAACTATGAAACCAATTGCACAATACAAGAGACTAGCAAAGGAAATGGCAAGCCTGAGTGCAAAGTTAAGAGAATGTGAGTGCTGTGTTAAGTTTATGAATTGACCATGCATGAAGTTGATTTGATTAGCAAGTAGAGATGCATGAAAATGAGCTAATTAAGTAAAAAACTAAACTAGAGAAAGTCAAGCCACCCACAAAGTTCCTCCTCCTAAATGAGGAGGAGGGATGCCATGGGAAAGTTTCCCAGGCTCCCTAAAAAGAAAATCTGATTTATTATTAGATTGTTACAAGAACAAGATCCTCTAAAATGACCTCTAATGAAACCAAGGGAGTCTTTACAAAGATGGCTACTTATGAGCACTAGGTCTCCTCCTTGGAAAATCAAGTCAATAGCCAAATGAAGGGTGCAAAGAGAGGTTCTTAGATCTGAAATATTAGAGGACTGTTTTGCATGTACAGATCAGCCACCAAAAGATTAAAATCAGCGCAAGAGGAGAGAGGCTAAGCCTCTTAAAGTCTGTGGCCTTGTCAAAAAAGGAGGGCTGCTTTGAAGAGGGTTCACGTCCAATGCAACGAACAAAGTTCGTACAATTGCAATAATCTTCAAAATACTTCGAAGACAAAGACATCCATTGTAGGACAAGTAATTGTATATTGAATATTATAAAAGATTTATGGGATATGAAATGATTACAATGAAGGTGAGGGCCTGCTTATATACCCTAGGCAGGTACTTTTTCACCAACGGTTATGTCTTTAGGGACATACCTTTTCATTAACTAGTTACTAATTAATCATTATTTATTATCATTTTTTTTTGTTTTTTGTTTTTTTTTTTGTCATTCAAAATTCCATCATTAGATTTTCATGAAAACAAAGGTTACACAAGATGTCTCTACGACCCTCTCTTTCTCATTCTGACCAGACTTGTTGGAATTGGGGATCGGAGTATGTCTCTGATAAAACTGGACAAACATTTTCGCATGGCATTGTGCATGGAAAAAAAGCCAAAAAACTACAAAGACCAATGACAACATATCAAGGAGGGGGATGGGGTGAGCGTACAAGGATAGCTACAAAGTATCCAACACGCTCATGCATGTGAAAATCTGTATGTTCCACTCGAGCTTCTAGATTGTTGAGGTGGTCATTCGTGCGCCTGTGGTTGCAACAGAGAGAATCCAACTGTTCCAATATCTCATTATGACTGTATTGGATATCATTTAGATATGCAACAAGTTCAATATAGTCTTCATACCTGTGGTCGCGAATGATGTCATTGTTAAGCTGCATGTCTTGAAGTTGCGTGACGAATGATTCCATTTTTGCTGGAGCCTCAATTCGTCCTGGAGAGCGAGCTGGAGATGGCGCAACTAAAGATTCCATTGTCGCTGGAGCCTCAATTCATCTTGGAGAGCGAGTTGGAGATGGCGCGACTTCACCTTCATGCTTTGCTCTAACTGTATTCCCGAAAGACAAATTGAAGAGCTGAACAAGACGATTTGCATTGTTGAAATTACCACCCTGACACCGCGGTTGTCCTCGTTGGTGAGGCATTATACAGGTAGCGGGGAGTCCGAACGACCAAGACTGAGAGCACGTCAAAGAGTTATGCAACAGAGAAAGCGATACCAACCACCCAAGAAGAGGGGCACTCGAAGAGACTGAGCGAAACTGGAGGTTCCACTAGAGACAATAAACACAACACCCCCCAACTCTACCAAGGATGACTTCGGCCAATTTTCCATAGACCCACAGACACTGCCAAAGACTGCCCTCACAAACTGGCTGAGGACCCTTAAGAGACCAAGAACAATACGAGAACAAAACTCACAATTGGAAGCCCAAAATAAAACACAGACAACCCTTTAGGCCGAACAACAGTAGAGGATGTAGACACTACCCCCAAAATGGGGCTCACCCCAAGACCAGACGAAATAACCCCAAGAAGTAAGCACAAATAGAATTTACCATTGCAGTCAATAAAATCTCGAAAACTCACTATCCCGACATCATAGACAAACCTACGCCGCGATGCCCATAGACCACCCAGGAAGCTCGGGAGCGACCTCTGAGCCATAAGCACGCCAATAAACACAATTCCCTGATTAAATTCCCCAGAAACGAGCTTCTTGAACCAATTGAGTAGGAGGAGGTAACAGAGCCCAAATTCCCATCCCCGAGAGAGTCGGGCTGCCAATTGCCGCCCAAGATAGACCCAAGATCCCAAATGCTCATCTGGAGGTCAACTTGCTACCACACTAGTGCGAACCAGAGACCCACAAAGCCATCTCTCCAAAGCCAAAACCCCGACGAGTTGCCATGGTTGCCATCTCCCAAAATGTGCCCTCTTGCCAATAACCATTGCTCGAATTTTCAACTGAAAGAACTTTGCCGCCCTCCTTAACATAACCGTGCAATCAACCAAACTATTCACCCTGCCAAAGTACAATGTATGCAACCTTTCAATTGATTGTTGCATGGTTTCCTCGTGTTGGAGGGGCAAACCCTGTGATCCAACCTGGCGTCGTATATCCACCCCTATCAGGGAAGGGAAATCATGTTCAATGAGATCCTTAAGAACTTGAACTTCCCCCTAATCTAGATCTGCTGCGCTAAGACGTTGTGCCATGGGGTGGCAATGTCCCTGTGCTAATTCAATGACCCCCAATTGGCCAACCAGTCAGCTACTTTGTTACCTGCGTGCAGGACATGACCTGTGGTAGAGTAAGCAAATTTGCCAAGGAGAATTTTATCCACTCCACTTGGGATTCTAGATGCAAGCTTTTCACAAATTTGGAGGGGGATCCATCTATGATCTTTTGTGTCATTTGGATACCATTTTTGAGTCCCTAACAATGTGGATCCTCGAGCATTCCCTGAGAAAGGGCGAGAGTGAGTCCTTTTTCCAAAGCCGTTAGTTTTGCAACATTATTGGTTGTATTACCACAATACTCGGCATACACGCCCACAAGGAAGCCTAGTGAGTTGCGAAGCATACCGCCAAACCCAGTCGGGCCAGGGTTGCCCATGGATGCTCCATCGAAATTAATTTGAACAAAGCCTATTGGAGGACACTGGAAAGAAGAAAGAGATGAGATCCGAGGATCTGAGAGTAAAGAGGAGTGTAGAGGAATCTCGGCTTGAGAGAGGTCAAGGGAGGAAAGGATAAAAGCTTCAGGAGGGTCAGCCTTCCAGTCATCCATACCCCATTTCTCAGATAAAATGGTCTCCCTCAGATTCTCTTTCATTGAACTCCAAACGGAGGCACTGGACGGGGGGTGATCGAGGAAAATAGCTCTGTTTCTCTCCTTCCAAATGTTCTAGAGAATGAATCCCGGGGCCAAACACCAGGCTTTGTTTGTGATTGGATTTTTGAACTGGGTTCTTTTCCAATGCTCAATGGTTGCTAATAGATCTTCCTGGTTATGATCTAGGGACCCAAAGAGGACGCTTGCCAGATCCAAAACTTCTGCAACAACTTGACAAGAATTCAGAAGATGGGACATCATTTCTTCCCGATGTTTGCATTAGGGGCACTGGGAAGGGCCTGCGAAGCCTGGGAAGACAGAATGGAGGATCGTGTAATCATTTGGCATCCGATGCTCTTAGGGGATGAGATAGGGCATCCCATGAAAGAGTAGTCGTGGACGATCGTGTAATCATTTGGCATCCGATGCTCTTAGGGGATGAGATAGGGCATCCCATGAAAGAGTAGTCGTGGACGATCGTGTAATCATTTGGCATCCGATGCTCTTAGGGGATGAGATAGGGCATCCCATGAAAGAGTAGTCGTGGACGATCGTGTAATCATTTGGCATCCGATGCTCTTAGGGGATGATATAGGGCATCCCATGAAAGAGTAGTCGTGGACAATCGTGTAATCATTTGGCATCCGATGCTCTTAGGGGATGAGATAGGGCATCCCATGAAAGAGTAGTCGTGGAGGATCGATATTCTTTTGGGACTAGGGAGTCCAAGAAAAGAATAGTCCTTATGGAGCATATCCTGAGTGAACCCAGGTGGGGTATGTTCCTAGAGAGACAATGATGAGTATGTCTATAAATCATTGGTCTCGCCAGCATTGTGCTATGATCTTGTGGAGAGATAGAGTTGTTAGTCAAGACCTTGCTATATATAACAATGTTGGTTGGTATGGTTCTATACAAATGAGTTACAAATCTGAATTCTTCTTATGAGAGATTCTTCAGATTGAGAAAGTCCAAGGTACCATTATGAATACCTCCCTAGTTAAGAGGGAGTGTTGAAAAGTGTAACTAGGTTCAGTCTTCATAATGACATGTAATTATGATTTTATGTAATGAGATGTAAATAAGAAAAATAATATTATTATATTGACTTGCTTCATGGGTTTCATGAGCAAGGGATTTTGTTTCTGAGTGAAGACTCCCATTGAGAGTCTTTAGGATTTATTTTTCATATAGTCATAAAATGTAAGAGTCATTGTCATGTAAATGAAGTCATGTTACACTTTGTAAAATGTCATCTTGTCTATGTAAAGTATCCTCCAAAGAACTTGTCACCTAACCTCTTCAAGTTGGTCTACAAACGTTGAAGAAGCTGCTAGAACAAGTCGGCCTACCTCTAGCTGTCAAGTTGACCTAAAGACTCAGTGAAGAGATGTATAAATAGAAGAACTCGTCCTGATCGATCTGATTTTGGCCTAAGAGAAGTGCGAAGTAAGGTATAGAAGAAGTGCGAAGAAGAGGCAGTGAAAGGGTTTCTCTAGGGTTACAAAAGTCACTATTTTAGGGCAGCGAAGAAGGATCTTCAGGTGCAACGAAGAAGGATCTTCTAGGGCAATGAAAAAGGAATCTTCTAGGGCAGCGAAGAAGTGATCTTTTGGATCAACGAAGGAGGCAATATATAAGTTTCTTCTGGGATAGCGAAGGAAGAAATCTTCTGGGGCAACGAAGGAAAGACTCTTGAGTAATCGAAGTGGAGACTGAGCTTCTCTATAGAAGACCTAGAGACTGAGATTCTCTAGGGAAGTTGTGAAGGTGTAGCGAAAAAGGATAGAGACCAAGTTTCACTAGAAGGAGTAAAAAAGAAGCAGTTCTAGATCAAGAAGAAAGATGAAGGAAGGAAGAGGCAGAGCATCAAGGTTGGTGAAAAGGTTCTTGAGAGGATACTAGGGTCAAGGCTCTTTGTCAAGGTCTTGGTACTTATCAATTGAAGATCTAGAACAAGAAGTTTGATCGCGTTTCCACTCAAGAGGTGAGAGGTTTTGGCCCTGGTTGGAGAAGCCTACATACTGTGTCACTTGTCTTTTATTATGCATTTGGTAATTGTCTTGATGAAAGAACACATTAATAAGCTAACGAAGAAAAGACTATAAGATAAAAAGTAAAAATGCATCACAAGCAATTATCAAGCAGAGAAATTGTTAACTTTGAATGCCCTAGATTTCTCAATAGGTCGACCTTGGTTCAAGGAATTAGTTACATTCATTTTAAACACAAAAAAAATTCTTGATGTTCCGTTACAAAAAGAAGATGGTCACGTTTGAAGG
The DNA here is from genome assembly GCA_031772625.1 of Pinus tabuliformis. Classification (NCBI taxonomy): domain Eukaryota; kingdom Viridiplantae; phylum Streptophyta; class Pinopsida; order Pinales; family Pinaceae; genus Pinus; species Pinus tabuliformis. Next base: position 2,065,691,990 of record CM062816.1, read on the forward strand.
CATGACAACGAAATCATAACTGATAATGCCTTCATCAAAAGATCTTAAGGATATTGCGAAACTAATGTTTCAAGAGAATCTAGAAACAATATCATAGAAGCAGAAAGAGCTTGAAGAAGTCATATCCAACAAATATAATGAAAATTCATGTTTGAAGGAGCATAATCAGAAACTACTTACACAAGTGAGAAAATGTAAAGATAAGAAGCACCAGTTAGAAAAAGAAAATGAAATTTCTGAGAAGAAACTCAACGAAATTCTATTAGGAAAAGAAGATGAAAGTTTATGGTTAAAGAACCTTTACCAAAGGTTATTAGAACAAATCAAGTGTTTAATAGATGAGAAGCTTGAAGACCAAAATAAAGTGGATTCAGAAAATGAGTAACTCTTACGTCTTAGAAACCATAATCAAAGTCTACTCACTCAAATTAAGAAACTTAAGGATGATAAGAAATTATTGGAAAACAAATTAAAAGAACTTATCACGAAAGAAGTGTCGAAGTCTCCAGTCCAAGTGGAAGAAAGAGGAACAAATACAGATCCAGTCAATATCACAGCTCAAGAAGATGAGATTCCAATAGAAATTAAAGCATATTCAGAAGTTGCAGTTCAAACAAAGGAAATTCCAAGTGATGATTCAGTAGCCAATTCAACTACAACAGTACCTGAAGTAAATCAAGAAACTGCCACACACAAGATGAGGGAAAGCCCAACTAGAAGAACTCCTTATTGACATCCGAATCACAAAAGCAAACAACTAAGTTAGTCTACATATTTGAACTAATCAGAATGGAAGCAATAGATTTATGTTCCAAGGGATATTGAAGTTTGCGGAATCTAGTCCTATGGTAACAATTCATTAACAATTACCAGTGATCGGAACATTCCTCAAAAGATTAATCTAGGATGGTCAGATCCATTCTCAACCCGACAATTTTATCTATCACTCGGAGGATCCTATTGTCTTGTGTCAATGAGGATGACAATTCCGCGCTGAGAAGACACTCAAAACAGGAAATGAGATCAAACCCTTTCATCAGTAAGCTTTGAGGACAAGCTTTTTGAAGAGGAAGGCAATGTTATGAATAAAAATATATATAAAACAATATAAATGTTGTAAAACTATAATAATAATAAATAATGATTAATTAGTAACTAGTTAATGAAAATGCATGTCCATAAAGACATAACTGTTGGTGAAAGGGTTCCTGCCTAGGGTATATAAGCAGGCCCTCACCCCTTTGTAATCATCTCATATCTCATATCGATTCTTATACAATATTCAATATGCAGTTACATGTCTTGCAATGGACATTTACATCTTTGAAGTATTTTAAAGATTTCCGCTCAGTATACGACTTTTGGTCGTTACATTAAATAGGCTTACGTTAGTTTTTAGTGTGGGGGTACACTTTTTTAGTGTTTTTGGGTCTCTTTTTGAAGCAATATTTGCTCCAAATGCATTGCAGGTCGGACCGGGTTGACTGGGTCTGCTTGTCTACAACCTCTTTCATAATAATTGGGTTTTGAGATCAACATGGTATATGACAGATTTGAGAATTGGTTATTTTAGTATTTCTGCATATGTTTACACACGTGACACAACTACACACTAGTACTCACACATGGCAAATAATTGCCATGATATCATAGGTTATTGGTGTTAGGGTTGAAAAGTGGGATTTTCGTTTGGTTTTAGGATGGGTAGTGGCTGACTGTAAATACATAAACACACCCTGTATGCAAGCCCCTATTCATGGGGTGCACACTGCACACACAAGTGATGCATGCTTCCCCATGAATCCCTCCACCCAGATTTCAACAATGCACATCTGCACCCTTGCACCCTGCCTTCCTTGATCTAGATAATGGATATACATCATTTGTGGATAAATTTATCAAGAAAATTGTTTTTTCTTTGTTATAGACTGAAAAATAATACTGTGCTGAAACTGCCAGACATTAGTTCTCAAATACTTAAAAACTTGAAACAGTAGCACCATATATGGTTCTGTAATATCAATGTTGTTGACATCAGCATCGAGAAAAAATCGGCAAGGGTCTGGAAAAGCAAAAAATCAGGAAAATATCAGTAAAAATTGGCAAACGTTGGGAAATTTAAAATAATAAAAAATTAAAAAGGTGAAAAAGTCACAAGAAGTGAAAATACCAACCTAAATAGGGTTCATGGCGTGGCGATTTTTCCAATTGTCATGTGGTTTTTCATGATATTCATGATAAAATTGTGATTTTTTCGGCATTGAAAAAAATCTTCAATTTTTAAAGCTGATTTTTTTGGCATTGAAAAAGATCTTTGATTTTTACAGTTAATTTTTTTCGGCTGGGCTGAAACATTGTGATATTGTGATGTTTGCAACACTGCTATATATATATATATATATATATATATGTATTTGTAAATATTTTGCTTGGAAGCTTTCTCCATTTCATACATCATCCAAATAAGTCCATAACAATTGGTAGGATCTTTACATGCTTTTGCCTCTGAACTAAAAGCTGGTAGATATACGGTACACCTTCTGTGTGTGTCTGTTTACTGAGTTCACTGTTTCCATTTCATTTTTTCAAGCATCCATTGAAAGAGCACCTCCTATTTTTCTTGTTTGCCACATTCAAATACAATATAGCCTTGGCATATAGTTATAAGGAGGATTGTTTCTGATGTCTTTGAACTAGAATAGGACTGAGTTAGTTTACTTTAAGATTGTTACAACCATTGTTTTCAATTCATTCCTTGTCACATTGATCTGCAATCTTGTAAAACTCCTAGGTTACATACAATTATTCTATATACTTATTACTCTATTTTGCAGGTTACAGCATTTGTTCCTCTAATGTACATGTGCATCTGCACATATTTTTCTCTTTTCAAGCTTGGGATGTTCACTTTCTATTCCTTGACACCAAAGCAGACAAATGCTGTTAGCCTTCTCATGATATGCTCGTAAGCTTCTCTTATTAAGTAGACTTTGCCATATTCTATGGTCATGCATTTTAATTGTTTGCTGTTTTATTTTTCTTAAAATTCGTAGGACCACTCAAAATAATTGGCATGTATATAATTGTACAATTATGTGAGTTGTACTAGGTTCTATTAATTTGATCTTTTTGGTTTGTTGTCAGAATGGTTGCTCGTTATGCTCCTCCAATATCATACAATTTCTTGAACTTGATCCGTCTTGATGGAAATGCGAAAACTACATTTGAAAAGGTAGTATTACTGCACTGACTGTATGGTTAGAATGAAAGCAAGTCAAATGTAAAGAAAATCATAAATACCTTTTTATAATGAATTGAATTTCAATTGCAAAGGTATAAGAACCTTTTTGTTTCATCAAATTTGAGTTATACATATAGGAAAACCAGAGGAAAAGTGGTTCATGGTTGCTGTTTGTATGTTAATTGCATTTGATCACATACTCCATGCACATTTCAAGCTTGGTGTTATTTGTTTTTAGTACATCTAAATGTTACAAAATTTGGCTTGGCCAAAAACTTGCCAAGACTAGAGAGTTAGAGTTTGACTGGGGCTTGGAAAGAACTCATCCAATACAAATTATTTTTAAAACTTGACAGAAAATTTCTGTTTGGGCTATATAAAGAGGCCCACTGACTTTTCCATTGTGTTCATGAGTCAAACTTCCAAACTCACCAAAACTGAAACTTATCAACTTAAGAAAAACTCGGTGAGAGTACTCATGAGTGAAATTCACGACAGATTCACTTTTGAGTTTGACTTGTCCACAAGGCAACTTGGTTTGCTTTACATGTTGAACTGGTTTTGACATACTAGATTGAGTCAAATCCAGCAAGTTCTGTAACACTGGTACGCCTTCATATTTCTGTATTTATTGCTAAGTCTTGGCGGCATTATCTAGAGGCTACCTTGCTATTCATGTTAAATAGAAACTGGAAGGGGGGCCTCTTTTTTACACACACACACATGTTGTATATAGTTATTGCTTTGTGTTAAAATTGGCAACTAGGGCCAAACTCCATGTGGGTCATCTTATTTATGGCAGCTGACATTTTTATTAGATCCCTCTCATCGAGAGGTGTAGGATTGATCTAAAGATCATCTGATTCCGATAAGTATTTATGGAGATATGAATTTATTTTGATTATGGAATAATTATTAAGCCGACCAACAACTTGAGTAGGCTCAGAAGCCCAATAGACATGCCTATTCATCATCTACATTTTAGTATAAATAGAAGAGGACGTGAAGTCATTTAGACACTCTTCATGTGATCTCCTCCTCTCCACGTCTTGGGTTTTTGGTGAAGGAGGGACACACAAGAAGATACGTTGGGCCAAGTGTATGATGCCCTAGCTTATACGCTATAACGGAGACACCTAGCCGCAGTAAGGGAAGGATTTCATACGCCGTAATGAAGACACTCCACGCAGTCGTGAAGACTTAATCCAACGCAGTTCATGAAGCCATTTGGACAACGTTCATGAAGACATTCAATACGCTGTTCTTAGAAATATTTATACGCAGTCAAAAAGATCTTCGCATGGAGGAGAGAAGCCGTAGTCAAGAAGATCCGCATTTCGGTGAGACAGATCTAGGGTTCAGCTGCAGCAGAATCCGGGCTAGTCTACTCTCGGGATAGCTATGATCTGAATATTTAAATGATAAAGTGAAGTCTCTATCTCATTCTGGGCATACCTCTCAGATGAATGAAGCAACAAAAACTTCGGTGGAAGAGCCGCAGTCAAACGCAACATTATCATACGTTCTGGGCTCTCGGCATACCTGAAGGAGATTTGATGAAGCCGCAGTGGAAGAGCCGCAGTCAAACGCAGCATTGCCAATGAATCTTTATATGCAACAATGAAGACTCATTTATACGCATTCATGGATGGAAACTCTATACGCAGTCATGGAAACATTTATACACAAGTCCCAGGATCTAGCTGTTGTCATAATAATGTCTAGCCACAATCGAAGAGATCTAGTCGCAAAGGAAACCTGCAACTGCCAAGAGGAATACCAATACGCTGTGTGAAGGTGTCATCATTACGCAACCCTTACTCATTATACAAGGAGACCATTAACACAACAAACCCTATACGCAACAAATAATGGGATTGCGTGGAGGATTCTGGAACTATAGCCTAGCTGCTTTGCTAGGCTGCAAGCCATAGCAAGCAGCTAAGGTTGATATGCATATGGCTGTATAATGAAGCAACAGAAGTATAGTGTTGCAACTTGCAGCATGATGAAGCAACGAGAAGTTATAACAGCAGCATGATGGGCACATTAGCAAGGGCATCATGATGATGAATGATGCACATTAGCAAGGGCAGCATGATAATGAATGAAGCACAGTGACTAGGTGCAGCACAGTTATGGTGTATAATCCTCTCATCAAAACGGTGATGTATGATGATGAATGAAACAGTGGGCATGATAAATAATGAGCAACATGATGATGAGAGCAAGAGCAACTCAATCATCTAGGTTCAACACATGTGATAGTACAACATGGTGTCACACGGTTATGTGCAACAAATGATCGAGAGGCAGCACTATGATAGGTGAAGGAGTCACCTTAGAGAATCAGTTGAAGCAATATGTCTTCAACTGATCTCATGCAGATATCAAAAGTCAAAGTGTTGACTTCTATTGTAACTGTACTATCTCTCTCACTTTCTCTGCTGAACTTTGAAGAACATAAAATAATAATTGATCAAGGGTTTCCCCACATTGTGGGGTTTGTCCCTGTCTAGCGCCACATCTTGTGTCCTCTTGTCTTGGCTTGTCTTCTGCGATTTATATTTATGTTCTATCTACAGTTTACTTTAATGTTGATGTGATGAGCTAACTGTGAAAATTGAAATAAATTGCTCTAGCATAGAACATACCTAATCTTAACACTTTGACTTGGTTCATGTAGCCTTAGACTTATGTCATGACTGAGTATGACCCTGGCAAAGGCATGCATGTTGATTTTTTTGTAGCATGGAGAGGTATTCCTGCTTTGCTAAAAGGTCTCCAAGTTGGAGTTGAATTGTGGTAGCATCGGATGTGCTCTAGCCATGAGAATTGGTGGAGAGGCTAAAGCACATGAGATCTCCAAGACCCATAAATGGTTTGGGGAAATTCCACCCAGTTAGAGAGATATTAAAATAATTAATATTTTTAATGGAGTTCCTAAATCTAAACTTAGGAAAATTAAAATATTAATGGGTATTAATATAAATCTAGGTGAGAATGTTCTAAATGACATGGATCAAGCCAAATCTAATCTTAGTCATTGATTAGGGACTTCATCTCGGCCGTTGAAGACTCAACAGGAAAAGTACAAGAGGAGGCTTGAGGGTCAGTTGGAGACACACCGAGATTGATCAGTGTTATGAATATAATTCATCACAATTAGCTAAATAAAATAAATATAAATATTAAATAATTAAAATATTATTTAGTTTAATTAGTCATTAAATTAAGTGAAAAGGCATGTCTAAAAGACATGCCCGTTCACGAAAGGTCACCTGCTGAGGTATAAAAGCAGGGTCCTCATTGTACATTCAAAGCATCTTATACATTTTTATATATAATAATAATTTATTATTTAAATACTTGTGTGTATTTTTATATTAAAGCTTTCAAGCTACCAGTCCTTTGTGCTTCAGCATAAGTTCTTATGCTACAGTGGTATTAGAGGCATGGCACACGATATAATCATGCGGGCCTTTGAACATAGTGCGCCGCACAATATGCCATTACATTCACGTCTTGAATCTGTGGAGAATTTTAATAAAATTCAAGAAGTATTTCAGCATCTAGAAAAATCATATCCTGAAATTAAAGCAGGAATAAAGGAAGATAATAGCAACAAACTTTCTAAAGGAGAAAGTACGGTGTCAAATAAGCATTATGACAATAACCGAGAGTACAGTTCGCATCATGATGTTCAGTACAGCCAAAGTAGAGATCAACCTGACCAAGGCCGACTAAGCTGTAATCAGGAAGACCCTAGAGAGACTAAGGACTGCAGAAATAAAATTATAGCTGATGAAGATGATGACGATGACGATGATCTGGTTATTGTAACTGGGGACAAACAACAACCCATTGCCATAGTGGACACTGAGTGGGGAGAGGAAGCGCTTCAATTGCCGTTAGAAGGGGAAATGTCTCTCACAGCTCCTCCTCTCCCCCCACCTCCTATCAGAGATGACCGTGGTACTGGAGTTTCAACACTCAATTCACATTATTCACAATATAAGTATGTGAGGCGAGGTGCTGCAGCAGTTTCTGGCACTGTACCAAGTAACAGTGGAGTTGTGCACAATCAATCCAAGCCTTTTGTCTTCAATGGAGGTGCTAGGGGCCCTGGGAGAAATGATTGGTGTTGTAGTGGAGGCAGAGGCCACATGCAGAGGAGTTTTCATTCTGGGGTTGGAATGCCACCTTGGAGTGGTGATTCTATGTCAAGGATGCAAAATGGTTTTGAGTTCACTCTTACACCCAAAAAAACCATATTTGACATCAATGTTGATAAGTTTGAGGAGAAACGCTGGCGTTACCCTAGGGTAGATGTCTCAAATTTTTTCATCTTTGACCTGGATGAAGATAGTTGGAAGCATTATTGCAGGCAACTGGAACAACATCGATTCGAGTGAACTATGAAAAGCAAGATCTGTGTTTATGAAAGTGGGTGATTGGAGCAGGATTATGATTCGGACCTACCTCCAGAGTTGGTAGCTGCTGTAGGTCTGATTGAAGTATTGGGAGAAAATATAGAACATAGGAAAGATACTGCATCATTGGCTGGAACAGTTTTAGCATGAGGACAACCACCATTTCCAATTGGCAGAGCTATACAGGTTGAAGGTGGCATTGGTGATCGGCTTCCTTCAGTAGATGTTTGGCAGTCACGCCTTCGTGACTCTGACGCAGTTATACAGATTGTCTTGCATGATGCTACAGAAGATGGTTCTGCTGCTCCTATAAATGCACCTGAAACTGTTGATAATAGGAGCCTTGAAACTGTTGATGGCACAAGTCGAAGAGAAGAGTCCGGAAAGGCGAGCCATGAAAGTGAAGGGGATCAGAAAGAATTTGATGTACGTTATTCTTTGCAGGAGATACAGGCTGCAGGTAAATGGGAAAGAGGAACTCCGCATGTTTTTTTTTCTTCTGAATAAGGCTAATTCTATTATAGTACAAAAAGGTCAAAAATTACATCAGAGTTACAACAAGGCCATGGCCTTGTAAATCCTGCCCAGAAATTGACAGTTTGCCCAGATTTACACCTTCCAAAATTGAACACAGTCAAAATTTGGATTACTATCTTCTGTTGTGTCTTCTACTAAGACCATTGTTTTAAGAAACGGCCGTTTCGATACCGAAACGACCGGGTTGATCCGAGCCATTACCCTCTGCTGCGACCCGGCCCTTGGAACGGTTCCACTGGCCGAGTCAGCCATGACTCGGCCAACTCGGCCGTTTCCGTTATGACTCGGCCGAGTCACAAAAAAATGCCCAGCATCATGTCAAACTGCAATTTAATAAAATTTTAATGGATTTTTTAATTGTTTTTTGGTTGGTTTGGACTCCAAGCAGTTATAAATTTTCATGGTAATGTTAAATTCTTAAAGTAAAAGTGACATTCTCCTTGATCTTCATTTTCATCCTTTTACTTAAATTTTTAACGTTACCATGAAATGACTCAGGATGTTTGAGAGTGGTTTCGGCCTCATTGGATTTCATATGGATAAAGTAGAATTTTAGATTTCATTCAAAATCCAGCAGACTTATCAGTTTTTCAGGGTTTCAGGATTGGAGGATTGCAATGTTTCCATTGAATTTTGTCATGTATTAGGGTATGGATTCTGGAACTCGTATTTAATCAAGAGCACCAATCCCTCTATGTACCTTGATGTTAGTGACATTGGTTGTCGAACTCCTCTGGGATTCGCTCCCAAACCAAGAGCTTCTCAAAATGTCGCTCTCGCTCCCGTTTTCGCTCTCGCTCTCCACTTTCGCTCCTGCTCCCAAGTAACACTGAGCCAGATGATGTTGGCAACTCTAGCAGTAGCCAGTAGTACTGGTCACAGAGTTTTGTTGTAGAGGCCATTTATAGCCTCCTTGGTTATGTGTTTTTGTTTTGATCTCTATATCATCATCGTGTATGTATTGGACAATGTACTGGGTGCCATTTTGATATAATGGATATATTCAAGAGCCTACTTTGATCATATGTTGTCTTCTATATATATTCTAATGCCGTGTGTTTGGAAACATGAATGAAAATCTTTAAAATTATGTGTTTTTATAAAAAATAAATATTTAATGTATTTTTTACAAGGACGGAGTCATTGAAATCGAGCCGGCTGAGTCAATACCGAGTCGGAGTCGGAGTCGGAGTCAACCCTCGGCCGAGTCGGAGTCGGAGTCGGAGTCAACCCTCGGCCGAGTCGGAGTCGGAGTTTTAAAACATTGACTAAGACTCGAAACAGTGACTCTAAACAGTACGTAACAAGGGCATGCTGAGATAGACAAACATGGCGATGATGAGCACCGCTTAAACATGGACTGACTGACATATAGACCCATACTGCCGACACATAGACATGTAGACACATACTGCCGAACTGATACATAAACACAGGATTCAAAGACAGAGTGATGCTCCTGCGGCCTAGGCTGCCGAGAGCGAACTGCTTGACTTGATCATTCATCGTCCGTGGTGTAGGGCGCTTCCTCAACTCGGCACCCAAATTGCAGAGAGTCGTCAGAATCGGGGAGAGGGACCACCGCGCTGGAAGGGAGACCTTGAACAGGCTCGCTTGGACCCGCAAGAGCTTCTGGAGTAGCTAAGGGGGAGCTTTCCCTAACAGGGCGTTGCAGGTCAATTATAGGCACTGTCCCTTGAACTTGAGGTGGGTTTTCCAGAGTTGCATCTGCCTTATCTCTGAAAATATCACAATGCTCAACAGTTACGGAGACAATAAAAGTAGAATTGGCGAGTGTGCAGGGTATCCGATACCTGACCGTAGGATGCGCCTCATGTCCACAATCAATTATGCGTTCGCTCCCCAGCCCTCTGCCTCGTCCGGCTCTGTTACCATGGAGGTGCTGCTGCTCAGACGTAACTTCGACGGAGGAGGAAGGAGAAATGGGGGCAAGCCTCTGAGTGGTAGCCTGTCTGCGAGAGCCTCCGCGTCTAGTGCACATTCTCAGTCTCTCACCCCGCATTGCTGGATAAAGAAGAACCCGCTTGCAGAAACCCGGAGAGGAGATATTAATTAGGACGGGGGCCGCCGAATTTGGCTCACAACGCCTGGGAATTGCTCTCAAGCTTGTGACAGTCCCTGAATTGGCCACAGAGTATGAATGCCCTTGCTCATTCCCCCGCTCCACCGAGTAATGCGCCAATGTTGCAGCGGAATGCTAGACGATTGCAGAAGAATGCGCAAGTGTAGCAGGAGCTCCCGGTTTATTAATCGCCATCGCACAGTTAGCTAGGAGACAAATTATGGAAGACAAGACCAGCATTAATGCCCTCGTTGATATTCCAGCATGCGAACCTCTCTTACATCCCGCGAGGTACTGCGTGTCACACATGGGCTGACCCCTGCCCATGTGACTCCCCATTTGTCCGCCGCTCACGTTAAGCACCCGCATCCGGGAGGGAGAGATCTTTCTGCACCAAAGAAATGCAGTCCTTTTTGAGTTGGTCATCATCTACCATATCAAGTGAACCTGAGAAGTATGGAATTAGCTGAGATACACCTTGGTTAGCCAGTCTGTCTGCTACTTGGTTAGCTGTCCTTCTTACATGCTGGAAGGCTATGCTTAGGGGATTTTGTAGCTTTTCCTTCAGTGATTCTGGCCTGCTCAGCAATTTCCAGCTTGATGCGACCTTGACAGCAGAAGAACCTTCCTGTATTCTTTTTGCAGCAGCTATAAGAATAAGAGAGTCTCCTTCAACCTCCAGAGGGAAGAAATGTTTTTGTTCTGCTATGCAGATGCCTTCCCAGAGTCCTTCCAGTTCTGCTGCGTTGTTAGTATCTTTGCCAATTGATCCATAAAATATATGCAGTATTGCTCCCGTGTGGCTTCTGAAGATTCCTCCAAAGCCCGTAGGCCCGGGATTTCCTTTGGCAGCCCCATCAAAATTCAGCTTGTAGGAGTTGTTTGCCGGAGGGGACCAGCTTGCTGGAGAGGTGGTACTAATTGTGGGACGGGTGCTGACCTTTGCTAAAAAGGAGAGGTCCAAATTCCATTCTTTCAGAATGTTGCATTCCTTTGGAGAGTTTGGCAGATCTGTAGCAGACCAGGTTCTGATAGCAAGAGTTTCTTGTAGATTTTTTTTGAAGATGAGCCACAGAGCATCTATTGACCTGAAGGTGTTATTGAAGATTCTATAGTTTCTTTCCTTCCAGAGAATCCAGATAGAGAGCCTGGTATTAGACTCCATAGAGAATTGAGAAGCGGGATTTTAAAAGGGTTCTTAGTCCATTTCCTTATATTTTCTGTTACATCCTCGATCCTTGCTTCCGATCTCATGTTGCATTTTTCAACTTTCTTCCAGAGTTGCGTAGCTAGCTGACATGTTTCCATTAAATGACTGATGGTCTCAGAGTGGAGATTACAATTTGGGCATCTTGATGGCCCAATGAATCCGCGCTTTAACAGGTTGTCCCAAGTGAGTATGTGCCTTTTACTAAGAAGCCATAAGAAAGTTGAAATTTTGGGCCATAGTCCTGGTTGCCAGACTTTTTCCCATATTCGGTCCTTGTCTATCTGGATTTCTGAATAGCGCAATTGATGAGCTTCTTTAGTGGTGAATGTTCCTTTGGGCGTGTGACCCCATCTTAATCGGTCCTGCTGGTTGGAGTAACGGATTCTTCTGTAGATAAGTTCTTGATCTATGTCAGAGTACGTTTCTCCCTGCCAGTCCATCTGCCAGAGGCTGGCCTGCTTCCAGATTCGGAAGTCATGATTTGAGGATTGTTGCCAGAATTGATGAACGCAAGTAAGGTTCGCCTACTGCATCTGCATTTGCCAAAGAGGCTTTTGAAATAAAGTTGCCAGCTTTGGGAGTTGCTGCCATGAATCCTCCCAGAACCTTTCCGTCGTACCTGAGTGAATTTCCCAGAAACTGTGCTCTTGAATGAACTTGCTATGGAGCTTTACAGTGTTCCATATTGGTGATCCTTGGGTTGTGGAACTGATTCTGATAAGATCTTTCCATTGACTACCTGGGGCATATTTTGCTTGCCATAGTCTGGCCCATGGTGAGTGTGGCTTGGAGATCCAATTCCACCACATTCGTGCTCCCATTGTATTATTGCTTTGAAGAGGATCTCGCAAGCCTAGACCGCCTTCTGATTTGATTTTGCAGACTTCTTTCCAGTTAACAAGAGCCCATTTTCTGTTCAAGCCAGAGGAACCCCATAGGAAGTTGCGTTGAAGGTTGCGAATGGTTTTAAGGACCCATTTTGGAGCTGCCATAATGGAAAAGAGATACAAAGGCATTGCCTGTAAAACCGATTTAATTAAGACCAGTCTGCCGGCCATGTTTAGAGCACGAAAAGTCCATGACGAAAGCTTTGATTCTAATTTATCTAGTAGAGTCTTCCAGGAGGCATGTTTGACGACAGAGTCCGCAAGGGGTGCCCCTAGGTATTTTGATGGAAGCTTGGATATGGTATACCCCAGAATTCTGGCAATGTTTCTTTGCGTAGAGGGGGGGGGTGTTGAAGAAGAAGAGCTGAGACTTCGAGGCATTGATGGAAGTGCCTGATGCTTCGGAGAAGAGGGAAAGCAGGGATTTGAAGGCAGAGGCCTCTTGTGATGAAGGATGACCAAATAACATAGTGTCGTCAACAAACTGTTGATGGGACTGAGGAGGAAGACCATGTATAGAGATTCCTTTTAGAGCTTGGGAGGAAACAACGGATTTGAGAAGCCTACTGAGCCCTTCTGCCATTAGAACAAAGAGGAAAGGTGAGAGAGGATCCCCCTGTCTGATGCCCCGAGAGGGGCGAAAGGGAGAGGAGGGAGAGCCATTCAGCAGGACGGAGATGCTGGGAGAGGAAATAAGGTTCATGATCCATCTGGTCCAAGTAGAACTGAAACCAAAAGCCAATAGCATTTTTTGAATGTAATTCCAACTGAGTTTGTCAAAGGCTTTAGAGAGATCCAGTTTTAGTAACATACCTGGTTTTTTTAGAAGCTTTAATGAGTGAATCACCTCATTTGATAGAATTATTCCATCCATGATCTGCCGTCCTTCTACATATCCCGTCTGTTCTGGAGAAATGAGTAGTGGAAGGAGAGGTTTGAGCCTATTCGCTATGACCTTTGAGATGAGCTTGTAGATTACATTGCATAGCGCCCACTGTTAGAGGAACTCCGCATGTTAGAACCCACACTGATGGAAAATTTGTTCCACAAAATATCGATGGTTGGGAGATGGATCTTCATCTCACTTGTGCTTTGGAAAATCAATCTTCCTGGCAACATGTAGACGACTTGGATAACGAGACTAACACCGAAACGGATAGTCGGCGAGCCGTCCACCCATACATTCAGTTTAAAATGCTATTGTCGTCTCCCATCAAATGCCACGTCCCCAGGTCGAAAGACACGACGTCGAGTATACCGCTCAATAAAGACTTTCAGTTAATATACTGTGTATATAGTAAATTAAGGATATGGAAAAAAGGATTATATAAGGCATTTTCAACGAAGCGAGGAATGTGCATTCCACCGTGGAGGAAGTTTTGTTACGTGCAATTCAAATGGGTGGGTCCTTATCATAGGACAACCAAACCAGCTCCAGCTGATTCGAGGACTGAGCAAGGTGTCTGCAATCGGCACTGTGGTTTATTTCATTTGCCTTTATCTGTCATTCCGCTGAAGGCCACGGGATGGGATGCCAGCGTCGTCCACCATATAGAGAAGGGCGATGAAGTGACAAACTTCAATGGCAAACATAAATATGTATATATAAATATTTTATTAATAATTGAATACTGAATTGATGATTACATTTTTAGAGAGAGGCCCGGTTATATACAACCTTAGGTGCCTCTTGGTGAAAGGGCATGATCTTTGGTCATGCCCTTTTGCCTAAATACTACAGCTAATCAAATTTACATAATCCTAACTAATTTTTACATAACATTGCCTTCCTCTCGAAAGAATGATTTGTCCTTAAAGCATACGTAACGATGGATGTTGTTGACAAAATGCTTCATTCTCCCAACAAGCGTCTTCTTTGGGTAAGTCCTTCCACTTGATCAGATATTCCAAGATGATCAAGGTCCCACATTTTAAAAGGTCTTGGATTAATCTCTCAATTTCCGTTTTTTGGTGATGTGGATATCGGTATGGCTTGATGTTGACAGGGTCTGATCCTGCCTTGACTTTTATTGTATGCTCAATTTCCCTATTAGGCAGAATCTTCATAGGTAGGTCTTGAAATACTTTTTCATACTTCCGAATTAGATCTTGTATCTCTGGTGACTCTTCACTGGTCATATTTGCAGATAACATTTCTAACTGGTGACATTGTACTACATAAGTGGGTGCTCCTTTTCGAATCATCTTCATCATTTGAGATGATGATACAATTTAATTTTCTGGTGCTTGGAATCCGTGTAATTTGTACTTCTAACCTCCCCATTTGAATTTTATAAATTGTACTTAATGGTTGGCGGCATAAGTACCTAAAGTTCATAACCACTGGATACCTAAGACTACATCTACTCCTCCTAACGGTACTGTGAAGAACGGAGACTCTAAATTAAAGTCTTGAATCTGCAATTTAACCTTATGGCATTTCCCCACCTTTTCAATCTTCTTACCGTTAGCTACCATCACTTTCATGTTTGGTAAGGGAAATGAAAAAATATTGAGTCTTTTTGCCACGGTTGCATCTAAAAAATTGTGTGCTACCAGAGTTGATGAGAACCACTACATTGTTCTTCTTGATGTGTCCTTTTAACTTTAAGGTCTGAGGTTGTGATATACCTGTCATAGCTAATAATGACACTTGCGGAATACTTCCGTCATCTAATTCTGGTGAGAATTCTGGGGCATCTTCTGTTTCTTCTATGTCAGAATCTTCACTGTTTGAATCTTTGGTTGCTTCACAATTATATAGGTTCTTTGGTTCTTTTGCTTTAGCACATCCATGTTTGGGGTCCCACTTCTCACCACAGCATTTGCATTTACCCAGTTTTATCCTTTGCGTTTCCGCATTAGTTTTTTCATCTTCACGACGATGTGGTGGAACATATCTCGTATTATTTGAGTCCACATACTGGGGTATTCTTCATCTTGAATATGTTTTTCCGGTTTTGACCAAAATATTGGTTCAAATTTCTTTTCAGCTATTTTTGCTTTTCGTCTTGCTACTTCTATTGATGTAAATGTCATGCATCTCAAGTTTTACTTGTAAATGGGTTTTGAGTCCCGAGACATATGATTGAATTAGACGAGATTCTGATAACCCAGGTACTCGTGTTACTAAGGTTTCCCATTCTTGAGTGTATTCGTCCACACTTCCTTCTTGTCGTAATTTGATGAGGTTTGAAAAGAACTCTTCTTCCTTTACACCTTGGAATCTTTTAAAGAATGCATCCTTAAATTTTCTCCAGCTAATGATGTGTGTTGTCTTTTTCCACCACATATACCAATTATATGCTTCCCCTTCCATTTTCATGGATGCGTGCCTGAGCTTTTAGTCATCATCATTGATGTCATATATCTCAAAGTATTCTTTTGCTTTATTTATCCATGCAACATTGTTTTTTTCGTTTTCGTCGAATTTAGGCATCTCGACTTTTGCCCTTCGCTGGTATGTCGCTAATGGTTGAGCGAAAAAGGGGTGTTGATTGGTAAAGGTATCCCAGAGTTGCTTGTTTGTAAGGGTTGCGTTACTCACTTCTTGGTGGGGTGTCGCTGATTTTTTTGGGGATTCAACTTTTTCATGCGAGTCTGTTGACTTTGTTGAATTTGATGAGTTGTGCTCTTGATTCTCTTCATTTTCTTGTAGTAGTTGTGCAGGTGTACAATTCATCTTTTTACACCAAAGTTTCAGCAATGTTAAGGACCCCCTGAGATCTACTTCTGTTTGGACACAGTTATTTTCCATCTTTATTTCTATTCGATTTGTCGTATCTTGAAGATTTTTGATATTGTCAGCCTGCCCCTCAAGTTTGATCTGGAATTCATCTAATCCTTTATTGACCTCGTCGTGGTTGTTATTTATCTTATGCTCTGCATCCAACAATTTTTTTTGGAAATCCACCATTGTCATTGTTGACATTGGGGAGTTTGTGGGGGGTGTGTATTTATCTGCTAGCTTAAATTTTATTTTATTTTTATTTTTTAAATAATTAAATTAAATTAATTAATTTAATTATATGACATAAGTTTTTTATTTTTATTTTAATTAATTAAAATAAATTTCATTAATTAAATTAACATTTATATATATATATATATAACTTTTAATTAATTAAAATAAATTTAATTAATTAAATTAACTTTTATATATATAACTTTTAATTAATTAAAATAAATTAATGTCACTCGTTTGACCAATGGACACAACGTTTAACGGCGGAAGAACAAAATCTTTTTAACTATGTGTAATAATTTATTTAATTAACACGCAGGGGCAGTTCTGAACCGTCTGTTTGACCGTCGACCTTCGAGCAGATACACCGTCGAACTCACCGCAGGTTACACAGAACTACCGCAGGCTACACAGGACTACCGTAGGGTGCAGCGTCTTACCTTAGGTTACGCAGAACTTGCCGCAGGTTACCGTAGAGGTTATTCCACGTAGTCGCAGGTCCACCACACGGAACCATCGCAGATTGAGTTTGTGTGATGTTTTGGTCACCGGGAGCCAAGTGTGGGCGGTGGAATCTGAGACTGTGTGAGACGAAAGAATGAAGAACGACAGAAGTTTGAATGGGAACGAAGACAGGGACGTGGGTACGGATAGGGATGCAGATGCACGTGCAACAGATAGCGTAAGGAATGGATAGCGGTAGAGTGTGGACAACGTTGGAGTGGACGGGTATGAGTGGAGAATGGTATGACGAAAGAGGAATTGGCGTGAGCAGTAGCGTTGAACAACGAGCATAGCGGAAGTGGGGGATAACGAACCCACTTTGACACCAGATGAAGTGACAAACTTCAATGGCAAACAGAAATATGTATATATAAATATTTTATTAATAATTGAATGCTGATGTTTACATTTTTAGAGAGAGGCTCGGTTATATACAACCTTAAGTGCCTCTTGGTGAAAGGGCATGATCTTTGGTCATGCCCTTTTGCCTAAATACTACAACTAATCAAATTTACATAATCCTAACTAATATTTACATAACAGGTGATCACAATGCCATTGACAAAAGTCTGCTGGCGAAATCAAAATATACAAAGCACTGTATTGTCCGCAAAGAATCTCGTGATCGTTTTTTGAGGAGGGGAGAAACATAGAGTTCTGAAAAAGATTTCAGCGTTGGCGATAGCCTTGGCAGACGCTGGGCTGACAGCCTCGTCCCCTGTTTTGAATAGGACCTGTGATCCTCGTTAAAAGAGAAACATTAAAATTTAATATTCAATAAAACAGGGAACAATTTGCTGGAAGCCGCGTCGCATCTTTGCATTAAATGACTGGAAAAATAGAGAACACCTATTTGAACTTATGGTAAGATGTATTATAATATTAGGGTTTAGCAAACACATCATTATGTTTAAAATATGAAAAAGAAAAAAACGCATTTATGAAAAAAGATAAATATTCTTAAAAAAAAATAAAAATTAGAGTTAAAAAAATATTAGAGTTAGAAAATAAAATAAAATTATAGAGTTATAAAAATAAAAAAATATAGAGTTAAAAAAAAAAAAGAAAAAAAATTATTAAAAAAATTTTAGACTCATAAAAAAAAATAAAAAAATAAAAATCCAAGGAAATAGTACTGATAAGCTACCTGATGAATAAATGACCAAGCTGTATACATCAACAACAAATAAGTGAAGAAAACCCTAGTATTAAAGCTTTGAGGACAAAGCTTTCGAAGGGAGAGGCTATGTTATGAATATAATTCATAACAATTAGCTAAATAAAATAAATATAAATATTAAATAATTAAAATACTATTTAGGTTAATTAGTCATTAAATTAAGTGAAAAGGCATGTCTTTTTAAACATGCCCGTTCACGAAAGGTCACCTGTTGAGGTATAAAAGCAGGGTCCTCATTGTACATTCAAAGCATCTTATACATTTTTATATATAATAATAAATTATTATTTAAATACCTATGTGTATTTTTATATTAAAGCTTTCAAGCTACCAGTCCTTTGTGCTTCAACATAAGTTTTTATGCTACGATCAGTGAGTTCGATTTTCTGGAGCGGGGTTTGCTGAGAAAATTCGACAAGTGATTTGAGTTGTAGCGAGGGGCAATGAGTACATAGCAGAGAGGCAGAGATAGTGCCAAAGGGCCAGCGCAGTGATTGAGGAGGCTACACAGAGGTAGCAGGAGCCACGCAGAGGTAGCTAGAGACTGCGCAGAGGCCGTGGGGCCTGCGTAGGTGATGCAAAAGACCAGAAAGTTGATGCAGAGAGGTAGAGGGTTGACGCAGGGGGTTCCAGAGCTACGCAGAGGCTAGCAGGACTGACACTGAGCCTTGCGTCGGAAGGATTTTCATGGGGCAGACTAGTGTTGAGAAGCTGAATATCTGCTTCCGAGAAGAGGTATTACTGTCATGTAGAAATCTCTATTGGGTAAGCTAGTTTGGCACCCTAGTTGTACTCAGGAAAGCTGCTTAATAATAAAACCCTCAGAATTGTTGCACTGGTTTTCCCAAGTTGGGTTTTTCCGAGGACGATTGTCCAAAAATAACGGTGTCCCTTGTGTGTTTGTCTCTTATTTCAGTCGATGATCTATATGAGTTGAGATTGCATTTGTGTTTATTTTCAGTATTTATATGGTTAAATAACTTGTTAAGGAATAAACAAGTAGGCGAAATAAACCAGATAATGCAGTAGGAATTTCTGACGTGTTAGACTTAGAAATTTGAACATGGTATCAGAGCATTGTAGATCACAAGGGGACTGAAGGCACCGATGTAATCGGAAATTTGTAGTAGTAGCAGCTGTCTTGAGAGACAGAGCTGCTCCTAAGCAGAAAGCAATAGAGAAGGAGTGACGCAGGCATGCGTTATCATTTTGAAGCCAGAGAGAGGGCCAATGCAGAGGCAAAGAGAGGCAGAAGAGGCTCACAAAGGGCCACGTCATCCTACTCAGTCACGTAGGCTTGATGTAGTGGGCCAGAGGAGTGATTCAACCTTTGTCGGGATTGCGCAGAGCTGGAAGGCTCAGTTTCTTCAGTTGCTGGGGCATAGGGAGCTGTGGGAAAATTATGGATTAGGAAGCTGGTGGGGTGTTGTTGCTGTCAAAGCAGAACAGTACCTAACGGGACAGAACCAAGGTAGAGGGAGTCGCTACCTTGATAGATATCTAGCCAAGAAATCCAGATCCGAGTTGTAGTTGCAAAGAGGATCAGAGAGGAGCGGATCGATAGTTGGCGGAAGATTTCTAGCAGGGAAATCAGGACTTAGAGGGAGATTTCTAGGAGGGAAGTCGAATCTCAGAGGGAGTCCAGAAGGGGAGTGGAGATGGCAATGAACGGACCGAGGGATCAGGACAGGTTGGACAAGGCCTCCAACTTTGTGATTTGGATGGCCAGGATCTTGTCAGTTCTGGATAGACATCGCATCAAGGGCTTCACCTTGAGAACTGTGGCTATCCCAGTTGACCCAGTTGAGAATGAAAGGTATGAGGATGCAATGGCGAAGGCAATGTGCATAATCCTTGATGGGGTTAAGGATCATGTAGTACTGCATATTGCCGAGAAGAACACGACAAAGGAGATGTGGGATACCTTGACGACATTGTATCAGGGCACTTCCGTGCAGAGGAAGATGTTGTTGGAGAATCAGCTGTGGTCGTATCAGATGCAGAAGGGGGAGCAGATAGATCTATACCTCAGTAGGTTGCAAGAGATTCGGGACCAACTTACTTCCATAGGGGCCACACCGGATTAGGAGTTCATGGTGAGGACTGCCCTGAATGCAGTCTCTGAGGATTGGGAGACATTTGTCCAAAGCATTTTGGGTAGAGCTGATCTTCCAGGATGGGAAGAGATGTGGGCAGCTCTTCGCCAAGAAGAGATCAGACGGTTGACCAAGGCAGGAAGTAGTAGCAAAGGAGGTCGAATTAAGAAAGAGGAAGAAGAGGATGCAGCTCTGGTATCTGTGGGACAGTAGGGGAACAGGAAGAATAAGGACATCTCCAAGGTAATGTGCTTCCATTGTGGGGAGCTGGGTAATTATGCAACCCAGTGTCCCAGGAAGAAGAATAAGGGAGAGGATTTTGACTCCAAGGCAACTTCGACTAAGGCGGAGAAAGAAGTCGAGACGGATGACGATTGTGCCATGAGTGCTCATGCACCTCTAAAGAAGAGGTGGGGTGACATCGATCTGTAGTTAGGAGAACTACAGAAGATGTAGCGACAGGATCGTTGAGGTACCCAAACTCTTGGATCATATCCGGCTACAAGAGCCCCGAATGACAGTAGCAGGATGACGGATATGTGATGGAGCGACAAGGCTGTGATAGAGTGTAGAGGTCTGTGGCAACGCAGTGGGGGTTGCAACAATGCGAGAGGCACAAAGATGGTTGTAGTAGTGCATAGAGGCACATAGATGGTTGAAGTAGTGCGAGAGGCACAGAGTTGTTTGCAGCAGCGCAGAGGCAGCAGATAGCAGCAGAGGTAGCTTCAGCATTAGGAGGATTTTGAACCGACAAGGATGTCAGTATTTGGGTAGATCAGTTACTTCTCGATAACTGAGTTGCAGTGCAATAGTTAGCAATGGTAGTGCTATGGGCAACATGGGCAGCATGTTGAGAGGGAGTTGCAGTACAAATGTAGCAGTGGCAGTGGCAGAGCCATGGGCAGCGGTACAAGAGGCAACAGAGTAGTGGATGTAGGGCAACAGGCGCATCATCAACACAGGTGCCGGTGCTGGAGGATAAGTGTGATGTTTAGTGGTGGAGCATTACTAGAGCACATTCCTCGCTAAGAGGGAGTGTTGATTTGTGGTAGCATCAGGTGTGCTCTAGCCATGAAAATTGGTGGAGAGGCTAAAGAACATGAGATCTCCAAGACCCAGAAATGGTTTGGGGAAATTCCACCCGTTAGAGAGATATTAAAATAATTAATATTTTTAATAAAGTTCTTAAGTCTAAACTTAGGAAAATTAAAATATTAATGGGTATTAATATAAATCTAGGTGAGAATGTTCTAAATGACATGGATCAAGCCAAATCTAATCTTAGTAATTGATTAGGGACTTAATCTCAGTCGTTGAAGACTCAATAGGAAAAGTATAAGAGGAGGCTTGAGGGTCAGTTGGAGACACACCAAGATTGATTAGTCAGTTCGATTTTTTGGAGCGGGGTTTGCTGAGAAAATTTGAACAAGTGATCTGAGTTGCAGCGATGGGCAATGAGTACATAGCAGAGAGGCAGAGATAGTGCGAGAGGGCCAACGCAAGGATTGAGGAGGATATGCAAAGGCAGTAGGAGCCATGCAGAGGCAGCAAGAGCCACGCAGAGGCAACTAGAGACTACGCAAAGGCTGAGGGGCCTATGTAGGTGACGCAGAAAGCTAGAAAGTTGACGCAGAGAGGTAGAGGGTTGATGCAGGGGGTTCTAGAGCTATGCAGAGGCTAGCAGGGTTGACGCAGAGCCTTGGAGAAGCGTCAGAAGGATTTTCATGGGGCAAACTAGTGTTGAGAAGCTGAATATCTGCTTCCAAGAAGAGGTATTACTGTCGTGTAGAAATATCTATTGGGTAAGCTAGTTTGGCACCCTAGTTGTACTCAAGAACGCTGCTTAATAATAAAACCCTCAGAACTATTGCATCGGTTTTACCAAGTTGGGTTTTTCCAGGGACGATTGTCCAAAAATAACAATGTCCCTTGTGTGTTTGTCTCTTATTTCAGTCGATGATCTGTATATGAGTTGAGATTGCATTTGTGTTTATTTTCAGTGTTTATATGGTTAAATAACTTGTTAAGGAATAAACAAGTAGGTGAAATAAACCAGATAATGCAGTAGGAATTTCTGACGTGTCAGGCTTAGAAATTTGAACAATTGGCCTTGATGAACTAGGCAAATGTTTATATTAAAAGGACAGGTCAGCCCAAGAAGAATTCAAGTCGGCTTGCTTATGGAGAGGTGTGTGTCGTGGGTTATCACACCATCATTCGATTTGTATAAATAGATATTGTGATGCTTTATTTCAATAGATATTGTGATGCCTTATTTCAACACCAACAAAGAGCAAGTTTTCTCCATCATTCTTATCTCTCTTCAACAGCCGCACATGTGGAGAAGGGAAAAAAGTTGACCACCTTGACCAAGCTGATTTGACCTCTGTTTTGACTGAGTTTGACTTGCATAGACTGATTTGTTTTATCTCAGCTTTGACCGCAGGAAGGCCACGGTTTTACCGCAGGAATGCTGCAGTTTGACCACAGGTAGGCCGCAAGTTGACCGCAGGTCCGAATTTGACCGCAGTCCTGTTTTGACCAGGCCATTGACCAGCATTGAAATTCTGATATTTTAGCTGGTTTGACCAGCATTGATTTGCTGAAATATTAACCAGGTTTGACTAGTATTTTCACATTGGTAGAGAGTTCTAGACAATTTGCTGATTTGTAAGCCTTGCTGAAGAATAATTTCTCCCAAAGAAAGTTGGGTTTTCTCCCAATGTTGGATTTTTCAGGGTAAAATTTGTTGTTTCTATTGTGCATGGCTGTCTTTCTATGATCTTTACTATTTCTGTTGGTTTTACTGTTGAGATTTTTTAAAGTATAATTATTCAATGATAGTAGTGGCATGAAATATTGGATGGAAGTCATTAGGAGTAATTATTTGGCAGAAAATCATATTCTATTGTACAACTTGGAGAAAATTCAACATGGTATCAGAGCTTTGTTGAAAGATCAGCGATTGAAGTCAGCGTTAGAGACCAGTATTTAGCAGCGTGATTGGTTTTTGAATCTCTTGTCAAAATGGCACCAAGTCCCAAAGGTGAAGATAGTTTGGATGGTGCTATCAACTTCAGATCTTGGAAGATCGGGATACTCCTTGTCTTGGAAGAAAATGAGCTTAAGGATAATGTGGAGGAAGTTATCCCAGAGCCAGAGGGAGCTGATGAGAAAGCCAGGCAGAAGAAGTTGAAGGATTATTTTCTTGTCTCCACTCTTACAGGCACTATTAGAGATCGAAACGATGTTTGGTTGGCACATGACTAGTTTTCGAGATTCTCTCTCAGATTTGACAGAGAGGGATTCAACATTGGAGGTGGAACTTGGAGATAATTCCAAGTATGCAGTGGAAGGAGTTGGTTCAGGTTTGTTTCAGTTGGAGTTTGAAGATTCTCTACACATAAGAGATGTTTTGTTTGAACCAGAATTGAAGAAGAACCCGCTCTCTATCTTAGCATTGGAGGATAGAGGTTATAGAGTTGTATTCATTGATGGTTAGGTTCTTGTACGGCCTAAGGGCTCGAGTATAGACTCATCATAAGTGTTTTATGTTCAAGATGGAGGAATATACAAATTGATAGAATGACCAACCCAGGCATTGGTATTAATTTATGTGAGTTATGACATTAGAGATTTACATTTCAGGACGCCGTTAGATCTCGTTTAGTTGGGATGTTACTTTTGATGAGGAGGTAGCCTTTAGGAAATCCAAAGAATCCCACATTGAGGTTGGTAGTGAGGAGTAGGAGGCTTCAAAGGATGCGAGTACGGGTCCATCTATTCTAGATGTTCATCCTTCAGACTATCAGGAGGAGCCAACAAAGCTTGTGGATTTACCGAGAGATGTTGTTGACACTTTGCAGGATGCAAAAGGGCATGCAACTCCACATGGTACTTTCACGGAGAGAAGACAACCACTGAGATTCTTGAGTTGGTGAGCCACATCATTGATTTTGAGTCGTCTAGTTATGAGCAGGTAGCAAGGCAATAAGTTTGGAAGGATGCCATGATGGGGGAGTATTAGTTCATCATGAAGAATGATGTGTGGGAGATAGTTCCGAGACTAGAGGTGAAGTCAGTGGTGACTTCCAAGTGGATCTATAAGATCAAGCATGTAGCAGATGGCAACATCAAGAAGTATAGAGAGAGGTTCGTGGTTCTCCCAGAAAGAGGGAGTGGACTATGACGAGACGTTTTCTCCAGTCTTCAGGTACACTTCTATTAGAATTGTTGTTTCTCTTGCTTTAGTTACAGGTTGGAAGATACATCAATGATCAAATACATGTAAAGACCGCATTCCTCAATGGTGTGATTGAGGAGGAAGTGTACATAGAACAACCTCAAAGCTTTGAGGTGCATGGGGAGGAGTCCCATGTTTGTAGATTGAAGAAGGCATTATACGAACTCAAGCATGCACCCAGGGCATGGCATTTCAGGATTGATTGATACTTTATGTGCTTGGGCTTCACCAAGACTATTACGGATCCTAACCTTTACTTCATGATTATTGATGGCAATCCTTTTGATCTTGGTGCTGTATGTGGATGATCTGTTGAGATGAAGGATCTCCGCAGGTGTTAGTAAATGGATGCATCGCTAGAGTTAACGGATCCACGAGAGGTGGTTAAGCCATGTGGTGAAACACACAGGGAGTGTTGGATTATTCAATGCCCAACAATCTGCCCCCCCAGCACAAGTTAGGTGTGATATGAACTCGAGACCTTTGGCTCTGATACCACTTGTTGGAATCACGAGCCATTACACCAAATCCCGCAGGTGTTAGTAAACGAACGCATTGCTAGAGTTAACGGATCCACAAGAGGCGGTTAAGCCATGTTGCGAAACACACGAGGAGCGTTGGATTATCCTATGCCCAACAAGATCTTGGATTGATGCATTATCTCTTGGGATTGGAGGTGTGGCAGTGATCAGATGAAATCTTTCTTGGACAAGGAAAGTACATTGTTTAGCTTTTAAGGAGATTTGACATGATGGATTGCAAGTCCATGGCTACACCTATGGTGACAAACTAAGAAACCAGATTCGCCCTCCCCCCTCGTGTCCCGAATCCCACGAATTGGACACGATTCTCTAGGATACGTGTCTGATTCATGACTCTAGCGTGCCCTGGCATGTGGGATTCAGTGGGCATGTGAATCCAATTCGATGTGCCAGCGAGTCCCAATTTTGGGACACGTGTCCCTCTGAAAAGCGTGCCGCGCGGCCTTTAAAGCCTGATTTGGGCCCATTTCTCACTCATTCTTGAGTGTCTCTCTTGCTGTGGGTTTTTTGGAGCGACTAGCAAAGTGTTACGAATACAATTTATATAAAAATAAAATAAATATGAGTGAAAAAATAATAATTATAATTATAGTTAATTAATGAGTAGTTAGTGAAGAGTCACGTCTTAATGGACATGACCATTCATGAAAGGGCACCTACCTAAGTATATAAGCAAACTCTCATTGTAACTTTCAATCATCCTTGTACATTCATCATGTTAATAAAATATTATTTATAAATACATTTGTGTATTTTACATTTAAAGCCATCAAGCTACAATTTTGTTGTTTCAGTGTTATCAGAGCCAAGCGAGCCTTTGGATGTTATTCGCTGCACAATATGCCATTAAGTTTATGTCCTGAAATCATTGAGCAGTTAAGTGAAATTCGAGAATCATTTTAGCAATTAAAAAATTCATGTGCAGAATTTACAACATTTCTAAAGGAAGAATACATTGACATGAAAGGAACTAACATTAAAGAATGTTCGAACCAAGGAAATGTTTTTGAATATGTTCCTCAAGGTGACATAGATAAGACTATTGAAGAAGATGACAAAATTGATGTTGCATGCGAGGAAATCATGGGTTTTGATCTAGTTAAGTCAAATTCCAATATAGTTGATTTTCAACAGACAAAGGAGGATGAAAAACAAAATTACAAGGATCTTAATGAACGTGGGGTTGATCAAGAGACTCCTGCAACTAATAGCAGTGCAGATACCAAATCTTGTGAACTTGATGATGCCCCTAAGGAAGTTAGAGCATGTGAAACTAATTCTATCGAAGATGGGCACATTGCATTCCTATTGAATTCACTTCATCTAGCAGCAGATAGGACTAATAGTGCTGTTGGCAAACTAGAACAAGGACAGATTAGTGTTGATTTGTATGGAATTACTGCCTCAATGGACAGTAACATTACAAATTCAGGTTTTAAATTGGAGTTGGCTAGTGTCGATTTGGGTGTATATGATACTTTAGAGAAACTAGTCATAGAAGAAGATAATAGCCATAATCAGTTGGGTGTCGGTGTAGTAGGCTTATCGCACGAGGGCTATTCATTCTTTCCACCCCATCCACTTCCTCCATTAAAAACCATGGCCAGTTCAACTTCAAGAAGAGTGGGGTCATATGTGTCAAGCACACAACGAAGTGGGTCTTCTATTAGAAATTCACGGACCACCATGGCATCAAAGTTTTCACCTACTAGTTCACACCCTTCATCACCGAGGTCACATAAAGATGAAGGAGAAAAAGAGATTGATGAAATATTCAGTATGGAGAATCAAGGGGTTAGTTTGGTGAGAGATCTCTAAATAGGTAGTTTCTCAACTAAGGTAGAATCAACCTCAGATAACGAGACAACATCATTCTTTTATAAAGGCAATTCAGAAACTAACTTCACAGAGACTGTTTCCAAGATCAGTTTTGGTCAAATATATCGCAGTAAACCTATGATGACAGAATCTGATGGGGAAACTAATACCTTGTTTCCGAACGCAGCACGATTAAGAAACTTGACCTATGCAACTCCACTATATGTGGATGTTACTAAACGAGTGTTTAAGAAAGACCTTGATTATGAAGAGTTGTTAGAACCAATGTTGATAATATTGCTGAAATATCGGCGATATTCGCAAATCGCTGAGAAAATATCGCGATATTTTTGGCTCCCGAAAATATTGCGATATTTTTGAAATATCGTCGATATTTCGGCAAAATATCGCGCGACGATCTAATTTATCGCCGGGAGACAGTAGAAAATATCTGCGCGGGTTATAAAATTCGGATTTTGGTTTTTTATGAATCATTTTCATTTCTGATTGCTGGAGAAGGAAGGGGAGAGCTATGTGCTTGCTGCCAAGGAGGGTTTGAGCATTCCATAGCTATTATCACCACCAACAATGAAGATTTCATTGATCTAAGCTTCAAGAACAGTGAGACAATTTCATTTCTTCCATTAACAGGTATGTTCAAATAAACCCCTATTTTAATGAATTTTTTGTTAGTTTTAGGATTGTTCTTGCTTGCCAATTTGGCTACAATCATTTTGCTTGATTTTTTTTTCCATTTGAAAAGATTTTCATGCCCATGAGCAAATGCAAGGGTTTTAAGTTTTTAAGTTTTCTCCATATTTGGAGAGCAAACTCCATTTTTTTTTGAGTTCATAGCTGTAGAGGCTATTTATTAATTTTATTATATATTAGGGGTTCATCTCTATAAAATTTCTTCACCTTGGAAATTAGTTTCTTATTGTGCAATGTGAACAATGAGGTAGGTTTACCGTTTGCCTATTTCTAAAAGTAAATTCTATGTATGAATTTCTGAAATTTCAAATGAATTTATGAATTTTCAATTTTCAATTCACATTGCAAAATTGCAAATAATGTAGCAAAAAAACTGTTTTGTAAAATGATGTGGTTATTACTTATTAAGTTACTAATTCCAATTTTTTTTTGGTGCCCTAGGTTTGAGTTAGCCCACTACAAAATACAAATATGCCAAAAGCCTTGGACCCATTTTGGGAGTATGGGAACCCTGATGGTGGGACAAATCGTGCATATCTTACATGCAAATTGTGTGGGGCTAGGATGACAAGTGGGGTTACACGACTGAAATACCATCTTGCTAGACTCAGTGGACATGATGTTGGGATTTGTACAGTTTCTAGTTCGGAGCTTATACAAAAAGCTCTTGAGGCAATTGATGAAAAAGACAGAAAGAAGGAAGAGGCAGAAAGAAACAAAGCTGAACGTGCAAGTAGATCTTTCGGGATATCTTCTCTTGATTTTGATGTTGAGGGTAGTGGTAGGGGCTCCACAACTGGCACATCATCACCTGCTACTGCTAGTGTGAGGTCATCATTTTTTGTTCCACGAACAGGACCTGGAGCACAACTTGGTATAAAATCGCTTGTTAAAAAAAAGAAGCAAGAAGCAGATTGAGTCATGGGGAGGTGTATTTTCTGGAGCGACTTACCTCTCAGCATCACCAAAACCAATCCATTTTGGCAGCCAATGTGTGATGCTATTGCTATTGTGGGCCCAGGGTACAAAAGTGCCACATATGAGGAGTTGCGGGGGCCAATTCTTCAAGCAGAAAAGCAGGACATTAACTCTAGATTGGCGGAGTTTAAAAAGACATGGGAAGTTACTAGATGCACAATG
This sequence comes from Pinus tabuliformis, assembly GCA_031772625.1. NCBI lineage: Eukaryota > Viridiplantae > Streptophyta > Pinopsida > Pinales > Pinaceae > Pinus > Pinus tabuliformis. The sequence goes on from CM062816.1 coordinate 2,065,720,579, forward strand.
ATGTCTGATGGTTGGACAGATAGGAAGGGTAGGACCCTTCTAAATTTCTTGGTACTTTGTCCTAAGGGTACCATGTTTATTAAATCGTTGGATGCATTAGAACATATCAAAGATGCAACAACGATATGTGAGTTGTTAGATGGGTTCATTCGGGAGATTGGTGCGCAGAGTGTGGTGCAAGTCATAACAGACAATGCAGCTAATTATATGTCTGCCAGCAAGATGCTTATGGAGAGGCATCCCACATTGTTCTGGACTCCGTGTGCAGCGCATTGTCTCGATTTGTTGCTTGAGGATATGGGGAAACTCTCCTTCATCAAGGAGGCGGTTGATATGGCTAGGAGCATCCCCAAGTTTATTTATAACCATGCTTTTGTTCTTAGCCTCATGAGGAGGTTCACTAGAAACAAGGAGTTGTGGCGTCCTGCAATCACATGTTTTGCCACAAACTTTATAACTCTTCAGTCTTTGCTTCGATGTCAGTTCGAGTTGAAGCAAATGTTTGTGTCTGATGATTGGCGTAATTGTAGATACAACAGGAGACAGGACGGGAAGCCATTGCAAAATGGTGTACTCTGAGACATTTTGGCGTGGAGTAGAAGAAGCATGCGTAGTTAGTGAACCTATAGTAAAGGTTCTCAGATTGGTGGATGGGGAGAAGCCTGCAATGGCTTATTTGTATGAGGGCATGGATAGGGCCAAGGAGGCCATTCGTTCTTATTATGCAGACAAGGGTTCTGTTGGCCTTGATAGGCAGATGATGTTATGGGATGTGATTGATAGTCGGTGGACAGGGATGCTTCATCGACCCATTCATGCAGCAACACTCTTCCTCAACCCCGCATTTTCATACAAATGTGGCTTTGATTTTGATGGCGACGTGATGGAAGGGCTCCATTCCTGTATTCAGAAGATGGTACCTGATCCTGAGCTTCGTAGCAAAATCAATCGCGAGATACAGTCTTATCGGGATTGTGTTGGCCTATTTGGCTTTGATGATGCTATTAGGGAAAGGACCCTCTTCATGCCACGTAAGTGACAAGTCATCACTCATTAGAAATTAGAATTTTCAATTTAGAATTTCCTTACTTATAATTCTATTTTTTTTAAATTCAATTATGTAACTTTTATTTGAAAGTTTAATTATGTTTTAAGTTTTTGAATTTTTTATTTCATTATTTTGTTGTAGATATTTGGTGGCGAAGCTATGGTGCAAGGGCACCAAATTTGCAGAAATTGGCCATACGAATCTTGAGTCAAACATGTAGCTCTTCAGGGTGTGAGCGCAATTGGAGTGTATTTGAGAAAATACACACAAAAAAGCGCAACAGGTATAACTTTGAGCTCTAGCCTTCAGTTGAGCAATTACACTTATTGTAATTTTTAATTTATGACCTTCAAGTGTCAAGAGTCAAGAGTCAAGACTCATTACTTTTTTTGACACTCTTACAGGCTGGCGTTCGCACGCCTCAACGATTTGGTGTATGTGCATTACAACATCCGACTTCGAGTGAGGCAAATAGAATCACCAATGGATCCAGATGCCATTTCCTTAGACAATATTGATGTATTGTCTCAGTGGAGGGTGGAGTCTGAGGAGCCAGTGGCAGATGATCCATTAGAACAGTGGCAGCAAGAGGAGGACTCGGAGGAGCAGCAACACTCAGAGGAGGAGCAGGAGGAGGAGGAGGAGGACACTGCAGGAGAATCAACATCAACACCATCTGCTATAGATATAGGAGAGCATAGCCCCATACCTGGCACTCATTATTTGACATTAGGTGTAGAGTCAGGGTTAGGGGCAGGCCTGGAAAACAACCCATCATGTTTTCCTGTAAAATGGGGAGAGGGCAGTGATTTTACATAGATAGCTGTTAGTTTTATTTGTTATGCTACATATAACTTATGATGATGAGATACTTTTATATATGTGATGTTATTTTGTATTGGTTCTCCACATTTGAGTCCTTGAATGGAGAATTATCAGGGATTAGTAGGATTTGGTATCGCCTTTGATGTATCATTTCTATTTGACATCATATATATCCGTGCTTTCTTCATATTTATGTGCCAATGTGTTTATTTCATGTTGTTATTGCTTTATATGTTTAAAAACCTGAAAAAAATGAATATATTATGCATTTTTTATGCTTACCGATATTTGCTGATATTTTCACCGATATTGCTGATAAGATATTTTCTGGACCCTCGTCGATATTTTCCCGATACCGATATTTTCAACACTGGTTAGAACAACATGATCTTTCAAGAGTTTTCATTGGGAAGGTACCAATAATGTTGAGTTCTACATATTTCACATTATCTCCTATGAATGAAAAAGATCTCCAAGAGCTTGGAGAGTGTCCATATGATCAAGGTGAATACTTAATTATCATTGGTAGTGAGAAGGTTCTAATTGCCCAAGCAAAAATGAGTACAAGCCATGTGTATGTTTTTAAGAAGCGGCAACCGAATAAATTCTCTTATGTTGCTGAAGTAAGGTCAATCGGTGAAGCGCAAAACATGCCATCAAGCAGTATGTTTGTTCGCATGCTTTCAAGAGCTAGTGCAAAAGCGGATTCTTATGAACATGTGAGAAATAATGAAGAAATTAGGTTTGAGGATTCTAGTGCCAGGGATTCTTGGGAAGCTGTAGGAAAAAAATATGGCAATTGGTTTTGAGGATTCCAGTGTCAGTGATTCTTGTGAACCTGTGAGAAAGAATAAAGCAAATGGGAATTCCAGTGCCAGGTATTCTTATGAGCTTGGGAGAAAAAAGAATAAAGCAATTGAGTTTGAGGATTCTAGTGCCCAAGATTCTTATGGGACTATGAGAAAGAATAAAGCAATTGGGTTTGAGGTTTCCAGTTCCAGGGATTCTTATGAAGCTGTGAGAAAAAAGAATAAAGCAATCGAGTTTGAGGATTCCAGTGTCCGGAATTCTTATGAACCCCCGAGAAAGAAGAATAAGCGCTTGGGTTTGAGGATTCCAGAGCCCGGGATTCGACCTCGAAACCTGTGCGACTCTCTCTACCTAATGGAATAATGACGATTGCTCCACCTCTAGAGGTTGATGTTGCTAAGGTTGAAGCAACTAAGAGGAAGATAAAATGTGATAGTAAATTGCAGAGCAAGGTTGATACCGAGCTTGGTGAACGCTCTTTGTCTCATGATAATGCCGCGGGGGAGAAAGAAATAAAATCACCATTACAGAAAACTGTGAGTACAATGTGCCATCAATGCCAAAGAAATGACAAAGAAAGAGTGGTTTGGTGCTCCATATGTACAAAGCGTTACTGTGTTTGATGCATTGAAAAGTGGTACCCCCTTCTCACCGAGGAGGAGATTGCCGAGACCTGTACGTTTTGTAGGGGGAATTGCAATAGTGAAATCCAAAAGTCGGCATGGAGCCTGTATTGAGTAAATTTGATAGGGTTCATTGTCTCCAGTACCTAATTTGCAGTCCATGTGGTTTCTAACATTCATGAGAGCAAACACTGAAATTGGAGGTTGAGGCCAAAATGTAGAACTTCTCGAACTGGAACTAGAGGTTGAGGCCCAAAATTCAAGAACTTCTCGCCCAAATTCGCCATTATTTTCTCGATGAAGAAGAAAAATTGCCTGAGATGACTAGGGAAAATTGGTCCAATGCCTGGAAAAGACTCAACTATTTGCGCATGAATCTCCAATTCAAACCCCTAAATCTTCAAATCTTCATTTCAGACAAGAAAGCCCTAAAATTATTAGGCGAAATCATCTCTAGATCTTATTTCCACACTATGTTGTCTGAAGAAACCACTTTATTTCGCAGAGAATAGCAGGATGATATAATTGCATTGATAATACAACTTCAACACATTTGTCTAACCATATCATACGCTGGAGCGCAACTGCCACTAGGGACACAACCTTACGAATCTTTATGGTGACTATTAGGAAAATATTAATAATAAAGTTTCTTTATAAAAGTTATTAAAGTTACTTTATAAATTTATAAAGTTACTTTGTTAAAAGTTAATTAATTAATTTATATATAATAAATAAAACCAAATTACAAATATATATATATATATATATCCGAGGGGAAATGGATAAAATCTAATCCTAAGACAGTAGTATTGATGACTTACACTTGCTAGGAAAGACGTGGACAAGGAAGAAATTATTAGCGATTAAGCTTTGAGGACAAAACTTCTTGAAGAGAGAGGCAATGTTACGAATACAAGTTATATAAAAATAAAATAAATATTAGTGAAAAGATAATAATTATAATTAGAGTTAATTAATGAGTAGTTAGTGAAGAGGCATGTCTTAATGGACATGACCATTCATGAAGGGGCACCTGTCTAAGTATTAAGCAGACCCTCATTGTAACATTCAATCATCCTTGTACATTCATCATATTAATAAAATATTATTTATAAATACATTTGTGTATTTTACATTTAAAGTCATCAAGCTACAATTTTGTTATTTCACAAAGGGTTTGGGAGCATTTTGGAGGTGATTCAAGCAATAGGTAAGTGCATTTTGCTTCTATTTTTTTGCATTTTTTCTACAACAGTTTGCATGTCCATTTTTTTTTTTACAAGTTTGTGCATTTTTTCTTTATTTTTTTACAACATTCATGGTTTAATCAAGGCAACATGGAAGGGGCAAAGGAAGGGGAAAATGGCCCCATTGGTGATACCCCACCTGTTCCAATTTCATCAAGGGTCTGCAAGTGTTCCTTCTGTTGGAAGTGGGGCTGCAACAACAACTTCAAATGCTAAGGGCAAAATAAATTTAGAAAGACAATAGGCTCAAGAAAGCAAATATCTCTTGTAGAAGTATGTCACAAGAGATCAAGGGCCCGACAACAAGTTGAAGGGAGGAGGCAATGTTGCTTGGAAATGCAACTCTTGTGACAATCATTTCAAGAGCACTTATTACCATGTGAAAGCTCATTTGTTGGGTTTACCAGGTTGTTGAATTGGGGCATGTGCAAATGTTTCTTTAGCTAAGAGAAAAGAAATGGAAAAAGAGGCCAATGTTGGTGTGGCAAGGGTGGCTGCATCATCTAAAAAATATAGAATGATGATCCCCTTCCATTCTTGAGGAAAAGTAGCAACAAATTTCCATTTGACATGGCACTTGGTCCAATGGACAAGGTTTTTCAGAAAGAGAGACGGGAAGAGCTTGATATCACCATTGCATTCTTTTTCTATCTGAACTTCATATCCTTTAATGCTGCACGTTCACCTTTATTTCTTGAGATGTGCTGAGCTGTAAATCAAGGGGCTACATCTGGGTATGTACCTCCTGGGTCAGAGAAGCTTAGAACCACATTATTGACTAAGGCAAAGAAAGAGGTGGACAAAATGCTTGAGCCTATTAAATCAACATGGCCAACATTTGAGGTTAGTATTGTTTCTAATGGATGGACAGATCCAGCACGCCACCCACTCATCAACTTCATGGCATCTTCCTTGATTGGACCAATTTTCTTGAAATCAATGGATGCACCAATTTTCTTGAAATCAATGGATGCACTTGGACAATACAAGGATGCACAATATATTTGTGAGTTGTTCATTAAAGTTATTGTAGATGTAGGTGTTGATTCTTGTGTGCAAATCATCATAGACAATGCAACTGTTTGCAAGACTGCTGGCATGATTGTGGAAGCTAAATATCCACAAGTATTTTGGACACCTTGCATTGTGCACTTAAAACTATTGCTTCTGATGTGCCTTGGATTGGAAGTGTTATTGAGGATGCACGACATATCCACAACTTTGTACAAAATAATACAAATTCCCTCACAATCTACAAGGAGTACACCCATCTATCATTGTTGAATATTGTAGATACACGGTTTGCCTCTTCATTCACCATGTTGAAAAGGTTGAGGGAGGTTAAGACCACTCTTGGGGCCATGGTTATTTTAGAGTTTTGGTATTTTGGGAGAAAGACAGATCAAGCGGCCTCAAAAAGAGTCAAGGACACAATGTTAGATGATGCTTGGTGGGGGAGAGGGTAGATCTCACTATGAAGATCATGGACCTTATCATTGCTTTGCTACAATTTGTAGAGATAGACCGACCCATCCTAGGAGAGGTTTATGAGAGACAGAATTCCATGATTGAGTCTGTGAGGACCATTATTTTACAGAGTGAGTGCCTCGAGTATGAGACACCATTAGAGGCCTTCTTCAACACCATACAGGATATTCTTGTCAGCAGATGGGACAAGAATTGCACACCATTGCATTGTTTGGCTCACTCATTGAACCCAAAATACTACAGCCATGAGTGGTTGAATGGTGACCTTCCCGCAAATTCCCTCTTCACATGGATGGTGAAATTTCACAGGGGAGTAAGGATGCATTGGGACGGATATTTCACGATAAAGCATCCCTTGATGAGGTGGAGGATACCTTTATAGAGTTTCCCACTGGCACTGGGTGATTTGCAGGCGATGATGTGATTAGAGATAGGGTGGCTAAGAAGCCCTATTCTTGGTGGGAAACTCATGGGGCAACAAGTCCTCTACAACAGTTAGCCATGAGGCTCCTCTCTCAGGTGACTTCATCCTCTTGTTGCGAGAGGAATTGGAGTACATATGGGAATTTGTATAGTGTCAAGAAGAGTAGGCTTGAGCAGTCCAGGGCAGAGATAATGGTGTATGTGCACACCAACTTTCGTATTATTTATAGGCAGAGGGATGAGTGGTTGAAGGGAAAGACAAAGATGTGGGATGTTGTTCTTGATGATATGGGTTTGGACAATAGCGTTGAGTTGGCATTGGCCAACTTGGATCTTAATGACCCAGTGCTAGAGCCGATCGCTTTTGATGATGGTGATACTCTTGAGGGGTCATCCTCCACACCAACAAATGCAGAGATTACATTGGATACAGAGGAGGAGGATGCAACAGAGGAGAGCAATGGTGACCATGACAGTGATGTTGATTTTGATGATGATGATTGATGAGCTACCTACTACCTTGTAGTTGTTTTGTATTTGCTATTTCTATTTTCCATTGCCATTGCTGCTACTTATGCAACACATTTTGATTTTGATGACTTAATGAGAAAACTGCAGTTTCTTGTCTTTCTCCTATTGGATCATTGATGAATCTATCACAATTGTATTTGTATGCATAATGTTACATTGTACAACTTACAAATTTTAAATTTACAATGTAGAATCTAGATCTATGTTTGAATTTGTATCATGAATGAGAATTTGTGTAAGAAATATCTATTTAGTGTTAATTTTTAATATATATATATATAATAATAATAATAAAATAATATATAACATGTCCTACGTGCCATGTTCCAGGGGATCTATGTGTCCCGTGTTGGACACTCGAATTTGCGTGTCTTACATATCCCGTGTCCTCGTTTCAGGGGACTTAGGTGAAAAATTTGAAGAAGCTGAGTGATTCCTCTTCAAATTCAAATTTGGTGGATCCCATGATGTACCAGTAGTCTGGCAAAGTGGAAGGAGCAACCTTCCAAGATGATGTCTTGGGATTGAGATTGCCAGACTAGATGCTCAGAGATGGGAGGTCTCTAGGAGAAGTATGCCTTCTATGGGGGCACCATGCCAGACAACAAGTATGCTTCAGTAATAAAGGGAGCAACAATGTTTGGAAGATTTGCTTTCGTGACAAGGGGAGCAACCAAAATTGCCACAGGAGGATTTGCTTCAATATTAGAGGGAACACCCAGTCTGGCTGACTAGAAAGAAGATATGGTTGAGCCGCGACATGCAACAAAGCATGTGTTGAGGTAACTGCATGGTACAATTGGATATGGTTTGAGATATGTCTCAGGCGGTGAAGTGAGGCTGCAGGGATATACTGATTCAGATTGGACTGGGATTGCAGATGACAGAAAGAGCACCTCGAGGTGCAACTTCAACTTGGGATCGACTATGATATCCTGGTTTAGCAGGAAGCAGACTTTTGTTGCACTCAGTACAATAGAGGAAGAGTATATCGCAACAAATGTCACATGTTGTGAAGTAGTTGATGAGAAATCAATTTAGGTAGCAATTAGGGTTTTGATTCCTCTTTTCTCGATAATTATTTATGATTTTGTGTTGGCCTTTAATTCTTTATTACTTATTCTTTCATCAAGCAATCACCAAATCATAAATGTATGTATGCGATAAGAATAAAACACACAAGATGCAAGCTCTTATCTAGGGCAAAACCCATCTCCTAGAGGAAAACCTAGACAAACTCTTTTTCTTCTTATAGAACCAAGTCAAAATGTGACATCCAAGACCTTTAGAACAAGACCAAGACCTCCAATCACCAATTCAGCCATATGAAAGATCCTCCTTCAAATCAATCAAAGTCTCCCAATGTCAATGAAAATCAACTCTATCAAAATATGGTCCAGTCAAGGTGCCTGCGATTCTCGGCCTTGCAACTAGCACAACAACCCCATAAAATTCGCACGTGTGAGAGAGAGGAGGCTCAAAAACTCGGATTTATTCTCCTTGACTTTTGCTCTTTTTCTTCACCTTCGCACTTGTCTTTCTCTTGTTCTTGTTGCAAATGAAACTAGTGATAGATGGATGCCAAAGGGGTCGAAGTCATCATCAATATATAGACTTTTCATGGGGTCGAATAGCCCTTCACAGGACCAACTTTACATAGGCAGGGCTAACTTGGTGATGGAGGTCTTTTTGACTTTCTTGACTCAATAAATTTTTCTTTCATGATATAAATGCCCAAGAAGGGTCTTATACATATGATAAGGACTCTTTTGAGTCAAGTAAACTCTAGAAGCATGAAGAACGTGCTTGACCTAGTTTATAAATAAAAAGAGCATGAAACCCATGCTTCAAAAATAATTTTCTTTTTCTTCTTTTCACTTCTACAATTAATATATAATGATATAAGTACAATAACAATTATGAAGACCAAGCATAGTTACATTTTTAACAATAGTGTAACTTCAAAAGCTTGTTGCAGGACTATTTGATCAGGTCACTTCATCCGAGGCATGGTGCAGAAGGGAGCAATGAAGCTCCAGTACATATCAACATGCAAGTAGATTGGGGACATTCTCACCAAGCATCTGTTTAGAGAGAAGTTTATATACTTCAAAGACAAGCTTGGCATGATGCAAAATGTCTCCCTTATTGAGAGGGAGTGTTGATGTCTTTGTAGGATCGGGCATACCATTTCTTGAGAAGCCATGTTGATATGAGCAGGGGATATGGATACATTCACCTAAGTAGCCATGCTAATTTGGTCAGGGGTGAATGGCCCATGGCATTTGTGGAACAGGGCAAAGTTTCTCCTGACTCCTGAGACACCATGCTGATTTGGCTGGGTCATGCTAATTGGACCACGGGAGATTGATACATTCCTCTAAGGAGCCATGTTGATTTGACCAAGGGTGAATGGCCCAGGGATAGACCTTCTTAGAAGTCATGTTGATTTCGCTGGGCCATGCTGATTTGACCAGGGGAGTTGGATACATTTACTGGAAAAGCCATGCTGATTTGGCAATGGATAAATGGCCCAGGTTACTCACATTTCCTGCTTCACGATGGAGTGATCTATATCTATAGATGTCCGTGTGAGGGAACACTACATCAACATAGCAAGCTCATGAACTTTTCTTGTGGAGGGCAAAATTTTAGCTAAGGAGAAATTTGTTTTCAGCTAAGGAGAATACTTCCCTCGCTACGAGGGACTGTTGATTTTTGTGTAGCATCGGGTGGTATTCTTGCTTTGTTAAAAGGTTTGCAGGTCGGCCTAGATGAATCAAGCAAATTTTTATATTAAAAAGATAGGTCAGCCTAGGAAGAATTCAACTTGGCTAGCCTATGAAGAGGTGTATCTCTTGGGTTATCACACCCCCATTCCACTTGTATAAATAGACATTTTCATGCCTCGTTTCAACACCAACGAAGAGTAATTTTTCTCCATCATTCTTATCCCTCTTGTACAACCGCATGTGTTGAGAAGGAAGACAAGTTGACCTTTTTGACCGTGCTGATTTGACCTCTGTTTTGACCGAGTTTGACTTGCGTTGACCGAGCTGTTTTATCTAAGATTTGATGATAGAATGGCCGCAGTTTGACAACAAGAAGGTTGCAGTTTGACTGCAGGAAGGATGTAGGTTGACTGCAGGGTTTTGACCACAGGGCCGAGTTGATTATAGTCTTCTTCTGATCAATGTTGGCTTGTTGAAGTATTGACCAGGTTTGACTGGTATTTTGACTTGGATATTGGCACATATTTCTAGACAAATTGCTGATGTGTAAACCTTATTGAAGAATAATTTCTCCTAAAGAAAAGTTGCTTGCTTTTCTCCCAAGGTAGAATTTATTGTCTCTATTTTTCATGGCTATCTTTCTATGGTATATACTGTTTTTGCTGCATTTACTGTTGAGATTTCTGGAGTATAATTATTCAATGATATTAGTGGCGTAAAATATTGGTTGGAAATCATTAGGAGTAATTATCTAGCCGTAAATCATATTCTACTATACAACTTGTAGAAAATTGAGCAATGCATACGTATGTGTGCTGCATCTGCATGTGAGCATGCATGCAGCACACATGTACATGTGTGCAGACACAGACATGGATATTACATACGGGAGCTTGTGTGGAGGTCATTTGCTGTATTAATATGAGGAAGTGTATTATTCCTCTTTTGCTAAACCAAGAGATGCCATTGAGGAGGAAATGGAAACAATGGTGTTTTAGTTAGTTGGCAAGTTCATTTTTGAAAATATCTCTGCATGCATTTTCCCCTTTTCCCCCTTATGTGTTAGTGAGGATTTTATAGACTAAGTAAAAAGGAAATGTGTAAAATTGTCTCTTAGTAATCAATAGTTGAGATAACCCATTTGTTTGTGCGCATCTGGGTTGAATATTTGAATCCTACTTTTTTCTTGAAAAATGCATCATGCTTTTTGTTAATTCACATAAAAGAGTTTGAATATGTGGATTACCCTCCTACATAGGCAAGGATTATGGAGCTATTCATTTTGGGATGAATTTCAAGATAGTACTATTATCACCCAAACTTGCATCCCTTAGTGCAAAGTCTTCACGAGGTACTAAACTCAAGTGTAACTTGGAAGAGTTGTCACTGTCACCTCAGCAGCTACTTCTCTCACTTTAGGTTGGGTAATCCAACACGGGGGGGCTTTCCTAATTGCAGCTAGGTTCCACAAGGCAAGGAGTCTAAATTGGTGTAGGTTTCTAATAGGCTGTCAACTATGTATGGTTTATGACTATTAGTACGTTGATTCCTTAATGGCTATCTTCAGGTTTCCTTTTAATATTAAATTGAAGCAAGGTTGGAGGGTTTGTGAAGTATTTATTATGTGTTTTAAGCCCTTAAATTCCGGAGCTTAAAAGTAGCCTAGTGCTGTTATAAACTTGTCTTTAAGTTCAGATAATTTGGACTAGAGTTCAGGCTAAAACACATACGAATCTTCTGTTTATAAGCTCCAAGATCCTTGAGTTGATAATTTGTTCTGCCTTTGCCTTTATGCTTGGTTGCAAGGGTTTGTTCAATGTCACTATCATCATTGCAATGTTTATTTTGTTGCCCTTCCTGTGACACGAGTCCTCCCAGATCATCCAAATTCAATAATTCAGTTCTTCCCATCAAACCAAGGGTTGTAAGTTTGTAACCAAGGGCATGAATGAAGAAGGCAGAATATTAAGGGTAATTGAGAGAAGTGTTGATTTGGGGTATTATTGGATGTGCTCTAGCCATGAAAATTAGTGGAGAGGCTAAAGCACATGAGATCTCCGAGACCCAAAAATGGTTTGGGTAGATTCTAACTAGTTTGGAAGATATTAAAATAATTATTATTTTTAATGGAGTTCCAAAGTCTAAACTTAGGAAAAATAAAATATTAATGGGTATTAATATAAAACTGCGTTAGAAGGTTTCAAAAGTCATGGATCAAGCCAAATCTAATCTTAGCTGTTGATTAGACATTTAATCTTAGCCATTGGAGGACCAACAAGAAAAGTATAAGAAGAGGCTTGAGGGTCAGTTGGAGAATACACTGAGGGAGACCGGTCAGTTCGATTTCTGGAGCGAGGTTAGGTGAGAAGTTTGAATTAGTGGTCTAGAAAGCAGCAGGAGGCAGCAAGTACAGAACATAGAGTCGGGAACAACACCAGGGGAACAACACAGAGGTTGGAGAGGCAGATGCACAGGCTGTAGACTGCGTAGTCACTGGAGGGCCTGCATGCGTGACGCAAAGAGGCAGGGGCTGACATGGAGGGTCTAGGAGCAACGCAGAGGTCCTCCAGGCTGACGCTGAGATTGGGGGAAGTGCTGAAGAATTTTCTCTCTATTGGGTAAGTCAGTTTGGCACCCAGTTGTACTGAAGAATAGCTAAATAATAAAATCCTCCCTTGTTGCACTGGTTTTCCCACATTGGGTTTTTCTGGGGACTGATTGTCCAAAATATTTGTGTCGATGTGTTAATTCTTGTGCATGTGTTTGTTTCTGTATTATGATGTGATATCTGCAACAGAGTTTATTTTGATGTTTAGTGAAAGATTTTCATAAATAACTTATCGGGGAATAAGTAGGTAAAATGAATTAGTTGTTGTAGTGATACAATTTTCATATGGTATCAGAGCAAGTAATCAAAGACAGGAAGGAAAAATCAATTATGGGTCGAGACCATGATGCAAAGGCATCTACATCAGGAGACTTGCACAGATTTTCAGAAAATAGCACAAGAGAAAGTGATTTCAATTTCTCTATGTTGGCTTCCAAGCTGAAAGAAGAAGTGGCTTGTGTGACTAGCTCTGCATCATCAAAGGTATGGTATATAGACTGTGGGGCCTCTTGGCATATGACGGGAATCCGGAAATGTTTCTCAGATTATCGAGAGGAGAAGATGAACTTTCAGATCACCATGGGGAACAAGGCAAAATGTACTCCAGTAAGGAGGGGTACCATAGTTTTACATATAGAAACGGGAGAGAGGTTCCATGCTACCAATGCGCTGCATGTACCAGGATTGGGGATGAACTTACTTTCCGTATTGCAACTTCAAGGCAAAAGGCTATGACGTTTTCTTTATCAAGGAGAAAGTATATGTCAAACACCTGAGTGGGAAAAAGAAAGTGCAGATCGGGATCAAAAGTAACAGGTAGTACAGACTACAACTAGAATCACCAATGGCACTAATAGGTAGTCATGGAGACAAGGATTTGAACGAACTATGTCATAGAAGAATGGGACATTTGCACCATGGGACTCTGAGAATCCTTGGGAGCACTGTAACAGGAGTTTCAGATCTTAGTACGGAACGAGATGATGTATGCAGAGGATGTGCTCTAGAAAAGTATGCCAAGACAACATTTCCTAGAAGTAAAAACAGGGCCAAGAGTGTACTAGGATTGATACACTCAGATATCTGCGGACCCATGTCCACTAAAGCTCTTAGTGGTGCCATGTACTTCCTTACCTTCATTGATGACCACTCAAGGAAAACTTGGATTTATTTTCTGAAAACCAAGGACGAGGTTTTCTGCTGATTCAAAGAGTTCAAGGCTCTGGTGGAGAATCTTATTGGGAAGAAAATAAAAGTTTTGCGTGGAGAGTAGACAACTCCGTACAATCCGGAGCAGGCTGGAGTAGCAAAAAGAAAGAACATGACTATTGTAGAAGCAGCTAGGGCCATGATGTATGATCAGGATATGCAAAAATTCCTATGGGCAAAAGCATGCAACACATCAATCTATGTGTAGAATAGAACTCCTCATCGGGCATTGGGCAAGATTACTCCAGAGAAAGTCTTCACAAGGAAGATGCCTGAAGTCAGTCATTCAAGGATATTTGGGGGTTTAGCATATTGCCGCATACCCTAGGAAAAGAGGAAGAAGCTGGATCAAACTACAGAGAAAGGATATCTAGTGGGATATAGCGAGAACGCTAAGGTATACATAATCTATCTTCGAGGGAGCAGGAAGGTAGTAGTTCGACGAGATGTGAAGTTCATGGAAGACATGACTTTTAGAAAATCTCGAGAAATGCCTTCCAAGGAGCAGTCAAAAGAGGAACCATTGGTCAAACCTCTTCAACCAACGGAAGAAAAGAATTCTTCCTCGGGTCAGGAAGAATCACAAGATGAGGAGGAGCTAATAGAAGCACCTGCTGGCAGAAAGAACGAGCAAGGAACTTCGTCAGATCCTGCGAGATGCAGAGGAATTCATTGGTGCGCCAAGGAACAATAAGAGGGAGTGAAAACAACCAGATAGATATTAGGCATTAGTAGCTCAGGATCGGGAGCCTGCCAGTTTTCAGGAGGCAGCTCAACATCAGTTTTGGCTGGCTGGATGCGATGGTAGAGGAGTACAACTCCATAATGGTGAATGATGACTGCGACAAAGACAGATTAGTGGTAGGTTCAAGATGGATCTACAAGATCAAATACGCTGCAGACGGCAGTGCTGAGAAATACAAAGCCAAGTTTGTGGCTATGGAGTATGCTTAGAAGGAAGGAATTGACTACGAAGAGACCTTCGCCCCAGTAGCCAGGTATACATCTATTAGAACCGTGATATCTCTTGCAGCACAGATGGGGTGGGATGTTCATCAGATGGATGTTTAAACGACATTTCTGAACGTGTGATAGAAGAAGAGGTATACATTAAACAACTAGAGGTATTTGAGACACATGAGAAGAAGTCTCATGTATGTAGATTGAAGAAAGGCTTGTATGGATTGAAACAGGCACCTAGAGCGTGGTATGGGCGAATCGATGGCTACTTGCAGGAAATGGGATTTGTCAAGAGTGACGTAGATCCAAATCTCTACTATCTGGTTGTAGAGAATGAGCCTCTAATCTTAGTATTATATGTGGATGATCTCTTCCTAACAGGATCATCTAGGCTCATAGGGGACTGCAAGAAGAATCTAGCCACAGAGTTTGACATGAAGGATTTGGGATCGATGCATTATTTCATGGGGTTGGAAGTTTGGCAGCGCAAGGGGGAGATCTTCCTTGGGCAAGGGAGATATGCTACAGAAATACTGAAGAGAATCAGGATGGAGGATTGTATACCCATGGCTACTCCAATGATCACCAATTGGAAGAAGATTGATGCATCAAAATACAAAGATGTTGATCCCACCCTATACAGGGAGCTCATAGGGTACTTGATGTATCTAGTCAATACCAGGCCAGACATTTGCTATGCTGTCAACACCCTCAGTCAGTTCATGGTGGAGTTGAAGAGGGTGCACGGGGCAACAGCCAAACATGTTCTCAGGTATTTACAGGGAACAGTGGATTATGGACTCGTGTACACCAGGGGTAAGGATATCAGATTGAGTGAGTTTACTGATGCAGATTGGGTAGGAAGTTCAAGTGGATCGGAAAAGTACCTCTGGGTACTGTTTCAACATTGGTTCATGAATGACCTCCTAATGCAGTAGGAAACAAAAATTCGTGGCTCTGAGCTCAACTGAGACAGAATACATGGTCGCAAGCACAACTTCGTGCGAGGCCATATGGCTTAGAAAACTGCTTGTGAACCTATTCAGAAGAAATATGGAGGCGACCAGGATCATGTGTGATAATCAGAGTTGCATCAAGCTCTCTGAGAATCTAGTGTTTCACGATTGGTCAAAGCATATTGATATCCAGTGTCACTTTGTTAGAGACTAATTCCAACGAGGAGCTGTACAGTTGAGTTACACTCCTACAGGAGAACGGGTGGCAAACATCCTTACCAAGGCCCTTGGAAGAACCAAGTTTGATTATTTCAGGGAGAAGATGGGGATGATAAAGAATCCATTTCAGTAGTAGAAGTGTGTATGCGGTTGTAGTGAAGTAGCAGCGAACAGTAGCATGATGCAACATGATGAGAAGGAGTTTGCAGTGTAGATGCAGTCTTGGGAAGATGGACCAGCAACAGTACGGATGCAGAAGGAGCTGTAGTACATATGTAGCAGTGGCAGTGATAGAGACATGGGCAATAGTACATGATGCAACAATGCAAAGGATGTTGAGCAAGGAAGCTTAGCATCAGCACAGGTACCGATGCCGTATGATCAGAGTAATGCTCATTGTGGAGTATTACTAGAGCACAATCCTTGCTAAGTGGGAGTGTTGATTTGAGGTAGCATCGGATGTGCTTTAGCCTTGAAAATTGTTGGAGAGGCTAAAGCACATGAGATCTCCAAGACCTAGAAATGGTTTGGGCTGATTCTAATCGGTTTGGGAGATATTAAAATAATTAATATTTTTAATGGAGTTCCTAAGTCTAAACTTAGGAAAAATAAAATATTAATGGGTATTAATATAAAATTGGGTTATAAGGTTCCAAAAGTCATGGATTAAGTCAAATCTAATCTTAGCCGTTGATTAGAGATTTAATCTCGGCCGTTGGAGGACCAACAGGAAAAGTATAAGAAGAGGCTTGAGGGTTAGTTGGAGAATACGCTGAGGGAGACTAGTCAGTTCGATTTCTTGAGCAGGGTTAGCTGAGAAATTCGAGCTAGTGGTTTGGAGAGCAGCAGGAGATAGCAAGTACGGAACAGAGAGTCGGGAACAACACTAGGAGAACAATGCAGAGGTTGGAGACGTTGACGCAAAGGCTGCAGACTGCGCAATCACTAGAAGGCCTGCGTGGGTGACGCAAAGAGGCCCAGTGCTTATGCAGAGAGGCAGGGGCTGATGGAGAGGGTCATATAGGTTGACACTGAGACTGGGGGAAGTGCTGAAGGATTTTCTCTCTGTTGGGTAAGCCAGTTTGGCACCCAGTTGTACTGAAGATTTGCTTAATAATAATATCCTCCCTTGCTGCACCGGTTTTCCCACATTGGGTTTTTCTGGGCATTGATTGTCCAAAATATTTGTGTCGATGTGTTAATTCTTGTGCATGTGTTTGTTTCTGTATTATGATGTGATATGTGCAGCATAATTTATTTTAATGTTTACTGAAGGACTTTCATAAATAACTTATCGGGAAATAAGTAGGTAAAATGAATTAGTTGTTGCAGTGATAGAATTTTCACAAAAAGTTCCCTATTCTCAATCTTTTCAATAGCAACAATTAGCTGATAACTAATACCTTTAATCCTGGGCAGGCCATCTTTCACTGAATTGCCTTCTGCTGTCTTCAAACTATATAATTAGGTCCTGGAATAAGGAATCCTTTTCTCATTAGAGTTCTTGTATGGTGCCTTCAATGTGTATCTGGCATTCTGGGACATCTTTACATCTTGCATTTGTGGTATAAGACTATCTGTTATTGACATACCAATAATGTCCAATGCTTTGCTATCTTTGCCATTATAAACTTATTCACCTGCATCATTGGGTCATTGTTTCTTGTTTGTCTCCATTGGCAATATGTTACTAGAAACAGCCCTATATGGCACATTTCCTATGGGAGATGTGTTACTGAGATGGTGAATGGGTTGTCTCTTGGCTGTTTCAGCCTCTTCTGCCCCCCTCCCTCCACTAATTTTTATTTCTCTTCTTTTGATATTAGTGGTTCCTATGGGGCCTATTAATGCTTGAAACTGGAAGGGTTTCAAGATAACTAGAGAATCTACATTGGTACCTTGTACAATGTTTTTGCACTTCAGGCTACTGCCTGCTAACCTTGGGGGTGATTCCCTATGCAACTTGAAATGAAGTATGAGTGCTAGAGACCAATGAATGCTTCCCAACTGTGAAAAGTACTCACTGTAATATAAAAAGTCAGACCTGCTATATGCAATAAAATGAATCAAATGGCTAACAGTAATGCAGATTTACACCTAAGGATGAATTCTTCCATGGGGACTGTGTAAATCTGTGGTCAGAACGCAAAATCCTGCTGTTAGAATTGGAGATGTGTGTGTGGAAATACAAAAGGCAACAAGTTTAATGACTGAAAGCATGAATTATGATCTTAGCACCCTGAATTCTATGGGTTATGGAGTTAGAAAATGGATGAAGAGGGAGTAATTCTTGATGTTAATTAAAAAGAGTGTAGTAAAGCAAAAGATACATTTAACAAGTGAGATATAGCCGCCAAATAGATGTTACTTTCATTTCAAATCTGCAAGCCCTGGAAAGTTTGGGGGATATTAACTTCAACTATAAAGCACCCCATGGGGTGCCGAACCAACATCTGAAGCACCTTCTCATAGCAATGTTCATGGATGAACTGACACTAACAAGGTGGGAGCAGCCTATACTTCAACTGAAAACATGATTTTTCACACTCCAACCAGATGTTAGGAACATAAATATATATATAAAATAATATAAACAATAAACACTAATGATTAATAAGTATAATTAATAATTATGAAAGGACATTTCTCAAACGCCATGATTATTAATGAAAGTGCATTTCGCTTAGGTATATATATTGGGCCCATTTGTACTATCGTATCAATTCAATTCATACTCATACATTTATATATATTATTATTTTATGCTAATGTATATTTTTATTCCAAGTGTTTTGGATACTTCATTGGTGAGCCTCCCTTTTCTATTTATTTATTTTTTTAACATTATATATATTTTCTCAAATTTTTGTTTATATATATATATATGTCTTATATTTACTTTATTTTTAATTTATAATTATAATACTCCTTGTTTTAATGTATATATTAACTTTTTTATTTTATTTTTCTTAATAATTTTCTTAATAAATTCTTTTTTTTTTTGTTTTTCTAATTTTTTTTTAATATATATATCCTGACTTGCCGAATCGGTAACGCGCCGACTCTCGTATTCGCATGACATGGGGTCAATCCTCAACGACTGCCAATGTTTTAAAACTCCGACTCCGACTCCGACTCGGCCGAGGATCGACTCCGACTTCGACTCCGAAACGGTAATGACTCGGCCGACTCGATTTCAATGACTCGGTCGTTGTAAAAAATACATTAAATATTTATTTTTTATTATTAAAAAACATAATTTTAAATATTTTAAACATAATTTTAAAGATTTTCATTCATGTTTCCAAACACATAGCATTATAATATAGATGGAAGACAACATATGATCAAAGTAGGCTCATGAACCAATCCACTATATCAAAATGGTACCCAATGGCAATACATAGTCAACTGTCATACATGATCAAAGACTCAAAACAAAATACAAATAACCAAGGAGGCTAGAAATGGCCTCTACAACAAAAGTAAACTGTGATGGTGACCAGACTGCAATACTAGTACTACTGGGCCACTGGCTAGTAGCTACTGCCAGAGGAGCCAAGATCATCTCGACCAATCTCTGGATCATCATCATCAGAGTCAGACAAGGGGCCCCATGGCTCCTCCTCATCATCATCGTCTCCAACTGCAACTGTAGAAGTGGTGCCAGTACCACTAGCAGGCTGTGCAGCAGATGCAAGCTGAGATAGAGTAGATATGCGGCTGCGCTTCTGTCGTGGCTGAGCAGAGGAAGCACCTACAACTGGAGTCCTTGCTGGCTGTGAGACTGAGGCTAGTGGATTGGGATCTGCATTCAACTGAACAGGCTGAAGTTGAACAACATGTTCAAGTTCAACTGATGTCTCCATATCTATATCTACATCAAGATCCTCATCAGGATCAAACTCTGGTGGACGACTCTCCACTACCCAATCTGATGTTGGATCAATGTCTTCCAACACAATGGGATCTGAATCAGGTCTTTTGTTCAGCAATTGGTTTCGTCTGAGCCGAAGGTTGTATTGGACAAAAACTAGATCATTCAATCGTTTTTGATCCAAACGGTTTCTCTTCTTTGTGTGAATCCTCTCAAAGACAGACCAATTGCGCTCACACCCAGATGCACTGCAAGTTTGACTCAAAATACGAATTGCAAACCTTTGCAATTCAGGGCACTGGCCACCAAAGGCCTCCCACCATTGTGCTGCAAAAAACATAGGAGTGTAATGAATTATGAGTTAGATGAAGGCTGAAGCTCAACAAAATTACAAATTATATCTAACTTTCAAATTATAAATGATTTAACAAACTTTAATAAAAAAAGTAAAACCATTAAGAAATTGAAAAATGAAATTTTTGTTTACCTGGCTCATCTGCTTCTCTTGCAATCTTTGCTAGGTTCTTCCCAAAGGTACCTGTTGCATTGCTGAAGGAGGTGACCTGTCGATGTATCTCCAGCTGATCAGACTCCGATGGGATCATTCGTTCAATGCAATCAACCAGTCCATCTCTGACCTCCCCCCTCAAAGCTCCTGACTCCTTAGCTTTATAATGATACCGTGGGACTCAAAACCAGTGTATGATTGTAGATAAATTTTGTTATGCTTTTGGCATGATCTACAATGTTTTTGACCCAATCTAATTTTCCAGTATCCTCAAGCATGAGGTCTATGCAATGTGCAGCGCATGGGGTCCAAAAGATGGTCTTGTGTTTTTCCTCTAACAGTTTACCAGCAAGAACATAGTTAGAGGCATTATCTGTGATGATTTGAACAACATTAGCCACCCCCACCTCCTGAACAACCTGATCCAATAGCTGAAACAACAAGTGGCCATCTTTTACCTTATCAGATGCATCAACTGATTTTAAAAACATGGTTCCCAGTGGGCAGAAGACAAGAAAGTTTATGATGGTACGGTTTCTTTGATCAGTCCATCCATCTAACATGATGGTACACCCTGTTCTTGCCCATGAGTCCCTGAACTCTTGCAAATACTCATTAATGGATTGAATTTCTTTCTGCAAACGAAACCCCCTTAGCTCATGCATAGTAGGGCCTTTGAAGCCTTTTCCAGCAGCATGTATGGCATCAAACATAGGCTCATAATATGGTGAACGAGCAGCATTAAAGGGGATATCAGCATCATACCACTATCTAGCTATGTAGTCACAAGCAGTCTCCCTCAATTCTTTCTTCCAATGGTCATCTAAAGTGGGCTGAATTTGACCTTTACTAACTTCAGGACCATGTGCATCTGATGGAGAGGAGGGAGTGAAATAACTTTTGATAGTCACATCACCCTTTTTCAAATTCATTCTACCCTTTCCCTTATCTTGAACAGAACCAAAAGAGGGAGGAACATAACGGAAAGGGTTGGATGTCTCAGTTTGAGGGATAGAGGAAGAACCCTCAAAATCATAGTGGGGGTTGGTAGCCATCATTTTTTGTATCTCCCTCTTCCTCCCAATTTTAGCCTCTATCTCTTTTTGCCTAGCCTTATCTTCTTTAAATTTCTCAAAGCTGGCCAACAAATTCTTTCTAATCTCCCCAATTTCTGGTGAGGTACATGGGGTAATTTGGCCTCTAATCCCTGCCAAGTGTTGTTTCAGCCTATTAATGCCCCCAGGATCTTCCTTAATTTTCCTATGGCAAAATTTGCAATGCATTTGACTATCAACCATTTCAACATATGCCCAAGCAGGATCTTTTGCTCTAGGTGCCATTTTTTGACTAGGAAAACAATCTGAAAATGAAAAAAAAAAAATTGATTCAATGTTCATTTATTTGACAAAAAACACTCTCTAAGCTTTCTTGATATGCACCTAAAATTTACTAAGCAAAAACAGATTTATAGAGGTGGAAAAAAATACATCCAGGCACAAACTGCCTCCTCAAGCTTGCTCCAAGAATCAGCTCCTTAATGCTGCTCCAAATGGCTGCCCAAGAAGCTCCTCACTCCAGCTACAATGCTCCTCCAAGACTCCTCACTGCTGCTCCAAAACAAGCTCAAGAACTACTCACTAATTCTCAAAGAAGACTCTCACTCAAATGCATAAGACTGCTGTGAGTGAATGAGAACATTTGGGTGTCTTAAATAGGGTTTGGGAGGGGGAAATGGACCCCAAAAACATTTAGCAAATTACTATAACACTTTGGAATCCATAAACTGCATTAAACATTTGAAAAAATACCAAAAAAATGATTTTTTTTTATGTTTTTACGCTGCCCAGCCGTCCCCTTGTGACTCGGCCGAGTCATATCGGACCCGGCTGGGTTGACCGAGTCACACATGACTCGGTCAACCGGACCGGTTACTTGGCCGGGTCAGTCCTCAGGCTATTGAAACGGTTCGACTCGGCCGAGTCGGTTTCGAAACAGCCGGTTTGTAAAACAGTGACGACTGCTACTATAACCTCCAGGTGCAACCGCACCACCCCCATGCATGACGCATGGGTAAGTCGAGGCTTGAACCTGTGACCTACACAGCGACACAAATGCCTTAGTAGTGCGTTCGCTGGCCAACAAGCCACACCCCTAGGGGCTTATTTTTAATATATTTTCTTTAGAATATCTATATATATATATATCTATATCTATATATATCTATATCTATATATATATATATATATATATATATATATATTTTTTTTTTTTTTTAAATCAACAATTGATTCTTTTTGAATGTTGAAATATAATCATTTTTATTTATAACTTATATGGCCAAAACCCTGATGATGAAACATGCAAAATGGAGAAGCTACAAACTTTGTGTAGGGAATTGTTTCGATCACAACGACAATGAAGTTGATAGAGAGTTGATGGCCAAAGGTCGAATGTGATTGACTCTATGCAGCGGTTGAGCGGCTAGAGGGTCGAACAACTCTGATACTAATTTAAGGAACAAGGTTCGTACATGCAACAGGATATTCAGAACACTTGGAATATGACGACATCCATTATATATATATATATATTGATATATTGAATAGTTTATAAAAGAATTGATATGAGATATTATGAAATTGTTACAAATGAGGGTTAGCTTATATACCTAGGTGGGTGACCCCTTATGAATGGTCATGTCCTTAGAGACATGCCTCTTTAGTAACTAATTATTATTTAATTAACTATTATTATGACTATTATTTATTTATATTATTTAAACTATTTTTATATTTTATATTCATAAGAAATGGATAAGATATTTCAGCAAGAGAGACAAGAAGAGATTGATCTTACCATAGGATGTTTTTCTCCGTTGCAACTTCATATCATTTATTGTTGCACGATTAACTTTATTTATATAGATGTGTCGATCTCTAGCTCAAGGGTCTCCAATGGGGTATGTGCCTCCTAGTTTAGAGAAGCATAAAACCACCTTGTTCGTTAAGACAAAGGAGGAGGTGGATAAAATGCTTGAGCCTATTAAATCAACATGGCCATCATCTGGGGTTAGTATTGATTTTGATGGATGGACAAATGCAACATGACATCCGCTCATCAACTTCATGGTGTCTTCCTTGAATGGACCAGTTTTTTTGAAAGCAATGGATACTCTTGGAAAATACAAAGATGCAGAATATATGGATGAGTTGTTCATTAAAGTTATTAAAGGTTGTTCATTAAAGTTATTAAAGATGTAGGTGTTGATACTTGTGTGAATCATTATAGAAAATGCACCTGTTTGCAAAGTTGCTGACATGATTTGGGAAGCTAAATATCCCCAAATATATTGGACACCTTGCATTGTCCATTCTTTGAATTTAGCACTTAAATATGTTGTTATTGATATGACATGGATTGCAAATCTTACTGAGGATGCATGCCATATGCTCAATTTTGTACAAAATCATACCAATGCCTTCACAATCTTCAAAGAGTTCACACATCTATCATTGTTGAAGATTGTAGATACACAATTTGCCCCTATATTCATCATGCTCAAGAGGTTGAGGGAGCTTAAGACTGCTTTTGGAGGGAGGTTAAGACTGCTCTTGGGACCATGGTTATTTTAAAGTTTTGGTTTTTTTGGAGAAAGACATATCAAGTAACCACAAAAAAAGTCAAGGATATAGTGTTAGATGATGCTTGATGGGAGAGGGTAGATCTTACTATTAATATCACAGACCCTATCATTACTTTGTTGCAATTTGCAAACACAAACCTTCCCATCTTAGGAAAGGTTTGTGAGGGGTGAGATTCCAGGATTGAGTTTGTGAGGACCATTACTTTTCAGAATGAGTGCCTTGAGTATGAAACATTAGTGGAGGGCTTTTTCACAACCATATAGGATATTCTTTTTAGCAGGTGGGACAAGAATTGCACACCTTTGCATTGCTTGGCTCACTCATTGAATCCAAAATACACAACAATGAGTGACTCAATGGTGCCTTCACGTAGATTCCCTCCTCACATGGATGTTGAGATTTCATTAGGATGAAGGATGCATTTAGACAAATATTTTAGGATAGAGCATCCCTTGATGAGGTGGAGGATTCCTTTGTAGAGTTTTCCACTTGCATTTGGGAGATTGGCAGGGTATGATGGGATCAGAGGTAGGGGGCCTAAGAAGCCCTATGCTTGGTGGGAAATTCATGGGGCAACATGTTCTCTTCTATAGTAGTTAGCCATGAGGCTCCTCTCTTAGGTTACTTCATCCTCTTGTCGTGAGAGGAATTGCAACAGATATATGAATTTGTATAATTTGAAGAAGAGCAATGACAATGGTGTATGTGCACACCAACGTACCTTCGTCTTATTTATAGGAAGAGGGAGAATTGGTTGAAGGGAAAGAGAAAGATATGGGATGTGTTTCTTAATGACATGGGTTTGGACAACAATGTTGATTTGGCATTGGCCAACTTGGATCTTAATGAGCCAATGCTAGAGCCTCTCACTTTTGATGATGGTGATCCTCCTAAGGGGTCATCCTCCACACTAATAGATGCAAAGATTAGCTTGGATACTCAATAGGAGGATGCGAGAGAGAGCAGTGGTGGTAGTGATGCTAATTTTGATGTTGATGAGCTATAGCCTATGAGATTCTTCCATCCTGATCTACTTTTCTAGTATCTACCCTATTTTGTATTTACTATTATCCGTTGGCATTCCCACCTATAGTAGCAATGACTCAGTGATTTAGGGCTTAGTATCTATGTAATACATTTTGATTTTGATGACTTAATGACAAAATTGCAGTTTACAGTTTTAATTTCTTGTGTTTGTCAATTTATTGTCATTGATGTAGTAGTAAATACTAGCTGTATAATTGATGATTGTATGTATCATGTATGATTGAATTTGTATCATCATCATGCAAATGTTTTAGTTTCTAAATTGAATCTTTGTATATATTTCATTTTTTGTGTAATTCACTAACATATTATATTCTTAATTATCTATATATATATATATATATATAATATATATAGCCTTATAGAGTATCTAACTTGCTTATTTTTATATTTTTAATTTTTTTTTCGCCATGTCACATGTCAGATACTCACATTTTTGTGTCCTCCATGTCCCGTGTCCTCGTGTCATGTAACTTGGATTTCTACAATTATGAATCCTGTTATTCTCTGGTCGCCTTTCCACTTTGGGAGTGCCAGAGGACCTACTTGAGAAGTGTTCCTGGCTTGCCAGAAATATCAAGCCAAAGGATCCTGCAAGAGAACCATTTTTGAACATCACAAAAAACATAAATTAAAACATAAAAAATGCAAACGTGGTTCCTCAAAACTTGAAATTTTTCCTATAGAGTAGCTTCTCCCTCAATCTTAATCACTGTTTTAAGAATCGGCCGACTTAGAACTGATTCAGTCGAGTTGGTCCAAGTCAAGCCCTCACCGGGTCAACTCGGCCATCAAACCGGTTTGGCTGGCCGGGTTATTACCGAGCCAGCCAGGTTGTCTAACAACTCGGCCGGCTCGGTAACAGTGGCCTGAAAACTAAAAAAAAACGATTTTTTGTTACTTGCTTTTTGGTGAAGAGATTTGTGTTAAAAGCTGGAGGACACATGACTTCCACATTAGCTGACTGTTTTCATAGGTTGTTTACTTGTTCACACGGCTTCCTGTGGCATGAATCTTTAAGTGCTTGAAAATAGAAATTGATGAGTTTGGCACTGGTAATTTGATAGGATCTAATGTTGTGAACTTTTTTGCCAAGAACATGAAATCTCCTGTAAGAATGGAGCAAGACATCTGTTGCCTTCATTGTATAAAATTCCTCAAGGAACAATGTTAATTTCTAAGTAAACAATGATACTATCTGAGAACCATGTAATAAAGAGGGCACATGAAATTAAAATGTTGATCAGACATGTGATCCTAGACTCCTAGTTAGAATGTTTATAGGTGCAATTCTCTCTTGGAAGATGGTAGTTTATCTTTATACATATTACAAAGTTGATGGGAACAAACTTGAAGTTGCCCCAAGGGATCCTAAAACTAGAGAATAGCCACAAAATATTCTATGGGGTGTAGATGGTTCTGTCATGACTGCATTTAGATGTGGATGTAGAAGTTTTGGCGTTAGGGATCCTATATCTTAATCTGTGTCACATACAATTGCTTTTGTAGTTCTTCTCCTGAATACATCTATTAACATCCACCTTGGTGAGATGGTGTAAGATGCTTGGTGAGGGTACAAGATTAAAAATGAGTTACAAACTATGAAGCATGTAGATATGCTACTAGTGGTTAATCCGGATGATCTTGGCTCCTTTAGCAATAGCCACTAGCCAGTAGTACAGGTACTGGTCAAAGTTTACTTTTGTTGTAGAGGCCATTTCTAGCCTCCTTGGTTATGTGTTTTTGTTTTGATCTCTATATCATCATCATGTATTATTGGACAATGCATTGGGTGCCATTTTGATATAATGGATATATTCATGAGCCTACTTTGATCATATGTTGTCTTCTATCTATATTCTAATGTTGTGTGTTTGGAAACATGAATGAAAATCTTTAAAATTATGTTTTTTATAAAAAAAATATTTAATGTATTTTTTACAACGACCGAGTCATTGAAATCGAGCTGGCCGAGTCGATACCGAGTCGGAGTCGACCCTTGGCCGAGTCGGAGTCAGAGTCGGAGTTTTAAAACATTGATCTTAAATAGACATAAATGAGTTTTTCACAACGGTTTGCATCTCTGAGTTCGTTAGAGCCTTTTGGAGTGAAATTTGTTTAGAGATTTGAATTTGTTTCATGGGTTGTTTTCACAATATATGTATGTATGTATTTAATATACCCAACTTCTCTGTATCTCGATCTGATCTTGCGAAAATCCAACAGATTTGCGTTTGTATACATTTTCACTCAACTTAGCTAAAGAAACCAGGAAAGGCCAAGAATTTGGAAAATGGATCAAAGAGTTTGGACATGGGATTGAGGGCTGAAAAGTTATTACATGGAAGAGTTGATTAAATATAAGATGAAGCAATGCCAAGTACATTAATTTCACACTGCCAAGGAAGAGAGGACTAGTCAAAGAGGTGAAGCTCTAGTGCCCCTGCTTCAAACATTGTAGAGGATTATACAGAGGGTGAGGGCAATCTACTGTTGAAATTTGATGACTAAAAAGTTTCTTGCAATCCCAACCTGGTTTTAATTTCACTTTATCACTCCCATTCAGTTAAATGTCCTTTCCCATAAACATACATTCAACATATAGAATTCTGGAAATGAAATTTCTAGATTAAAACACAACACATGCTGAAAATAAATATGGACATAAACAGACCAACGACACACATAAAAATACACACAGATTTTTGTGAGACCCAGGCAAAACCCCTTCAATCTTCTCTAGGGAAAACCTGTTCGAGAGCTCTTCAAATATATCTATCTTTCAAGTTCAGGAAAAATACATTTTCACACAACAAAACAACAAAATACAACTTATCTCTTTAGCCCAAAACTCCTTGAAAATTGTGCCCACTTTTCCTCGATTTCCATGCCCACTTAAAGCTGAAAATATGTATTGTACGGATGCGGACTATATATACTGTACAATACTGATTCCGTACTGCTGTACGGACTGTATGGATTTTTCAAAATTTTCAAAATATTTTTTTCTCTAAAACTTTTCTCGAACAACGTGCATTTCACAACATTAACTGTATTTCATATTGTACCTTATGTTGACTTCTATGCCTTGATTTCCATGCCCAACTTTGCCCAGAAATCACTCTTTCAGCTTGCTGCAACAAATTTCTCCTTCAGAACTTTTCTCCAGCTCTCAGCCTCCTTTCTCCAATCTGCTCTCAAGGAGAATGAATGCAGTCTCTCTTTTCTTTTCCCCCTTTTGTTTCTCTAAATGACTTTTCCGCAACCCTAAGATCTAATGGCTCAGATTCATTTAGATCAAGGGATGAGAATAAATGTGCATTTAATTATCACTTTTTATTTTTTAACTCACCCATTAAATAAAGTACCCACATTGTACTTTATGTCTAAAGTCACTTTTCACTTTATAATTTAATATTGACTTTACCACTTATAAAGTCACACTTAGGAAAATAATTATTTTGGACACTTTTCCCTAGGTAGAGACTAACCCATGGGAAACCACTTGTCCAAGGTATATTAAAAATCAACACTCCCTCTTACCGAGGAAAGTGTTTCTCACCACACCCATCTTGTCCCTGAAATGGACATGCTTGCCTCTTGGCAAGGACTTCGTGAGAACATCGACCACTTGCTCAGCTGTTGATATATACTCCAACTTCACTGCCCCCTTCTGAACATAGTCCCTCATGAAATGATATCTGATATCAATGTGTTTTGACCTGTCATGAAACATTGGATTCTCCGTGAGTTTAATGCAACTTTGATTATCACAGTGAATAACCGTCGGTGTCAACTCCTGATCAAATAGGCCATACAACAACTTGTGAAGCGAAATGGCCTCACAACTAGCCTATCTAGCAGCCATATACTCAACCTCAGAAGAGCTCAAAGCAACTGGCTTTTGCTTTCGACTGAACCATGAGACAACTGCTGAACCCAATCTGAAGCAACTGTTAGTTTTTGGTAGCATCGGAGGTACTCTAGCCATAAAAATTGGTGGAGAGGCTAAGGCACATGAGTTTTAAAGAACCTAGAAACCGTTTGGTGAAATTCCACCCGGATTGTATTTTATTAATTAATTAATATTTTTAATGGAGTTCCTAAGTCTAAACTTAGGGAAGTTAAAATATTAATGGGCATTAATCAAAATATGGGTGAGAATGATCTAGAAGGCGGATCAAGTCATGTTTTAATCTTCGCCGTTGATTAGAGACTTAATCTCGACCATTGAAGACTCAATAGGAAAAGTATAAAATGGAGGCTTGGGGTTCATTTGGAAACACACAGAGAGATTGAGGAAATCGATTTTCTAAGGTGAGAAGTTCTCAGGAGGAAAACCGATTGGGGAGATCTTGTAGCTGAGGGGTAGTGAGAATCTGGAAGGACTTTTTGGAGAATACTGACAGAGAGGTGGAGAGAGTTTGCAGAGAGGCAACGTAGTAGCCGGGAGAGTTGACAGACAAAAGTGTCCTGTTACCCAGAATCTAGAACTGATGGAACAACCGAAACTGCTGGGAACTGCTGGAACAACTAGGAGAGCTGACGCAGTAGCTGGGAGAGTTGACGCAGAAAAGCTGCATGTCACGCAGAATCCAGAACTGTCGGAACAATTGGAACTGTCGAGAATTGCTGGAATTGTCGTGAATTGCTGAAACTGCCGGGAACTGTTGGAATTGTTGGAACTACCGGAACAGTTGGGAGAGTTGATGCAGAGCCAACGTAGAAATAGCTGGGGTTAACCACTTTTATGCCGGATCAACCAGAATTTTGCCTGGTGAAGTGAGGTAAAACTCACTCAGATTTTCAGCCAGTATTTTCTCTGCAAAGGAATGCTAGATGAGCATCCTAGTCTCCTACATAATAATAATATTTCTCCTGCATAATAATAAACCTTCAGAGCTGCTGCACTGGTTTTCCTGCATTGGGTTTTTCCGGGGACTATTGTGACCAAAAATAAGTGTCCTATGTATCTTGTTCTTTGCTTTGTTTTTTGTTTCATGAGATCAAATATTTAATTAGTGTAGGCTGCAGAAGTAATTTTCTTCAGTATTCAAAAGAATAACTTGATGAATGTAAATTTAAAAATCAAGTAGGTAAACTAGATTCAGATTTGCTGCAGTAGGGGTTCCTTCGAGCCTAGGAATTTTCACAGCAACACCCTGGAGTGCTTTACCTGTCAGAAGCACACCCTACCCAATCTGAATCTATGTAACCTGCCAACCTCACTCCATATCCCCGCCTACAGTCTAGACCATAATCAATAGTCCCCTGCATGTAGCGAAGAATGTGCTTTGCAGCTACCCTATGCACCCTCCTGGGCTCAACCATGAACTGGCTAAGTGTGTTCACTGCAATGCATATATTTGGCCTAGCGTTGACCAGATATATCAAGGATCCAATAAGCTGCCTATACAATGTGGGATCCACCAAACTAGGATCTGAAGCATGAAGCTTCTTCCAGTTGCTGATAATAGGTGTAGACATGGGTCTGCAGTCTATCATGTGAAATCTGCGCAATGCTTCCACAACATATTGCCCCTGCCCCATAAAGATATGCCCCTCCTCCTGCCACACCTCAAGCCCCAAAAAGTAATGCATCAGCCCAATTCCTTCATCTCGAACTCCATAGCAAGATCCTCCTTGCAACCACTAATCAGTTTCTCTGCCCTAGTAATGAACAAGTCATCAACATACAACACAAGAATGAACAGATCATCCCCTACAACAATGTAGTAGAGGTTTGGATCTACATCACTCTTCGTGAAACCCTTTTGCTGCAAGTAAGTATCAATCCTCGAATACCAAGCTCTCGGAGCTTGCTTAAGTCCGTAGAGTGCTTGCCTCAATCAGCAAACATGGGTCTCCCGCCTAAGTACCTCAAATCCTTGTGGCTGCACAACATACACCTCCTCCTCTATAACCGTGTTCAGAAAGGCAGTCTTCACATGCATTTGATTGGTATGTCAACCCATTTTTGCAGTAATAGAAATAAGGGATCGGATAGAAGTGTACCGATCTATGGGAGCGAGGGTCTTATCATAGTCAACTCCCTCTAATAGTGAGAACCCTCCAGCCACAAACCTCGCCTTGAACTTTTCAATGCTGCCATCTGCAACATGCTTGATCTTGTAGAGCCACCTGGAAGTCACAACTTACTTGCCCTTAGGCCTAGGCACCACTTCCCAGACAATGTTTTTAATGATAGAGGCATACTCCACCATAGCCTCTCTCCATACCTCCTAGCTGACAGCCTCCTCATAGCTAGTAGGCTCAAAGTCAACAATGCTGGTAGCCCTCAGGTGGCAAACTCTCCCTGTTCACCCTCTTCGGAGGACGAACAGACTCCGATTCCTTCAAGGTGTCTTGAAGCCACTTGGGCCTTCTCTTCCTTGAAGAAGCTTCTCCATAGGGAACCTCATCCTCTGCCCCCTAGTCTGGTGAACCTGAAGGTCTGCCAACTGACCCTGGTGTGCCTGTACCAGCACCTGTCCTTGAAGAACCCGTACTGACACCTGTGCCTGTGTCAACTGAAGTGCCATGTGAACTTTGTACTAGTGGACTCTCTAAAGAAGTGCTCGGTGAACTCACCACTGGTGCCCTAGACGTCACTGACACTAAAGTACCTCCTATACCAGTCATTCCAGAACCCTGAGGTCCTGATCCCTGTACTTGACCCCCTGCTGAGGAGAAGTCTGTGACTCTCTCTCTCATCATACTCTTGTGATCTTCAATAGGCCCTCCTCTCCTCAAACTTCACATCCCTCCTAATCACCACTCTCCATTTAGAAGGAATGATGATCAGATAGGGCTTCGAAGTCTCGTTGTATTAAAGATACCCTTCTCTGCCATGGGTTCCAACTTTGTTCTCTCCTCCTCGGGGATATAAGAATATGTGAGACATCCAAAGATACGAAGATGTCCCCCATGAGGCTTCTCTCTAGTGAAAGCCTCCTCTGGAGTCATATTCCCCAATACTCTATGAGGACTCCTATTTTGAAGATAAACAACAGTATTGCAGGCCTCAACCCACAAAAACAAAGGTAACCCTTGATCATGAATCATCGCTCTATCAGTCCCAACAATAGCTCTGTTCTTCCTTTCAGATACCCCATTCTGTTGGGGGTTGGTTGTAAGGAACTGTGAACTCTCTCCTAATGCCCTCCTGTGCATAGAAGTCAGAAAACCCACCATCGGTGTACTCACCACCATTGTCTGACCTCAAGACCCAAATGTTCCTACCTGTCTGCTTTTCCACAAGAGCTTTGAACTCTTTAAAGTGACCGAAAACCTCACCCTTGGTTTTAGGAAATATATCCAAGTCCTCCTAGAGTAGTCATCAATGGATATAACATAATACTCATAGCCTCCCAAAGACACATGAGACATACGACCACTAAGATCAGCATGAATCAAGTCTAGTATACCTATAGATTTGTTGTCGCTCGCTAGGAATGGTAACTTGGTGTACTTGCCCAAAGCAGACCCTTTGCAGACCTCATAATGCTCGACATGAAATCAGGAACTCTAGTAGTGATCTCCCTTAGTACTCTCAAAGCTCCATGATGCATATGCGCCAAACTTTGGTGCCATTACGCGCACAAGTCTTTACTGCTGGTGGTACTAGTGTGAGTGCTACCAGATGTGCTACTCACCAATTCTCCTGCTGACTGAAAAATGAACCTGTATAGTTTCCCAGAGTAGACTCCAATCACATGGCCGAAGTGATGGAAGCTTCCCCAAGGATGCATCAATACCTGCCCTCTTGAGAAAGTGACGTCAAACCCCTTCTCCTCCATAGCAGACACTGAAATGAAGTTCTTCTTCATCCCCGGAACATACAAAACATCCATGACCTTCAAAGGAGGCAAAGACTCCCTCTCAAAGGTCACAGTCCCCAGACCAACAACTCTCATAGTGCGGTCATCCCCTAGTACAATCTCAATGTCAAGTGCCTTATTTGCAAGCTCTAAAAAGAACTCCTGTGCACCTGTCATATGGCGGGAAGTCCCGCTGTCTATGTACCACACGTCGGATGATGTACTCCTACTAGATGTAGAAGTAATAAATGCAAAGTCCTTGTTAAACTGTGAAGCAAACTGCTCCACCTCTGTTGAAGTTGCAGTACCCTTCTTCCCCTTGTTCTTCCTCTCAGGACATGTAGCAACATAGTGTCCCATCTTCTGACACGCCCAACATTTGACTTTGGACATATCCGTATCTTTCTTCTTCTTCTTCTCCTTTCCCTTAGCCCCATCTGTTGAGGCCCCTTTCTTGGCCTACCCTTTGTTCTTCCCCCTAGCTGTCAAGGCTACATCCTTGCCATCTGCTATCTTCACCCCACCATTGTCAGTCTTCTGTATCTCATGCTGCACACAATCATCCCAAAATTTGTCCCAATTGGGAAGATTCTCCCTAGAGGTAACAACATCTCCAAGGACCTCCCAAGACTTAGGAAGTCTCGCTTCAACTATCCTGAGTCCTGACTAACTTTGTGGGTGCAATTGCCTCACCAATAACAGTGAAATCATCACGTACTTGTTTGACCCTGCCAAGATAACGAATTGCACTTTTAGCCTTTGTCATCTTGATGTTCTTCAATTGTTATTTGAGTACCATCTTCTTGCTCTCATTGGTACTTTGATAGAGAGTGCTTAGAGCTGTCCACATCTGATATGCATATGTGTTTCCTCTCACCTGAGGAACCACATGATCCTTTAGACTGTCCATCAAAATCCTTTTTGCCTTTGCATTATTTTTTGTGAATTCAACAAGTTCATATGCACAAGTAGGAGGTACAACCACTTGCCGCACTATGTCTCAAACTGCTGCCTCCTCAAACATTGTCTGAATTCTGTCCTTCAAAACAAGTTGGATATCCATCCAGTCTGTCCTCTATCCTTAAGAACATGGCCATGACTGCTGTCCAAAATTTACAAAACCAAGAAATAGTGAAATGAACTTTCCAAAACACCTTGCTGTCTCAAAAGTTCAGTCTGTGTGACATTTAACCTTGTTGTCCCAAAATATCGGTTTGTTGCCCAAACTGAGTTTGCTGTTCAAAAATTCAGTTTGTTGTCCAAACAATTGTTTGCTGTCCCAAACTTCTATTTGCTGTCCAAACTGCAATTTTCAGCTTGTAGCTTTGATACCATGTTGAAATTTGATGACTAAAAAGTTTCCTGCAATCCCAACCGGGTTTTAGTTTCACCTTATCACTCCCATTCAGTTAAATGCCCTTTCCCATAAACATACATTCAATGTATAGAATTCTAGAAATGAAATTTGCAGATTAAAACACATGGGACTGTCAATACACGTTGAAAAGAAATATGGACATAAACAAACCAGTAACACACATAAAAATGCACACAGGTTTTTGGTCAACTTAGACCCAGGCAAAACCCCTTCAATCTTCTCCGAGGAAAATCTGTTAGAGATCTCTTCAAATTTATTTATCTTTCAAGTTGAAGAAAAATACATTTGCAGACAAAACAAAACAACAAAATACAACTTATCTCTTTAGCCCAAAACTCCTTGAAAACCATGCCCACTTTGCCTCGATTTCCATGCCCACTTGAAGCTGAAAATATGTATTGTACGGATGTGGACTATACATACTGTACGGTACAAATTTCGTACGGATTTGTGTACTGCTGTATGGACTGTATGGATTTTTTATTTTTTTTTGTTTCTCTCAAAAACTTCTCTCGAACAACTTGTAGCTCACAACATTAAATGTTGTTCGTACTGTACTTTATGTTGTCTTCCATGCCTTGATTTCCGTGCCTAGCTTTGCCTAGAAATCACTCTTTCAGCTTGCTGCAACAAATTTCTCCTTCAGAAGTTTTCTCCAGCTCTCAGCTTCCTTTCTCCAATTTGCATTCATGAACAACAAATGCAGGCTCCCTTTTCTTTTCCCTCTTTTGTTTCCCTAAATGACATTTGGGCAACCCTAAGATGTAATGGTTCAGATTCATTTAGATCAAGGGATGAGAATAAATGTGTATTTAATTCTCACTTTTTATTTTTTAATTCACCCATTAAATAAAGTACCCACATTGTACTTTATGTATAAAGTCATTTTTCACTTTATAATTTAACATTGACTTTATGTTAAATTTTAGGTATGTTCTATGCTTAGAACAATTTATTTCAATTTTCATAGTTAGCTCTATATCTTTTCCATATTAGCAATCAAATCAACATTAAAGTAAACTGCATATAGAACGTAAACATAAATCGCAGAAGACAAGCTAAGACAAGAGGATACAAGATGTGGCACTAGCCAGGGACAAACCCCAATGTGGGGAAACCCTTGATCAATTCTTCTTAGTTGTTTCTTCAATAGTTCAGCAGATAGAGAGAGAGAGATAGTACATATACGACAGAAGTCAACACTTTGACTTATCTAAGTAAGGGCATAGCTCATCTCTATGTAGATGATACATGAGGTAGCTGAACTCAGTTGAAGACAAGCTGCTTCAATTGATTTTCCCAAGTGACTCCATCACCATGCTGCACCTATCATTGTGTTGCTCCTCATCATCATGCTGCACCTCACCGTGCTGCACCATGCTGCACTCATCATCACTATGCTGGACCTCATAACCATGCTGCACACATCATACTGCTGCACCTTATGCTGCCACTGTTGTCCCATGTGTCATTATTGCACCATGTTGCCACAACTGTCCCATGTGCCATAGCTGCACCATGCTAGCCACTGTTGTCCCATGTGGCATACAACTGTCCCACTGTTAGTGACATTGCAATTCCATGTTTGGCATACTGTTGTCCCATTTGCTATGCTCCAACAAGCACCATTGCCTAGCTGTCCCATTTGCCATGCTCCACCAAGCATCATATCCTTGCTGTCCCATTTGCCATGCTGCACAATGTCATTGCTGTCCTATTTGTTAGCATGTTATTGCACTGTCCCATCATTGTTATTGCGCTGTCCTATCATTGTGTTGTCCTATCATGCTGCTGTCCCATTGTTGTTGCTGTACCATGCTGCTGTCCCAATTGCAGCACCATACTGCTGTCCCGATTGCAGCACCATGCTATTGCTGCCATGTGCTTGCTGCACGTTGTTGTTGCTGTCCCATTGTAACCTACAGCAACCCAACAACCTTAAACACTGTTGTTCTAAGTCTGCTTTCACTGCTGTTTATATTGTGACTGGTTAGGGCATCTGGTCATGCTGCAACAACCCTTAACCATCCACCAAAACAACTCTTAATCTTTGCGGTCCTACTAAGGAAGAGTCCTCCACATACGTGTTGCTGTTCTGGGCACAAATCTAGCCCAAAACCTCTCCACGCTGTCCCTGTTTTGAAGTGGTTAGGCCTGTGGCCTACCACAGTCCTTGTTGTCACCTACAACCCATTCAAAACAGACTTCCCTTACCTTTTTACTGCACCAATCAGACCTGCGTTCACCCTTCTTCAACTCGGCCTCCAAGTTAAGCTCGTCGGCCCTCTAACAGCAACTCGGTTAGCCCTGAAACTGACCTTAACTCCTTCGCTACCTTGACCTCTTCTTGCTGTGGCTTATCCTCCTTCACGCACTAGGGCATCCTTAGGACTGCAGCTAGGGCATCCTTAGGATTGCGGATAGGGCTTCTTTAGGTCAGTGTTAAGGTAGCGTAGAGGTTCCTTCCATGGCTTCGCTGGCCTGTCTTCTTTGCTGCGGCTAGGGCAGCCTCCTTTCCTCCAACAGCTAGGGCTTTTTCCTCCTAGATTTCTCTCACACTAAAACCCAATACAAGTGGAGAGAAATCAAGAGAAAAGAGTGTGTGAAATGAACCTCAAGCCATCTCCTTTTATACTAAAACGTTGAGCACGTGTGTGGGTTATTTGGTTGTTGGCCGACCTTGACGAATTGTCTTATAACACAAATAAATTCATAACTCCATGAATACTTATCGGAATCGGATGGTCTTTAGATCAATCCTACAGCTCTCGAGGAGAGGGATCCAAGAAAAAATATCAGATGTCATAAATAAGATGACCCACATGGAGTTTGGCCCTAGTTGCCAATTTTAACACTTTACCACTTATAAAGTCACTTTCACTTTATAAAGTCACACTTAGGAAAATAATTATTTTGGACATTTTTTCCTAGGTAGAGACTAACCCATGGGAAACCACTTGTCCAGGGTACATTAAATATCAACATCTACAACCCAGGCCTATTGGAAAAATGTTTGATATTGGAGGAATTTAAGAAAACTGATAACATAGAGGCCAGGTGGATATATGCATGTGGCATCCCTTTCAGTGCTGTTCATTCAGCTTATTTGCAGATGGTGAGGGCCATGAATAATGCTTTAAAAGGTTATAGAACACCAGTTTTGAGAAGGTGAGAATCACATTGCTTGGTCAGGAGAGGGCCTTGGTGGAGAGGTGTTTTGAACCCATCCAATAGTCTTGGAAGAGTTCAGGAGTTAACATTGTTTCTGATAGGTGGGCAGATAATGAAATCAGGCCATGGTGTCTTCTTCAACTTTAGCACTGGAGGCTGATCACACCTGAACATATGAAAGCATTAGATTTCATGCAACATTTGGTGTCTTTTTCTCCTTGTTTGACTGTGTTGTCTAATTAAAAGGCATGATTTGGCTATATATTACCTAAAAGAAGATAAACAAATACAATTTTAGGCTGTGCGATGGCTCATTTGTAGTGTGAATCTTGAATCATGAATATGTGATGGTTTATGTTTTTCTATGTAATTCTCGGCATTCCTTAATTCATAGTCACACATACATACACCCACCTGCTGCTTCCCTGTTCCCTTTAATATTTGTGGTGTTGTTTTTGAAACTTGTATCCATTTCCAAGTTTCTGGTATATTGACAACATGCCAAGGCTTTTTGATCGGTAGAGCATGTTCTAGCTTGAGCTTGAGCACTACTTAATTCTAGTCACTATAGAATAATTTTCCAATAAAATCCCGGAAGTTCTCCAATATGTTACTATTTTCAGGTATTTCCGCATTTGTTGTGTCCAAAACTCACACCTATTTCCACTTTTTTGGTAACTTAGCAATATTCCAAAGCTTTTTGATGACTACAATATTTCTGAGCTTCAACATCCATACATCATGATTCTTGTCATTCAATTTCTGGGAATCTGGAAATATAACTGAATTCTGTCCATTTACGTAGCTATTCTAAAATATTTTTCCAACAAAACCAAGACAATCTCCAATATCTAATTAATTGCATGTGGTTATCCCTTTTCCTTCATTAAAGGCTTGGTTTATTGTACCAATTCTTGGTAACCACTTTTTGATGGGATTGCCAGATCTTGCCTTATCAAATGAGTATTTTATACATTAAGAATGAATTATTGAATAACAAAATGCATGAAAAAGATACTTTTTCATAGGTCAATACGTTTTCTGACATGACAGTTATATCCGGCTCAAAGTAGAACTCAAGTTGTGAGTATTTTGTCCATTTTGTTATGGAACAATACAGCAGCTCATTCCTTGTAAAGTGGATTATAACACTAATTTAACGAATGTGCCTTGAATTAGTATATGTTTTAAGAAGATTCTAATGTTTGAGATAAATTGTAGTGCTGCTTTGTTTGTGATAAATTGTAATGCTGCTTTCAAAGTAAAATAGCTATAGTGGTAGCTAGTGGGTTTAGTTTCCCCCTCCACCCATGTTCTATTCTCCAGAGACATGTTAGCCGGTGTGGCAAAGATTTGAACATGTTGAAAATTGTGACGAGTAATTCCTATAAGCCCGAAGGGGGCAGGAAAATTTGAATATCTTGATATTGAGGTGAATAGTGGCAGCTGTTGTGATTTGATCCTGGGTCTTTCTCAGAAGAGTCCCCTGAAATTACCAATTCACCAGTTACCATTAAGAAAAGATAAATTGTAATACTGCTGTGTCTATAACTGAACTAAATGCCTTGAACCCCAAGCCAAATTTTGGCCTTTGACTCCTGAAGGAATGAATTGATGAACCCCAGTTTCATTTCTCCAGCTGTCGGAACCTCCTCTGTTATGTGTCTTTTTGATATCTTACAATGTACCTTGGAATATTTAATGAATGTGCCTCGAAGTAGTATACGTTTTTAGAAGAATCTAATGTTTGAGATAAACTGAAGTGCTGCTGTGTTTGAGATAAATTGTAATAGTGCTGTCTCTATCAAACCAAATGCCTTGAATTCCAAGCCAATTTTTTGCCTTGGATTCCTGAAGCATCGAATGAACCTCGGAATCAATTCTGCAACTGTCAGAGTCTCGTCTCTTATATACTGCGTCTTTTTGATAGCTTCTTCACCGAACATTTACATTCCAAAGCAATTGATTTTGTTGGTTGGATTGTTTTAAGCAATTATCTTAGCATTATTATGCCATTTCCTACAATGGCACTTGTTACATTTTAAATGCCATAACAATAATTTGTGGATAGTTGTAGTTTGGGCATCTCTTTTGTTTGTGTTTTCTTCTGGAAGTTTGTTTCTTTACATTAATTTCTATCTCTATGTTTGCCTGTGTTTGCAGAGGATGGGTAACATTGATGATGCTGTCCCATTTTTTGGACAAGGATTTAACAGGATATATCCTCTTTTCATGGTGATCTATACAATTTTGATAGCAAGCAATTTTTTTGATCGTGTCATTGACTTTTTTGGGAGCTGGTGGAAATTCAGATTTGAAAATGAGGCTGAGGATGCTGATGGGTTTGATCAATCCGGCACAATTATTCTTAAAAAAGGTAGCAGTGAATAGCTTCCTCTCTTTTTGTTGCTTCATGGCTTTAAGAAGAACATCTATTTCATGTCAAAATTTATAAGCATTGCCTTTCATTCTGTGGGGTGTGCTAATTTTTGGCCCATTGTACTGTGAGCAAACGTGAGGGTACACTCAGAAAACATATGTTTTCCTTAAAAATTATCTTGTGAATATTTGTTTCAATGTCCATTATGGTTTGACAACATACATTTTTGTGATCGGTTTGGTCAATCCAGCACCAACTATTCTTAAAAGCGTAGCAATGGAGAGCTTCCTCTCTTTTTTATTGCTTCATGGATCTAAGATTTCATGTCGAGAACTAATAAGCATTTCCCTTTAGTCTTTGAGGAG
The DNA here is from genome assembly GCA_031772625.1 of Pinus tabuliformis. Lineage (NCBI taxonomy): Eukaryota > Viridiplantae > Streptophyta > Pinopsida > Pinales > Pinaceae > Pinus > Pinus tabuliformis. The sequence continues at coordinate 2,065,760,451 of CM062816.1, forward strand.
TTTGCTAATTTTTTAGACCATTGCACTGTGAAGAAAACTGAGGCTACAGTAAAAAAATGTTTTCCTTGACAATTATTTTGTGGATATTTCTTTCCATTTCCATTATGGTTTGACAACTTACACTTTCTTATATTTCATCCCATACATAACTCATGATCCTTTGTTGTTAGACATGTAATTTTCTATGTTGTTGATTGGTTTTACATCATTGCCTAATTGGAAGTAGATTTCATGTATGAGTACCCTTCTTTATAGCGGTTTTCCTTTTAGTGCTAAAAGTGAGAAGCTTGAATACTTGAAATTATCTATCGACCACAAAGGGTCTTGTAGAGGTATGAGTTTCCCATTGCGAAGTAAATACAAGGCATGCTTGAAAACAAAAGAACTTTGCCTCATGCTCTTATCCCAAAGTTTGTTGGATGGGATATATGAACTTATTTACAACTTGTCATATCCCTTTTTCAAGTGATCACCGTAAGGGAACGATTGATTTAATAAGATTAAAATATGGTCAAGAGAATGGGGGGAATTTTATAAAGTCACATTATTATGTATGTACTTTCCCATGGTATTGGTACCCATGGTAGTGGCACCCATGGAATGCTTACCCATGGTGTTGGTATCGATGGAGTACTTATCCATGGGATTGGGATGGACAAAGATTATAAAAGGGAGGTCAAGATCATTCTTTAGGCATGTATGGATATCTCTTGGATTGTTTACTTTGGCTCTTGGAGCTTGCTTGAGGGCTTATAACCTTGAGCATGATCTTCTTTGCTGGAGAAATTACCCACCCCAGTTGATTAAAATAACTAGCCTTTTGTGGTCAAAGGCTCCACCCTAGCTAGTCTTGAAGGAGGATCCAACTGAGTTTCTCATTGGGCATCAACGAATTCATTGGAGGTGTTATTGTCAGCCATTTATATCTTCAGCTGTTTGTGCCATTTTGTTGGTGTCAAAACGGGTTCTCATGTATATTCAGATTCGTATTTAATATAATAAGGCTGAGTTCTCTACTTGTGCGTACTATCAAACAAGGGTTTCAAATTAATTTGTATCCAACATGTTTGATGAAATGTCGCTACATCAATAATTTGCAGAAATTCACTGGCAATGTCATTTTTCTATGAGCATTGTTAAAAATGTCTCGATGGTAATTGTGAAGTTTATTGCAAAATCTGGTTTAGGATATTACAGTGGTATTGAAGCTGATTTTCCTGCTAGCTTGAGGATTTAAAGGGTAATTTCATCAACATGGCCAATTTTATTTTGTGGGTGCTGAAACCTTATCTAGGGCTCAAAATATTGTCAAGCTGATTTGCTAGGCCAAGAAATACATAAACCCTAGCCGAATTTGTTTGCTTGAACCATTCACTTGTTGAACTAGGCAACTGTATAATATAAAGGGTCGAGTTTTCTTGAAACCCGATTGAAATCGCTCTATGGGCCTAAGCAAATGATGTAGCATATTAGGTTGTTGGGACGAGTCATCCTTTTTTGGTAGTAGCATGGCCAAATTGTTCATCATGGAGATATAAGTGATGAATGCTACAATGAGGACCCACATTTATATACCTAAGAAAGTGTCCTTTCATGACTAGGCATGTCTTTTAGACATGCCTTTTCACTTAACTTAATGACTATTTAACATAACCAATATTCAATTATTTAATATATATATTAATTTTATTTATCTCACTTGTTATGAATTATATTCATAACATAGCCCTTCCCTTCGGAAGCTTTGTCCTCAAAGCTTTAATGCTGTGGACTTTCTTCACTTACTGTCTGCCGCCTCAATGTATATAATCTGGATAATCTTGCCATTCTTTCGTCTTATAGCTCATCAGTGATATTCCCTTGAATTTTTTTTGTTAATAATAATATTTTTTTTACTGATATTTTTTTTTTAATTTATATAATTAAATTAATTGAATTTATAAAATTAATTTAATTATATTATTATCATTAATATGTTAACCCTCTATATTACATTATGTAATATAATTGACAAAGAAAAATCGACTTATGTGACCCGATGGTCACACGGTAGATGCAACGTTTGACCACGAACCGATGGTCACACCGTTTGTTGATTGGGTGTCACTCGATGGTGCAATGCTTTAACCATGTGCTACAGTTTGGGATTGGAGCGAATGACGTCGGGGTCGTTCACAGTGGCAAGGGTTCACCACGACGACCAGGAGTTGCAGGTAGCGGAGCACGGTGATGGAGAACCATGTGGGCAGAGATGGGTGACTTGCGAGCCATGGTAATTGACGGCAGAGGAGACGTATGAAAATTGGGTGACAGGGAATATGTCGGGACAATCGCTTGACGGCAAGGGCAACCTTTGTCTTAAGACGTGTGCATGTGGGGGTTGTCGGAAGTGGCCACAGTCTGCGGGAGCTGTCAGGGTGTTATGAAACCAGCTCACAAAAAGATAGAAAAGATAGATGAACGCCTTACAATTCAGCCTCTTTGAGGGGGCAAGCTCCTTTACATTACACAAATGAACAATTCTTGGATGTTACAAATGACAAAACCTCCTTTCTATATATAAGAGTCCAAGGGGTCACAATATAACCAAGCCGACTTAACAATAATAATATAAAGGCACAAAAATAACAATAGAGGGATTCTATGGGGCACAATAATAACAATATGGGGACAATGGGGGCACAACAATATTAATAAGGATACAACTACAATAGTAATGGGGGAATCACTAGTATTATAGGGACCTAACATGCCTCTCTCCTTCAAAAAAGTGTTGTCCTCAACGCTTGAGTAGTTCTGGATGCTTCTGTATAAAATTCTCATCCTCCCATGTGGAATCTTCAGCGGATAAGTTCTTCCACTTGATGAGATACTCCGAAATTGATCGATTTCGTAGCTGTCGAGTTCTTATTTCTGTGACTGCTTCTGGTTCCAATATAATTTTTCCTTCCTCATCAAGTTCTGGCAATATTGTTTGAACTGGGAGCTTGTCACCTATAACCTTCTTTAAACATGAAACATGGAAAACTGGGTGCACTCGAGAAGCTGCAGGAAGCTCCAATTTATATACCATAGTACCAATCTTTTGCAACACCTTGTATGGACCATAATGCTTTGGTGATAATTTATTATCCTTGTTAGCTTGCTTGAGGGACATTTGTTTAAATGGTTGTAGTCGTAGGAATACCCAGTCACCTACATCAAAACTTCTTTCGCTGCGATGTTGATTTGCCTATTGTTTCATTCTATTCTGCGCCAACACGAGGTTATCTTTTAAGAGTTGGAGAACTTGTTGCTAATGCTCGATGTGATGTTCCACTGTTTGAACCTTAGAATTTTCTCTTAAATATGATGTGATGGATGGTGACTGATATCCATAAAGTGCCATAAATGGGGTTATTTTTGTTGCAGTATGGAAGTGTTATACCACCATTCAGCCAGAGGCAACCATTTGACCCATTGTGTCTGTTTATCAAATACAAAGCAATGAAGATATCCTTCCAAACATTTGTTTACTATCTCAGTTTGCCCATCATATTGAGGATGATAAGATGAGCTATGAACTAACTGAGTACCAAGACAAGAAAATAATTTTGTCCAAAAATTTCCAGTGAAAATGGGATCTCTGTCACTTACAATAATCTTTGGGTTTCCATGTAGCTTTTGAATTGTTTCCATAAATGCAATAGAAATTGTACTGGCTTTAAATAGATGTGATAATGCACAAAAGTGTGCATACTTGGTAATTCTGTCAACTACCACCATGATGACACTCTTTCCCTCTTGGTAATTCGCAGATGCTTTATGGATGTGGGGATATTCCATTCCTTAATGGCTTTAATTTTGCAAGGGTCTACCTTAACTCCTTCATGAGATACAATATGACCCAGATATTCCACCTCTTGTACTCCAAAGAAACATTTGGATCTTTTTGCATATAATTGTTTCTCCTCCAATAGTTGTAGCACCCTGTCAACATGTTCAACATGATCCTTCCAAGACTTGCTGTAGATTAGTATATCATCAAAAAATACTAACACAAATTTTCTAAGGAAGGGTTTGAAAATGGAATTCATCAAACCTTGAAATGTAGAAGGTGCATTGGTAAGGCCATAAGGCACGACCAAAAATTCATAATGACTCTCATGAGTTCTAAATGCTGTTTTCGGAATGTCTTCAGTCTGATTTGACGATATCCTGAACGAAGATCCAACTTGGTGAAGTAAATTGAACCATGCAATTCATCCAATAATTCATCGATGACAGGAATGGGAAACTTATCTTTAATAGTGAGCTTGTTGAGCTCCCTATAATCCGGACACGTGCCATGATCCATCCTTCTTATGCACCAATACTGCTGGAGCAGAGAAAGAACTTTGACTAGGTTGAATTATACCAACCTCTAGCATTTTTGCAACCATACGTTCAATTTCACTCTTTTGGGCATAGGGATATTTGTACGGCTTGATGTTTGGAGGAACACTTCCTGGAATCAAATGAATAGCATGATCATGATCACGAATAGGTGGGAGACCTTTGGGAGTCTCAAATACCTTGGAATGATTGTACAAGACTTTTTGGAGATCTGGAGAAATAGATGATTTCGATGCGGAAACATCTAGCGAACATAATTGTGCAATTACACCTCGTTGTTCCCTTTTTAGAAGCTTTGTCATACCGTTAGAGCTAATTATCTTTCTTGGTTTCCCTGCAATACTCCTTAATTCAACTTCCGTTTCCTTTTGCAAAAAAATTCATGAAAAGTTCTTGAAAATTAAAAGATATTGTACCCAAGGATTGTAGCCATTGGACTCCTAGTACAACATCAGCACCTCCCATTGGAATGGAAAGCATTGGGCTATTCAATACATATTCTCCCATGGATAGCTTGATATTATGGCACTTTCCAGAGCAATTTATGGTTCCTCCACTTGCAACCATCACTTGACACTCTAGTGTTGGATATAGGAAGTAATTCAATTCTTTTGCTATCTTATAATGAATAAAATTGTGGGTACTTCTTGAATCAATCGGCACTGTTACCTTCTATCTTGATAGTTTGAGGAGTGGTAATTCCAGCCAATGCATTACAAGATATGGTCGGATTCATTACTTCTTTATCTAGGGTTTGTTCCTGGAGTATATCCTCTTCTTTTGACATTTCTTGTTCATTTTCTTCCTCCTCTTCACAATCTATGTAGAATAATTTCTTCTCAGCACACTTATGACCTTTAGTGTATTTGCTATCACAACTGTAACAAAGCCCTTTTGCTCTTTTTTCTTCCAATTGTTGTGGTGTCAACCTTATAGGTTGTGGAAGGCTAGGGGTAACAACACTTCCATCTTTATAGTTGTGAGTGGTAGGTTTTTTGGTTGCCATAATTTTGCTTTCCATTTTTCTTGCTAACCTGAATGCCTTCTCTAATGAATCAGGTTCCCAAAGGTGAACCTCATGTTGGATATTATCCTTTAAAGTCCTTATGAACACATCAATCCTATGCTCCTCTGGAATATCTTTTACTGTTATGTTCAATTTTTGGAAGTCCTCAATGTGCTCCATCATTGAACCCTTTTGTTTGAGACTTATCGATTGGCTAAAAAAGTGTTGCTTTTTGTATCCTCATAATGTGCTGTCATTTCTTCTGTAAAAATTGCCCAAGTGACAATTTGTTTACGAGAGCAAAGCCATCGATACCATACAAACTGATTTGGTTCCAAATATAAAGTTGCAATATGTACCTTTTGTGTGTTTTGCACATTATGGAGATCGAAAAATTGCTCCATCTGTAGTATCCATGTTGCGGGATCCTTGCCATCAAACTTCCTCATATCGATTTTTGGAATATGGTGGTTCTTTGATCAAACATTAGAGTCTATGAAATCATGATTAACATTTTCTCACCATGAGTTTCTTTTACTACCCTTTCACCATTAGTAAGCATTTCTTGCAGAAACTTTGTCAAATCCGTCTTCAAATCTTCCATGCCTGTCTTCAAATCGTCCATCTTATCTTCCACGTCATTCATCTTAGCTTCCAGCTATACATCTTAGCTTCTACATCTTTCTTTAAACCATCCATCATAGATTATGTTACTTTTTGTGTGAGTGACATTTGTTGCACTTGGTCTTGTAATTTTGATATATCATGTTGCATTTCTTCCTCTTCTTCATGAGTCATGCTAGAGGTTTCAGGTTGCTTACTAGGTGTTTGCATTTTTTTTCCTCGGGGCATCAGTTACGGATAATAATGCTTTACTATGCCCTTTGAATTCCTTCAAACTAATTTTTCAAACCAAGCTTATGCAAAAATTAAAAAAAACTACACACTTTTTTTCACTTTGTAGGAGTTCGATATTGAATCTGATGTATCTCTGTAATTTCGGATCATCTAGTTTTGAAATTACGACCTGTCGTAGCCTTCTGCGTCCTCTTTCCAATGCCACTAGTTTGATCAAATTTAGATTCTCCAAGAAAGAGTTATGCACAATCTCCCAAGATGACCTGATTATATACCTTTTCAGAAGAGCGAACTTGTATGAAGTGCCATGTGTCACTGTTTTGACCTTCGGATCTAAAAAATATACACAGGAAACTACAGTCTGTCCTCTTTCTGTAACTTCTTACGAAATTTTAATCTGATGCTCAAAACAAAAGTTATGAAGATTTTCCCCAGGTCACCTGTTTGGAATGTAATTTGGGAGTCTGCAAAAAGGCCAACTTCCTCAGATCATATCTCCGCAAATATAGCGCAAAAAGCTCTGAAATTTGGACCCGAGGTTCAGAACGATTTCAGCCCAAATGGGTTTTTTTTGTAGCGTCTGAAACGTCGCAGAAAAAAGTTATAGCGCAAATTCCACGATGACCTATTTGGAGCAGCGAAACCCTAGAATCCAAAGCTCTGATACCAAATGTTATGAAACCAACTCACTAAAAGATAGAAAAGATAGATGAACGCCTTACAATTCAGCCTCTTCGAGAGGGCAACCTCTTTTACATTACACAAATGAAAAATTCTTGGATGTTACAAATGACAAAACCTCCTTTCTATATATAGGAGTCCAAGGGGTCACAATATAACCAAGCCGACCTAACAATAATAATATAAAGGCACAAAAATAACAATAGAGGGATTCTATGGGGCACAATAATAACAATATGGGGACAATGGGGGCACAACAATATTAATAAGGGATACAACTACAATAGTAATGGGGGAATCACTAGTATTATAGGGACCTAACACGGGGGGAAAGCACAATGGGGAGGGGACGCGGAGCAGCGTATTCAGTCGGGAGGAGGAAGGCACCGGAGGCAGACAACGAAACCGTTGCAGCGGTCGATGGTGTCGGTATGTCTACGCAGATGCATCTTGACAATGTGGTATCGGTGCAACGACGGGAGGGTTGTTAGAACAGTTGCATTTGCAATGGTGCTATCTTGTCTTTCTAATTGCACACTCCACGATGGGCTGCCGAACAATACGACTGACTGCTTTGTAGCAATGGCAAGAATGGTGGCACAAGAAACTGTTCCACTCCACGCACTTTATACTGCTTCCTTGATATTGTCAACCACACTAAAACCCTTGAGGGAATTGTTGTTAGGACCAGCGGTCTTTTCCCCTGTAAAAGTGGGCATGTCATCTAGGAGAACAAATCCATCACACCCATTAACGAAGCAGTCGTGAAAATACATACAAAGGAGAGAGGCCGCAATCCTTGTATCATTTTGTAGGGCTTGCTGGATGACTTGCCCCACTGTATTGGTAAGGTTGGGGCATGTACTCTGGTAAAAGGTAGGGCTCAGCTGAGCATTGGGGCATTGAATGAATGCAAATGCAAATGCAATGCCTATAACATTCGCTGAACAAAATGCCATCATGAATCCTTTCATTGGAGAGTTGATTGTGGGATCCGATTTGCTTGCTTTGTTGAAATTGTAAACTTTGTTTACAAACACTGTGCAGCGAGCTCGCCCGATTGTATGACCACCTGACAAAGCAACTACATCAGTGACGGAAAGTCCCACATTTTGGAACTTCACTATAATTATGGAGATGTCGTCCGTAGGTGCAGCAAGGGCTGTGTTCAGAAGAGATTTCAAGAGACCCAGAGCAATTGCGTCCATAATCTCGACATCCACTGGAAGGTTTTCAAAAGCGGAAGATATTTTAAGATGTTGAATTATAACAGAAATGGCCCCCTCTTCAAGCATCATTTCTGTGTGCTCCTTCTTATTACCAAGAATTTCCTTTAGTGCTTGAATGGCTTCCACAACCTTTTCTAGTGTAGAACTAATTTTGACATAATTTCTAATAGTCTAGACAAGTTTCTTGATGCTTTCTTTGGGATCAATGTTTTTTGCTGATGCAACATCGTGGGAAGAATTTGTTGAAACAACCGCTCCTACTTTTCTCTTCTTGGGATTAACTACGAGATTAGAAGAAACAGATACCGATGCTTCCGGGATATCTACTTCTTTCTTTTTGCACCCATTGGCACGATCATCTTCCATGATTGATATTTGGGCTAAATCCTTGAAACAAAAAACATTAAACTATGCATTGCAACATGGTGGATATCCTAGGCCTTCTAAGTTTGCTACTAGTGGGCGCTCTTGCAGCTTCCACAAAAATTCGACCTCACATCTTTCTTGTTTCTCAAGACAATCCTCATCCACATCATCTTCATCTGGATCATTATCTTGGTCTACATAATCTTCATCGACATCATTTTCATCTAGATCATCATCCTGATATATATCATTCTCATCCACATCAAGATCAACTTCATCTGGATTTTCAACATTATAATCTTCTTGATCTATATCAGCTACATCAGAATCATTATCTTGATCTAGATCATCCTCATTCACATCAAGATCAGCTTTATCTAAATCCTCATCTTGATTTGTATAAGCTTCATCGGAATCATCATCTAGATCATTTTCCTTGTTATCGCTTTCCTTTCGACATGCTTTAACTTCTGCATATGATTTTTCTAAACGCTGAAATGCTTCTTGAATTTTACTAAAATTCTCCATGGATTCAGGACGTGAACGTAATGGCATATTGTGCGGCGAACTACGTTCAAAGACCCGCATGATTATATTGTGCGCCATGGCTCTGATACCACTGAAGCATAAAAATTGATAGCTTGTAGACTTGAATGTAAAAATACACGAGGTATTTAATAATAATAATTTATTAATATATATAAAATGTATAAGTGATGAATGTTACAGTGAGGACCCGCATTTATATACCTAAGCAGATGTCCTTTCGTGACTAGGCATGTCTTTTAGACATGTCTTTTCGCTTAACTTAATGACTATTTAACATAACCAATATCTAATTATTTAATATTTATATTAATTTTATTTATTTACTTATTATGAATTATATTCATAACAACCGAGTTGAACCTGGGTCACATTAGATCAAAGTTATGTGCACTAAGATCGAATATCTGACAAGGCAAAGTTCGTTATATACAAATTTCTCTCTTGTGGCAACGATGATAAGCTCTGAAAGGAAATATAGTAGTGTAAGAGCCACGTTCTTGGAGGTTGAACAATCATGTGGTAGTTTGTCACCAATCTGTGGGGGAATCGAGGACTTCAGATTCGCGGAGAGGCTGAGCAATGAGCTAGAGAACGAAAATTAATTTGTGCACAGGTGCATATCATTTTTGTGGCCATTGGCATAGATTGAGTTCCACATACGGGGCTGAGATCATGAGTGAGATGAGATTTGTACTCTGTAGTAGATTGGTGAAAATTATAAATACCACATTGTAGGCCACAAGTTCGATCAACTACAACGAAAACAATTTATCATTGACCTTGTGGTTAATAATGTAACTGGTTTCCATGTTAGACGTCATAGGTTTGATTGCAGCAGGATGGTGATGAGGAGTTGTTCCCCAAGGACTGAGGGTAGAACAAAGCGAAGAACACCTCAAGGAAGGAGAGTAGATCCCCAGCCATACATTGTGTTTGTTTGTGCATCAAAACATTTTTCCGGTCATTGATTGGCAGACTTCGAGGTTGTCACAGATCGACAAAGGAGCTCAAGGCCTTCAATTTTAACCTGAAAGAAAGGCTTGAATGTAACTGGAAATTGCCATCTTGGACTAGCTTTAACGGGCAACCCTTTGTAAGTTCGTTATAAAAGTTTTAATCGAAGATCTAGAGTTGAGAATTATCATTCAGGATTGCCATCTATGATGCGAGTTTTTTAAACGTTGTACTAGAACCAACGCTGAGGTTGGACAGTCAGGAAAAGCGCACGATATATACAATTCAAGGAGAATAATAAACATAGTGGTTTGAAGGAATTTGGTACCTTGAAGCTTGGATTTTTATTTGCACCAGTGATTTATCATTTCTTGGATTGGCATTCGGATGTTGTATGTAGCATAAAAACTTATGCTGAAACACGAAAACTTGATAGCTTGTAGACTTTAATATAAAAAAATACACAGAAGGTATTTAATATAATAATTTATTAATATATATAAACGTATAAGATGATTTGAATGTACAATGAGGACCCTGCTTTTATACCTCAGCAGGTGACCTTTCGTGAATGGGCATGTCTTTTAGACATGCCTTTTCACTTAATTTAATGACTAATTAACTTGAATAATATTTAATTATTTAATATTTATATTTATTTTATTTAGCTAATTGTTATGAATTATATTCATAACATAGCCTCTCCCTTCAGAAGCTTTGTCCTCAAAGCTTTAATATTGGGGTTTTCTTCACTTAGTCGCTGTCGATGTATACAACTTGGTCATTGATTCGTCAGGTAACTTATTAGTACTATTTCCTTTGTTTTTTTTTTTTTTTTTTTAATTAATATAACTCTCTCTCTATATATATTTTTATCTATAAATTATATATATACTATATAATTATAAGCTATATATATAATATAATCATAATTATATAATTTTTTTTAATACGTAATTTTATATATATATATATATATATATAAAACTGTCCAAATGGCATGACCGAAGTCCAAACAACATGATCACATGTAAATTGATTTGTTGTATTGTATGATCTAGCGTACACAAGTAAACTGATCCGGTATGACCCAGCGTTTGACCAGTGATACACCCAACGGCAAGCTTTTCCTCTCGTTTTCGAAGGCCTTATGATTTATATCTAATTGTTTAGACCAAGAAAACAGTAAATGGAGCCTTTGCTCTTAGCCCTTGTTGTCTGTGGAGACCTAACCCAGGTCGTCAGGGCAGATGACATTTTGGCAATAGACATCAAATGAATCGAACTGCGCCGACATATTATCGTCAAATCCAACCCCGAACCATGGAACATCCATGACTTGTGATATGGTAATCGGCGTATTAGGGTTAGGGTCCAGCATTTGAAATAACAACGAACTCACTTCCTCCCCAAACGATTCCAACGGAAACTTGAAGTTTCTACTACACGTTTGCTTATACAAAGGAATCAAATCAAATTCAGTAAACGGATGATACCCCGATAAGAGAATGTAGAGAATCACTCTGCACGACCATATGTCTGCCTTCACACCATTATGACCTGAACCGTTTACAATCTCTGGTGCGAAGTACCTGGGAGTTCCACAACGAGTGTGCATTAACACGTCGTTCCCCACATATTCTTTCATGGCGCTTAGCCCAAAATCCACTATCTTAATGTTCCCCTTATCGTCTAAAAGCAATTTGTCATGCTTCAGATCTCTGTGGTAAACACCTCTGCTGTGACAGAAGTGCACGGCGCTGATCAATTGCTGGAAATATTTTCTTGCTCCGACTTCGTCCAACTTTTTTCCTTCCTTTAGAAGCATTTGTAACAGTTCTCCTCTGATGACATATTCCATCACAAAATATATTTTGTTTTTATCCGCCATGACTTCGTACAGCTGCATGATATTGGGATGCCTCAGTGTTTTCATCACAGATATTTCTGCCTTGATGCGGTGTACCCTACTCGTTTTAGCCAAAATTTCTTCCTTTTTTATTACCTTGAGGGCCACGCTGTCCCCCGTTTTTAGGTTTCTCGCACTGTATACCTTTGAGGATGCACCATGTCCCAAGAGTTTTTTCAAGTAATATTTGTCCATCAGGGTGTCCTCCTTTACAAAACCGTTGGACTCCATTGTAATAAAATTATTTACTATATGATCTCTGCACTGTAATGTGAATTCGATTTTCGAAAATATTTTGGAATTAGACAAACTAGATAAACTGAAACCCTTTCCCTTTGCGATGTGACCAAAATAGTTTCCTAAACTCTGCGAAAAAATTACTACTTGCTCGATCCGTATCCAAATGAGTCTTGCTCCTTTGCTCGTTCTATATTCAAATGAATTTTGTTTGTTTGCATTCAAAAAACTGATATTATAAAATTCTATAAAACCATAACCTTTTCTTGAACCTTTTACATTGTCCTTAATGACTTTGGCTTCAACATGATTATGTTCAAAACAAGGTCCTAAATGCAGATGGAAAACACAAGGACTGTCAAAACTAGATTCCAGACCCACATGTGAAAAGTTGGGGCTGTATCCTTGCAATTGAAAAACTTGTATAGAAGAGGTCCCACTTTCATGACCCTTGCTTATGTCTAGTCCTATTCCAGCATTTCCGTTTTGTTGGTTTATTTCAGATTCTTCTCCATCCCAATCCTTGTTGAGATCATCTTCATCTAAATCCTCATCTTGATCTATGTCAGCTTCATTGGAATCTTCAAAATTATAATCATTTAATGCTTCACCTTGTTTCCTTTCACCATTGCCAACATCTTGCTTATTATCGATTTCTGCATAACTCCCTTAAAACATGTTGCAGCTTCAACACATGATTTTTCTAAATGCTGAATTGCTTCTTGAATATTGATTTGTTCAACATAATCAGGATGTGAACGTAATGGCACATTGTGTGGCGAACTACGTTAAAAGGCCCGCATGATTATATCGTGTGCCATGGCTTTGATACCACTGTAGCATAAAAACTTATGCTGAAACACGAAAACTTGATAGCTTGTAAACTTTAATATAAAAAAATACACAGAAGGTATTTAATAAAATAATTTATTAATATAAATAAATGTATAAGATGATTTGAATGTACAATGAGGACCCTGCTTTTATACCTCAGCAGGTGACCCTTCGTGAATGGGCATGTCTTTTAGACATGCCTTTTTACTTAATTTAATGACTAATTAACCTAAATAATATTTAATTATTTAATATTTATATTTATTTTATTTGGCTAATTGTTATGAATTATATTCATAACATTGTACCACTACATTCTTTTTGTTGTGGATTTGTTTTGTTGCTCTGAGTTCTTTTTTCTATGCCTCGCTTCAAGAGGAAACCATTTCCTCTTGTTGAACCTCTGGAAGTCATTAAGCCCAATGAGTAGGTGCTTCAAATTTGATTTACTAAATAGTATTCTTCCAAAAGAAGATTTATAATCCCTGATGATTTCTAAATAAAATGGGAAATGGATTGAGGCTTTCCTTGTCTATGAGTCTGCATCAACTAAAATTATGATTCTATTCTTGTTTAGAAACACCCTCAACACCAATCGAAAATGTGCAAGTGGGACTTTTTGGATTCTCTTGTATATTAAGCATTCTTTCAGTTTTATATTGATTGTGCATATGTTGAGTAGAGTCTACATGAAATCATGTTTTTCAACAACTGCTTAAAATGTTGCTCCCAAGATACTTGAGTCAGGCGTTGGAATTTACTAGTGATATTATTGCTAGATCTTCAATGATTAAAAATCCTCATGTTTACGTTCAACATGTTTGACAAAATACTCAAGAACTAAGCTTTAGTAGAAATGTATTTAGAAGAATTGTTGGCATAGTAGTAAAGGAACTCAATCTCAATGGATTGTTGTTTTAAGTAGATCTCCTGCAACTTAAGTTCCTTGGAGTTCCTTTGAAAACTCTTTTGGAGCAGGAGATCAACTTTGAGAATGAGCTTAAGTTCCTTAGATTTAGGATCAACTTGGATAGTTGAATGACATAGACACCCCCACTGGCACATGAGGAGATATTCCCTATTACCCGCCAAAAGTGTGTGACCCCATAAGAGGAATTTTTCTCCCATCATTTCTCCTAGCTGGCCAACTAGCAACCCCTGACAACGACTACTAGCTAATGACAATGTGTCGTTCATATCTTGGCCACTTGCATCAATCATATGTTTCCTCGCCCATTAGCAAAAGCACATGTTAGAGGGTGGGTTTCTAATCAAACGATACTTTACTCATTTTGCAATCGATCCCTTGTGCTTCTTTGTATTTGGGCATTTGGCATGGATTATTGGGTAACTTGGAAGGAAGAAGGGGTTTTGACTGTGATCTTGTTCCCTCACCTTAAATGGGGGGTTAATCTGTCATCGGAATCTAGTGGGACCTCCCCTAATGGGCCAATGGGTATAGGAGGGGCACTGCTTTGGAAACCCCAATTGAGATAGTTTAGTCCCGTCTCTCCCTATTGCATACTTACTACTTTCCATTTTACATTACAAACCTTATACTCCACCTCCTTTCGTCGGGTTCAACTAACCATTAGTTCTTTGGGATTTGGTACTGTTGTCGCGCGGATTGACACGACAATGCTCAGACCGGGGGCTGTCACTCTGATCCCCGATCCCTCCGTTTAAGCCTGTCTCCCGCGGCTAAGGGGGGTAGTCCCTGTGAGATGATGAGGCCAACTGTCGACCAGTTGGTTGGGAGACACGAGACACGATTAAAATAAGCACTAAAATGATTTGATTAATTTAGCAGACCAGTGCCTTAAGAGATTATAGTTAATATGATTACTTGTTAGATGATATAGAAACGTAAATCGTGAACAGCAATCATTTGTCATCAAAAGGAATCAGCTAAATCACAATGCTCTTAGAATGACCAAAACGATATCCAGCAATTAAAAATTAAAAAAAAAAAGAAAAAAAAGAAAAAAAAGAAAAAGATGAATGCTTTAAACCACCATGAGAATCATTAACCAGATATCATATTCGTATCTCGACTTGAAAATTCTAGATCTCAGCATGAAAGATGATAATTCCCGAAAATGACTGGATCTGACGAAGAGAATTTTCCACAAAAAAAAAACTTTTTATACTTTTTCAAAATTTTGTAAATCTTTTTTCAATTTTTTTATTTTTATTTTTTATATGCGAAGAGATTTAAAATCTAAAAATCTAAACAAATCTAATTAAAACAAATGAAAGTCCAAACAAAAGGAAATTGAAACTCTAACTAAAAATTGAAATGAAACCCCTTTTTTATTTTTTATATATTTTATGAAAATGAAAATTTTTAAAAAAAATCTAAGATTTGAAAAAACCTAATGAAAAAATCTAATCTACGTTAATAAAAAAAAAAAACTAAAGTTATAAAACCAAAGTCTAACACATGAACATATTTAATTGAAAACTAACTATATAAAAAAAAAAATTTAAACTAAATTAAAATCAATTAAAATTAACCTACGTTAACTATCTCTAAACCTAAATCTTAAATACGAATCCAAGTCAAAACATAAACTACGTAAATCATATATTACAAGAAATCTAAATATGTTAAATCCTAAGAGAATTAACATGAAACGAAACTATACAAAAACCTAAATAAAGTCTGAGCAAAACCACACTAAAATAATAAAACAAGGCTACGACAGCGGAAAACACAGTGGAACCGTAACCCCTGCTGCCGGCGTATAACAAAGGAAAACTTCGATGCCCACGCAGATACGCACGGCGGGATTGAGGAGAAAAAAAAATCGATTTGGAACTTACCTGGACGCAGACGCAGTGGTTTGAGAAAACTTGAATCAATTTTACCTGTTCGGCTTTCTGAAATTTGATTCTCTGAGCGTGATTTACCTGGCCTAGCGTTTGCTGGCGTCAGAAGAATAAAACTCGCGTGAATATTAATCTGAGCGTTTGTGCTTGGAATGGTTTCGACTGAGAAAAATTCTGCAGGGAATGATTTTGTTTTGAATCGGATTTGCTGAATCGATTTGAGACCTCCTTGCTGCCTGACGTGTGAACTGTCTGCAGGTGATGGAATAGAAGGAGCAGTGAAAACGTTTCCTTTTTGATCTGCTTTATGGCTTCAATGTACAAAATATTTGCTGGCAATCGATGCTAAATCCGTAGGCTGAGCCCGTTGGAGGCTGACGGACAGATTTGCAGTCATCGATTTGAAACTGTGTTTCGCTGAAGGATGTATTCGTGAGAAGGTTAACCTTTTGATACAGCTGACGCACAACACATACGATGAGCTGGAGCCACAACAATTACACCAATCTGACAAAGTTGTTATCACAAGGACCTGTTGCGGCGGTGTGATTGCATGTTTTCACTCCTGCTATCTGCGTGTGGATATATGGATTTGTTGACAACCGACCTCTTGAGATTTTCCGAGTATTCCTTCCGCAGGTATTGCAATTTATGAACTTTAAAAAACGCTTCTGAGGAAAAGGGCAAACCCCTATATCATGAAACCCTGAGATATTTTTCAGAACCTGCACCTGTAACCTGCCAAAAGAAAAGAGAACCTAAAATGAAGTATGCCAGAAACTAAACTAAAAACCCTAAACCCTAATGAAAAAATTGTGAAAAGCAGATTTTTGAAAACCCTAGATCAACTAAATTTGAAACCCTAAGACAGCTGATTAATTTACAGATTCGGCCCCTTAACAGCCAGATTCA
This sequence comes from Pinus tabuliformis, assembly GCA_031772625.1. Classification (NCBI taxonomy): domain Eukaryota; kingdom Viridiplantae; phylum Streptophyta; class Pinopsida; order Pinales; family Pinaceae; genus Pinus; species Pinus tabuliformis. The sequence continues at coordinate 2,065,777,192 of CM062816.1, forward strand.
TCAATAAACACAGAAAATATTTAAAGAACAGCAATTTCAGATTGTCACTGTGAAGAACTTCAGAAAATCTCTCATGCAAACTTAGAAAAATAAACCGAATGATAGACCCAGGATCAAATCCGACTGGGCTCAGCAAAAAAATGCTTGCGGGAGTTGGCTGGTTCAGCCAAGAACTTCCCCGAACGCCCACAAAATTCCTTCAGAAAATGCTTTCTGCACAGCTCAAAACAACCATCAGTAAAGAGGGCAAAAATGCTGCTAGATCTCAGAGAGTAATGGAGATACCTGCCATTACTTCAGAAACCCTAACAGCACCCAAACCCTAGCAAGTGAACAAGATACCTGAGCTCACGATACTCTACAAAAAGCTATTATTAACGGCTGAAAATAACATATGCAGAAAATTAAACAATCTCACAGCATTTCAAGAGAGTAACACCAGCAAGATATGGACCCCAAAGTCTTCTTTTATTAACCAGAAACAGATTTACAAGAGAGCTTCTTCAGTACAAGACTCATAGATCGAATTCCATCTGAAATGACCACTTAAGACCCTATATAAAGGAAATGATCCCAACGGCTAGTTCGAATGATCCATGTGGAAATGATCTCGACCGTTGATGAGGATCAAGACATCTCTTGATCTCATCCGTCGATTTATTCACTTAAAATATTATTTTATTTTATTTTTTAAATTTTTTATTATTTATTATTTTATTTTATTTTTAAATTTTTAAATTTTTTTATTATTTTTTATTTTATTATATTTTATTTTTAAATTTTTTATTATTTTTTATTTATTTCATTTTTTTAAATTTTTAAATTTCTTAATTTTTATTTATTTTATTATTTTATTTCATTTCTTAAATGGATCATCGAACTAAGCCTTTGGAAACATCACCTAGGACCTAGGACTTAGGACTCACGAGGGGATTTAAAACATTTTCAACCCTCAAGACACATTTCATGATGACTTTTTACAATTTACATCTCAAGGGGACAAACCCACTTAATACAGACCCTCACACTAGGATTCTCCTAAAGTTCTAATGACAAAATCCATCCCGGCTTTGGGGTCAGGTTTGAAGGAAAACTCTGCCGATCCATGGATCGGTGAGATGAAAAACCTTCCGGGACGTAGATTACCACTAGAAAGTTAGGTCCACGTAGGCAATACACATACACGACTCATGTTTGCTAAGATTATTTACAATTCATACATGCAGATTGGGTTTACAATCAAAATGATAAAGCTGCTGATGACTGCAGGATGGCACGGAAACGCTGATCAGGTGCTGCCCCTTTTTGCAAAGAAAAGGGGGGTGTACTGCATGGGTAGTTGACCAGTAGAGGTCAACAGGTACGATACATTCTCATACCTGGGTAGGGCATGAAACTTTGCCTTGGGAGGTTAATATAGTTAAAAGAACAAGAAAAAGCATATGATGGCCACAAGCAAAAAAACAAAAAAAGATCAAAATGCGAAAGATTGTCTGGACATACACATTAGCACATGGGAAAATGCCTAGCATGAGCTCAACCTCACTCATTATGGCCATTACCTGGTTCTTGAGCACATGTTGCTCTTCATATTATGAGAAGGAACCCTTGCATGTCCCACCCATGATGAGCAATGACCTGCCTCATCATTAAGGGGGTAATAACTGCTAGACATCATACAATGCAAGTTCTAATCTTTTGATGTAAGACCAATAATACAAAGATAAATCAAGAAAAAAAAGGGGCGCACAAGAGGGGTGGAAGAAAAAAGGCCGAGTTGGTATCTCATGCATTCATGATTGCTCCTTTACCACATCTGTACACTCAGGACGAGGAGTGTTGCTTTTCTAGTGCAAACAACACAATTTTTCAAACTAATAACTACTTCCAATGATACAATTTGACTTCTTTAGAGCATTCCAATCACTAAGCAGTGGCACTTGAAAAATTTCAACCATTAACTTTAGTAGAGCAATAGAGATGACAGTGATGACAATGAACAAGAGACACCAAATTATTCTTGGGACAAAACCCCACAAGGAGGAAAACCCGATAATCTTTCCTTATGAGAGAGAGTTCAATTCATCAAAATGTCCATCAGAATATTCTAGTCAAAATGCCAATCTCTGACCCCAATATTTGCTAGGTCAAAACTTGTCAAAATGAGAGAGAAAAGGTCAACACAAGCTCACAGTCAAAGTGTGGACAAGAGGGTTGCATGAGGTAGCTAGTCAAAGTGGCTAAAATTTCGCATGCAATTCCACAATCGAAGTCACGGTCAAACTTTAGAAGTTGACCTGTGGTCAACTCTCGGTCAATGGCTTGGAACATGAGCAGGTCTTCAATCAAGAAACAATCAACGAATCACAGAAAGTTTGGCGTCCAAGTGTAGTCAAATGCTCAGTGAAACAACAACTAAAATACCCAAGTCAATGTTGGTCAAAAGAGTGAAGCATAAAACTTCTGGATAAACAGAAATATATGTAGAAATATTTTATTAATAAATGAATAGACAGATGATGATGTTTACAATGGGGTTTCTTGGCTTTATATATCGCCATGGGCACCCTTTGGGAAAGGGCATGATCTTATGATCGTGCCCTTTCGTCTGGCTAAACCTAAATTTAAATAATAAACCTAAAATTAACTAATTTTTTACATAACATTGCCTTCCTCTCGAAAGAATGCTTTGTCCTCAAAGCATAAGTAATGACAGATGTTGTTGAAGAATGATTCATTCTCCCAGGAAGCGTCTTCTTGGGGTAAGTCCTTCCACTTGATCATATATTCCAAGATGATCAAGGTCCCACATTTTAAAAGGTCTTGGATTAATCTTGCAATTTCCGTTTTTTGGTGATGTGGATATCGGTATGGCTTGATGTTGACAGGATCTGATCTTGCCTTGACTTCTATTGTATGCTCAATTTCCTTATTAGGTGGCATCTTCATAGGTAGGTCCTGAAATACTTCTTCATGTTTCCTAATTAGATCTTGTATCTCTGCTGACTCCTCACTGGTCATATTTGCAGATGACATTTCTAATTGGTGACATTGTACTACATAAGCAGGTGCTCCATTTCGACTCAGCGTCATCATTTGGGATGATGATGTAAAACTTGATTTTTTGGTGCTTGGAATCCGTGTAGCTTGTACTTCTGACCTTCCCATTTGAATTTTATAAATTGTACTTGATGGTTAGCGGCATAAGTACCTAAAGTTCATAGCCATTGGATACCTAAGACTACATCTACTCCTCCTAACGGTACCGTGAAGAATGGAGACTCTAGATTAAAGTCTTGAATCTGCAAATTGACCTTATGGCATTTCCCTACCTTTTCAATCTTCTTACCATTAGCCACCATCACTTTCATGTTTGGTAAGGGAAATGAAAATATATTGAGTCTCTTTGCCACGGTTGCATCTAAAAAATTGTGTGTGCTTCCAGAGTCTATGAGAACCACTACGTTGTTCGTCTTTATGTGTCCTTTTAACTTTAAAGTCTGAGGTTGTGATATACCTGTCATAGCTGATAATGACACTTGTGGAATACTTCCATCATCTAATTCTGGTGAGAATTCTGGGGCGTCTTCTGTGTCTTCTATGTCATAATCTTCACTGTTTGAATCATTGGTTGCTTCACAATTATATAGGTTCTTTGGTTCTTTTCCTTTAGCACATCTATGTTTGGGGTCCCTCTTCTCACCACAACGTTTACATTTACCCTCTTTTATCCTTTGTATTTCCACATTAGACTTTTCATCTTCACGACGATGTGGTGGAACATATCTTGTATTATTGGAGTCCACATATTGGGGTATCCTTCGTCTTGCATAAGTTTTTTCTGCTTTTGACCAAAATATTGGTTTGGATTTCTTTTCGGTTGTTTTTGCTTTTCGTCTTGCTACTTCTATAGATGTAATGTCATGCATCTCAAGTTCTGCTTGTAAATGGGTTTTGAGTCCTGAGATGTATGACTGAATTAGACGAGATTCTGATAACCCAGGTACTCGTGTTACTAAGGTCTCCCATTCTTGAGTGTATTTGTCCACACTTCCTTTTTGTCGTAACTTGATGAGTTTTGAAAAGAACTCTTCTTCCTTTACACCTTGGAATCTTTTGAAGAATGCATCTTTCAATTTCCTCCAGCTAATGATGTGTGTTGTCTTTTTCCACCACATATACTAGTTATATGCTTCTCCCTCCATTTTCATGGATGCATGCCTGAGCTTTTCGTCATCGTCATTGATGTCATATATCTCAAAGTATTCTTCTGCTTTATTTATCCATGCAACATTGTTTTTTTCGTTTCCATCGAATTTAGGCATCTCAACTTTGGCCCTTCGTTGGTATGTTGCTAATGGTTGAGCGAAAAAAGGGTGTTGATTGGCAAAGTTATCCCAGAGTTGCTTGTTTGTAAAGGCTGTGTTACTCGCTTCTTGGTGGGGTGTCACTGATTTTTTTTGGGGATTCAACTTTTTCATGAGAGTCTGTTGACTTTGTTGAATCTGACGGGACGTGTTCTTGATTCTCTTCACCTTCTTTTAGTAGTTGTTCGGGTGTACAATTCGACCTTTTACACAGAATTTTCAGCATTGTTAAGACCTCTCTGATGCCTGCTTCTGTCTGGACATGGTAATTTTTCTTTATTTCTATTCGATTTGTCGTATCGTGAAGATTTTTGATTTCATCAGCTTGCTCCCCAAGCTTGATCTGAATTCATTTAATTTTTTATTGACCTCATCATGGTTGCTATTTATCTTATGCTCTGCATCCAACAATTTTTTTTGGAAATCTGCCATTGTCATTGTCGACATTGAGCGGGTTTGCGGGGGCGTGTATTTATTTGCCAGCGAAAATATTTTTCCTCTTTTTTTTTATTAGCTAAAATAAATTTTATACATACAAATTTTAATTAATTAAAATAAATTTAATTAATTAAATTAACATATCTATATATATATGTAACTTTTAATTAATTAAATTATATATATATATATATATATATATATAAAACTTCTTAATTAATTAAAATAATTTTAATTAATTAAATTAACTTTTTATATATATCTATAAAACTTATAACTAAATTAAATTATGTATTATATATAACATAAAATATGTATATATATATATGTTATATATAATATATATAAATTAACGTTATATAAATGTTATGTATTTTTCACGTTATATGCCACGTTAATAGACGATTAGGTATGAAAAGTCACGTTTGAATGTATGAACAGTGATGTCAATTAAAGACACGTTATTGTTGACCGCACGACCATCCACCCTTGTGCGGATATCACTGCAGAGCCCACCACAGGTCAGCGGAGATGGTCACGACGGTAGAAGTCCTCCGCTGATGGTTCGTTTTATCACCGAGAGTATCACCTCCCGATTTTGCGGTGTGGTTAGCTGGTGTGAAATTGTCCGTACGCGGTTAGCTGTACGCCCTGTAAAAAAACCTGCGCTTGGCTGTTGTTTAGCCGCGAAGCCTATAACAACCACACTCCAGACAGAGCACGAATAGCCCACACACACTGTTATTTTATGAAAACTCGTAGGGCCTGATGGCCGACAGAATTTGTGTGTGTCACCAGTCTCGTGTTGGCTCTGATACCAGATGAAGCATAAAACTTCTGGATAAACAGAAATATATATAGAAATATTTTATTAATAAATGAATAGACAGATGATGATGTTTACAATGGGGTTTCCTGGCTTTATATATCGCCATGGGCACCCTTTGGGAAAGGGCATGATCTTATGATCGTGCCCTTTTGTCTGGCTAAACCTAAATTTAAATAATAAACCTAAAATTAACTAATTTTTTACATAGCAAAGAGAGATAAGATAAGTCAAACATCATTGGAAACTTCAATCTTCTTTCTCCTAACTCCTTGATTGGTCGAATTAGTTAGTGTGTTGTGTTGCCAAATGAGGTCAACAAATGCTTATTATATGTGTTAGTCAAGAGGTGGGTTTAGACCATAGGGTCAAACCCCTTCAAGTGGTGGGGCTGACTTGGACCGCAGGAAAATAATTAGTTTCTTCTTCAATTTTGACCATGAAAATATGGAATGGAGCTATCAATTTCCAACACTCCCTCTTAGCTAGGGACGTACTTTTCATTCTCTCTCTCAAGCTCAATCTCCCCGACCGATCCATTGGTCTTTCAATAATGACCTAAGGGAGAGATCATAAAGTCAGATGTACAAGTCTCATCATAAGGAAAGATACGTAGCATCAAACTCATCCCATAAGACAAAATCCAATGGCATCAAGGTCTGAACCCAACTGACCATGGGATCAATCAATGTGAAGCAAAACTCTTGAACCATATGGAATGGTTTCTTAGTAAAGCACAATGACCTAAGAGAGTACTCAAAATCAATCTTCCTGACCTAGTCCACTTGGTCTCTCAGTGCTCCCTCTCTCTAAGAGAGGAATTGTCAACCACTCCAAGATTTTCTCTGAAATAAGCAAGCTTCATCTAGGATAGTGGCTTCGTCAAAACATCAACGACTTGCTTATCAATAGGGATGTATTCGAGCTTCACATCTCCTCTCCGAACAATCTTCTAGATGTAATGATACTTGATCTCAATTTGCTTCGACTTGTCATAAAATTTGGGTTCTCAGAAAGATTTACACAACTTTTATTGTCGCAATATACAACGGTTGATTTTAACACCTGATCAAACAAACCAACAAATAGATTTCGAAGTCAAACTGCTTCACAACAGGCTGAACGTGCAGCGATATAGTCAACCTCAGTCGTACTAAGAGCAACAAAAGTTTGCTTATTACTTGACCATGATATCATAACAGAGCCCAAGCTAAAACAAAAACCATAAGTGTTCTTTCTATCTCTAGTGCATCAAGCCCAACCAACATCTATAAAACCCATGCAGTTTCCATTCTCCATTAGACACATATCTCAGACCATAATTAATGGTGCCACATAGATATCTCAATATATGTTTCACTACAACTCAATGCACATGATGGGGCTCAACCAAGAATTGGCTCAACGTGTTCACAACATAGCAAATATCAGGTCTGGTGTTCGGTAAATAGTTCAATGAGCCAATCAATTTATGATACATAGAGGGATCAACCAAATCAGAATCACAATCTCACAACTTCTTCAAATTTGTCACCATGGGAGTATCCATGGACTTGCAATCCATCATCCCAAATTTTTGAAGGATCTTAATGATGTACTTTCCTTGCCACCAAGATTTTTCCATATTTCCAATCCCAAATAGTATTGCATAATACCAGGATCCTTCTTCTCAAATTTAGAAATCAGCTCCCTCTTGGACAAGACTATGAGATTCTCTGCCCCTGTCAGAAATAAATCATCTACATAAAACAAAAAAATCAAGGGCTCACCTTCAACAACTTTGAAGTACAAATTTGGATCAACATTGTTCTTTTTGAAACCAAGATTCAACAAATAGCTATCAATATGAGAGTACCATGCACGAGAAGCTTGCTTAAGCCCATACAAGGCTTTCTTCAATTGACAAACATGTGTCTCTCTATCATGAATCTCAAAGCCCTGAGGTTGTTCTTCAGAAAATAAGTCTTAACATCCATTTGATGCAATTTCCAATCTATAATAGAAGCAAGAGCAATAATAGATCTAATAGAAGAGTACTTGGCAACAAGAGCAAATGTGTCTCCTTTTTGGGAGAATCTACTGGCCACAAATCTTGCCTTGTACTTCTCAGTGCTTCCATCAACTGCATGCTTAATTTTGTAGATCCATTTGGAAGACACAACATATTTTCTTTCAGGGCTTGGCATGATTTCCTATACATCATTCTTCAATATGGACTGGTACTCTTGAATCATAACATCGTTCCAAACATGATGTTCAACTACTTCTTCATAGGTGGATGGCTCAGATCCAATGATATTACTCATCAACGTTGCGTAACCAAATACTTCTTTGGTCTCTTCCTTTTTCTGAAAGTGCCACGAGGTGCTGCATGTCCTTCTGCTAACATTAAGGTTCTTTCAAGCCAAGCTGGTCTCTTTCTAGTCTTAGGTACAGTGACTCTTGGTCAATCAACAAATTCATGTAGCTCATGTGACTCTTCAGGAGGATCTTGATCCATAGGTTCAGGCTCTTTGGGATTTGATTCCACATTCTTAGGAGCCATCATTATCTCATCATCAGAGTTCAAGTGTGATCCTTTGGACTTCCAGAAAGTAGCATCCTCATAAAAAATGACACGCCTGCAAGTTTCAAATTAATCGTTGTCTTGGTACATAGCCTCTGAAAGCCTTTGAATTTTCATTGTAGCCAACAAAAGTTACCTTCTGCCAAGAAGGTTCGAAATTCGTTCTTTTCTCCTTGGCACATGAACATAAACAGGACAACCAAAAATTCTAAAATGTTCAACATTGGGTTTCTCACCTGTGAAAACTTCTTGAGTCTTATAATCCAAGATTCGGTGTGGACATCTATTTTGAACATAAACGATTGTCTTTGAAGCTTCTCCCCATAGAAACATCGACAACTCTTGATCACGAAACATGGCTTTGGTAACTTTCATAATAGTTCTATTCTTCCTTTCAACAATTCCATTTTGTTGAGGATAGTAAGGAACTATCAACTCCCTCTTAATTCCATCATCTTTGTAGAAGGCAATGAGCTCCTTGGATATGTATTCTCCTCCATTGTCAGACCTTAATGTCTTGATCCTTCTTCGTGTAGCATTTTCAACCTGTGCCTTGAATTCTCGAAACTTTTCAAACACTTCGTCCTTGGATTTCAATAAATAAATCCATGATTTACGAGAGTAATCATCAATGAAAGTGACATAGTACAAATGAGCACCCAAGGATTTGTCAGACATAGGTCCACAAACATAAGAATGCACAAGATCCACGATTCCTTTGGATCTACTATCACTGCTAGTACATCGTCCTTTGACATTTTTCCCAAGAGCATACCCTTTACAAATTCCATCATGTTCAATCTTACTTTTAACAAAATCCTTCATTCTAGTCAAAGCTTTATAATGAACATGAGCATACCTTCGATGCCACAGTTCACAAAGATCAGAGGTGTTATGTATCAAGGCTTGAATTGGCCAACTAAGGAGACGATATAGGCCTCCTATTCATACACCAATGAGCTTGGCAGATTCAAAGCAGTGTTGTGAAAATCGTGATTTAAGGAAAAAATCGCGATTTTTTCCTTGTGCCGATCAAATCGCGATTTTTATACGAAAAAATCGCCGGTATTTTTTTTGCTGATTTTTACTGAAAAAATCGCGATAAAAACTTAAGAAATCGCCGGGGGTCGCGACAGCATAGTTTTATAATGTTTTTTTGGGTTTTTTCATGCAATGTTTGTTGCAAGAAACAAATAATTTTTGAGTGGTGCAGCTTAATGATCAAGTCTAGGCCCTAGTATGGATATGCTATTCATGGTAATGTTTAAGAATTAAAGTAAAAGTGACATTCTCCTTAATCTTCATTTTCATCCTTTTACTTAAATTTTTAACATTACCATGAAATGACTCAGGATGTTTGAGAGTGGTTCCAGCCTCATTGGATTTCATATGGAGAAAGTAGGATTTTAGATTTCATTTAAAATCCAGCAGACTTATCAGTTTTTCAGGATTTCAGGATTGGGAGATTGTAATGTTTCCAGGTGACACCACCTGCCCGGGCTACCCCTGCCACCAGTAGAGGACGTGGTCAACCTCCTATAGCTCCTACTTCTAGTTCTTCAACTTCTAGAGCACATCAAACTCCACTGCCATCTCCACTAGCACAGGCACCGGCATCTACATCTTGAGGGAAAGGGAAAGTTGTGGCATTTTCTCGCAAGAGGGGCAGAGGAAATCAATAGGATTAGACTTTCATTTTATTGTATATGACATTATGACATGATGAGATACATTACCATATTTTTTGTTGATATTTTGAGGCTGAGTTGGGACTCAAGAGTAAGGACTTACTATTCAGGACATGATTCAATGTTATGTGTGATTTTAGCGCTAGAAATGATATTAAACATCTTATATATTAGTTTTTTTATCATATTTATGTGTCAATGTATTTATTTTATGTTGTAGATGGTTTAGATATTAAAAAATTGAAAAAAAATGAAAAAAATGAATATTTTTGTACCAAACGATTTTTTCCCGATTTTTCTGATCTTTTCCGATTTGTTCCCTGCGCTGATTTAATCCCGATCACGATTTTCACAACATTGATTCAAAGGAGTCTTTCTTCCATACTAGAACTTGACCATCAACAAAGACAATTCTATATCCTTTGTCTTCAAAGGATGAAATGGACAACACATTCTTCTTCAAACGAGGAACATGTAAGATGTTAATGGAGACATTACCTCCTTATTCCAATTGGAAGGATGATGAACCAATGCCCTTGACTTTGTACTTGCCATTGTCTCAAAGCTCCACCCATGGAGCTATCTTCTTATCAACTAACTCAGAGAGATTATCACGACATCCAGTCATGTGCCTAGAGGCACCATTGTCTACCAACCAAATTTCATCATGCCCTACAATAGAACTGATCCGGATTTAAATAGGAATGCAACAAATTACAGAGATGACCATAAATACAAAGATGCAACAGAAATAATACTTCATTTCATTAATGTAAAATACTGAAATATGCTTACAAACAGAAATGGAAATAAACTAGCTCGAGCGATGGTAGCTTATCTCTGAATAGAGATGTGGCGGTTACATGCCTCTGAACTATGTTACAATGAGGATCGAAGACCTATTTATTGTTGAGAAACAATGGAAAACCCTAAATATCCAAAAACCTGACCCTAGGAGATGAAGCGCCAAACTATGGGCCCCGTTTTGGATAAATTGGTACATCAACTTCCCAGTGTCATAACTTTGGCATACGATCTCCGTTTGACGCGCATAACACCTCGTTAGAAAGTTCTATCTGAGGACTACAATGTTGGGATGAGCAACATCGGTCCATGGACCCATGTTGCTTCCAGTTTTCCAAAAAGCGTCGTTTAGGGCCTCAAAATGGCTCCGAAAATTCAGGACCTGAAAAGCTGCTAAATAGTAAATTGTGCTACAATTAAGGAAACTGAAAAAATGAAAGAAACAATGGTGGGGGTCCAAGTGGAATTGGCAGGTGGCCACCAATATCCGCTTGGATCATTCCTCCCCCCTTAGGAAGCAATGGTTCCCATTATGTTGAGTTCCTCTATGAGATGAGGAAACTTATGCTGAACTTGGTCCCTAGTGAGGCACTTGCCCTAGTGAAGGAGTTGGCCTACTTTGATAACTCGATACAGTTGGATCTTCTGCTGGCGAGTGTGCTTGATCTACGTGTCCATGATCCGATCAGTTGCAGCTTGTTCCATTCAATCTGGATCTAACTCTGTTGGTGTGAGCTGTTTTGCAATGTCAGATATGTCTAGTAATGGTGGAAAGTATGGCTGAAGGTGGTCCACATTGAACACTGGTTGCAGGCCAAGGAATGGGGGAATGCTGAGCTCAAATGCATTGTCTCCCACAGCCTTGGTAATGGTGTAAGGACCATATCAGAGTGGTCTGAGTTTCCAATAGGCTCTAGTAAGGCATTCCTTTTGCAAATGCAGCCAGACTTTGTCGCCCACCTGAAACTTGTGTGGCACCCAATGTTGATCATGTCGCTGCTTGTACTTGGCATTTGATATCTCCAAAATGTCATGGACCTGCTGGCGGATATGTTGGATGTGCTCAATGAAGCTGTTTGCCTTATCTGTTTCGGACTGGACATGAGCCGAATCTGCCTGAGTAGCTACAAATGGCATGGCCACTTCAATGGGACATAGTGGCTGGAATCCCAAGCCCACCTGAAAAGGGCTGTGGCCAATCTAGGTGTGAGAGCCCGGTTATCACTGTGTTGAACATAGGGAAGGCTCTCATCCCATGTGCGTGGATGCTTTGAGTTGTACATGCGTAGAATGTGTACGATCATCCTGTTGGCAACCTCTGTTTGGCCATCAGTTTGAGGATGGAGGGCTGTGGACTTAGTGAGTTTGGTGTCCAACATCGACTAGAGACTGGACCAAAATGTACTGTGGAACCTGCTATCTCGATCTGAGATGGTAGACTGTGGGATCCCAAAGTGTACCCACACTCATTCAAAGAAGAGTTTAGCAGTGGCTTCTGCTGTGATATTCTTCTTGCAAGCCGCCATAATGGCTATCTCTGAGACCCTGTCGACGACCACAAAAACACAGTCGTTTCCATGCTTAGTAGAAGGAAGGCCCAATATGTAATCCATTGAGATGGATTCCCAAGGTCGACTAGGAGTAGGCAGCGGAGCTAAGGCCTTGCTTCTTGATGGTCGGTTTGGCAATGGCGCAGGAAGTGCAGGATCTGATGTACTTCCCAACATCCTGTCGAAGATTCGACCAATAGAAATACTTCTGCAGTACTGCCACTGTTTTCTTGACCCCGCAATGCCTAGCAACCCGACTGTAGTGTCCTTCCCAAATCATTTTGGCACGCTCGCTTGAAGAAACACAAAGGTGACCCAGGTGGCATAATAGGGCATTCTGGAGGTGAAAATCTGGAATATGCTAACCCTCCAAGAGTGTCTGATATGTGTGGCCGAATTCTCTGTCGCTTTTGTAGAGAAGTGGCCAATCAGAAGTCTCGTGCCCACAAGAGTTGAGCATGGTGGTTAACGCCATGATCAGTGGTCTACTGAGGCAGTTTGCAACATGATTGGTGCTGCCCTTCTTATACTTGATATTCAAATGGAACTGTTGTAGGTATGTGGACCACTTCTGATGGCGATCATTTTGCAACTTCCTTTGCGTCTGTATGAATTGCAGGGGCTGGTGGTCTGTGTGGATGATCATTTGCTTCCCCAAAATGTAATGCTTCCATTGTCGGTAGGCCTGCACAATGGAATACATCTCTTTGTCATAAGTGGGATACTTTCCGGACTATGTCTATAAGTCTCTCACTGTGATATGACATTGGATGCCCGTGTTGAGTAAGGACTGCCCCAATAGCATAGTCAGAGGCATTTGTCTCGATTTCAAATGGTTGTTGCAAGTTTCGTAAAGTGAGCAGAGGCGATGTTTCAACTCTGTGAATGCCTTCTGTTGAGATTCAGACCAAAAGAATTTTGCTTTCGCTCCTCCCTTGGTGACATGACTCAAGGGCCAAGTGATATGAGAAAATCCCAACACGAACTTGTGGTAGAAGGTGGCAAGACCCAAAAAGTTGCGGAGCTCTGTTAGAGTGGTTGGAGATGTTTGGATCTTGGTTGGATCCACATGCACCTCCTATTCATCAATAATGTATCCCAGATACTGAACTTGGTCATGCCAAAAGTGCATTTCTCCAAACTGGCACATAACTTGTGCTGCCGCAGTGTTTAAAGAACCTGTCAGATGTGGTGGAGGTGCTCTACCCAACTCGGGCTGAAGATCAGGATTTCATCCAAGTATTCCACTACAAATGAGTTGGTGAAAGGCCGTAAGATGTCATCCATTAGCCTCATGAAGGTTGTAAGAGCATTCGTCAACCTAAAAGGCATAACCAACCATTCAAAAAGGCCCTCCTTGGATTTGAAGGCAATCGTCCACACATCGGAGGGTTCGTTGGGTACCTAGTGATATCCTGATTTCAAATCGATCTTGCTAAAATATTTTGCCCCCTTCAGTTGGTCCAGTAGGTCATCAATCCGTGGGATTGAGTACCTATTCCAGACAGTGATCTTGTTCAGCGCCTGACATTCAATATAGAGTCTCCAAGTCCCATCCTTCTTTTGTACCAACACGATTGGGCTCCAACAGGGCGGTGAACTTGGTCGGATGTGACTTTTCTGTAGCAACTCTTGAATCTACCTCTTGATTTCATTGTTCGCCAGAATGGAGCGCCGATAGATTGGTCCATTGGGTAACGATGCACTAGGGGTCAGATCAATGGAGTGCATGACTTGACAGTGCAGAGGAACCCCTGCAGGGGAGGTGAAGATGTCCTCGTACTCCTCCACGACCTTGTCCATCTGTAGTTGTCGTGCAGAGGGGCCTTGTCTGGAGGTCGTGGCCACCGTCTTCTTCTTTCCTTGAGGGCGTATCATCAGGAAAACAAATTTCTCGGTTTTGGAAATGAACTTATTGCATTGTTTTGAGGTAACCAAGGAGATGGCAGTAGGCGGTGCTATCTCTGCTATCTTGTACAACTTATTTCCCAAAGTAACAATAACAACACGAGGCCTCAACTCATATACAACATGTCGCTTCCACAAGTATGGTTGGCCTAATAATACATCACAAACATCAAGGGGAGCAACGTCACACAATACCTCATCCGTGAAGGGCTTGATGTTGTATGAAAGGTGACACTGCTGGCTCACACGAAGATACTGTCTTTGGTGAAGCCACCAGATGGTGTACGGTTGTGGATGTGCTATGGTCGGGAAGCCCAGCCGCTTCACGACCTCTACTGAAATGAGGTTGGCTCCCGCTGTTGACAATGAACTATAGCGAGGAGCCCTTTACCCACATCTAGGAGTGGAAAAGGCGCTCCTCCTCCTTTGGATCTTCGGGTTCCTCCTTCTGGATCTTCATGGAGGAAACAATGGCGTTGTGCTCTCTATCGATAATCTGCTTCCCTTTGTCATTCCCCTTATCGGGTTCTGACTCAGAGTCTGAACATGCATCTGATTCCGAATACTTTAGCTCGGCCACCAATGACTGCTTGGCCCGACACTCACTTGTGTTGTGAGTGGAGCTCTTATGGAACTCACACCACTTTCCCGTGTCCTTCGGCTTCGTCATGTTGTTCTTTGCTTGCGGCTTTTGTAGGTTTTCCTGGGCCACCCCGCCTTGCCTCTGTCCTTTGTTCAGCGGTTTGGGGGTGCCTTTCCCTTGCTTTGGATTTGCAGATCCAAAGTCTTGCTTCTTCTGTTTAAACTTCTGCTCGATCTTGACAGCATATCGCTACACTGTGCTGAGCAAGGAGATGTCTAGGAACTCCATCTCGTCTTTGATGTACCTGTGTAGGCAGCCGCGGTATTTGAGTACCAAATGTAGCTCAGAATCCTTGATACCCAACTTTGTGCGAAGGGTATGAAAAATATTGGTAAACTCCTGCACGTCGTGGTCCCTTCCTTGCCATAGCATGGTCCACTTTATGTATTTATTCTCATAGCTTTTGATAGGATAGTACTGCTCCTTGATTTCGGAATGAATTGCAAGTGGGTGCGGCTGAAAAAAAGTAAGGCCATACTTTCATCCTTTTGCTCGCAGTAGGCTTCCCACCAGTGCTTGACGTGGGGGGCGGCCTTGAGAAGAGCGAAAGTGATATTTTTCCGGCTAGAAAAATCATGAATAGAAAAATACCCTTCTAGCAGATTTAACCATTTATCCACAATGTCTGCATCTATCTGACCCTCAAATATGGGAATGTCAAAGTTAACTTGTACCTTAAAGGGTGTGGCACTTCCAGAGTAGCTGCTGGAAGTAGATGTGTCGCCCTTGGGTAGCCGCTGAAGGATCTGGGCAAAGTTGTCCATCATCGCGTTCCTTTGTCGCTCGAGGGCCTCTTTGAGCAAGATTTTGATAGGATCTCTTGCCCTCTCGTCTTTCTTTTCATTCGCCATGGGAGGCCGTCAGGGTTTGCGAGGCTGTTCTTGCAAAGGTTCGACCAGTTCAGGCCCTAACTCCTTATATCCCGACCTCTTTGGGGACATGCAAAGAAAAACAGAGAAAAAGTAGACCGTTTTGATACCATTGATCTAGATTTAAACAAGAACGCAACAAATTACAGAGATAACCACAAATACAAAGATGCAGTAGAAATAATACTTCATTTCATTAATGTAAAATACTGAAATATGCTTACAAACATAAATGGAAATAAACTAGCTTGGGCGGTGGTAGCTTATCTCTGAGGAGATATGTGGCGGCTACATGCCTCTGAACCATGTTACAATGAGGCTCAAAGGCCTATTTATTGTTGAGAAATAATGGAAAACCCTAAACATCCAAAAACCTAACCCTAGGAGATGAGGCACCAAACTATGGGCTCCGTTTTGGGTAAACTGGTACATCAACTTCCTGGGGTCATAACTTTGGCATACGAATTTCCGTTTGACGTGCA
Source organism: Pinus tabuliformis (assembly GCA_031772625.1). Classification (NCBI taxonomy): domain Eukaryota; kingdom Viridiplantae; phylum Streptophyta; class Pinopsida; order Pinales; family Pinaceae; genus Pinus; species Pinus tabuliformis. The sequence continues at coordinate 2,065,793,333 of CM062816.1, forward strand.
CAATACCTCGCTAGAAAGATCTATCCAAGGATGTCGTTTAGGTCCTCAAAACGGCTTCGGAAGTTCAGGACCCAAAAACTACTAAAAATAGTAAATTGTGCTACAATTAAGGAAACTGAAAAGCTGAAAGAAATAATGGTGGGGGTCCAAGTGGAATTGGCAGGTGGCCACCAATATCAGCTGCAGAAGCATGTTGCATCCCTTTCCTTTTTTGATCATCATTCCTTTGAGTTGATCTCTTAATTGAGATATCCTTAAGAAGTATGATGCCACAATATCATTCTTTGTCATCTTAATATTGTTACTGCTCAAACTAGCAGGGGACCTAAGGGGAATCCCTAAAGGGAAAATGCTAGGCCAAGGGCAACAAATGGAGACTTAGCCCACTGTCACTTTAGCTAAGGCTCCCTTCTATTTACGAATTTTCATTGATGGGAGGAGACCCAGTGTGTATGGAATCACCGATGAAGGATAAGTTAATGGATATGAGTGACCCAAATAAACCCTTTCCAAAATGAGTTTGAAGGATGGAGCTTGATTGCTTTCTAAGCAAGGTACTATGTATTCTATTGAAAGGAAGAGAGGATTTGAGGGTTAGGTTTATGGGATAAGACTTGTAAAGGATTTCCGCAATCCCTAAAATCATTGTTAGAATTGGTATCCCGGATGGTTCTTGAAGAATGATCTTTCAAAGGAGCGGGACCACACGGGGCCAAGTGGACCGAGTCTAGGGTATGAGGAAAGTGTGTAGCAACCAATGATATTCTTACCCTAGAAAATGTGCGGAAAGGATCAAAGAATGAATTTCACTTGAAGATGTTGTTTTGACGTTATGAGGTACTAACCTTGGGGATGGCAGGGCAAGTTTTGATCCCGGAGCTAGGGTTTGGTTTTCCTCCCAACTCCATTGTCGGAATGGCTTCAAAATTGGAGGAGAGATTGAGGAAAGACCAACGCAAAAGACCCTAGGAGATTGAATTTTTTGGAAGGCTAGCTTGTCGGGAAATTGATGCCCTAAGTACCCCAACTTGACTAGATTTGGAAGGAGGTGAAAGAATATGAGTTTTAGTGACCACCCTTGGTAGATCAATGCCTTAATCTTTGGGAGAATGGAGTCTATGATGAATATGAGTAGGATTTCTTGGTTTCTAGTCAAGGAGGCCTCTAGATCACTTTATTAGACTTCTAGGTCAAGGTGGAGAAACCTTGCAGCTTTTATACTTCAATGTGCAAAGGAAATGGCTTATCAAGGTCAAATTCTTTGATACAATTACCCCTAGAAGATTTTGCGCATATTACATGGCCCATACATTAAGAGATGCTATAATAGAGACAAATTCCACAATTAATGCAGTAAATGCATGCAACAATTAGCCCTATAACAACGAAAATCCCAATCCAATCTATATGATGAAAGTAAACAAGAATAACATCAAAAAGCATGTACTTACATGTAACAAAGTATATCCAACCATTCACAATTGACAAGAGAGAAGCACCAAGAGAAGATAGACCAATATCCACACATCAAAATTCATCCATAAAACTCTAATTCATCCACTAAGAAAAAGTGTGAAATTCTCAAGAGAGAAAAGAGATCCAATCTAAAGTGATGATGAACAAATGAGCTCATCTCACTTGTATTTATACACAAATTAGCCTCCTTGGCTTACATAAGCCCCTAAAATAAAATATTGTTCTAATAATTCAACTTTTGGTGACAGGCCCACCAAACTATCTCATAAATGAAAAAGTAAGCCTCTCAAGAGGTCAAATAATAATCTACGCATGTCGTAGGGCCCTTTAAGAGACCTAATGAGGTCCATGGGTGCCACAATGAAGAATAGGACTGTCAAAAGTAGTGGACAATGGGTTGGCCCCTTGTAATAACTTGTGGTGCTCCAAATGACATGTAGATCACCATGGGTCTCCAAACAAATCAAAGATGCCTGTAGATCACCTGCAAGGGCTAGGATGATGGTGTAGGTGATGCATCGTGTAAGTCTTGGATCATCTGCCATGTGTATGGTGTAGATCTGGGGCCAACTGGGCATGATGGATCAAGTGCATCCTCGTTGTCCAATAAGTGAATGATGAACAATCTTTTAATGACTATGGGGATCCATGGAGTGCAATTTGCTGCTGTGGAGGCCCATGGTTCTCAACGCTCACCCTATATGTGCCAATGTAGCCCTCTGGAGGAATAGGATCCCATATAGGGAGACCAAACCCAAGATGGAAACCATCTGCAATCGTGCATAAGATCCAATGCGTCCCCTAGCCTTGCAGTACAACAAGTCATTAGAGAAATTGAGTAAATGAACTTAACCACAGGTGGGGACTTCACAATGGTCTGCTCTTCCATAATGGGCTTTGGGATGTGCTAATGTCTCGTAAACTCCAAATGGGGTCAACCAATAATGCTATTAGGTGGTTCCCGCTTCTAAAGGGGATAATGTATTCATGGACATGATTTTTTATCTTTTTTTTCAGCTGCATCAACCTTCGGGCTTCATTCCAGGCCATGAACCAAGGTGTGGGCAAGGGGAAGGGGCAAGCTAGCCCTATGTGGACCCAATGGAGGAATGTGGACCCAGGTGGGAGAAATGATGAATGGTTTAATAATGAATGGAAAGAGGATAATATAAGCAAACAAGGGAGCGAAACCATGTGACCAAAATCGAGGTTTCCCATGCAATATCACCCCTAGAGTTGAATGGTCAGTAAAAGAGATCCCACAAGAATAGAATCCAAGGTTAATGCCTAAAATGGGTCTAGGGGACAAAAGCATAGACCTAGCCCATTCTTTCCGCTGAATTTGCCCATTAACCCATACCCAGAAGTGCCCATGATAAACAAACTACAATACTCAATTTCCAAATGACAAGGCATACCTTTAGGTTTGGGAGGCCCACCTTCAAACATACGATCATGGCAGATGGGCAAAGGACCACATGGTTGACTCAGGTGGCGGAGAAATGGCACAATGAGCTAACTGGTGGCTGCAAGGGGCTGTCGGCTAAGGACTATTGTGGAGAAAAAATTTTCTCCTAGGGATATTACTCACAAAATGGTGGGTAACAAGGTATATATAGAGTTTTTACAAAATATCCAATCTATTACAAATTTCATATGAAAATATAAATCTTTGTCCAATACAATTTGGATAATCCTAATCAAAATAACTCAAAATAGATGTCCTCGAATTGATTTTGTGACTCTGCACACTATTTAAGGCTTCAGTTTCTAACTTCTTGCTCCACATCAACATCTTTCTGATTTTGTTCCTGAAATCTCTTTCTTCTGCTGAAATGTTGCCTGAAAAACCCGTTTTAACTGATAAGTTCAACAAATTTATCCCATTGCTCTTCATTTGGACATGAAAACTTGATTACTTTTCTGTAAGTCTCATAAACTTCAGTGTACTTTTCGAATGTTGGTTTATTGATGAAAAGGTTGTGAACTTCATGAAATATAAACAAATCATCTGCTACACCTTGAAGAAAATCTGACAATTGATAGTTCCTTTAACTTTAGCAAACTTGGATCTATCTATTGCTATATCATGTAATAATCTTCTTCTTGAATTAATTCACATTGAGAATCTTTTAAGGAAGGCATTCCTTTTTGCTCAAGAACATAAAATTTCTTATGAAATTTTCTGATTTGTATCTCCAAATTCTCACATTTGGTTTCTAACTGAAACATCAGATTTTTCTTGGCCAATACCTTTCTTACTTGAATAACCGTATCTGTCTTGTCCTCGATGCCCATTTCCTCCAGTTCCTCTCTTGTTTTTGAATTCAAGACTTTGATAATTCTGCGAGCTTCTCCAGGTTTATTGTCCAGCTCTTCTTTGATGTCTTCAATAGCCTGTTTAGCCTTCTTTAGCAGCTGCTCCTCCTCAAAAATAATTTCTATGGATGGCCATATGTCAGAAATTGCAGAATTTATATCTATCTAAATTTGTTGTTTTGCTTCTGGTAAACTTTATGCATTAATAGACTCCTTTGAATACTTCTCTAGCTGCTTTATAACCTTGTAATTCTTTTATAGTTCTGACATGTATGCATTATCTACTTTGATCTTGTTTTCTTCTGCTCTCTGCAATGATTTCTTTAGCTTATCTATTTCATTGTTCTTCAAAGATAACTTAGACACCGCCTTTGCTATTTTTTAGTTGAATCATCACCCACTGATTCTGTCTCTGCTGCAGGGGTTATAGTGCTAACAATCTGATCCTTTTCTTTGACTAATTTCTTCATCTTTGCCTCCATCTTTTGTGTCCTTCGATTCTATTCAACAATCATGCGCAGCATGGTCTCTTTTTCTTTAACCAACTCTCCCACCTCTTGAGTTTGAGGATGCTATGTTGTGGGTAACTTGAGTCTCCTGCGCAAAGCTTGAATGCCAACATTTCTGTTTTTGATAATTTCCTGTGTAGCATCAACATCTTTAAGATCCTATCCTAACATAATGATGATATCTATTATGTTCTAAAGATTTAACCCTTGCGTCTTTTGGCAAGAGAGGACATTCTTTCCATCTTGAGCTGAATATGCATATTGCTCAAAGAATTCTATAATTTTGAAACGGTCATGGCATAATTTGTTAAAAAAGAGTAAATTAATCCACTCGCCTGTTTGTGTAAATCTATTTGGTCTACAGGGTGAATTTGTTTTGTATCAAAAGTAAAAAGAGATGTTTTATAATCCTCAACAATCTTTGGAATTGGAACTTTTGCCTCTAAGAAAACCTACTGAAATTGCTTGCTTTCAGGATCCAATGTGGACAATAACCTATTATGAGTAGATGAGGTCTGCTTCCAAAATTGTGTATAAGTAGCATACTTGAGAGACTCATTCTTCTTCTTAATCTCCATGAATCTAGTAAATATATTCTGACCGCTAAAAGAAAGGAGAAATTGATGGGTCAGATATTGTTGAATCTATTTGTCTCAAAGAAAATACAAGCTCGCTTGACACTAACACTATTGTTGTTGACACTTCTGTAATTATGGCCTTGTTACCGCTCAAACTAGTAGGGGTCCTAGGAGGGGATCCTATAGAGCAACTACTAGGTCGAGGGAGACAATGGAGCAATAGCCCACTGTCAGCTCAGTTAAGGCTGCTTGCTCTTTACGGACTTTCACTGATGGGAGGAAACCCAGTATGATGGAATGATGAGAATATATGGTCAATAATAAGATAATGGGGTGTTTCCAATGCCTATTTACAAGAGCGACTTAATTAGTTGGGTTTCTTGCTTTAGAAGCAAGATGATGGGCTCTCTAGGAAGGGCTAAGAGGATCTTTAGGGCTGGGGTTTGAGAGTATGTATTGTCAAGAAGGCTTCTAGACTTAGAGATCCTTATGGAGACTTGGCTCCTATGTGATCCTTGTGAAATAGGCATTAATAATTTGTGGGACCACACGAGGCCAAGCGGGCCTAGAATTAGGTTAAGGAAGTGGAACTGGTTGCTCAAGGAGGGGCTTGACCCAGTTGTGGAAGAGAAGAGGATCAATTGGCAAATCTTCTTGGAATAGAGTGGAAAGATCCAAATGAGGTTACTAGCCAAGGGAAACCTGAAGGCAAGAGATGATCCTTGGCCTAGGGCTTGCAATATCTTGAGATCCCACCGTCGGAATTTCATGAAATTTGGAGAGATCCTAGAGAAAACCCCAATGCAATAGAGGGCAAAAGGTTGGAGTTATTTGATGGCTAGAACATGAGATAAATGATGCCCTAGGTGACTTATGGAGGCTAAGCCTAGAAAGAGAAGGAAAGGTGAGAGAAATAAGCTTTGAAAGTAATCACCTATGAAGGATTAGTGCCTTGTCCTTTGGGAGAGATGGAGTCAAGGATAATTTATTGTTCGGAAAGAATTCACCTAATCAATGAGGTCTTCTAACAACTTCGCATTGCATAATGGCATGAGAGTAGCTGCTTCAAGGACTTTATACTTCGATTTGCAATAATTGATGACTTATCGAGATATATTTAATGCAAATTATCTCGAGGAACATTCACACATCCATACATGGATTATGAAATGATGCAATGCTATAAAAGATGAGAATTTCCACCAATTCATATAGAAAAGCAATAAATTTCAGACTTGTATTGTGAAAATTCCAACAACATTTGTGACAAAAGTAAATAGCAAGAATAATCATGAAAAAAGCACTTACAAGTCCAAAAGAGTATATCCAATCATGAAATTATGCCAATAATGAAGCTCCAAGACGAGAGAGAGATCCAAACATCCAAATTCATCCATATCATCCAAATCCGTCCTCTAAAACAGATAGCGAAAATCTCACAAGAGCTAATAACCCAATCCAAGTGATGATGATCAAAGTGAATCATGTCATTTCTATCTATACAATCATTAAGGAGTTCGATTTGCCTAATTTGGCCTAATTGAACCCTAATTAATAAAATATTGTGCAATAATCACATCCCTTGGTGACAAGCCCACCAAGATAGCTCAATAAGACAATAATAAGCCTCTCAAGAGGGTCGAATGATCAATAAAGTGAGTCATTGGGCCTTTGAGGAGGCCTAGTGAAGTCTAGAGTTGGCCCCTTGTCTTCCAAGCAAATCCCTGTGGTGCCCCCAAGTGGCTGCGAGGGGCACAAGGACATCCTCATGGGTCTCCAAGTGAATTGAAAGTGCCTATAAACCATCCGTAAGGGCTAGGATGATGACATAAGCCCTCCCTCTGCAGCGAGAGACATCCTCTAGAACCTGGAACATCTTCCAAGTGTATGGTGCATGTGTGGAGTCGGCTGGGCATGGTGAACCAAGTGCATCATCATCATCATCCAAAAGGTGGAACACGAGCATTCAATGAGTGGTATCGGGGATCCATGAAGTACTTTTTGCTATGGTGGAGGCCCATGGCTCTGAACGCTCAACTACAAGTAACAATGTGCCAAATTGCTCTGGAAAGTGCCATAATATCAAGCTGTCCATGGGAGAATATGTATTGAATAGTCCAATGCTTTCCATTCCATTGGGTGTTGTTGATGTTGTGCTAGGAGTCCAATGGTTACAATCTTTGGGTACTGTTGTCGCACAAAGTGTCTAGGCACCGCGACAACGCTCAAAGTAAGGGCTGTCACTCTAATCCTTAATTCGTTTAGACTCTCTCCTAGACAAGTCAAGGGGGGTAGTCCTTAAGATAAATGGATGAGAAAGCCTGTGGAACACGAGCTCTAAGAGATTTTAATGATGGACAACTTGACGAATGTAGAATAAGTCTCGGTCAATTAAAATAGATGAATTAAAATAAGACACAATTACAAGATATAAATGACTACAGACCAGTGACTTTAATTTGAATTAACCATAGACTAAATAATAACAAGTCATCCAGAGAAAACTTATAGATGTGGCAAAGCAACGATCATGAACAATTAATTTTAAAATGCCCAAAACTTTAACATGCAAGATATTCCAGATTTAAAATGATTTTCGTTCGGAATTCAGATCTAGAACATTTAACTATCTCCTATAGTCAATATGATTCACACCTTGACCATAGAAAAATCATGAAAAATTAATTTAATCACCAAATAATACCAAGGAAATTTAAATTTGTGTTTCAATTATTCCTTAGGCAATTGCTTTAATGTGAAAAACAAAGAAGTAAAACAAATCAACGGGTTAATAAATCGAATTTTTAATGGGCCACAGGCCACATTAATTTTTTTTAATGTTTAAGCACAAATCCCATAATTTTTTTCATTTTTAGTTCTCACGTCACCAAGAATTTAAAATTTTCAGATTTTTTAAATGTTTTTTTAGAATTTTTTAAGGCTTTGGATTTTAAAATTTTTAGATTTTTAATTTTTTAGAAAATAAATAAAATCAAATTAAAAAAAATAAAATCGAAAATAAAGGGAAATCAATAACCGGAATCAAAAAATCATAATTAAAAAGAAATGTGAAATAAAAAAAAAATGAAATCAAAATAAAACAACAAATTGAAAAATTAAAATAAAATGAACTTGAAATAATCTAATCCTAACATAAACAATAAAATTTCAAACTAAACTAATGCATACATAAAAATAAATCAAATGAAACCAAAACAAATTAAAAAAATAAAATCAATTGAAATTGAATTATGAAGGAAACTTATAAACCTAATCGTGAAAGAATATAAACAAAAGAATCTTAATAAAAAAAATTGAATGCATAAAAAAAGGAATGCCTAACCCTAACAAATACATAAAACATAAAAAAAAGAATGTTTTTCGCTGTGCATTGTGTGCATCTGCAGGTCGAGGGAAGGAGAGCAGTGACGGCGGAGGGTTTACGGAGGGTAAAAAATTTAGGAATGATGCAGTTGAATGGAGGTATAGCAGACAAGGAGGAAGACAACGATGGGAGAAAAGGAATGGGAGTGGGCTAAGAGACAGAACGAGATGGGAATGAGAGACGAAAAGGTTTTAGACATGCAGATCAATGAGTATGGACAACAGCGAGGAGAGGTAAGGAGTCGCAGGGTTAAGGAGACAACAGACAGGAATGCATGGAGGAAAAGCTGGACGAAGATGAGGGATCCGCAGGTTTGAGGAGCGATTTCGAGGGTTTGCAACCAGAACGTGCGGAGGACAGCTTAGCTATGGAAGCGCAGAGGGTTTTGAAGGTTGATGGAAGGGGCGACAAGTAATGGACTGCGTAGATGGAGAGGAGATATGGGGAAATCACAGGCAGAGAGATATGGCTGCAAGGGCTATATTTTTTTTTTGAAATTTGCATAGTAAACCCTAAAACCAGGGAGCAAATCGATCTGCAAAAATGGTGGCCAAAACTTCTTTAAAAAATTTCCAGAAATCTTAATTAAAAATGTGGAATCCACTTGCTTTAGATTTATCATTGAAAACCCTTAAAAAATTTCTCCAGATTTAAAAAAAAAATTTAAAACCCTGGACTGCAAAATCTTTTGAATAATCTCTTCTAAAATGATGTTGATGAACCCCAAAGATCCAAATCTTACCCTCCAGGGCCTAGATCTGGACTCTACAAAGATTTCTTCCTCAGATCTGTAGTTGCAAGGCAACAAAAAACACGCAAACGATATATATAATGTTAAAACTAAAACCAACAAAACCCAAGTCAGAACACCAAAAATAATTACAGATGTCTGCACAGGAACGACAGATCTATCAGATTTGGTGAGTGTGAGTCCAACTCCGCTCTTAGATCTGATAATCTAAGGCTCTTAACAGCTAGATTTGTCAATTTAGCACGTAAAAAATTAAAATTTTTAAATTTTAAATGAGGTGCTTAGCTCAAAAGCCTTCATGCATCACCAAAAAATCTTATGATAAACTCGAGATCAAATTACGCTGGGCTCTTTAGAAAACATGGATCGAGAGCTGGCTGGTCCAAGTGAAGACTTCCCCGAACGCCCTATGATCTAGAAATCAAGACTTTCCTGCAAAACTCAATTCAACCATCAAAATAGAGCGAGAAAATGATAATAAAATTAAGATAAATAGAGATACTTGCTATTACATTCAAAATTTAAATTATCACTTAAACCCCAGCGACTGAGTAAGATACCTGTACCCAAATCACTCTTCAGAAGCTATTATTAATGGCTAAAAAAAATTATGCATGAAAAGCGATACATCTTATAGTATTTCCACGAAGAGTAACAACGACGAAGATTAACCCCAAAAACTTTCTTTATTATTCAAAAAGATTACATGAGAGCTTTTTCACTTAGCACACGACTCAAAGGTCGGATGAATTGACTGACAAGTGACCTCCTATTTAAAGATAAATCCTTCAACGGCTAGTTCGAGTGATCCTCGTCAAAGCAATCTCGACCGTTGATGAGGATCGAAATTTCTTTTAATGTCATCCGTCAAAATTTTAAATTCTTGAGGAAATTCGAATTTTTCAATTAAATGCATTTTATTATTTTAATTAATTCAAGAATCAAAATTTTGAATTAATTTCCTCAAAATTTTGACTTTGACTTAACCCTAGGGACCAAAGGCTTAAAATTTAGCAAAATAATCAATTTACCTTAGTCCAAGGACCTCTTAAAATTTAATTTGTAAGGACGGACAAATTTTTCCTTTGAAGAGTTGAAATTTACCTAAGACCTAGAATTAATTAAATTTCTGCCTTAGGATTTTAATTAGTTTTTGGCCACAAAATTTAATTAATTAACCTACGAGGAGATAAATTATTTTTCGAACCCTCAAGACACTTTACATCATGATTTTCATATTTTTTACATCTCAAGGGGGAAAACCCATTTGTAAAAGACCCTCACAAGCTACCCATTTTTGCGACGCAAATATAATCTAGCAGACCAAACAATTTGTAATAAAATAACCTAACCAAATAGTTAGGATTATTCCCAAATCACTTTCACATAGACTCGATCTAGAACACTAGGACTTGCCTAAGATCCAGTGGCAAAATCCATTCTGACTTTTGGGTAAGACTGAAGGAAAACTCTGCCGACTATCCAAGAATGAATCGGTGAGACAAAAAACCTCCCGGAATGTAGATCATCACCAAAAAAGTAGGTTTACCTAGGTAATTACATACATGACACTGATTTGCTGAAATTATTTACATCATATACATGCAGAATGGGTTTACATTGTAACATGATCCTCAAGCTGATGATGATAGCTAGACGACACGAACACATCGATCAGGTGCTATCCCTTTTGCGAAAAAGGGTGTGTAATATTATGGGTCGTTGACACATAGTGGTCAACAAGAATGATAGCTTTTAATTTTCAAGAACTTTTGTTGAAATTTTTTTGGAAAGGGAAGAAAGTTGAATTAATAGGTATCACAAGGAAACTAGGAAAGATAATCAACTCTAATGGCATGACAAAGCTTCTAAAGAAAGAACAGCGGAGCGTAATTGCACAATTATGTTCACTTGAGGTTCAAACATCGAAATCATCTATTTCTCCAGATCTCCAAAAAGTCTTGGACAAGCATTCTAAGGTTCAAGCAGTGGAAGATGACATCGAGCATCAACATCAAGTTCCCCAACTCTTAATGGATAAGCTCAGTTTGGTGCAGAATAGAATGAAACAATAGGCATATCAACATCGCAACAAAAGAAGTTTTGATGTAGGTGACTGGGTATTTTTATGGCTACAACCATACAAACAAATGTCCCACAAGCAAGCTAAGAAGGATAATAAATTATCACCAAAGTATTATGGTCCTTACAAGGTGTTGCAAAAGATTGGTACTATGGCATACAAATTGGAGCTTCCTGCATCTTCTTGAGTGCACCTAGTTTTCCATGTTTCACGCTTAAAGAAGGTTATATCTGACAAGCTCTCAATTCAAACAATATTGCCAGAACTTGACAAGGAAGGAAAAATGATATTGGAACCTGAAGCAGTCATGGAAACAAGAACTTGATAGCTACGAAATTGATCAATTTCAGAGTATCTCAGGCTATTTATCATGCTAAGCTGGATCTGTTCTTCAACTTGTCCTGACGATGAACCACACTAGTTGGTTCGAAACGCGTTGACAAATAATACTCCATGTGATTTTCGCTGAAAAATCTCTCACAATTCAGAGTATCTCATCAAGTGGAAGGACTTACCCGCTGAAGATTCCACATGGGAGGATGAGAATTTTATAAAGAAGCATCCAAAACTACTCAAGTGTTGAGGACAACACTTTTTTGAAGGAGAGGGCATGTTAGGTCCCTATAATACTAGTGTTTTCCCTCATGGTTATTGTCAGTGTAGCCCCCTTATTATTATTGTTGTGCCCATGTAGTCCACATATTATTATTATTTTGCCCCATAGAATCCCACTTTTGTTATTGTTCTGCCCTTACATTATTATTGTTATGTTGACTCTTATTAAGTTATCGTATGTTCTATGCTTATAATAGTTTACTTCTTTTTCTTATTATATTCCACAGATTAGCAATCACATGTACATAAAGTAAAGTGCAGATAGAACATTAAACGATCAATAGAAAACAAGCCAAGACAAGAGACACAAGATGTGGCGGCTAGCCAGGGACAAACCCCACAATGTGTGGGGAAACCATTTGATCAAATCTTCTTTTATCTTCAATAATTCAACAGAGAGAAATAGTACAATAAATCTGATTTATATCAGCAGTAGCAAACCCTAGATCAACAGAATCAGCATTAGTGGTTTCATCATCAAACTAGGGCAGACGATATCTCACAAACTGACCGTTGGCTTGATTCCACCACCAAAAGTTGCGGCTTCCAGAGGAGGTTCAAATGAACCTACAACGCAGTTTAGATGAGGAGATCTTCTGGTCCACGCAGGTCAAACTTCACTTCTGTAGTTGTAGCTTAAGTTTCAGCAGCTTCCTTCAAACTAGGGCAGTCGATATCTTGCAAACCGTCCATCGGATTGACTTGATTCCACCACCAAAAGTTGCGGCTTTCAGGGGAGGTTCAGATGAACCTACAACGCAGTTCAGATGAGGAGATCTTTTGGTCCACGCAGGTCAAACTTCACTTCTGCAGTTGCAGCTTCAGTTTCAACAACTTCCGACTTCACATGTGTGAGGGAGAGACCCTCTTCTGTGCAGTAAAGAAGAAACTCTTTTCTACGCAGTAGAGAGAGTGATGTGATGAGACGAGTGAGTGTAAATGATGAAAAGTCCTCCTGTATTTATACACAACTATTGATGTTTGAATAGATGCCACTGTTGGGCTTTTGAACCTACATGGTTGTAGGTTGGCTTGATAATAATTCCATAATCAAAATAAATTCGTATCTTGATGAATACTTATCGGAATTGGATGATCTTTAGATCAATCCTACACCTCTTGACGAGAGGAATCTAATGAACATATTATTAGCCATGAATAAGATGACCCACATGAAGTTTGGCCTTCGTTGCCAATTTTAACACTCCTTCTCAACTAGGGAGAACTTCATCTGCAATCTGTCTGTCGGTCGCTACTATTCATCCATCAAATGCATTGCCTTGTGCAGCCTAACCCTTCCCCTGCTCTGCTCTATTCTGCCTGTTCTGCTTTGTCTTGTTCTGCCCTGTACTGATTTGTACGACTCTGCTCTGTTATGCTCTGCTCTGCTTTGTTCTGTTCTGCTATGCTTTTGTCCGAATTATGAAGAAGAAGAAATGATCGAGGATGTATCATACTGACTCAAAGTCAGTCTCAGAGTATGTACCACTGGTCCCAGACCAGTCTCAACCAACCCGAAGTCAGTGTCATAGTGAGTACAACTCCTACCACTGGTCCCAGACCAGTAACATCCTCCATTGACTCAAAGTCAGTCTCAGAGTGCGTACCACTGGTCCCAGAGCAGTAACAACTGACCTGAAGTCAGTGTCATAGGATGTACCACTCCTACCACTGGTCCTAGACCAGTATCATTGATCCCAGATCAATGGAGGTCATCATAGCATAGGGAGTACGGTAGATATAACGATGCGTCCATCGGTACTACTATGGTTCCTAACTTCATTTCCCTGCTCATTGATCAGATGAGAGGTACTTCCCATGAGTCCCAAACTGCATGGATAGGATGCCTCGACAAGAGAACTAATCAATCCTGTCCTCACAGGAGAACACATCAATCCTGGCCTCACAGGAGAACACATCAATCCTGCTACAATCGCCATGAGAACACATCAATCCAGGCCTCACAGGAGAACACATCAATCTTGCTACAATCGCCATGGAGAACACATCAATCCAGGCCTCATAAGAGAACATATCAATCCTGCTACAATCGCCATGGAGAACACATCAATCTAGGCTTCACAGGAGAACACATCAATCCTGCCACAATTGCCATGGAGAACACATCAATCCAGGCCTCACAGGAGAACTAATCATCCTGCTACACAGGAAAGCGAATCATCCTGTTCCACAAGAGAGCGAATCATCTTGTCCCACAAGAGAGCGAATCATCTTGTTCCAGTGCGCACCACCAATGGAGGGTGAGTCACCCTGTGGTCGTATGTTGCTCCATTAAGAATCGCAAGCCCTCAGAGCTCCCAAAGTTCAATGTATGCAACATGTAGGACCATTGTACAAGGGTTTCTTGACGACTCCAAGTCATTTGGGAAAATCACAAATTAGATCTTTTCTCGGGGCTTTGATAAGTTGTATCGACCTGTACATCATCTTAATGCGATGGAGCCTCCTTGCTCATCGACTTACCATATCCCAGATGATGTCTATCTACTGGAGCAATCAATAAATACGGTATTCGTCAATAATTGAATCCCACCTCTGGTTGTTACAGAGAATCATAGTGGTATGCAATGTAAATCCAAACAGCTCACTGAAGAGCTTTCGAAACCAGACTGCCTCACAGGAGGCCATGCTATGAGCAATATATTTTGCTTCGGCGGTGCTCAAAGCTACCGACTTCTGCTTCCTGCTCATCCAGGATATCGAAACAGATCCCAAGGCGAAACAGCACTCGGAAGTGCTCTTACAGTTCACCACAGTGCCTGCCCAATCAGCATCAGTGTATCCAAGTAGTCTCACATCTTCGGTAGTGTATCTTAACCCATTAGTAATTGTGCCACGAAGATATCTCAGAAGATTCTTGGCCACAATCTAGTGAGGCTCAACCAAATATGAGCTCACAATGCTCACTGCAAAACATATGTTCGGACAGAGGTTCACCAAGAACATCAATGCGAATGAGTTTATGAAACTCAGAGGCATTTCCCAAATCTGGTCCGACATCACTACCATATGACTTCTAAAAGTTAAGATCCTCGAGGTAGTCACAGGATTGCAGTCCATCATACCGAATCTTTCCAATACCTTTACCACATATTTTCCTTGAGATAGGAAAATTTCCCTTTGCTTCTGCCACACTTCAAGTCCTTGGTTCTTCATTTCAAATTCAGAAGCCAACTCCCTCTTACATTTGTGAATGGGAGGGTATGCACCTGTTAGAAAGAGGTCATCCACATACAACACCAGTATGAGAGGCTTGTCATCTTCAACCTTAAAGTAAAGGTTAGGATCGGCTTCACTCCTAGTGAATCCTAGCTTCATCAAGTAGCTATCGATCCTCTCATACCATGCTCGGGGTGCTTGCTTCAGCCCATAGAGAGCCTTCTTCAACCTGCATACATGAGATTTTCGATCATAAATCTCAATTCCTTCGGGTTGCTCCACATAGACTTCTTCTTTGATCGAACTGTGCAAGAACGCGGTCTTGACATCCATCTGATGTAGGTTCCATCCTTGTGAAGCCACAAGGGCTATGATCAAGTGGATGGTCGTATATCTGGCAACAGGTGCAAATATCACATCATAGTCTATACCTTCCTTCTGGGAGAAACCACGAGCAACAAAACGAGCCTTATACTATTCCGTACTTCCATCTGCTGCAACTTTATCTTGTAAAGCCATTTTGAAGTAACAATTGTCTTGTCTTGGGGTCTGGGAACTACTTCCCAGACATCATTCTCCATAATGGTCATAGCATCCTTCCATTCTTGATGCTTGACGACATCTGAGAATGATGAAGGCTTATTTTGTATGATCGTGCTCATGATGGTTAGGTATCCTTGATACCTGTTAGGTTTCTTACTTTCACGGAAGTTTCCTCGGGGTGCAACATGTCCTTCATCATCATCAAGTATCCCCCTAAGCCATGAAGGCCTCTTCCTAGAAGAGGGAGGCTCCATGGGTTCCTCCACATCAGGCATCATCTATCTACAGAGACAGCTTCCACAATCATACGGTTCTTCTTTTCCGCCACACCATTCTGCTTAGGAGTATGTGGTGTAGTAGTCTCCCTCTTAATGCCAGCCTCAGATATGCCTGAGTGAACCAACTGTAATATATCGAAGGTCTTGCTTTGGCTTGAGGGGAATGGTCCCCTTTTGAGCTTTCCTTCGGCACATCCTGAACATACGCCTTCTTTCTTTACTTGGAATTTGGGCATCCTTGTCACCATTTGTCTTACACTAGGTAGAGCTTTATAATGAAGGTGGGCAAACCTATGGTGCCAAAGTTCGGATTGAAGAGATGTGTCATAATATATGACACCCAGCGGACTTCCATTGACCTGATATAATGAATCAACACGAAACCCAAGAGTAAAGGCATATTTAACATTATTTTTCCATATACGTACCTTGCCGTCGCTGAAGGTTACCTTGTAGCCTTTGTCTTCCATTGCTGAGATGGACACCAGGTTCCTTTTGAGGTCAGGTGCTTTTAATACATCCTGGAATTTCTAGCCTTCTTGAATGGTTGTCCTCTTACTTGATTTCCAGCATTCCTTTTATCTTTGCTATTGAATTTTCCATCCCTTCGATTACCATGAGAGGGATTTTGATCATTGTCACGGTGAGAGTCCTTTCTATCAGGGCATTCCCTTGCATAGTGACTTGCTTTATTGCAAATGTAACATCATCCTTTTCTTCCACCCTTAGGTCCCGCCTTTCCTTTTGATTTAGTCCTGGAATTATTTATTTTCTTAGCATGAGAAGAAAAGGCAGTAGGAGGACTTTTAGGCAAGGGCATTTTTTGCTCTTCTACCCTTGTTTCTTCTAGAATGCATCTAGCCATTAATTCCTTGAAACCAGGAATTACATGATTGTTTAGAAGAGTAGTCCTGAACACGTACCATTCGGATGGTAATCCTCTAAGAGTCGTAAGTGCCATTTCCTTATCAGTAATAGTCTCCCCAATAGATAAGAGATCGTTCTTGATCTCGGTGATTCTTAAGAAGTATGCTTGCATACTCTCATCTTTACCCTTCTTGATTTCCCTCAGCTTATTTCTAAGAAATAAAACTTGATTTGCATTATTAACTTTAAATAAACTCACCAATCTATTGTAGATTTCCTTGGAGGTGTTCAGGTCAGAGATGTAGGGCACCAAGTGATTGTCGATAGAGTCCTGGATGATCTTCTTTGTTTTGACTTCTCCGATTTTCCATTTGTACCTGGCAGCAACGGATGCATTTGATGGAGGCTCAACAATATTGCCTCTCACATGGTTCAACACTCCTTGTTCTTCTAGGATAGCCTTGCCTATCTTCTCTTCGGTGATTGCTCTTGCTCTTGCTCGGGCTTTGTTTTCACCTCAGCTCTGATACCATGTTAAGTTATGGTATGTTCTATGCTTATAACAGTTTACTTCTTTTTCTTATTATATTCCACAGATTAGCAATCACATGTACATAAAGTAAAGTGTAGATAGAACATTAAACGATCGACAGAAAACAAGCCAAGACAAGAGACACAAGATGTTGTGGCTAGCCAGGGACAAACCCCACAATGTGTGGGGAAACCCTTTGATCAAATCTTCTTTTATTTTCAATAATTCAACAGAGAGAAATAATATAATAAATCTGATTTATATCAGCAGTAGCAAACCCTAGATCAACAGCATCAGCATTAGCAGCTTCATCATCAAAGCAGACGATATCTCACAAACTGATCATTGGCTTGATTCCACCACCAAAAGTTGCGGCTTTCAGAGGAGGTTCAGATGAACCTACAACGCAGTTCAGATGAGGAGATCTTCTGGTCCATGTAGGTCAAACTTCACTTCTGCAGTGGCAGCTTCAATTTCAACAGCTTCCTTCAAAATAGGGCAGTCGATATCTTGCAAACCGTTTGTCTGATTGGCTTGATTCCACCACCAAAAGTTGCGGCTTTTAGAGGAGGTTCAAATGAGCCTAAATCGTAGTTCAGTTGAGGAGATCTTTTGGTCCACGCAGGTCAAACTTCACTTTTGCAGTTGCAGCGTCAATTTTAGTAGCTTCGTGCTTCACGTGTGACGAAGAGACTCTTTTCTGCGCAGTAGAGAAGAGACTCTTTTCTGCACAGTAGAGAGAGAGAGATGTGATGAGATGAGTGAGTGCAAATGAGGAAAAGTCCTCCTATATTTATACACAAATGTTGATGTTTGAATAGATGCGACTGTTGGGCTTCTGAGCCTACATGAGTTGTAGGTCGGCTTGATAATAATTCCATAATCAAAATAAATTCATATCTCCATGAATACTTATCGGAATCGGATGATCTTTAGAACAATCCTACACCTCTCGACGAGAGGAATCTAATGAACATATTATCAGCCATGAATGAGATGACCAACATGAAGTTTGGCCTTAGTTGCCAATTTTAACAACTCTGAGTATATTTTGACCCCTTACACTCCTATATATAGAAAGGAGGTTTTGTCATTTGAATCATCGAAGAATTATTCATTTGTGTAATGTAAAGGAGGTTGCATCCTCGAAGAGGCTAATTTTGAAGTCGTTGATCTATCTCTTCTTCTATTTTGTGAGCTGGTTGCATAACATGGGATACCCTTCCATTGTGGGCTTAGGCATGTACAAGTGTCTCTAAGCTTAATAAGGTGGCTAACCAAGGATCCTATTTGGTGGTTTCATCCTTTAAAGGGGGTGACATGTCCATGGTACATCCCTCAAGTGGTAGGTGGCAAATGACAAAGTGATGGAACGGAATGGGGATCAGGGGGATCAAACTTTTGATACAAATACCAGTCACCAACTTTTGTCTACTCACTTAACTGTAAAATCCTTTTGATTTCAGTTGAAATCCTTGGTGCTACATCACTACTGAGAAGACAAAGTGATATATATAAGAATTGATCTACAAAATCACTGAAGGAAAAATCTTATAATTTTTTCCTTACTAATGAAGTCCAGTGGATAACAAACTTTGGTTTGCCTTCTGAATCTTGCTTCTATAGTGGGATTTTGAATCTCTCAGATTGATGGTATAAGAACAAGTAAACCAATACAGACTGGTGTTTAAAATCTCTCTCAGCACCAAACTTCAAAAATTGCTCATGGATATTATTTGAAATGAACTGCTTGAAGTTGAATAAAACAAAGGGTTTCTTTCCAGGTGCAAAGCTGACAAGAATCCTAAAATAACCTCATCAACCCATTCATCATTTTGATAACCTAATAGATAACAAAGCATTGAAATAATCTGTCTGGACATGTATGGGAATATCGCTGAGGGGTAAGGTGGATTTCAATGGGGAAATTCAGACCCTTATGGTTAAAAAGACTCGAAAATAAAAGCCCTCTTTTGGAAGGTGAGTTTTTGGTAAATTTCCATTAAAGATTTAGTTGAAAATACATGCAGGGAACTGAGAACATTTATTTGCAGAGCTTGAAGGATAGAATCTGGGGTAATGTAAAATAGAGGTTCACTATTTCGGGTACAATTGCTCTTTGACTGGGTAAGTATCGGATTTCACACCAAGTGATGAACCTAGGAAAATGGTGAGTTTGGGGAAAGACAAACCGTGGAAGCATGGATTACCAAACATTAAATTCATCACTGACGTCTTCATATTTCTGGAAAGCCCAATTATGCAACTCATAGAGGTCGAACTCACATTTAGTTTCTACAATTTTAAAATATAAGTCGACTAATGGTAATTCATCTACATTTGGGATCATAGGAGCCATAGGGTTTTCAGTTTGCAATTTTCCCTTCCCTTTTTGATTGCTCATTCTGATAATCTAACAAATAGTGAAGGAAATCAAAATACCAAAGAAAGCTGAAGATGTTGAGTGGACCACTTTTGAACTCTGTAATTTGTTTGTAGATTGATTTTCTGACAATGCCGCGAACTCTGAAAATGTTTGGTTGAAAAATTGAGAGCAAATTTTGTTTTTAGAAGAGGATTCACTATTCATTGGCAGTTTAAATGATCGGATCTCAAATGGGTATTTGCACGTTGGCAATGAAAATTTGGCGGAGAAATAGCGGTGGGATATTTTGGCATGACAACGGATATGTCAGGGAGGTGGTTTGTAGGTGGTAAGTGGTTTCAACTTTCAAGTAGGAGGGGTGCACAATTGATAAGAGCGCAATATGTCGCATTCAAAGGTTTTCCCGTGATTGCTTATTGACTGTTTATTGGGGTGGATACAGACTCAAAGTTTTGATTGCAAAACATATATTTGGTCTAGTGTTGACCAGATACATCAATGACTCGATCAATTGACGATATAAAGTGGGGTCTACCAACTCAGAATCTGAAGCATGCAACTTCTTCTAGTTGGTAGTCATCAGTGTGGCCATAAGTTTGCAGTCCAACATACAAAATCTCCTCAATATGTTCCTTGCATACCCGCCTTGGCCCAAGAAGATATGCTCATCCTCATGCCAAACCTCCAACCCCAAAAGATAGTGCATCAGTCCTATATCAGTCATCTCGAACTTTGAAGCAAGATCTCTCTTGCAATGCTCAATGAGTCTCTCCTCTCCTGTAATGAATAAATCATCAACACACAGTACAAGAATGAGTAGATGTTCACCAACCACAATGTAATATAAGTTCAGATATGCATCACTCTTCTTGAAAGTCATGTGCTGCAAGTAGGAGTCAATCCTTGAGTACCATGCTCTCGGTCTCTGCATTAGACCATATAAGGCTTTCTTAAGCATGCATACATGAGACTCTCTCCCATGCACCTCAAAGTCCTTTGGCTGCTCTATATAAGCCTCCTCCTGTATGACTCCATTGAGAAAGGCGACCTTCACATCCATCTAGTGGATCTTCCAACCCATCTTTGCTGCAATGGAGATCACTTCTCTAATTGAGGTGTATCAAGCCACTGGTGCGAAGGTCTCCTCATAATCAACTCCCTTTACTTGTGAGAACCCCTGTGCCACAAATCTGGCTTTCAACTTCTTCGTGTTGCCATCTGCAACATGTTTGATCTTGTAAAGCCACCTGAAAGTTACCATTGACTTCCCCTTAGGACTTGACATTTTCTCCCAAACATCATTCTTCATGATGGAAGCATACTCTTCCACCATGGCATCCCTCCAGATCTACTGACTCGCGACCTCCTCATAACTAGATGGCTCGGTCTCGATAATACTAGCCACATAGCTACCACACTGCTTTGGTGTTATGATCTCTCTAACTAACCACTTAGGTCTTCCCACTAACTCTTGTGCTTCCTTTAAGGTCTCATTAGGCCATCTTGTCTTCCTCTTCATTAAAGTAGCCTCTTGAACTGGTGTGGGAACATCCTCCTTTGGAGCCAGTGATCCTGATGAGGATGCCCCTGTAGCCTGCGATGAACTTGTACTCTAGGAATCTATTCCCTGTGATCCTGAAACTTGTGAACTTGTTACCCTAGAAGTCGGTAATCCTCTTCACCCCTGTGAACCTAAACCTAAATATGTTGAAACCTGTGGTGTACTCCCCTGCTGAGGAGAACCTGTTGCTCTACATGATTATCCTCCTGTGAGCCCCTCAAGGCCCTCTCCTCCTGAAACATCACATCCCGTTTCAAGGAAAGTTTCCTTTTGGCATGAATATATATGCGATAGGCCTTGGAGGTCTCATCGTACTCACAAACATGCCCTTCTAGAAGAAGGGCAACTCGGCCTCACTAGAAGTACACACATCCGCTCTGAAATAAGAAGAAGAAGAGGTGCGAAAAAGTGAGGAGAAGAAGTCTCCTATATAGCGAAGGGAAGGCCGAGTAGGATATCTCTATTTTGGGTAAGAGAGACTATCACGCATGCCAGATTAGGGCACACTTCCATTGACGCAAGTAATCTCTGAAATCAGCAAGGGACAAGGCTAGAGAAGGGTGCAAAGAAGGCAAGAGAAGGTGTGTCTACCTCAATGAAGAGAAGGGAAGAAGGCCGAGTTTGGAAGGACGATTTCAGGCCCTATTACAATCACACGTGCGAAGAGAAGAGGCTCATTTTGCTGTTACATGAGACCTATTATTACAGTCATGTGATGAAGCTTGTTTGGGCTAGCAAAGAGTGCTAAGTAGGCCTCTTACTCCAGCGAAGGAAGAGACTACTCAAGCGAAGGAAAAAGAGCATGCATAGCTGCTATTCTTGAAGGTATCCCCTCACATGTGCGAAGAATTAGGGCCATACTGCTGCTGTCCCAACTCTGCAACTACATCAGAGAAAAGAGCTTGATTGGGTTAAGAATAAGGTCCTATTCTTAATTAAGAAAGCCTACATCTCAAGCAAAGGAAGGAAAGAAGAATGTCCCTTCTAGGGCATGCAAACTAGGGTTGCTGCAGTAAAGCTATTAGTGTCTGGAAGGACAAAGAATGAGGATGAAACGCTGCAAGAGGAAGTGATCTCAGATCAAAAGGAAAGGCTTGACTTGTGCTTGGAGGATCTTCTCGTCAAGGGTTTAGGGTTTGGCATTTGTCAACTGAAGCTTCAATAAGAGAAATTTGCAGATGGGTTTTCCTCTCTAGGAGAGAGAGGTTTTGCCTTGGCTAAGAGCCAACATCTTGTGTTCTTATTCTTTTGTTTCAGTAACTGTTTGATGAAGTAAGAAGAACACACACTAATAATAATAAGAGAAGACTGTGCTACCAAGAAAAGTAAAAAGAACTTCACAAATTGTTATCATCGTCAGATGAATCTCACTATAATTCAGATGCCCTAGATTCTTCAACATGGAATCAGAGCTAAGGTGACACATCAAGGAAGGGCATCTCAGGAGCACATAGAAGATTGAAACATTAAGATCAAGAAGTAAGGGCACACAAAGGTTGAAGCATCAAATTTACAAGCGAGAGTTCCAGATCCATCAAAGGCAAAAAGGATTACTATCTCCTCTCTTGGATCCATCAAGAAGGTCTACCATCTTGGGAAGAAAGAAAGAAGAACGCCTTCCATCTAAAGGCATCTACAAGAAGGTTCATCCATGGAGGGCTTACGTGAAAGACTCATCATCTTCAAAGGAAGGTACTCAGATCCAGGCCCATCATTGAAGATCTCCATATCTACACATTGAGAAGTTTTCATCAACAAGCAAATTTATCACAAGGCACCTTGATGGAAGCATCTTGAAGAACTCCGAGATCCAAGAAGCTGAGACTTCATCAATGAAGCAGCAAGATCTCCTCATCACTAACACTCTCAAGTAAGTATTTTTATGTCCTCTCCTGAAAAGATCAAAATGTCTTTTTGCAAGGAAGGAAACAAATTGGTTGGGAATGTTAATTTCCTTGCATGGAAAAAGAGGATTGATCTACTTCTAAAAGAAAATGAACTTTTGGACTACATCAAAGGGAGTGTCACTGTTCCTGCTAAGGAACAAACTCAAGCGCTAGCAAAGTATAATAAGGATGAGACAAGGGCTCAAAGGATTGTGATAGAATCCATCAAGGACCCTCTCATTCCCTATGTTTGCAAACTTGAAACATCTAAAGAAATCTATGATAAGCTGGTGGAGCTATTCTCAGTTAGTATAGCTGGAGAAGTGATATTGTTGCGTAATGAATTATATAAGATGAAGATATCCAAGGAAGAAGGCATAGCTCCCTACTTCATTAAGGTCTCTGAGATGAGAGACCAGCTACAAGAACTGGGAGAATTTATGCATTACTTGAGGAATGGGGCAACTTCACATCAAGTATATATGCCAAGAAGGAATCCACCCCGTTGAATGAACTTTGGTCTCTATGCAAAATTGAGGAGACTAGACTCAAAGCCAAAGATGATGTGGGATCAAAGGAGCAGGCATTTGTTGCTATGGCCAAGAGAAAAGGGAAATTTGGTAAGTTTGGTCCACAGAGAAAGGGTAAAAGAGATATGTAAGGGAAATTTGGCAATTTTGGTCCTCTGAGGAAGGGTAAAAGAGATATCAATGGGAAATTTGGCAAGTTTGGTCCACAGAGAAAGGGTAAAAGAGTTATGTCCAAAATCCAATGCTTTGGTTGCCAAGAATATGGACACTATAAAAGGGTTTGTCCTAAGTTCGAAAAGGACAACAAAAAGAGGAAACGAGAAGAAGCCCACATTACCCAAGAAGTGAAAGAAGAAGATAAGAAGCAGAAGCAGGGGATGCTTCGGATCTCTACTATGATTGAGATCAACTTCACAAAAGTCTTCTTTAAAAGTTTTGGGTATCATAGGAACATTTAGAAGTAGGATAGAATGAATGATTTATGCAAATGGCATCTTCAGGAATATAGGAGCATTATGTAGAGATAGCTGAGATAAAGATATTCATGTAGGAAGGATGTAGCCATTGAATGACCTCATCAAAACATAAAGAAATGATCATGATTAAGAAGAATCATCTTAGAAGGCCACTATCATCAGCAGAAAGGGGCATTTGCAGGATGAGGACTACAAGGATCCTTTGGTAAAATCTTCAGTAGAAGGTTCATGATGTTCAGAAAGGGAAAATGTCTTGATGAGAATTGCACTTATGGGGATTCAAGAAAAGGATGATATGTAGGCAAGGAAAGATGTGGCAAAGCAAAGGAGATTGAGGTAATCTCAATCTAGGAAGCTGTCAAAGGAAGCTGAGATGATCAATAACTAAGATGAGGTATGTATGCATCTATGTTTTCAGTTAAAGTCATGTCATCATTTGTACCAATGAGCATGGAGGACTGCTCTGATAGCATGGTAAAGGACAAGGTAGATCTCTTTCATTGAGAATATGCAAGAAGGCATGGTTCACATTCTAATAAAGGTCAACATGAGTAATATCCTCATATGAAGGATGAGGTGATTGACAAGAAAAACTATAAATAAGCATATGGGAAAAGAGATCAAGGATAAAAAGACACCATGGACACTAGGAATCAACATCTGCCATATTTGTTGAAGGCATCTCCTGGAAGAAGGCACGAGAATTCTGACAAAGGAAGAAAAAGATCAAAGGACCCTTGACACCTGGAAAGGGCCGGGAGATGTGAAAATATATGATGTTGATGATTCAAGCCAACAATATTTCATGATGGAAAACCATCTTGTAAGGTACTATTTAAATTAATTCTCTGCTTTGATTTGTTGAATAATATCTGGATGGAATCTTGCAGGGCTACTGAAACAAGAGTTGTAAGTGCAAGTACAACTAGCATTCATGTGGTCGATGGAAATTCTTGAAAGAAACATGATGAGGAAGGGGTAGCCATATAACAGAGTTTCCAAATATGTATGATGGTTGATGCCCTACAAAGGAGAAACTTGACTGAATTTCATGACATCAAGGAAAGAAAGTGGTCAAGCAGCTAAAGGACCCACAAAGAAGTGGTTGATGGAAAGTAGAGTCCCTAGTTGAGAGGGAGCTGTAACAAATCCCTAAATAAGAGGGAGCTTGGGCAAGTTTGGGTACATTCCTTCACAGGAATGGGAATATCTTCCCTAGTTGAGAGGGAGAGATAGACACAACATTCTTGTCTTCACCTGGGAAGAAAGAATGGAGGATTGGGTAAATCTGGCATCCGATGCTCTTTGAGGATGTGTAAGGCATCCAAGACAAGACTAGGCAAGAGGACCGATATTCTTTGAGGGATGTGAACCCAAGATAAGAATAGTCCTAGAAGGTCATACTCAGTGAACACCAGGGTGGGTATGTACCTTGAGAGACAATGATGAAGGTGTCTATAGTCATTGGTCTCACCAACATTATGCTCTGATCTCATGAGAGATAGAGTTGTCAGTCAAGGCATTGCTGTGGAAACAATGTTGGTTACTATGATGCTAGAACAGTTGGATTGCCAATCTGATTTCTCTTATGTGAATTCTTTAGATTGAAAATTGCTAAACACCTTGTAATGATTTATGAATACCTCCGAAGTTAAGAGGGAGTGTTGAAGAAAGTGTAACTAGGTTCGGTCTTCATAAATGCAATTTTGATCTTTGTACTTGTAAAAGAAAAGAAATATTATTTTTGTAAATTGTAAAAATGAGTTTCTTGCTCATTTAATAGGTCAAGTAGATGTTTGAGTGTTTCTAGGAAAGTCAAAGAGTCAATATAATTGTTGAAGACCCATGTGGGCATGTTACACTATGTAACCTATGTATTAGAGTCAAAGAAATATGTCAAAGAAGATCCTCCAAAGCAAAGACAAGTCTCCTCTTCAAGTCGGCTCAAGAAATGAATTTTTATGCACAAATGTCAAGTCGGCCTCTCCTGTTGATCAAGTTGGCCTAAATGGAGGGATATAATCACTATAAGAAGGGCGGCTCAACTTCACTAGAAGTACACACATCTGCTTTAAAATAAGAAGAAGAAGTGGTGCGAAAAAGTGAGGAGAAGAAGTCTCCTATACAATGAAAGGAAGGCAAAGTAGGATATCTCTCTTTTGGGTAAGAGAGACTGTCACATGTGCCAGATTAGGGCACACTTCCACAGTCGCAAGTAATCTCTGAAGTCAGCAAGGGACAAGGCTAGCGAAGGGTGCAAAGAAGGAAAGAGAAGGTGTCTCTACCTCAACGAAGAGAAGGGAAGAAGGCCGAGTTTGGAAGGACGATCTTAGGCCCTATTACAGTCACACGTGCGAAGAGGAGAGGCTCATTCTATTGTTACATCAGACCTATTATTATAGTCATGCGAAGAAGCTTGTTTGGGCTAGCAAAGAGTGCTAAGTAGGCCTCTTACTCTAGTGAAGGAAGAGACTACTCAAGCGAAGGAAAAAGAGCATGCATAGTTATTATTCTTGAAGGTATCCCCTCACACATGTGAAGAATTAGAGCCATACTGTTGCTGTCCTAGATTTGCAACTACATTAGAGAAAAGAGCTCAGTTGGGTTAAGAATAAGGTCCTCTTCCTAATTAAGAAAGCCTACATCTCAAGCAAAGGAAGGAAAGAAGAATGTCCCTTCTAGGGCATGCAAACTAGGGTTGCTACAGTAA
This sequence comes from Pinus tabuliformis, assembly GCA_031772625.1. Lineage (NCBI taxonomy): Eukaryota > Viridiplantae > Streptophyta > Pinopsida > Pinales > Pinaceae > Pinus > Pinus tabuliformis. Next base: position 2,065,819,998 of record CM062816.1, read on the forward strand.
AGCTATCAGTTGTCGGAAGAAGGACAAAGAAGGAGGATGAAGTGCTGCAAGAGGAAGTGATCTCAGATCAAAAGGAAAGGCTTGACTTGTGCTTGGAGGATCTTCTTGTCAAGGGTCTAGGGTTTGGCATTTGTTAATTGAAGCTTCAATAAGAGAAATTTGCAGAAGGGTTTTCCTCTCTAGGAGAGAGAGGTTTTGCCCTGGCTGAGAGCCAACATCTTGTGTTCTTGTCTCTTTTGTTTTGGTAACTGTTTGATGAAGTAAGAAGAACACACACTAATAATAATAAGAGAAGATTGTGCTAATAAGAAAAGTAAAAAGTACTTCACAAATTGTTATCATCGTCAGAAGAATCTCACTATAAATCAGATGCCCTAGATTCTTCAACACTGCTCTTAAAGTGGAATCATCTCCAAGCACCACATCCAAATCTATACCAGTCTCTAAGACTTGTAAAGTGCTCTGTTGCTATTGTAACATGGTGAGAAGCTCCACTGTCTACATACCAGACACTAGAAGGTGTAACACTAGTGGCAAGACTCACCATTAAGAAAGCTCTGTATCATATCTAGTGGCAAACTCATCCACCTCAGCTGATGCTGCAACACCCTTCTTATTGGGACACTGATGTTGATTTTTCCTTGGCACTTTAGAATCAGGTCTATTTCTAAAACATGATCACAAACACACTGAAATACCACAACTCTAAGCACTTTGCACAGTGGAAAATATACAACAATGAATCAATAGAGTACACGAGATTTACCAACCCAAAACTTGCTTGTATTACAACTTTAATACAACAAACATAGGGGTCTTGTACCAGGGATCATGTCCCTTACAATTATTCTTGATACAAGGAAAACTAGAGCTTGATAAGAGCTATGAGCCTCTAGCAATGCAGAGCATTGATTGCCAAACTATGGGCTTCTTTAGCACCACCACATTGCTGTTCGTGCACCAGTTATACAGAGATGATGATGCACTTGGACCACGTTTCCTAGCCGGCTGCACATTGCACTCGACGCTTGGTAGCTGATCCAGTGCCCAGAGGAGGTTTTGACTTTCTCGGGGAGACATGGTGGTATCACTTAGAAAAAACCCCGATTGTATAGGGAAAAAACTAAGGTAACCTCTAACCACTTTAGATTGAAAGTTGGTCCTTAATTTTGGAGAGGGATCTTCCCTTAAAACTCTACGACTCATTGTCACTTTAGCAGTAGGTTTATAAGCTCATTGACCAAATTTAAATTTTTAATTGATGAGATGAGATTGGTTTGGAAAGAAGAGAATGTAACGAACAAAGTTCGTATACGCAACAAAGTAAGCTTCAAAATACTTCGAAGACAAAGACATCCATTGTAAGACAGTACTTGTATCTTGAATATTGTATAAAAAAATTGATGAGATGATTACAAATGAGAATGAGGACCATATTATATACCCTAAGCATCTTTCCAAGCACTGAAGACTTATTGATCAAAGTTATGGCTTAAAATAAAAATACAGAGTAGAAACACTGACAGAAAACCACCAATGCATGAATATTAGAAAATTTGCACATGTAAACTTATTGGTAATGGATTATATTAATATTAGATCTAAACACACAATACTTCCTCAAAAAATTCCCAACCCTTCCTTCTTACAAAATCACAATCTTTATAGATTACTTACAAAACTATAACCAAGTTTTTAGCAAAAACTTAATTACAAAGTCTTAAAATAAATGAGCAAATATCTAATTTAAACCAAATACATTACATCGTTCCATCATAAAACAAAAGAAATAATATTCTGTATTTGAAGATCATGTTGTTGTTGGAGTCATGGCTGAAGCTAAGGATCCCCAAGTCGAATTTGATGAGGTGGCTCTCCAACTAAAAGTTGATTAGGCATTTTTCTAAAAATAGAAAAAATTAATTCTAGCGAATTCCTGAAAAATAGGCTTCAAAGATCCATTCGAATCTCTCAAACCATGACACCTGTGTAAAAATTGAGAGAGGTTTTTGTTAATGGGTTCATTCACAACAAAAATCTCTCTTGGTTTTCAAAAATTCGTTTCTAGCTGTTCGGAAACTGTGCCCAAAGTCATTGGCTTTTACAAGAAAAAACTGAGTAAAATAGACCTTTCGTTGACATTTGATTTGTCAGCGCCACAGTTCAATCTTTTTGAACCAACGCTGACAAATTAATTGTCTGCGCTCGCTTGATCGAGGACCCACTCCTTTGCTAATGTGTGATTTGTCAATGTTTTGATTTATAAAAATAATAAATTTTACAATTGGCTCCGATAATCCAGCGGTCAATGCTTTTATTCAACAAATTTAAAAATTGGCACTGATAATCCATTTGTCAGCGCCCTAATTTTTTTTGAATAATAATAAATTACAATGATGAAATTAAAACTATGAAGCAAAACTGAGATAACACATGGGAGGGCATGTGTCATTTTGTAGCCCTCATTGATGGAGCATTGATTTGATCGCGAGCCATTTGGAGACCCATGAGACCCATTTGGAGCTCACAGAGCCCAAATTGGGGTTTGGAGATGCTTTGAACCATTTTGAGAGCACCCTCCTCTTATTCATTATTTTGAGGCCCTTAGTCTCATCCTCAGCACATGAGGCCTCAACGTTCCCCTTCTAGGGCTCCACGTTAGCCTAGCGTGGCCCTCAGAAGCCTTATTCGATTTATATTATGAGCTATCATGTTTGGTTTGTAACCATAGGTGGGTTACTAGACATTTTAGGCATTGGAGGGGCTTCTTCTTTTCAATTTTGAACTCTTAGATTGTGTATAAATAGAAGAGGTCTAGCCTCATTCTAACCATCACACTTGGGATTTTCGGCTCGCTCATTAGAGATTTTTGGCCTACAATTTGTGGAGCAATTCAGATGGATTAAATGCATTTTAACATTTGTAAAATTTCGCTATCTCTCTTGGAGCTTCTTGTTGGCATTTTGGTGGATGGATATATTCTTCATTGTCTTGTAAGTGTCATTTAATGCTATATTTCTAATCTAATAAATGTCTAATGCATGGAATATTGTTTCATAGTCTTTAATGTGCCCTAATTAATGAAATTTTGTTAGAACATTGAAGCTATTGGAAATTTTGCATGTGTTATTCATGGATAATGAATGAATGAATGTTCCTAGAGGTCATTTTGCATATTGCATCCTTGAAACTCCATTAATTATTGCCAACAAAGTGTAAATTTCTAGAGTAGCCGTGTAGCTGCCTCCATTAGGGCTAGTGAAGCTACCTCTAGGTCTCCTTGAAGAGCGAGGTTGACAAATCAAGATCATTTTGACTCCAATTCTCCCAATAGCTAGGCACTGGTCCTAAATCCTTGGTGATCACCCTCAACTCAACGAATCATCTTTCTTTTCACCTTTTTCTCCCCTCTTTTTCTTCGTCCCTTTAAGGATAAGGAGGCCTCTCTAGGGCTTGGTGCGAAATTTATTAGAGGAGTGCGTTTTGGATTCCGTCTGGACAAGACTCTTCCTTAGTGTCTCCTCTAGGCTCCACAAGTTTTGAACGAATTCTAGTGTTGGAATTTCAATTAAATTGATGCCCCTAGCTATCACACCGAGTGGGAACCATAGAAGCTAATCCTTAGCTTGGGGATACTTTGAAGGTTTATGCTTTAGTACTTGTTGAAGTATATCATTCACGACCTTTTCTCTTGTCTACCTTGACCTTGGATGAACTCTTATCTCATCAAATATCTCAATCGTAGGTTTCGTGTACTCTTTCTTTCAAGGGGTTTTCATGGAAAGTCTTATCAACTTCTCCCGAAGATCGCATATTTATTGAACCTTCTATTGAATGAGCCACCTTGCCTCACTTCAAACCTATCATACATCCATCTATCACAAGTGAGGAACACTGGGTCTTCTACCGTCGGTGGAAATTCGAGAAGAGAGGGGGACTTCGGTTGTGGTGGCAGTGGGCCTCTGTCGCAAGGTTTTGTTGTACCCTCTAGCTTTTGCCTCTTTACAAGGGTTGCTAGTTTGTGCAGCAACATGACCCTCTCCTAAGGCACCCTTTGCACATGAGAAGTCACATCTCTCTTACGCATTGGGCCTCTCCTTTGGCTCCTCCTCTATTTATCCTTTTCTCTTGGGTTATTTAGGAACCTTCTAGATCTTACGATTTTAGCTTGCCCCCCCATTAGAATAAATGATTATTTTCTTTCAAACCCACTGCTTTGGGTCCAAAAACCCACTTTTGGGTAAATTGCCCATCAACTTGTTACTGCTCAAACTAGCAGGGGACCTAAGGGGGATTCGTAAAGGGCAAATTTTAGACTCTAGAGCAAAGGCAACAAATGGAGACTTAGCCCACTGTCACCTCAGCTAAGGCTCTCTTCTATTTACGGACTTACACCAATGGGAGGAGACCCGGTATATTATGGAGTCACCGATGAAGGATAAGTCAATGAATGGATGTGGAGTGACCCAAATAATTCCCTTCCCAAAAGAGTTTGAAAGATGGAGCTTGCTTGCTTTCTAAGCAAGGTACAATGTCTTCTAGGAAAAGGAAGGGAGGATTTGAGGGTTAGGTTTATGGGATATGACTTATGAAGGAGTTTCCCAATCTCTAAAATCCTTGTTGAAATTGGTATCCCGGATGGTTCTTGAAGAATTGTCTTTTCAAAGGAACGAGACCACACCGGACCAAGTGGACCTAATCTAGGGTAGGGGGAAAGAGTATGACAACCAATGATGTTCCTATCCTAGACAAGGTAGGGGTAATTCTATCAACGAATTGATTTTGATAAGCCATCACCATTTGCACATCGAAGTATAAAAGCTCCAAGATTGCTTCTCTTCGACCTAGAAGGCTAGTGAAGTAGTCTTGAGGCCTCATTGACCAAGAACCAAAGGTCCTCACTCATATTCATCCTAGACTCCATCCTCCCAAGACTAAGGCATTGATCTACCAAAAGGTGGTCACTTTAAACCAACTTCTTTCACCTTTTCTTGGGACTAGCCAAGTTGGGTCACCTAGGGCATCATTTTCCTGGCAAACTATCCCTCCAAAAAGTTTGATCTCCTAGCCTCCCCTACTCTGGTGTCTCTTCAAGGCCTCCTTTGATTTTGAGGCCATTCCGACTGTGGAGTTGTGAGAAAAGCCAAGCCCTAGCTCTGAGATCAAACTTTGCCCTAGTATCCCAATGCTAGTGCCTCATAGGATCAATTCAACACTTTCAGGTGAAATTTTTTTCTTTGATCCATTCCCTCCACCTTGTCTAGGATAGGAACATCATTGGTTGCCATACTATTTCCTCCTACCCTAGACTTGGTCCACTTTGATGGGTTTCTTTCTCTCAGAAATGCCCTCTGAGCTACGTAAAATTGTTATGTAAAAGTTAATCTATAACAATGAGTTAATTAGGCAAAGGGCATGATCCATTCACCAAGAGGCACCCAAGTCCGTATTTAAGCCAAGGTCTCCCATAGTGTAAATCATCATTAAATCATTATTAATAAAATATATAGAATAGATGTCTAATGCTGAGTCGATCTGCTCCATTTTGTATTAGAGCCAACCACGCTCCCATTTCGCTGGAGAATCCACCGTCCCTGCACTTCTGCATTCCTCATCACTGCTGTCTACACCATCCAGACTCGGCATATAACATTTGTTGCCTGTCTCGACTTTTCTGTCCCCTCTCCTCTGTGCCCCCGCCCTCTACTCCTGCCATCGTGTTTCCCTGACTGTGCTTCTTGTCATCATTTCTTCCGCTACACACTTTGCTGTCATTATGTTATCCACTAGTCACCGTCTCCGTGTGACCACTGTCATTCATTGTGGCACCATCACCACATCCATCGTCGACATCCAACAACATCCAATTCGTATATTAAGTAATAAGTTATAAGGGGTATAATCGTTAGTTATCCAAAATGAATAGTTATCCCCATTAATTATGTAATAATATCATTATAATATAATAATATAATTATAATTTAATAAAACAAATCTGAAAAAAATAGGGTTTAAAAAAATTAGGATCAAATTAAGAAAAAGAGTAAAGTTGGATAAATATACTGTTGAAGTCTCTAAGTCTAACAGTTAGAAACCCTCCATGCACTTTACTGATTTATTCCTACCTACTTGTTTTTTTAATTAACAAGTTATTTACCATGTAAATACTGAAAATAAATACAAGTGCATGCTCAACACATTACAAATCATCAATTGAAGGAAACAGAAACAAGCATATAAATGACACTGTTATTTTTGGACTAATGTCCCCAGAACAACCCAATGTAGGAAAATCGATGCAACTATCTGAGGGTTTTATTATTCAGTAGCTCTTTTCTGAGTACACTGGGTGCCAAATTGGCTAACCCGACAGAGAAGAAAAATTAGGAAACAATACCTCTCTTCGGAAACAGGTATTTGGAAAGCCCGTTCCATGAAACCCCTCTCCAACACAATCTGAAGCTCAGCGTCAGCCTTGTTGGCCTCTGTGTCAGCTTGAAACCCTCTGTGTTAGCCTACTAAGGCTTTGCACAGCCTCTCTGGCTCTGTGCGTCAGTCCTGCAGCCTCTACGTGGATGACACAAGCCCTTCTGGCTCTGTGCAGTGTTTGTTGCATTTGCGTGGCTCCCTCTGGCTCTGTGTTTGCCTCTCTCTGCTTCTGCATTGGTCTCTCAGCACTGCCCATGCCTCTCTGCGTCGTACTCATTGCCCCTCACTGCCACTGATCATTGATTCTATCTCTCTTAGCAAACCCCGTTCTAGAGAATAGAATGACATGACTGATCACTCTTGTGTATTCTCTAAGTGACCCTCAAGCCTCCTCTTATACTTTTCTCGTTGACAAATCAACGACCGAGATTAAGTCCCTAATCGATGGCTCAGATTAGATTTGGCTTGATCCATGGCTTTTGGACCATTCTAACACAGTTTTATATTAATTCACATTAATATTTTAATTTCCCTATGTTTAGACTTAGGGACTCCATTAAAAATGTTAATTATTTTAATATCTCCCATACTGTTTAGAACCCGCCCAAACCCTTTCTAGGTATTGGAGATCTCATGTGCCCTAACCTCTCCACCCATTTTTGTGGCTAGAGCACATCCGATGCTACCCGAAATCAGTACTCCCTCTTAGTGAGGACTGTGCTCTAGTAATACTCCTTACTGAGTATCACCTTGATCATTCGGCATTGGTCCCTGTGCTGATGCTAGGCCTACTGCCCATCATCCTCTGCACTGCTGCATCCTGTACTGCTGCCCATAGCTCTGTCACTGCCATTGCTGCATCTGTACGACAACTCCCTCTGCATCTGTGTTGCTGCCCATGGTCCTGCCACTGCCACCGCTGCGTTTGCACTGCATCTCTTCTCATCATGTTGCATCGTGCTGCCCATAGCACTACCACTGCTAACTGCTACACTGCAACTCAGTTACTGAGAAGTAAGTAACTGATCTCCCAACTCTGACCTCTCTATCAGGCTAGAGTACTCCTGATGCTGAAGCTCCTTCTGCCACTAACAAGGGCTCCCTCTCTGACCTCTGTGCTGTTGCAACAACTCCCTGCATCTCACACCGATCGCTCCCCGGTTGGAAAAGTAACCCCCGTTTGGCAGAAAGCAGTGCCCGCGCGACCGAGAGAGAGGCGACAACGACGTAGGAGAGAGGGAAAGTGAGGGAAAAAGGGAGAGAGGGAAGGGGGAGATAAATAAACCCTCTCCCGTCCCATTATTCACTTCATCCCATTGAGAGAGAGCAAGAGAGTTTGAGCAAGGAGAGGAACTTGGTGAGAGAGGAGCTTGGAGGAGTTTGAAGAGCTTGCAAGGGGAGATTGGAGCTTGGGATTGGAGGGCAAAGAGGTAGGATCTACACTCTAATTTAACATTTTTTTGTTTGTTGGTTTGTTTATGTTCATTGCCAAATAAATAAATATTTTTTTTTTCTCTATTTCCCATTCCATTTTTTTGCAGGTTCAAAACTTCAAATTTCAAACATCATGGTTATATTGCTTGGCATTTTCTTCTTCTTGGTTCCTTTTTTGGTTATTATGGTGTTGGAGATTAAAAAAAGGAGGGTTGAACATGAAGAAGGGGATGAAAAAGTGGGTTATTGTGGATTTGATGAAAACCCCGTAGAGGAGTACCTTGGTGAGGAGGCGCTGGAGGAGAGTGAACATGATTCAGCGCAAAAAACTAAACAAGACCAAACCCCATTGTGGAAATATGTTACTAGGCCTGAAGCAGCGAAAGGGGGTAGAACCACTAAATTTCATTGCCTCGATTGCAACAATAATTACACAGGTTCATACACCCGTGCCAGAAAGCACATCTGTGAGAAAAGGCCATGGGATGGAGATAAACAAATAGGAATCAAAACTTGTGCAGGTGTGTCAGTAGTAGAGAGAGCCAAATACATAAGGGAAGAGGAGGAAGCCCAATACAAATCTAAAAAATCAAAGGGTTTCTTTGAACCGAGATCAGAATCACATGCACAAAGAACTCGTTTAGGATCCTCCTATGGTAGTGGATATGGAGGCACAAGGTCACCAAACATCTCTTTAAGACGTAGAACCATATCAGATTTTCTTGATGAAGGGTGTAGGAATGATGTGGATTCAAAAGTTTACCGGTTTCTCTATGCATGTGGGATACCATTCAATGTTCTTCGCTCACCTTATTGGCATGAAATGGTTTTTGCCATAAATGATGCCCCTAAAGGATACAAAAGCCCTGGGTATGACAAGGCTAGAATCGTTGGACTTGATCATGAAAAAGAAAAAATATCACATTCTTTGAGTAGAATGACAAATCATGGACTGAGCATGGGGTGTCCATTGTATCTGATGGATGGACACATGTAAAAGGCAAGCCATTGATAAGTGTTCTTACTGTGTCTGTTAGTGGTGCCATCTTTCTTTCAGCATATGATTACTCAGAGAAGTTCAAGACCGACATCAACATTGCAGAACCATTACTTGAAACAATTGAACGTATTGGGCCATACAATGTCATCCAAGTCATCATTGATAATGCTGCTAATTGTAAGGCAGCAGGAGCAATTATATAGGATAAATACCCTAACATATTTTGGTCTGGGTGTTTGGTTCACACAATGAACCTTTTGATGCATGATATTATTAAGAACAAAAACCAGCAATACAAATGGATTGGTGATTTGTACAAGAGAGGCAAACAAATGATAAAATTTATTACAAATCATAGCAATACCCATGGGCTTTTCCGCAGTCACTCGATTGGAGCTGTTGAAGATTGCGAAGACTAGATTTGCTAGCTATTACCTCACCTTTAGGTGCCTTTTGGAGAGTCATTGGATAACATTGTATCAAGTCCACACTGGCAAGTATTAAAGGAAAGAGTTACAAATGCTGCTGACAAGAAAGGTTTTGAACAGGTGGAGGAGGCCGCTCTTGACGGTCAGTTTTGGGCACCTGTGAGGCAAGTATTGGAATACACCAAGCCCTTTTATCACATGATTCATTTTGTAGATATAGATAAACCAGTGATTGGGGAGGTGTATGAGCAGATGGATACCATGTTGGGGCAAATAAAAGAGATTGTTCAGAAAGATGATCCCAACTTGTATACACCTATTCACAATTGTGTGTATACACAGTGGAATAAACTTAATGTTCCCTACATGCCTTGGCGTATATCCTTATGCCAAAATACTACTCTCCATCTTGATTGGGCCAACCTGCACCTAAGGGTGGGGTTAGGGTCAAACCCCATATAGATCAAGAGGTATCTACAAGATATTTGCAAGCATTAAACAAGTTGATACCATAGTTTTAAAAATCGGCCACAAAAACCGGTAACCGGTCTAACCGGCCGGTTAGAGGCCTGGCCGGTCCGAACTGGCCTAAAAAACCCGGTCAGCTACCTCCTGTGCCCGAAATCTGGCCCTAACCAGTCAAAACCGGCCGGTTTATGGCAAGCCCACCATAACTTGCAAAAAGAGGTTTTCTGATTGTGGTTTAGGGGTTTTGGGGGGGAACTAAGGGTGTTTTCCCTCCAAAAACACCCTCTCCAAGCTTATAAGAGGCCCCTCTCACTCTCATTTGTCTCACACAACTGATTTGGAGTGTTTGTGAGTTTGTTTGTGAGCTTGGAGAGTGTTGAGTCTTTGCTGAAGTAGTCATCTTGGAGTTGGAGTTGGAGCTATTTTGGAGACAGTGTGTAGCTGTCAGTGGAGTTGCCATCTTCAAGAGGAGGCTAAGGAAGCTAGTTTGCATTTCCAGGTAAGGATTTGCACTTGAAAATTCCTTATTTGACTGTTGTCCATGAATTAATTTTTTTTGTGTTATAAACTTCTCACTTCTATGATCTACCATCCAGGGAGTCATCATGCCTCCAAAAGCCAAAGACACTGCATGGGCTCATTGTGATATGATTGATGGCAAAATGATCTGCAAATATTGCCAAAAATCCATTCAAGGAGGGGGTATTAACAGGTTCAAGCAACACTTGGCTGGGATAGGAGGCCATGTAAAGCCATATGGAGCACCAAATGAAATAATAGGGCATATTAGGGCAGAATACCTTCAGAAGTTTGAGACTCAAGTCACTGAACCAATAGAGAAGTTTGTGACTGCAAAGTTTGGGAGTCGAGACTCAACCGAGTTTGATCATGATGACTGAGACTCACGAGAAGTTTTAACTTCAAGTGATAATGTTGATCACTATTATAGTATTACTATTATCATATATGTAGAGTCTACACTGAAGTCTTGTAGTAGGCCACTGGCCCCATAGTTTGTAGGCTTTGTTTTTGCACTCTAGAGGCCATTTAGAGCCTCATTGCTTATGTATTTTGTCGACGATATGTATTGCACTCGATGCCATTTTGATATATTCACCTTTACATGGTATATAAATGAGCAATCTTTGCATATTTTGTCTCTATTGGCTTGGAATCATGGTTTTAAATCTTAAAAATAGTTTTTTTCATTAAAAAATAATTATTTAATGTATTTTTCTAAAACCGGTTCGTTTAGACCAAACCAGTCCCGGTTAGACCGGTTCCGGTCGGTAAACCGGTTCATTAGGTGGACCGGTCCGGTCACCGGTTCCGGTTTTAAAAACATTGGTTGATACCGATAGGGAGGAATGTGCTAAACTACGTCTTGAATTAGGCAGATACTTCAGTTGCACTGGTTTTTTGTTTTCTTTGCATGCAATGGAAGATAGAAACAAATTTGATGCTCTCACATGGTGGGAAGCATATGGCAGCCAGGGACTTTTGCCAAAATTGGCAAAAAAAGTTCTCTCATAGGTTGTAAATACTTCTTCTGCAGAGAGGTGTTGGAGCACCTACAATTTCATACATAATGTGAGAAGAAATAGACTTAATGAAAACCAGGCAGAAAGCTTGGTTTATGTGCACTACAACTTGAGGTGGTTGAGTCATTACTGTGATTGGGCTTATGAGAATCCAACATATAAAATTTGGGATAGCCACCCAGAGGATGATAATTTGGAGGATGGCACTATACATCTTGAAGAACTAGAAGGAGAACTTATGGGAGAGGAAGATGAAGCAACAACCATGCCACCCCCACCATCCAGTAGCAATGCTCGAGTTCCAAGTCTCGTTCCTTTGGTGTCGCCGCCTCCTTGTACATCCTCACGTGGAGGGCATGTACCTTCTGGTTCTGGTCGTGGGGCTGTGCGGGAGGAGACTCCTAGAAGACCACCACGACCTGCTCAGAAATTATACATTATTCGTGGTGACAAGAGGAAGATGTAGATAATAGATTTACTTGTCTTTTCTAGTTTCTAGTAGTTTTTATAACTGTTGACTCTTTCATATTTATTATGATATTTTTTTAAACCAATATATGACAATTTAAGTTTGAAGTTTGAAGTTGGCAATTATAACTCATTGGTAAGGAATTATGAATATGATCCTTCGTGTAAGTTGAAAGTTGTTTCATTTCATGTTAGATATTATTTGTTGTAATGGTTACACTTAGCTTACAACTATGTTGCAGGAAACGTGGGGCAAAAGGGCGTTTCCGTACGGAAACAGGTACGAAACGCTGAAACACATTTGGTACGGCCTTGAAACGCGTTTCAGGCCGTACTTCCTCGTTTCACAAAACTGAAACGTGGCCAGTACGGCCTGAAACGCGTTTCAGGGCCATACGACCCACGTTTCAGCATTTACTTGTGTTTTATTTTATTTTATTTGTTTTCTAATATTCTTACATTAGCCTAGTGACTTCTAGTTGCTTCCAGATGCCTGTCTAAAGTTATAAAAGTGAACTTTTGCCCTAGTGTTGATATGCAGTTCATGGTAATGTTAAATTCTTAAAGTAAAAGTGATATTCTCCTTTATTTTTCATTTTCATCCTTTTACTTAAATTTTTAACATTACCATGAAATGACTCAGGTTGTTTGAGAGTGGTTTCACCCTCATTGGATTTCATATGGAGAAAGTAGAATTTTATCTCACTCAAAATCTAGCAGACTTATCTGTTTTTCAGGATTTCAGGATTGGGGGGGTTGCAATGTTTCCATTGGATTTTATCATGTACTAGGGTATGGAACTTGTATTTAATCAAGAGAACCAAGCCCTCTATGCAGGGGAGACTCCCAATAATCAAGAGAATGTAGGGTACTAGGGTATGAAACTTGTATTTAATCAAGAGCATTAAGGTTGTTCGACTATGTAGGAGGAGATTCTCAATCAAGCACGAGACAAGAAATTAGAAATTTCTCGTGGCTGATTTTGGATATTTGTATTTTCATTATGTGATTATTCATGAGTAAATGTGATGCAAATTTAGATACTTATAGTTTATGCATTGACAATTGACAGTTTTATCATAATGTAATAAATTAGAATGTATCATATATGCTTTATGATTGCACATATTTCTTAAATGTCCTAATATATATATATATATTTGCGTTTCCCCGTTTCCAAAATTTGGGGAGGTCGCGTTTCGTATCGCTTCCCGTTTCGGAAACTCGTACCCGTTTCCCCGTTTCGTGCGACCTTGGCTTACAAGTACAACTTTGGTGATCAATGATGATAAATGTTATATATTGAATTTTGAAAGCTTGAAACTTTAAGATTGATGAATCATGATTCATGAGACTCAATATGTTGTATGTTACTAACTTGTGGACGTGGTTGATGAAGATTATAACTCCTAGATGATTGTTGTTATATGGTTCATTCTATGTTTTTTAATATCTAATTCATCATTCTACATGTTTTTGTTGACATATATGCATCAAAATGTAAAAAAATATATATTTTATATAAAAAACACTCTGGGATTCGCTCCGAAACCGAGAGCTTCTGAAAATGTCGCTCCCGCTCCTGCTTCAAAAATGTGTTCTTTAAAAGGTTCCAAGGTGTAAAGGAAGAAGAGTTATTCTTAGCGCTCACCAGATTGCAACAAAAACGAGATGTGGACGAATACACTCGAGAATGGGAAACTTTAGCTACATGAGTACGTGGATTATCAGAAACTCGTCTCATTCATTCGTACACTAGGGGACTTAAACCCCATCTCCAGGCTGAGCTCGAGCTTCATGACATCACTTCTATAGAGGTAGCAAGATAGAAGGCAAAAGCTGCTGAAAAGAAACACGAAAAAATGCAGTGGCTGAAGGTTGAAAGAGTATATTCGAGACGAAGATTTTCCCAAGCTGTGAACAGGGATAACACAAAATATGTTTCACCACATCTTCGTGAAGGAGAAAAAACTAACTTGGAAATGCAAAGAATGAAAGAGTGGAAGTGTAAATGTTGTGGCGAAAAATGGTATCCTAAACAGTGTTTTTATACCCGGTCGGCTTGGAACCAACTCGGCCGAGTTGGTCCGAGTCGGTCAAAAAAAATTTGACCTGGCCATTGAACTGGTTCGGCCGGCCCGGTTAATACCAAGCTAGCTGAGTTGTTACACAACTCGGCTGGCTCAGTATCAACCCGACCGGTTCGGCCGAGTCCGTATCAACCCAGCCGGGTTACAGACAGTGGCCAGTGAACCCCAAAAAACCGCTTTTTTTAAATTTTTCTAAGTGTGGGGAACTCCCTGGGCTTCCCTGTCTGACTCATGGGTTTCCCTGCCTGACTCTGATCCCTAGTAAAAGTGACATTCTCCTTAATCTTCATTTTCATCCTTTTACTTAAATTTTTAACATTACCATGAAATGACTCAGGATGTTTGAGGGTGGTTCTGGCCTCATTGGATTTCATATGGAGAAAGTAGAATTTTAGATTTCATTCAAAATCCAGCAGAGTTATCAGTTTTTTTCAGGATTTCGGGATTGGGGGATTGCAATGTTTCCATTGACTTTTGTCATGTATTAGGGTATGTAACTTGTATTTAATCAAGAGCACCAATCCCTCTATGTACCTTGATGTTAGTGACATTGGTTGTTGAACTCCTCCGGGATTCGCTCCCAAACTGGGAGCTTCTGAATATGTCGCTCTTGCTCTGGTTTTCGCTTCCGCTCCCCGCTTTCGCTCTCGCTCTCAAGTAACATTGAGCCAGATGATGTTGGCAACTCTAGTAGTATCCAGTAGTACTGGTCACAGACTTCTGTTGTAGAGGCCATTTCTAACTTCCTTGGTTATGTGTTTTTGTTTTGATCTCTATATCATCATCGTGTATGTATTGGACAGTGCACTAGGTGCCATTTTGATTTAATGGATATATTCATGAGCTTACTTTGATCATATGTTTTCTTCTATCTATATTCTAATGCTATGTGTTTGGAAACATGAATGAAAATCTTTAAAATTATGTGTTTTTATAAAAAATAAATATTTAATATATTTTTTACAACGACCGAGTCATTGAAATCAAGCCGGCTGAGTCGATACGGAGATGGAGTCGACCCTCGGCCATATCGGAGTCGGAGTCGGAGTTTTAAAACATTGATCCTAAAGATAGGTGTGCTAAAGGAAAAGAAACCAAGAACCTATATAAATGTAAAGCAACTAATGATTCTGACAGTGATGAATCAGACGTAGAGGAATCGAAGTTTCCCCAAAATTTTCTCCAAAAACGAATGATGAGAGCATTCCACAAGTATCATTATCGGTTATGACAGGTATATCACAGCCCCAGACATTAAAATTGAAGGGACATATCAAAAAGAACATTGTAATGGTTTTGATTGATACCGGTAGCACCCACAATTTTTTGGACTCAACCATGGCAAAAAGACTCAACATTTTCACATTTCCCATGCCCAAGATGAAGGTTATGGTAGTTGACGGTAAGAAAATTGAAAAGGTAGGGAAATGCCATAAAGTGAAATTGTAGATTCAAGACTATAATCTAGAATCTCCGTTCTACACTATACCATTAGGAGTGGATGTGGTCTTAGGTATCCAATGGTTACAAACCCTAGGCACTTGCTCTGCCAACCATCAAAAGCAATTTATAAAATTTAAATTTGAAGGGTAGAAATACAAGTTATATGAGTTCCAGCCCCCTAAGAACCAAATTGTATAATCATCCCATATGATGAAAATGATTCAGAAGGGAGCACCGACTTATGTAGTACAATGTCATCAATTAGAAATGTTGACTTCAAGCCTGATCAACGAAGAAGCACCAGAAGTCCAAGAGCTAATTCAAAAGCATGGAAAGGTATTCCAAGACATTTCGATGAAGATGCCGCCTAAAAGAGAAATTGAGCATACAATAGAAGTCAAAGCAGGATCAAATCCCATCAACATCAAACCACATCAATATCCACATCATCAAAAAACTGAAATTGAGAGATTAGTCCAAGCTCTTTTAAAGTGTGGCATCATCACAAAAAGAAATAGTTTGTATGCTGCTCTAGTTGTATTAGTTCGAAAGAAAGATGGATCATTCAGATTATGTGTCGATTATCGAGGACTAAATAAAATAACAATCAAAAACAAGTTTCCAATTCCTTTTATCGATGAAATGTTGTATGAACTACATGGTGCTAAATACTTCTCAAAATTGGACTTACGGTTAGGGTATTACCAAATTAGAATAAAGTTGGAAGACATAGCAAACACCGCACTCTGAACACATGAAGGTCATTACGAATTTAAAGTAATGCCTTTTGGGTTAACTAATGCACCGACAACATTCCAAGCCACTATGAACTAGTTATTCCGTCCATATCTAAGGAAGTTTGTGTTAGTGTTCTTTGATGACATTTTAATTTACAGTAAAACTTGGAAGGAGCACTTACAACATTTGGAGAAAGTTCTTACTGTATTGGAAGAACTAGATTTGACAAGGTTTCACCAACATTGACTAGATTTGACAAGGTTTGACCAACATTGAATTTTGTTGACTTTGACTTGGTTGGAGGAGATTTGAAGGAGGGCTAATTTGGGTCTTTGTGGAGGTCTTGGTCTTGGGTCTTGGATATCTCACTTTGATTTGATTCTATAAGAAGAGGATTTTTGGGCTTTCCGCCTTGTGGGATTTTTCCCTAGCTTGGAGCCTACAACTTTGTGTTCTTTGGCTTTTCTGATCTTCATGTACTATATATTTTTGGTAATTGCTTGATGAAGCTTGATGAAGAAGACATAATAAAAGTAATAAAAGCCAACAAACATTCACAAGTAATTATCAAGTAAGAGGAATCAACCCTAATCTACAAGCATGTTGATTTCTCAACACGGTATTAAAGCTAAGGCAAAGAAAGGAAGCTTGAAGTTCACATCGTATTGGCACTCTTGTTTGAAGACATTCTTGACGCATCTATCTTCTCTCTCCCTCCTCAATGGCAAGATATATGAAGGAATGTCTCACTCTTAGGGTTCTCCTTGAATCTATCAAAGGTTGCATCATCAAGTTCATCTCCAAGCTATCTAAAGAAGTCATGGATGGAAGTCTTTATTCCACTCTTACAGGTTCATTTGAAGATGATAATACATGGGTAATCGACAGTGGAGCTTCAAGGCACATGATAGGGGAACATACTCAACTCAAAACTCTATCAAAAGGAAACTCTTCTCACTCAGTGGAACTTGGAGACAAGAATAACTACTTGGTCAAAGGGATTGGATCTACCTCTTTGGAACTGGATTCGAGTGGAAATATTCATCTCAACAATATCCTCTATGTTCTAGCCTCTAGGTTTGAAAAAGAACTTTCTTTCTATTTCTTGCTTAGAAGATAAAGGTGATAGGGTGGCATTTGTTGATGGAAAAGTTATTGTTTGGGCAAAGGGATCTAGTATTGAAAATGCAAGGACTATTGGGATTCGTGAGGGGAGGTTGTATAGACTTCTAACACCTCCTCTTGGAGCTCTAGTGCATTTAGAAATCAACCCTTGTGAATTATGGCATATAGAAGGTATGGTCACCTCCACTACAAGATATTGCCATCATTGAATCAAATGGTGACTAGTATACCCCAGTTAAAAGAAGAGCATGAAGGAATCTGTAAGGGATGTTCCCTTGGCAAG
The DNA here is from genome assembly GCA_031772625.1 of Pinus tabuliformis. Lineage (NCBI taxonomy): Eukaryota > Viridiplantae > Streptophyta > Pinopsida > Pinales > Pinaceae > Pinus > Pinus tabuliformis. Next base: position 2,065,837,445 of record CM062816.1, read on the forward strand.
AATGTGAAGAAACCATTTACTAGCAGTGACACAAGATCCAAGGAAATTTTGGACCTCATACACTTCGATGTTTGTAGACCTATGGCAGAGAAGTCACTTGATGCTAATCAATACTATGTAACATTTATTGATGATCACTCTAGAAAGGCTTGTATATATCTTGAAGGCTAAGGATGAAGTATTCGAGAAGCTCCGAGAATTCAAGGCACAAGTAGAGAATTTGACAAAAAAGAAGATCAAAACCCTAAGATCAGATAATGGTGGAGAATATACTTCTAGAGAACTTGTGGCCTTTTACAAGGAAGCAATAATTAAGAGGGAGCTAATAGTTCCCTACAATCCTCAACAAAATGGTGTGGCTGAAAGAAAGAACCGATCTATTGAACAATATTTAATAGCCATGCTACATGACCTAGACCTTCCCAAGTTCTTATGGGGAGAAGCTTCTGTGACAACAATCTACATACAAAATATAAGTCCTCTCAGAATTCTTGATGACATGACACTGAAAGAAGCTTTCATAGGAAAGATGCTGAATGTTGATCGCCTTAGAAGATTTGGAGGTCCTGTATACGTTCACATTTCGAAGGAAAAAAGGAAGAAGTTGGACCCAACATGTAGGAAAGGTATTTTTGTTAGATATAGCACCTCGTCAGAGGCATAGAGAGTCTACATCAAAGAGGAATGACATATTGAATTAAGCAAAGATATTATTTTTTGATGAAAGTATTGCGTACAAGAAGTCCAAGGATATTCCCATTGAATCTGATGATGAAGAAGAACCTATCTTTACAAATGAAGAAATTTCTAGGAAAGAGAATCCTCCAGAATCTACACTAATCATGAAGAACTTGAAGGACCAAGTGAACCCATACAACCAATTATCATTCTAGAAACTTGGAAAAGACCAGCGTGGTTAAGATCAACCCTATACAAAGCCGAAGGACACACAACAACTAAAGGAACATTAAGAGAAAGCAAGAAGCCCAAGAGATATTAAAGTTATGCAACTTACATCACTAAACTTATAGAAGCCGAACCTACCACATATGAAAATGCAACCAAACATCAGGTATGGAAGAATGCAATGCTAGAAGAATATCAATCCATAATGAATAATGATGTTTGGGAAATTGTTCCTAGACCTAAAGACAAATTAGTGGTGACATCCAAGTGGGTGTACAAAATCAAGCATGCAGTTGACGAAAGTGTTGACAAATATAAGGAAAGGTTTGTGGCAAGAGGATTCTCCTAACAAGAAGGAATAGATTATGAATAAAATTTTGCTCCAACAACCAAATATACAACCATTATATCAACCATTTTTATTGTAGCTACTATGGGATGGAACATTCATCAAATGGACGTAAAACCAACTTTTCTGAATGGGACAATTGATGAAGAAGTCTACGTTAAGCAACCCCATGGATTCAAAGTTCATGGCAAGGAAACACATGTTTGCAGGTTGAAGAAGGCTCTATATGGCTTGAAGCAAGCTCCTAGAGCATGAGACACCAGGACAGATGCCTATGTACTAAGACTTGGTTTTGTCAAAAGTTTTGCAGATCATAATCTCTATATCAAGGTGGTAAAGAATGAACCCGTGATAATACTACTCTACGTGGATTGTTGAAAAATGTGTAACTAGGTTCAGTCTTCGTAAGTATGAAATGTACTCTTGTAAATAATAAAATGAAAAGAAATTATTATTATTGGAGCATGGGTTTCATGTTCAAGCTCTTTTATTTTATAGGTCAAGCACCCATTGAGTGCTTCTATGGTTTGTCCTAGGTTTAAGAGTCATTGTCATATATTGAAGACCCTATGGTCACATTGTATCTTATAAAGATTTTTTTTTTGTCGTTAAAGTGTCGAAATACCTCCAAGATCAAGTCGGCCTAAAGAGCTGTCAAGTCAGCCTACATGAAGAGTCACACTCACACTATGAAGAGCCTATATAAGGAACTCGTCCTCCAATAGACACACTCAGTCATCTCATTCTCTATGCGAAGAAGAGGAAGAAAAGGAGTCGAAGAAGAGGAAGTCAAAGAAGTCGAACTACTTGGGCTAGATCTATCTCTCTTGTGTAGTTGAAGTTAGGGTTTCTGCGTTGGGTCTATCTTTAGTTCGATCTTGAAGGAAAGAGAAGTAATGGCAAGAGAAGGTCACTTAGGGCACCTCACTAGCCCTAAGTCTCAAGGAAAGGCAAGCAAAGAAGAAGAGAAGGTTGCTTGAGGGAGATCGAAGTCTCTAGGAGGAGTAGCAGCAACGGTAGCAATTGCCGTGAGACAAAATTTCGGATCTACAATAGGAGGTCGAAGTCACTACAGCAGGAGGCCGAGTTGATCTTGATCTTAGAGGGTATTTGTCTGAGTCTCTAGGTCATGGTATTTGTCATTTGAAGAATCTATAAGAAGAGGAGATTTACGTGTTTTCCCCTCAAGAGGAGGGGTTTTGGTCTTGGCTTGCAGACTATATATTATGTCACTATTCTTATTGTTTTGGTAGCTATTTGATGTATCACACACTATAATAATAAGGAACAAAGCTAATCAGTGAAAAGGTAACACAAACAATTATCAAGTTAAGAGAATTAACATACTTTCTGCCCTATTAAATTCTCAACATGGAATTAGCGCTAAGGTTTGCTAAGAGCATCATGGAGATCTCCTCTATGTTGAAGAAGTTCATCAAGTCCTGAGTGTCATCGCCAAGAATTTCCTCAAGAATTTAACCTTCTTTAAGCATGAAACATGGAAAACTGGGTGCACTTGAGAAGATGCAGGAAACTCCAATTTGTATGCCATAGTACCAATCTTTTGCATCACCTTGTAAGGACCATAGTAATTTGGTGATAATTTATTATCCTTCTTAGCTTGCTTGAGGGACATTTGTCTTAAAATTTCAGCTAAAAGGAGATTTGATGCCCCAAGCTTGCTTGAGGTCTTCCAAACCAATCTTCAACAAGTCTTGAGTGTCATGTCCACAAGGTATTCAAAGCATATCTCCAAGAATGTCTTCAATCGAGGTAACAAGTGAGTCTTCAAGGGTTCTTCAATGAGTAACTTCAATTGGCTTCGACAATGCTTTGGGGACTGCTACTCAAATCTTCAATGGCTAATGCAAAGGGTGTTCTCCAACTAAGCTCCAAGGATGAAGGTCAACTTCATTCTGAAAAAAGGGTGAATACCACTGTTAGGAGGCTGCCAAGTGTGCCTTAGAACAATCATTTTGAAGAATGTTAATGGGTGATGTGAGGACTTGTTTGTAAGTGATTTTGGTGGAGTAAAATTGTTGTGTAAAACCAGTGTTATTGAAGTGCTCGTTGAAGACTTCTGGAATAGTCTTGAAGCCTTTTTGAAGCAGACATTGGACTAGACCTTGAGGTGTGTTTGAATAGACCTTGAAGAATTGTTGAAGAGATTTTGGACCATCTTTGGAAGCTTTTCTTACAGCACCACTAAAGACACTTTGTCAAGACATCCTTGAAGCCTTTATATACTGAAGTCATAATGAAGTAGCTTAGAAAAAGATGGTTTGTGAAACGAGTCTTGGAGACACCTACTAGAGTTGTTGAAGTTGACCTTCATCCTTGGAGCTTAGTTGCGGAAGACCCCTTGCAACAGTGATTGAAGATTTGAGTAGTACTCCCCACAACATTGTTGAAGCCAGATGAAGATGTTCATTGAAGAACTGTTGAAGGCTTACTTGTTGCCTTGATTGAAGACATTCTTGGAGGTATGCGTTGAAGACCTTGTGGAGATAACACTCAAGATTTGTTGAAGATTGCTTTGCAAGCCTTGAGGAAGCACTGAGATTATTTTGAAGAATTGAAGAAGAATGAAAGAGTTGTAACCCTAGAAGATTGGAGTCCTCTCACAAGGTTGTAATCTTGTGGAAAACCATGTTAGAGCTTGATTTGGTGAGACGATTGGAGTCCTCAAGTAGACCAAGTTGGAGCTTAGTGTAGTACAGGTTGGAGCCTGGGTTAAAATCGAAAATTGGAGTCTTTGTGTAGGGTTGGAGCCCTTAAGGAATTGTACATATTATTGTTGTGAAAGAGGATTAGAGTCCTCATTATTCTTGTTAATAAAGTTATTCTTTTGTGTTCTGTTTTAAAGTGATCTTAACTGGTATAAAATAACAATTGTAAAAGGAAATACTGATTCACCCCCCCCAGTGTTTCCAACAATTGGTTTCAGAGCTAGAGAAATTTCATGATATGAGATACTAGGATAGCTAGCCACATTCTTTTCATAATGGATTCTTGAATTTCCTGAAGTTAATGGATTCTTTTCATTATCCAGGGAGCATATATCGTTTATAGAGAAAGGATATGCTTGTTGTCACTATAGATGTGTCTTATCAATATGATTAGGGGATTCTTGCTTTTATCCTTGAGAAGGTAAATATTCTTGGTGGATGATTCTATCTCTTAATGTTAGAAGTGCCTAGGGATTGACATCAGTTATTTAGGGCTTAGGGTTTCATCTATGTACTTAGGGTTTTCATCATCTTCAATAGTGCTTCATCGTATTGACATCAATGACAACTTTATCCAATCGTTGAACTGTAGATCGGTTATGTCGTATTGTTTTTTATCCCATAAGTCTAATTTTTCGATTATATTTGACTCAGGTATCACCAATTGGTTTGTTATTTTAGGGTATATATAATTTTTATTTTCGGTAGGAGAGATAGAAAAGTAACATCTTTTGCTGCAAGAGTCCCTTTAATTTTAAATAGTACTAAAGCGGAGTTTCATGAAGTTTCCGGGAATCTTCCCTTATTCTCAGTTATAGACTCCATTTTTCCTTCAATGACCGAATTCGCTTTGTCGTTGATCGAAAATACGCTTTTATATCTTTTCAAGTTTAATAATGGTACCTTATAAATGATTTTCCCTTTAATTTACCTCTCTGCGTTGTTGCCAGGCAATCTAGTAGGGGTCCTAGGAGGGGTACCTAAGAGATAGATACTAGACCAAATGACAAAAATGGGATAAAGACCCATTGTCACCATACTCAGTGTCCCCTACTTTTTACGGAATTTCACTGGCGGTAAGAAGGAAATCACCTAAATTGATGATATCAATGATAAGGTGGGATGTGATTTCCAAGGCCCATTCAAAGGAGAGGCTCAAAATAAGGTTTTGTTCTTCAAAGGAAGCTAATGGCTCTCCAAGAAAGGCCTATGAAGGGACCTAGACCTTGGGTTGATGATATTCAATAATGGGAAGGATGCCTAATGTCAAGGCTCAAAAGGTGGTAAGGACCTCTCAAGAAACTTTGGAAGATAATTATATGCCTTTATATAAGATTTTTCTATTCTTGAGAAGCTTAAAATGGGACCACACAAGACCTAGGGTTTATGATCAATTGTGGGAGGAGACCCTCCAAAGAGCACACTAGGTCAAGGTAGCGAAGAGGAAGGTCAAGAGAGATGAACTTCTTCGAGTTTTGATGTACAAATGACCTTCAAAGACCACTAACCATAGACATTCAAGATAAGCCCTAAAGTATGGGCTAGGGTTCGAGTTTTCTCTCAAACTAGCCATGGGAATTGCTTCAAAACTTGAGGATCACTAGAGAGGACATCAATGTAGTAGCCTATCCAATTAGTTTCTCGAAGTCACCTCTCTAATGCAATTCAAACAAGTCCCTAGTTAATCGTCTAGGGTTAGGGCATAAATTTATAAAAAGAGAAATTATTGAGTTGTGATGACCATCAAGGATTCAAGGCTAGTGCATGGCCATTGGGAGGTTAGGATTCATGAAAGATTTTAATATAGACAACTCGCTCTTATAAGGAGACCTAATGGAAGTAGCTTCACTACCCCAACTAGATATTTATACTTCTTTAACACTTGTTATTGGAATTTCAAGGACAACATGCAATAGTCCCCTAGGAACATTCATTCATTCATTATCAAATGAGTAACACATGCAAAAATTCTCAATAGTCACAACTTCCAAACAATATTCAATAATTATGGTATAATAACAACCATGAGACATTAATTCCATGCATTAGACATTACAAAATCAGAAATTCGCATTAGAAGAGCACTTACACAATTGTGAAGAATATATCCATCCATAACAATGCCAATTAGAAGCTCCAAAAGTGAGACAAGTTTATCCAAACATCAAAATTCATTACATATTCCTCCAAAACCATCCACAAACTATAGCTTTGAATTCTTTTACTAGGCCAAAAATCCAAGTGATGATGATTTGAGATGAGAGTAGGTCTCATTTATTTATGCAAGTATTAAGAGTTCAAAAATTAAGTTACAAAGCCCCTCAAAATGCCTAAGATGTTAAGTAACCCACCCATGGTTACAAGCCAACCACGATAGCTTTTAAAAATTAAATTAATCTCTTTCCTAAGCCCATGTTAGGCTGATGTGGAGGCCTAGAGAGGTAGTGTTGAGGCCTCTTGTGCTAAGAATGTGAGAGAGAACCTCAAAAATCACGCTGAGGAGGGTGGTACCCTCCTTATGCTTCAAATTATCTCCAAACCCCTATTTGGGCCTTGTGGGCTCCAAATGGGTCTCATGGATCTCCAAGTGGCTCAAGATCAAGTCGATGCTCCATCAATGAGGGATAGAAGATGACACATGCCTTACCATGTCACCCTACGAAAGACATAACCTCCTTTGGGCTTTGGATCAGCTGCCAAGTGTCGAGTGAAATTTGTAGCCGATTGGGCAGCGTGGTCCAAGTGCATCATCATCTCTGAATAACTCGGGCATGTGCAAGCAAATGGTGGTGGTGCTGAAAATGCCCATGGTGTGGCAATCAATGCTTTTCATGGATGGAGGCCCCATGGCTCTCAACGCTTACTCTACAAATGCCATAGTGATCCTCTGGAGGGATTGGATCCCATATACGGAGGCCAATTCCAAGATGAAAACTCACCTACAATCCTATATAAGATCCAATGTGTCTCCTCACCTTTGAATACAATGATTCATTAGTGCAATTAAGTAAATAAGCTTGTTAATCAACGACAGAGATGGAGACTTCATAGTGGGTTTCCCTTCCAAAACTTTGGGCTTTTGAGCATGTACTAGTGTTACCTTCCTGGGTACGAAAGGTTAATGAAGGACCCTTTTAGGTGGTTTCAACCTCTAAGGGAAGGACAAGTCGAAAGTGTACACCCTTTAAGAGGTAGGTGTCATGTGAAATAATGATGGAACGAAGTGGAGACAAAAGGAAGACTCCAAGGCACATGCCATGGAACACGGGTAGCTATGATGAGGGAAGCCCATGCTTTGGGTATATGAATGTAGGAGGGAGCAATTGTGGTACATGAGTTACCTTGACCTATGTTTTTCCACCCTTCATTTGCCTTTTGCCTTTTATTGATTTTTCTTTTATTTTACTGCTCAAGACTCAAAGGGATGAGAGCATGATGTGTAAGATATAGCAATGATTACCCCCTTGTTGACCACTACCGGTCAACTACCCATGCAGTACATTCCCCTTTTCTTCGCAAAAAGGGGCAGCATCTGATCGACACGTCCGTGCCATCCTTCAGTCATCAGCAGCTTGATCATTTTAATTGTAAACCCAGTCTGCATGTATGAAATGTAAATAATCTAAGCAGATCAGAGTCATGTATGTAAAATTGCCTAGGTGGACCTAACTTTCTAATGATAATCTACGTCCCGGGAGGTTTTTCGTCTCACCGATCTACGATCGGCAGAGTTTTCCTTCAACCTGACCCCAAAGCCGGGATGCATTTTGTTATTAGAACTTTAGGAGAATCCTAGCATGTTAATCTGCTAGATTATAGTTGTGTCGCAGAACTGGGTGGTTTATGAGGGTCTATGTTAAAGTGGGTTTGTCCCCTTAAGATGTAATTTGTAAAAGTCATCATGAAATGTGTCTTGAGGGTCGAAAAATGTTGTAAATCCCCTCATGAGTCCTAAGTCCTAGGTCCTAGGTGATGTTTCCAAAGGCTTAGTTCGAATGATCCATTTAAGAAAATAAATAAAATACTAAAATAATAAAATAAATAAAAATTAAAAAATTAAAAAATCAAATAAATAAAAAATTCATAAAATAAAGCAAAAACCCTAAATAATAAAGTAATAATATTTTTTGTGAATGCATGCAAAATATCATTTTTTAATAAAATCGACGGATGAGATTAAGGGATGTCTTGATCCTCATCGACGGTCGAGATCACTTCAACATGGATCACTCAAACTAGCCGTTGGGATCATTTCCTTTATATAGGGTCTTAGGGGGTCATTTCACGGTTTTTTATTCGATCTGTGAGTCTGTACTGAAAAAGCTCTCTCTTGTAATCTGATTTTTGGTTAATAAAAGAAGACTTTGGGGTCCAAATCTTCCTGGTGTTACTCTCTGGAATTGCTGTGAGATCTTTAATTTTCTGCATATTTCAGTTTTCAGCCATTAATAATAGCTTGTTTTTTAGAGTATTGTGAGCACAGGTATCTTGTTCACTTGCTAGGGTTTGAGTGTTGCTAGGGTTTCTGAAATAATGGCAGGTATCTCCATTATTTCCTGAGATCTAGCAGCATTCTTGCTCTCTTTGCTGATGGTTGCTTGAGATGTGCAGGAAATTTTTTTAGTAAAGAATATTGGTGGGCGTTTGGGGAAGTTCTAGGTTGAACCAGCCGACTCCCACAGGCTCTTCTTTGCAGAGCCCAGCTGATTTTGCCCTGGGTTAATCATTTAAAATTTCTTTCCTGTTTTACATGAGAGATTTTCTTCAGTCTGTTCACATCAAAATTTAAGCTCCAATATTTCGAAAATATCACTGCAATTATTGTTAAATTTGGCTGTACCAGAGCTATAAATTTTTGTGACTTTGGGTAAATTTTGAAGGGTTTACTGCAAAATTTTGTGTATATCTGCCAGATTTCTTTTCCTGCAGGATTACTAAGACAAAATTGGGAAAAGGGTTTTCTCTAGTACTGTGCTGATTGTCTGCCCATCTGCTGGACTGGCTGTTGAGGGATTGAGTCCCACAAACCGTACACTGTTTTCTGGAAGTTTTGATTCACTGCAATACTAAACCCAAGAGTCCTGAAATCATAAAATCGAGTTCTGAGCAGTGCATAGGCTGAACATCGCACAGGCTATTACAGTTTACACGAAGTATCAGACCTTCTCTCCAGCATTTCGGTCTAAAATAGCAGTGCATTTGAAAACCATTGACTGTTTTCCCACCGCCGGCTGCGTACTTTCAGAAGGAGGCACCAAATTTCAGCAATCAAAACAGCGTTCCAAATAAAGCCGTCAATGCGTAATTCACGTGTGGGAACTTCGGAAAACGTCTGATCACTTGCCATATTCATCACCGTGTCATCGTCTGCGTGCTATCAGGTGAGGTTCAAAACATCTTCAGGTAAGCACTGATCTTCCATCGCTGCCGTTTTTACATACGCAGGCTTAAAAAGCGATTTTTTGCATCTTTTCCGGTCACCGCATCACGCATTTAGCTGTATTGCGCAGTTTTTTCAAGCCAGGGTCACGATTTTGTTATTTCTGGGCATTCATCGATTTTTTTTATGACTGCGTATCACTAAGTTTGTCCAGCGTGTTTAATCTTTTCGTTTTGAGCCTTTCCCCTTCCGAATCGAGCTCTACTGTCCAGCATTTCTTCTGCCGCCGACAAGTTCTCTGCATGCGAACAAGGGTAAAAATTTTGATGTTCAATCGGACGCGTTCCTCAGGTGATATTTTGAAACGTAGTTACGTGGGCATCGAAACTTTTTTTTTGCACGCCGGCAGCAGGTAATTCGATTTCCATTTACGCTCTTGTCACCCTGCCATTTCCGTGAAGATTTTCTGTTTGCTCGTCGTTTTCCCTTCAGGACTTAAGTTTCTGCATTGAATTTTGAAGAAAATGTGTATGGCGTAGGTTAAGCGTGGTAGCGTATAACGTATTGCTGACCGCTTAGTTCTTTTTATGTTCTGATAACCATTTTTACAGTTACATTTCAGATTAGGGTTCCACTTTAATTTCATTTTCATTATGTTTAAATTGAATCTTAAATAATCTCGTAAAAGGGTTATTAAATTTTCATGTTCAGATTCAAAAGTTACTGATGTGGAATGAATATTTACTCGTACATGAATGTTAGCTGCATATGGTATCTAGTCAATGACTGTGTGATTGATTAAAGCTTTTATTTCTTTTTAGTCACTGGATATCGTTATTTGAGGAACTTTGTGGTTTTACTGGATATTTAAAGCATTGTTCTCATTATTTGATGATAAATGATTGCTGTTTATGGTTCATGTTCTTATATCGTCTAGCAAGTAATCATTTAAGCACCAATCTCATAAGGCACTGGTCTATCAAATTAATAAAATCATTTTAGTGCATCTCGTCTCCCAGCCCAACTGTTTGGCAGTTGGCCTTCATCATTTCACAGGGTCTACCCCCCTTAGCCGTGGGAGACAGGCTTAAATGGAGGGATCGGGGATCAGAGTGACAGCCCCCGGTCTGAGGGTTGTCGTGTCAATCCGCACAACAACACCCCTTAAGGTGGGGCAATTCATCGCCTACTAGGGGTTGGGACATTCATGGGTTCCTTAATGATGCAAGGGGCACTCATGGGGGCCCTAAGATCTAGGGTGATGGCCATAATGATAGGGGGTACAGCTCATGTTTGACTTTTACCCACACGCTAAATTTTATTGTCCCAACCATCTTTTGCATTTTGTGGTACATTTCCTGTTGTATGTGGCCATATTATGCTTTTATCTTTCTTTTTAGCTGCATCAACCTTTGAGGGATTGTTCCAGGCATTGACCCAAGCTATGGACAAGGGGAAGGGGAGGCTGACACCTTGTGGACCCAATGAACAAATGTGGACCTAGATAGGGAAAATATGAAAAGGGCTTGTAATGAGCGGAGGGGAGTGAAAAATATGGTATTGGGAAGTGGGACCACGCAACCAAAATCATGGTTTCCCATGTAGTGCCACTCCTAAAGCTAAGAGCCAATAAAAGAGATGATCCCATGGGATTAGGATTTAGGATTAACCCCCTAGCTGAGGTAAGGGAACAAAAGTACAACCAAAGCCCTTTCTTCTTCCAAGTCTCCTAATAATCCACGCCCAAGTGTGCCTAAGAAAAACAAGCATAAACACCTAATTACATAATGAAAAGTCATACTTTTGGGGATTGGATGGCCCACCTTCAAACATATGCTCATGACACGCTCATGATAGATGAGCGAGGGTACACAATGGATGGTTCAGGTGGCAGAGAATGGTAGCACATCAAAGCTATCCGGTGACTACAAGGGGCTGCTGGCTGCCGATTGAAGACAAATCTAGGGGAAAATTTTCTCCTATGAGGTCAACCACTAGTGGTGGGTAACAAGGCTTTTAATTAATTTCAAACTTAAAGGTATTCCCCTTTTTAATTCTTAAAATACCTTATTATTAAAAAAAGGACTTTGGATAATACATGTACTTTTTTCTTTTTTCTATCATATAACTACAACATCTTAACCCTTTTCGTTTCATTTCGTAGGTTGAACTTTATTTTATTTTTTTCATGATAACCTTTTATAATATCCCCTTTCTCTTGATTATTATTATTAATTTTTTAATTATAATATCTATCCAAGAGACATGAATTTGTGATACCATGCGTGGTGGCTATACAGATACTTGTTAGAATATGAGTTGCTTATGAACTTAGTTGACGATGAATGTACAACTACTAGACAGTACAACTGCACATTTTATTACCACATTTTTTAACAAACAGGGTGTGGCGGCGGTTGGATGAGGCCGTTGCAGAGGATGGTAGCGACACAGATAAGAAACATTCGATAGAGATCAGGTGACAATGTGGGAGGAGTTTACCGGCAACGAGTATAGGGACGAGTAGGCTATGGAATATGGTGGCGGCGTGAGGATAGTCGACAGGTAGCGGCTCGGAGAGGAGGTGACAGTGGTTTTAGACGACATGAAAGAAGGGACAAGATGATGGCACTCGTATTGTGGTTTAAGGGTTTTCCTGGTTTTTCTTTCGATGAGATGGTAATTCCTTGAATTTGAAATTAAGTTGCAGTGTTTGATTTAGTTCTCGAGCGGCTGAAATGTCTTCAGGTGCTCTAAGGATTGGTAGGAAGAAAAGAAAAATGATCAAATGAAACGCCTAATGATACTTGAACAACAGTACTTGTATGAGTAAATGAAAATTCCCAATGCTAGTTTTGCTGCAACTGTTGAAATTGTCGTGAGTAAAGAGATTGTTTGAAGAAGAGAAATCCGAAATTTGCTCCACAGTTTGGTTTTTAAGTCAAAGTTTCAAGTCCATACCAGGACCCATCATCAGGACAAAAACGTTTGCGAGAAGGCAAAGGGAAGGAGTATAAATATAAATCAGAAGGAAAGAAAAAAGCCCACAAAAGGAAAGAAATTAACCCTAAAAAGTCTAAGAACTAGAAGGCTCATAGTTTGAAAATTATAATAATAGGTATATATAATAGCTAAGGTATATATTAAGGTATTAATAATTTAAAGAATAGTCTAATCTAATAAATTATTATTGAAGAATCTATTCTTATAAATTGTTTTTTAACAAATAAATTCTTATATATATATATATATATATATATATATATATATATGTATATATATATTACCATATTAATATGTTGTAGGTAATATATTAATAATAAAGATGTTATTAGTATGTTATTAATAGGTTATTATATTAATATTAATGTAATATTATTAAAAATACATACATATATATATATATATATATATATATATATATATATATATATATATATGGATATATATTCTTACTATATTAATCAATTCCTACATAGGATTAATTAATAATGAAATTATAATAATAGATTATTGTATTAGTATTAATATAACAAACTAATAAATTAGTCTATTAATATTAATGAAACATTGTTGTGTGTGTTATATTCTTTCCACGACTAGCCTGATGCGCGAAGTCAGAGGGGTCGGGGGGACGACCAATGCCCCCTTGGTTGCGGCGAGCGCAATGGGGGCTCACAGGGGGGTGGCAGCCCCCCTTGTTGGGGGTTCACTGCCCCCATCTATGGGGTGTGGAGCAACGCCCTAGGAATTTTTTTTTTGGACCCTATATTAGTTGGGTGGACCTACCTATGGTTTTGTGCATGGAATTCGCACATGGTTTTGGGCATGATGGTTTTCTGCCCATGGTATTTTGTAGATCCGGTCAAGGGAACTCCGGTTATGTTCTAATCCATGGTTAATGGATTGGGGTTTATGGATACTTCGACATGTATATATATATATATATATATATATATATATATATATGCATTGTAATATTGAAAAGAATATAATGAAAAATCAATCTAGTAGCCCCAGTTTTGGGATCCAGGGGAAAATCTTTGTGTATATCTATTTTATGTTTTATGCTCTCGCCATTGTATATTTTCAGTTTTTTAGAATTCGTTTGTTGGTAATTTTTGTACAAGGTTAAAACCTACAAATACAATAATATATTAATATAAATATGAATATGATATTATTAATTAATTCTTAAAACTATAAGTAATGCTAAACCCTAGAGATGAGGGATTAGAGGGAGCCAATTTTTACTCACTTAAAGTCCACCAATGTAGTTTTTACCACGAGCAATTGATCTTGTAAACCCCTTTAAGTTGTTGTTGATCAATCCTGTCCTTTATGGATTTCATTTTAAGTTTAATTGGAAATAATTGGAAAGAATTTCATTTTACGTTAAAGAATAGGAAAGTCTTAAGTTTGATACAATGGATTTTCATTAGTACAATCCTAGAGGAGTGTGAAAGGCACGGTGTGCCAAGTTGCACTTTATTTGGCTCTATGTGACCTATGCTAGGCCATAAGAGGAAAAGATAAAGAATTAATGCCTCTTGATTACATGCACCAGGCAATGAGGCAGGCCCTTCCAGTGCGATTCCAGAACAAAGTGTTACCTAGGAAGCAAAGCAACCAGATGAGTGCACCCTTGTGAGCATCAAGTACAAGAGGAAGGTTGCCATAACTCAGGAGAGGAGCAGAGCCGTAAGTTCAAAACTGATCCAATCACTCTAAAAAAAAGCAATGGGAATCCGAGATGCAGAAGGAAGAGCATGAAAGGAAAGAAAAGGAGGAAATGTAGGTGTAAGAAGAACTGAAAAGAAAGGAAGAATAAGAAAGACAGAAGCAAGTAGAGGAAGAAAGGCAAAAACAACTAGAAGAAGAAGAGAACATGGAAATGCAGGATCAAGAGTTTGCACAAGAAATTGAGGAGCTAATACTGGCCCAAGACATGGATGGTGAGTGGGTGGAGCAGAACCAAGAGGCTAACATCATGCCCATTATAGAACATATTACAAGTCATCCTTCGCTTCCCCTCATAGATGGGCACATCCTAGGTGGTGAAATGGGAATCTCTCCTCAAGATGATGACATGATCATGGATGTTTCCAGCCTGACCTTTAACCAATTCCAGAACAAAATAGTACAGGAAAGGAGGAAATACTTCCCTAACGATCTAGTCGGTCCTGCTCTCATCCATATTGAAAGGGTCATTGTTACCGACACCAGGAGGAATCCACAAACAATTGTTGCAACAAGCATGACCTTTGCAGGAGCTCCAAAAGCAAATACAAATTTCTTTATGGCAGAAAATCAGCAAATGGCTAAAGATCTAGATGTTGCTATACAACATGTAGAACATCTCCAAGTTGAGATCCAATGGTTGGGTCTTGCTTAGATTCTTATTCGAAAGAGCTTCAACTTCAAGCAACAATATATGGTGAAATCCAGGCATTAGGAGACACAATGAGGCAACTTTATGGGAGATGATCACCTTGCATAAGGTAGTGGTGCCCCCTGCATGATATTCAAAAGAAGTCGTAAGAAAATGCAAAATCTTTGAAAGTAATCCATGCAACCATCAACGCGATCCAAGAATGGGGTCGTAAGTACAGGGATGCACTTGTGAGTTGGTTAGAAAGACAATGAAAGAAGCAAAATTGGATAAGGCAGAGGTCAGAATGCTCATTCAGAGTAACAAACAACTCGATACTTTTGTGGCCAACATAATAGCTGCGAATGTACAATTGTACAATAGTTTGGATGCTTTGGTTAGAATACACAAGATCTCTTCAGTTGGACCATTTATAAAGGCAAAGGGAAGAAACATCATCAAGTAGGAAATCGAAGAGTTTTTGGACAGTCTGAGGCAGGGCACAACCAAGGTGGACTTGGAGATCAATAGACAAAATATGCTGAGGTATATAGTTGGACTTGTTAAGGTTAATATGAAGTCGTTCTTGTTGTGAAATGAGTTATAGACAAGCCCCAAAACCATTTATCCAGATACTATGGAGGCCAGAGTCAGATATCAGCCTGACCTTCTGGCAAAGTTTGAGGAGATAATTGCACAATAGAAAGCTCAGTATCAATATGTCACTACAAAGTTACAAGTTGAAGTTTTTGAGTTAGAATTTCTTCAAACTCAAGCTTAATGTATTTAGTTTGCCTTATTAGGCTCCTACATGGAGTTTTGTCTTTTGTATTTGAAAATAATAGTTTGTAAATGTAAGTGGAAGTCCAAGAGTTAAATGTGGAATGTGAAGAGCCATTAGTTAGAACAAAGACAAAAGAAGCCCAAGAGTCACGAGGGAAGTTCAAAGGTCACAAAGGGAGATGAAGAGTCATCCCATTTGTTATAAATAAACGCTCTAAACTCAAACTAAGGGTTTGGAACGTAAGATTTGGAGCCTTGGCTTCTCTAGTCTAGCATAGGAAGAATATCATTCTTTGGAGAAGCAAGTGTTGGCTTCATGTTCCACTATTGGGGCTAGTGTCATATCGATGTAGTTGTATGCTTGAAAATTTCACTTAATAATAAGAAGCTGTGAGAGTCGATACACCTTCATGCATATGTTGGGAATGTTGTAAGAGTATTCTTTATATGTTTGAAATGTATGTTGTTTCATTTATGGTAATGCTAATGAGCTAAGTTGTTTGCTTTAGTATGTATCTTGTTGAATGTGTATTGTTTATGCTATCACAATCATTGTTATCTTGTGATCTATTTTGCAGGTTAACTAGCGATTCTTTTTTTTTGCTTGTGTGTCTCTACTAAGATAGTACTATTACTTTCTTCCAAGGGGCTCACTTATTTTCCTTTGATGTGAACAAACCCTTCATACCTCATAACTCAAACTAAGGGTTTGGAACCTAAGATTTGGAGCCTTGGCTTCTCTAGTCTAGCATAGGAAGAATATCATTCTTTGGAGAAGTAATTGTTGGCTTCATGTTCCACTATTGGGGCTAGTGTCATATCGATGTAGTTGTATGCTCGAAACTTTCACTGAATAATAAGAAGCTGTGAGAGTCGATACACGTTCATGCATATGTTGGGAATGTTGTAAGAGTATTCTTTATATGTTTGCAATGTATGTTGTTTCATTTATGGTAATGTTAATGAGCTAATTCGTTCGCTTTAGTATGCATCTTGTTGAATGTGTTTTGTTTATGCTATCTCAATCGTTGTTATCTTGTGAACTATTTTGCAGGTTAACTAGCGATTCTTTTTTTTGCTTGTGTGTCTCTACTAAGATACTACTATTACTTTCTTCCAAGGGCCTCACCTATTTTCCTTTGATGTGAACGAACCCTTCATACATTACTTTTGATATCTCACAAAGTTCATACACTTGCTATCACCAAAGCCATGTATACGTCATCTTATGTGTTCCTTGCAGCCAAGGCATCTTATATCTTTGAGACCACCAATTTGGCAACCAGTTGTATCTTGGTTGGGGCTCCTACTCCAAACGGTGTGGAGTCTAATTAGAATTTCACATTGGGGAGACCCCCTTCCTTGTTGTTGGCTTCCAATGCCATCAACATACACTAATTACTAATTAATCATTATTATGATTATTATTATTATTTATATTTACATAATATATATATATATATATATATATATATATATATATATATATATATATATATAACAACATGCAAGGGTTCCTTCTCATAACATGAAGAGCAACATGTGCTCAGGAACTGGGTGATGGCCATATGAGTGAGGTAGAGCTCATGCTAGGATTTTGTCCACGTGCTAATGTGTTTGTCCCGACCATCTTTTGAATTTTCATCATTTTTTTAATTAATTTGTGGCCATCATATGGTTTTCCTTTTTATTTTAGGTGCATCAACCTCCCAGGGCCAAGTTCCAGGTCATACCCAGGTATGAGGATGTATGGTGCCAATCCCATAGAACTAATGGTCATTTGAACTCGAAGAAAGGAGGTGTAATATGGGGTTCGTAATGTAAGATGTAAAGTGGTACGTATAGATAGGGAGAAATGGGACTGCGCTATCTTAATCAAGGTTTTCCAAGTAGTGCCCCTCCTATATAGATTAAGCCATTAATGGAGGTCTCAGTGGACTAGGATGAAAAATTTACCCCCATTTAAGGTGAATCGTTAGGGAACAAAATGACGGTCAAAACCCCTCATTCCAGGTTACCCCATAATCCATGCCAAGTGCCCAAAATACAAATAGGCATAATCACCCGATTGCGAAACGGATAAAGTACCTTTTGATCGAAAGCCTACCTTCCAACATGCACTCTTGCCAAATGGGTTTGGAAACATATGACTGATGCAGGTGGCAGATATATGAATGACACATCATCATCGACTACTAGTGGCTGTCAGGGGTTGTTGGCTGCCTGCTGGAAGAGATGGTATGAGAAAAATTTCTTCTATGTGGTCACCCACTTTTGGTGGTAATAGGTCCATCTGGGCATACATCAATTAGGCCAGCGCCTTGGCTTCTTGGCTCAATCTTTCAGTATCTATAGGTGTAGCAAGGGGCATGCAACCATGTCGAGGTTCCTGAAAATCCAATACCCATCTTAGGAGGGCAACACTATGGCTGCAAAGTCATATGTGCTCTCAAAATTGGGCTAGACATAAATATTCATGTACATCAATATGAATCCAAATCATTAATAGACAAATATGAAAAGTTTCTCATATATATAGCAAGGGTGCATATAACCAAAATAACACTGAATGCAGTCCATCTTTGAACCAGAAATACATGAAAAATGAGGCTCTAGATGACCTCTATAGTCCAAAAAAGGTAATGCTACGACAATTACCTACATATTGTCAAAATCATTTCCTATATTGGGATCTTCATCATGAATATCACCTCCTTAGCATTAAAATAATATAGAAAAAGCGTAACATGTAAAATCGAGATTTTGAGTGATAGGTGCAATTTTACTAGGGTCATGATAGAGAAGTTCAATAATCAATGCCACCAGCATCGAAGTACTTAGAGGGTTTGGTGCTCTTTATTAAATACTAGTTCCATACCCTCATACATGATAGAATCCAATGGAAATGTTGCAAACCGCTCCATTCTTGAAATCCTGAAAAATGTTAAGTCTGCCAGATTTTGAACGGGATCTAAAATTCTACTTTCTCCATGGGAAATATCAGGGCAAATATTTTGGGCCTCTACTCAAGGATGATGAATACAGGGAACCAATACAACCTGATGATGGGACATGAATATAAGGGAAAGATTGATAGTGTTACGTATGGGTTACTATGGACAACTTCAATCAATGCATTGTATTTTTTCCCTTGTGGATAGTGGAAAGAAAGGCCTTGGGGAAGGTCACACTGGAGTAATGGTAGGGGATAATCACCCAGCGGAAGCATGGGAACAAGAGTAAAACCACACGCATTTTATCATCCATTTCAACCTGTGATTCATACTAAAATGCCCTTACATTAAATGAAAACACTTGATCACAAAAATGATTAATTTACCTTATAATATATGGGACACGTTCATCTGATAAGTAAGTTAGATGTTATAAAGCACTTGCTGGAGCATGGATGGTGGGCCTTTGAGGCTAGCTATCTGTAGATAATCATAGGGCTGTGGGCTGCAAGCCAAACAGAATAGGGGAAAATTTCTTATATGGCTTATCCACTTGGGTGGGTAACATTGCCCATTTGAAGAACTGTCAAGTGGGCCATGATACTGTGATGTGTGATATCAGAACTGAAACTTGCTCAAAATAGCAATCAAGACATTGAGACTCTCTGGTAACCATCCTCATTCTTCCATGCATACTTCCAGAAGATGCATGTCATTCATATGCATGAGGAAGCCTGCTAAAAAATTGAACTGGTAAAATCTTCTAAAATAGTGGTGAACTTGATGCCCCCAGGAAAAGTTCATCTCTGGATATAGCCCTCCAACCTCATAGACAACTCTGGAATAAATATTTAGGTGGAATGATGACCTGCAACAATGAACCATGAATTGTCAATGCTGAATTTCTCAGGATGGACTTTGGACAAGTCCACCCTATCCCCAATTGTACTCTATGGATGTGCTGGAACTGAACTCTTGCACTTAAATCCAGCGTTCACAGGTCTCAAAGAAAATTATTTACACATGAGCTATCCTCACAGATATTCCAAGGATCCAAAGCTTATGACACACATCAATCACATGGAGGAGCCAATCAACATCTCTTTATAATGAGTTGTGATCTGAATGCATTTTTACATCTAGGAAAAATGTGACATGGATTCTTTTAGTTGCTGGACTATCATGTGCACATTTCCCTATTATGTTCTCCATGGCTTACTTTGATGTTGACCTTGAAGAGTACTAACCTTGAGTGCAAGTGGAAAACATTTATTGCTCCTAACAAGTGAATGGCCTTAATGCTCTTCTAGTCTGCCTTCGTTTATCATTTTTATTATGGCTATTTGATAAATTGATTCTCATGTTACTCTATTTTTTCTGTCGTATTTCCTGTATTTGGCTCTTATTATAAATAGGGTTTGTAAAATTTGAATTCCAAATTTTTTGAGTTTGTGAAAGAATCTAGTCTTTCGTATTGGTTGTAGTTCAACCAGCTGGTTTTTTAATAATTGTTTCCAAAACTTGGTTGTCTTTGGACTTAATCCAGGTAGAGTTTAGCTTCATTTCCTTCGTATTAGACAACTTAATCTTTGCTTTATCATTTTCAGAATTGTTCTCAATTAAAATGCCAAATAGCTGTTAGTTATTTCATCAACGAATTTACTGCAGAGAATTTGCATCTCTGTTAAAGGATTTCAGTACATGGAGTATGTTGAGGGTAATTTATATATTTTGACCCAGGAGATAGATGTGTACATTACAATATTGTTTTACTTTTCAATGTTAACTACATTTTCAGAGCGTCAATGGCTGGAACAAGGACTTGTGGTTGGAGAAAATGTTGTTCCATTGGCCCGAAACTTCAACAATTGGAGTGAAGACATTGAGGCTGACAATATCCCCAAGGTAAATGATATTCTTGTGTGATATCTTTATGCAAGAAAATTGTATACAATGTTATGTCTTTATATGCCTATGTTTCATCTGTCAGGTTTTCATACCTTTATTTTGAATGTTTGTCTAGAAATCAACATGGAGTGTTGATGATGTTCGGAATAAGACTGAGATGGAAATGAAAACATCAACAGCTAGTCTGATCACAACGAAACAAGATGGCAAAGGTAGTCAGTCAAAGATCCTGAAAGAGGATCACCAAGTGTATGGCAGCAAGGGTGCTATTGCAGCTAAGTACGCTCCTCTGAGGGAACATCAGAACAAGCTTTCGTATCCTCCATCAGGATCGATGCAACCTCACAAATCAGATGTAAGACCTGCTGTCCAGGTTGGCAACTCTGGAAATTCGTCAGATAACAGAAAACAGCTAGATATTCCTTTTGGTTTAGCTACAAAGTGGGAATCAATGAAGTCAAGTCTACAGGGTATAAAGGCCAGTCTAGGAGCCAAAGGATTTGTACCATTACGACAAACTCTGGAAAGAGAGCAGTCCAGGTCACAGATTTCTACAACTGAATCTTTAGATAGCATATTTGAGAGACTCAAGCAAAGAAAAGATGATCATGGAGACGGTGACAGTTCAGATTATAGGTTTCCAAGATCTGCCAGATAATGTATCTCATTCTTTCCAAGTCAGCAGAATATTATGCAGTCTGCCTGCTTGTCAACCATTATTTTTCTCTCCTCTGAAGCATGTAACAAATTGACGATTTCTCAATTCACTATACAAATGGCCAAGATTACTGAAACAGATTTTTGCATGGTATGGCTGAAGCTGTAGTGACTGTAATGTTTGGTGGATTCACTATTTGTGATTGTTGGGAGCAGGGTAGGAATTTGTTAGTGTGCAGTACTTCAGGCATTGATCACAAATTCTATCGTGCACACAGAATATTATCAGTTGTTTCATCTGATATTATTATGGAACATACTCTGCTAACATGAACAGTCATCGACATAAAATTCTCCGAGGAAGAAGATATTCCTCTGAACGTAAAGAGATTTACTATGAAAATATGACTTTGGCCTCCAGTCATACCTTCTACACTATAACAACACATAAACGTCTCCATTGTATTTGTTAATTGGCCTTGCCTGTGATGATCTTGTTGACTTGGAGGAATCTATATTTTATGTAGCCTCTGGGGTGGAGTTTGATCGCTAAAATAGCTTTTCACATTTTATTGTATCAAAAAAGACTTGTATCTATTAAAATTGGTGACATTCTTAAGCACATACGTCAGTGTTTGAGCAGAACAAGGCAAGAACCCTGTTTACCATAGTAATTGTAACGTTTTGCTTTTATGAAACTTGAAAGCCTATTAGTGATCAAATTTGAGGAGTGTTTATTCTACTCTGAAGGGCTTTGCACTACAACTCCTTGAAATATTGAAAGGTGTGTTGAAATTTAGCACTTTAAGTAAAACAATGTTATTTTGTCATTTTAATAGTGAAGTTTCCCCCACCCCACACATATAAAGGATTATTCATAGAAATAATAATTAGAACATGTTATTTGCCATAACTCAATTTTTTGTGCAATTTTGGAAAAAGAGAAAACATTAGATAAAAGTAATTACATAGATGTTTGGGCAACTAGGACAAGTAGTTCGTCTAATAAAATAGCCAATAGCCAATAGTTCAGTCTAGTATGACCGGAATGGACCTCTTGGATTTGATAAACAATCTAAACACTTCTAATATAAGAATAGAATTTAATAATCAAAAGTGAAACATAGAATCTTTGAAGCCTAGCTTATAACAAACAATTTTTCATATTAAAGTCCTATCCTAGTCTAGATACAAGAGAGAACTGAGTTTAAAATGGCTATTGGCTATTCAGGAATAGCTAAATAAAGGTAATAATCAAGTAAGTTAATGACACCTTAAACTTGATGACATCTTGTGTAATATGATTTTTTTTTAAGACAAGGTACATAAATTAATGTTATTTTGTATTTATTAATGTAATAATTAATTCATGCAAATTTAAAACAATTCCATGAGCATTATTCATTCTTACATTACTATTCGTTGTGTTAGTCTCAACTTGTATTTGAACCATGCAAGACTGGCAGAAAAATCTGTTCACATGTAAAAGATATTGTAAGGATATGGGAATAATGAAACCATTTTAATTTTGAAAGAAGATGATCCCATCTGCATTAGAAGATGATCCCATCCGCATTATAAACCACCTCTAACTTACTATTATGCATGTTCCTCAACTTTTGTAGAAGATATTGCAACGATAGGGGAATAATCAAACCATTCAGAGTTAATTTTGATAAGTTTGAAAGAAGATGATCCCATTTGCTTTATAAACCACCTCTAAATTACTATTATGCATGTTCCTCAACCTTTTAACTAATGGACAATGAGGCACTAGAGTTGTAGATAGGGCATTTATCCTTTGAACAACTACATACTCATGAGCACCATGTCCATATGCATTACATATTGTAGCTAATGAAGTTCAAATTGGTTGTTACATGCATTTTAATGTTTTTGAATAAATTGTTATGCTACTTGCTTAATTGGTGTAGGTCCCTATAATACTAGTGATTCCCCCATTATTATTGTCGTTGTATTCTTTATTGTTATTGTTGTGTCTCTATTGTTCCCATATTGTATTTATTGTGCCCCATAGAATCCCATTATTGTTATTTTTGTGCTTTTATATTATTATTGTTAGGTCGCTTTGGTTATATTGTGACCCCTTAGACTCCTATATATAGAAAGAAGGTTTTGTCATTTGAATCATTTAAAAATTGCTCATTTGTGTGATGTAAAGGAGGTTGCCCCCTCGAAGAGACTTATTTTTAAGGCATTGATCTATATTTTCTATCTTTTTGTGAGCTAATTTCATAACATTTGATATCAGAGCTTTGGATTTTAGAGTTTTGCTGCTCTGAACAGGGTATTGTGGCATTTTCACTATAACTTTTTCGCTACAAAGTTTCAAAAGCTAAAAAAAAACTCATTTGAGATGGAATCGGTTTGAACCTTGGACCCAAATTTCAGATCTTTTCTCACTATATTTTCGGAGATATAATTTGAAGAAGTTAGGGTTTTTGCAGACCTCCAAATTACATTTCAAACAGGTGACCTTGAGAAAATCGTCATAATTTTCGCTCTGAGCATCAAATTGAATTTTCGTAAGAAGTTACAGAAAGATGACAGACTATAGTTTTTTGGGTATCATTTTTAGAACCTAAGGTTGAAATAGTGACCTACGACACGTCATACAAGTTCGCTCTATTAAACTAGTTTATACTCAAGTCATTATGGGAGATTTGACATAACTCTTCATTGGAGAATCTAATCTTGATCAAACTTGCGAGGTTAGAAAGATTACTTAGAGAGTTACCACAAGAAGAAATTCCAGAGCTTGGAGATCCAAAATTACAGAGATACATTAGATTCAATATCAAGCTCTTACAAAGTGAAAAAATGTGTGTAATTTTTTTTTAAATTTTTTGCATAAGCTTGGTTTGAAAAATTAGTTTGAAGGAATTCAAAGGGCATAGGGAAACATTATTATTAATAATTGATGTCCCGAAAAAAGAAAATGGAACACCTAGTAAGCCACTTGAAAGCTCTAACATGACTCATGAAGAGGAGGAAGAAATGCAACATGATATATCAAAATTACAAGGCCAAGTGCAACAAATTTCACTCGCAAAAAAAGTAACAGAAGCTAAGATGGATGGTTTAAAGAAAGAAGTAGAAGCTAAGATGTATGGCGTGGAAGCTAAGATGGATGACATAAAGAAAGGTGTAGAAACTAAGATGAATGGCATGGAAACTAAGATGGATGATTTAAAGAAAGACAGAAGATTTGAAGACATATTTGACAAAGTTTCTACAAAAAATGCTTATTAATGGCGAAAGGGTAGTAAAGGAAACTCATGATGAAAACAAAATAAATGTTAATCATGATTTTATGGACTCTCACGTTGGATTGAAGAACCACCATGTTCCAAGGATCGATATGAGGAAGTTTGATGGCAAGGATCCCTGAACATGAATGCTACAGATGGAACAATTTTTCGATCTCCATAATGTGTGCGAAACACACAAAAAGGTACACATTGCAATTTATATTTGGAACCAAATCAGTTTGTATGGTATCGATGACTTTGCTCTCGTAAACAAATTGTCACTTGGGCTATTTTTACGGATGAAATGATAACACATTATGAGGATACAAAAAAAACACTTTTTTTAGCCAATTGATAAATCTCAAACAAAAGGGTTCAATGATGGAGCACATTGAGGACTTCCAAAAATTGAATATAAGGGTTAAAGATATCCTAAAGGAGCATAGGATTGATGTGTTCATAGGGACTTTAAAAGATAACATCCAACATGAGGTTCGCCTTTGGGAACTAGATTCATTGGGGAAGGCATTTAGGTTGGCAGATAAAATGGAAAACAAAATTATGGCAATAAGGAATGCTACTACTTACAATCATAAAGATGGAAGTTTTGCTGCTCCTAGCCGTCCACAACCTACAAGGTTAACACTATAACAATTGGAAGAAAAATGAGCAAAAGAGCTTTGTTACAGTTGTGATAACAAATACACTAAAGGTCATAAGTGTGTCGAGAAGAAATTATTTTACATAGATTGTGAAGAGGAAGAAGAAAAGGAACAAGAAATGTCAAAAGAAGAGGATATACACCAAGAACAAACCCTAGAAAAAAGTAGAAATGTATCCGACTATATCTTGTAATGCAGTGGATGGAATTACCACTCCTCAAACTATCAAGATGGAATGGCATATCAAGAAGAAAAATGTAATAGTGTTGATTGATTCGAGAAGTACCCATAATTTTATTCATTGTAAGATAGCCAAGGAATTGAATTGCTTCCTATATCCAGCATCAGAGTGTCAAGTGATGGTTGCAAGTGGAGGAACCATAAATTGCTTAGGAAAGTGCCATAATATCAAGCTTTGCATGTGAGAATTTGTTTTGAATAGCCCAATGCTTTCCATTCCAATGGGTGTTGCTGATGTTATACTAGGAGTCCAATGGCTACAATCATTGGGTACAATAGCTTTTAATTTTCAAGAATTTTTCATGAAATTTTCTTCAAAATGAAAGGAAGTTGAATTAAGGGGGTATCCTAGGGAAACCGGGAAAGATAATCATCGCTAATGGAATGACAAAGCTTCTAAAGAAAGAACAGTGAGGCTCAATTGTACAATTATGTTCACTAGAGGTTCCCAAATCGAAATCATCCATTTCTCCAGATTTCAAAAAAGTCTTGGACAATCATTCCGAGGTATTTGAGACTCAAAGGCCTCCCACCTATTCATGATCATGATCATGCTATTAATTTGATTCCAATAAGTGTTCCTCCAAACAACGGGCCTTACAGATATCCCTATGTCCAAATGAGTGAAATTGAACGTATGGTTGCAGAAATGCTAGAGGCTGGTATAATTCAACCTAGTCAAAGTTCTTTCTCTGCTATAGTAGTATTGGTTCACAAGAAAGATGGATCATGGCGCATGTGTCCAAGTTATAGGGAGGTTAACAAGCTCACTATTAAAGAGAAATTTCCCATTCATGTCATAGATGAATTATTGGATGAATTGCATGGATCAATTTACTTCACCAAGTTGGATCTTCGTTCAAGATATCATCAAATAAGAAAGAAGACTGAAGACATTCCAAAAACAACATTCAGAACTCATGAGGGTCATTAAGAATTTTTGGTATGTCTTTTGGCCTTATTAATGCACCTTCTACATTTCAAGGTTTGATAAATTCCATTTTTAAACCCATCCTTAGAAAATTTGTGTTAGTATTTTTTGATTATATACTAATCTACATCAAGTCTTGGAATGATCATGTCCAACATGTTGACATGGTGATCAAACTATTGGAGGAGAAACAATTATATGCAAAAATATTCAAATGTTTCTTTAGAGTACAAGAGGTGGAATATCTAAGTCATATTGTATCTCATGAAGGTGTTAAGGTAGACCCTAGCAAAATTAAAACCATTAATGAATGAAAAACCCCCACATCCATAAAGCATCTACAAGGATTTTTCCGGTTAGCAGGGTATTATCGCAAGTTTGTTAAGAATTATGGGAGAATAACAACGCTTCTAACAACATTATTGAAGAAAAATTGCATTTTCATGGACTCCAGAAGCAACAAAGGCCTTTGAACATCTTAAAGAAGCAATGTGCCAAGCACCAGTCTTAGCTACATCAAACTTCACAAAAACCTTTATTGTGAAATGTGATGCCTCAAGAAATGGAAATGGTGCTGTTTTAATGCAAGAAGAAAGACCCATTGCTTCTGAAAGTCATCCCATCGGAGGAAAGTATTTACATAAAGCTATTTATGAGAAGGAAATGTTGGCAATACTACATGCACTTAAGAAATGGCGACCCTACCTAATGGGAAGACACGTCAAGGTAAAAACATATCATGATAGTCTTATATTTTTTAGAACAAAGATTATCCTCAGAAGAGTAGCAAAAATGGGTCACAAAGATGTTGGGTTATGATTTTGAAATCATCTACAAAAAAGGGAAGTAAAATTTTGTGGCAGATGCACTCTCAAGAAAGGATGAAGATGCGGAAGCATTTCTTTTGTCGTTTCTATTATCCAACCAGATTGGATAAACGAAGCAAGGGATGAATGGAATAATGATGAGGAAGTGTAAGTACTCATATAAAAGATACAACAAGATCCCAGTACATTTGATACATTTAGCTGGAAAAATGATTCGTTCTGGTACAAGGATCAATTATACCTATGTAAGAATTCCCAACTCAAACAAAAGATTCTTAGGGAATTGCACACCTCTTCCTTAGGAGGGCACTCAGGATTTCTAAAATCCTACCACAGGTTTAAGAAGGATTTTTTTGGGATGGTCTTAAATCAGATATTTAAAAGTTTGTGGCAGAATACTTGGTTTGCCAACAAAATACAGTTGAAACAATTAAGACTCCAGGACTATTACAACCTTTATCATTTCCAAGCCAACGTTGGGAGGAGGTTTCAATGGATTTTATCACAGGTTTACCCAAGTTCGAAGGAAAGAGTGTTATCATGGTGGTATATGCACACTTTTGTTCATTATCTCATCCATTTAAAGCGAGTACAATTTCTACTGCATTTATGGAAACAATTCAAAAGCTACATGGAAACCTAAATATTATTGTAAGCCATAGAGATCCCATATTCACTGGAAATTTTTGGACAAAATTATTTTATTGTCTTGGTACACAGTTAGCTCATAGCTCATCTTATCATCCTCAATTTGATGGGCAATCTGAGATAGTAAACAAATGTTTGGAAGGATATCTTCGTTTCTTTGTATCTGATAAATAGACACAATGGTTCAAATGGTTGCCTTTAGTTGAATGGTGGTATAACACTTCCTTCCATACTGCAACAAAAATGACCCCATTTATGGCACTTTATGGATATCATCCACCATTCATCACATCATATTTAAGAGAAAATTCTAAGGTTCAAACAGTGGAAGATCAAATTGAGCATCAACAACAAGTTCTCCAACTCTTAAAGGATAACTTCATCTTGACGCGGAATAGAATGAAATAGCAGACAGATCAACATTGCAGCGAAAGAATTTTTGATGTAGGTGATTGGGTATTCCTATGGCTACAACCATACAAACAAATGTCCCTCAAGCAAGCAAAGAAGGACAACAAATTATCACCAAAGTATTATGGTCCATACAAGGTGTTGCAGCTTCCCGAGTGCACCCAGTTTTCCATGTTTCATGCTTAAAGAAGGTTATAGGTGGCAAGATTCTAATTCAAACAATATTGTCCGAACTTGATGAGGAAGGAAAAATCATATTGGAACCTGAAGTAGTTAAAGAAACAAGAACTCGACAACTACGAAATCGATCAATTTCAGAGTATCTCATCAAGAACTTACCCGTTGAAGATTCCACATGGGAGGATGAGAATTATATACAGAAGCATCCGGAACTACTCAAGCGTTGAGGACAACACTTTTTTGAAGGAGGGGGGCATGTTAGGTCTCTATAATACTAGTGATTCCCCTATTACTATTGTCGTTGTATCCCTTATTGTTATTGTTATGTCCCTATTGTCCCCATATTGTTATTATTGTGCCCCATAGAATTCCACTATTATTATTTTTGTGCCTTTGTATTATTATTGTTAGGTCGGCTTTGATTATATTGTGAACCCTTAGAATCTTATATATAGAAAGGAGGTTTTGTCA
Organism: Pinus tabuliformis; assembly: GCA_031772625.1. NCBI lineage: Eukaryota > Viridiplantae > Streptophyta > Pinopsida > Pinales > Pinaceae > Pinus > Pinus tabuliformis. The sequence goes on from CM062816.1 coordinate 2,065,866,124, forward strand.
TTTGAATCATCTAAGAATTTTTCATTTGTGTAATGTAAAGGAGGTTTCCCCCTCAAAGAGGTTTATTTCTAAGGCATTGATTCGTCTTTTCTATCTTTTTGTGAGCTGGTTTCATAATAGTTGGGAACTTGTTGTTTGATTTCTAATATTATATATTAACCATTTTTACAATTATAGAATGATAACAATGTCGCCTTTTTGATGGGTTATTGTTTAAGGAACCCATCATTTTGTTGAGTTTATCTACTCTTTGAGCTTTATGGTTGAGTATCAACTTTTCAAAAAAAATAATTCAGGAGTGTTGTGCTAGTTTTTGTGTGTGTGGGTACTTAAGAGAATTGTTAGTTTGTTTTTATATGTTGAAACAAAGAAATATGAGGGTCAAATACAACCAAGTTATCAAAGAAATATGAGGGTAAAATACAACTAAGTTACCAATGTTAATTCCTATGCATGCATATTAACTAAATAATCATTAGAAAAATGAATTTAAAGGGTTGGAACAACACCTTGATGGTAAAGTAATTTTTTTTTTTTTAAACCAATAGAAAGACAAAAAAACTAACTCATACGCCTTGCACATGTGATCTTGGAGTATAAAGAGAGAAAACTGTACGCTGGAGACTGTAATTTACAATTTCTTTTGAAATGTAATATTTTTATTTATTAAAAGAAGGAATGATGATTTACATGGCCATAGTGGTTCTCCATATATAGGAGTTGACTGGCCATTCCAATTAAGAGACATATCTTTTTGACTAATGCACCTTCACTAACCTAATTAAATAACTTAATGTTAAGTTATTTATAAATTATTAATATTTTAATACTTTAGTAAAAACCTATGTATATCTTATTTATGAATATTTAATTCATAACATTGCCTTCCCCTTAAAAATGCTTTGTCCTCAAAGCATGGGTAACACCGGGTGTTGCTGAAGGAAACGTTATGATTCTGAGGACAAATCTTCCTTTGGTAATTTCTTCTATTTGAAGAGGTACTCCTTTATTGTCTTGGACTGTAGTACCTTCTCTCAAGTAGCAAGTATACCTTCTAGTTCTAGGATGATTCTTATTTTTTCATCGGTCTTTGATATTTCTATTTGAGCTACTTGGTTTTGCCCTAGTACTCTTTTCAGATTTGATACATGAAAGGTGTTATGGATTCGAAAGTTGTTGGGTAACATCAGTCCATAAGCCACACTACTTATTTTTTTGATTATTTGATATCGACCATAATATTTAGGTGATAGTTTATTCTTTCCTTCTTGTTTCAATGATAATTGCTTATAGGGTTGAAGTCTAACAAAGACCCAATCTCCTTCTTCAAACTCCCTTTTAGTGCAATGTCTACCGACCTGTTGTTTCATTCTATTACATGCCATTGTTAGATTCTCTTTTAATAAGTTAATGATCCTTTGATTTTCTTCTAAGTGGTTTTTGATTGTTGGAACCCTAGAATCAAGTAGTGAAAAATCCTTCCATTTAGGTGGTTCACAACCATAGAGAGCTTGGAAGGGTGTCATTTTAGCCGACATATGGTAGGTGGTGTTATACCACCACTTTGCCAGTTGTAGCCACTGTGTCCACTTATTTTGTTTATCATTGACGAAGCAACGAAGATATGTTTCCAAGCACTTATGCATGACCTCAGTTTAACCATCTGTCTGGGGATGATAAGCTGAACTCATGTTGAGGGATATTCTTGTCTGGTGGCAAAATTCCTTCCAAAAATTACTCTTGAACCTTGCGTCCCTATCATTTACTATGAATTTGGGTAACCCATGTAGTTTGTAGATGTTTCTACAAAACATATCCGCAATTTGCTTAGTTGTGTCAGTTTTTTGATGGCCATAAAATGGGCATATTTAGTGAGTCTATCGACTACAAAAAATATCTTGTCCTTATTGTCAGACACAGGTAGTCCTTCTATGAAGTCCATCGAAATCTCTTCCCATTTCTAGTTGGGAATGTGTAGCAGGTGTAACAACCCTGGGGTTGGGATATTTTCACTTTTGTTCCTTTGACAAATATCACACTCTGCAACATATTTATGAATTTCCTTGTTCATGCCCTTCCAATAGAATGATTGTCAAATGTTGTAGTAAGTCTTGTAGAACTCGACATGTACGGCTATAGGTGAATTGTGGGATACTTTTAGAATTTTCAACTTAAATTTGGACGCTGGTGTTAGGTAAATTCTACCTTTGTACCACATTATGTCATTCTTCCACTCGAAATTGGTATGTTGATTGATATTCTTAATCATGGAATCACAATCCTCATCCTTGGCATACTTGGCTCGTATTTCTTCCAACCATTCCGGAACAATTATCATGGCGGCACAAGTTGTATTGTCATCATCCTTATGTGAGAGTGCATCGACTACGGCATTCTCCTTTCCTTTCTTATGTAATATTTCTAAGTCGAAAGCTGACAGCTTCTCCATCCACTTTTGTTGTTATGTTGATAATGTCTTTTGTTGAAGTAAGTATTGAAGGCTGTTGTGGTCAATTCAGATTGAAAATTTACTCCCAAGCAAGTATTGGCGCCACTTTGTTAAAGCATGTATGGTGTCGAGAATCTTCTTTTGGTATGTTGATTTCAAGCTTTCTTGTTTATTAAATTTCCTGCTTTCAAATGCTATAGGGTGGTTGTCTTGCATTAACACAGCTTCAATTCCAAATCCCAAAGCATCACATTCGACTACAAACGGTTTGAAGAAGTTAGGAGTCGCTAGCACTGGTGTGGTTGACATTACTCTCTTTAAATTCTCGAAACACTTGTCTGCTTGGTCATTCCACTGAAAAGATTTATTCTTTAACAAAATGGTCAGGGGGGCTGTCAAATGTGCAAGATTTTTATAAATCTTATGTAATACCCAGTTAGCCCTAGAAATCTTCTTAGCTTGGATACATTCTTGGGGTTAGGCCATTCTTTGATTGCCTTGATTTTGTTGGGATCCACTTTGACTCCTTCCCTGGTGTTGTAGTGTTTTCTTCTCAATGATATACGAAAAAACCCACTTAAGATTGTGGATGAAAAACAATCTCAACAATAGAAATGACTGTTAAACATTGTAGATCTGCAGCTATTGGTAAAAAAAAAACCTGCCAAAATCCTGATCTACACTGCAATCATAGTTAAACAGTGAAATGAAGAATAATAACCCCAAAACATCTAATGGAAATCAGATTTGTAAGGAATGATTTTATTATAACACCTATGAAGGGAACAAATTTATGTTACCATCCCCCCTCTATGAGATGTGTTCTTGACAATCCTCAAATGCTTTTAGCTTCTGTAGAGTCTATCTCCTCTATAATGCATAAACCCAACAAAAATATGGTGTGCGACAATGAAAATAATCAGAGTTACAATAATGAGTGCAACAATGAAAATAATCAAAGTGAATAATGAATGGGAAACCCTCTTATTTATAACAAAATATTGAGTTATCCTCAAATAATGAGCAATAATAAAATATTATTGATCCGATTCTTGGAATTACCACTTGGAATATTTTATTATATTTGTTTAGGAGGGAAAAATTATTTAAACTTTTATTTAGAAATAATAAATAAATAAATGATTTATTTATTATCTCAAGGAATTAATTAAGGAATAATAAACAATTAATGATTTATTTAATTATTCCCACGGGATTTAGTCAAACCTAACAGAGAATAGTAATTAATTAATGAGTAATTAATTATTCTTAAAGAAAAACAAGATAAATAATGATTTATCTATTTATTTTTCATGATTGGGTCAAATTTGACAAGGAATAATAATAAAACAATGGTTAAATTAATTATTCCTAGAAAAAAAACAAATAAATAATGATTTATTTAATTAATCTTCATGATTTTAACTATAAATTACTTAATAAAGGTGGTTTATTAGGTAATTTCTCACAGTGAAAGCAATTTTACTATGGTAAAATTGGTTTTACATGGTGTACTTCAATCCATCTAGTAAATTAGGCTAGATGATCAATTTTTTGGTGATAACAGATTACCCCCCAATGTATGATCGAAGTATATTGTAAAGACACAATCATTAGACAACATAAGGGAGTTAAGGAGAGAGAGAGAGAGAGAGACCAATGAAGCTGAAGTTGAAAGAGGATAGTGACATAGGGGCCAAGACTAATGCAAGTCTCCTTTTTTTCTATGGTATCAGACCTCAATGAAGTGGGGGAGGCATACCCATACCCATCGAGATAACTTAGTACAAAAATAATGGTTCGCCCAGAAATATGAAACTGAGCAATAAAGTACATGCTGAATGGTACATGACACACTGGCATAACAAAGCCATAAAATAATACAATGTGTCCCATATACATAACGCACTTGGTAAAAACATGAGTTTGGACTGAATAAAATAATACCTGAGTACATAAGATACAAAGTCCCTTCCATCAAAAACTAGGTGGGTGGGAGGGTAGAACAATCAAAGAAGCCCTGCTGAATAAGGAAGGGCTCTGCAAGACTGAATGGATCATCTGGACGAGACATGCATGCTATGAACACTACGATCAGTAGGAACCAAACCCATCAACTAGGCAGAACTGCATCTGAGGCTGTAGCATAGTAGGTATGCATCCAGGTATGTGGGGGGCTACCTAAAGGGCCACTCCCTCATGAGGTCTGAAACATCTCATACACACCTGGGAATCACTGGTACAATCTACTGCATCACTGGACCATCAAGTGTATGGATAATAAACATGAAACTACCAAGTCAAAGGGAAATAATGAGACTGTCAGGGCATAAAGTGCATGGTGGACCTGACAGCAACTGACTCAACTCCAGAGGGGATGGGGACAATATGACTAGAGGCCAAAATGGGCAAAACAGGATGAACAATATGCAAATATGGATGGAATACTGTGATATGATATGATGGGACATGAAATAGACTCCAAGAATGCTAAGGTGACTCATCACAGATGCTCTGAACAAGGGTGATTTGATGACGTTTCCACATAGACTTGGCCCGATGGGGACCATGAAAACATGAATAAATGATGGTTACTCATGACGAAGATCAACATATGGTACAACAAGCATTAAGAGGAGGTGTAATTCAAAGTACAAGTGTATCTTTATGATGCAATTCGATTTTAAGAGGCAACGAAGTGGCCCTTCTTGGAAAAAAGGGTTCCTCGTGAAGTGTCAAATCATCTAAAACTGAAGAGGACCCATTTTAGATCTCAGTGAGAGATTTCCAATGGTTCTGACGGTTCATCAAATGGATCTATGGTCTAGTCGCAATGGACAATATAAAAACTGTGGATTTTTCTATGAAAGGACGTTTTCCCTCCAATTTGTATTCATTTGCTAAGTGAGTTGTAGTGAATATGGAGAGGAGGAAAAGGCCCTAAATCTTGTGGAGATCATAGCAGACAAACCTACCGTCGGAATCAGGGTCTGCGACTTTCATGTAGGTGGCCTTATTCATCTCTTCAATTTCAATGGTTTAGTTCCTGATTTTTGGCACCTGGAAACTCCCTGAGAGACCCTTGCCCTTGCTCACAGTCGCATCACACTTTCTGGGTCCAGAAGTGCGATCTGGCTCACACGAAACAATTGGAAATCTGCGAGCTCACACTTTTTGGGTTGAAAAATTTGATTTGTGGCTAGAGGAAGGATTGGTCTACTGGCCTGGTGGGGGCTGCAGGTTGATCAATGTAGTTGGTTTTTTGTTTTGTTTTGTTTGTTCTGAACTGACAAGACATGTGGTTTTTTGTAGATATGGTAGGGCTGAAAATCAACTGGCATGAAAGAGACTTGGATACTCTTTGATCTGAAATCCAGGGGGATCAGGCGGTTTGAGGGGAATTGGCTCGTTATGGGGTTATCAAGTTGGTAGAGAATCACTGATGAGAGAAGGTGAGCCCTTGATATCGAGAATTGTGAGCTATTAGGATCCAGACCAGGAGGTCTTTGTTGTGCAGAGGCACAAGATCAAGCTCACATTATAGGATATTTATTTTCTGACCAGACTGCCTCCCCTCGGAGTGGTGGGGGATATTCATTCGGTGTTACCTCGTGGGAGGAACATTACTGAGTTCGTGGAGCGCCATTGTCGATGGGGTGTTCGTGTCAAGGGCACGACTATCCTGCTTGTTGATCTAGAGAGGCTAGAGACACAGGCTATTGTCACAACTGTGCTACGGGTCTTGGGAAGCTAGGCATTCCACCACATCACTGGAGGGAAGATGATGTTAGTTGAGAGTGTTTTGGCTAGGACCTACTATGGGTGGGCCGAGATGATGCTATCATCGGGGAAATGGAAATTGAGTCTTTGTAGGAGGCAGGTGAATCGTGACTGCACTTTTGGTACAATACTGTGTGCGTTCTTCTTTGATAAGATACCCACTATCTGTCCTCATGTATAGATCCAGGATGGGGGCCCACAGGAGCCCAGGATGTGCCGCTATGACTAGATGCCTCTTTACATTGATGACTACCCTTATAGCAAGATAAACTGTCAAGGGGATCTTGACTTGCTGCTTCCGCCCGGGCGAGCATGGGGACCAGATAGTAAGTGTTAATTTGCTATGTTTTATGGTGCATTTTATATTTCTATCACATGTATATGGTACTGAGTGTGAAATATGTTGTATGTAGACATAACACCGGTGAAGCCGACATGATATGCAGGCCGAGCCGTAGCGCTTGGGGCGGCAGATCAGGGGACATCATTGTCACTGAAGGGTCCACAGGATACTGCACTTCTTGTTGATTTGCATCAGAGGTTTGTTGTACTCTTGACCGGGGTTTCAGAGTGCAGATGGCATGACTTAGAGGATTGGTACACAGATGAGTGCACTAGCCTTCCCTCAAAGTGGTGAGGTGTCGTGCGGCGCGTGGCGATGGCAGACAAGAAGTATATGATCTATGTGCAAGTGGAGCAGAGCCTTTGGCACGAGATCCAATAGACAGTGACTAGATGCAAGGACATGTGGGTCCCTTTGATTGTGATTTTGGTAACATGCTATTGGCATGTCGGATGTATTTAGAGCTATGGCTCCAAACACTTTTATGATACATAATATGATTATGCATTTTATATGACGATGATGGTTCACCATTTGTGTGGTTATCTTTTGTGGTATACATGTGATAAATGCCAATCTAGAATGTTGTTTGCAATGGTATCTACATAGTGATTTAGGGCTCTAGGTACATGACTAAATGTAGTGGTTTCAAATTCACGTACTAATAGCTTCACTTGTATATATTTTCTAAATAGGACTTGGTTATGCACATGATACACACCTTTCAATTGCATCACAAGTAGCAAGGAATCTAAACGAAAATGAAGATGAAGGAGCGGATGAACGAAGGCATCGACTAACAAACCTATCACTGCATCATATTCGACATAATTATTGGCGGCATATCCAATGCACATGCTGTTTGAAAGGACTAACGTATGCAAGGGGGTAAAAATGGCCCAAGCTAATGAGGGTAGGTTCCAGGAGAAGCGACTCACACCATCAGCATGGCCAATATACCGTGTGGATGATGGGTCCATCTGAAAGATGCAAAAGACAACAGATGAGATGATGCAATCTACCTAACTACATGGCAGAAATAAAGACGCACAAATCAATGGGATGTGCTATGAGAAACATTTCTGGAGGTAGAGCGCATTGGGAGAACTAGGAAGGAGATGGTCTTCAAAATCCTTGTGAAGGAATGCCCCCTTCCTCAAGTGTAGGGGTAATTAGGGGTAGACATAGCTGCCATGGTGTCCTCATCAGGTTGGGAGATGGAAAGATGGGAGGAGGTATGACTACATGATGAAGCGACATTACCTAGTGCATCAAACTGAGAAATAAGGTTCAAATACACATCGTCTTGAATGGTAGACGACGGGCTAGTAGATAGAGGATCTACTGATGTTGAGACTTGGGATTCTGTCGAAAGAGTTTCGATAGAAGCGTGCAAAAAAACCTCTAGAAGGTTAACCTGCAAGGAACTCAAGGGTGATGCTTGTAACATGCAAATGCTCATAACATTAATCTCTGAGATGGAAGAGGGAGGACCAAGGAAAGCACCCAACAATAAGGAGTATTTATAGAATCCGGGTGAGATACTGGTACAAGGAGTGGATAACTGCTTATCGAGTATTGACGAGATGATGGACTCAGGGGAGATCACAAATGCCGGCTCATAGTAAGTCAACTGATCAATGGTAACGATCTTCCCTTCATGGAGGAAGCACATCTTGTGGAACACCACAGATGCAACAACTGACATGACATATGTGTAACTACGACCTAAGAGGATGTTGTAATCCAAAGGGGCATCTATGACTTCGATATCAACATTGAAAATGTTTCCCACAAGGGTCATTAGACAGTTGCAGTACATGCTAAGGCGCTGGGAGGAGTGTCCATCCCAAGCACGCAAGGTGATGGTGGAGGGGGACAACTCATGTGACTTGAGTTATTTCCAAACAGTAGTGGACATCACACAGGTGGATGCACCGTCGTCAATAATGCATTTGGAGATGATGGAATTACGGATTCTAACTGGTATTTGGAAAGCAACAGATGAAGGCAATGGGTGGTGCTTTGATTTATCAACCGGAAAGACAATCAAGCGATCGTCAGAAGGGTCCACTGCACCCAAAGAAGTTAGTAGATCCTTCTTTTGGGAAGGGCACGATTGGAGGACTTCCAGTGTCGACATGGAGACAGGTGATTGTGCCAAGTCATCTACTATACTGTTTGTATGGGCAACTCTGTTAGAGGTCGCATTACGACATAATGGTCCTTTTGAGATCTTGGGAATGGCCTCAAATTTTGGTTTAGGGATCTGTAAGGGACCATTGGGTGTCGTAAGAGGCTCAATAGACACTTTGGTTTTGGAATCAACAACTGATGAAATGGACGGCTTGTCATATTGACGTGATCGAGTTTGTAGGTTGATATGGGAGGGGTTAACCTCATCAGAGTTCATCATCAGGATTTGGTAGTCACCGGGACTAGAAGGTCGGGGAAGGTGGGCTGTTTGACCTAGCTGTTGTTGAGCAGTAAAAAATCCTTGCTGAGGGAAAGGATTTGTGAGCATGGTCGGTTGAGGTGGTGCAAGATTCTGAGGCAGTTGTTGGCCTCGAGAACTACTTGAGCTTCCCATAGTTGGTGCATCTGGGGAAAAAGGGGACACTCATGTGTATAGTGGCCATGTACACCACAACATGCACAAGGCTTATTCATACAAATAGCCTTGTTTTTCTTGGGTTGACCGCCCTGTTGCTAGTTATTGGTGTTAGGCTAGTTCCCCTGGGGTTTGCTAGGCTAGTTACCTTGGTTACCTTGATTACCCTTGTTACTCTTCCCCTTATTCTTTTTCTTCGAATTCTGGGATCGGTATCACTCTGTTGTGCAAACACCTGACCTTGAGGGGGTGGTGGCTAGTGGGGCTGAGGATGCATGGGAGGCTGCGGCGCTAATTCTTGAGGGGCTAGAGCACAAATGCTTGAAGGGCCGGAGCGCCAGGCTGTGCATAATAAGGAGCAACAATTTGGTAGATGAGTTAGGGCCCTGGAAACATGTTTCTAGCAGGAGGGGCATAAATGTTGGAGGAATTGGTGCCCCCCTGTGGGTAGCCATAACTTTGCTGAGAATATGGCGAAGAGTGTGAAATGGATCCAATGATATGGTTGGCGGCGTGATATGCCCTCAGTGCATCAACACTGTCAGGACGAGGGAGGTCTGGAATAACAGTATAGACATAACCTGACTGAGTATAAATCAGATCATATATCAAAGCAATCTAGAGAGCTTCTTCCTTGGTATGAGGAAAATGGGATGCGACATATTTCCTGATGGGGGATAAAAGGCTCTTGAGAAACCAATCTCGATAAACACGGTCTTTGAAAGGCGGGGCGCGACATGTGCTCCTCCTTCAATGCCACTCTTGAACCTAGTCAGAAAGGCGAGTAACGGAGGATTGACGGAATGTGGTTAAATGCTCAGTACTAGTGTTGTACTGGAGAGGTAACTAGAAATAGGACAAGAACACTTTAGCAAGCGTCGCGAAAATGGAATGAGAGGTAACGAGTTAGTCTACATACCATTTTGCAGCGTCTCTAGTGAGCATGCGTAGAAAGAGCCGAAGACGAATGGAGTCATCGGTTATGGATTTGAACGAACACCACATGTGGAAGGATCGGACATGGTTGGTACGACCCTCTGCAGCAATACCCTCAAACTTTGGGATGTTTGAGGGAAGCTTAGTCAGCATAGAGGGCCAACCATCATCATGGTGTATGGAGTCATTTATCAACTGGTTAAGATCCTATAGAATTAAACCAACCATAAAGGGGAGCATGGGGGCTGCCTGAACATTTCTTGAGACTGTTTTGCCTAATGTGACCACTAGTATAACACCGGAGGCACCACCAGATTGGGGTCCTGCACCTGTTGTGGGTCCAGACATGGTGACAATATGCAATGAAGGAGGTTCGTAATCAGAAGGACTAGGAGAAGAGTTAGAATGGGGACTTAGAGGGCTATGAACTCGAACCCGATGGGGAGGAGTAATACGCCCAAGTGGAAACTGGGGGTGAAGGCCTAACAGTGTCCGCAGCTGACGCCTTGGTGGCACAATGATGGAAGGACACACAGAACACGAAAAGGGTGAAGGGAGATCAACAATATATCTTCTGTCTCTGATGCGGTGAGATAAATTTATTATGTTAAGTCTTGGCTTGGTGGTGTAAACCAAACACCCTTCGCTTAAGGTGTGCTTGTGTGTGCAAGTGTATTAATTGATTAATCCCAGATCGTGTTTGTAAAAAAGAAAAAAGCTTGCTACAAATAAATTGAAATAAATAAAAGAAAATAAACAACAAAACAATTAACTAAACCCCACCTAAACTGGGTTTGTAAACACTGTACTGTTAGGTGGCTAAACCAATGGAAAATACGTTGAAATGGTCAATAGATCTGAATGTCGGTGTGACTGGGATCAAGTGACTCTAAGCCGCTGGAAAGTGGTGCAACAACAAAAAAACCAGAGGGGAAGATCGTTGTAAAAAGATAGGGAGATGGGTGAAACACCTAGGGCAACCGATGGGACCCTAAGGGAATGACCAAACAAGTTTGAATGTGAAACTATGGGTGGTAGCAACCTCTTATCAGATCTGAAACAAAATATTACAGGTCTGGAAAATGTGGTTGAAAGTGCTGCAAAAACTCAAGCTTCTCACTTAGCTAAACTCCTCCTAGAAAGTGATGCAGGAGCATGAGGCTTGAAGACAAAAGACTTCGAATTTTATTCCAAAAATACAAAAAAAAGTTTACAAGTAAAGGAGTGGGATCCTTTAGCTGTCACTTTACAAAACTTTCTAGATAGGATTTGAGCTAGAATTCATGGATTTGAATTATCTTGTAATTAATTCAAGTATTTAGGTTTAGTTGAGATTCTTGAGGAGAATATCATGCAGATTAGATATTATCTAGGATTACACAGATTTGATCCATTGATTTAGGATATGATTGTTGTATGTACATGTATTTATGTAAGTTTTGAATTAGTAAAAGGGGTTTTTTGGCTGAAGAGGATTAGAATGTAAAATTTGGAATTCCTCTATATCTTTGTGAATATTGTGCAAGAATGGTCAAATCTCGGAGGTTTTAATTTCCTTCGAAATATTTTTTAGTTTTGTTGATTTCCAGTTTGAGCCCTTTAAAATTAGATTTTGTATAATCTTGGGTTGTCGCATCTAAATCTTCACTCACTGTGCATTGAAATAACTTGGATGTATTTGAAATCACAGAAAATAATTTAGAGACAGACTAAACTTGACAGAAGTGCTAAGTCTTGGTAGAACGAGGAAACCTGACAAATTTGCGAGAAACACAAAAAAAGAGCAGTCTTTGTAGGTGTAAGTAGTATCTCGTGCGGTCTCAAAGTGGTAAATGGTATTTTGCAAATTCACGTGATTAACCTGAGGGGTTGACACATAGCATGAGGAAACCACTTTTCTCTCGTGCTCTCGACTTGTTATGCATCGTGCAAGAATTCATGCGAGATTATGCGATAGTCGTTGGATCAAGCGAGATTGGTCAACGGTGGAGATTGGCCAAGCTAGTTGGCGAGCGGGTGACGCAATAGCCATTCGATTAGATGGGTCATATCTGACAGTGATCGCATCGTAAGATGCACGTGAATTAAATTAAATTTCAGACGTGATAAGGTTATGAACTGGGGTTTTAATTCCTTTTGGTTTCGTGGAAAAATCGAAGTTTTTCCATATACTGGTTAAATTAAATAATTCTGCTATTTTAGCAGAAGAGCTAAATTTTGAGGTTGATGACTAATACTCCAAAGGAAAACCAAGAAGAAGTTCCACCCAAACTTGAAGGAATAGTTTCTCGTTTTGAACGATTATCCTTAACACCTACAACTGGCTCATCAGAAAGGAGAAAGTGTACTAGAAGCCCTAGAGGAGGCTAAATTTGACTTCGACGAGTAAAGCATAATAGATCAAGGACTAAGAGGGATGAGACAGAGGTCAGACACCTAGCAGACATCTCTCAGCAAAACCCAGAAACAGATCTGATAAAAACACTAAAACCTAGAAAGCCTAGGTTCTAACTTGTTTTTTGATGAATCACACTTTTTGTGCAGAAAGTTGTGTTATGGAGCCTAGATCGCACCTTTTGGGCTGAAAACTGCGATTTCTGCTCCAAGACTTCTGGTATGCAAATTTTAGAAAAAAGTGCCGCCTTTGCTATCGCTGATTCCTGTGACTTGCGGAAACAATTAGAAAGCTTACAGAAGACATAAATTTATTAGATCTAGGGTTAAAACACTAGGAACCATTAATAGAAGAGAAAAAAGAGGAAACCCTAAGCTGAAAACTAAAGGTCACCCAGGTTTCTGGATCTGAAGAATAAAACCTAGTGGAGTTGCCAATTTTTTGTAGTGTTTTCTTCTCAATGATGTACGAAAAGAACCCACTTAAGATTGTGGTTGACAAACAATCTCAACAATAGAAATAATTGCTAAACATTGTAGATCTACAACTTTTGATAGAAACAAAACCTGCCAAAATTCTGATCTATACGGCAATCATAGTTAAACAGTAAAATGAAGAGTAATAACCCCAAAACATCCAATGGAAACATGATCTGTAAAGAATGATTTTATTATAACACCTGTGAAGGGAACAAGTATATGTAACTAGTCCCCCTCTATGGGATGGGTTCTTGGAAATCCTCGAACGCTTTAAGCTTCTGTAGGGTCTCTCTCCTCTATAATGCATAAACCCAACAAAAATATGGTGTGTGACAATGAAAATAATCAGAGTTACAACATTGAGTGCAACAATGAAAATAATCAAAAGTGAATAATGAATGGAAAACTATCCTATTTATAACAAAATATTGAGTTATCCTCGAATAATGAGCAATAATAAAATATTATTGATCCCATTCTTGGAATTACCACTTGGAATATTTTATTATATTTGTTTAAGAGGAAAAAAGTATTTAAACTTTATTTAGAAATAATAAATAAATAAATGACTTATTTATTATCTCAAGGAATTAGTTAAGGAATAATAAACAAATAATAATTTATTTAATTATTCCTAAGGGATTTAGTCAAACTTAACAAGGAATAATAATTAATTAATGATTAATAGTTATTCTTAGAGAAAAAAAAGATAAATTATAATTTATCTGTTTATTTTTCATGCTTGGGTCAAATTTGACACGGAATAATAATAAAATAGTGGTTAAATTAATTATTCCTAGAAGAAAATCAAATAAATAATGATTTATTTAATTATTGTTCATGGGTTTAACTATAAATTACTTAATAAATGTAGTTTATTAGGTAATTTCTCACAGTGAAAGTAATTTTACTATGGTAAAATTGGCCTTACATGGTGTACTTCGATCCGTCTAATAAATTAAGCTAGATGATCAATTTTTTAGTGATAACACTTGGATATAACATGTCCTAGGTATTCAACTTCCTTTTGCCCAAAGGTACACTTTGATAACTTGGCGTAGAACTCATTTTTCTCCAATACATGTAATGTAGAATTATTGTAGAATTTTTCTACAAATCAGTCAGTTCTGATACCATGTAGAACTTTTTCTACAAATCAGCTAGCTCTAATACCATGTAGAAATTTCCCACCTATAGATCACCTGGTAATGCAATGTACTAAAGCAAAACACTTGATCTACTTCTATAAACAATTTAGCGGAAGCTTAATCAACCATGAGCAACATCAATAAGAACACATATAACTGATATGGAGAAATCAAACACAAATAACACAGAATATATCATTAGGGAAAGAACCAACATAATACCCCAACACTGTATTATAAATCAAGTGGAAATCCTCTTCAACATACAAAAAGAATCAGCTCAATAACTATCCTACCCTCTCTGTACTCTGATGATCTTCAATCAGAAGATGAAAATCATGGACTATCTAGGCCTCAGTATATAGGCCACAAGTCCTCCAATCTCCTATAATAGCTCCTTCTCCATGCAAGGAATACTTAGTAGAAATATCCATGCATCTGATAGTACATTGTACCACATTTGATCTCAACTAGGTCTCTGACAGAACTGACATGCAACATTTATCCATGAGTGAATTCTCAGTTATCTAAAATAATAGTTGTCACATGCATGCAAGCATTAACAAACTGTATTTTATTATTTTAACAACTTGTTAAAATAATCTAACTGGACTTGACTAGTTAGAACTAAGTCAACTGATTCTCTCATTATAGAACTCATACTTATTCCCTCAATCAGTGGAGGAAATTAAGGATAAATTCCTCAATCAGTGGGACAACTCATGTGCATGCTCACAAAGACTTCAAATTCAATTTTTCTTAACTAATTAACTTAACTGAATTAATTAATTAATATTTCCAATTGCTGTTAACACAAAAATTAATTTTACTTCCTATAGATAGACTAGGGACTGCTATAAATAGGAAGGGATCCAGAAATGTTATTTTTAGAACTTTCTATTTTTAGCAGTTTTACCTCTCACCCAATGTGGCCAATGACCTCACTGGCCAAATTGCTATTTTTAGACATGCTATTTTTAGCAGATCTATTTTTAGCACATTCGAAATTTAACATTTCTTGCTGCACATTTTTCAACATGTAATACTTCTTCCAGATGCTTGAGATGTTATTTCCATGTCTCCCTGTATATAAGAATATCATCGAAGAAAACTAATACAAACTTCCACAAATATGGGTGAAAAAGTTCATTCATGGTTGCTTGGAAGGTGGCTGGCGCATTTGTTAATCCAAATGACATAAATTTAAACTCATAATTCCCTTTGCAAGTTCTGATTGCTATCTTTTTGATGTCTTCTAGTCTTACCCATATTTGGTAGTATCCTGATCTTAGATCTAATTTTGAGAAGTATTATGCACTGTGTAGTTCATCTAGCATTTCATCAATGAGAATAATCAGAAACTTATGTTTGATAGTGATTTTGTTTAATCCTCTGTAATCTATACACAAATGGAAGGACCCATCCTTCTTCCTGACCAATACTACGGGTGCAGCGTAAGGAATTCTACTTTTCGTAATGATTCCATGCTTTAGTAGGTCTTCTATGAATCGTTCTATTTTTGTCTTGTGGTGATGGTGTTTATTTGGGGTAGCATCGAATGTGCTCTAGCCACGAATTTTGGTGGAGCAGTTGGGGCACATGAGATCTCCAATACCCAGAAAGGGTTTGGGCAGATTCTAAACAAATCAAAAGATATTAAAATAATTAATATTTTTAATGGAGTCCCTATGTCTAAACTTAGGGAACATAAAATAATAATGTGTATTAATATGAATCTGTGTTAGAATGGTCCAAAAGCAATCGATCAAGCCCGATCTAATCTTAGCCGTTGATTAGGGACTTAATCTCGGTTGTTGATATGTCAACAAGAAAAATATTAGAGGAGGCTTGAGGGTCACTTGGAGAACACACCAGAGTGATCAATCATTCTATATTTATCTAGAGCGGGGTTTGCTAAGAGAAATAGAATTAGTGATTCAGAGATGCAACAGAGGGGAATTTGAGTACAGAGAGACAAAGAGGTAGAGATAGTGTCGGGAGCAGTGCAATAGCCAAGGAGAGTGACGCAGAGACAGCCAGGGCTCACGTAGGGCCACGCAGAGGTAGCCGGGAGCTGCGCATACCCTCAGAGAGGCCAACGTGACTGACGCAGAGGGCCAGAGAGCTGACACAGGGCCTCCCAGGGCTGACGCAAAACCATTTAGGGTGACACTGTTATATACCTAGGGGGGATAATATGGGGTACCAAGGGAGGTACCCAAGGTAATAATGTAATAATGTGATGGGCCATAGTAATAAATAAGGTGGTTAACCCATATCATGTAAGGGACCACAAGTAGTTAATAATAATGTAATGGGCCCATTGTATTAGTTGATGGTATGAGGGAACCATGGTAATGACCCATGGTATTGTATGTATGAGGCCTATATAGAGGCTAGAGATTCCACATGGAGAGATAGTCAAGGAATATTGTATGAACAGACATATGGCTTGTGGAGTGTTCTCCTTCCTTAAGAGTGAATGTATGGTGTTGCCCTACCTTAAGGGTTTGATAATAAAGTATCATTTCATATTATTTCTGGGTATATTTGCATTATCTTATATTTACATATCAGATCTATAATATTTTTGGGTTAGATCTACAACAAGTGGTATCAGAGCTATAACAAGTGGTATCAGAGCTACAACAAGTGGTATTAGAGCTATAACAAGTGGTACCAGAGTTACAACAAGTGGTATCAGAGCTTCAGGAATTTCTTTTGCACATTAATATTGATCGTACCCACAGATTCCATCCAAGGATATCCCAAAATAACATCCATGTTATCCATATCTGAAGTATAAACGTCACAATGCAACACATACTTATCCATAGAAAGCTTCAAATCTTTATAAACTTTAACATCCTCATTATCAACCTGTATATTTTCAATGTGTTTTGTTGGAACTTGCAATTTTTTTGCCAAATTAACATTGATAAAATTATTCTTACAACTAGGATTTATAGGCACAACGATCTTCTCCTTTTGGATGAATCCATGAACCTGCAATAAGGAGACACTCGTAGCAATTAACCCCTTATGTGTCTCATTCTCCTTTTTTCTAGCTCGAGACCATTTGTCCAAAACGACTTTTTCAAATTCTGCATCTGAAAGTTTGGTCAACTGCTTGTGGTCAAGTGATAACCACCATTTTTCAGCCTCATCTCTCATATTAAGCTTCATTGGAATCTTCCAATATGTCCCATGTATGGACTTGCATCTCTGTATGAATTCTTCAATAGTAGGACCATCATCTTTGAAGTGTAAAAACTTCGGGATACACAGAAAATATGTATAAATAATTTATTAATAAGATGAATTTACAGATGATGTTGATTTACAATGGGTTGCCTGGCTTATATACCGCCATGGACACCCTTTAGGAAAGGGCATGATCTTATGATCGTGCCCTTTCGCCTAACTAAAACTAAATTAAATAATAAACCTAATATTAACTAATTTTTACATAACATTGCCTTCCTCTCGAAAGAATGCTTTGTCCTCAAAGCATAAGTAACGACAGATGTTGTTGAAGAATGATTCGTTATCCCAGAAGCGTCTTCTTCGGGTAAGTCCTTCCACTTGATCAGATACTCCAAGATGATCAAAGTCACACACTTTAAAAGATCTTGGATTAATCTTTCAATTCCCGCTTTTTGGAGATGTGGATATCGGTATGGCTTGATGTTGATGGGGTTTGACTCTGTTTTAACTTCTGTTCTACGCTCAATTTCTGTATTAGGCGGCATCTTCATAGGTAGGTCTTGAATCTCTGGTGATTCTTCTCTGGTCATATTTGCAGATAACATTTCTAATTGGTGACATTGTATTGCATAAGTAGGTGCTCCATTTCGACTCAGCTTCATCATCTGGGATGATGATGTAACTTGATTTCCTGGTGGTTGGAATCCGTGTAGCTTGTACTTCTGACCTCCCCATTTGAATTTTATAAATTGTACTTGATGGTTGGTGGCATAAGTACCTAAAGTTCGTAACCATTGGATACCTAAGACTACATCTACTCCTCCTAACGGTACTGTGAAAAACGGAGACTCTAAACTGAAGTCTTGAATCTGCAATTTAACCTTATGGCATTTTCCCACCTTTTCAATCTTCTTACCGTTAGCTATCATCACTTTCATGTTTGGTAAGGGAAATGAAAATATATTGAGTCTCTTTGCCACGGTTGCGTCTAGAAAATTGTGTGTGCTTCCAGAGTCGACGAGAACCACTACGTTGTTCTTCTTTATGTGTCCTTTTAACTTTAAAGTCTGAGGTTGTGATATACCTGTCATAGCTGATAATGATACTTGTGGAATACTTCCATCATCCAGTTCTGGTGAAAATTCTGGAGTGTCTTCCGTGTCTTCTACATCATAATCTTCACTGTTTGAATCATTGGTTGCTTCACAATTATATAGGTTCTTTGGTTCTTTTCCTTTAGCACATCTATGTTTGGGGTCCCACTTCTCACCACAACGTTTACATTTACCCTCTTTTATCCTTTGCATTTCCACATTAGATTTTTCATCTTCACGACGATGTGGTGGAACATATCTTGTATTATTTGAGTCCACATGCTGGGGTATCCTTCGTCTTGCATAAGCTTTTTCCGCTGTTGACCAAAATATTGGTTCGGATTTCTTTTCGGCTGTTTTTGCTTTTCGTCTTGCTTCTTCTATAGATGTAATATCATGCATCTCAAGTTCTGCTTGCAAATGGGTTTTGAGTCCCGAGATGTATGACTGAATTAGACGAGATTCTGATAACCCAGGTACTCGTGTTACTAAGGTCTCCCATTCTTGAGTGTATTCATCGACACTTCCTTTTTGTCGTAGTTTGATGAGTTTTGAAAAGAACTCTTCTTCCTTTACACCTTGGAATCTTTTGAAGAATGCATCTTTAAATTTCCTCCAGCTAATGACATGTGTTGTCTTTTTCCACCACATATACCAGTTATATGCTTCTCCCTCCATTTTCATGGACGCATGTCTGAGCTTTTCGTCATCGTCAGTGATGTCATATATCTCAAAGTATTCTTCTGCTTTATTTATCCATGCAACATTGTTTTTTTCGTTTCCATCGAATTTAGGCATCTCGACTTTTGCCCTTCGCTGGTATGTTGCCACTGGTTGAGCGAAAAAAGGGTGTTGATTGGTAAAGTTATCTCAGAGTTGCTTGTTTGTAAAGACTGTGTTACTTGCTTCTTGGTGGGGTGTCGCTGATTTTTTTGGGGATTCTACCTTGTCATGAGGGTCTGTGGACTTAGTTGAATCCGACGAGACGTGTTCTTGATTCTCTTCACCTCCTTTTAATAGCTCTTCGGGTGTACAATTCGACTTTTTACACAGACTTTTCAGCATTGTTAAGACTTCTCTGAAGTTTACTTCTGTTTGGACATGTTGACTTTCCATCTTTATCTCTATTCGATTTGTCGTATCTTCCAGATTTTTGATTTTGTCCGCTTGCTCCCCAAGCTTGCTCTCGACTTCATTTAATCTTCTACTGACCTCGTTATGGTTGTTATTTATCTTTTGCTCTGCCTCCAACAACCTTTTCTGAAAATCTGCCATTGTCATTGTCGACATTGAGCGGGTTTGCGGGGGCGTGTATTTATTTGCCAGTTTAAGGGTTTTCCCTCTTTTTTTTTTTTTTTTTAAATAATTAAATTAAATTAATTTAATAATTTAATTTAATTAATAAATATTTTTTTATTATTATCTAAAATAAATTTTATAAATATAACTTTTAATAATTAAATCAACTATATATATATATATATATAACTTTTTAATTAATTAAAATAATTTTAATTAATTAAATTAACTTTATATATATATATATAAAACTTATAACTAAATTAAAATTAAAGTTATATGTTATAAAATTTATAATATATATTATATAACTGATATATATTTATATTATATAATATATATATATATATATATATATAAATTAACGATTATATATATATAACTTATATTATAACTTAATTAAGTTATATAATTTATATAATATATATATATATATATAATTTAGGAAACGTTAAAATTGTTGTTATATAACTTTTATATATATATATATATTTATATTGTATAATATTATATATATATATATATATATATATATATATATATATATTACAGAACCGTCACGACTACTTGGACCAAGCTTATATCACCGCAGGCAATAATCGAACAGCTAATATATTTCGTTACCTATCACCGCAGGCTGCTAGGACGGGGGGACTGTGGGCAGCGGACGGACGCAGCGAGGACGGGAGGACGGGGGACTGTGGGCAGCGGCAAGAGCAGTGACGGCACGGGGTCAGCAGAGCAGTGCGGTTTTGAGAAACGTTTGACGGATGACGGTGGCAGCAAGCACACCCGGATTCGGGTGTGGGACAACGGACCACTGTAACGCTTTTTTTTTTTGACAACAATTGCGTATCAAGAGGGTGGACAGGACTTTCTGTCGGGAGTGGTCAGCACGCTGTGTGACCACAGTTCTTGACTGGTAGCGGATGGCACAGCACAACGGACAGCTAATAGTTTGATGATTGTTGTAGAGAGTGATGATAGGGCATTGATGGCAACAGAACAACGAGGACTTGTTGATCGATTGCAGCGGACAAGAAGGGGTTGCAGACCGAGGGTCGTTTGCTCTGATACCAATGAAGTGTAAAAACTTCGGGATACACAGAAAATATGTATAAATAATTTATTAATAAGATGAATTTACAGATGATGTTGATTTACAATGGGTTGCCTGGCTTATATAACGCCATGGAAACCCTTTAGGAAAGGGCATGATCTTATGATCGTGCCCTTTCACCTAACTAAAACTAAATTAAATAATAAACCTAATATTAACTAATTTTTACATAACAATCTTTCCTTGTAAAATATAGCATCTCCATGAAGAGGGTTTGAGAAAAATTCACTTACTTGGCGAAAATTTGAAATTGTCACAGTTTCGTCAATATTGCTCAGAATCCCTATTATGACCTGTTTTCAGAAATGGAAAAATCATTCTACATCTACCCATGTGATAGAAATCTTGATCCCGACACTTAAAATTTCAGATCTGCGCTGCAACTCTCCCGCCGTCACCAAAATTTCTGCAAAAAAGAGCTGATTTTAAATCAACGATATCTCCCTCATCCGGACTCCGATTCGACTGATGTTTTTTTTGAAATTGGGTAATTTTTCTCAAACAATTAAGATATACAATTATATTTTGTAGATCTTGTACCAAGGCATCTAGATCTGTGCCGCAAACTTGTTGCCCCAAAAAATTGTCTACAACACCACTGATTTTTAGATCAGCGATATCTCCTTCATCTGGACTTCGATTCAACCGTTTTTTTTTTTTGAAATCGACTATTTTTTCACAAAGAATACAAATATACAATTAGATTTTGCAGATCTTTCACCAAAACATACAGATCTGATCTGCAAACTCGCCGCCCTCGAAATCCTGCAAAAATTAAAAAAAAATTTCTCCACTGTTTGCCCAAGAAAGTGCTTTGATACCACTTGTTGTAGCTCTGATACCACTTGTTATAGCTATGATACCACTTGTTGTAGATATGATACCACTTGTTATAGCTCTGATACCACTTGTTGTAGATCTAACACAAAAATATTATAGATATGATATGAAAATATAAGATAATGCAAATAAACCCAGAAATAATATGAAATGATACTTTATTATCAAACCCTTAAGGTAGAGCAACACCATACATTCACTCCTTAAAGAAGGAGAACACTCCACAAGCCATATGCCTGTTCATACAATATTCCTTGACTATCTCTCCATGTGGAGTCTCTAGCCTCTATATAGGCCTCATACATACAATACCATTGGTCATTACCATAGTTCCCTCATACCATCAACTAATACCATGGGCCCATTACATTATTATTAACTACTTGTGGTCCCTTACATGATATGGGTTAACTACCGTATTTATTACTATGGCCCATCCCATTATTACATTATTACCTTGGGTACCTCCCTTGGTACCCCATATCTTCCCATGTTTCGGGGACGAAACATGCTAAGGGGGGTGGAGTGTTATATACCTAGGGGGGATAATATGGGGTACCAAGCGAGGTACCCAAGGTAATAATGTAATAATGGGATGGGCCATAGTAATAAATAAGGTGGTTAACCCATATCATGTAAGGGACCACAAGTAGTTAATAATAATGTAATGGGTCCATGGTATTAGTTGATAGTATGAAGGAACCATGGTAATGACCCATGGTATTGTATGTATGAGGCCTATATAGAGGCTAGACACTCCACATGGAGAGATAGTCAAGGAATATTGTATGAACATGCATATGGCTTGCGGAGTGTTCTCCTTCCTTAAGGAGTGAATGTATGGTGTTGCCATACCTTAAGGGTTTGATAATAAAGTATCATTTCATATTATTTCTGGGTTTATTTACATTATCTTATATTTTCATATCAGATCTATAATATTTTTGCGTTAGATCCACAACAAGTGGTATCAGAGCTATAACAAGTGGTATCAGAGCTACAACAGACACAGTGCTAGCGTGAGGCAGAGAGGGGTTGATATAGTCCAGAGAGAGGCCAACGTTGGGGTTTTTGGGGAAGATTGGTGTTGAGTCGTTGCTGTAAGGATTATCTGGGGTTTCAACGAGTAGATTTGTCAAAAGTTGAAAGGTATTACTGCCGAGGAAATTCTATGTTGGGTAGGCCAGTTTCAACACCCAGATTATACTCTGATATTGCTTAATAAGAAAACCCTCAGATAGCTGCACCAGTTTTCTCACATTGGGTTTTTCCAGGGACATTGATACAAAAATAATGGTGTCATATGGCGTGTTTGCTTCTGTTTCTTTTAGTTGCTGATCTCTAATATGCTGACCATGCACTAGTGTTTATTTTCAGTATTTACATTGTAAATAACTTGTTAAGGAAAATAACAAGTAGGTAGGAATAAATCAGATAAAGTGCACGGAGGGTTTCTAACTAAGTAAACTTAGAAAATTCAAGATGGTATCAGAGCATAATTACAGATCATAGGAGGACTAAAGGACATTATCCAAGAGGAGCAATAGCAGTAGAAAACAATTGTCCTAAGGTGACAGAAGCTATTTCTAGTAGAGTAGCAACAAGGAAGGGTGATGCAGTGCCTATGTCATCAAGGGTGAGATGAGAAGAGACAGCGAAGAGGTGAAGGAAGGCAAGAGAAACCTCATGCAGAGCCACACAGTAGATGGGAGGGTGACATAGTTGGCTGAGGAGGTCGGGTTGCAGTGCCGAGATTGTGCAGAGCCTAGGAGCTCTCACCTTCAAGTTACTGGGGTTTAGAAGGCTGCGAGAATATTTTAGAGTGGATCTGGTGAGGTACTGTAGTCATAGCAGTACCTGACAGAGCAAGGCTAGAGGAGCTTCTAGCTGAGGAACCCAAATCAGTGGTGCGGTTGCACAAGACGATCAGAGTAAGGGGCATCTCGATAGCAGCAGAAGGATTTCCAGGAGGGAAATCAAGACTCAGAGGTAGTTTAGAAGAGATCTTCTAGACGGGAAGTAGAGACTCATAGGAGTCGAAGAAATAACTCCCAAGAGGGAAGTAGAGGAGCATCATGACACTACACGGAGTAAGAGGCCAGGATAGACTGGACGGAGCATCGAACTTCACAGTCTGGAAGGCCATAATCTTATCCGTACTTGACAGGAATCGTGTCAAGAACTTCGCCTAGAAGGTAATAGATATCTGAGTCGACCCCAATGATAATGATAGGTACGAGGAGGTGATGGTGAGGGCCAAGAGCATTATCCTTGGTGGGGTCAAGGATCATGTAATACCTCACATAGCTAAGAAGGAAACGACATTTGAGATGTGGGAGGCTCTCAAGAAGCTGTACCAACATACTTCCGTGTAGAGAAGAATGCTTCTTGAGAATCAGAGAGATAGAGAGGTAGAGATAGTGTTGGGAGTAGCACATTAGCCAAGGAGAGTGACGTAGAGACAGCCAAGGCTCACGTAGGGCCACACAGAGGTGGCCGGGAGCTGCGTATAACCTCAGAGAGGCCAGCGTGACTGATGCAGAGGGACAGAGAGCTTGCGCAGGGCCTCCCTGGGCTGATGCAGACCCATTTGGGGTGACACAGGGCCAGTGTGAGGCAGAGAGGGGTTGATGCAGTCCAGATAGAGGCCGATGCTGGGGTTTTTGGGGAAGAATGGTGCTGAGTCGCTGCTTGAAGGATTATCCGGTGTTTCAACTAGTAGATTTGTCAAAAGTTGAGAGGTATTATTGCTGAGGAAATTCTCTGTTGGGTAGGCCAATTTTGGCACCCAGATTATACTCTGATATTGCTTAATAATAAAACCCTCAGATAGCTGCACCAGTTTTCCCACATTGGGTTTCTTAGGGACATTGATCCAAAAATAATGGTGTCATATGGTGTGTTTACTTCTATTTCTTTTAGTTGCTGATCTGTAATACACTGACCATGCACTAGTGTTTATTTTCAGTATTTACATTGTAAATAACTTGTTAAGGAAAATAACAAGTAGGTAGGAATAAATTAGATAAAGTGCATGGAGGGTTTCTAACTAAGTAAACTTAGAAACTTCAACATGGTATCAGAGCATAATTACAGATCATAAGAGGACTAAAGGACATTATCTAAGAGGAGAAATAGCAGCAGAAAACAACTGTCTTGAGGTGACAGAAGCTG
This sequence comes from Pinus tabuliformis, assembly GCA_031772625.1. Taxonomy (NCBI): domain Eukaryota; kingdom Viridiplantae; phylum Streptophyta; class Pinopsida; order Pinales; family Pinaceae; genus Pinus; species Pinus tabuliformis. Next base: position 2,065,890,999 of record CM062816.1, read on the forward strand.
TTTCTAACAGAGTAGCAACAAAGAAGGGTGACACAATGCCTACATCATCAAGGGTGAGATGAGAAGAGGCAGCGCAGAGGCGAAGGAAGGCAAGAGAAGCCTCATGCAGTAGATGGGAGGGCTGACGCAGTTGGCTGAGGAGGTCGGGTTGTGGTGCTGGGATTGTGCAGAGCCTAGGAGCTCTCACCTTCAGGTTGCTGGGGTTTAGAAGGCTGCGGGAATATTGTAGAGTGGAGCTGGTGAGGTACTGTAGTCAGAGCAGTACCTGACAGAGCAAGGCTAGAGGAGTTTCTAGCTGAGGAACCCGAATCAATGGTGTAGTTGCATAAGATGATCAGAGTAGGGGGTATCTCGATAACAGCAGAAGGATTTCCAGGAGGGAAATCAGGACTCAGAGGTAGTCCAGAAGAGAATTTCCAGATGGGAAGTAGAGACTCATAGGAGTTGAAGAAAGAACTTCCAAGAGGGAAGTAGAGGAGCATCATGGCACTACACGGAGTAAGAGGCCAGGATAGACTGGACGGAGCATAGAACTTCGCAGTCTGGAAGGCCATAATATTATCTGTACTTGACAAGAATCGTGTCAAGAACTTCGCCTTGAAGGTAATAGATATCCGAGTTGACCCCAATGATAATGACAGGTACGAGGAGGTGATGGTGAGGGCCAAGAGAATTATCCTTGGTGGGGTAAAGGATCATGTAATACCTCACATAGCTAAGAAGGAAACAACATTTGAGATGTGGGAGGCTCTCAAGAAGCTGTACCAGCATAATTTTGTGTAGAGAAGAATGCTGCTTGAGAATCAGTTGAGGTTGTATCAGATGAAGAAGGGAGAACCGATTGACACCTTCCTCGGAGGACTGAATGAGATCCAAGATTAGTTGAATGCTATAGGGGCGACACCGTATCAGGAGATGATGGTGAGGACAACTCTGAATGTTGTCTCAGAAGACTGGGAGGTATTTTTCCAGAATATACTGGGCAGACGGACTCTCCCACCTTGGGACGAGATGTGGAAAGTTCTTTTCCAGGAAGATATCAGACGACAATCGAAGACAGGTAGCAGTAACAAGGGGATCAAATTCAAGCAAGAGGAGGAAGATGTGGCCCTAGCATCTGAGGGAAAGCAGGAGAAGCGGAAGAAGAAAAATATCTCCAAGATCAAGTGCTTCCATTATGGGGAGGTGGGTCATTATGCGACCCAGTGTCCAAGGAAGAGGAGTAAGGGAGAGTCTTTCGAGACGAAGGCAGCGCCAAAACGGGCAAAGAAGGAAGTTTTGACAGACGATGACTATGACATGAGTGAACATGCACCACTTGAGCGGAATTGGGGAGACATCGAGATGTAGTCAGGCGAACTACAGGTGATGAGGGGCAGGATCCTTGAGGTGCCAAACCTTTTGGATTAGACCTTGCTACGGGAGCCCCGACGAGGAGTAGCAAGACTAGCTGATGTGGGTAGAGATGGATGCGGATGGAGTGACAGAGAGAGCTACAATGCAGGAGCCCCGAGACAATGTGAGGCTAGCAGGCTACAATAGTACGAGAGGCACGAGAGTGTTGCACCAGTGCAGGATGGCACCGAGAGGTGTGGAACGATGTGAGATGTAGGGAGTTATTGTAGCAGCGCAGAGGTCAGAGAGGGAGCACTTGTCAGTGGTAAAGGGAGATTTAGCCTTAGTGGGTGTCTCTAGCCCAACATGGAGGTTAGATTGGGAGATTAGTTACTTACTTCTCAGTAACTGAGTTGCAGTGCAGTAGTGGGAAACACAATGCAGCTTGATGAGAGGAGGTGTAGTGTGGATGCAGTACTGGGAGAAAGGACCAGCAACAACACTGATGCAGAGGGAGTTGTCGTATAGATGCAACAGTAAGTGGCAGAACCATGGGCAACAATATAGGATGCAGCAATGCAGAGGATGTTGGGTAGGAAGGCCTAGCATGAACACTGGTACCGATGCCAGCTGATTAGAGTAATACTCAGTAAGGAGTATTGCTAGAGCACAGTCCTCGCTAAGAGGGAGTGTTGATTTGGGGTAGCAGCAGATGTGCTCTAGCCATGGAATATGGTGGAGAGGTTGGGGCACATGAGATCTCCAATACCCAGCAAGGGTTTGGGCCTATTCTAAACAAATCAAGAGATATTAAAATAATTAATATTTTAATGGAGTCCCTAAGTCTAAACTTAGGGAAAATAAAATATTAATGTGTATTAATATTTATTTGTGTTAGAATGGTCCAAAATACATGGATCAAGCCAGATCTAATCTTAGCCGTTGATTAAGGACTTAATCTCGGCTGTTGATATGTCAACTAGAAAAGTATAAGAGGAGGTTTGAGGGTTACTTGGAGAACACACTAGAGTGATCAGTCATTATATTCTTTAGAGTGGGGTTTGCTAAGAGAGATAGAATTAGTGATTGGGAGATGCCGCTGAGGGGAATTTGAGTACAGAGGGACAGAGAGGCAGAGATAGTGCTGGGAGAGCAACGTAGTAGCCAAGGATAGTGACACAAAGCTAGCCAGGGTTCACGCAGGGCCACGCAGAGGTAGCCGCGAGCTGCGCAGAGCCTCAGAAAGGCCAGCGTGACTGATGTAGAGGGCTAGAGTGCTGACACAAGGCCTCCTAGGGCTGACGCAGACCCATCCAGGGTGATGTAGGGCCAACATGAGGCAGAGAGGATTTGCCGTAGTCTAGAGAGAGAGGATGACACTTGGGTTTTTGGGGAAGATTGGTGCTGAGTAGCTGCCGGAAGGATTATCCGAGATTTTAGCCAGTAGATTTGTCAGAAACTGAGAGGTATTACTGCCAAGGAAATTCTCTGTTGGGTAGGCCCATTTCGGCACCTTAATTGTACTCTGATATTGCTTAATAAGAAAACCCTCAAATAGCTGCACCAGTTTTCCCACATTAGGTTTTTCCGAGGACATTAGTCCAAAACTAATGGTGTCATATGGCGTGTTTGTTTCTGTTTCTTTTAATTGTTTATCAGTAATATGTTGAGCATGCACTAGTGTGTATTTTTAGTATTTATATTGTGAATAAATTGTTAAGGAAAATAATAAGTAGGCAAGAATAAATAAGATAAAGTGCGCGGAGGGTTTCTAACTAAGTAAACTTAGAAACTTTAATAGATGGGTATAATAATATGGTTTAACGTTCACTGGTGTCGAGTCTAGTTTGATTTCAATGACGTGTTCAATTTTCTTTTCAGGGGGTAATTTCATTAGTAGATCTTGAAAAACCTTCTCGTATTTCTAGATCAAGGATGAGATTTCTGAGGTTTGGTGAGTCCCTTCTATCTATGATAACTCCAATTGCTGACATTGTGTGAAAAATGCTAGGGATCCCTTGCAAATAAGTTTCTTCATCTATTGAGCAGAGATGACTTGAGCCGGTGGAGCTTGAAACCAAAACAACTTATATTTCCTTCCATCCAATTTGAATTTAATGAATTGCTTTTGGTGATTTACTGAATACGTGCCTAGTGTTTGCAAACATTGTATCTGTAAAACGATGTCTACTCCCCCTAGAGGGACTGTATAGAAACTAGACTCCATTTCATATTCTCTTAGTTGCAACTTGAATTTATGGCATTTTCCTATTCCATCTATTTGTTTCCCATCTTCTACCAGAACTTTTAAATCTGCGATGGGGTAAGCAAAAATGTTAAGTCTTTTCGCAACATTGACATCTACGAAGTTGTGTGTACTTCCTGAGTCTATTAGAACCATAACATTTTTCTTCTTGATGTGAACTTTAAGCTTTAGTGTTTGTGGTTGATTTATCCCTATGATGGCTACTAGAGAAATTTGTGGCATATCCTCATCTGATTTTGGATTAGGATTTTCATTTTCTTCATTGTTCTCTTTGTCAGAGTTGTCTTTTGAAGATTGTTCTTATTGTTCTGCTTCGTAGTTGTAAAGTTTTTGCAATGTGCATTTGTGTCTTGCATAGTACTTGTCTCTGCATTTCCAACATTTTCCATCTTTTTTTCTTTCAACACTAGGCTGTTGTTTCCCTTCATTGCGCATTGATGGTGGAACGTACTTGCTAGTTTTCCTTGACGATGGTTTACCTGACCTCCCTTTGGAGTAGCTGTTTGTTTTATCGTTACTGGCATATGGTGCCTTATGGATTTTATATTTTCGTTCGATAATTATAGTTGCATGTCTTGCATCTTCAATGGTCTTGGGTTTATGTAATTTTAATTCTTCCTGAATATAATCTTTAGGGCCACAACAATACTTTTTTAATAGTTCTTCATTTGAAAATTATCTTTGCCTTACTTTCAAAACTTTCCATTCGTGAGTGTATTCACTCACCATTCTTTTTTGTTTGAGGTGAATGAATCTCTCGTATACATCATCCTCTTCCTTGTAATGAAATCTTTTCAACAGGGTGTTTTTGAAGTTTTTCCAATTGAACGAGAAACCAATACATTTAGAAGACCACCACAAAAGCCAAGCATATGATTATGCTTCTAGGTAGTTGGATGCAGTCATGACCCTTTCTTGCTTGCCGAGTGGTGGGTTTTCTAAAAAGATGGTGTCCATCTTATTTACCCATGCTATGACACCTTTATGGTCCTTACCATCATACTTACGTAATTCATTTTTAATTTCAAGATCGTCCATTTCGGAAGACTTAATATAATACTGGCTTCCTTCAAAGTGTAGTTCCTATATTCTCATCTACTTATGCCTCAAAAATCCAGGGTTTGGAGAATTTTCGTCTTCTGGGGTCGAGGGACTTTTCGTAGCCGAGGGTGGATTAGCTCCTCTATTAGACTGGCTCACCATGTCTTTTATGGCTCGAATATTTTGTGTCATGTTGTTTTGAGTCTTCCCAAAATCGTCTTGCTTCCTTTCGACATCGTTAAGATGTTTCTGCATCTTGTCGAGTTCTTGAATTTTTTTGAACTATCATAATGACACATTTTTTTCTTTTTCTTCCTAGTGGACCCAATTTTTAATAATAATAATTTTTTCAATAATAATAATATATATATTTTTAAATAATAATAATAATAATAATAATAATAATAATAATTATTATTATTATTATTTTTTTTTTTTTTTTTTAATGAATTTATTAAAACTATATTAAGTTTATTATAATACAGTTTCTAACAAATACCAACATTTAAAAAAACTGGATTTTTTTTGTTAAAAAAAAAACGTGATTGAATGGTTATGAGTGGATGCTTTGGGTCACGTTGCTTGACCAACATTGATTAAATGTGGAATCGGGTCATACAATGCAAACGAACATACAAACATGTGAAGTCAGGAAAACACAGTGGAATGGACAACATACGATGGTGGTTGTGGACAGAGCATGCAATGGTATTGCGTGGGTTGTGGAATATGTGTATGTAGCAAGTGGAAGGGGTCTATGTGGAACACAAAACAACAGGGATAGGCTAATGGGAAAACAAAGAGCAAGGTCAAATGGAAAGATTCCAAGGTGTGTAGAGCAGCAGGGGTATGGGAGGCACGAAACAACAGGGACAGGAAAGTGGGACAACGAAGAGCAGGGTCAGATGGTAGGATTCTAGGGTGTGTAGAGTAGCGTAGGTATGGGAGGCCTGCAGGGCCTGACAACCAATAGGGTAACATGGGGGGTGTTGCCAGAAGCGTTTTGCTCTAATACCACTTGAGTATAAAGAGAGAAAATTGTACGCTGGAGGCTATAATTTACAATTTCTTCTGAAATGTAATATTTCTATTTATTAAAAGAATGAATGATGATTTACGTGGCCATGGAAGTTCTCCATATATAGGAGTTGAATGGCCATGCCAATTAAGAGACGTGTCTTTTTGACTAATGCATCTTCACTAACCTAATTAAATAGCTTAATGTTAAGTTATTTATAAATTATTAATATTTTAATATTTTATTAAAAACCTATGTATATCTTATTTATGAATTTAATTCATAATAGATATCGAATCCTTCTTCACGGGAGAGATGTATGCATACCCAAATGGGTTATTTTTGTTCAAGAAACACTCTGACAATGCTTCTCCTTATGCAATGTAGAAAATCCTATAGATTCACAAGCTCATGCAATTTACTAAAGCACACGACAAGAATCTACTAGTTTCAACCAGTGGAAGCCAATAGATCGATGAAAACAATATGAACAAGATGAAGATAAATCAATGGCACATAACACAATAAGTTTTCCTGGGGAAAGTCACTTCTCAAAACCCCGCCTATATGTATTGCATTAAATCAAAAATATGAGTGAAGATACAAATCTTGTTATCATTAGAACAATTCCGCACAAGTATGCTCAACTCTCTTAGCTCATAAGCAAGCCCTTGGCCAACACTTAGCCAATTCTACAGCTCTCCAAGCCCCTATTTCCTTGCTCAATTCTCATGGTTGAATAACCCATATTAATGGGAATCTAGTGCTTCCAAACCTGCGCAATCCCATCTAGGTCCAATTCCTGATTACATGCATGATCTATACAACTCAGTGAATCATACAACTGATAGTACACTATCCCTGCACTCTAGTCTCAACTAGGTCTTTCTCAAAATCAACATGCATGAGTTTTTGATGAGAAACCTTCAGTTTAATTGTGCACCAACTGACTGTTAACTCTCTATTAGTTACACAAACAGTTGGGAACTAATTTAACTAAACGTAACTCAGTAAATTGAGTTATCTAATTACAACTCACAATTAAACTCAACCTATACCCCTAAAACTTAGGGATCACACTTACATGACTCCAGATAGACTTCCAACTCAAAATTCCTAAGTTAACTAAGTCAACTTAACTTAGTTAACTATTACAAGTTGCTTGAGAAAATAATTACAATTTTAATTCACAATTTAATTCAACAACAAATTAAATTGGAATTTCTGGATTCTATTTTAAACATTTCTTGTTGCTATTTTCAACACTCCCCCTCAAAAAGAATGGAATTCAACTCGATCCCAATCCTGAACCTTTGGAATGTTCTGCATGCAACACTTCTCTCTAGTGTTGTTGCTACAACAACTCAAGAAACAAAAAAAAACATCCAACCTGAATAAGTATGATGCATCTGTCATCAAAGTCTCTGATTGCTATTGCCTCTATCAAATGAAAAACTCTGCGCTTTTGCTAACTTTTCCTTTATGCATTGTTGTAAAATGTTCTTTGCGCTCTACAGTATCTGACTGCTCTAGCCTTTGTCACTTTGATCTCTGATTGCATCAACCACCACTGGTTCCTTCCGCTACTATGTACTTTGGGCTCTCGTAGCAAAGTATGATCCATGAGATAAAACCTCTGAATGGACCCTACCCAATTTTGGCCCTCTTGGGACTATCACTTCACATTACCCCACCTCACACCTAGAGGTATGGATGCACATGATCCCTCTGTCCATCTGGCTCAAAATTTCCCCCTACTGGAGGTCTCTGCATGAGTGGATGCCTCCACTCGGTCTCCTCTCAACTTCTCCAATTGTGGCTGCTCCACCATTTTTTGAGACTGTTTCTTCTCTACTTGAGTGGAAATATTCACTTAGTCTCCTCTTATCTTCTCTAGTTGTGGCTTCTCCACAATTTCCTGAAGCTTCTTCATAGGCTTCTTTTGGGGCTCATTGTTGAGAGGTAATTTAATCTCCCTCTCAACCACCAAGTCACTAAACTTTTCCTTGCTCCTCAAGGATTTGCATGCATATTGTACCTCAAGAGAATATAGGTTCTTGACCCATGCACTGATCTATTTCACCTGTCCGGTGGTGATGTGTCTTAGGAAAAACTTTCCGTTACTAAAAATCAGATCATAGCCACAATGTTCCAATACGACGACCGAAACAAGATTCTTCTTTAGTCCTAGAACATGCATCACATCTGTGATCCTGAGAGGGGAACAAGACTCCCTTTGAAAGCTAACCGTAACAATCCTAATAGCTCTATACCTCTCGTCATCTCCAAAATCTATGCTTTTATTGATGTCTTTCTCCTCGAAATCACTAAAGAGATCTATATTCCTCGACACGAAATTTTCTGAAAAAGGAGCTGATTTTAAATCGGCGATATCTCCCTCATCCAAACTCTGATTCGTACGATTGTTTTTTTGAATTTGGGTATTTTTTCTCAAGAATCCATATCTGCTATTTGTTTCTGAAAATTTTTCAGAAAAAATTTCAGATCTGCTTTGCAAACTCGTGGCCGAAAATAAATCCTGCTCCGATACCATGTAGAAAATCTTGTAGATTCACAAGCTCATGCAATTTACTAAAGCATAGGACAATAATCTACTTCTACTTTCAACCAATGGAAGTAATAGATCGATGAAAACAATATGAACAAGAAGAAGATAAATCAATGGCACATAACACAATAAGTTTTCCCGGGGAAAACCACTGCTCAAAACCTCGCCTATCTATATTGCATTAAATCATAAATATGAGTGAAGATACAAAGATTGTTCTCACTAGAACAATTCCGCACAAGTATAAATGAAAAGTCCGATGATAACTTACTTTGAACTAGATCTTGAAGAGCTGAAGGTAGCACATCTAATGGCACCAAAAGAAACTGCTCACACTGAGAATACGAGCGGAGATGACCTCTCTCTCCTTGGGTCTTCTTCAACACCTTCGCTTTACTTCTCTAGGTTCTTTTGTAATTTACGAAACTGTCCTCAGACAAGCGGGGCTTCAATATTAATTCAAAGATAAAAATTACAATACTTTGCAGATTACAGTATGAGATCAAGGAAGCACTCTGTCCAAACTTGTGGGCTTCTCTGGACTGATCTCCTCTGTATAACTTCCTAAAGGAATCTCATCTAAACTAAGATATGACATAAAGTGGAAATAATTGAGGGTCCTGTCGACATTTTCTGTATCCGATGGTGTCTACTCAACCTTTTTGGTACAATAATTCTACCAATATCCTTTTAGACTTTGATCAGAATCATAATCATCATCATCAGAAGACACTTGTCTTGCTAAGGCGTTTCTTTCAAGCATCTTAAGGTAATCATATTCCATCATCTTTGAGTACTCTTTGTCCCAATTGATATCATGTGGGTCTTGTGCATCTGCATATGTGTCCTGAAAAGTAGATTCTTCAACTTTACCTTTTCCTTTGGCATCTGCTACCACTGTTTCTTTGTCTTTTGGAGATGCTTTTGACGTTTGTCCTTGGTCCTAATTTAATTTTACTTTGTGGAGGTTCTGTTGTTGTGGGGTAAACATCACTTCTTGTTTTTCCCACTTTTTTAGAAAAGGTAGTGGATTTATGTCGATGTCGAGGAAAGAATCTTTAAAAACTTTTCTGAACGCAGGTGAAGGTTGTACTGCCAACTCTATACTATCCAGAAGTTCCAACTTAAAAATCTGAAACACATTAGTGGAAGTCTCAATCGCATGTTGAACCCATAATCTATAGTTTTCATTAATGTATGCCTTCGATTTCCATCCTAATTCGAAAATAACTGAAGTACAAATTTTATTAGACAACATTAAACTAATGATATGAACCACATTGTTTTTCCAATTTCCTGAAGCAATACTAATTGTGACTAATGCTGTTTGATTAATCACAAATCGTAAAACTTTCGGTTCTCCTTGCAGTTCATCCATTTTCTGTAAAACCTGTCTTTTTTTGTTAATTTCAAATTTCCAAATTCTTTGAACTAGAGAGCGAGCTGTTTGATCATGTCTATATTATTACTGGTCTAATTTTCTCCAGATATCTCATGACAAAATACTTTCTTGAATGGATTTGGAGAAATACTTTCCCTTAATCTTAGACTTTGATAATCCAAAGGGGATGAGAAAGTCCTTAGATATTGCAGAGTTCTATGGATGCACTGAGAATTTCTAATAGATGGATTTTTGCAATTGTATGAAGAAAGAATGGAGTTAAAGAACAAACAGAAGGCATGCACTGACCTAAATTGGTCCGTTGAGCAGATCTCTATTCATGATAGATTGCTAAAAAGTTGTTCAAACAATCCTCAGCAATTTTGGACAGTAGAAAGCACAAAACAGGAGATAGTGACTGTTATAGACAATTTTGTGCCTTGCAGCATCAGGCATGAATTGTCAATAATCCAAGGGATCCAAAGTCCCTAAACATGATGTTCCTACCCCTAGAGGAACAAGGTCAGCAAACCAACAGCTCTCAGATCAGTTCTCCACCTGAAAACACTCAAAAACAAGCAATCCTGAAATCAAAGCAGGTGCTCCACTAGGCTTCTGCGCTAAAACTCAACTCCTCCATGGTGTACCTGCGTTGCAAAGCAGGTAGAACAAAGGCCACCTGCGCTGAGCGAGATGGGACAAGTGGCACACTGAGTCATTGCTCTGGAATCTTCCAAAAATGACACTTGGATCAGGGGTTTCGCCTTGTGATGAGTCAAGGCTCTGTTTCTCCAAGTGGAAGCAAGGTTCTCCAAGTGGACTCAAGAACTGAAGATCAACTGAAGAGAGAGAGGACACAAGGCAGCTACACATCAGTTGCAAGCTGACTCATCCTTTCTCAATTCATCTATATATTGAGCTCTCTCCTATGAGCTCAGGGGGCTGGAATTTTGTGCAAAGTAATGATATGCTGTTGGTTTCACTATAGAGCTATTGGGTGATTGCTTGAAGGAGGTGAAGAGGAGAAATTCTTTCTGCTGGGAGGTGTTGCTGGATTGGGGCCTTCAATGGTTGTAACTCTCTCAGAACTTTACTTCTTCATTAATAAAAGCTATTGAGGTTCTTCTATATGCTCTTGTTTCAATGATACATTGTGATAATTGTATATTTGATTTATGATAATCCTTGAATCAGTTATGATTGCATGCTTCTTGTAGTTTCCTTCTTTGTTATTTTTGCAGGATCTCATTGTAGCTGGGCCAGCAAAAGAGCAAGGAGCTGGGAGCAAGCAGCGAAAGAGAAGAGTTTGGATTCGACATTAAGCGCAAGGCAACGGTTAGTGCATTTCCTCATTCTCTCTTGCTTTCATAAAGAAGTAAACCTTAAGTAGTTTTCTTTACAGTTGTTGCTGAGGTACTATCACCCTTAGAGTGGGATAGGGCCATCCGAATCAGATACTTTTCCCTACAAAAAACTGGTGACTCCACTGGGGATCGTATCTGTTTGATTGTTTGTAGTATTTTGCTATTCATTTCCTGAACAAAAGAGTACCAAATCGAAAAGCTTTTGACTATATCAAAAGCGAAGTAGAGGGCAGCTACTCTAGCTCATTTCTGAGCATGTTCATGATTTGAAGAGCTGATCTACAAGGATCCTTGTAAGCTCTTAGTGATAGATTTTCATCTTCCTTGTCATCCCTTAGTGTGTGATTGACTGATAGCTTCTGATTTGAGCAAAAACTGTGAATTTTTGAGAAAATTGTGACCTGGAAACTGAGAAAACGCAACTTTCATTTTCCAAAGCAGGTAGTACACAGGCTACCTGCTTTGCAATGCAGGTCCCGAAGGGGCTATCTGCGCTGAGAGCCAGACTGGCTGTGCAGCACCTGCATTGGCCCAATTTTGCCTTGTGCATTTGGGGTTTCCTCCCTTTTTCTTGCCTGTTTTCACTATAGATTTTGCAGCCAGTTACCAGTCTTGTACCTGTTCTGAAACCAACCTTACTTGCCATCATTCCACCTCTGTTATATAACGAAATTGTACTTGTTCTTTTGTATTTCTTACATCATTTACAATTTCCCATAACGAAAGTGAACTAGTCTTGCTTTGGCCTCTTAGATCTGAACCTGTGTTAGGCATTTTGCTGGTCTAAAGAGTTAGCTTGTTTGCTGTCCATAGCTGATTAGTCTTTTTACTTTCGTCATTATGGTTTGATTTCATGTATTTCCAGTGATTCAACAAGTAAATCTTAAGGTGTCTTTTGATTTTGGACAAGCTTGTTTGTTTTCGCTTTAAATCGAAATCAAAGTTAAATAACAACTTTCTTTTTGTAATACATCAACATTAAGAAAGGGAAAAGAAAATACATGCATTGTGCATTTTGCATTTGAAAAAGTTTGCATGATGATTTAGGAGAAAGTGCATTAGTTTGTGCTGTATGAACTGTGTGAAAAGATATGCCTTTCTTCTCCCTCAGTAGTTAAGATTTTCATCAGTCAAAAAGATTTGAAAAAGCTTGCTTCTCATCTTAGACTGCATTTAGGAATTTGTATCAAACATCTCGTGGTGAACCTTGGAAGGCAAACTTTAAAAAAAGATCAACTTAAAATATATTGAATGAACCTAACAACGCTTTGAAACATAACGCAAACACATAGAGGTCTAAGTTAGAGACGTGTTCCGGCGTCGTTAAACATAGTGACTGTCGATCTCGACGAAGGTGGGTGATTCCTCCTGAGAGTCGGTGGCACTAATACGGACTTGTGCTCCCACGTACCGTTGCGTATATATTGGGAGACCCCTATAGGCATATATCTTTTATCCATAGGAAGCCGTGTCGGCCGCCCTACTGATCGCAATGCAGTGAACACAACATTCACGAAGATCGACCACCCGTACCGTAAAACGTATTCTGTGGTTTTGCGAAAGGTTTGGCACACCCTCTGCCTAGATCTCCAGAGCAGTTTCTTTTGGCCTTTTTCAAACTCTATAACTGAAAAAGTCCATCCGAGCATTTGTCACTTCGGGCTCGTTAAAACATCGAAGGAGACTAGAGTCATCTTTAGCTTTTTCTCGACTCTTTAAAACTGAAAAAGCAAGTTGTGTCTAAAGCGTCGTTATAAAATTTATTTTAAGCGGAATAATCATCACCCTTCCCTCGTTGATCTTCGAAGTTAGTCCACCACAAGTGGAAGTTCCTGTAGAATCGCTAAGAAATCTTTTGGATAGACTAGATATGTCTGAACAACCGTCGACATCTAGGACTGTGTCGTCCGACACAGCAGCAGCAGAGCCTCCTGCTGCTACTCCAACGATGTTCGCTGGTATACCATCTGTCCTGGCAAATTGTCAACAACAAGCCGGAGTCCCATCAGGGACGATGACATGGTTAGTTCCTATTTCTTCGTCCGAATTATCATCTGGTATTTCTTATGTTGAAACTCAACAAATCAATCCAACGTGTCTTCAAAGGCCAATCTACCCTTTAAGTACTGGATTGCCACCATATGGAGGGAAGTATGCCTTTTCATTGTTCCCCCCCTGGAGAACAACCATATGGGAGTTTACAACAAAATTCAGGTCAAACTGGAATTACATCCAGCGGTTGGGTACCAATACTGCCTCAGCAACCAAGAGTTGCATATTCAATGCAACCAGTCCACCCTGTGTCGAATGTTGCCACTATACCTGGTATGGTGATTGCGTCGCAAGTACAAGCGCTTCCTACTGTATGTCAACCCCAAGTTTCTCAGGTTGCCATACAACAGCCTCTTGTCTCGACATCTCAATCGCAACCTCAGGTCAGTGCCTCCTTATCCGGAGCGACTCAGGATCAAACAAGTACTGTGACTCCTCATCTTGGTCAATCATCTAGTATTGGGCATCAGCAAATGGTCCAACAACCAGAGTTGGTTCAAACTCAACAACCGCCATTCCAGCAATCATGTCAAGGACCTGAGCAACAAGTCTTTGTAAGTAATGGGCAACCATACTATAATGGTTATGCCCATCAACCTTGTCAAAGTTGCCAACATTATGCCGGTATGCAAAGACCCACTGCTCAGGCGATTCCATCTTATCCTGGATATGCTTCGCCTAACCTGAATCAACAGTTGCCCTTTGTAGCAACTCTAGAATTACCAGATCTAAACCGGCTGACGAATGATCCAATTACTTATGCCCCTTGGTGGCCAGCGATTCCGCATAAACTTCCATCAGACATTCCTAAATTTAATGGAAATCCGGGTGAAGATCCGTCAAATCATGTGATGACATTCCATCTATGGTGTTCATCGAACACCCTAAATGATGATTCGATAAGACTTCGCCTCTTTCAGAGGACGTTAACGGGTCCAGCGGCAAAATGGTACATTGAATTGCCTAGAGCTTCGTTCGACAACTTCAGTACCTTAGCCACAACCTTTTTAACCCATTTTCAATTACCGATAAGGTATGAAACGGGAACAGAACTCCTTACCAATTTCAAACAGACGATTGCCACCCACATATCTGATCATATACATGAGTGGCGACGTCGTCGTAGGATGGTAAAAACGTACGTTCTTGATCAGCTATTAGCTGAATGGTTTATCAAGTCGTTACTTCCCGCTATAACGGAAGACGTGGCAAAGGGAGGAGTCGTAACGGAAGAGCAAGTTATCGCTCGTGCGCAATATCTAGACTTGGTCTATACTCAGTCTGGCACGCTCTACGACAAAATACCTGACGCCCCTAGACCGGAATTCTCTATTCCTCCTCCTCCTAAATCAAACAATGACACTCGCGTCGGTAATGGCGTGATTGGAAAGCACAAAATTTCTAGTCAAAATGCAAATGAAGAACTTCTTGCCTCGGAAGTAAATGCCATGTCGACCGACAAGGGCAAAAAATTGAAGCAACCAGGGGGCAAGAAGAAAAAGACAGGGAGAAAAAGGAAACCCCCGGCAGGGTGTCATATATGCGATGAGGATCATTGGACGAAATATTGTCCACATATAGCTGAAGTTAAGAAACTCTTCAAGAGTTCAGAAACCCCAGCAGTATTGACTGATCCGTTTCCTAATCCAAGTCAAAATCTGGTTGCTAATCAAAATGCTTCCAGATCCCAAGTGCTTATGTTGTCTACCTCAAAGCAACAGAATAATGCTTTGACAAGAAGTAAAGATTACGGGAATCCAAAGCTGTCGAACAACAAGGTTAATGAACGACCTAGTAGTTCAACAACAACTTTGACCGAAGTTGTGCCACCCATCGTTCCTGAGCCAATGATAAAGTCGCCAAAGGGAGTAGTACACAAATCGACATTTAATCCTCGTGCCAAAGGAGCAGAGAATTATAATATGGTAAAGGACCTGGCCCAATTGCCGTCCACTATGTCGACACTTGAGGTACCACAAAATTGCCCCTCCCAAGAGCAAGCTTTATCATCAGCAATAGGTGGGATTGGCCCAATGGATTCCAATCTTGTGGCCTTTGATCATAAAGGATATGACCCTCAGTTACCAGCTCAACTAGCTTTCCTTATTCAAGTGAAAGCCCTCAACAAAACTGTTCATCGAACAATTATTGATGAGGGGGCATCTACATGTCTTATGTCGATGAGTTGCTGGAAAGATTTAGGCTCACCACCCTTGTCGAAATCGTCAACGACGTTAAAAGCATTTGATGGACGATCATATACTCCATACGGGATTTTAAGTAACTTGCAAGTTGAACTGGGGGGCAAAACAGTAGGAATTGATGTTGAAGTAATTGATGGAAACCTCGATTACAACATCCTACTTGGAAGACCATGGATCTATGCCATGGCCGCAGTTGTGTCGACCTACTTCAGGAAGATTGCATTTCCCTTCCAAGGAGGAATTACAATCGTCGACCAACAAACTTTTCTCCCCGGCAGTCCACAAGTTACGGGAAGCATTCCAATGATCCATGGAAGGAATCATTCGCTCCAAAATATCGGAGTAGGCCTCCTAAAAGACCCTGCCTTAATGGGTACTTTCGCCCTACCGCCTCCAAATAATCTGGCGAGAGTGGCCACGGTGGAAACCTACAAAATGAAATCTAATCCAATCTTCTGGTTGGATTCGGAAGATTCCTAAATATTTTGTCGGCATGGATCATCGCCCTAATAGAAATACTGTAAATACAGTGGGCTCCGAGGACGGTTCTTATCTTGTGTCAACCTCGTTAAAAAATGAAACAAGGAGTCGAGGATAGTTCCTATCTTGTGTCAACCTCATTAAAAAATGAAACAAATCCCCGAGGTAAACCTTCATTCCAACCACCGAGTTGGATGCAATGAAGCTTGGGGGGCATGCACCTCGATTTGCATTATTATACTGGGGGCATGCAAACTTATCTCCGAGCAGTTTTAGCACATAGTTCATGCTCGTTAAAAAATAAACATAAGTTGTGAGCAATCTTCCCCTAGAGTTCAAGCTCACCCAGAAAAAATGAACCGGTAAATAACCTTGGTAAATGTAACCTTTGACAGCCATATTAAAGCCCTTGGTCATGTTCTTGCAGTCTCACCTCCATCCGTTCATTTGGCCAATCGTTCATCTCCATATGTTTGTTTACCCATTTTGAGGAACAGCTGCGAAGAGTGATTTCACTAAGCCATCCTTGTGACACTGCCGTGATTGGAAAATTCCAACCTGTACCTGGAATCTGCTGCTATCCCTGTTTATCACTCGTTCCTCAAAAGACGAGTCTTCTTTGAGCTCTTTTCACTGACTCGTAAAATATGAAAAGTTTGCCGAGTTTTGGCCTTCCAGCTCGTTAAAGCAACCGGAAGAGCTATCCCTCCTCTAGATTTTAATCTTTTTGGACCTGAGGGATTATTGCACAAAAAGATCGAGCGCTTGTTTTGTTCGGCTCGTTAAAGCAATCGAAAATTCATCCCTTCTGTATTGTTTTATACTTTTTCGGACTTAAGGGATTAGATGACGAAAAAGGAATTCTGGAGTTGACTTTATGTACCTTTTCAGACTCTCTAAAAATGAAAAGGACCGAGTTATCCTTGTCGTTAGACTCGTTAAATTCATTAAATAGCGACAAACTTGTCTTTAGACGAGAACGAGTTTCCCTATCGCTAGGCTCGTTAAAACATAGCGATGGGCTTGCCCGAAGGGCAGGTTATAGAACAAGCATATGTTATCCTCCTCAAGCTTGACAAAAATAAAGAGGTACTGGTCAGCAATGACTGGGGAAAAATTGGGAGAACCTCACAGCTTTAATGGTAGCAAGTCGCTCTTGAACATGACACTTTGTCCTCCGTACCACATCGGGTTGGATTGTTTCATTCACCGGTTTCATCACCATGGTCCTCGCCACACCATCCACATTCGGGGTAATGCTACCAATCCATCACATCAGTGTCGTTATATGTTCAAGAGATGTTGTTCTGCGAAGAGTCAACCGTGTCCCATCCACTGCCATACATTGTCCTTCATCCATTTCATGACCGCCACTCTGAATCATACATCACAGTTTGTTTTCGCCTCATCACAATCACTAGCTCCGTTCCGTGTCACTGATGTGGGATTCATTAAGGCCCTCCTTTGACGGATCGCTCCTTGTCGACATCAGCTCATTATCCAAGGAGTTGATCTAGGAACAACCCCTTCAGTACTTTGAAGCTTGCATGCCTCAATGGCAAGTTTCTCACTTCCGGCGACAGGTATACATCAATGACCTTCGACCAGAAGATTTTGCATGGTGGTCGACGCCAAGTCCTTTATTCCCACCATGTGAATTGTACTGCCGTACCTTGAGGGTCATCATCCTTATCGGTGATTCCTCTCGCGCTTGTTAACGGTTTACATTATTGACCGGTAATCAAGCGATGTCTTTCCATGTTCGACTTCAAGAAATTCTCACATGGATCGACTTGTACATCGAGTGAAGATCGGAAGAGATTGAAGACCCCGGATCTAGTTTCATCCATCCGGGCTGCGATATATATTTAGGAGATAAAGACATTTGATATGTACATCATTGCAGCAGATGATCATCCTTCTCAAAGGATGATAATTTCAGCAGAGAATTATCAGTCTATCATCAGACGATCGTCTGTGCTATGTACCAAAATGAATTTATAAAGCTGAGCATGGGAATGCCCGCCTCAGCTAGATCATGAAAAAGTATGAAAAATAATGTATTGTATTGTATCTTATTACAGGACACTTCTCAGCAGATTGAATGAACTTCGGATCCTCCTAATAAAGCATTTCACCCGATAAACGACCTCATACTTTAGGGGGCATCTGTTATAGACAATTTTGTGCCTTGCAGCATCAGGCATGAATTGTCAATAATCCAAGGGATCCAAAGTCCCTAAACATGATGTTCCTACCCCTAGAGGAACAAGGTCAGCAAACCAACAGCTCTCAGATCAGTTCTCCACCTGAAAACACTCAAAAACAAGCAATCCTGAAATCAAAGCAGGTGCTCCACTAGGTTTCTGCGCTGAAACTCAACTCCTCCATGGTGTACCTGCGTTGCAAAGCAGGTAGAACAAAGGCCACCTGCGCTGAGCGAGATGGGACAAGTGGCACACTGAGTCATTGCTCTGGAATCTTCCAAAAATGACACTTGGATCAGGGATTTCGCCTTGTGATGAGTCAGAGGCTCTGTTTCTCCAAGTGGAAGCAAGGTTCTCCAAGTGGACTCAAGAACTGAAGATCAACTGAAGAGAGAGAGGACACAAGGCAGCTACACATCAGTTGCAAGCTGACTCATCCTTTCTCAATTCATCTATATATTGAGCTCTCTCCTATGAGCTCAGGGGGCTGGAATTTTGTGCAAAGTAATGATATGCTGTTGGTTTCACTATAGAGCTATTGGGTGATTGCTTGAAGGAGGTGAAGAGGAGAAATTCTTTCTGCTGGGAGGTGTTGCTGGATTGGGGCCTTCAATGGTTGTAACTCTCTCAGAACTTTACTTCTTCATTAATAAAAGCTATTGAGGTTCTTCTATATGCTCTTGTTTCAATGATACATTGTGATAATTGTATATTTGATTTATGCTAATCCTTGAATCAGTTATGATTGCATGCTTCTTGTAGTTTCCTTCTTTGTTATTTTTGCAGGATCTCATTGTAGCTGGGCCAGCAAAAGAGCAAGGAGCTGGGAGCAAGCAGCGAAAGAGAAGAGTTTGGATTCGACATTAAGCGCAAGGCAACGGTTAGTGCATTTCCTCATTCTCTCTTGCTTTCATAAAGAAGTAAACCTTAAGTAGTTTTCTTTACAGTTGTTGCTGAGGTACTATCACCCTTAGAGTGGGATAGGGCCATCCGAATCGGATACTTTTCCCTACAACAGTGACTCTACACGATAATGGAGTCAAGGGAAAATTAATTCCATGCACCCCCATAGATGAGCAAGAAATAAAGAGACAGATAAGTGAGCTGTTAAGTATGAATCTTATTGAACCTAGTATGTCTCATTACTCTTGTTCAGCGTTTCTGGTTATAAATCATTCAGAAATAGTCAAAGGCAAGCCCATAATGGTAATTAACTATAAACATCTAAATGAAATCACTCAGGGTTTTCATTACCCTTTACCGAGACCAGAAACCATTATGCAAAAAATTCAAAACAGTAAAGTATTCAACAAGTTTGACATGAAGTCTGGATACTATCAGATACAGATACAAGAAGAAGATAGGCATAAAATTTCCTTCACATGCCCTGCAGGTTTTTATCAGTGGAAGGTGGTACCCTTCGGTCTAAAAAATGCCCCTGCATTTTTCAACAGAAGAATGGATTTTATTTTTGGAAAATATGATTTCATTGTAACATATATAGATGTTATGAGGATTTTGTAGGAAAAATCCTCATAAATAGGCTACATTCCACATGAATAACATGGGTCAATACCATGCGCCATTTTTATTTTTATTAATATTAATATTAGGGTTAATAATGTTTTTTTGCATGGTATTAATAATAATCTAGCCCATGGTATTTAGCTCATAGTATTTTTTCCATAGGTTTCACCTAAATATAATGCATTTTTTGAGTGTTTGTAAATATAATGTGACCTATGGAGTAAATATAAAAAAAAATGTTTTATTTATTTACCATACCTCTCGTTTATTTATATTTTTTATTAATTTACCATACTTCTTTTACAAATATGGTATTTGGCCCATAGGACTTAAATAAAACCTCTTTTTTGAGCCTTCATAAATAGAAAAAGGGTTATGGACTAAATATAAAAAGTGGTTTTATTTATTTACCTTACCTCCACTTTATTTATATTTTTATTTATTGACCATACATTTTGAGCAAGTATAAAAAGAGGTTTTATTTATTTACCATACCTCCACTTTATTTATATTTTTATTTGTTTACACCCTTATGTATATAAGGTGACTTATGGAGTAAATATACAAAATGTTTTATTTATTTACCATACCTCTTATTTATTTATATTTTTATTAATTTATCATACCTCTTTTATAAATATGGTATTTGGCCGATAAAATTCACTTAAATAAAACCTATTCTTGAAAATTAGGGCGAATGGAAGGTTGTAACTCCTAACTTTTTTACTCTCTCCCTTAAAATAAGGTGGGCTAACCTCCATACCTAATTTTTTTATAAAATAAATTTGAGGCTATTTGTAAAAATGTACTATGATACAAAATATTCGCCTACTAAAAACTAAACCCCTTAATTTCGACAAAGGGCGAAAATTCGCCCCTAAAGTTGTAGGAATTTACAGGGTAAGTTTTTACATGATGAAAACAATATGAACAAGAAGAAGATATATCAATGAAACATAACACACTAAGTTTTTTTGGGGAAAACCACTATTAACAACCTCGCCTATCTATTGCATTAACTCATAAATATGAGTGAAGATACAAAGCTTGTTCTCACTAGAACAATTCCACACAAGTATGCTCAACTCTCTCAACTCACTCACAAGCAAGCTCTTGGCCAACACTTAACTAATTTGGTAGCTCTCCAAGCCCCTATTTCCTTGCTTAATTCCTATGGCTGAATAACCCATATTAATGAGAATCTATTGCTTTCAAAATTGCGTAATCCAATCTAGGTCTAGTTCTTGATCTCATGCATGATATATACAACTCAGTGAATCATACAAATGATAGTACACTGTCCCTACACTCTATTCTCAACTAGGTTTTTTTTAGAATTGACATGCATGAGTTTTTGATGAGGGAATTTTCAGTATACCTAGTGTACTAACTGACTGTTAACTCTCTATTAGTTCCACAAACAGTTTGGAACTAATTTAACTGAACATAACTCACAGTAAACTGAGTTATCTAATTACAACTCACAATTAAACTCAATTTGGACCCCTAAAACTTAGGAATCATACTTACATGACTCCAGATAGACTTCCAACTCAAAATTCATAAGTTAACTAAGTCAACTTAACTTAATTAATTATTACAAGTTACTATGAGAAAAGAATTACAATTTTAATTTACAATTTAATTCAAGGACAAATTAAATTGGAATTTCTAGATTCTATTTTTAACATTTCTTGTTGCTATATTCAACCCGCAATTTGGAGGGAAAAGATAAACACCATGAAGCTAAATAAATATAAGAAAGGTGAGTTGAGGCAAGGGCCTTCTAGCTCTTTGGCATAATATTGACATCATAATTTTAGCTTCGTTAAAATCTTGTTGAATTTATGTAAAGACTTCTATTTATAGGAAAACATTAGGCTAGAGGTTGAAACAAGTCTAATGTTAATGCAAAAGATTTGGGTAATTCATATCGCTGATTCGACCAAAAGGTATGCCAATTATCCTATTGACGTCTATTGGGGCGGGCTTGTATTCACCCACCAAACTCTTGAGGTGATTGTTTCCCATAAGAAATGGGTCATCAATGGGAGGAAAATGTTCTCCTCATTTGATAGTTAGTGAGCCAATAACCTTATAATGGTCATTAGATAGAATTATTCCATAGTCCTCTACCTATTTCTCTTGTCAATTCTCTCAACTATTTGGCATTCTTTTTGAAGGAATCTAGGTAATGTATCAACAACCACTCTAACCATTTTAACAACCATGTGCTTTCATTTAATGTTACAAACATATTAATATGAATCACAAAGCAAATTGGATTATTCAGACTAGATCATTATACTATTTGTCATCCATCTTGATGTTTTCAGAATGGAAAAATTGGAGGAATCAATTCATAAGATCATTTTTACTGGTGGGTGCGTCAATATTATTTCTTCTACTATGTTTTTGAAGATAGTTTCTCCTATGCTTGGAAATTTTTTAGTTTGTAACACAATCAACACTATAATTCTTCTTGATAACAATATTGTCCTTTGATCAGTAACATGATCCTCTTAATTTTCTCAATCATATTTAAAGCTGGTAGTAAGCATGATGGACCTTTTGTAGGTTTCATTAATGGACTACTCTCCTCATCTTGTTCCTTGCTCTGCTGATATTGCCATATATTAGCAAATAAGGACGAATCTTTTGGAGCATTCCTTTATTTCTATAATTAGGGCTATTGATCAACCATTTTTCTTATTTTATTTCTTGCTCTATAAGCAATCAAGAATTCATTAGGTGACTTGTTCATCTTCACTAGTGGCTCATTTTTTTGTAAGTACCAATTGTGTTTGTTTGCTTCCTATGCAGATTAAAACATACTAGGTGATCATCCTATAGTAGAAATTCCATTCTCCTGCATGTCATGTCAAACCTAAGCAACACTCTGGAGCATAAATAACGGGGGCATCAGGAGACCTTCAAGGCTCATTATTGTTTCCTTTAACATCTAGATAATACAAAAGTCAAGAATCTTAACTATTCCATTGTTGCCAACCAAATTTTTTTTTTGGATCATATTGCACAGTCCATGCTTTTGTTTCTTCACCTACCTTAGATAACTCAACTTTGTATATATTTGAAGAATCTTTCATCAACAATTTATACTTGAGCATTCAGATCCACCGTTGGATATTCTTGTTTTGTTCTTTGCTAACTTAGTCCTTTTGTATACATACTAGAAGAACATCAAAAGTGACGTCCTGAGGAGTAGGACCACCATGGTCCATTTATTTTGCTTCACTTGAAGCTACACTTTCATTCATACATGAGTTTTTAAGGATATTTTCCTCATAGACTTAACTTTCTTCTTTTTAATCTTGCTGAGAACATACACATTGTTTAGAACCCTGATTTCTCTTGCTACCAACCTTCCTAAACCTTGTTTCCTTAATTCACATTCCTTTGAGTTGAATGAAAATTCATATACTTGAGAAATCATTTGACCTACATTGAAATTATTGTGCTTTGAACCCTCTATAAGAGAAAAATGGAGTTTTTGTGTCTCCATTGTCAAGACGAATTGTGCCTTCTACAATTACTTTTACTGATGCATTATTTCCAAGAGTGACATTACCTTCTTTCACTTCCTTCAAAGGTTTAGGTTTACTTTTATCTCTCGTTATATGATGAGAGCATCCACTCCCAATGTACCATGAATTAAATGTATATTGGACACACACAGCTAAACCACATCCCTCCTATTTCTCTCACTTTATTTTCCATAACATTGTGAAATTTTCTCTATGTCTGCAAAGAATATTTTCTTCCTTGATTTTTTGAGGTATACATTTCAAGCTACTTTTACAAATTTGTTCTATATTGCCAAAGTTTTGGAAGTTGTAGCATTTGTTACTGTAATTGAAATAGGAAGTGAATGGATTATGATTTCTACTGTTGTAGTCATTAGAACCTTTGATGTGATTTCCAACAACTTTTTCTTCTAGAGGTTTGATAGGGTCATTTATTTTTCCTTGATCTATAGTTGATTTCCTTGTGCCAAAAATGATGAAAAATAAATAATATCCATTAAAGAAACTTTGGTACCTGGATATTAAATTCCCTCTTAGAGGAATTGATCTTCTAGACTTGCCTTGGTTTCTTTCTTGATGGAGTTCAAACATCTGTTGCTTTCTTCATTCGTTGATTTATGTGAGATTGATCTGATTTTGTTTTATTGATCCTCACCTTCTTTCTTGCTATTTGCATGGATGGTAACATGAATACTTTGCTACTATTTGTGTGGTTGATTTTTTTCTCTGATTAATTGTTCATGGGTTTCTTTATGAACATTGGCGCAACTTTTTGATTCTTCATTATTTGTTGTTTTTGAACTTGATTCTCCTTTAACAAATTCATGATAACCAATGGCCATTTTAATATAAGGGGATGTCTTGTTGCTGAGTATAATATCTAAGGTTTTAGAACTATTTCCAAAACTTAGTTGATCATCATTTTTTTTTTCAAGATTTATTTCTCAAACACAAAATCTCAACTTCTATATTTTCACAATCTCCTTCCTATTCTTTCATCTGGTTCGTGACCACTTCTGGAATTTTCTTTGCTTCTTCTAATTGAGTTAGGATGATGACCATTTTCTCTATTTCATGTTCTTTTCTTCATATCCATGCAATAGTTCATTCTGCTCTTTGTTTTGAATTATAAGTCCCTTTATCTCTTCTAGGGTAGGAATGAACTCACCTTGAAGATCTACCTTACCTTCAATTTCTTCTTCTAAATATAAATTTTATGTTTGGTTGTCTTCACTTTGTTGATCAATAACTTGATCATTCATGATTAGAAAATGTTTTCATCATCATTTCTCTCATAAATTGGTAATGGGTAGTAAGAGTCTAAATGACTTTGTTTACAATAATTACAGTAGAATGGAAGCTTATGTTTTGAAATGGATTATGCCTATTTTACATATACTTCCCCTTTAGCTTTTTTATGAAGATAAATTATTATTTTGATGATAAGATGCTTTGGAATTCATGACAAGAGGAGTTGATCCATCATCTGCTTCATTATTTGAGCAGTTATTGTCTTCAATCCTTTTTATTATTTGGGATCTTTTTCTTTATGATACGACTTCTTTTTATTCATCGTATTGTTCTTCTAGTTATCTTTTATTTCTTCACTTTTACCTCCTTCATATATGTCCCACAACTTATCCCATATTTGTTTCATAGTCTCATATTGAATTACCTATTAGAATATAATTTTGATAGTGCACTCAAGATTGCCTTCATGGATTTTGTATTATACTTATTATTCTGCCTTCCATCTACCACAAATTTCCATCCATCCAAGTCAAGAACCATTAAATAAAATTCCATTCTTACCTTCCAAATTGCATAATTTGATCTATCCAATAATTGTGGTTCATCTGCTACATAGCCAAGCTATTCAACCATGGTCCCTTGTGATTGTACTTCCAACTGTTAAATTGATCCTGAAGGAACCTAGCTCTGATACCAATGTTGTCAATATTGAGAGGCGTGGGTGAATTAGTATTTGATTACTTTTAAAAACAATTCACTTTGTTAATCTTGAAACAAATTTCATGTCACATAATTAGTGTTAGCAATAATATTTTGAAATTCCTAATTAATTATAAGAGATACACCAGATGATTTCTGAATGTAATATATATTATTAATTGATAAAATTTGAATCATTATTACAACGCTGAGGCGGTGCTCCTTTAATAGGAGATGTATGGCCATGCCTAATCAGGGAGACATGTTCTTTGGGGACTAATGTCTCTTTATTTAACTAATTAATCGTTAATTAATTGATTATAATTAATTAATTATCTATTTAAATAATATTTTAATATTTTAATTAAATGTTATAAATTTAAATTCATAACATTTCCTTCCCCTTAAGATGCCTTGTACTTAAAGCATAGGTAGGTATGGGTGTTGACAAAGAAAACATTCTGATTCCCAAGATGAGTCTTCGTCTCGTAACCTCTTCCATTTGATGAGGTATTCCTTTATTGTCTTGGACTGTAAAACCTTTTCTCAGGTAGCGTGTATACCTTCAAGTTTGAGGACTATTCTTCCTCCTTCATCGATCTCTGGTATTTTTGTTTGTGCTATTTGGTTTTTCCCTAATACTCCCTTGAGACTTGATACATGAAAGGTATTATGGATTCGAGAATTATCAGTTAACTTTAAGCAATAAGCTACGCTACTTATTTTTTTGATTATCTGATACGAACATAATATTTAGGTGATAATTTATTCTTCCCTTGATATTTTAGTGATAGTTTATTACAAGGTTGGAGTCTAACAAAGACCCAATCTCCCTCCCCGAACTCTCTTTTAGAGCGGTGTTGGTCGACTTGTTGTTTCATTCTATTACGAGCCATTGTTAGATTTTATTTTAGTAAGTTGATGATCCTTTGACTAAATCCTAGGTGGTCTTTAACTGCTGGTACCCTAGAATCAAGGAGTGCAAAGTATTTCCACCTCGGTGGCTCATAACCATATAAGTCTTGGAAGAGTGTCATCTTAATTGATGTGTGGTACATGGTATTATACCACCATTCTGCCAGGTGTAGCCACCGGGTCCATCTGTTTTGTTTATCTGTAACGAAACAATGAAGATATGTTTCCAAGCATTTATTAACGATTTCGGTTTGCACATCTGTTTGGGGGTGATAGGCCAAACTCATGTTGAGGGATATTCCTACTTGGTGGCAGAATTCCTTCCAAAATTTTCCCTTAAACCTTACATCTCTATCGTTGACAATGACCTTAGGAAACCTGTGTAGTTTGTAAATATTTTTACAAAACACATCAACGATTTGTTTAGTTGTGTTAGAATTTTTAATAGCCATAAAGTGGGAATATTTAGTGAGCTTGTCAACTACTACAAATATTTTATCCTTTTCATAAGATGTAGGTATTCCTTCGATAAATTCCATCGAAATCTCCTCCCACCTCTGATTTAGAATGTGTAATGGGTGTAGCAATCCTGGAGTTGGAACATTTTTGCCTTTGTTCATTTGGCAAATATCATATTCTGCAACATATTTTTGAATTTCCTTTCTCATACCCTTCCAATTGAATGATTGTCGAATGTTCTAGTAAGTCTTGTAGAATCTGACATGTCCAGTTGCTGGAAAATTGTGAGACTCTTTTAGTATTTTCACCTTAAATTTGGATGCAGGTTTTAGGTAAATTGTACCCTTGTACCATAAGATGTCATTTTTCCACATGAAGTTGGTATATAGATAGATATTGTTAATCATGGAGTCACAATCTTTTTCCTTGGTATATTTGGTTCGTATTTCATCCAACCATTCCGAAACAACTATCATGGCGACACATGTTGTGTGGTTGTCATCCTTATGTGAGAGTGCAACAACTACAACATTCTCCTTTCCCTTCTTGTGTTCTAAATCGAAAGATGACACATTCTCCATCCACTTATGTTGTTCTATTGATAATGTTTTTTGTTGAAGTAATAATTAAAGACTGTTGTGGTCCATTTGGATTGAAAATTTACTTCCAAACAAATATTGGCACCACTTCGTCAAAGCGTGTATGATGGCGAGCATCCCCTTTTGGTATGTTGATTTTAAGCCTTCTCATTTATTAAGTTTCCTGATCTCAAATGTTATAGGGTGGTTGTACTGCATTAATACAACTCCAATTCTGAACCCAGAAGCATCACATTCGACTATGAATGGTTTGGAGAAGTCAGGAGTTGCGAGTACCGGTGTGGTTGACATCACTTCCTTTAATTTCTCAAAACACTTGTCTGCTTGGCCATTCCACTGAAAATCATTCTTCTTTAACAAATTGGTCAGGGGTACTATCAGATGTGCATAATTGTTTATAAATATTCTGTAATACTCTGTTAAACCTAAAAATCCATTCAGCTTGGATACGTTCTTGGGTTTGGGCCATTATTTGATTGCCTTGATTTTGTTGGGGTCCACTTGGAATCCTTCCCTCGATATAATATGTCCTAGGTATTCACTTTCCTTTTTCCAAAATGTACATTTTGATAGCTTGGCATAAAACTGGTTCCTTTCCAAAATAGACAATACTTCTTCTAGATGTTTGAGATGTTCTTTCCACGTCTCACCGTAGTCTAGAATATCATCGAAGAAAACTAATACAAACTTCCATAGATCAAGGTGAAAGAGTTTGTTCATGGTTGCTTGGAAGGTGGTGTTAGTGTCAGTCTTTCCAGCCTTCCTCCAGTGATCAAATGTGCTCTTACAAAGTGTTCTCAGAGTGTCAAGGTCAAATTTTGTCATTTCAGTGAGTCTTCAAGCAAAATTTGGTCACTAGGCATTAGGCCTAGGGTTTGCCCAAATGTCAGTCTATGTCATCATTCAGCTGAGTGTATCATCATTCAGAGGGTTGTCATCATCATGTCAGTATCTAATGGGTCATTTTACATCTTGTTCATGCTTCAGTTGTGCCTAGGCAAGCTCATTTCCCTCTCCTAGGGTTTTGAAGCCAATTTCTCTTGGGCGGTCAAATCATCGGCAAAACTTGTTTCCAGATGTTCATACACCTTCCCCTATCCTTAAAATACCCTATCAAATGCTTCCCATCCCTTAGATCCCCCAAATTCCTCATTTTTGCACAAACCCTAGTTTCTAGCTACAACCTGGCAATTTTCTAGGTTGGGCCTGTGTTTTGCCCTTTTCGACCCCTTCCCCTCACTCAATCTCTAAGATTCCACTTTCCCCTACTTCCTAACATCCCTCCCCACTCCCAAAAATTTCCCCAATAATTTATAAGCCCTCTATCCCCTTCATCTCGCTCCATTTCGACAAAATTCCTTGCTTCACACATCGGGACAAGTTTCACTCAAAAGATATTTCTGAGCAATCAAAGATGAATTTTGAAAAACTGAGAGAGGTTTTTGTCCAAAACATGCCAAGGAAGAAAAACCTCTTTCACTGTTTACACAGGTGTCATGGTTTGAGAGAAATGTCAAAAATACCGGCGAGAACGAAGGTGCTCCAAGGACGGTTGGCCAAAGCTCAAAAACGAAGGAAAACGCCCGATCCACTCCAAATTTTGGCCAAAGCCTCTTTGAATGAGCATGGTACTTGATTGGGGACTCCCAGCCCAAATTTCAAGAAATTTGGAGAAAATTTTGTCATTTGTGAATTTTTTGTGCAATTTACAGGTTTTGGCCATTGGAATGGTCTCACCCCGGGTGAGACCATTTTGGAGGACTGCTCGGAATTTTGAAAACTTGGCATTTTTGGAAAGGGCATGCAAAGAGAAAAATTACCAATACTTTGGAGAAGCCCGATTTTGAGATTTGAGCCTCCAAAAGCTCAAAATACATCAAAAAAATGACTTTCTGCCCACTTTTTGAGTTGCAGAAAGTGACCTTGGGAGAAATGGTTTTTGAGGGGGAAAAAAAACTCCAAATTCCGAAATTCCACTTGGGATGGAAATTAGACAGACCAAGATTTCTAATGAGCCATCTTGCACCTGATTTGGACCAGTGGAACCCACTCAAAAGTTGATGCAAAGGGGCGCGACCATTCGAGCCAGCTTTGCCAGAATTGACCTTTTTTGTCAAAAAACACTGTTTTGACTGTGGTTGACCATTTTTACTTGTAGATGATGGATAAATGTAATATTTTCATGGCACTTTGATAGATTTTATCTCTCTTTACCCTTCTAGAAGCTTCCTTGATGTAAAAAGTGAATAATTAATGCATGAATCAGTTAGCTAAGTAATAGAGGCAAGTTGTTTGGCTGCCTATTTTCTAGTTCTTAGTTTAGAATTAGTTCAAACTGCTCCTAGGAAGCTGAGCTCGACCCCTAGAGGTGGGGAAAGGAGTTAGATGGTCTAGATGGTCTATATTATGCTCTCTCCTTCTCATTTTCATGGTTGGACTCTTGTGGGAGAAGTATTATTGTATATTGTACATCTATTACTGCAATTTAAGGAAAAGGAAGGCCAGGTTTTGCAGACATCATTGTGGATTCTTGTGGATTGTTGTGTTGATGGTGTGTTCTTTACATGTTATTGTAAGTGTGTTTATGTGTTCCATCTCTTTCTTTGCTGCTAATTGAACAGATGAAGTGATAAAGTTTGAATTCATGCATGCCATGCTCAGCTTTTAATTTTGTTCAATATCTATGTTTTCCACTGTCTAAAGAGGATTCAAAGTTGTTGTTTGCCCTCTTTAGCTCCTCCTCTATCATTCCTGATCATCCATCTCAGATTAAGGCATCAGCACTCACTCCTACCTTGCCCCAAAGACCCCCCTGCAAAAACTGAGCCCAATCCCCGCACCCTGAAATTGCACTCCCTCCAATTGCCACCAAAAACCCCAAAAATCTTTAAATCAACCTCCCTTATCAATTTACTAGCCTAAGATCTTTATTCCTAATTGGTCAGCTTATCATATTGAAAGATCTACCGAATCTGACCCGAGAGAGCCTTCTCATACCTCGTAGGGCTAGCTACGAGGTGAAATGGTTTGATGTAGCCTTGAGAGTTTGTCTATCTCAGCCTAGGTGAATTCCAAGCGCTAACAGGTGGCTAGTGCATTTACAGTCCAAATGGCATGACCTTGAACTCTTAATGCCCTTCATGAATCCTGAATGTTGTCTTTTTGATGTCTTCTAACCTTATTCGTATTTGGTAGTAGCCTGATCTTAGATCTAACTTGGAAAAATGTTATGCACCGTGTAGTTGATCTAGAATTTCATCAATGAATGGAATCAGAAACTTATGTTTAATAGTGATTTCGTTTGTGCTTCCTTTCTTATACTTGGTCACTAAATGAAACTATTGTCAAAACCCCATCCACTTGTAATGCTTGGTTTTCTGTAGCTTCGTTTGGGTAATTTTGAGGTAAAAAATGGGCCATGAAAAATGTATTAACAAAATCAAATTTAAAAGAATCAATAGGATTCAATATTATGATATCAACCTCAAGGGTAAATGTTTTTGGAGGTGAAAGAAGAAAACAACATTTTTCATCATATTTTCAGCTTATCTCCTTATATATTTAATCAATTTTCAATTATGTACACTTATTGAAAGCATAACTAGACTACCCATCCAACGAGTACCCACTCTACATAGTTTTGAGTAGACCTACACTGAGAAAAAATCAAAATACATGAAAACACATGTTTACAAGCATGTTTTTTCATGTATTTTGATTTTTCATCTTTGTGGATATACACAAAAGTATGCAGAGCGGTATGGGAATCCAATTATGCTTCCAATAGTGTATAGAATTTAAATTTGAGTAAACCTATAAGGAGATAAGTATAAAATACAAGGATAAATGTAGTTTTCTTTTCTTTAAAGATTCATAACCCTTATTTTATTATTTTCCTTAGGAGGCCCATTTTAGACCTCAGAATTTCCCTAATGACTCTGGTCCTATATATACTATAATAGCTAGTGATCTTTGTGGATTATTGTCTCCTTTCACATGGAACAATGTTTCCATTTCTTTTCAATTTACACTAGTGCATAGAGCTCCTTGTCAAAGTTAGGTAGTTAAGAGCTACCCCATGAAATACTTCAAAATGGTAGCATACATGCCTTCCTCCCTTATCAATACCGCCTTAATGGATTCTTACAAGTTATGTAATGCCAAAACTAGTGCTTGATTGACCTTCTTCTTTAGCTCCTTAAAGGTCCTGTATTGGCTCTTTCCCCACTAGAAACTCTTGCCACTTGTTATGTCATGAGTGGTGCTTCTACCACTAAAAATAAGGCTATGAATTTCCTTAAGTACTGTGATGCCCCAACAAAAATTCTGATTTTAGAAAAATTAGTAGGCACCGACCACTTAAGGATGACCTCCATCATTCATGGATCTCTCTTTAGCTCTCCTCCACCTATCACATACCTTAGATTCATCAAACAATATTATGCAAAATCAAAATTCTTGATATTTTCTAACAGTTGGTGCTTCTTTAGTGTCTCTAACACCTGAATAAAATGCGAGAAGTGCTCCTCCTGGGTGGAACTGTATAGCAGTATATCATCCAAATAAATAATAACAAATTAATCTATAAAAGGGAATAATATATCATTCATTAACCTTAAAAATGTAGCTAGTTCATTTCATATAGTAAATAACATGACTAACCACTCATACAAATCTATCCTATTTTTGAAGGAATTCTTCTAGGTATCTTCTTCTCTAACTCGAACTTGGTGATATATTGACTTTAAGTCCAGCTTGGTAAATTATTTGGATTTTTGTAACTAATCCAAAAGATCATCTATCTTGGGTAGGGGTACCTATTATTGGGTGTAATTTTTCTTAATGCTCTGTAATCTATACATAACTACCAAGTCCCATCCTTCTTTCGCACAATGATGATGGGTGGCCCACACGGTGATGTACTCAGTTCATTGACACCCTTTTACAATAAATTTTGCAATTGCTTCTTCACCTCATGTGATTTTATAATGGATTTCCTATACAACCCAATGTTCCACTTCCCTCTTGGGCAATGTCCCTTTCGGCTCCCGAAACACATCCATGTATGCCTATAGAAACTTTTCCAGTTATTGCTTTTGTTTCTTTGTATACCCATACAGGTATGAATTTTCTCTCAGTAATTCTTCTATAGAATATTTTTTCTCTTAAAAATAGTAAAACATACTTCTTCCTATAACTGATTGGTTTCTTAGCTTGGTTGGCACACTTTTTTACTTCCCCTTATACTCATTGATGGTGAAGATTTTTCCATCATTGATGGGGTGGTGTTGGTTGGTTCTCCACATGAAGAATGCATCCTACATGTACATATAGGAACTTACAAACATCACTCCACATACATCAAAGGGAACTACATCTAATTCTACTTCATTAATGAAATCAACACTGATAGAAAATCCTATTTTGTACTATTAGGTTACCTTTATTTCCACGTCCTTATTTACCCATCCTAATAGATATGGGGTTGGATGATAAAAAATTTCAATCCCAATTTGTTGATCAACCTTGCTGAAATGAGATTCACTTGCAATCTTGAGTTGAATGGATCATCAATATTTGTCTTCCTAACTTGTTTTTTTATATGGAAGAGTTGGGAATTTTTATTCTCTTCATGTTGTCGAAGGCTACTCAGATTCACCCCCTTCTACATTGATTTGAAAACGATGTTCTCACCCACAACCAAGTTTCTTTCAACTTGGTTGCTTGAATAAGTGGCCACGAGGTTCTTCTTCTTTGAATATTTATTTTTGTTCTTTGGGTTAAGCTCTAGAAAAAACTTCTAGTAATTCTCCTCTATATGATCATCAATGCTACAATGGTTGTAGTGGTTGTTGGGATATTTGCACCAATGTGCTATGGCTTCCCTATTTTTATCCTTTCCCCATTTCCAATTATTATTCCCCTCTTTAGAAGCATCTTGGTGATCCTTCTGCTTCAACTCACTTCATTTCCTTTTATTCTTCCTATGTTCTCTAGTTATTGTACTTGTACACAAGCCTCATCAGTCAATATAGTTTTGAACAACATCACTTGCTTTTGCTAGAATGGATGTGCATATCCCCTAGATACTTTATGATCACATTTGTGTTCTTTGTGTAGATATCCGTCATTATGACCATCTTCCTAAATTCGGTGGTGTACCCCCATACACTCTGCCCCTTCTTCTTCCTAAAGAAATGCCACCAGATCCACCAATCCTATACACACCCAATTGGGTAAGACTGTGAATTTATGTGGGTTTTTGAATCTTCCCACTTAATCACTGGAGGATCTCCCTCCAACCTCAAGGTCTTCATATGACATTACCACCAATTCAGGGCATGGCCCTCTAATTTCAATTGAGAAAATGAAGTATTTTGTTCTTCCTCTATATGATGAACACTAAAATAAACTTCTAATTGTTGCAACCAATGATTTAACCTTGAAGCATCAATCTCACTTTAATATGGTCTAGTGTCAACCTTCACTTCCATTTTGAACAAGGATTATGAATGGTCCACAACACTTGAACTAAGTTGATCTTTTTTGTGGTATTTCTTTTGTTTCTTCTCGATCTCCTTATCTCCCCTCTAATTGGATCTATGAATTAAAACCTCCATATTCTCTAAATAGATCGAGCTTATTATTCACGGCCAACATGAGGAGGATCACTCTATAGTTTATATATGCAAATTGTGCTTCTAGTCCTGTAAACCTCTCCTTTGTGGAATCATGAGGGTTATTCGATGATTCATTAGACATGACTGGGATTTTATGAATTTCATATTAAGTGATATGGTCCCCTTTAACTCCCCACAATATACCCAACTAATCATACTTCAATACCAATGTGATCCATAAAATGGCATGGATATTTCACTGGGAAATTTATCACAATAGATCTGATAAAATCATACTTAAAAATCCAAAATCAATACTATGCAGATTATTTTTCTTTAGAATTCTGGATTTATTAAGTTACAATTTCATGCATGCAATATGTAACATGCACAAAATAGAGAATATATAATATACAACCGCCAACAACCTGTTGGTTTGCCAACAAATCCCCTACATTTTGGTAATATTGAAGGGGCCCTCATTAAATTTTTTGGAAAGTTCCCCCCTTTGAATTGCACTTGATTGGTTGATGGTTTCCCCACCTTTTAATGTTTTAGCATGATGTAATTTGGTGGAATTTCTTTAATGATAGTTTCTTTGGCCATTTTCTTTCTCATAGGAGTCTCTTTCTTTTGATCATTATGCTCATTGGTTTTATTTTAAATCACTACATACTTCAAATTCAAAAATTATTAGTACATCCTAACACTTGATAAAGGTATGAAAGTATTGTAACCAATGGCATATATTATAGAGGATATCTTGTTCCTTCACAGCCCCATGTCTGGACACATCGTTAAATCCCAATCCTTGGAGATTTCACCTTGATGGTTTAATCTTGAATGAATTTTCTCATCGATCTACATAGTCTCGTTTTTCAAAAATTCATAATATGTTGGAAACTAGATCACTACTGTGGGGGCGGTGAATCAACAGTTATAACAACTATATTACCTTTTAAATAATTTTTTCAAATTATCAATTAGCCACATGCACAAACTGTTGGGAAAAAATATTGAGGGGGGGGGGGGGGGGGGGGGGGGGGGGGGATCTGTATTTCAATTTACTTCAAACTTTTCATTTATTATTTTGCATTATGTATGCTACCGTCTTTTATGAAACCCACCTATGTATGCGACTTCTATGAAGTAAAATAATGTATATTTAATTAACTAACTTTTCATATGTTCCATTAACTATTCATCCTTAACCAGTGCAACATTATGTCATTATTCATTTATTAAGAAAATACCATGAACAATAAAGAGAAAATAACAGAACACATAAGCAACAGACATAGAACACCAAGATTTTTAGGTGGAAGCCCAATGTGGGAGAAAACCACCGTTGTTGTCATCTCTATCTTATTTCTTATTATATAAAGGAAATCTTCTGAGAATCTTGTATTGGTGCAGACTCTTACCAACATGAAGGGACCCACCTATAGAAGGTTACAAGCTTCTCTCATTCTCCAACACCCACTAAAAGGGAGCTCCAATCCCTTGATCTCATTTACCGGCTCCTACTGAAAGGGAGCAAAAACTCCCTGAATAGATTTATTAGCTACCACTGGAAGGAAGCCTCGACTCCCTTACTAAAGGCTCCAACCCTTTAGTACCCTTTTTGGACCATTGGAAAGAAGCCTCGACTCCCTTACTAAAGGCTCCAACCCTTTAGTACCCTTTTTGGACCACGTTTCACAATATCTCATACTAGGTCCATTGACTCAAAACATCAAACCTATAGGCCACTTTTAATCATATTTTCATACTAGACCGACTTCCAAAATTAAGCTCAATATCAAGTAAGTATTTTGAAATCAAACACTAAACTAACTGAATCACTGTATTACCATGAAACCGATCACTGAATCTCAATCCACTACTTAAAAAATCCATAATAGATATAAATTAGCATATCATACCAATGTATAATCATATACCAAATCATACATTGCTCATCATCACAAAAACATAGTGTTGTTCATGCAAACCTTGACCACACATACATTAAAATGTATATGCTATAGTTCTTAAGAAGAACAACAATACACGCATCCTTTGTATCATACCTGCATACACATATCAAATCACTAACAACTGAACCTGAATCACTATATTACTAAAACAACCACTAAATCATGTACTGAATCAATCACATATCAGTGAACCAATTACAGATCACCAAATTTTAGCATCATAACTAACCAATATTCCAATCATGAACAACCAACCCAATAAATATTGTCATACAAAGATAATCAAGATAGAGACATGACCAAAAGAAAACAACAATCAAAACAAAACTGAACAAATGTCATCATTAAGCCATAATGCAAAACCCTAGTATATATACACAACCTCCACAAAACATATAAATGCATGTACATGACTATCATGCATAACACCTGCGTATAAATCTTGGGATACATAATAAATTCACATAATTTATACGTGACTTAGACGAAACAGTTCCTCGTATGTACGTGACTTATCAGAAACACACCAATGTACATATATGAAATTACTGAGTTATACCTTTGCTGCAATTCACAACATTGTTAATTCTTGATCTCGACACACATCGCTTCATTTGGATTAATTCATCATTATAGCTACATATATAAAATTAAAAGCATAAGTATATCAAGCAAGTATCATTCTTATGTGTCACTATACTTTCATATCTATCAGATCTGAGCCTCCTCCATGGTCCTTGGTTCACACCTGTTTTGGATCAAATCGTTCATAGACAACCCAATACTTGCACCCCAACACCTTGACCTCCATCTGTTTATATAGTATTTTCCTCAGCTAATATCTTAGGTAAATACCTTGGTTATGTTGACGGGATCAAATAACCATTACAACAAACATTACTATGGGACAATACCATGGTAATGAACTATGATATATAGATTACCATGGTTCAGATTCTGTACGTGACTTTGAATAATAGGACCTGCGTATGTACACAACCTTTATTCAAATGAACCACGTATACTTTCTCAAACTTCTCATTTAACGTCCACTTGTTACTGCACTGTCATTCCTTTGTCCGTATCACCTGTAAAATTTGTACCAGTCTGCATAACTATCATGTTTGTTGAAATCTTTATTAAGTAGGTTTCCATCAAGGACAACACATTAGCTATAATGCCAACAATCTCCCCCTCTGTACTTGATGGAAACCACTTTGGTGTTTGGTCACCACCTGTAATCACCTACAAACACACCTGCAAATACCAAGTCTTCTCACCAAGCATTTGTCTCCAAACACCAAGCTTCTCTCCCTCTTTGACATCAAGGGAAAAGGACTAACCAATATTGAATGAAGACTTCTCTCCCCATTTTTAGAGAGGGCCACTGGAGATCTCATTTGCTGAATATGAAAAATGCATAGTAATAGTTGAAAATGCAGCAAGAAAATATAGTTTTGACTTTGCCTTGGTCAAACTAGATTAAAATTTGAATTTCAATTTTCAGTAAAATACTTGGAGGTAGTTAACTGAGGTGACATGACACTTGTCACTCAGTTAACTCAATTAATTTGAGTAGGAGACACTTGAGTTCAGTTTAGTATGATTGATTGCTAATTTCTAGCAATCTATTTCAGTTAATTTGAATTATTGTGAGTTAAACCAGTTCTAATTGTTAGAGAACTAGTGGAGGGTCCAATAGTGGGGCATGTACCTTATTGATAGACCAGTTAGCTCATCAATCAACCCAGAATAATTGATTCATGTAGATAAATTGAGTTACCTAGTGTAGATTGGAGTTCAAGGGAAATGTACTATCAATTGTAGAGTATTCTAAAGTGTACATGTGTGCATGCAGTTAGATAAGGACCTATAGGAATTGCGCAATTCTCATGAAGCAATTTCCCTAATTAATAGGGGCTAATTCCTCAAGTAATAAAGCGAGAAAATAGGAGCTTGGAAAGCAAGCAATTTGGTTAAGCGTTGGCCAGGGTTAGTCTATAAAGCAGTGAGATAGACTATACTAGCGTAGAGGTTGCTTAGTCTTGAGAAAACATTGTATTTCTTCTCTATTTTATGATTAATTCAATAGAAATAAGAAGGGGTTTTGAGAATTTTATTTCCCCTAGAAAATTACCCATGTTTTTGTATTGATTAATGTCACAATGTATGATTTCCTTTCTCGATGGTGAATTTTTTTCCACAAATGAGTAGAGTAGATTCAAGTTTTATGTTTTAGTAAATTACATGAGAAGTTTTGAATCTACATAGAATTTCTACATGGTATTAGAGTAGGATTCACAGTAGAGAAGAGAATTCGAAGTTGACCTCATAGGAGAATCAAATTTGCAGGATCAATTCTTCAAAGCTAGAAGGATGGCGTTCTATGGTCTAAG
Source organism: Pinus tabuliformis (assembly GCA_031772625.1). Classification (NCBI taxonomy): domain Eukaryota; kingdom Viridiplantae; phylum Streptophyta; class Pinopsida; order Pinales; family Pinaceae; genus Pinus; species Pinus tabuliformis. Next base: position 2,065,928,906 of record CM062816.1, read on the forward strand.
GCTTGAGTATTCCCTTGAGGGAATCTCAAACTTTGTGGCTTGGAGGGACCGCATGGAGGCAGTGCTAGAGGATAATGAGTTGAAGGAATTCATAGATATTGAGATCCCAAAACCACCAGGAGATGATGTTCAAGAGCTGGCAGAATGAAAGAAGTCTGTAACCAAGGTTATAAGAATCATATTGGAAGGTGTGAAGGATCACATATTCTCCAATCTCCATGAGAAAGAAATATCGTATGAAATGTGGAAATAACTGATAGAGTTGTTCCAGAATAGTAGCAACCATAGGAAGCTGACACTTAAGGACATGATTTAGAATATCAAGATGTAGAAGAATGAATCTATTCAACAATACTTGAGCTGGTTCACACAATATCATGATGAACTTGGAGGAATTGGGGTTACTATTATGGAGGATGATCTCGTGAGCCTAGGTCTTCTAGGCCTTCCCAAGAGTTGGCACAACTACCAGGATTCAATGAATGGGAGGGAGAAAATACCAAATTGGGAACACCTTTGGTCAGATTTGGTACAGGAGGAGATAAGATGGAATGCTAGAGATGGGACCTCATCCAAGGTTTAGGATGAGGAGAATTGTGCCTTGGTTGGAAAGGAAAATATAGGGAAAGGGAAGCAATCCAAATCCAAAGGAGAATCTGGTCAAGGGGACAAGAAAAAATACCTGTCCAAAATCAAGTTATTTCATTTTCATGAACTGGGACAGTATGCCATGAAGTGTCCACATAAAAAGGTAGACAAGAAGCACTCAGGAGGAGAAATAGGTGAAGCTTTGGCTTCACAATTCGAGCTTGATTTCACTCTCATCGCATGTATGGTGAGAATGATGATGGGTAGTGCATGGTATCTGGATAGTGGAGCCTCATTCCATATGACATGAAATTGAGAATTTTTCAGTGACTTGGAAGAGAAAGGCCTCTAGATGCTCATTGAGATGGGAGATGATGGAAGGTATAACATGACCGGTATTGGTACAATTACTTTTTAGAGGGAGTTTGGCTCCCCTCTCAAACTCAAGGATGTCATGTATGTTCTGGGTCTAAAGTAGAATATCGTTTTAGTTGCTATGTTGGAAGGTCGTGGCTATGATGTGATATTTAGAAAAGGGAAGGATTTCCTGAGACACATCACCAAGGGAAAAGTGAAGTTGATTAGGGTTCATGTGAAGAACCTCTATAAATTATATGTGAAATATTGTGCAACGTTGAGCACAAAACAAGAGAGGGTGCATAGCCAAGATATTGATGAATTATGACATAGAAGACTTGGACATTTGCATCATAGCACTTCGAATATCATGCAACATATTTCTACAGGAATTCCCAAAGGAGCACTAGAGTAGCTAGATACATGCAAAGGGTGTACTTTGGGGAAGTATACAAAATCAAAATTCAATGATTGGAATAGTAAAGCATAAGAAGTCCTTGAAAGGATTCACTTTGATGTGTGTGGACCTTTCTCAACAACCTCTACTGCCAAGTGGAGGTATTATGTAATATTTGTAGATGATTTCTTATGGAAGTGCTGGATCTTCTTCATGCAGAAGAAAGACAAAACATTCTCCAAGTTTTTTGAATTTAAATCACTTGTTGAGAAAGAGACTACAAAGAAAGTGAAGGCTCTCAGGAGCAATAATGGAGGTGATTATATGTCAAATGCGTTTAAAAATTTCTATGCAAAGGAAGGAATTCGATAGAGTTGATAGCACCTGATAAAACACATAAAGTGGGGTGGTTGAGATGAAGAAAAAAATTATTATGGGAGAAGTAAGGACAATGTTGCATGACCAAGGCCTACCACTACACTTGTGGGCTGAAGCATGCAACACAATAGTCTATTTGTAGAACATCAGTCCTCATGGATTCTTGGCATGAGTACACTAGAGGAAGTTTTTTCATGGAAGAAACTAGATGTTTCACAATTGAGGATCTTTGGATCATCATTTTATTGTCATGTTTCCAAGGACTTAAGGAAAGCTAGAGCCAATAACAAAGTTGGGCATATTTGTGGGGTACACAAAAACACCTCATAACTATCGTGTGTACTTTCCATCTCTCAGGATGATAGTTGTTCGTAGAGATGTGAAGTTTGGTGAGGAGGAAGAAATGAGGTGTTCTCTTGAGAGAGAGCTTCAATTGCATTCAGTTGAGGAGATTTTAGCTCCAAAAGAAGAACCCTAGGAAAGTTTGGAGAAACCATAAGTAGAGGAGCAAAAAGTGGAGACATCCACTCAAGAAGAGACATACAAATATGGAAGGAAACGAACTAGGGAAGATGGCATATTATTCCACGATGCTAGAGAGAATGTGGGAGCACCCAAATCACAATACAGGTAGAGGAGGTCACCAAATGGGTACACTGGCTACATGGCTCTGATGAGCAAGCTTGTAGAGGCTGAGGCATCCTCATTCAAAGAAGCTATAGAGAAACCAATATGGGTTGATGATATGGTAGAGAAATATGATTCCATTATTAGAAACAATGTTTGAGAAGTGGTCTGAAGACCAGAGGACAAATCAATGGTGGGTTCGAGATGGATCTACAAGGTGAATCGAGTAGCAAACAGAAGAATCAAGAAACACAAGGCTAGATTTGTGGTCAAGGGGTTCTCTCAAGTGGAGGGAACTGACTATGAGAAGACTTTTGATCTAGTAGAAAGGTAATCTTCAATCAAATCAATTCTGTCACTTGCAACATAGATGGGATGGAATATCCACCAGATGGATGTGAAGACAACTTTCCTCAATGAAGTTATTAAGGAAGAGGTGTACATTGAACAACCAGAAGGTTTTGAGACCTTTTATAGAGACTCACATGTGTGTAGATGCAACCGAGCATTGTATGAATTGAAGCAAGCATCATGTTCTTGGTGCACCAGGATTGACAACTATCTCACTGGGTTGGGCTTCACCAAAAGTGAAGCATATGCAAACCTTTACCATATTGTTGTTGAAGGTAAATGATTGATTATAGTATTATATGTTGATGATTTAATTTTAACCGGTGATGAGAAGTTGATCAGCTCTTGCAAGAGAATTCGTGATGAAGGACATGTAGGTTTTAACCCTGTACAGAAATTACCTGCATACGAATTCTTAAACAAAGAAAATAAACAATGCGAGAGCATAACCCATAAAACACATATGCACAGAGATTTTCCCTGGATCCCAAAACCGGGACTACCAGCTTGATTTTTCATTATGTTCCTTTCAATGTTACAATACATATTTATACATGCTGAAGCATCCAATACCATGGACCGAAAACCATCGCGTCCAAAAAAAACATGTGCGAAAATCATGCACAAAACCATAGGTGGGTCTGCCCAACCTAACATATGGTCCAAAACCAAAATTTTCCGGGGCACTGCCCCGGACCCCATAAAGTGGGGTTACGGGTGCCCTTCAAACCCCCTATTAACTACGTGGAAAGAATATAACAAAACCCAACAATCTCCCACTTGTTGTTTTATTTCCACAGGGGGCCACAGGAGAGCTTAGTCATTTTTTCAGCCCTGAGATTCCCATTGCTTCTCTACACCAAGAGAACTTCTCAGAGCTCACATATTTTGTCAATGCATCTGCAGTATTCTTCAAAGTGTCCACCTTTACCAGCAACACCTTTCTGTCTTCTATCATATCCCTCACAAAGTGATACTGAACATCAATGTGCTTTGTCTTTGAATGATAAGTAGGGTTCTTTGCCAAGAAAATTGCACTTTGGCTGTCACAGTCTATTCTTATAGATCCCTGTACTAACCCCATACTTGAACACAATCTCTGCAACCAAACTGCTTCCTTGCTTGCATGAGTGGCTGCCATGTATTCTGCCTCTGTAGTTGATAGTGCCACTACATATTGTTTCTTACTCATCCAACTGACTGCACCTCCAAATAGGTTAAACACATACCCACTTGTAGATCTTCTCTGATCCAGATCTCCAGCCCAGTCTGCATCAACAAAGACATGAATATCCAACACTCTGTCCAATCCTGGTCTTCCTTGGTAGCACAAACCATAATCACTAGTGCCACGCAAATACCTGAAAACCCGCTTCACTGCTGTCCAGTGCTCCTTCCCAGGTTTTGACATAAACCTGCTCAATACTCCCACTGCATGTGCAATGTCTGGTCTAGTACATACCATTGCATACATCAGGCTACCCACTGCACTTGCATATAGAACACGAGACATGTCCTCTTCCTCTTGTTGTGTCTTGGGACACTGTTCAGCAGATAACCTCACACCTACAGGAATAGGAACCTTCACCGGTTTACTATCCTGCATATTAAACCTCTGGAGTATGTCTCGACATACTTCCTCTGGTTTAACCAGAGCTTCCTCTTTGACCGATCTCTTTTAATTTCCATGCCCAAAATATAGTTTGCAGCACCAAGATCTTTCATGTCGAATTTGGAGGACAATTGGGTCTTCAAATCCTGGATAATTTCTTTGTCATTTCCAACCAGCAACATATCATCCACATACAAGACCAGATAAATAATACGGTCACCAATTAATTTAAAATACACACAATGATCTGCTTTGCTTCTGGTGAAGCCAAGTCCCCGTATAAATGTATCAAATTTCTGATACCACATCCTTGGTGACTGTTTTAACCCATACAGAGACTTCTTTAACTTGCATACCAGTTCTTTCTTACCCTTCACTGCAAAGCCTTCATGTTGCTTCATGTAGATTTCCTCTTCCAAATCCCCGTGAAGAAATGCTGTCTTCACATCCATCTGTTCTACCTCAAAATCAAAAGCAGCAGCAACAGATAAAAGTAATCTAATAGAAGTTACCTTGGCAACAAGAGAAAAAATATCACCAAAATCAATTCCCGGCACCTGGGAATAACCTTTTTCTACCAACCAAGCTTTGTATTTCTCCACCTTTCCTTATGCATTTGTCTTCTTCTTGAACACCCATTTGCTGCCAATGGGTTTCCTTCCAGCCGGAAACTCCACCAGATCCCAAGCCTCATTTTTGTGCAAAGATGCCATTTCATCGACCATGGCCTCTGTTAGTGTCAGTCTTTCTAGCCTTCCTCCAGTGATCAAATATGCTCTTACAAAGTGGTCTCAGAGTGTCAAGGTCAAATTTTGTCATTTCAAAGAGTCTTCAAGCAAAATTTGGTCACTAGGCATTAGATCTAGGGTTTGCTTTCACTCCTTCTAAAGTTGTCCAAATGTTGGTCCATGTCATCATTCTGCTGAGTCTATCAATATTCATAGGGTTTTCATTGTCATGTCAGTGTCTAATGAGTCATTTTACACCTTGTTCATGCTTTAGTTGCGCCTAGGCAAGGTCATTTCCCTCTCCTAGGGTTTTGAAAGCTAATTTCTCTTGGATGGTCAAATCATTAGCAAAACTTGTATCCAGATGTTCATACACCTTCCCCTATATTTCATGTACCTTATCGAACACTTCCCGTCACTGAGATCCCCCAAATTCTTCATTTTTGCACAAACCCTAGTTTCTTGCTACAACTTGGCAATTTTCTAGGCTAGGCCTGTGTTTTGTCCTTTTGGACCCCTTCCCCTCGCTTGATCTCTGAGATTCCACTTTCCCCTACTTCCTAACATCCCTCCCTACTTCAAAAAATTTCCCCAAGAATTTAGAAGCCCCTTATCCCCTTCATTTCGACAAAATCCCTTGTTCCACACATCGGGATAAGTTTTACTCAAAAGATGTTTCAGAGCAATCAAAGATGAATTTTGGAAAACGGAGAGAGGTTTTTGTCCATAACCTACCAAAGAAGAAAAACGTCCTTCAATTTTTACACAAGTGTCATGGTTTTATAGAAATGTCAAAAATACAATCGCCTCGGGAGAATTGATGCACCTCTGAAGTGACCTTGGGTAAATCAAGTTTTTGCCTAGATTGGTTGGCCAAATGACTTTCATGATGAGTCAAATGGAAAGTAGACTCAAAGGCCTTTCCAACGAGCTATCCTGCACTTGATTTCGACACCGGGAAGGCCTCCAAAAGCCTCCTGCAAAATGAACTATGTAGCTGGGTGCGCGCTACGCATCAAGGTGGGCGCGCTACGCGTCAGAGGCGCACTACGCATCAGGCAACATTTCTCAGTGCAATTTTACATGTGCGCTACGCGTCAGGGGCACGCTACGCGTTGGGTGAGGTGCGCTACGCATTGGGATTTTTGTCCAAAATTTGCCAGAACGCACTCCAACTCCTCTTCTCACGCATCAAATCACAGGTACAATTGAAGAACATGAAGAGGAGGCTTTGGAGGTAGACTTTGCTAATGCATACCTTGGAGGTGGTGCACTTAGTATGGGAAAGGTTTTCAAAATATTAAGGATATGCTTCAGGATTCCGTTTTGCTTGTGACTATGTTGATACAAGGTGTCATGATTTCTGTGGTAGGCGAGAAACAAGGATAGTAGCAATTGATGCATTAGGTCATCCTGGGGAGGGACAATTCAGATATCAAAAACTTATTCGAAATTCATGGCTATTCAAATTTCATCGATAAGTTTGGTATTGACACACAGCAACAATCTTGGAGCTGAAGAGGATGAAGAATGATCAGGAAGTGACAAGAATGCTATCAGCAACAGGTTCAGTCAACAAATAGAAATTGTAGATGGTTAAGTGGGTGATCAACTACTTGGAGCAGCGCAATAAACAGCTGGAAGATGAACACACACTTTATAATCTGCGGCAAATCCGGGAAGACAGAGGCTTGGCCCGCAAGAGACCCGGTGATTTGACACCTATTGAGCGAGAGTCTATGCTTATCTGGGTGAACACTCATTTAGAAAATTGTTAGCCAAGGCAAATAGGGACAAAGATATGCTCCACCATATGAAGAATCATTACTGGGCCCGCATGCATGTTTGTGGTGAGCTCCAGTATTGTAGCAATAATGCTACAACTCCTGGGGCTTCCTGTCTCTTAATTTTATCAACCCGGTAGTTCGTACAAACTTGGAAGCGGCGGTGCTATATGCACAAGTACTAGCTCTTGTCGCAGCTGTCACTTGGTCAGCTGGCACAAGTCCGCTAGGGCTCAAGCCAACTTCTATAGGCTCTGAGAAGAAGCTTGCTAATTGATGGACGAAAGCTAATCTCAAAGGAAAGCTACTTTACTTGACAAAAATGAACTGAAAGCAAATCAAAGCATGTAAACCTAGGAAACCCTAATTTGACTAGTCTAACCTCTACAATGCAAAGAATTTAAATGCAACTTCTACCAATATTGTCATTACCTCTAATAAGTGAAAATGCATGGATCTAAACTACTTGCATCATGAAAGTTATGTTTTTGTATTTTCCTTTAAGTGTGTGGAATGATTGTGATCTTGTGCTAACTAGGGTTTGGTTGTGCAGATGGGATGGAGAACGAAGGAAAGCATAGGATAGGTTGGGGAGGCTAGGAGAGGTCCCTAGGGATCCTTAGCACCCATCCACAGAGGTTCCTCGCATTCAGATGCTCAGCAACCGAGAGAGTGGCCTCCTACAGGATGGCTGTGGAGAATCCTACAGGATACTCTGTTTTCTATAGGATGTCTACAAATGGCTACAGGATGACCTACCGTGAGTGTTTGGAGTGATGGAGGAGTAATGGAATGGTAGGGGGAGATGTGTAAGGTAGGAATAAGGCTGGTGATGGCTTTAGAAGTGAAAGAATCAGATGAGGGAAGAGTGTATGCAATGGTTTGATGATTGGAAGGATAGAACCAACGAACGTTGAAGGAGATGGAGCTATGTGGGAAATGAGAGAGTTGGAGGGTAAATGAGTGAGACAGAGGTTAAATAGAAGTTGAGGAGGTGATGAAGATGATAGAGATGCCCTGCACAATGCTCATTTAAACGAATCAATGAATTCTTGCAAACAAACCAAGTCCTAGCTAACTTAATCTAATTGTCAATGAAATAAATGAACAACAGCTTTGTTTGGAAAGAGAACCATGTACTTCACGTGAGAAAGAGCATTCCAAAAGATCTAAATGCATAACAAACTCCTACCAATCGATTCTAAGCATAAAAAGCTACGTTACCCATCAAAACCAACTACCATAACAAAGCAAGATCTAAAGAGCAGATTTTTATTTCAAGAACGCAACAAACACATAAAGATACACAAGGGAGGTACTGGGCGCTTGAGATGGGCCCAACCCCAAGAACTACAGCCTCTCAAGAGCGATTTAGAGCTGGTGCAAAGCTGGATCCATCTTTATTAATCAAGAAATGAAAAGTACATCAAAACTGTCCATAAGGAGAGCTTGAACATGAGCTGAAAGCAAAGCTAATCCATGGCCTAAAAATCGAACTACAAGCTAGCTAACTAATGTCTAAAACAAAATGACTAACTAGCTACAAAAATGACTACCAACTAGCTACCAAAAATGACCAACCACTAGCTAACCAAAATGAGGCCCCAAGCCTTCTTATTTATACAATTTGAGGACCCAACAGTCCTCCTAAAAGTTAGGGACTTGGCTGCCCAAGACTTGGAGTTAACAGCAGTCCAACTTGACTTGCTTGGCTGCCCTTGAGCTGATTGATTCGGTGGCCCTTGAACTCTGAGCTGATGGTGGAGAATTCGAGGTAAGGGCCCATAAATGAGGGGGACACCTTCCTACAAATCCTCTAGCTTGTTCTCCACGAATTTGGCTGCCAAGTGCTCATTAAGACCTTCAATTTTGTCTCCAAGTTGACCAACAAGGCTACACAAAGCACCCATTAGACTTGTTGGCATAATGACTAACCAAATTCACTCTATTAACATAAAAATAATCAAAAACATGCAATAAACAAATGAGAATGGTGGACTAAGTCAAATTAGGAGGTCGAATGAGCCCAAATAATTGTACATTTTTGGGGCTCATCATCACCCCCCTACTGAAGGTGTTGCTCATCCTCTGAGCAACCAATCTCTCTCCTTGTCTTTGATGGCCCTGATGGCCTCCTTGTCATGCCACGCTTCTGAAGTGATGTCCTCTTCTCTGTACAACCATGCTTCTTTGCTTCTTCCCACGACTTGCTCCTTTTCCTAAAGAATTCTCAGCTTGGGTATGATTGTGCAAGTATTTCAATCTGATGGCGGAAATGGTGGTGAAAGGAGATGAAACCAGTGGAGGATGGAAGAAAAGAGTGGTTGCATGCCTCCTCAACAGACTTCAAGCTTCAAGTCCCTCTCCATAACTGATTCTGGCCTGCCAAAAGGCTTCTACAGGATGTTTTTGGCAAAAATACAGAGCTTCCTGTAGAAGGTTGAACCGTGACTAAATTGTGTCCGAACCTTGAAAGAAACGAATGTTCATGGAGGGGATTGATGTGCTTAGGGTGGCCAACAAAGGTGCTGCCTCCTTAGCTAAAATCTTGGCCGCTTTCTCCTTTTGCTGTCCTTTTTCAAGCTTCCTGTAGAAACAGTCCTGTAGTGGCTTTTTCTGTCTTCCTGTAGAAACAGTTCTGTCCATCAACTGCAAGGTTCACAGTAACAATCCTTCCATCAATGGCTTTGTTTGGTTCCTTACGGGCTTCCTTAGTAGCCTCCACAGTCTTGGAAGTCACAAATGCAAATCCCCTGTTGGTGAAAAATACCTGCAATATTAACCAAGACAAATACAGCCAAACAATCTAGGCTTCGGAAAAACATGCATGAATCTTCTAAGAACAGAGGCATTTTAAACTGCCCATCATAAAGAAATATGATGTATATTAGATTTTTATCCTAGATTCGTTGGTATTCTCATGATATGCAGCTGGACCTTCTACCTCTTTACTCATTTCCATTTGACTCGGAAGCTTCCAACTTTACACAAGAGTTTCTAGTCAAGCTACTTGGTGAATATCTTGACCGATCTTTGCACATAATTTCAAGGTCTGAGCCTTCACTCACATATGATTGATCAATTTCTTGATCAGATCCACTTTCAGGGCCCTGCAAACTTCCTTCAGCTGTTAGAAGGACTGAGATCTTTGGCCAAACTCTGATATTGCCATCCCGAGACATGTTTTGGAAATAGCTGTAGGTCACTGTTGCTGTGTATATCTCCCTTGAAAATCAGCGTTCATCCAACTGTTTGTGTATATTCTTTATGGCTGCCAAGTGCATGTGTATAACTAACGTAAAGGGGAGACAAACTCCCACCCAAATCTTCAACTAAAGCCTGTGATTTGACACGTTTGCAACCAAATGCCACTGCTGCCAATCAAATCTGTGTATAGCAGCCAGCGTAGAGGTTGATCTGCTGTGCGTGTTGCTCTTGAAGATTAATGTGCCATATTTTTACTGCCAGGTGTGAGTATGAGTGGAGATAAGGGGGAGTTTACTCCCATCAATCTGTTGTCGTAAACTGCCACCAAACCAAAGTTTTGATTGCTGTGATAAATCCTCATTTAAATGACCACTGCGTATTGTCTCTTGTTGGTCTGCGTGGACTGCTGTAGGAGTGAGGTGGCAAAGACGTGCTGGCCCATGCAATTGTGCATGAACTGCAATTGTTAACTGTGTTCCATGCCTGTGATTTCATCCACCCGTTGCACTGGAGTTTAAACAACCAACACTGTCCGTTTTTTCCTTCACGTGCATGGCTGAGCGCACGTGTCTCATTCACCCACCAAGTGCTGTTGAACTAGATGTGGGTGGCTAGTTAGCTGGCCACCAATTTTTTTAATCCTAACCATCTCATTCATTCATGCAATGTTCAGATTAGATTCATGCAAACAGAGGAATCGGTTTTGTCACGTACCTGAAAGTCGTGCGTGGTTGCTTTGTGAAGCGTCTTGCTGCATGCATGTGTTGATCTTTATTTGCTGCATGTATGGTAGATTGATTGATGATTTATGGCTGTTTTCTCTTGTGCAGGTTTCCTCTTGCCGGATCCAAGCTCCAGACGATTGTTTCCACGTTCAAGTCTGCACATTCAAGCTGATGTTGCTGCATCTTCCCCGAACCAGAACTTGTTTTCGACATTTCTCCCAAACGCCAAAGCGGATCGATCTGAAACTTGGTGGGCATGTTCCTACCATCATGATGCATCTCCCATAGCAAATTCGTGATCAATGGATGCACGAATTTCGAGAAAATTGGAAAATTGCTGAAGAGTTCAGAGCTCGATTTCTCGGAAACCGTGCATCGGAATTGGCTGAAACTGCTTGGGTAGGCTACTATCACCCACATGCATCTTCCCATGAAACAGGTTTTGAAACGGATGCACGGTTATGGAGAAAATGCAAAAATGGCTGATGGTGATGGAGGCTGATTTCTTGGAAACCGTGCACCGGAATTGCATGAAACTGCTCAGGCATGTTTTCATCGACCTTGTACAATCCCCCATAAAATGGTTTGTCAAATGGATGCATGGTTCTCAAGTTATGGCAAAAACAAATTCCGCTCTATGTGTTTTTGGCTTCAAGGCATTTTGCATGTGTTTGCATGGTATGACAAAATGAATTTTTGCTGTGATGCAGGTATGGAGATGATGGAGGATGAGTTGGAAGACTGCAGGAGGACTCTTGAACCTTTGAGGAAGCTACCATGCTTGCAAAACCACTTTTTGAAATGCATGCCTAGTTTCCCACAATTTCTACAGGAAGATCCTGTAGAAGCACAATGAGAGGCACAAGGAGGTGGAAAAAGTGATGGATGAAGGCAAGGGATGGACACACAAGTTCTTGTAGGCCTAATCAATAGATTCCCACCATTAGATTCACTTTTGAAATTGAATTTGGCTCGTCCAAAGGTTCTACAGGATGTTTTCTGTAGAAATATAGAGCATCCTGTAGAAAACACAGTTTGGAGGAAAGAAGCATAATGACATGAAAAGAATGATGGAAAAGGGGTGAGGAGTGGAAACATAGATGAGTGTAGGCCTCATGGACATATTCCAAGCCTTCAGGTCCTCTTTGGAGATCAATTTGGCTTTTTTGTAAGCTTCCTGTAGAAGATATGAAACTTCCTGTAGAAGGCACAAAAACTCCTTTGTCTTTGTTTTGAGTGATCCACCTGATCTACAATGTCCTTCTTGCAACCTGCAATGTCACTGCTGCAACATGAAATGGAGATTAACTTTTTTATTTTTCTTTTTTCTCTTTTTTTTTGAAAAACAACTAGGGCGCCTCATGGAGGTTTTCACCCTAATTGCCTGCCTTGGGCGCCTCCAAGGGAGGTTTTCACCCAAAGATCTTTTTCTCTTTTCTCTTTTTTCCCAACCCATTGACCGCCTCATGGAGGTTTTCAATCAATGAGCCAACCTAAGGCGCCTCCGAGGAGGTTTTCACCTTAGATTTCTATTTTCCTCTTTTTTCATTTTTTTCTTTTTCTTTTTTTTTTTCTCTTTTTTTTTTTTCTCTACCCTACCCTACTTGAAAAAAAAAAAATCATTTTCAAGTATAAGAATACTTCCAATGGAGCCATGTGTACATCGAGATTAGAGAAAAAATGATGTGAAGGCTCAAAATACATGCTCTGACAGGTATCCAGATCTCAGAGACCAAATGATCTGACTTTGAAGGGATCAAACATAGTCGAGGAAGAGAGTACTGCTGCAACTTAGTGACTGTCTGGAACCATGTCTCAATATAGCTTTGATATCCTTGGTCCCTTTGCTGATCTGGATCATTCTTCATGTCACTTTCTATCATGACTTTCTCATCTTCCTCCTTTTGCTGATCTTTCTCTTGAATACATGGAAGATTTGATGGTAACCATGAGGGAAATTTCTCCATCTCTGATTCTGATCTCTTCTCTTCATCAAGTGCAGCCCATGGTTCTTTGATCTTTTCTTTTGGATCTTCTTTTGCCTTTGGTCCTTCAATGCTTTCAAGATGATCTCTTTTTTGCAACACTCTTCCTGAGCTTTGGTGAAGATCATTGGGCTCAAGAGGAGTTGTTTGGATATGTTGTGCCTCAGATTTGCAATGGGGTTGAGCTGCTCCATTGTGTGGCTTTGGAGATGGTATGGGTAGTTGAGTGGAGGTGTGAAATTGAGATGGAGATGGATGGCATTGAGGGTGGGTAGGCATTTGGGGTTGCCTTGGTGGAGGAGGAGGCGATGGTTGTGGATGAGCAAGTGGTGGAGGAAAATGAGTGGGATGAGAGTTGTATTGGGGCCTCCACTCCTGATAAGGTGCATTCCACTGAGGCTGTGGCTGAGCATAAGAGTGAAAAGAATGAGCAACTGGTTGGGCATAATATGGATCTGTGAAGGAACAAGGAGGATATGACCAAGGAGGAGGTGTAGACCAGGAAGGATGAGCAGGGCGATCCCAAGAAGGCATGAAAGTGGCTTGATAAGGGTCATAATAGGTCTCGGGTGTCCCTTGTAGTTCCTGCTGGTAGGGTATGGGTCCATGTGGCCTCCTTTGGTTCATATAACAGAGTGATTCAGTGGCTCTCTTGGCTCTTTGATATGTAGCTTTGATTCTGGGCAAGGAAGGGCACTGATCTGTAGGATGGTATTCCTCACAGATGAAACACACTTCTAGGGAGTGCATAGGACATTCGTTCCTAGGATGCTTTTTAAGGCACCTAGGACAAAAAATGATCAAAACCCTCTTGGCTTCTTCTTGCTTCTTTTGGATCCGCAAGGTATCCAGTTGCATGGCAAGAAACTGCCTCATATCACTCTTGAAACCTTCGATTTGATTTTCAAATTCATCTTTGGACAAGGGACTGCTCCAATCATTTCTGCTTGTAGCCATTTGCTTCAGAGGAATGTTTTCTTCTTCTTCTCCCCTAGAGGTTTTTTAAATATGCCTTGATGTCCACCCAGGGGTTCTTTCATCACAGCCATCGAAGAAGAACGTTGGCTGTGTGAAGCAGTGGGGGTGTTTTGCAATCATTTTTCTAACTTATCTCTACTCCTACAAGGCATGAAATGAAATCTTTTTGCTTGATTTTTGCTTTTTTCTACTTCTACTTGCAAAATTGAAATAAATTGAACTGCAACTAACTATCTTGCTAAAATGAAAATGCGGAATTGAAATGAAAGCAGGAAAGGACTAATCTATTTTGCTCAAATGAAATTGCAGGAATGAAATGCTAGGCTACGCTTGCGGAATTGAAATGCTAATCTACGCTTGCAGAATTGAAATGCGGAATTGAAAGGCTATTCTAGGAAAGCAGGAAATGCTAATCTATGAAAGCGGGAAATACTAATCTAGGAAAGCAAGAAAGGCTAATCTACTTTTGCATAAATGAAATTGCATAATGGAAATGAAATAAACTACTTAGAAGAAGGTTGTAGTAGAAAATAGAAGAATAGCAACAATCACCAATACTCTGTCGCTTCCCCGGCAACGGCGCCAAAAATATGGTGAGCTCTAGTATTGTAGCAATAATGCTACAACTCCTGGGGCTTCCTGTCTCTTAATTTTATCAACCCGGTAGTTCGTACAAACTTGGAAGCGGCGGTGCTATATGCACAAGTACTAGCTCTTGTCGCAACTGTCACTTGGTCAGCTGGCACAAGTCCGCTAGGGCTCAAGCCAACTTCTATAGGCTCTGAGAAGAAGCTTGCTAATTGATGGACGAAAGCTAATCTCAAAGGAAAGCTACTTTACTTGACAAAAATGAACTGAAAGCAAATCAAAGCATGTAAACCTAGGAAACCCTAATTTGACTAGTCTAACCTCTACAATGCAAAGAATGTAAATGAAACTTCTACCAATGCTGTCATTACCTCTAATAAGTGAAAATGCATGGATCTAAACTACTTGCATCATGAAAGTTATGTTTTTGTATTTTCCTTTAAGTGTGTGGAATGATTGTGATCTTGTGCTAACTAGGGTTTGGTTGTGCAGATGGGATGGAGAACGAAGGAAAGCGTGGGATAGGTTGGGGAGGCTAGGAGAGGTCCCTAGGGATCCTTAGCACCCATCCACAGAGGTTCCTCGCATTCAGATGCTCAGCAACCGAGAGAGTGGCCTCCTACAGGATGGCTGTGGAGAATCCTACAGGATACTCTGTTTTCTACAGGATGTCTACAAATGGCTACAGGATGACCTACCGTGAGTGTTTGGAGTGATGGAGGAGTAATGGAATGGTAGGGGGAGATGTGTAAGGTAGGAATAAGGCTGGTGATGGCTTTAGAAGTGAAAGAATCAGATGAGGGAAGAGTGTATGCAATGGTTTGATGATTGGAAGGATGGAACCAACGAACGTTGAAGGAGATGGAGCTATGTGGGAAATGAGAGAGTTGGAGGGTAAATGAGTGAGACAGAGGTTAAATAGAACTTGAGGAGGTGATGAAGATGATAGAGATGCCCTGCACAATGCTCATTTAAACGAATCAATGAATTCTTGCAAACAAACCAAGTCCTAGCTAACTTAATCTAATTGTCAATGAAATAAATGAACAACAGCTTTGTTTGGAAAGAGAACCATGTACTTCATGTGAGAAAGAGCATTTCAAAAGATCTAAATGCATAACAAACTCCTACCAATCGATTCTAAGCATAAAAAGCTACGTTACCCATCAAAACCAACTACCATAACAAAGCAAGATCTAAAGAGCAGATTTTTATTTCAAGAACACAACAAACACATAAAGATACACAAGGGAGGTACTGGGCGCTTGAGATGGGCCCAACCCCAAGAACTACAACCTCCCAAGAGCGATTTAGAGCTGGTGCAAAGCTAGATCCATCTTTATTAATCAAGAAATGAAAAGTACATCAAAACTGTCCATAAGGAGAGATTGAACATGAGCTGAAAGCAAAGCTAATCCATGGCCTAAAAATTGAACTACAAGCTAGCTAACTAATGTCTAAAACAAAATGACTAACTAGCTACAAAAATGACTACCAACTAACTACCAAAAATGACCAACCACTAGCTAACCAAAATGAGGCCCCAAGCCTTCTTATTTATACAATTTGAGGACCCAACAGTCCTCCTAAAAGTTAGGGACTTGGCTGCCCAAGACTTGGAGTTAACAGCAGTCCAACTTGACTTGCTTGGCTGCCCTTGAGCTGATTGATTCGGTGGCCCTTGAACTCCGAGCTGATGGTGGAGAATTCGAGGTAAGGGCCCATAAATGAGGGGGACACCTTCCTACAAATCCTCTAGCTTGTTCTCCACGAATTTGGCTGCCAAGTGCTCATTAAGACCTTCAATTTTGTCTCCAAGTTGACCAACAAGGCTACACAAAGCACCCATTAGACTTGTTGGCATAATGACTAACCAAATTCACTCTATTAACATAAAAATAATCAAAACATGCAATAAACAAATGAGAATGGTGGACTAAGTCAAATTAGGAGGTCGAATGAGCCCAAATAATTGTACATTTTTGGGGCTCATCAGTTTGCAAAGCGAGAATGAAGGTTCTTAAAGGGCAATTGAGCAAGGCATTAAAACGGAGGAAAAGGCCCGATCCACTTCAGATTTTGGCCGAAGCCTCCTTGAAGGAGCATGGTTCTCAATGATACACCCCCAGCTCAAAATTTAGAAAATTTGGAGCAATTTTGGTCAATTTTGAATTTTTTTTGCTAAAAACAGGTTTTTGCCCTCAACGCGTAGCGCGCCGCGTGCTACCCTGAAGATGGGGAGGTCCATTTCAAAAAAACTCTGCATTTTTGGATTTTTCATGACAAATTACACTTGCGCAGCCACTGCCAAGACATTTCATTGAGGTTTGGGCCCCCAAAAGGTCAAAAAACAAGCAAAAAATGACCTTCTGCCACTTTTTGGACACACAGGAAGCAGTCTTGGGAGATTGCATTTTTGGAGGGGAAAATGGCCACCAAATTGCAAAATTTCACTTGGGCTGGAGATTAGACATCCAGAACTTTCCAACAAGCCCACCTGAGCCTCATTTGGATGTCGAGAAGTGCCCCAAAAGTGGGCTCAATGGCGCGCTACGCATTGAGAAATGGCGCGCTACGCATCAGGGAAATTTGCGAGTTTTTCATCTACAGCTCAGGAATTCGCCCAGCTTTGACCAGTTTTGACTTTTGGTGGGATTTTTCACCCTCCTTGATGTAATTAATGTAATTTTATGTTGACATGACACTTTTTTACCTATTCTAGAAGATTCATTCATAAAATAGCAAAAAAATAATGAATGAATTGGTTTCCTAACTTATAGAGGCAAGTTGTTTTGATTGCCTAGATTGTAGTGCTCAGTTTAGAATTGGTTGAAACAACTCCTAGGATGATGAGATCGACCCCTAGAGGCAAGGGAATGTGTTAGCTTGCCTATATTATGTATTTTCTTAGTCATTTTCATGGTTGGACTCTGGAGGGATAAGCTTAGACTGTATTACACTTTGTATCTCTGCAATTTTGGCAAAGGAAAGACCAGGGTTTTGCAGCACTATTTGGGATTCCTGTGGTTATTTGTGTTGATGGTGTGTTTCTCTCATGTACTTGTAAGTTTTTTATGTGTATCATTTTCTTACTATTCTCTTCTGCAAATTAAGTAAATGAAGTGTTAAGGTAGAATTCATGGTTTCTATGCTCCGCCTTTAAGTTTGCTTAATATCAATGTTTTCATCTGTTTAAGGAGAACTCTCGTTGGTTTCTTGCTCTCCTTAGCTCCTCACCGGTCATATCCATCCATTCACTTATTTCAAAGGCATCAAGACAATCTCCTACCTTGCCCCAAAAAGACCTCTGCAAAAACTGTCTCATCCCTGCACCCAAAATTGCCGTGCTCAGTTTTCCAACAAAACCCTAGAAATTTAAAATCAAACTTTTCCTATCAATTTACTAGCCTAAAATCAATGTTCTTTATTGGTCATCTCAGCCATTTGAAGACCTTTTACCAAGATAGACCCGCAGAGAGCCCTCTCCTGTCCCCGTAGGTCTAGCTACGAGGCTAAGTGGTTTGATGTTGCCTTGGATTTTGTCTTTTTCAGCCTGAGGCCAAATTCAAGCGCTAACAACCTCTTTCCAGAGTTTTCCATCCTCTGAATCCACTGCTTCATTCACAGTTCTGGGATCATTATCAGTAACAGACAAAGAAAAATTTGAACTGAAAGCAGATGGACTATACCTTTCTGGCTTCCTTCTTTCTCAAACTGATCTTCTCACAGCCGGAGTTTTTGGCTCTTCATCTTCTGATTCCTCCTCTGCTGCAGAGTCTGATTCTTCCTCCTTTGGCTCAAATTCTATCTTCTTAGGTTCCTTTGGTTGGACTTCATGTTGAATAACATCTTTTACCTCTCTGAAAAACACATCTCGGCTGTACACAACCTTCTGTGTGACTGGGTTCCAAAACTTATAACCCTTTAAACCATCCTTATACCCAATAAAGATGCACTTTTCAGATTTACTATCCAACTTGGTTCGTTTCTCCTTTAGAACATGTACATATGCATCACATCCAAATACCCTTAGATGTGAAAGAGAGGGTTTCTTACCAGTCCATACTTCTTGTGGAGTCTTATCCTCCAACGCTGATGAAGGTGATCTGTTGATCAGGTAACATGCAGTATCCACCGCCTCTGCCCATAATTCCTGTCCTAACCCGACACCACTAAGCATGCTTCTTGCGCTTTCCATCAACGTCTTGTTCATTCTTTCTGCGACTCCATTTTGCTGAGGTGTATATGGAGTAGTCTTCTGCCGTGCTATACCACACTTCTTACAAAATTCTTCAAATTCCTTGCTGCAAAATTCTCCACCGTTATCTGTCCTCAACACCTTTATCTTCTTCTCTGTCTAATTTTCCACTAGAGCCTTAAATTCTTTAAACCTGTCAAAGACTTCAGATTTCTTCTTAAGAAAATATATCCATGTATTCCTTGAGAAGTCATCTATGAATGATACATAGTACACAGAATTACCCAGTGATGGAACCTTCACAGGTCCAAACACATCACTGTGCACAAGCTCTAATATCTGTTTCATCCTCTTACCACCAGAGGGGAAACTCACCCGATTTTGCTTCCTATATACACAATTTTCACAGAAATCAAAATCCAGAGAGCTATTATTCATACCTTCTACCATACCTTTACCATGAAGTATTCGAAGGCCCTTCTCTCCAATATGTCCAAGCCTTTGATGCCACAACATGGTCTTCTCTCCAGAGACCACTAGATTCTCTACTCCATTTTTAGGAACCATAGAACTATTGCACCCATCAACAACAGTGCTACCTTGCATCTTGTACAGAGTTCCACTCCGAACTCCCCGCATTAATATAAGTGCTCCTCGAACCATCTTGCAGGTATCTTTCTCGAACACCGTCTTTACACCTGCATCATGCAACTTGCTTACAGAAATCAGATTTCTGGCCAATGCAGGAATATGTAGAACACCCGGAAGTGTTCTAACCCTTCCACCTTGCAACTTCAACTTTACTTTTCCCCGACCAATGATTCTAGCCTTCCTATCATCTCCTAAGAAGACATCACCACCATCGTATTTCTCATACTCGCAGAACCACTCTCTATGGGGAGTGAAGTGAAAGGATTCACCTGAGTCAATCAACCATGCCTCATGATCTACATGTGTACTTGAAGAAGCCAAGTACACATCCCCACCTTCATCTGAGGTGGTTTTTGCCTCTGCAGAAGGAGCATCATCAGATCCCTTTCCTTTATCAGGAGATTTAGATTTACAATCCCTTCTGAAGTGCCCTTCCTTTCCGCATTTCTAGCACACCACCTTTGTAGGTTTTCCTGGAGATTTAGATCTCCCTCTAGATTTAGATCTCCCTCTAGATTTAGATCTCCCACTCGATGACTTATTTTTGTTTCTGTTCTGGGACCGTCCTCGTACAGACAAGGCATCACCATTCTGGTTGTCCATATTTTTCCGTCTCATCTCCTCCATCAGCAAGGCTGAGACTATTTCATCAAACTGCAAAGCAGTTGCATTGCTACCTATTGCAATAACCAGACTATCCCACGAATCTGGTAGAGAACACAACAGACTGATGCACTTATCTTCATCTAAAATGTTAATATCAACAGATAATAACTGACTTACCACAGTATTAAACGCATTCAGATGCTCTGTCACTGAGTCTCCATCTTTCATCCTCAGGTTATACAGATTTTTCCGCAGGAACAGTTTATTCACTAGAGACTTAGATTGGTACAAAGTCCCTAACTTGACCCACAAAGCCTTTGCCGTAGCTTCCCCTGATACATTCAGCAATACTGAATCCGAGACACACAATTGTATTGTGCTCTTTTCCTTCTGATCCAACTTCTTCCATTCTTCATTGGTCACTCCCGATGGTTTAGTACCCGGATCTACCGCGATCCACTGATATTTATCCACCAACAGATCCTCCATCTTGAGTTTCCACAACTCAAAATTCTGACCATTGAACTTCTCAATCTCTATCTTTCAACTGCTCGCCATCTTCTTTCACCACCAGAATCGATCTCGCAGATCTCCCACTGAACAGGGTCTACCACAGGCCCGAGCGAAACCCCTCAGCAACAAAGGCGTCCCCTTGAAGCCAAAACAACTCTGATACTAAATGTAGGTTTTAACCCCGTACAGAAATTACCTGCATACGAATTCTTAAACAAAGAAAATAAACAATGCGAGAGCATAACCCATAAAACACATATGCACAGAGATTTTTCCCTGGATCCCAAAATCGGGACTACCAGCTTGATTTTTCATTATGTTCCTTTCAATGTTACAATACATATTTATACATGCTGAAGCATCCAATACCATGGACCGAAAACCATCGCGTCCAAAAAAAACATGTGCGAAAATCATGCACAAAACCATAGGTGGGTCCGCCCAACCTAACATATGGTCCAAAACCAAAGTGGGGTTACGGGTGCCCTTCAAACCCCCTATTAACTACGTGGAAAGAATATAACACAACCCAACAGGACATGTGGTTCATGCATTATTTCCTTCGTTGGGAAGTACGACAAGGAGAATAGGAATTGTTTGTCTCTTAGGGAAAGTATGCCAATGAGATACTAAATAAGTTACAGATGGAGAGAAACAAACCCATGGACACTCTTCTAGAAGGTAGTTGGAGAAAATAGGATGCCACTTTAAATGAGGAAGTGGAGGCTACCATTTATAGGAAACTTGTGGGTTCACTTATGTATTTGGTGAACACATGAACAAACATGTGTTATGCAGTTAACCAACTTAGTCAAGCAATGGTTAATCCAACAAAACTGTATTGGAAGGCAACAAAGCATGTGTTGAGATACCTTAGAAACACCACTTAGTTTGGTCTTTGGTACATACAGATAGAGGGAGTGAAGCTACAAGGCTTCACAGATGAAGATTGGGCGGGGAGTCCATCAGACAGGAAGAGCACATCAAGAGGAATTTTCAGTGTTGGGTCAACAACGGTTTCTTGGTACAATAGGAAGAAGATATCTATGGCAGTCATCTTAGCAGAAGCAGAGTACATGGATGCAAGTCAAGCAACATGTGATGAGATATGGATGAGAAAGATTCGTGTTGGGTTATTTGGTTAGATGATGGATCCTATTGTGATAACCAGAGTTGTATCAAACTCTTTGAGAATCCTGTATTTCATGATTGATCCAAGCATATCGACATCCGATATCACCATCTTTGAGATTGTGTGAAAAGGAAGATTATGTTGTTGGAGTAAATTCATACAAAGGAATAAGATGTATATAGTCAAAGGAAAAATTTTAGTTCCGTAGAGGCAGGATAGGGGTATCAGATAATCCCCTTCTTGCTGAGAGGGAGTGTTGAAAATACAGCAAGAAAATCTAGTTTTGACTTTCCCTTGGTCAAACTAGATCAAAATTCAAATTTCAATTTCAATAAAATACTTGGAGGTAGTTAACTGAGGTGACATGGAACTTGTCACTTATTTAACTTAGTTAATTAGATAAGGGGACACTTGAGTTTAATTTAGTATGATTGATTGCTAATTTCTAGCAATCTATTTCATTGAATTTGAGTTATTGTGAGTTAAAGTAGTTCTAACTATTAGAGAACTAGTGGAGGGTACAGTAGTGGGGTGTGTGATCCAGGTGGATATTGGTGGCCACCCGCTAATTCCACTTGGATCCCCTCTAGTGATTCTTTCAGTTTTTTCAGTTTCCTTAATTATAGCACAGTTTACTATTTTTAGCAGTTTTTCGGGTCCTAAACTTCCGGAGCCGTTTTGAGGCCCTAAACGACATTTTTTGGGAAATCTACCACCAATGGTTTATTTTTGTCTAAAAATCATCTTTTTCGTCGTAGTCCTCAGAGAGATCTTTCCAACGGGCTATCATGTGCGTCAAACGGAGATAGTACGACCAATTCGCGACCCCGGGAAGTTGATGTACCAACTTACCCAAAAACGGGGCCCACAATTTGGCGTTTCGTCTTCTAGGGTTAGGTTTTGGAATGTGAAGGGTTTTCCATTGTTTCTCAATAATAAATAGGCCTTCGAGCCTCATTGTAACACAGTTCAGAGGCATGTAGCCACACATCTCTTCTCAGAGATAAGCTACCATCGCCCTAGCTGGTTTATTTCCATTTCTGGTTGTAAGCATATTTCAGTATTTTCCATTAATGAAATGAAGTATTATTTCCGCTGCATCTTTGTGTATATGGTTATCTCGGTAATTTGTTGCGTTCCTATTTAAGTCTGGATCAGTGGTATCAGAGCGGTTTGCTTTTTCTCTATTTTTCTTTGCATGTCCCCAACGAGGTCGGGATATAAGGAGTTAGGGCTTGAGCTGGTCGAACCTTTGCAAGACCAGCCTCACAAATCCCAATGGCCTCCCATGGCAGATGAGAAGAAATACGAGGGAGTAGGAGATCCTATCAAAATCTTGCTCGAAGAAGCCCTCGAGCGACAACGGAATGCGATGATGGACAACTTTGCCCAAATCCTTCAGCGGCTACCCAAAAGTGACGCATCGGCTTCTAGCAGCTACTCTGGAAACGCCACACCCTTTAAGGTAGAAGTTAATTTTGAAATCCCCATATTCGAGGGTCAGATAGATGCAGATGCCATAGATAAATGGTTAAATCTGATAGAGGGTTATTTTTCTGTTCATGAATTTTCGAGTCGGGAAAAGATTGTTTTCGCTCTTCTCAAAGCAGCCCCCCACGTCAAGGACTGGTGGGAAACCTACAGCGAGCAGAAGGATGAAACTACATGCTCGCTATTTTCAGCTGCACCCACCTGGAATTCATTCCAAGATGCCATTAAGGAGCAATACTACCCTGTTGGAAGCTATGAGGACGAATACATAAAGTGGACCATGCTGCGGCAGGGAAGGGATCAAGATGTGCCAGATTTCACCAATCTTTTCCATACCCTTCGCACGAAGTTGGGTATCAAGGATTCGAAGCAGCATTTGATACTCAAATACCACGGCTGCCTACACAAGTACATCCAGGAAGAAATGGAATTCTTGAACATCTCATCGCTCGGCATAGCATACCGATATGCCGTCAAGATCGAGCAGAAGTTTAAACAAAAGAACCAAGACTTTGGATCTGTGAATCCAGAGCAAGGGAAAGGTGCCCCTAAACCACAGAACAAGGGACAAAGCCAAGGCGGGGCAGCCCAAGACAACCCGCCAAAGCTACAAGCAAAGAACAGTGCTGCAAAGCCGAAAAAGGACACAGGAAAATGGTGTGAGTTCCATAAGAGCTCCACTCACAACACAAGTGAGTGTCAGGCCAAGCAGTCACTGGTGGTTGAACTAAAGGTTTCAGAATCAGATGCATGTTCCGAATCTGAGTCAGAACCCGACAAGGGGAATGATAAAGGGAAGCAGATCATTGATGCAGATCCCAATGCCACTGTTGCTATTGCCAAGATCCAGAAAAATGAACCCGAAGATCCAGAGGAGGAGGAGCATCTCTTCCACTCCCAGATGTGGGTAAGGGGCTCCCTACTACAGTTCATTGTCGATAGAGGGAGCCAA
Source organism: Pinus tabuliformis (assembly GCA_031772625.1). NCBI lineage: Eukaryota > Viridiplantae > Streptophyta > Pinopsida > Pinales > Pinaceae > Pinus > Pinus tabuliformis. The sequence continues at coordinate 2,065,952,754 of CM062816.1, forward strand.
AAGAACCTCATTTCGGTAGAGGTCGTGAAGCGGTTGGGCTTACCGACCACAGCACATCCAAAACCGTACACCATCGGGTGGTTGCACCAAGGACGGGATCTTCGCGTGAGCCAACAGTGTCGCCTTCCATACAACATCAAGCCATTCACAGATGAGGTATTGTGTGACATTGCTCCGCTTGAAGTTTGTGATGTATTATTAGGACAACCATACTTGTGGAAGCGACATGTTGTGTATGAATCAAGGCCCTGTGCTGTTATTATTACATTGGGAAATCAGTTGTACAGGATACCAGAGGTAGCACCGCCCGCTGCCATCTCTTTAATTACTGCAAAACGATGCAGTAAGATCATTTCCAAAACTGGAAAATTTGTTTTCCTGATGATACACCCTCAAGGAAAGAAGAAGACGGTGGCCACAACCTCCAGACAGAGCCCCTCTGCGCGACAACTACAAATGGACAAGGTCGTGGAGGAGTACGAGGACATCTTCACCTCCCCCGTAGGGGTTCCTCTACACTGTCAAGTCAAGCACTCCATCGATCTGACCCCAGGTGCGCCCCTACCCAATGGACCAATTTATCGACGCTCCATTCTGGAGAACGATGAAATCAAGAGGTAGATTTAGGAGCTTCTGCAGAAAGGCCACATCCGTCCGAGTTCATCTCCTTGTGGGAGCCCTTATGTGTTGGTACAGAAGAAGGATGGGACTTGGAGGCTCTGTATTGACTATCAGGTGCTGAACAAGATCACTATCCGTAATAGGTACCCGATTGCATGGATTGATGACCTCCTGGACCAAATAAAGGGGGCAAAATATTTTAGCAAGATTGATCTGAAGTCAAGATATCACCAGGTACCAATCGAACCCTCTGATGTGTGGAAGACTGCCTTCAAATCCAAAGAGGGCCTTTTCGAATGGTTGGTTATGCCTTTCGGGTTGACGAATGCTCCTGCAACCTTCATGAGGCTAATGGATGACATCTTGCGGCCATTCACCAACTCATTTATAGTGGTATACTTGGATGACATTCTGATCTTCAACCAAAGTTGGGAAGAGCACCTCCACCACATCCGACAGGTTCTCCAAACACTATGGCAACACAAGCTATGTGCCAATTTGGAGAAATGCACTTTTGGCATGACCTAGGTTCAGTATTTGGGATACATTATTAATGAACAGGCGGTGCATGTGGATCCAGCCAAGATCAAAGTCATTTGGGATTGGCCATCTCCAACCACTCTGACAGAGCTCCGCAACTTTCTAGGTCTTGCCAACTTCTACCGCAGGTTCGTGTTGGGGGTTTGTCATATCACTTGGCCTTTGAGTCAAGTCACCAAGGGAGGGGCGAAGGCAAAATTCTTTTGGTCTGAATCTCAATAGAAGGCATTCATAGAGTTGAAATATCGCCTCTGCACAGCGCCAGTGCTCGCTTTACCAGATTTACAACAACCATTTGAGGTCGAGAAAGATGCCTCTGACTATGCTATTGGGGCAGTCCTTACTCAACACGGGCATCCAGTGGCATATCACAGTGAAACACTTTCAGACACAGTCCAGAAGTATCCCACTTATGATAAAGAGATGTATTCCATTGTGTAGGCCTGTTGACAATGGAAGCATTACATTTTCGGGAAGGAAACTGTCATCCACGCAGACCACCGACCCCTGCAGTTCATATAGACCCAAGGGAAATTGCAGAATGATCGCCATCAGAAGTGGTCCACATACCTGCAACAGTTCCATTTGAATATCAAGTATAAGGAGGGAAACACTAATAATGTTGCAGATTGCTTCAGTCGACCACCAATCATGGCGTTAACCACCGTCCTCAACTCTTGTGGGCACGAGACTTCTGATTGGTCACTGCTCTACAAAAGCGACCCGGAATTCAACCACACATACCAGAACCTATTGGAGGGTCAGCATGTTCCAGATTTTCACCTCCAGGATGGCCTGTTTTTCCACCTGGGTCACCTTTGTGTTCCTTCAAGCGAGCGTGCCAAGATGATTTGGGAAGCACACTACAGTCGGGCTGTTGGACATTTTGGGATCGAAAAAACGGTGGCGGTACTGCAGAAATATTTCTATTGGCCAAATCTTCGACAGGATGTTAGGAAGTACATCAGGTCATGCACTGCCTGCGCCATTGCTAAACCGACCATCAAGAAGCAAGGCCTCTATACCCTGCTGCCTACCCCTAGTCGGCCTTGGGAATCCATCTCCATGGATTACATGTCAGGCCTTTGTTGTGGGGAAAAATGCCTATGCAGGACGATCCTATCCACCTAAGGTGTGACAGTGCCTTAGCAACAAACGAGTACAGCTATACTGGTTTCTTCCTTTATGAAGTGAAAGAAGAGAGATCAATAGACTTACCGGTGTCTTCCGTTTGTCCCTCGATCCAGTCTCTCTCCTCTTTGGGTGTTCATAGCTACTTGCCTTCTTGCTTATCCAAATTCAACTTCCTGCAAGATCACAAGAGAACAGCTACTTGCGACAAGAGAACAACTACTTGCGACAAGAGAAGAACACTACACAAAGACAGATATCCGCATTCATAACTAGTTTAGGATTAGAAATAAACCAAATACACTAATACATTCATACATCAAGAATACATCAGAATATAGGAGAAACCAAGATAGCTTTATTAATGAATAACAAGGTTCAGGAAGAGATACAACCCAGAGGGCTCCAATCCAGCATCTCCTTCCCAGCAAATGGAATTCCTCTCTTTTCCCCCTTCAAAGCATTAAGCACCCAATGATTCCGGTTTCAAACCAACAACAATTCTTTGCAATAACAAAATTCCAGCCTCTAGATCTCATGGAGGAGAGATCCATATATAGATGTTTGGAGAGAGGATGAGTCAGCTTGAGATCTGACTAGTGTCCTCTCCCTCTGTCAGTTCTTGAGTCCACTTGGAGGTTCTTGCTTCCACTTGGAGATTTGGAACCTCTTACTCATCACCAGTCGAATTCCCTGAGGCAAGTGTCATTTTGGAAGCTTCCTGGGTTTTGACACCTTGAGAAATGAGCCTGCCACTTGTCCACTCTCGTTCAGCGCAGGTAGCCTTTGTTCCAGTTGACATTCAATGCAGGTAGCCAGTGTTGGATTTGACATTCAGCGCAAACAGCTAGTGTAGCCACTGAAATGATCCTGAATTGACTTGTTTTGAGCAGTTTCAGGTGGAGAACTTCTGTGAATTGCTGTGGTTTGTTAGCCTTGTTCCTCTAGGGGTAGGAACAACATGTTTAGGGACTTTGGATCCCTTAGATTATGGACATTTCATGCTCAATGCTTTAAGGCACAAAAATGTCTATAACAGTTGCCCCTAAAGTATAAGGCTGTTTATCGAGTGAAATGCTTTATCAGGGGGATCCGAAGTTCATCCAATGCTGGGAGGAGACCTGTAATAAGATACAATACAATACATTATTTTTCATACTGCTTTCATGATCTAGCTGAGGCGGGAATTCCCATGCTCAGCTTTATAAATTCATTTTTCTGTACATAGAACAGACAATCGTCTGATGGTAGACTGATAATTTTGATGAAATTATCATCCTTTGAGTAGGATGATTATCTGCTGCAATGATGTACATGTCAATGTCTTTATCTTTCCTGAATATATATCGCAGCCCGGATGGATGAAACTAGATCCGGGGTCTTCAAACTCGTTCGATCTTCACTCTAAGTACAAGTCGATCCATGTGAGAAATGTTCTGAAGTCGAACATGGAAAGACATCGCTTGATTACCGGTCAATGATGTAAACCGTTAACAAGCGCGAGAGGAATCACCGATAATGATAATGACCCTCAAGGTACTGCAGTACAATTCACGTGGTGTGAATAAAGGACTTGGCGTCGAACACCACGCAAAATCTTTCGGTCGAAGGTCATTGATGTATACCTGTCGCCGGAAGTGAGAAACTTGCCATTGTGGCATGCAAGCTTCAAAGTACTGAAGGGGTTGTTCCTAGACCAACTTCTTGGATAATGAGCTGATGTCGACAAGAAGCGATCCGTCACAGGAGGGCCTTAATGAATCCCACATCAGTGACACGGAACAGAGCTAATGATTTTAATGGAGGTGAAAACGATCTGTGACATATGATTCAGGGTGGCGGTCATGAAAGGATGAAGGATAATGTATGGCAGTGGATGGGACACGGTTGACTTTTCTGAACGACTTCTCTTGAACATATGGCGACACTGATACGATGGATCGGTAGCATTACCCCAAATATGGATGGTATGGCGAGACCATGGATGTGACCGGTGAATGAAACAACCCAACCCGATTGTGGTACGGAGGAAAAGTGTCATGTTCAAGAGCGACCTGCTACCATCAAAGTTTTCTTTAGTTTCTCCCAATTTTTCCCCAGTCATTGCTGACCAGTACCTCTTTATTTTTGTCAAGCTTGAGGAGGATAACATATGCTTGTTCTATAACCTGCCCTTCGGGCAAGCCCATCGCTATGTTTTAACGAGCCTAGCGATAGTGAAACTCGCTCTCGTCTAAAGACAAGTTTGTCGCTATTTAATGATTTTAACGAGTCTAACGACAAGGATAACTTGGTCCTTTTCATTTTTAGAGAATCTGAAAAGGTACATAAAGTTAACTCCAAAAGTCCTTTTTCGTCATCTAATCCCTTAAGTCCGAAAAAGTATAAAACAATACAGAAGGGATGAGTTTTCGATAGTTTTAACGAGCCGAATAAAACAAGCGCTCGATCTTTTTGTGCAATAATCCCTCAGGTCCAAAAAGATTAAAATCTAGAGGAGGGATAGCTCTTCCTGTCGCTTTAACGAGCTGGAAGGCCAAAACTCGGCCACCTTTTCATATTTTACGAGTCAGTTGAAAAGAGCTTAAAGAAGACTCGTCTTTTGAGGAACGAGTGATAAACAGGGTTAGCAGCTGATTCCAGGTACAGGTTGGAATTTTCCAATCACGGCAGTGTCACAAGGATGGCTAGGTGAAATCACTCTTCGCAGCTGTTCCTCAAAATGGGTAAACAATCATATGGAGGTGAACGATCGGCCAAATGAAAAGTGGAGGTGACGGTGCAAACACGACCAAGGCTTTAATGGCTGATGATATTACATTCACAGTGGTTATTTACCGGGTAGTTCATTTTTTAACGAGCTTAAATGCGAATTGAAACACTTGCTCGATCTTATGTTTATTTTTTAACGAGCATGAACTATGCGCTAAAACTGCTCGGATCTTGCGTTTATTTTTTAACGAGCATGAAATTTATGCTAAAACTGGTCGAATACCCAGTCATATGATAAGAGTGTCTCATCAAGATTCTATTTTTTATGGAGCTTCATCTCACTAAGCTTTGCTCCGCATCCTTTCTTTATGCAAGTTAGGAAACGGCTAACCTAAAAAACAGATAAATAACCGCTCTTTGCTTGCACTCCAAAAGGTTTGCATGCCCCCAGGTATAGAGTATGATTTCAAGGTTACCCCTACTTCATTTCCGTCAAAAATTTCGTTTCACCGAGAGAGGCCTACCTCTTTCAGGTTACCCAAAGATTGTCTCGTTAATCTTTCAAACAAAACACTTCCTCAGCAATGTCTACCAAAATAGACAAAGGTGAGCGACGGGTCCCGTCCTCTCACATAACTTTGACAAAAGAATATTATTCTAGAATAACCCTCTTCCTAGATGGACGGGGTACAGACTAGTCATATTCTCTCGCGGAAAACTACTTTATACCCAAAGTTTCCCTGCCGAAGCAGACCAGGACGCATGCCCCCTAGGTTCCAGTCATATCCTCCCGGATTACTCGCGCTCATCAGGAGGATGGACCATGGGTTGAGACACTTCTTGCGTGAATAGACCATTTAGGGATGGTACATGACTATTTGCGATGCGTGATCCGGGAAATGAAAGTTGGTCCACGAGCTTGACCACTCTTCCTTCATGCAGAAAACACATTACTCTAAAGAGTGAGGAGACGATGGCTCCCATGCAATATATATAGTCTCGTCCAAGGAGTAGGTTATAATCCAAGGGTCCTTGAATGACCATCGCGTTCATTTGAACGGTCTTCCCTTTCAATGTTATGGGCACATTGGGGAGGATCCCTAAAGGTCGACTGGTTCCTTTATCAAAGCCTGATAGATTTCTCATTTCAGGCAAAAGCGCTGGCGAACCAAGCGCTTTCCAAGCAATAGAGGAAATGATACTCACAGATGCCCCCTCATCAATGATAGTGCCAGCCATTACCATTCTGTATATTTGAACGATAATTCTGAATGGTATACTTGTTGGCAACCGGGGTCTGCCTAGTTGGTTCCAGTCAAAGGACACAACCAGGTTGCTTGGTGGTGGAACCGAATAGACGACCGGATATCGCTCTGACTAACTCCCTTCCTGCGATAAAGGAATGGGGGCATTGCCCCTTGTTCATCAGAGTCAGTGTTGATGAAGAGAATTTGGACGGTGTCGTCTTTATTCTCCTCTGTGATGGTATCATCCGAAGATAGAGCCTCTGAAGGCAAAACCGGGTCAACTGCCGTATCAACCTGTTGAATTTCATCAGGCATGGATCCAGACGATTCATATTCAATGATAGGTGCTTCCACTGACCACCTGGGCGGGCCAGCCGGGTTCTCAACTAGTGAAGGACTTGGCAGGAGTTTTTGATATCCAGTAGGAAGTTGCGCTCGTAAAATCGGGCGATCTTCCAGAACTCTTTTAGCCTCGTCTAAGAAGGGACAACGGTGGATGGCGTGATTGCCTTCACACAGTTTGTAGGGAAATCTAGATTTCCCTCTCTCTCCTGGGACTTCACTTTCACTGGTCGACGGTGAGCAGTCAACATGGCTATCAGAGGTTGATGCTACCGAATTGTGCAAACGGGGAGACCAGTCCCTTAGTATTCGAGGGATACAGGGACAATCTCTGTGGAAATGGTCTCCCTTGCATATGACACATGGAGATTTAGGCCTGGTCAGTGCTGTGTGTGGATTTTTTTCTGACGACACTTGTTTGCCCCCAGTCGCCTTTGGCTCCTTCTTCTTCTTCTCTTTCTTCTTCTTTTCCTTCTTCTCCTTAGGAACCTGGTTTTTTGTTTTACCAGTTCCGTCAAGCGAAGAGGAAGGAGGAGAGGAAGAGTTAGATGAAGTAGAAGGCTGGTTGGCAATTCTTGTCTGGTCTAACTGTCGACTCGACTGTTCAGGAATGGTGGTGTTCTGAACGACATTGGTTGAAAAGAGACAGACTGGCAGGCCAATTGTCAGTCCTGGAAGCGACAATGTGGCCATGTGGGGCGCACCAACATCTCCCCAAGAGGAGAAGGGACTAGGATTTCCACCAAGGGGAATTCCTTGGTTGGTGTGCTCCATCTTTCAACCTAAAGATCAACGCATGAATTAAAGGGTGATTATTCCATTTAAAATAAATTTTTAACGACGCTTAGACACAACTTGATTTTTCAGTTTTAAAGAGTCGAGAAAAAGTTAAAGATGACTCTAGTCTCCTTCGATGTTTTAACGAGCCCGAAGTGACAAATGCTCGGATGGACTTTTTCTGTTATAGAGTCTGAAAAAGGCCAAAAGGAACTGCTCTGGAGTTCTAGGCAGAGGGTGTGCCAAAATTTTCGCAAAACCGCAGAATACTTTTTAGGGTACGGGCGGTCGATCTTCCTGAATGCTGTGTTCAGTGCATTGCGATCAGTAGGGCGGCCGACACGGCTTCCTAAGGATAAAGGTTTTATGCCTATAGGGTTCTCCCAATATATACGTGATGGTACGTGGGAGCACAATCCGTACTGGCACTATCGTCCCTCAGGAGGAATCACCCACCATCCACGAGATCGACAGTCACCAGGCTTAACGACGCCGGAACACGTCTCTAGCCTAGACCTCTATGTTGTGCGTTATGTTGCAAAGCGTTGTTAGGTTCATTCAATTTATTTTAGGTTGATCTTTTTAAAGTTTGCCTTTCAAGGTTCACCACGAGATGTATGATACAAATTCCTAAATGCAGTCTAAAGATGATAAGCAAGCTTTATATCTTTTCAACTTTGAAAATCCTAGCTACTAAGGGAAAAGAAAGACACCATCTTTTCTCAAAGAGCAATCAACACACTCTAATGCACTTTTCCTAAATCCAACATGCAAACTATCAAACGCAAATGCACAATGCAGGTGTTTGTTTTCCGCTTTCTTAGTATTGATGCCTACAAAGAAAGCTTTTTGTACAACTTTGAATTTGATTTTAAATGATCAATACAAACAAGTTTACTTTTTCGAAATCAGAGAGGGTAGAAGAGATTACACATTTAACGATTTTCGAAATAAAGACTCGTTTTGACACTTAAAAGAGACAAATTCAAACCAATAAGCAAAAGTAAATGTATAATCAATCTGCAAACAGCCAATGAACTCTCTTCTAAGATCACAATCAATAGATCTGAATCAAAGGCTACAGGATGACTATTTCACTCATGCAAAGGAAAACTGTAAATGATGCCACAAACACATAAAAACAATCACAGTCTTTTTGTACAAAAGGAGGCGGAATCTAAGCAGAGAAAAGGAGTTATCAGACTAGTACCTATGCTGGTTACAGGCTGCAAAAATCAGAGATCAAAACAAGGCAAAACAAAGCAGAGAACCCCAGCTGCTCAAGGGAAAATTGGTTCAGCGCAACCTCAACACAGGGGTTTTGAAATTCAGTGCAGGTAACCTTCACGGGACCTGCGTTGAAATGCAGAATCCCTTCACTGGGTCTGCTTTGAAGGAGAAACTCTCGTTTCCCTCAGGTTCTGGGTCACAGATTGCTCTTTAATTCACTGTTTTAGGCCAAATAAAAGCAACAAGCAAGGTGTAATCAAAGGGATGCTTTGAAGGGCTACTAAGATCTATCACAAGGATCATCAAATCATTTGTGAGTCCATTGTTCAGATCATAGGCAAGTCCAGAAATTGGATCAAAGTAGCAACTTTCTACTTTGCATCCGGGAAAGATGCAGTTCGATTGTTGCTGTCAAGTCTATGATGCAAACAATGATAGGAACACAAATAAAATGAATAAACAAATGTCCCCAGCGGAGTCGCCAATTTGTTGTGGGGAAAAATGCCTATGAGGACGATCCTATCCACCTAAGGTGTGACAGTGCCTTAGCAACAAACGAGTACAGCTATACTGGTTTCTTCCTTTATGAAGTGAAAGAAGAGAGATCAATAGACTTTCCGGTGTCTTCCGTTTGTCCCTCAATCCAGTCTCTCTTCTCTTTGGGTGTTCACATCTACTTGCCTTCTTGCTTATCCAACTTCAACTTCCTGCAAGATCACAAGAGAACAACTACTTGCGACAAGAGAACAACTACTTGCGACAAGAGAAGAACACTACACAAAGACAGATATCCACATTCATAACTAGTTTAGGATTAGAAATAAACCAAATACACTAATACATTCATACATCAAGAATACATCAGAATATAGGAGAAACCAAGATAGCTTTATTGATGAATAACAAGGTTCAGGAAGAGATACAACCCAGAGGGCTCCAATCCAGCATCTCCTTCCCAGCAAATGGAATTCCTCTCTTTTCCCCCTTCAAAGCATTAAGCACCCAATGATTCCGGTTTCAAACCAACAATAATTCTTTGCAATAACAAAATTCCAGCCTCTAGATCTCATGGAGGAGAGATCCATATATAGATGTTTGGAGAGAGGATGAGTCAGCTTGAGATCTGACTAGTGTCCTCTCCCTCTATCAGTTCTTGAGTCCACTTGGAGGTTCTTGCTTCCACTTGGAGATTTGGAACCTCTTACTCATCACTAGTCGAATTCCCTGAGGCAAGTGTCATTTTGGAAGCTTCCTGGGTTTTGACACCTTGAGAAATGAGCCTGCCACTTGTCCACTCTCGTTCAACGCAGGTAGCCAGTGTTGGCTTTGACATTCAGCGCAAACAGCTAGTGTAGCCACTGAAATGATCCTGAATTGACTTGTTTTGAGCAGTTTTAGGTGGAGAACTTCTGTGAATTGCTGTGGTTTGTTAGCCTTGTTCCTCTAGGGGTAGGAACAACATGTTTAGGGACTTTGGATCCCTTAGATTATGGACATTTCATGCTCAATGCTGTAAGGAACAAAAATGTCTATAACAGCCTTCCTTCCACTAAGCATGGAAATGACTGTGTTTTTGTGGTCGTCGACAGGTTCTCAAAGATGGCCATTATGGCGGCCTGCAAGAAGAATATCACCGCAGAAGCCACTGCTAAACTATTCTTTGAATGAGTGTGGGTACACTTTGGGATCCCACAGTCTATCATCTCAGATCGGGATAGCAGGTTCCTCGGTACATTTTGGTCCAGTCTCTGGTCGATGCTGGACACCAAACTCACTAAGTCCACAGCCTTCCATCCTCAAACTGATGGCCAGACAGAGGTTGTCAACATGATGATCGTACACATTTTGCACATGTACAACTCAAAGCATCCACACACATGGGACGAGAGCCTCCCTTATGTTCAGCATAGCTACAACCGGGCTCTCCACAGCTCGACTGGCCATAGCCCTTTTCAAGTGGGCTTGGGATTCCAGCCACTATGTCCCATCGATGTGGCCATGCCATTTGCAGCTACTCATGTAGATTCTGCTCATGTCCAGTCCGAAACAGATAAGGCAAACAACTTCATTGAGCACATCCAACATATTCACCAGCAGGTCCATGACATTATGGAGAAATCAAATGCTAAGTACAAGCAACGACATGATCAACATCGGGTGCCACACAAGTTTCAGGTGGGTGACAAAGTCTGGTTACATTTGTGTTACACTAAAATTTGTCACCATGATTATTTACAGTCAGTATGGCTCCATCAATAACCATACTGTCCTCCTTGGCAAGTCTTATACCTCTGCTCCTCATGTCAAACTCCAAAAAAGAGAGAAAGTCTTTAAAAATCAATATAACTCTGGTTACACACTTTCTCCTACTTTTACCTGCGTGCCCGCACCTCGAGTACATAATACCTGCGTACTTGTACGCTCTGTCTGTAAAGGGGTGGATGCATACCCCTGTAAAATTCAAAAGGCGCAAGTTTTACTTCAAAAAACTTACTTGTGGTCGATTCTAGAGCATTCTAGAAGATGGTTTGACATGGATTGAGCACCTCCAGATGGTTCATGCATCCCAATGAAAGAGGAACTTATCCCATGAAGAGGGGAGCTATCCCTTTGAAAGAGGGGCTTATCCCATTGATGGTGGACCTGTTTAACTTCCTCCAAAGCATTATAAATACAGGCATTGGGCCAGAGGGAGGGGAGGTTGAAAGCTGAAGATTCCTAAGGGTAGATGCTGCTAAAATTAGGATTCCCTTATAGAGCTTGAGAGGAGAGATCCCATTCCTTTCTTAGCTTCATTTGAAAGTGGGTGAGCTGATCAAAGTAGAGGAGAACTCTTGCTGGACCCTGGGAGGGACCTGCACAACACCAAGGCACTGGTTGTAAGGTTTCTCTTGTTTCCAATTAATACAATTAAGTTCATTTTTCTCAACAAGTTGTTATATATAATTTGTTTCATAAAATCCTTGGTCTTTATGATGAATATGTTTTATCATATGAGTTATTCAGGTGCTATGTAATCGTTTGCTTGTTAGTGAATGCAGGCTTCAAGGAGAAGGAGCTCATCTGGATCGAAGAGGCTTGGCTGCTACAAACAGCGTTGGACTAAAGGTAAGCCTTAAACACCTGGTTGCTTTTATTTTAAATGCATATTTAGGGAAAGATAGTGCTTGATTGTTTTGTTTGTCACTAGAAAAGCCTTGTTTTCTAGGGAGGTCGGTTTTGTCCACAAAATTGACTCTTTCCGCATGACAAAATGGCGACCATACTGGGGAATCCATGGATTTGATTGATTTCTCTTTTGATTGATACTTTGATTTGAGAAACGTTGATTTCTTTCTAGTTTTTGACTGATTGACTGTGAATTTGGGTGGAATAGCTTAGGATTGAGTTAGTTTTTTATTTTTCTTATTTTTGAGAGCAGTACGCACCCTCTGCGTTAAGCACAGTGCGTACCTGTACGCACTTCTGCTTTGTACACAAAGCGTGGCCGCACCTGTGCAAACAGGCTGCCTGCGTACCCTGTCAAAACTTTAGAAACTTTCAATTTTTTCCTTTTTACCTATTAGATTTTGTTTATAGTTTATTTATTGCTGCCCAGATCCACTGGTTACCTGTCAGAAGTTCTCATCTAAGCTTGTTTCATTAGCATCAAGGGTTTTAGTGAAGTTCATAGAAATTTTAGCCCTAGGTTTGATTTTTGTATTGGTCTTGTAGTGACTCTGGCTTTAGAAGTTGTAAAAACCTTGGATATCCCTGGTCTTTTCAGTCTTCTTAGGAGTTAGACCATTCGTAAAATCCACCTCTGTATGAGAAACCTACCGTTGTGTTGTCTCTTTGCGGAATTTTGAGAAGGCTTGTTTGTTAAGTTGTGAATTTCATTCTTAAGAAAAAGAACAAGAGCTTTTATTTTTGTTTTTGACTGATTTATGATTCTGCATGAATTAGTCCTTGGTTGAATTGTAACCGAGTAAAACAACCTGGAATTATATTTTGTAGGCTTTTGCCTCATTAGATTTGCTTTTTAGGTAAATTTCTCTTAGATTTTCATAGATTTTAAAATTGATTTTTGTTAAGTAGTTTTACATGCTTTGTTAAAATAGGAAAAATACAAAATCTCTTTTGAAGAAAGTTTGTTTTAGTAGCGTTTGAAGTCTTTGAAAAGAGAAAGGAAGTTTTCGTGAAATAATTAGTGGTCTTGTGTTGTGTGCTTTGGAAAAGATAAAGAGATTTTTTCTTTGATTTTCATTGCCAAGAAAGTTGTCTTTATAAATTTTGCATTCTCTAACTCTCTTAGCTAGGGAATTCATTGAAAAGGAAAGATTGTTTTGTTTCATCCTAGGTGCATATTTTTAGTGGATTTGAGTCGAGTCTACACATCATAAGTTTCATCTCCGCTACCTTTTGTCCTAAAGAAAAGCCATAAAAAATTAACGCTTAAAGTAAAATTAACTTAGTAACTTTTTATTTACTAGGGCTCTGATACACCAACATAGATCAGGTTAGGAGAGTAATTAACTCTCCAAGACAGTAAAAACAAACAAGTAGCTTATCTTGCAGTAGGATAAATCCAATAGTTACATTTATGCTCTGGGAAAGCTCCTCTTAAAGGAGAAGCACGAGATCGTGTCCGAACCAGTGAGGGAATCAATCCTCCTTCATTGGGAACGACGCCAGATATGCACGTACTACAAACGGTAAACCTCGGATAAACCATTGTCGAGGAGCCTGGGGTCACTTGTCGGTAAACCTTGGATTATTATCAAGGAGCTGGCAAGGGGATTGAGCTTGTTACTCTGCCCTTGCGTGTGTATCGGATCGTAGACTAATCCCCCAGGTATATTTGTTGCTGTTGGTGACCTTAGTGACTATTATCTTTAGGATTCTTCCTAAGGTGACGGTGGAGGGAAGATCCCAATGTACCTGGAGCAGATGTCGACTAGACTCACTTGGATTTTCTGGGGGGTTCACTTCACTCGAGACGGTTAAAGTGGAGGAACTTGGTCCAGTCTATTCATTAAGCAGGTTGCTGGGGTAACTGTTCCACCCGCCATTTCTGTACTAAATTCTGCGATGTTGGATTTCATCACCAACTAGTGTTTTCGGTCCGGAAAGTTACTGTTTGTGTGTGGTTTGACGCCCTAGATTCTTTAGGTGTGTGATTCCAATTTGTTTGGTTCTTTAGAGACTTTAGGTGGTTTTCTTTGAGATTTTACTTTGTTTGTGTGTGCATTAGTTAAAAGTTTTTAGCTGTGTCTGAATTACCAAGACAGTCCAGTAGACTTCGGGGCCAGTCTCCTGAGGTTGTAACCGTGGCTAATTTGTTGAGGAAGTCCCGTAGACTTTGGGGCCAACCTCCTGAAGAAGTCCCGGGCCATTACGAAGGTTTGAAAGTCCTCGTAACTCCTAGTGGCAGTAAAGTAGGGTCACCTGAAGAAGGAGAGTCTTCGTTGGTTTTTCATCCTGACTACCAAACTCTAGAAACAGGTTATAATCCTGAAGCTATTTCGGTTTCCGAACTTGTTGGTAGCTTTCCATCTACTAGTGATATAGGCGAAGAACCTGAGATATCTGAACCTGTTACTCCAACATTGGGGTTTGTCTCTCCAACTTCTAGTGCTCCTGATTCACCTAGGGCAGAAAGAGTAATCACCGAAAATCTTCCTTCTAGTTTGATAGCTATTGAAGAACTTGCTCCGGAAGAAGAAATAGGCATCCCTATCCCTGAAAATCAACCTACTATTGATCTAAGGGAGCGTGAATCAATTTTTTACAGTCCACCTAGAAGTACTACTTGGTATCTTTCTCTAACTAATTATTTGGACAACTCAGGGTTAAGTTTTTCACCACCTCGTGCTCCTTATCCACCTAGGGGTTTTTATACTCCCGTAAATATGTCAGGTCAGTCGTCCATGTTTACTCAATCGCTTGAATCTTTTTTGTACGACGATCCTTCTGTTCCCTCTGGGTATCAGTCACTTTCTGGTACTTTTTTAGGAGCATCTCCTCAACCCATTGAACAAAGAATATTCACTGGAAGCAATGGTGCAAAGCCGTTGAGCATAGAAGACATTCTTATGATGTCAGGTTCTATTCCCAATTCTCAACCTCAAGGTGGCCAGTTACCGCTTGGGGGGCAGCCTCAATTAACGCCTGGGGGGCAACCTCAAGGTACACAATTTGCATCTGGGGGGCAACCTCAAGGACAGTACGTGCCTACGGTACATTACATTCCTCAAGGTCAACCCCAGACTCAATATGTACCCCAAGGTCAACCCCAGTATCCATTTATACCTCAAGGTCAACCCCAGTATCAGTACATGCCTCAAGGGTATCTACCCCAAGGTCAGTACTCAAATCAAGGTTTCCAACCACCCCAAGGTCAATCTTATGTTCAAGGAACGGGAAATGTGCCTTTCAATTATCAATCCTACCCTCAACCCGGTTTTGGATCTCAACATTCTCAACATGTTATGGGTTAGTACCCCGGAATAAACATAGTGTGGGATCTCTCGCAAGTTCAACAGGTGTTGTAGCCAAATGTACAATTGTCATCTCAAACTGGACAACCCTTAGTTTCTGGTTCACCCCAGCAACCAGTCCAGTCTAATATTCAAACTTCTGTACCTTCGGTAGTTTCTCAGTCTGAGCCTATTTTGCCTCGTACTCCATCTCAAACGACTGTTGCAACTGCCGCAACATCTGTTCAATCTACCCCACCTACTTCTGGAGTATCGACAACTCCGGTTTCTACTGTTCCTGTATCTACTCCTCAGACATCTTTACCATCGTCTGGATCCACGATTTAAACTACGGTTCAGATGCCTGTAGGACAACCTGGTTTAAGTACGGTTGTCACAAGTCAAACAAAATTCACTTATCAACCGTACCAGGGACAGTACCAATTCGGTCCTGCTGTCCAGCAGCCAGTTTACCAATATCAACCGTATCCTGGGTACACTTATTAACAACCACAGCAACCCCAGTACGGTCGGGTTAATCCTAGTTTTCCAGGAGGATACAATATCCTGAACATGATTCCTATTCCTAGTTATCCTGGATATCCTCCTCCTGGGGCTGGTCCCATGACCCAGAGTTTTAGGGATCCTAATCGGCAGCTACCGTTTATCGCAACTTTGGATTTACCAGACTTGTCGCGCCTAACGAACGATCCAATTAATTATCTTCCGTTTTGGCCGCCAATGCCGAATAAGTTGCCCAGTGATATTCCCAAGTTTGAAGGTAAATCTGGAGAGGACCCGTCGAATCATGTGATGACTTACCACCTCTGGTGTGCCTATAATTCCATCTCGGATGATTCGATCCGCTTACGTCTTTTCCAGCGCACTCTCATTGGTCTTGCAGCCAAGTGGTACATTGAGTTACCACGGGCCTCTTTTTATAATTTTAGCCAATTAGCTACCTCGTTTTTAACTCATTTTCAGTTGCCGGTTAGATATGATAATGGCACGGAGTTACTAACTTCATTAAAGCAATCGACGTCCACTTATATTTCCGATCATATTCATGATTGGAGACGTCGAAGGCGGTTAGTGAAAGTTTTTATCCCGGACCAGATCTTAGCTGAATGGTTTGTTAAATCATTGTTACCGAAGATTACTGAAGACGTAGCTAAGGCCGGAGTAGTTACTGAGGAGCAAGTGATTGCTCAAGCACAGTACCTTGACTTAGTTTATACTCAGTCAGGTACGTTACACGAAAAGATCCCCGATCTTCCCAAGTCAAATCAAATCGCTGCAGCTCCTTCGGGATCTCATGCCGCTGATGGTATGATTGGTTCGGTTAGCACTAAAAGTAAGAAGAAGTCTTCCAAGAATTCTTCTCCTATCATAACCTTGCCTGATTCCCCGACAGGAGATTCTTCCGCTGAACTCTCCGCCGATATTCACGCTGTAGAGTCATCTACGACTAAATCAAAATCCGGTGGGACGAAGAAAGGGAAGAAGAAGAATAAAGCAGACAAAACTCCAAAGGAGAAAACTAAAAAGGTGGAATCCAATGAAGAAAAGCGAAAACCTCGTTATCCGTGTCTTATTTGTGAATAGGAACACTTTACAAGAGACTGCCCTCATCGAGCAGAGGTTGCGAAGATCGTCAAAGGTTCCCAAATTCCTGCTGTCTTGAAGGATCCATTTCCAAAAGATAGCCAAATGATAGGTTCTTCCTCGAGTGCCAATGAAGAACCCATTTTGATGATGTCCCATGTAAGGATTGCGACTCGATCGCAAGATTATGGTAGTAAAAGTCCCATTGATGGCAAAGAAGCAGAATCTTCTCATTCTAATCCATCAACCTCAGCTCCCGGTTCCGATCCACTACAGATCGAGAAACCTAACCCAGACTTAGTAATCAAACCGCCCGCCAAGGGTGTACTTCGAAGGTCAGCTTTCAATCCACATGCGAGAGCGGCTCAGAATTATAACATTGTTGAGGACTTAGCTATTTCACCCTCGGTAATGTTGGCTTTGGAAGTGCTGCAATCATGCCCAAAACAACGCAAATTACTCTTGTCGGCTATAGGAGCTGTTGATGTTCAGGACCCGAACCTAATAATCTTTGATCTAGAAAATAGTACACCGCGTTTGCCTCATCAAATGGCTTTCCAGATCCCAGTGATAGTCAACAACAGGCCTATTCATCGGACTGTAATTGATGAGGGAGCTTCAACGTGTATTATGTCGATACAGTGTTGGAGATCACTTGGTTCTCCTTCACTAAATCAATCCCCGACAATTCTTAAGGCCTTTGATGGCCGTGGGTTTCATCTTTTTGGCATTCTCCAGGATTTGCCTATAGGGGTTGAAGGAAAAACCGTTAGTCTAGATGTGGAGGTGGTTGATGCCCCTCTAGACTACAACCTTCTCTTGGGTCAAATTTGGTCTTACGCTATGACAGCGGTTGTTTCATCGGTCTTCCGAGTAATAAAGTTCCCACATAATGGAAAGATCGTAACAATAGACCAGCTGGCTTACTTTTCATCCGACCCAGCCTCTTCAGAGAGTATTTAGCATGTCGGTAAAACGACTATCCCATATAAGGATGTTGGAGTAGGATTAGTTAAAGATGCCGGTTTACTGGGAACTTTTCCTTTTCCTTCGCTCAATGCATCATCTTCATTTGCAACCATTCATATGATTACATCAGACACTATTTATTATGACGATCCTTGGATCGTTCCTTCTAAATCTAAAATAGACTCATTTGGTAATTTTATGCCTTTGAGTCCATATGAAATTGCCTATGAAGCCGTGCAGTCTTTTACCAACCCGTGTTCAACCAAAATCGACCTAATGAATGTGGTCCGTGAGGAATCACTTTTCACATCAACCTCGGAGTTAATAGCGTTTCCCGAAGTTGTGTCATCTGACGAGCAACTTCGTGAAGTCCTGTGTATAGATGATTTACCATGGGACGATCTCCATCATAGATCTTCATTTTTACCCGAGGATGATCGTTTTGAAAATGATTTCTCATCAATTTTTATAGCTGAATATGTCAAGCAAGCTCGGAATCCCATGAAACATCTTGATTCAGAGTTAAATTTGGGAAACATTTCTCAAACTATTCCCATTGTCATTTCGGTTAAGCCTGAATTATTGAAAACATTCATATAGGTGCCTCGTGTACAGATGACAAAATTCAGACATACAAGGCCCTATTTCAAGAATTCCGTGACGTGTTTGCCTGGTCCTATGAGGAAATGCCAGGAATTGATCCCGCGATTGTTGTTCATGGGATCAAGACTTATCTGGATGCTAAACCCGTCCGGCAACATTTGCGTCAGATTCACCCACGAAAAGCTACTGCAATTAAAGCAGAAGTTGAGAAACTGTTGAAAGCAGGTTTCATTTATCTGACCCCGTTAACGGATTGGGTATCGAATATTGTTCTGGTTAATAAAAAACAAGGAACAATAAGAATATGCATCAACTATAGGGACATTAATCGAGCTTGTCCAAAGGATAACTACCCAACACCCTATATCGATCAAATCATTGATGATTGTGCCGGCAACGAAATATTTTCCTTTATGGACGGTTTTTCCAGTTACAATAAAATCAATATTCTGCCTGCCGATCAACCAAAAACGATTGCTAGGATTTTTAGTTTCGAAAGCCAGCATTCACATCGATCCCTCGAAGGTAGAAGCTATCATCAAATTGCCTCCTCCTTCGAGTCTTCGCCAACTCCAAAGTTTGCAGGGGAAAGCAAACTTTTACGACGATTCATTCCTAACTACGCCGAGGTTACAAAGGGTTTTACACGGTTGTTGAAACAGAACGCTCAATTCTCTTGGGATGAGATAGCTCAGAAATCTTTTGATGCACTCAAACACGCGTTGACCCATGCACCGTTGTTGCATCCTCCCAACTACAACCAGGATTACTTTTTGTACCTCATCGCCTCCCATTCCACCATTGGAATGGTCTTAGTTCAGGAAGATGAATTCGGAATGGAACATGTGATATATTACCTTAGTCGGACGTTAAATCCCACTGAGCTAAAATACCCACATGTGGAGAAATTGGCATTGGCAGCCGTTCAAGCTGTCCAACGTTTTCGTCACTACATTTTACTTCGTAAAACTACAGTCATTTCGGATTGCAACCCTATGGTCTACATTTTGACCAAACAATTGCTAGGGGGCAAGTACTCTAAATGGATTGTTATCCTGCAGGAGTTCGACTTGGAGTTTGAGAAATCTAAGTCTAAGAAATCTTTAGTTTTTGCAGAGTTAATGTGTGACTCCCCGCGTGCTGATACGGAAACTGTGGCAGAGGAGCCCATTGCGGACGAATCTTTGTTTCTAATCAGCACTTTAGATCCGTGGTACGGGGATATCATCGTCTATCTCCAGACCCAATCCTTTCAGCCCGAAGTTTCAAAGTCGGAACATCGGAAAATTCGATTCCAGTCCCAACAATACAAAATTATTGGAGATACTCTTTATCACCGTGGGGCAGACTCTATTTTTCGACGTTGCTTAACTCACGAAGAGGCTGAAAGGGTTCTAAATGACTGTCACTATGGAGCGTGTGGCGGTCATATGTCTGGGTATGCCACAGCCCAAAAGATATTGCGCGCTGGCTACTTCTGGCCGTCCTTATTTAAAGATTGTATTATTGCGGTCTGAAAATGCCACAACTGTCAAGTGTTTGATCGAAAGATGTGCACTCCTCCTGCTCCTCTCCACCCTATAATTGCCGTAGGTCCTTTTTCCAAATGGGGTATCGATTTTATTACATGTAACCCTCACTCGGCCGGGGGGCATGCGTATATCATCCTTGCGGTAGATTATTTTACTAAGTGGGCCGAGGCAATGCCTACATTCGAGGCAGACGACAAGACAGCTGCAATTTTCATGTTCAATCATATAATTGCTAGGTTTGGTGTCCCACAAGCGATAATCACTGACCATGGGTGCCATTTTCGAAATGTTATGATGACAGAACTTACAGGCCAGCTTGGTTTGCGTCACGATAGTTCAACTCCTTATTATCCACAAGCGAATGGTCTGGTTGAGTCCATCAACAAAGTTTTAGTTATCATGATCCGACGAATCATTGGTATTCATCGGTCGAATTGGCACAACATGTTATTTTCAGCGCTTTGGGCGTACCGAACCTCAGTGAAAACATCAACAGGGTTCACTCCTTTCCAACTAGTTTATGGTTTGGAAGCTGTTCTACCCATTGAATGCGAAATCCCGTCACTGCAAATGGCCATCGAGTTACTTCCAGCTACTTCCGAAGAGGAAAAGCGTTTATTATACTTAGCTCAATTAGATGAGAATCGACGTGATGCTGCATTGGCGATCGAGACTCATGCAAAATGTATGAAAGCTCAGTATGATCGAAATGTGACCCCTCGAAATTTTTTGGAAGGAGACCTAGTGTTATTATATGATCAAGCTAATGATAAATTAGGTGCTAGAAAATTCGTTCCTATGTGGCATGGGCCCTATATTGTCAAGCGAAAGCTAGCAAAAGGGGCCTATGAGCTGGTAGACTTTGACGGGGACTCTTTGGGTAAACCCAGAAATGGACTTTACCTAAAGAGGTATTATGCTTAAAAGATGGGTATGGAGATTTTTAGTTAGGTTAGTTTTTCTTTCTAGCTGGTGTGTTTGTTAGTTTAGACAGTGTGCTTAGCCTAGAGAGTGTGTTTTTTCGTCATTATTCTGGCTTATCTTGGTTTTACTCTTGATGATGCAGATGTCGATGCCTCTCCAAACATACATTGGTTTCGCTGATGGTGCTTGTCGTAGTACACAGAAGATCTCTTCCGCAGCTTGGGTTATCTATTCGCCCTCTGACGAGTTAGTATCTATGCATGGGGTGAGCCTCGGTCAAACAACAAACAACATTGCTGAATACAGTGCAGTGATTGAGTTATTGTCTGAATCTATTTCATTTGGGATTTGGAGTTTGATAGTGAGGTTAGATTCTGAACTCGTTGTATTACAACTTAATAGAGTGTATGCCATTAGAAATCCAGTGTTATTAAGGTTATTTTTGAGAGTGCGTCTCTTGGAACGTGAGTTTGATTACATTGAATATCAGCATATTCCAAGGTCTTTAAATACATTAGCAGATGCAATTGCTTCTCGAATGTTAAATAGACATTTGCAATAATCATACATGTAAATTTAAAACCATTCCATAACATGATTTACAAGATAAGCCAGTAATAATGATATATAGATATAGATATAGATATAGATATAGATATAGATATATATATATATATATATATATATATATATATATATATATATATATATAGGAGTGTGTCAAAAAATACATCGTCTTCGATCATAGGTTGAAAAACACCTTATGATCGGCAAAAATGATAAGTACAAAAAACCAAAATGTCACATGTCTCTACAAAACAACCATCCAATCACTGGTGATGATCTCTATATGACACCACTGCACGGGCCACCCTACACAAGAACCTCCTAAAAGGTCTTGGGACCCCGACTACATAGCGCTGAAGCCTGATTGGAATATCATCTATGGTAGTCTCCGGTATATCTACTGTAAGACGCTCTAGGTCACTTTCCAACTCAGCCAAAGTCTCTGTGGCCTCGTCCTGTGGGGCCGGTGCCGCTGCAACTGGTATTCTCCTCTCGTAAGGCTGGAGATTGGCTGGACGTCGTGGGCCTACATCTGCATTTTGAAAATTATTACTATCAGTTTTGAGACGATATAAAAACAAACAAAAATAATAGATAGTTTGAAAAACTTGTGAAAAATGAAGTTACCTGTATCATCCCATTGTTCTCCCGGTGGAAGAACCATGTCCAGATCTCCATGAAAATCAACTCTGGCATAAGGAAAATCCTGTATAGAAAAGACCTGGTCCTCTAACCAGTGAAAGTACTCCGGAGTAAATCAGACAACCTCCGTTCCCTCATCAGGATGACGGGCCATAACCGTAACCCATCGCATCAATTTGGGCTCTCGAGGAAGCCCGACTCCAACAGTGAGCTGATGTGGGATCAGCATCGGAACCCTCTCTAAGCCAAAACTCACAACTAAAGGCCCATAACCAAAGGTCTTTAGCTTTCCATTTTTGGCTCTAGTCAGTTGGCCTTTTACATTGGCCAACAAAGCATCACACCAGTTGAAAATGGTACCTCGATAACAATCAATCGCCATCCGCATCTGGGATCCAGTGGTAATGTGTAAAGCGGCAGCCCCGCAAAGTCTGGTAACTGTAAAGGCAATCACCATAAGTTCAGGACGGGATATAGTTTTGATCTCTATCCCCTTCTCCTGAGTCTGAGTGTTACACCACTCTAGTCAGAGACTAGCGATAGACTGGCCACCTGGCCTAGTCCCGAACAGAGTCAAGTGTTCGCCTCTCTTGAGCAAACCAGTGAGAAAGTAGATATCTGCCAGCTCCATCTCAAGCTGGTGTGCTCCAATATAAAAACACTGGTCCTGAATGTTCCATCTTTCTACCAGCCACTCTAGAAAGCACACTTGGGCCCTCATGCCAGGTATGGCCCAATATTTATAAAGGCCGCATGACTTTAAAGCATCAATTGACGGTTGATGATTAATGGCGGCCAAATCAACATATTCGTGCTCTCTCTCACGCCAATCAAGCATGGTGAACAATCTACATGCCAAAAAACATCCATTAGATTCCATAACATCAAAAAATTTTGGTCCATTTTGGAGAATTTGGGGTTTAAAAACTCGTTGTGCGGGGTACGCACCCCGCCTTTAGGAACAGAGCGTGGGTACGCAGGGTCCCTGAAGGCAAGGTGCGTACTCCCGACATTTTTCCAACTGAGAAAATGTTGGGGTACGCGTGTCCCTAGTGTGGTGCCTGCGTACCCCGAGAGGCGGTCTTTGAAACCCCAAAACCTCCAAAAAATGAAATCTGGGGCCTAAAAAGAATTCTAAACGGATGAAATTGAAGAGGAGGATGTTGTAAATTACCTGGAAGAGATGGAGTTCGGTTTCGACGGTCGAATTCTCCGTAATGTCCACGGGAAGTTTCTTGCCAAAAGCCCTTTTTCTCTCCTCAACAGTAAAATGGTAAAAATGAATTGGTAAAAGCCCTTTTTATAGGTTTTTTGGGTAAATAAATGGTAAATTTGTTTATTTTTCACCATGAAAAGGTATTTTTCAAAGTATTTTTATCTATCTTCAACAGGTATGAGTAACGTGTTGGTTTTTGTGCAGGATAAAAGGATTTTCAGGGAAAATTGTCATTTTTTACAAACAAAAACATCAGAGTCATCTTTAAGCCCTTTTCTAACTCCTAAAACATGAAAAGATTGCCGAGCGTTTCTTTTACACTCGTTAAAATGGAATTAAAAGACGGTCCTCTTACAGCCCTTTTCTGACCGTAAAAACATGAAAAGATCGCCGGATTTTTGTCGTTTCAAATTCGATATTGGAAATAAAACGACGTGTCCTTGATCACTTTTTAATTTTCAGATCAGAGACACTAATCATGAAAGTACTCCTTGGTCGTAAAGATCAAGCGGTTCTATAAAGTATTATTTTATACTTTTTCGGGCTTGGAAGACACAAATTTACGAAAAAGGTCAACCCTGGAGTCTTCTTAAGTTTTTCAGACTCTCTAAAATTGAAAAACACCGAGTTTCTCCTATACTGGACTCGTTAAAATTTCACAGTAAAGGACCTGTTCGATTACAAACAGGAACGGACCACTCCTTCTTAGGGTTCGAATCTAAACTAAGTTGGACTCATCCGAAGGATGAGCTTATAATCAAGCAAATGTTATCCTCCTCAAGCTTGTAAAAAATAAAGAGGTACTTGCCAGAAATGGTGGGGGAAAAGAGAGAAAAATGAGCCTATTTGTTATCCTTTGTCTCGGAAAAACCTTATCACCACTCTTGAACACGACATTTTTCATTCACCTGGGTTGGAAAATCCTTTGCCTAACAGTTGATCAAACCACATTGAAAGTCTTCAGCCGGTTTCTGGGTATTAACTTTGGGTCAATTGTCACCAAGCCATCTGTTGTGTCGTTATGTGTTCAAGAGGTCACTGCAAATAAACCATTCATCTGCAAAATATCTGTCATCCATCTCGACCATCCCTGAGTCAGTCCTTAGAGCTACATTTCCTCAACTTGATTTATGATTTCGTGTTGTGGGCTTGCCTGCAACGGATCTGTTTCTATCGACATCAGCACATTATCTAGAAAGATGATCTAGGAATCATCAGTACCTTGAAATCTGCATGCCTCAATGGCAGGTTTCTCGCCTTTGACGACAGGTTACATCAATGACCTTCGATCAAGGGATTCTGTGACATGTTCGACATCAACACATTCATTCACATCTCACGGATTGTACTGGGTACTTTGAGAACCATTAACATCACTGGTGGTCTCTCTCACACTTGTTAACCGTTTACATCATTAACTGGTAATCAAGTGGTTTCTACCATGTTCGACATCAACTCATTTATTCGCATGGATAGAATCGTACTATTTTGGGAAGCAAAAATGAAGACCTTGGATCTAGTTTCCGCCATCCAGGCTGCGAGGAGTTTTGTATTCATTATATAGTAGACTAATTATAAACAGATGGCTGCGTCCATACTGTGTCTACATATGTCTATGATTATGATGTACTGCAAAATCATTCCTATATCAGAGCAGTAAGTTTGTTAGTTAAGTTTTTTATCTGAGTATGGGAATGCCTACCTCAGCGATGATATGATCTCATATATGTATTTGTGTTGAATATTTGCAGGTTCTGACTGGGCTCTCCACAAGATAATCCTCGAAATGATAAAGTGCTTCACCCTTCCTAGATGATATAAAACCCTAATCTACTACAGACCTCGCACTTTAGGGGGCAATCTGTTACACTAAAATTTGTCACCATGACTATTTGCAGTCAGTATGGCTCCATCAATAACCATACTGTCCTCCTTGGTAAGTCTTATACCTCTGCTCCTCATGTCAAACTCCAAAAAAGAGAGAAAGCCTTTAAAAATCAGTATAACTCTGGTTACGCACTTTCTCCTACTTTTACCTGCGTGCCCGCACCTCGAGTACATAATACCTGCGTACTTGTACGCTCTGTCTGTAAAGGGGTGGGTGCGTACCCCTGTAAAAGTCAAAAGGCGCAAGTTTTACTTCAAAAAAATTACTTGTGGTCGATTCTAGAGCATTCTAGAAGATGGTTTGACGTGGATTGAGCGCCTCCAGATGGTTCATGCATCCCAATGAAAGAGGAACTTATCCCATGAAGAGGGGAGCTATCCCTTTGAAAGAGGGGCTTATCCCATTGATGGTGGACCTGTTTAACTTCCTCCAAAGCATTATAAATACAAGCATTGGGCCAGAGGGAGGGGAGGTTGAAAGCTGAAGATTCCTAAGGGTAGATGCTTCTGAAATTAGGACTCCCTTATAGAGGTTGAGATGAGAGATCCCATTCCTTTCTTAGCTTCATTTGGAAGTGGGTGAGCTGATCAAAGTAGAGGAGAACTCTTGCTGGACCCTGGGAGGGACCTGCACAACACCAAGGCACTGGTTGTAAGGTTTCTCTTGTTTCCAATTAATACAATTAAGTTCATTTTTCTCAACAAGTTGTTATATATAATTTGTTTCATAAACTCCTTGGTCTTTATGATGAATATGTTTTATTATATGAGTTATTCAAGTGCTATGTAATCGTTTGCTTGTAGTGAATGCAGGCTTCAAGGAGAAGGAGCTCATCTGGATCGAAGAGGCTTGGCTGCTACAAACAACGTTGGACTAAAGGTAAGCCTTAAACACCTACATATTTAGGGAAAGATAGTGCTTGATTGTTTTGTTTGTCACTAGAAAAGCCTTGTTTTCTAGGGAGGTCAGTTTTGTCCACAAAATTGACTCTTTCCGCATGACAATTTGCAAATGGGACGCCTTACCGGAGCCTATCGGAAACTCAGACCACTTCGATATGGCCCTTACACCATTACCAAGGCTGTGGGAGACAATGCATTTGAGCTCAGCATTCCCCCATTCCTTGGCTTGCACCCGGTGTTCAATGTTGACCGCCTTCGGCCATACTTTCCACCATTACTAGACACGTCCGACATTGTAGAACAACTCACACCCACAGAGTTAAATCCAACTTGCATGGAACAAGCTGCAACTGATCGGATCATGGACACACAGATCAAGCACACTCGCCAACAGAATATCCAACTGTATCGAGTTGTCAAAGCAAGACAACTCCTTCACCAGGGCAAGTGGCTCACCAAGGACCAAGTGTAGCAGAAGTTCCCTCATCTCATGGAGGAACTCAACGCAATGGGGACCATTGCTTCCTAAGGGGGGAGGAATGATCGAGGTGGATATTGGTGGCCACCCGATAATTCCACTTGGATCCCCTCTAGTGCTTCTTTCAGTTTTTTCAGTTTCCTTAATTATAGCACAGTTTACTATTTTTAGCAATTTTTCGGCTCCTAAACTTCCGGAGTCGTTTTGAGGCCCTAAACGACGTTTTTTGGGAAATCTACCGCCAGTGATTTTTTTGTCTAAAAATTGTCTTTTTCGTCGTAGTCCTCGGAGAGATCTTTCCAACGGGCTATCATGTGCGTCAAACGGAGATAGTACGACCAATTCGCGACCCCGGGAAGTTGATGTACCAACTTACCCAAAAACAGGGCCCACAATTTGGCGTTTCATCTTCTAGGGTTAGGTTTTGGAATGTGAAGGGTTTTCCATTGTTTCTCAATAATAAATAGGCCTTCGAGCCTCATTGTAACACATTTCAGAGGCATGTAGCCACACATCTCTTCTCAGAGATAAGCTACCATCGCCCTAGCTAGTTTATTTCCATTTCTGGTTGTAAGCATATTTCAATATTTTCCATTAATGAAATGAAATATTAATTCCGCTGCATCTTTGTGTATATGGTTATCTCGGTAATTTGTTGCGTTCCTATTTAGGTCTGGATCAGTGTGTACTGCTGAATTTTCACGACATTGGGTCTAGGTTAGAGTCTTAAAATCATTGACGCTAACAAAAAAAGAATCTCAACCATAAACTACTTTTCACGACGGAAATATAAAGCATTAAATCATATATGCACAAATATACACACTTTTTAACAAAATTGCATGATATTGTACAATCACCAATCCGAATAATACAACAGTCTATGGTATACAAGACATAATGAAAAATTTCGCTGTAGCTTCTATGTTGTATCTTTTCCTATCGGTCCTTCGCTTATGTTCTTCTCACTAGAAGTGCCTTAGTCCATCAAGGCCACTACACATTGAGACTCCAGGAGGGTTGTGTTGGGTTACTGATTTGTCATCATTTTCACTTTACTTTGTCATTCATTAAGCCATTATTTCCAACGATCCATTGCACCATTTCACTCAGGTGCCACCATTTTTACCATAATTCTTCAAAATGTGTCTCCATATGTCTAAGTGGTTAATTAACATCATTTTCCTTTATTTTTAATGAATTAAGAAGAATTTTGCATGGTTTTACTAATGACATTTTAGCAAGTTTAGTTGCTGCAAATTTGTCAAGTTTCGGTAGCTACCTCCATGGTTGAGGTAGTAGCACCACTCTATAATGAAATATGACACTTGGAATTGGTTTCTAGAAGCTTCAATATGGATTTGTAGTGGTCAAATTCCACCCAGATTGCACGTGTGGACCTCCAGGCAAAGATCAAAGGAAAATCGTTGCAGTTTTGGCAAGTCAACTTCAAACATGGTTTTTGAGCAAATGAAAGTGAATGTCGAAAAAACAAACATGGGTTTTGTTCATTACAGACCCAATTAAGTTTTCCATGAACTATTATCCTGAATTCGTTACCATTTGGGAGATATTTCAAGTTCTTTGGAGCCCTATTTTTCAGGTTGCGTGAGAAAACATTGCACCTATGTGTCAATAAACACCCAGTCAATAAAATAGAGGTTGGAATGGACTGTGCTTCATCAAATTTGTGGAAACCAGGTGTCCATTTAGTTCTGATCTTTACCCATATGAATCTCCATGAAGTTACATTGTAATCACTATATAAACACTCCATTGAAACAAGGGGGGGGGGGGGGTGTAATTTTGAGGTGACTATCACATTTTAAAAACTCTATTTTTCGTTCCTTTTTAATGAAGAAGTACATTGAAGACTTGATGCATAGTTAACTGTTCGTTGAAGCTTGAGACCGCCTGTTTGTGGAGGGACCCTGCAAGCAGTGAGGGTTTTTAACTTGTAGATTTTCTTTTTTGTTGTTATTTGCTGTAACATTTTCATGCATGTTCATTTCATAATTCATAGGTTTTTTTTCTTATCTTAGTTTGATCTTAGATTAGATAGCAGCAATGGTATTTTTTTATTAGAAAATAAGTAGCAAAG
This sequence comes from Pinus tabuliformis, assembly GCA_031772625.1. Lineage (NCBI taxonomy): Eukaryota > Viridiplantae > Streptophyta > Pinopsida > Pinales > Pinaceae > Pinus > Pinus tabuliformis. The sequence goes on from CM062816.1 coordinate 2,065,981,239, forward strand.
TTCTCTATTAGTTGTTTTTGAATAATCAAATAGAATTATTAATCCTAGCCATTTATAGTTTTGATATTTAGTATGTTAGCTTTACAACTCTCTTTTATAGTTTTTGCAATTGATTTGAATAATCAAAATACTAGTGATTTCTTTTTTATTTCTTTGGAATTTCATTAGAAAAACATTTCAACTTCATAGCATAAGATGTTTCTCTCTATAGATTTGGGTATATAGGTTGCTTTCAGATATACCACCTACCACCTCCACTATATCACCTTCAATCACCTACTACCTACCACCCCTTCAATCACCTACCATCCCCACTATATCACGTGGTGCAATAAGAGCCACACATCCACATCCTGAATTCCTATTTTTGCAGGTAGAAGAAGAGGTGACAAAGGAGGTAGAAGAAATCACTGAAGATGATGATAATGTGGAAGATCCTTTTGGCTTTCCCATTGAATAAACTGATATCAATGTTCATATGAAGAACATCCCTCCATCCATACTTCCTAACTTCAAAGGTATGAGATCAGAAGACGTGGAAACCTTTCTTTTTGAATTTGGAATAATTTTTAGATCTTATGGTTACTTATTACACATTCAAAAATTGAATTTATTTTTGGCAACATTGAAGGATAGAGCTCTTAGATAGTTCATGACTTTAGGAACAAATTCTATAAGGACATGGGATGATATGAAAAGAGTATTTTTGGGAAAATATAAAAATTATTGCATACACCATGACCTTAGAAATCAGATCTTTAAGATGAACCAATAAGAGGATAAAAGTCTAGAAGATTTACTGGAGAGATTTACTTATAATATCAAAAGATCTAAATTGCATAATCTAGGGTCAGGGATGTTAAAAGCTCTCCTACTAAATGCTATAAAGGATGAATGGATTGATCTTCTTAACCTGGTGGAAAAAGGAGATGTCTATCAATTGTCATTTCAAGATATTTGTGAACTATGCAAGAACATATTAATAGGAAAATCAAAGTATGGAAGATCCCCTCAAGATCTAGTTACGACAAGAGTAAGTAAATTGACATCAGGATTGGTAAGTCAAACTGAACTTAACAATTTTTTAGACATTCTTGGTAATTTAAATGAACAAATTGATATGGTAAGAATGCAAAACAAGCAAAAAGTTGAGAATGCTACTTCATTAATGTTTTGCCCTAAATGTAGAAAGAAACATGCTTTGCATGAATGTCCACTTTATAACATTAAAATTTGTGAAATTTTTGCAGGATCACATACTACTAAAGATTGCCCATCATTACCAAGGTTAAAGGAAGTTTACCAGGGAGAAAATCAAACACTAGAACTATTCTGTTATGTAACTCCAAGAATACGATGGAAACCTCATCAACCTAGTATGATGCAAAATATTAATTCCCAATTTCAAGGTTATGCACAACAATTTCAAAGTAATTGGAAAACACCCTTTCCTTGGCAACCTTGGACATCTCAATCCCAACCTCAAAATCAAACTTGGAAATCGTGTCCATCTCAATCCCAACCTCAAAACAATCTTGGAAACACGGTTGGGAAGATATTTAGAGAGGAAATCCATCGTATCCTCAATATTTTCCTCACTATCCTCAATACCAATCTCAATGCTATCCATACCATTCATCTCCAACACAACATCAATTTCACCATCAATCAACCTCAATTCAAACTTTCACATTACTAGCCATACAAACACCACAAAGATCCATTCCTACTCCACTACTTGCACAACCATTTCATATACCCAACAATAAAACACCTCAATCCACTTACAATTTTGAGGTATTGAAAAATGATTCACTTGCTTCCATTGAAGAACAACAACCATAAGAAGAAGATTATGATAAGGTCCAAGAATCATGGATACTTGTCGATAAAGAGAATTTGTTGGAACCTGAGATTGAAAAGCTTCATGCATGCCTATCACCAGATTCTATGAATGAAGATCACATCTCTAAAGACTACATGGCATGATAGCAGGAAACCAAGGAAGACAATATTATATTGAATCTTGGTTCAAGACAGTCATTGGATCCCATTATTCCATTCTTCAGTATCTTTTGACATCATCTCAATCATGACAATTCGTCTCTCATATACTGGTACATATCAAAGATTATATTTCAAACCTACATATGAGTTTATCTATCATCTTATTACACTCATGGTTCCATTGGAAGTATTCATATACTTGAACAATATTTCTTTTTCAAGTAGAGTAGGACATATAAAAAAAAAAGATAAAACAAGAGAAAAATAAGCTTGTTGTGAAAACCAGCTTGCTGGCGTAGTTGGACATGAACTTTGCTTGAAAACCACGCAACTGGCGAGAAAATTTCACAATAAGTTCTGTAATTTTATGATGGTTTCAATATTTTATTATGGTTATTCAAGTATTTTTTGGTTCTATGCTCGAGCTGGTTGATGTGGGATTCCTCAAAACCCACCTTCCAACATATCTTGTCACAATGACCTCAACACCTTATCTGGGATCAATATCAAATATTATTTGGAGTGCCTTGGAACTTGCATACATCAATGGAAAACCTCCTCATTGAAAACAATGAGAATACAAAAATGTCTCTTGATTGTCAGATCTTGCAAGTGACTCGACCTCAACACATTCATTCATCCCTGTCAAGATGCACTTAGGTACCCTGACATTCAGTTACATTATCGGTGAGTTGTCTCGCATTGGTTAACAATTTTCATTAATGATCGATAATCCAATAATTTCTTTCCATGCTTGACTTCGGCACATTCATTCACATGGTAAGAATTATACCATGATTTTTGGTTTTGGATGAAGACTAATGGTTCTATGGAATCAACAACTTGTAGCAGTACATTTTATTGGTTTCTTGTAGCAACATGTTCATCTTGTTTTTCAACAACAACATGATGGCACCACTAAACCACTTTTTCATTCATTCCATATTCAAGAAAAACAATAAAATTGTGCCTATTTCAGTCAATATGCATTATGGTTTCTACTTCAGCATGCAGTACACAATCTAAATCAGCAGTTCAAACTCGGAGAAAATAACTCTCTGCAAAAATTGACATTTTCTGTGACAACTACGGAAAGTTGCAGTTTCTGCAGCTATTGCTGTAACATGCTTTTGCGGTAGCAACTTTTTCCAGAGGTAGTTTTGGCACAAATATTTCAAGAGATTGGATGGAAATAAAAAATTCTGAGTTTCTGGGTTTTCTTAGAATATGGTAAATTAAGTAAGAGGCAGTTAGAATTCCAAAAAAGTGTAATTTTCTAGGAAATTTCAGCGGGGTTTTAAGGCAGATTTTCATTTTTCACCATTGTGGACAAATTAGGCCAGATTTCAATATTTTTTCACAACAATGTCTTTTCTTCATCAAAATGGGATTATGAAGGCATGAGGCATTAAAAAAGGTAAAAATACCCCATTTTTCTTTTGAAGCACTCAATTTGGTCTTAAAATGAGTCCATTTTTCTTTTGAAGCACTCAATTTGGTCTTAAAATGAGTTTGTGGCATATGTTTTTGTGCAATATTAGATGGTATGAAAAGTCACTTCAGAATTTTCCTAAGCCCAAGATTCAAGAATCTATTCACTGGAAGAATTGTTTTATTCCAACATCTACAACTCCTACTTTAGTATTTCAAGTTCTTCAAAAGGTCAACTTGAGGTAAAAACTTGCATAAGTTTTTTTTATTTTATTAAAGATTTAAGAAAATATGATAAATAACCACTTCAATAACCATTCATGCAATCCATCTTCTCCATCATTGACCTAACCCTAAAAGAAAACATTTTTCATCATTGATTTAACCACTCAACCATATTTTTCATCATTTATCTATCCCTCATACCAAATTCATGCTCCATCCACAAGCTTTGTCATAAAAATAAATGTGCAATATATTCAAAAGTCATGATGCAAATATCATGAGTATGAAATCTTGGCATGACAATGATCCATAGTAGAAGTCATCATGAATGTCTTGCAGTCCTTGAGTTTGAAATCTGATATCAATCTACTAGCTTTTGGAAATTTGAATATGATGTGCTTAAGAGCTAGGTTCAAATCAGAATTTGAAGGGTTTGGAGCAAAAGCTAATTGATGATATGTGCTTGTGAAAGAATGAAGGCAATGGTTAGTGGCCATCACTTTTGTGACATATCTTATGCAATATATCTCAATGCCTATCATTATGACACTCTGATCCTACCTTCCCAGATTATATGTTGAAGACAACAAAGGTAAATGAAAGCTGCTCTATTTTCATTCCTCCACTAGGAAAAATATGGAATTAGTTAAGGCATGTACAGTAATTTCAACTCACAAATATTTTAACAACAAAAATGGATCCTCAAAGTGCTTTGGAGTCTGCACAACAATATGTCAGTAAAATGAAGTATCCTAGAGAGAGATAAAAACAAAAGTGAGTTCAATCCTAAAGATCAAAGATAATGATTTTGTGGTCTGCACATTTGTATCAATTGTTGCACATTTGTTTTCTCTTCTATGAGTATGATATTACAAGGATACTACCTTGCAAGAATATATGCAGCAAACAAGAACAAGAGTTGACCACAAGGTAAAAAGAAATTGGCAGCAGATTCTCTTCATATCATAAAGCAAAAGCAATAGGAGTTTAGCAACAACACAAAATGCTTTCTTTTCTTTACATATTCAGCACATATTCATCAAGGCTCATGCAAAGGACATTGATACCATATTTTAGCATGCATAAAGAAGGCATTGAGGCACACCTCCAAAAGTATGGTAATGAACATGATTCGCATTGCAAAGAATTGAGTTAAGCATTGGATGTGGTAAGTTGTTACTCATTTTCACTAATGCAAATCAGTTTCAACCTCCTCCACGATTTCTCTTAAGTGGACATTTGCCAAAATTTTATGGTTCCTCTTCTTCATATTTTTCAATTTTATCTAGTTCACCTACTTTTGGATGATGTCAATGGTTATTACTCCAAGTTACTTGATCAGGGTCCGGGTGTGACAAAGGACCCTTCCAAGACCTTTTACTTTTGTGATGTGTTAAATTGCATTAAAAAAATAAATAAATGAATACATCAGCATGCTGTAAAGAAGAGGAACATGACAATCATCAGCACTTGAAAACATAAGCCGTTGATAATGGAGTTCGTCCAAGAGGGACTACGTCTCCGAGCCCCAGTGTCAAGATAGTGTAGGCTGCTGCATTAAGTGCTGCCAATAGTGATGATGTAAATAAGAGGTGACGTCGCTATCATACAAGGAAAATGCCCTCACGCAGGAGTGGCTCCAAGAGATGTTTTGCTACAGGAACTCTCAGTCAAAAGGACTCCTATCAGTATGATATAAACTCATGCATGAGGATAATGAGAATCCCGCCAGCATGGCATAAAAGGGATCTCAATTCAATCATACATGGAGACACATGAGTATCCCATCAACATAACGACAATGGGATCTCAAACAAAACATGACGAATCATGATAAAAAGTACATCCCACAGATGATTCTGCGCCACATCAAGCAGGAATCATGAAATAAGTAAGAAAACAAGATCCCACATCAAACATCAAACAGGGATCTATGCAACAAAATGCATAGCAAAAGAAGTACATGAACACACTGCATATACCTCACATCCTAAGGCCATATGAAGAAGAGGATGTCAAAATTCTGAAGCTGGCAGTACCATCAATCTCGTTGCATCGAATCTCATGCAAATGGATGCTCGCATATGAATGCTGACACTTGCACTCCACTTTGAAAAGTGGCCAAAAAATTAATTGAGCAAATGGAAAATATGAATGCACCATCGGATTTGTGGCGTTGAATATTGAAAAATCGACTGTCAAATTTCTGAATTCTGAGAAAGTGGAAATCTAGGGCTTAAGGAATCTTTTAGATTCCCCCTAGATTCCTTAAAGATTCCCTCTTCCAGGTCCTCTGAAAATCTGCTACTCATTTTAGGAAACTGATTGCGCCATCGGTTTCGTGTCGCCAAGAGGTGTAGAATTGGCATAAAATTTGTCCAATTTGGACACTGCAAAAATTTCAACCTCTTGAGAATTTTGCCCAATCATGGTTCCACCTGCAAATAAATTAATTAAAAATTTCCGTCTTGATTTCCGTTCCCACTCCTAGTTCCTCCATGCTTGATTGTACTGATGAAATGAAGGTCTATATAAATTTTGAGGGCAGATAAACCAAGGAAGGTCATTGGTAGTTTGGTAAGGCAAACGAATTATGAGGAGGAGGTTGGGTGGTCAAACCCTAATCCCTCCATATTATTCCCCAAAAAGTTTTAATAAACCACATGTGTAATTTCTTGGGGGTTGGGTCCACATTGGGCGGCCCACCCCATAACTCCCACAACGCATTTCAGTTTTGGAGGCGCGTTGTGTTAATGTATGGTGTGGAGGTTGGTGGTTTGTACATGGTACATGACATGGGTGGTGCATTATTTTATGTCCCATGGGGCCATCGCGTGGGTGGGGCTTTCCCTCTTGCCGGTCGTGGGTTCAACTCCCATCAGCTTCTTTTAATGCATTGACATGTATGAAGGTGGTTGGGTGTGGGTCGGGTCCACCGAAGGTGGCCTGTGCCCACCTCGTATTACGTATATCATGGTGAATGGGAGGTTGGAGGAGGGTCCAGTGGGGCCATGACTGCCGACCTAATTAATTTTTTTTTTTTTTGTTAAAGTGGTTGGGCCAGTGGGGGTCATGGCCTGTCAGAACTTTTTTTAATAAATTTTGTTTTGTGATGTGTTTTGGGGATGGCAGGGGTGGTGGCTCGCCACCTCATATATATAGATATATATTTTACTACAATAGGGGTGTTTTTCAAATCTTTAGAAAATAAGGGATATTTGGCAAATTAACGAGGCCACAATTTTGACCGCTTTTAGGAGCTAGGTTTCATGCCCCAGGGTTGGTCAAATTGTAGGACACTTAAACCTGGCCCACAACCCAACTTTGACAAAAAAATTTACTGGCTCGTTCTCCCTCATACGAGCTCAGATTGACGAACCGTTCGTATCGCCACAATCAGGACGATGAGATATACGCTTTGTTCCTGGTTTGAAAGAATATTGATCATTTTGATTTTTGAGCTTCCATAAGCCCTCTTTGTCTTGTGTGTGTCCTGGGAGCCACCTGCATCAATCCTCTCCACTGAGGAGCTTTTGGTCCTCCAAAAGCATGAAAAGTAATCTGCAACTTCTTTGTACCTTGTCTGCATCACAAGTGTCCTGAAAGGTCCCACTTCCATCTCCTTCACCTTTATTGTTCGGAGCCTTAAGTGATTAGCCAACACCTGCAACCTTTGCAATCTATATTACATTATTTTGCAAATTACGTGCTTGACTTTCATGACCAACTAATGACCTAAGCATCCCATACTTGCCACGAGCTTATAACACATACTCGGTGGTCATGTTTAAATCGATGAACACAATACACCTGCTATGAAAACAAGGCCAACATATCATTGCTACTTCAACAAGTGATGGAAAACACTTCATCACTGCAACACATGATTTACAAAGATAAGGCCAGAACTATTTTCTCTTTGACTAGTGATGGAAACACGACATCACTTTCACAGTTTATCATGCAACTCAAAATAAGACCAGACATCATTGTTACCTAAAACGTGATGGAAAACACATCATCACTTTTACATTTTAAAATGCAACAAATGATTTACAAAAGCATGACCATGACAAGCTAAAATATCTAGAAACCATTTTTCACTTATCAAGGTGAATGGGTCATCCCCCTGTGGTGCTTTTTCTTGTCGAACAATTGTTTCACCCGGTTCATGCATCGACACTTTGTCTTTCAGCTGCTGCTATGGATGGAGCCTCCAATAAGTGGCTCTTTAATGGCCACTTTTGTCACAATGACATAAATAGGTCTTCTTCCTCCAGATCTTCTTAACATGTTTCTTTACCTGTCGTTGAGAGGGTCTTTCATGCCACATCCTTTTGTGTGTCGCCATTATTTTCCAACACTTAGAAAATGTATGGTTATGTAATCCACAAAAGGTACATGTTCTTCGATTCCATGATTTAAGTTCATCATTAACAACTTGATTACAATTGAAATTAACATTCAGATATTGAAATTGGTTATACATTTCCTTGCCATCTCTAGTGTAATTATGGAAATGAGAGCTTGCCTCAACTCCTTCCCTGCAATGGGAACTGCCATGGGATGATGGGGATGTGTTCCCATCATTCTCTTTCCTCGACGATTTCGACGTTGTCTCGTAAGAATATGACACCTTCGAGCATTCTCCCTTGGTGTATCTCAAGCCTGCAAATCGATGTTTATGCACAACCTCTAAAGGTTGAGTTATGCCTTGGTTATTAACACCAAGTTCTTTTTCCTCCTCGTGCCTCATCTTGGTAAGGAGCCTCATGTTTGTCCCTGTAATTGGGATCTCAAAATCTCCAACAAAAATCATAATATGTGAAGATGAAAATGAAAGGAAATCAACATCTTTTACCTCCTCTATCGATTTAGAAAGAACTGATGAGGGCTTCTCATCATCTTTTGTTGGTGGTTCGCTAGCTGTCTTGATGCATTTCCCAACTTCTTTCTTGACATACCCAAGTCTTTCCAAACGAGGTAATTCTTCTACTTTGATGGGGTTGACAATGCCTTGGCCATTAATGCCCAAGCCTTTTCCTTCATAACCCATTCTCTTCAACAATTTGGAGACAATTCTTGTGGTATGATTTTCAAAAATAGTGAAATCATCATTAGGAAACACACATGAAGATGGAAAACTATTTTTTAGCTCACATTGTAGCTTTTCCAAGGCCTCATCCTTAGCTTGCAGCTGTCGTAGAAAACTATGTTTCTCATCTTTCTCTTCATGTAGAAACATATTCAATTCAACATTGTCTGTTTGAAGCTTTTGGTTGTTGTGATTTAGTTCTTCCAGGGCCTCTTCCATAGCTCGCAACTTATGTTGCAATCACTCTTTTTCCTTTATCTCTTTCTGTAGAGTTTCATACATTACTTCCACCCTTTTGGAAATTTTGAGCATGGTCTCGTACAAGGCTTTTCCATCCTCTATCTCTGCGTCCCATTGTTCACGCTTGCAATTCACATCAATGAAAAGACCGCTCCAATACCACTTGATCCGGGTCAGGGTGTGACAACAGACCCATCCAAGACCTTTTACTTTGATGATGTGTTAACTTGCATTTAAAAAACAAATATAAATGAATACTTCAACATGCTATAAAGAACATGAACATGACAATCATCAGCACAAGAAAACATAAGACGTTGATAACGAAGTTCGTTTATGAGGGACTACGTCCCCTAGCCCCGGTGTCAAGATGGTGTAGGCCATTGCATTAAGTGCTGTCAATAGTGATGATGTACATAAGAGGTGACGTCGCTATCATAAAAGGAAAATTCCCTCACGCAGGAGTGGCTCCAAGAGATGTTCCACTACAGGAATTCTCTATCAAAAGGACTCCTATCAGTATGACATAAACACATGCATGAGGATAATGAGCATCCTGCTAACATGGCATAAAAGGGATCTCAATGCAATCATACACGGCGACACATGAGTATCCCATCAGCATAACGACAATGGGATGTCAAACAAAACATGACGAGTCATGACAACAAGTACATCCCACAGATGATTCCACGTCACATCAAGCAAGAATCATGAAACAAGTAAGAAAACAAGATCCCACATTAAACATCAAACAAGGATTTGTGCAACACAGTGCATAGAAAAGGAAGTACAGGGACACACTGCTTATACCTCACATCCTGAGGCCATCTAAAGAAGAGGATGCCAAAATGTTGAAGCTGGCCGTACCATCAATCTCACTGCGTTGAATCTCATGGAAATGGCTACTCGCATATGAATGCTGACACTTGCACTCCACTTTGAAAAGTGTCCGAAAAATGAAATGATCAAATGGAAAATTTGAATGTACCATCAGATTTGTGGCATCGAATAGTACAAAATCGGTTGTCAAATTTCTGAATTCTGAGAAATCAGAAATCTAGGGCTTAAGGAATCTTTTAGATTCCCCCTAGATTCCTTAAGGATTCCCTCCTTCGGGTCCTCTGAAAATCTACTGCTCAGATAAGGAAACTGACTATGCCATCATGTTCGTGTTGCTGAGAGGTGTAGAATCGACATAAAATTTGTCCAATTTGGACACTGCAAAAATTTCACCCTCTTAAGAATTTTTCCCAATCATGGTTCCACCTGTGAATAAATTAATTAAAAATTTCAGTCTCGGTTTTCATGCCCACTCCTAGTTCCTACATGCTTGAGCGCACTGATGAAATTAAGGTTTATATAAATTTTGAAGGCGAATAAACCAAGGAAGACCGTTTGTAGTTTGGTAAGGTAAACAAATTATGAGGAGGAGATCAGGTGGTCAAACCTTGATCCCTCCATATTAATCCCCAAACAATTTTAATAAACCACATGTGTAATTTGTTGGGGGTCGAGTCCACATTGGGCGGCCTGCCCCATAACTCCCGCAACCTATTTCAGTTTTGGAGGAGCGTCGTGTTAATGTTTTATGGTGTGGAGGTTGGTGGTTTGTACATGGTACATGACATGGGTGGCGCGTTATTTTATGTCCCGTGGGGCCACCGCGTGGGTGGGGTCGGCCCTCTTGCCGGTCGTGGGTTTAACTCCCATCATCTTCTTTTAATGCGTTGGCATGTATGGAGGTGGTTGGGTGTGGGTTGGGTCCACCGGAGGTGGCCCACACCCACCTTGTACGGACATGCAAAGATGTCAGTGTGGGGGAGATGTTGGGTCACTGATTTTTCATCATTTTCACTTGACTTTGTCATTCATTAAGCCATTATTTCCAACCATCCATTGCACCTGTTGTCACTCACTACTTTATATGGTTATCATTTACCCAAAGTGTATAAAATAAGGGAAGTTTAAATCCATTTCCCAAGCCACATAATCTCTCAAAGCTTACTTGGGCCCTCTCCATTGCATAGTGCTCAGAATAGGATTTCCAATGGTATATGAAAGTCCAAAAATGGACTTCTGGATAAGAAGTTAAGTAAGATTAAATATAACCTTGGAAAACCCGGAAAGTAAGGAGGAAAGGACCAAATACAAAGGAAAATCGAATATCGGAGGTTAGGAGCCTTGGGTACAATATATCTCGTAATCTCGCATCCCACATATCAGGGAACCCGTAGTATCACAACCTCGTAGTCCCGTAGTACCGCGATCCCACATCCAGCAGGTCCCGCATCCCACATCCTGCATATCAGCATCCTTGCAGTCCCGTAGTACCGATATCCCGCATCCCGCATATCAGCGACCCCGTAGTCCCGCAATCTCGTAGTCCTGTGATGGGCCATTATTAAGGAATTCTCGGGGGTGAAACATGCCATTAGCACAAATCGCCGATAATTCAGGCCCTCAACGTTAAATCACTGGGGAGGGCCAAAATCATTTAATGAAGGAAATGCATGCAAAAATAGGAACGGGTAGCCTCCTTTCTCTCTTCTCCAAGGGGCCACATGGCACAATACCATTGGCTTGTATGTATGACGTGGTAGTACAGAAGTGACATGGCAGTATAGGTGACACGTGGCATGCAGATTCAATGTTTTTCAGGGGTCTTATGGGGGCATTTCCAGGTGATATGTGTCTTCAACACAAGGTGACACATGGCATCGATGATGTCACCCCCCGCAGACTGACAATCGATGGTCAGATAGGCTAAAGCACTGCCACACCAAGGTATCTCCCAGCCTACAATTGCGGTATGCAGGGGATCCTCCCAGATATAATGATTTATATGTTCTATTTTATAAGGAATTCGCATCCAAACAATCTGCCCATGCTATGGAAATAAGTAAAAGGGATTTCCCCTCTGTCCATGCAATTACGATACTTCTGGTGGGCACGACCCCACGGATCGACAATTCCAGGGTTCATGGGGAAACAACAGTGGCAACCCTCAGAAAGTGCAAAAGTGTGGGATTTCATATAACAAAGGAAAGAAGCCCCTAGACATAGGTCTAAAAGTCTTAGCACCTGAAGGCTAAGCCCCTGGTCATATGAGGAAAAAAACAATATAAGGGGCTAAACTAAAGGGAGCTAAGAAACATTGAAACCTGCCATTCTACAGTGTCTGTAAGGGTAGAGGCCTTTATTACAACAAGGACCCTAGAGCATGGTACAGGGCAGTAAAGGCGTATGGGTCAGCAACTGGAGCATTGAATAAAGCATGGTGTGATGGTGAACCAGTATGGGGAGGCTCAGCAAGACTTAATGGCTTGGCATGGAGCTCCACTCCAATACATGAAAAAGGACTGCTTGGACACACTCCATTCCTACTTCGTGATAGGCATTCACAGCGACCCACTCCCTATTCCACAGAACCAGTCATTCACACAATAAAGGCATAATTGACAGAAAACGACCAAACAATAGGAGGAGGTCCTCATGGTGGAGATGTGGCTTGATCAGAGATCTTCACAGGGACAACAGAGGGACACCTACTCCTTCCTCTTTCCATTTTATTTCTCTGTTCATTAATTTCTATTTATTTCCAAGAAAGGGAGTAGATCCCTATTGTAATTGTTTTGGGCAACAGTGCCATTGTAGGCCCAGGGAGCTAGACCGTCGAATAGCTGGCCCTGGGCTGGGATATTTTGTAAAATATAATTCCAACTCCCCCCTTCTTATAAAAAGGGGGAAGAAACACTTGAAAATAGGTTGGAGGGTTTCGATTTCTCACCCGAGCGGTCTGAATTATGAGATGTCATTTTAGTTCTATTTTCTTATTCACGGGGGACTTGACTGATGTTGTGTTGGATGTTAAGCACTGGTATGTTGGACTCATAAAGGATGAATGAAACTCTCTGGTGATTCCAAGCATGATCGATGTGTAGTATGTTTTCCCTTCTGTAACCTCATTTCATAAGTTGTTTTTCCTTCTCTGAAATAGTGTAATGCGAATTTTGGTTTCTCCTTGATTCATGGATTTACCCTGGCTACTATATATAGAAAAATGCCTGTGTGTATTACAGATTTACTTGTGTTTTTCAATAGCCTACAATACCTGTAGTAATTACAAGAAACCTATAGGATACAAATGAGAACTAATTGTGAGGTGTTGGAGGTGTTGGGAAGCTTGGGAAAGGTGTGTGATGGGTGGAATGGAGTGTTAGAAGGTCTAGGAGCACTCGGGAGTTAATATCCAAGATAACGGATGGCTAGATTCACTCAATGTATCAAGGGGAATTTCAATGAAAAATGATGAAAAACTAGTGAGGGTGATGGTGAAACAAGGGATGGATAAGGTGGACGAAGTGAAAGATGGTCATTGGTGATGAAGTCTTTGTCTCCTCTTGAAGTACCTGCTCTTCTTAAAACATGTATGTCTTCCAAGAACTATGCAACAAGATACATTTTCATAAACTAGAAAAGCATGAATCAATTGCCTATATTATGCATGAAGAAAGTTGTTGAAGGGAATGAAAGCATGAGTGAGATCTTATTGCAGAAATGGAGATGGAAAAAGATGACAATGAAATCTGCCTTGCAACATTAACCAAATACTGAATCAAAGACAACAAACTCCAAAGCTCATACAAGAACTAGAAATCTGTGTTTTTAGGGTTGCTAAAGGGTCCCTTCCTCAAGTAATGGTCCCAGAGGGAGGAAGTGAGGCTGAGACACTTGCTGAAAAACTTTCGGTGATCCTTTTTCTCCTTTCTAACCTACTATGTGAAAGAAGGCACAAATGGAATCAAACTATCATTCAACTAATCTAATCTACACTGTTATAATGGAAATGCATCTACTAAGCAAATGAATAATTAAACTATGAAGCTACACTAGCATACATGTACAATAAAGAGGACCCTTGGCTACTAGGGTTGGGCCTTGTTAGTGCTCAAATCCGGCCTCAGGCTGAAGAAGGAAAAATCCAAGGCAACATCAAACCACTTAGCCTCGTAGCTAGCCCTACGAGGACAGGAGAGGGCTCTCTCCGGGTCTATCTCGGCAAAGATCTTCAAAGGGCAGAGATAACCAATAAAGAACACTGATTTTAGGCTAGTAAACTGATAGAGAAGGTTTGATTTCATATTTTTAGGGTTTTGGTGGAAAACAGGGGGAAAGCAATTTTGGGTGCAGGGATGGGACACAACTTTTGCAGAGGTCTTTTTGGGGCAAGGTAGGAAACTGTATTGATGCCTTTGAAAGAGTTGGGTGGATAAGAATGACTGGTGAGGAGCTAAGGAGAGCAAGAAATCACCATGAGTTCTCCTTAAACAGATGAAAACATTGATATTAAGCAAACTTAAATGCAGAGCATAGCAATCATGAATTCTACCTTATCACTTCATTTGCCTAATTTGCAGAAGGAAAAGTGAGAAAATGATACACATAATAAAACTTACAAGTACATAAGAGAAAGCACGCCATCAACACAAGTAACCACAGGAATCCCAAAGAGGGCTGCAAAACCCTGGTCTTTCCTTTACCAAAATTGCAGAGATACAAAGTGTAATACAATAGAAGCTTATCCCTCAAGAGTCCAACCATGAAAATGACTAAGAAAATACATAATATAGGCAAGCTAATACCTTTCCTTGCCTCTAGGGGTCGAGCGCATCCTTCTAGGAGCTGTTTCAACCAATTCTAAACTGAGCACTAAAATCTAGGCAGTCAAAACAACTTGCCTCTATAAGCTAGGAAACCAATTCATTCATTAAATTTTTGACTTTTTATGAATGAATCTTCTAGAAGAGATAAATAAGTGCCATGACATCATAAAATCACATCAATTACATCAAGGAGGATGAAAAATCACTCCAAAAAGTCAAAACTAGTCAAATCTGCGTTTTGCTGAGCTGTAGGTGAAAATCTGGCAAATTTCCCTGATGCGTAGCGCCCCAATTCTCTACGCATAGCGCGCCTTTGAGCCAACTTTTGAGGCACTTCCCCGCATCCAAATGAGGAAAAAGTAGGCTTTTTGGAAAGGCCTGGACGTCTACTTTCCAACCCAAGTGGAATTTCTCAATTGGGTGTCCATTTACCCCTCCAAAATTGCAATCTCCCAAGACTGCTTCCTGTGTGTCCAAAAAGTGGCAGAAAGTCATTTTTTGCATGTTTTTTGACCTTCTGAGGGCTCAAAACCCGATGAAATGTCTTGGAAATTGCTGAGCAAGTGTAATTTGTCATGAAAAATCCAAAAATACTGAGTTTTTGAGAAATGGACTTTCCCATCTTCAGGGTAGCGCGCGGCGCGCTACGCGTTGAGGGCAAAAACCTGTTTTTGACCAAAAAAATTAAAAAATGACCAAAATTGCTCCAAATTCTCTGAAATTTGAGCTGAAGGTGTGTCATTTAGTGCCATGCTCCTTCAAGGAAGCCTCAGCCAAAATATGAAGGGGATCGGGCCTTTTTCTCCGTTTTAGTGCCTTGGCCAACCGTCCTTTGAGTACCTTCATTCTTTCTTTACACACATGCATTCGAGCCCAATAGTGATTCTTCATGTGTCGGAGCATGTATTTTTCCATGTTTGCCTTGGCCAGCAACTTCTCCAAATGAGTATTGACCCAGATGAGCATAGCCTCTCGCTCAATGGGTGTCAAATCACCGGGTCTCTTGCGAGCCAAGTTGCGGTCTTCATGGATCCTCCGCAACTCATCAAGAGTGTGCTCATCCTCTAGTTGCTTGTTGCGCTGCTCTAAGTAGGTGATTGTCCAATTTGCCATTTCCAACTTCTGCTGCAACAACGATTTTCAGCCTTTTTTTGCTGAATGATCTCCTTTAGCTCCGAGATAAGAGAACTGATGTCAAGGTCAATAATGTCAATGTCTGGATCACCTGACAGTCCCTCCTCAATTATGGGCTGCTTGCTTCTCTCCGGTACCTGTGCTGCTGTCGAAAGCGAGGCCCCTTCCACATGAGGTGGAGATAACACTCGTTGTGCTGATGAAGAAGGCGAGGCCCCTTTCACCTGGTGTGAAGATAATACTCGCCGTGCAGATGCAAATAAGGCCCTGTGGCCTCTCTGATATGTAACAAATGGAGGGGAGTTGACATGCTCGGGCTCTGGAATGTCAAACTGATGTGAAGGCCCTCCCTCATCACGGACAACCTTAGGAGGTGGCTGTGGCATTGTGAACAAGTCACGAGAAATGAAATGCTCCCATGGAATACCCTGTTGTGCCAACTGATGCATGACCACAATCTTGATTAGTGCATAATGATAGATGCTCTTGTGTTGCTGTGCTGGGCTCTTTCTTTGCACCAAGGGCACCATCCCCTCTATATTTTGGCACATGAAGAATGAAATGTTCATCATTCGTACCCGTGTGAAATGCATCAAAAAACGGATATGGTACGAGTATAAACGTGAAAATCTGCCCTCGCAAGTGAAATAGAAAATGATGATCCTCATCAAAGGTGCATACTCGTCTCTTAAGAATCTGAAGGGAAAAACAGCAGTTAGTTTCCTCATATATACAGGTTTGATATATGGCTCATAATGAAATCTGTCCAACTGCTGGCGCTTGTTCCACTCTTCTCCAATATTGGGTATCCCTGTTGCTTGAGCAACAATCTCCTGTGATAATGTGAAGTCCACTCCTGCAAGATTCACATGCCCATTGTGCAAATGTAGGACAAACAAGCGGACCAATTCCCTGTGGTGTTGAATTTGGGAGATTCTCTCGCAATATTCATAACATGATTGGTATCAGAAACATGTCACTGCAAGTGGACAAGCTTGTAGATAAGCCAAAGAGGTGGGCTCCTCCCTGACATGCTGACCACCTTTACCACCCCTGTGATGCCTCCTTGGCACCTCTACCTATGGTGTTGATTCACGGTCATCACTTTGCTCATAATCTGTTTCGGTTTCTGACATGGTTTTGGAGGCAAGTGACTGAAAAATAATGCTGACTGTGCACCCAATGAACTACTGTTTTGACTTGTTTAAATGCTGAAAAGATTTTGAGAGAGAAGTAGTCTTGGTGGCTTGCTGGTGATTTCCTGAGCAAGAAACCCTACACGTAGCGCGCCCAGCCTGATGCGTAGCGCGCCTCCAACGCATAGCGCCTGAGTTAATTTGCACTGGAAAATGCGCGCTGATGCGTAGCGCGCCCCCAACGCGTAGCGCGCCTCCTCTGATGCGTAGCGCGCCGCTGTAATTGCCCAGTTCGCCCAATGAACTTTGAAATCGACTTGACAAGTATTATCTTGAAGTGTTGAGAGGCAAATGCATTACCAATGAGGAGGGAGGGGCTTTTATAGGCTCACTTTTGAATTTAATTTGCCCAAACCCACTTTATAATGTTTTTGAAATGACACTTTTTTGAATTAATTGCTGCTGACTTCTGGTTTCCTTTTTTCAAAATAAATTGGTTGAAATGATGATTTCTCTTGAAATTTTTTGCAGGGATAGCTTCTGAGATGTCTTGGCAAAGGACACCAAGGCTGCATGCCAACTTTCGGAGAATTTGAACTTTTTACAAATTTTTACAAAAATGAGATAATGACCTTTGTCTTCAAAAACTTGGTTTTTGAAAACAAGGTAAAAATTAGCTGTACAATGATAAGAGTTATTAAAATGATGCTTTATGATGGACATCCCTCTGGCCTGCTGGTCCTTTATGACATCTCAAGACAAAGCTTGACTCAACCCTAGACCTAAGACCTTGACATCTAAAACAGGGAAATGACCTTGTGAAGATTTTATTTACTCAAGAAAACATGATCCAGCAGTGCCAAACAAGAGGGGAATAAAAGACATAAGCTTCTCCACCAGGGTTATGGCATGCCTAACGGGATGCAACATGATCACACTGATGAGACACCTAATTATGAAATGCAAAGAGTTTTGATCCCTGGTGGAGGGCTACTAGACCGACTCTAACAGGCCCTGACCCAAGAGCTTCAACCCTCTAAGTTAACTCAGTGCTGGCTCAAAATAAAACTCATTCTTATTACCAAAACAATGGATTACATCAAAAAAAATGTCACAAGTCTTGCAACTCGAAAATAGAGTAGAGTTTTACAATAAAAATCCAAATCCTATTGAGGTCCTAGGCCTCTCTACTTATACATCTTAAATCTCCAACGAATTCCTTAAATTATGGAGGCTCAACTCCCAAACTCGAGATAAACTAGTGCTTTGTCTTTCACTTGCTCAGTTGCCTTCTAGTCCTCATGATTTGGCTGTTTGCACTCTGAACTGATGGAGGAATATTCAAATGGAGGGGTAGTAAATGAGGAGGATTTACCTCCTATAATCCCTCTCCCTTGTCCCATTCGATTTTTGACCTTGGTCTTTGACAAAATTCCTTTCTTTTCTCCTTTAATCCTGCATTAAATGCATATTAGACCACAAAGAAAAATATCCAACTATAACTCATCTCATAAACAAAATATAATTAAAAGTATGCAATAAGTTATGAGAATAGTTGGTTTGACTAAGCTAGGAGGTGAATTAAGGCCCATATAATTACCTAATGATGAGGCTCATCATCACCCGCCTACTGAAAGTGTTGCTCATCCTCTGAGCAACTTAGTCAATATCCATATCCTTCATGGCTCTGGTAGCCTCTCTGACATTCCATGCCTTTGTTGTGGTATCCTCTTCTTGTTCATAGAAGCCTTCTTTCTTTTCTACCTCTTCCCACTTCCTCTTTTCTTCTTCTTCTTTTCTCCCTTCTAGCATCCCTTAGAGTAGTGGTGGACTAAGTTTTAGGCCTATCCAATTGACCTTCAACCTTTGCATAGATTGCTTATACATATGTGTCCTGTTGAGTGCCTCTCTCAACCATTGAGGGAGTGATAGTCTCTTATCTTTAACCTATATGACAGTGTGTTCCATCTCCTTAGGCAATAATGTATAATATCATCTCCTAGTAGCCTAAACATGTCCTCAAAATGTGAAATTGCTTGCTCTTGGGCAGCAAGATATCTAGGTGCCAGCTGAGGATCATTTGCAATCAAATTATGGGTATTGATGAGGGCCGTGGGATTTGATTATTTAGCTCTAATTAAAAGAGGTTCAGTTTGTTCTCTAGCCAATATCCTTTTCATCTCTACAGCTCTTGACTCCTCATGGTTCATCCATGATGCCAAAGCCATTAATTATAGATCTCCTAGCTTGGCATTAGGGTCCCAAACATTCATGTCTATGAGGGCCATGTTGTGTAAATAAAACTCAGCCATTTTGGCCCTATCCTCTAGTGTACTTTGATCACAAATATCAATAAACTGCTTGTAGTCCTGAAATGGCATGGTTCCCCTCTGTGCTAGTGTCTTAATATGAAACTGCAACCATTGTTCTTTGAGGTAGAGAGCATAGGATTTAGCTGGCATCCTACAATGGATTTCCTCTAAGGAGAGGCTGGCCATACATTCTAGGTGGTTCTCTCTTTCCTGCAGCTGTACCCTCAGCCATGCATTTTTTGCCTCAAGTTGATTTCTCATTATAGCTTCTCTGTCCCTTAAGCCACTTAGCTCTTTGCCCATTTCTTTGAGTTTCTCCTCCATGTGCCCAATGTCTTCCACCCCCTTTGATTTGGATATCTGCATCCATCCATGAGTTTTGGCCCTCTCCTTCTTAATCTCGAAGAACAGTGGGATGGCAAATTTTTGAAGTATGACCCTGCCTTCTTCAATAAACCGGTAATAGGAGTCTAGGTTAGGTTTGGGGTTGGGTTCTTTTATCTCTGGGTCCTCCTCTTTAGCTTCTTGCTGCTCCCCTACCTTCCTTTCCACTTTTTGTGCCTATTGTAGATTCAACAGAGTATCCTATAGGACTATTTTTGCTTCCTGTAGATTTTGATGTGGATCCTGTAGGATTGCCTTACCCTTTGAGGAAGTTGATCTAGTAGTAGGCCACCTTACATAGGTGATAGGGGACTTAGGGGAAGGCATTTTGTCTTTTCGTGTAGGGGAATATTCAATCTCAATAAGAATTTCTGTTGATGTTTGTGGCTTCCCCTGTCTTATTCTTGTTCTCTTTCTTGTCCTGGAATATAGTGGGGTCTGCCTTTGATTTTTTCCTTTTTGCTTGATTGGGGTGCTGAGAGCAGTGAGGGAAGCTGTTGCCTCTCTCTTAGTGGCCTTTGGAGACAACCTAAGTGAATCCTCCTTGTGTTCTGTCCCCTTTATCCTATTTCCTTCTTCCTCTCTGTTTTTCCTGTCTTCTTCTTCTTGTAGATCTTCATCATCTCTATTAGTTTCCTCTTTAATTTCCTTCTTCCTTTCTTCGTCATCCTCCTTCTATTCTCCCTCTTCTTCTTCATCTTCATCATGTTCCTCTGTGTCATCTCCTTCTTCATCCATCTCATCCTTATCTTGCTTTGTATCTTCCTCTTCCTGTTTTACTTCCTCTTCACTGATAGTGGGACTAACATCATAAGTGAGAGTTTTGATGTCATCCTCTACTAGCATGCCTCTGAAAACTGACCATGTTATAGGGGTTCTGAGGTTTCGGAGGGCATATTCAATGAGGATCCTAATCAAACCATGGTTTTATAATTGTTGGGAATTCCCCTCCTTCACTTTTATGCTTGAGTCTATGAGTGATTGAAGCAAGAAATATGGTATGCTGAGCCTCTGGTGAGGGGGTGTTTCTACTCCAAATCTTAATTATTCAAGGATACTAAAATGATAGCCATAGGAAAAACTATATCTACCCTCACATGAGATGTATTTTATGATTTGGTAGCCTACCTCATTCCATAGGTATGGCAGACTTTCCCTCCTTACTCCATTTTTTTCCTTAGTGGGTTCTTCACCTTCTAAAAAGAATTTTGTTTTTGCCACCTGGTTGTCTCCTTTGTCTTCTTTTCTCCATGAGATTCCTAGGGGAAGTGTGGTGACCCTAATGATGAGCTCTGGGGACAACATTGGCATGTATTTTTTTGTGTGGAGTGAGGGAGAGAGAAAATTCTTGAGCCACCTCATCATCATACCCTCTGAATTTTTCGAAAAACCCCATCTAGTTATGCCTTGTGAAGATTTCAAGCACCTGGGGTGTTGTTGGATTCTCATAGTGTTTGTGGGCTCTCTCCTATTAAACCCTCATGTTATCTTGCTAGTGAAGCTTGAGGATAAAATGAGAGGGTTGAAACAATTTTTCAAATGCAGGAGCAAAATAGAGTTGACTATGTATGTAATTCCCTTCACACAGTTGCTAAATTCACTCAAATTTAGAGTATCCTTGGTTCATTTACTTGCAAAGGGGGATGTAATTTTAGAGCCTACCTCTTTAGACTAGTTGCAATGGCCAATTCCCATGATATCCCTTTTGAACTCTTCTCTTCCAATCCTATAGACAATCTCTGTGTATCTTGTAGGAATTCCTGTGCATGCTCCTGTAGGAATTCCTGTGCAGTGAATGATTGATCTTCGCTTCTGGTGGGTGGCCTGGGTTATGAGAGCGACTTGAGTGAGGGAGTTTCGAGGAGGTGAAATGCATGAATGCACGAGAACGATGTTTTATTTCCTCTTATGGTGATTTAGGGTGAGGTGGTGTGCTGACAACAAAGGTACGTCACCATTTTTGGACCATTGGTCCCCACTACCACCTCATCATTTCCCACTCCTCGTAATCAGCTCCCACCTCATAGATCCATAGTTTAACTACTTTTTGTCCTACTCCTTCTCTGTCTTTGAGTTGACTGCAACCACGTGTGAGAGGACACTCGGTTTTGCATGTGCTGATTGAAAGAAGATGGCCAAGTTAACTGGCCACATTTTCACTTATAAACCAACTATCTCGTAACCCTTACAAGTTTTGACTACATGATGCATATGAGAGAGCAAGTGTGATACTTACCTATGGTTTCAATGCTATGCTACAGTTGTCGAAGACCAGAGGTGCTGCTATGTATATTTGTGCATACCATTCTTCTTCCTCCTCTTGCTGTCTGGTAATGGTTTGTCTGTTTGTGTAGGTATCTGTGGTTGAAGATCTGATGTTGTTGCTTTAGAGCTTCTAGATCATCATGCGGAAGACATGTTGTTGGTGTGATTCACATTCTGTGGGATAGGCTATGACAGGATTTCCTATAGGATGTCCTATAGCTGCTTCTCCCTCAGAATTGTTTAATCATTTTGCTTTTCGAGGTTGTGAGGATGGTGACATGGATGGAAAGAAGGAGTGGAAGTGTGGAGAGAAAAGGATACTCAGGTAATGCTCTTTACTCCTCTCTGTTTCCTCTTTTTTTTCTTTTTTTTTTTCTTTTCTTTTGAAGACTGGAAGAAACTATTGAAACTAATCTTTTTTTTTTGAATGGTGAGTGTAGGGATGATGATGGTGGACGAGGTGAGGTGCTATATCATGAATAGGGTGAATTTTAGGGACCTAACAAGTCCATCATATGCCTTCGGATTGCTTCCTATAGGATTTCTAGGTCATTGTAATTCCTACAGGATCATCCTGTAGGTTTTCAGGGGATCCTATAGGAATACAGGGGATCCTATAGAAAACACAGCCTTTTCATAAATCAAAGCAATGGAGTGGGAAAATCACAAAAATTATGGAGGGATGCATGGTAAGGAGGGGAAAAAAATGAATATGTGAGTGATAGGGGTCCCCTTGGGATCCTCTTTTGCTCCTTATTTGTCCTTCTCACCCACCTGCAAATGGAAATTTTATGATAATATTTTTTTTTTTTTTGAAAAACATCTGGCATGCCTCAGAGAGGTTTTCACCCTATTTGTTTTCCCTGGGCACCTCAAGAAAGGTTTTCACCGAGGGATCGTCTTATTCTCTTTTTCTTTTTGTTGTTTTTTTCTCTCTTTTTTTCATCACTGGGCCGCCTCAAGAGGTTTTCAACGCAAATATGGGACTTAGGCACCTCATGGAGGGTTTCACCTGAGTCCTTATTCTTTTTCTTTTTTCCTCAGTGATTTGATGAGGGAGGAGCTAGAAATTGCTCCAATATCATCACTGTTTTATTGATATCATCAACGAACTCTTGTTTTGATAAAGGTCTCTTCTACATTTTCAATTAGTGTCCATTAACAAGCAAAGGAATGGCTTCTTCATCTATGGTTTTGATTTCACTGAACTGTTATTTCCACAACATAAGGTCCGAGCCATCTTGTCCTTAATTTTCCCTTGAAGTCTTTATACCTAGAAGCATATAACAATTCCCATCGCCTTCCTGAAATTGCTTCTCCGTGATATTTTTATCATGCCAGATCTTCCTCTGAAGTTGAACTACCTTTGTATGTAGGAAGGCCTGCATTCTGAATTCATCCAAGCCATTCAATTGGAACAATCTCTCTTTTTGTGCACTGCTGAGATCCAAATCTAGTTGGGTTGCCATACTTAATGTGTTATATTCAAATTCAATGGACAGCAAGGCCTTTTCCCCATAGACCAGCTCATAGGGTGTGAATCTAGTGGTGGTCTTCCATTTGTTATTATAGGCCCAGGTGGCCTCAACTAGTTTTTCTGCCCAATCCTTCCTGTTGCTGCTCACCACCTTGGTTAAGATGCCCTCCAGTGCTCTATTGGTCACCTCCACTTGCCCATTATCTTGTGGATGGTAGGGAGTGAAGGTCCTATGCTTGATCTTGTGATGGCTGAGCAAGTCTTCAATCATGTTGGAGGTAAATTGGCTACCTTGGTCTGTTCTCTAGGGTACACAAATTTGTAGAATACATTCTCCCTTAGGAACTCAGCCACCTTCTCTTCTGTTTCTGCCATAACTACCTTGGTTTCAACCCACTTTGTCAAATAATCAGTGCACACAATAATGTATTGTTTTTTCTTTGAAGGAGGGTCAATAGGCCCAATGAATTCCACGCCCCACTTGTCAAATGGCTCGAAATTCACTTGAGGCTACAGAGGCATTTCATCTCTTGGAGTATGCCTTCCCATCCTCTACCACTGATCACACTGACTAGTGTACTTTTTCACATCCTGATGAAGAGTGGGATAATAATAGCCTACTTGTAACACTTTGAATGCTATCCTTTTTGCTGAAAAGTGACCTCCACAAGGCCCCTCATGACAGGTCAGAAAGATGTCAAAGACTTCCTCTTCCCTGACACACCTTCTCAAGATTTGATCTGGGCCAAGTTTGAAAATATTGGCCCCAATCCAAGTGAAGGGGGCACCTTTCCTGACTATCTTGCTCTTTTCTTTTGAGGACAAGTATGGTGGGAACTGTGTTGATACCAAATAGTTTTCTATATCAGCAAACTATGGAGAGAGAACTGAAATAGAAAATAAGTGCTTGTTTGGTAACTGGTCATCCACCATTCTTTCTTCACTTGTAGGTACATTTACCCTAGATAAAAAGTTTGCAACAACATTTTCCTTACCAATATTATCAATAATGGTTAGATCAAACTGCTGTAATAAAAGTAACCATCTTATAATTTGAGCATTCACATTTGGCTTGTTCATTAAATATTTGATTGCAACATGGTCAGTATGCACAAATTTTTGATAGCCTATAATGTAATGCCTGAATTTGTTTAATGAATGCATAAGAACCAGGAGGTCCTTTTTGGTCAATGTATAATTTAGTTAAGCCTTTGAAAAGTTCTTATTGATAAAATAGATATCATAAGGCAGGTTTTCATCTATCTAACCTAGGGCTGCTCCTATGGCTTTGTGTGAGGCATTAGCATGAATATGAAATGGGAGGGCCCAGTTTGGACCTCAGAGAATTGGTGCAGTAGTTAACTTATCCTTTAGAATGTCTAAAGACTCTTGACAACTTTTTGACCTTATAAACTTAGAATCTTTGGCCAACAAACCAAATAAAGGAGAGTCCAACTCGTTGAAGTCCTTTATGAACCTTGGGTAGTATCCAGCTAACCCTAGGAAACTTCTGACATCTCTATGCTTTTGAGGAGGTGGGCTCCTTTGGATGATGGTTATTTTTTTTGGGTCCACTTGTAGTCCTTACTGAGATATTGAATGACCAAGCATGATCCCTGCAGTCATTAAGAATTCACATTTTTCAAGACTAAGAGACAGATTCATTTCAATGCATTTGTGTAGTACTTTGACTAGGTTAGATAGGGCTTCTTGAAAATCACAGCCACAAGGTGTAAAATCATCCATATAAATCTCCACCGCATTATGGACTAATTCGACAAGAATACTCAAAATTGCTCTCTAGAAAGTGGCATGAGCATTGCATAGGCCAAAAGGAAGGACCATATCAGAAAAAGTACCCCAAGGACATGTGAATGTGGTCTTATCCTAGTATTCTAGGTAGATCTGGATTTGGTTGTACCCACTGAATCCATCTAGGAAAGAGAAAAACCTTTTCCCTGCCATGCCATCTAGCACTTGGTAAATGAAGGGTAGTGGGAAATGATTATTCTTTTCAGCTTTGTTAAGCTCCCTGTAATCGACACAAATCCTCCACTTACTATTTTCCATGGGAACTAACACCAACAGAGAGACCCACTCACTGTTGGAGATAGGGTAAATGAATTTTGCATCTAGCAGTTTTTGCAGTTCTTCTTTGACTATATCTTTAAGAGTTGGATTCATCTTCCTTTGTGGTTGCCAGACCGACTTGAAACCTTCTTTGATGTATAAGTGGTGAGTACACACTGACGGGTGTACTCCCTTCATTTCCTTGTAACTCTAAGTGAAGGCTTCTAGATTTTCCTTTAACATGTTGCATAGCTTCTCATCTTTGAGAGCAGAAAGAGATGGATTGATTTTCAAGGTTCTCTTTGGGCTGAATTCTACGAATTTGACACGGATTGGGTTGGAATCAGCCAAGCATAAGTTAATTGGATGATTGTTTTGGGTTTCCTTTACAACGTCTTCTAAAGGTAATGAACCGAGAGTTGGAATTTGGAGTAGGTGTTCAATCAATTCATCCTCATCTTTTTGTCATCGCCCCATGATTACTTCCAAAGCATAAAGTTGGGTAGAGAAAACTTCATCTTCTTCCTCCTCCTCCAACCATAAAGGTAAATCATGCTCTAGAGAAGGTTGATTAGGAGGGTATAGGACTAACTGCTTGGACATATGCCCATTCTTGATGGTCATATTCCCAGCTCTGCGACTAATGTAAGCATCGACTGTGGCCAACCATGGCCTCCCAAGGATGAGAGGATAACTGCTAAGCTTAGCCTTAGGCTGTAGAACTAGGAAATCTGCAGGGTACTCCCAGGAGTCAATGGAGACCATCACATCCTCCACAATTCCCTTAGGAGTTACAGTGGAATGGTCTGCAAGTTGCAGGACTGTTGTGGTCTTCCTCAATGATTGGAGGTTGAGCTTAAGCATGGTGTCCTTGTTCATCACATTAATGGAAGCCCCAATATTGATCAAGGTGTGTGGGACAATGGTGCCATTGATGTGCACATCTACTACAGGGCTTCCAGGGTCCAAATATTTTGGACATATTACCTACCCCAGCATTAAGTCAGACAGATACCTAATGACATTAATGGTAGGGGCATCCCTTTTTCACCTCCCTGGATGCTTGAAGCATTATTCCTTAATCAACTTATTGTAAATGGGAACATATTTTATTGCCTAGAGAAGGGGGATCTTTACACATAGTTTTTTCAATTCTCTGAGAAGTTCAGTCTCTTCTGGGGTAGGTTGGAGTGGTTGGGCTAATCTCTACAGAAAGGGTGGATTTACTTTAAGGTTGCTTTCCTCTCTTTCTTCCTCAACCTCCCTAGGTGGAGGGGGAGGTTGATTATCTAGGAGAACTCTCCCAGATCTTAGGTTAATCTCCTAGATTTCCACAGCATAAGCTGGATATGATGTCTCTCCACTATATACTTGTTGAGCCTACCTATTGTTCGGGTTCGGATTGACTGGGTAGGCATCTAGGGCTGCTTGGGTGGAGTAGAGTGTAAGATCTGTGGTTGGGCAGGTGGTGGAGGTAATAGAGCTAGAGCATTGTTGTATTGGGGCCTCCACCCCTGGAGTGGTGTATTCCACTGAGGTTGTGGTAGAGTGTAAGGTTGAAATGACTGGCTAGTTGGCTAGGAATGATACTAAGATGCATAGGACCAAGGAGGGGTTGTATACTATGAAGGATGAGCAGGGGGTCCCCATGAAGCTATATCTGTGGTTTGGTTGGGGTTGTAATATACATGGGATGACCCTTGCATGCCCTGCTGGTGTGGTCTAGGCCTAGGAGGTCTCCTTTGGTTAATGTAGCAAAGCTGCTCAGTGACCCCTTCAGCTCCTTGATATACAACTTTGAGTCTAGGTAAATAAGGGCACTTGTCTATGGAGTGGTTTTCTTCACAAACCGAGAAAATTTCAATACAGTTCAATGGACATTCATTCCTAGGATGCCTCCTCATGCATCTAGGACAAAAGATGGCCAAGGCTCTCTCAGCTTCCTCCTACTTCCTTTTAATGTTCATGGTGTCCATTTTCAATGCAAGGGTTTGCAACATCTCACTTTTGAAATTTTCCATCATGTTTCCAATTTCAGCCTTGATGGATGAGTTGGACGATGATGTACTAGCCATAGGTTGACTACCCCTACCCTTTTTCCTGGCCACCCTAGAATGGTTTCTAAAGACAGTCTTGATATCCTCATAGGGTAATTGGTAGATATCTCCTCTTTTTAAAAAATGTAACGTATCCAAAAGATCTTCTCTTACTCCCCTAAGCAGGACCAGCTTTAGTGACTCAGGGTCAAGTGTGCACCTGGCCCTTTTATAACTGAGCTGGAATCTTTCTTCATAGTCTTCTAAGGATTCATCATGGCCTATGGTCATCCTAAAAATTTCTTATCTAGTATCCTTTGATCGACAATAGTCCCAATATTTTTTGTTAAAGGCCTGCTGCATTTGAGCCCAAGTTTTGGTGCTATCTCTAGGTAAGCCCGTGAACCAGCGCAATGTTGCATCCTTGAGGGTAGATGGAAACAATTTTAATTTTTTATCATCATTTGTATAGTCATAGTTTCGTCATATAACAACAAACTCAAATAGGAAAGTCTCGGGATCCTCTGTGGTCATGCCATGGAAATGAGGTAGGGCAGAGGGGCTTATATTTTTCATATTAGTGTCCCCATTGGTTTCCCTGACGGGGAAGGCACCCTCAACTCTCTCTCTATTCCCTTTGTCATTTCGATTTTTAGCCATTGGTTCAGTAGGAATGGGTCCCTCTTCTTCTTCTAACCTAATAGGTTCTTCAAATATGTCAGGTTGCTCACATAAGAGTTCCTCCGGTTCACAGCTATCGAAGAAGAGAGAAGGTTGGTTGCTGGATGCAATGGGGTTATTTGGCAAAAAATTCTCTAAGTTGTCCCTATTCCTATGAGGCATGAAAGGAAATATTTTTGGGTTGGTTTTGTATTTTTTTATTTTTATTTTTATTTTCATTTTTTTTTAACTTGGAAAGTACTTGCAAAAATGAAATAGATGATTGAATGAAAATTACTGACAGAATGAAAAATATACTTGCTGAATTGAAATCCTACTTGCAAAATGGAAAGGAAAGAAGACACTGAAAAATGAAAGAAAGGAAATAACTAGATTACTTTTGTAGAAATAAACTAATGGCAGAATATTGAAGACAAGAAATAGAAGAAAAGAAAGCAGTAATCACATTCTACTCAGACACCTCCCTGGCAATGGCACCAAAAAATGATGAGCACCAGTATTGAAGCAAGGATGATGCAACCCCTGGGCTACCAACTTTACTTATCAACCTGGGGTTCGTACAAACTTGAAGGTGAAATTGCTGTATGCACAAGTAAAAGTGATGGTTTTTCCTGTTATCACTGTTCAGCTGGCGAGAGACAACTAGGGTTCCAAGCGAGACTTGTATAGAGTCAGAAGAAGCTTGATTCTTTGATGGAAGAAGGGAAAATCTACTCTAAGAGAGTTAATCTACTGCAGTATTGGAAAAAAAACCAACATGTAATGCTAAACCACACCATACCCTAATTAACCATTTAAGAAGCTATGCTAAGCATAATTGCTAAATCAACACTAAACAAATGCTACTATCTAAGTTGCAAAAGTAAAAAGCATCAAACAATACAAATGTGCAAGCAAAGAAACTAAACTAAATCTTGGATTTCATGCATTTGTGGTTCATTTGTTTTAATTGAATCTCAGAGTACCCATAGTAATGATCATATTTATCGACGTTTCAAATCCCAATAGGGATCTTGAAGAGCCATAAATAATCGATAAACCTGATCTGATTCATCATCCTCATTATTTAAAGAATATTCACTATTAATTTCTTCTAGAGAATCCATAAAGACATCATCATATTATTTTTCAATTTCCATAAGTACTTGATAAAAAATGTTAGAATCTGAATCTGAACCTTTTCTTTGACTATCTTCATTAGAATAAAAACTTTTCTTGGCAAAAAACTTATTTTTGACATTTTTCTTGTCAACATCCTTTCCCTTTTCTTTCTTATCATGATTTTATTTATATTACATTTGGATGCATAGTGACCTAGTCTTCCACAAGAAAAACATTTAAAAGGAAGCTTACCTTTGAATTTACCAGTTCCAACTTACAACTTTCTCACGAAATTTGCTTCTTCCTCATTTGAGATATAGCTTGTATCTTTGAGATTTTCCTTTTCTTTTCCTTTATATGTGGCTTTAAAAGCTGCTTCCCTCATATCTTATGGACCCCCTTTTCTCATCTCAAATGTTATCAAGATCCCATGGGGTTGTTAAAGAGTAAGATTCTTCAAATCTTGCATTTCTTCAATGGTGAAGACTTTGGAATCGAAATTTGGAGTTAGTGATCTTAAAATATTTTCAACAACAATGGCATCCTTTATTTCATCGCCAAGAATTTTCATAGAGTTAAAAACCTCATATACTCTAAGGAAAAATATTGCAATACTTTCATCATCATGAATTTCAAGAGTTTCATACTGAATTATAAACATTTGAAGTTTAACACTTTTTACCGTGGTGTCACCTTCAAAACTTTGGATAAGTTTATCCCACATCGCCTTTGTGGTGTTTAGCTGCATGAATTTCACGAATTCAGACTCGGCCATAATTCCCAAGATGGCAATTGTAACCTTTCATTGGTTTCATACTATTTCTTCCCTACAGTATCTGTGGGAATGGAGGTTGGATATTGATATCCACTTTCAATAATTGCCCATACATAAGCTCCTAGTGCTTGCAAATATTATCTCATTTTGACTTTACAAATTACAAAGTTAGTTCCATTAAACCAAGGTGGCCTGATAGAAGATACTCCCTCCTGACTACTCATCTTGATGGATCTCCCTTTAAGCGATCAATCTTCTTTTCAGGGACTTACTTTGATACCAATTGTTAGGAAAAAATACTAAGAACGGGGGGGGGGGGTGAATCAATATTTTAATTTGCTTCGGGGTGGGGTGAATCAATATTTTAATTTGCTTCAAACTTTTTATTTCTTATTTTTCATTTTGTACATCACTGTCAATTAGGCAACCCACATATG
This sequence comes from Pinus tabuliformis, assembly GCA_031772625.1. Taxonomy (NCBI): domain Eukaryota; kingdom Viridiplantae; phylum Streptophyta; class Pinopsida; order Pinales; family Pinaceae; genus Pinus; species Pinus tabuliformis. The sequence continues at coordinate 2,066,011,711 of CM062816.1, forward strand.
GATACGACTTATGTGAAGTAAAACCACATATATTTAGTTAACTAACTTTTCATATGTTCCATCAACTATTCATCTTTAACCAATGCATCATTATGTCATTATTCATTTATTAAGCAGAAACCATGAGCAATAAAGAGCAGATAACACAACACATAAGCAACACACATAGAACACCAGGATTTTTAGGTGGAAACTCAATGTGGGAGAAAACCACCGTTGTTGTCGTCTATGTCTTCTTTCTTATTATATAAATAAAATCTCCTTACTGTTGGGTTATGTTATATTCTTTCCACGACTAACCCACGTAGTGAACCGGGGGGTTAGAGGGGGGGCAGAGCCCCCCCTTCGTTGTGGCGATTGCGCAGTGGGGGGGTCACAGGGGGGGCAGTAGCCCCCCCTGTCCAGGGGGTTTGAGGGGGGCGGGTAGCCCCCCTCTACGAGGTCCGGGGCAGTGCCCTGGGAAAATTTTTTTTGGACCCTATATTAGGTTGTGCGAACCTACCTATGGTTTTCGGTTCATGGTTTTGGACGCGATGGTTTTCGGTCCATGGTATTGGATGCTTCAGCATGTATAGAAATGTGTTGTAACATTGAAAGGAATATAATGAAAAATCAAGCTAGTAGTCCTGGTTTTTGGATCCAGGGGAAAATATCTGTGTATATGTGTTTTATGTGTTATGCTCTCACATTGTTTTTTTTTTGTGATTTAGAATTCATATGCAAGTAATTTTTGTACGGGGTTAAAAACCTACAATTTGGTATCAGAGCTGTTTTGGCTTCAAGGGGACGCCTTTGTTGCTGAGGGGTTTCGCTCAGGCCTGTGGTAGACCCTGTTCAGTGGGAGGTCTGTGAGATCGATTTTGGTGGTGAAAGAAGATGGAGAGCAGCGAAAAGATAGAGATCGAGAAGTTCAATGGTCAGAGTTTTGAGTTGTGGAAACTCAAGATGGAGGATCTGTTGGTGGATAAAGATCAATGGATCGCGGTAGATCCAGGTACTAAACCAATGGCAGTGATGGATGAAGAATGGAAGAAGTTGGATCGGAAGGCAAAGAGCACAATACGATTATGTGTCTCAGATTTAGTATTGCTGAATGTATCAGGGGAAGCTATGGCGAAGGCTTTGTGGGACAAGTTAGGGACTTTGTACCAATCTAAGTCTCTGGTGAATAAACTGTTCCTGCGGAAAAAGCTGTATAACTTGAGGATGAAAGATGGAGACATGGTGACAGAGCATCTGAACGCATTTAATACTGTGGTAAGCTAGTTAGCATCAGTTGATATTAAAATTTCAGATGAAGATAAGTGCATCAGTTTGTTGTGTTCTCTACCAGATTCGTGGGATATTCTGGTTATTGCAATAGGTAGCAATGCAACTGCTTTGCAGTTTGATGAAATAGTCTCATCCTTGTTGACGGAGGAGATGAGACGGAAAAATATGGAGAGCCAGAATGGTAATGCCTTGTCTGTACGAAGACGGTCCCAGAATAGAAACAAAAATAAGTCATCGAGTGGGAGATCTAAATCTAGAGGGAGATCTAAATCTCCAGGAAAACCTGTAAAGGTGGTGTGCTGGAAATGCGGAAAGGAAGGGCACTTCAAAAGGGACTGTAAATCTAAAGCTCCTAATAAAGGAAAGGGATTTGATGATGCTCCTTCTGCAGAGGCGAAAACCACCTCAGATGAAGGTGGGGATGTGTACTTGGCTTCTTCAAGTACACATGTAGATCATGAGGCATGGCTGATTGACTCAGGTGCATCCTTTCACTTCACTCCCCATAGAGAGTGGTTCTGTGAGTATGAGAAATACGATGGTGGTGATGTCTTTTTAGGAGATGATAGGAAGGCTAGAATCATTGGTTGCGGAAATGTAAAGTTGAAGTTGCAAGGTGGAAGGGTTAGAACACTCCCGGGTGTTTTGCATATTCCTGCATTGGCCATAAATCTGATTTCTGTAAGCAAGTTGGATGATGCATGTGTAAAAACGGTGTTTGAGAAGGATACCTGCAAGATGGTTTGGGGAGCACTGGTATTGATGCGGGGAGTTCGAACTGGAACTCTGTACAAGATGCAAGGTAGCACTGTTATTGATGGGTGCAACAGTTCTGTGGTCCCTGAAAGTGGAGCTGAAAATCTAGTGGTCTCTGGAGAGAAGACCATGCTATGGCATCAAAGGCTTGGACATATTGGAGAGAAGGGCCTTCGAATACTTCATGGTAACGGTATGGTAGAAGGTATGAGTAATAGCTCTCTGGATTTTGATTTCTGTGAAAATTGTGTATATGGGAAGCAGAATCGGGTGAGTTTCCCCTTTGGTGCTAAGAGGGCGAAACAAATATTAGAGCTTGTGCACAATGATGTGTTTGGACCTGTGAAAGTTCCATCAATGGGTAAGTCTGTGTACTATGTATCATTTATAGATGACTTCTCAAGGAATACATGGATATATTTCCTTAAGAAGAAATCTGAAGTCTTTGACAAGTTTAAAGAATTTAAGGCTCTAGTGGAAAATCAGACACAGAAGAAGATAAAGGTGCTGAGGACAGATAATGGTGGAGAGTTTTGTAGCAAGGAATTTGAAGAATTCTGTAAGAAGTGTGGTATAGCACGACATAAGACTACTCCATATACACCTTAGCAAAATGGAGTCGCAGAAAGAATGAACAAGACGTTGATGGAAAGGGCAAGAAGCATGCTCAGTGGTGACGGGTTAGGACAGGAATTCTGGGCAGAGGCGGTGGATACTGCATGTTACTTGGTCAACAGGTCACCTTCATCAGCGTTGGAGGATAGGATTCCACAAGAAGTATGGACTGGTAAGAAACCCTCTCTTTCACATCTGAGGGTATTTGGATGTGATGCATATGTACATGTTCCAAAGGAGAAACGAACCAAGTTGGATAGTAAATCTGAAAAGTGCATCTTTATTGGGTATAAGGATGGTTTAAAGGGTTATAAGCTTTGGAACCGAATAAAAAGGAAGGTTGTGTACAACCGAGATGTGGTGTTCAGAGAGGTAAAAGATGTTATTAAACATGAAGTCCAACCAAAGGAACCTGAGAAGATAGAGTTTGAGCTAAAGGAGGAAGAATCCGACTCTGCAGCAGAGGAGGAATCAAAAGATGAAGAGCCACAAACTTTGGCTGTGAGAAGATCAGTTCGAGAAAGAAGGCAGCCAGAAAGGTATAGTCCTTCTGTTTTCTGTTCAAATTTTGCTTTGTCTATTACTGATGATGATCCCAGAATTGTGAAGGAAGCAGTAGATTGAGAGGATGGAAAACTCTGGAAAGAGGCCATGGTTGATGAAATGGCATCTTTGCACAAAAATGAGGCTTGGGATCTGGTGGAGTTGCCGACTGGAAGGAAACCCATTGGCAGCAAATGGGTGTTCAAAAAGAAGACAAATGCAAAAGGGAAGGTGGAGAATACAAAGCTCGGTTGGTAGCAAAAGGATATTCCCGAGTGTCGGGAATTGATTTTGGTGATATTTTTTCTCTTGTTGCCAAGGTAACTTCTATTATATTACTTTTATCTGTTGCTGCTGCTTTTGATTTTGAGGTAGAACAGATGGATGTGAAGACATCATTTCTTCACGGGGATTTGGAAGAGGAAATCTACATGAAGCAACCTGAAGGCTTTGCGGTGAAGGGTAAGAAAGAATTGGTATGCAAGTTAAAGAAGTCTCTGTATGGGTTAAAACAGTCACCAAGGATGTGGTATCAGAAATTTGATACATTTATATGGGGACTTGGCTTCACCAGAAGCAAAGCAGATCACTGTGTATATTATAAATTAATTGGTGACCGTGTTATTTATCTAGTCTTGTATGTGGATGATATGTTGTTGGTTGGAAATGACAAAGAAATTATCTAGGATTTGAAGACCAAATTGTCCTTCAAATTCGACATGAAAGATCTTGGTGCTGCAAACTATATTTTGGGCATGGAAATTAAAAGAGATCGGGCAAATAGGAAGCTTTGGTTAAACCATAGGAAGTATGTCAAGACAATACTGTAGAGGTTTAATATGCAGGATAGTAAACCGGTGAAGGTTCCTATTCCTGTAGGTGTGAGGTTATCTGCTAAACAATTTCCCAAGACACAAGAAGAGGAAGAGGACATTTCCCGTGTTCCATATGCGAGTGCAGTCGGTAGCCTGATGTATGCAATGGTTTGTACTAGACCAGACATTGTGTTATCACTCAGGTTGTCCTTAAGCTCCAGAAAGGATACAGCCAAGGTAACCACAGACCAACTTTGGACTACAGGTTCTAGCCAACCTGCAATCAGAGAGGGCTCTCTCTTTTAGATTTAGCTTTGTTTGAAAGGATTTTAGGCTAGGTCTTGGGTCCAGAGGGTTTTTGTTTGGTTTTTGGTGGGAAAATTGATGTTTTCAGACAGAGAGGCAAGGCATAGTCTGGAAGTTTCAAACCATTGGGCGTGGAGTCAAGGAGGAGAACTCCTGGTGCATTTCTTCGGTCACAAGAGAGGGATAATGGAGCAAGATAGCTGAGCATGAAACAATGTTTCAGGTCTGAGTGATGGAAAGAATGCTAAGTAGTGAGAGGCAATTAAGAATCTCTCAATCAGCTTAACAGAGGAGGTAACAGAGCGCTACCTAGGGGCAATAAAGAATCCCTAGATAATTGGCAAACACAGGTGAATTGGGGTAAACATGAGCTAGAAGGAATTCATATTCATAACCAATTCAAACAGAGGAAAACACAAAGGAATAGCAGAAATTGAGCATAGAGAGTATTTAAACTAATTCTAGGCTATTCTTTCTTTCTCCTATCTAGATAGTGGTAAACAATAAACAAAGGTAAGATGCACTTATTGCTTCAGGCTACAGCACAAGAATTCCATCTTCATATCTCCAAAACATTCATTTACAGCAGACAGTCTGCTCTCCAAGCTTTCTGCAATCTTTGATTATAGAAACAGTCAGGTATACAGTGTGAGTCTCTAGTGAAAATTCTCAATCGACCAACCCTTAAAACTATACAGAGGGTGGTATATATAGGGCAAAACTTTCTATCCACAGAGTTCTTTATTACATCTTGACCTAATCAGGTCATAAAGAATAATTAATTTACCTACTCCTATCTGAAATAAATGCATGAAAATATCTCAGGCTGCGCTGGGGCGGCCGTATTAAAACTGAATAACTTATGTAGTCCTTGGTGGCTCGGTGCAGGTGCTTCTAAAATAAATGTGCATGGGTTTCTGCTTCTTTGTTTTCCTGTGGCTTTGAATCCCTTAATTGTGATTTGAAGGCAAAGATGGGTTGATGATGCCTGATTTGACTTTTTGGGGGCTTCATTAATGTACAGGTGCTTCGAGCCCCTAAAAAATCTTTGCTGATACTCTTTGGCGTCTTTTCTTTCTCCTGATACTTTTTGACAAAATCTGGACTGCTATTCTGATGTGCTGCGGGTCTAATCACGCATTGATGGCCGTTGTTCGGCCTCTGTATCCTCTGGAACTATCTTTTGCTCCTTTCGGTATGCTCTGCGAGGAAAACGGGTCATTTTTGTGCCTTTTGGGCTTCCTGGGGCCGTATGATGAAAAGATTCCCTGAAGATTCCCTAAAGATTCTCCATTTCGGCCTAAAAAATCCTGCGATGAGCGATTTGGCGCAAATTGATCATCAAAAACTACCTCAGAATCAGATTCTGGGGCTCCTTCGCGCCAAAAAAAGTGCTGATGATGTCAGCATGATGTGACGTTGTATGGCGGTGACATCAGTGATGACGTCAGCGTGATGATGTGGCAGATGACATCAGCATGACGTCATCATGTGCGGACGGTGACGTGGCATTACACGTGGCAAGGGGCCATGCAGGCAGATGACTCAGTGACATGGTGGCAGGAGGCCACGCAGGTGGTTGACGTGTCGTGGTGACTGGGCAAGGGGGTGATGTAAGCGGCGACGTCACAGGGCAGGAGTTGGTAAGCGGTATTGTGGTGCACCGCTTTTTGGGGATGGTGGTTTTGTGAGGGGGGTCTCCACCATAGCCCAACGCTTGACGCGTGGCGGGAGGTACGACGGCAATACTGCCCATCTCCTGGATGCTAAAGTTCGGGCGCTTAGGAGATGGGATGGCCCGCCCACCATTGATCTGTGGGGCGGGCGATCCAACAGTTGGCGGTCGGTGCGAGGTGACGGCGGGATAAAGGACGGGGAATATGCGAAGAATATACCTTTTTTAATATGCACGCGGGTGGGTTATGACTTAGGGAAAGTGGGTTCGGGGTTTTGAAACGGGCGCGATTAATATTTACAGTTGGGACATAGGGTAAGGGGTAAAATATGGGTTAAATGCGCGCAGGTTTAGGATTTTATGTACAGAACTTTGGTTTGGGGGCGAAGTAGGAGGTTTTTTGAGGGTATTAGGGCTAGGGAATAGGTTGTTAGCATGACCAGGTGTCATCTAACCCCGGTTATGACTCGGATGGGCTAAAAACAGCCCCAGATGGACTATTGTTTCCCGGACTTATAAAAATATGGCTATATTGCCAGGGAGGGAATATTTACATAGGGGAGTTTTATATACATAGTTTAATAGGGGGATGGCAAAACTGATAGGGAGTCTATATAATACTGTTAATAGTTAATATGAAGGTGATAAGCAGGCGCTAAGGTCAGGGACCTTAGGCTAAATTTTGGGGAAAAGAATTTGCAAAGAGATGAAGTCCTTGAGTGAAGCAGATCTTCACCAAGGCAACTGATATGGATGATGATGAAACTAAGAGGCTCAAGTAGATCTTGTCCTCTTTGGGAGTTAGTAAGTGACTTGGGGAATTAGAAGAAGGGGAAGTTAGTGATGTCCAGCTTTGATCTCTTTCTGAATGAAAACTTCCTGCAATGTGATTTGTAAAGATAAAACACAGTTTGAAACACAAAATTGATCATGAATCATCTTTCTGCAACCACAGCTACCTACCCATCCTACTTTCCTAACATTTTTTCTTCTTTTCTGATTAGGGTGCACTTAGACTTGTAGACCCAGAATTACAATTTTTCTTTTGAATGTTTTCTATCTAAATCTGCACTTATTTCTGCCAGGGCCCAGATTAAACAGTTGGGTCCCTTTGATTCTCTACCTATCTACAAAATCTGCCAAGGTTAAACTATTTGGACAAATGCATTCTCTATATTCTACAACAGGAAATTGAAATCTAGGGAGACCAAGATTAGACTGTTTGGACCTCCCTTAAATGAAAACTCTTCAAAACTAGGACAACTCCTCAAAAATGGAATCAGCAGTGGCATTTGGACCAGCACACTTCATGGCTTTCTTCTTTGGTCTCATCTGGAAATATGGAACACTGCAGCTTGCAAAGTATGACATATTTGGCATGTAAAAATGTCAATCATGAAAGATGATACCCTGTTGCAACAGGAGGCTAACAGTGGCTCCACTTGGGGATGGCTTTTCCTTGTGAAAAGTCAAGAACAGCAGGTCAGACTGCCTTGACCTTCTGATGTTGTTGTAGACTGGAAACATTTGTTCTGGCTGCTAAAAATATAAACTTGGAACTGTGAACAACCTCCTCCTCAACTGAGCTTTCTGTGAATGGTACAGCATCGCCTGCTTTCTTCTGCGTGCTTGATAATTATGCACAATGCTGCTGGAACATGCCTTTTAAAACAGTTTAGGAACAAGGATCAAACTGTTGTGCTTGCCTTGCTTTTGCTTAGAGCAAGGTGCTGATATGAACTGAAAATTTTTGCTCTGTTTTGATACTCTTGAGACTGGAAAATTTGCATCGGCTGAGTCCTCACCGAATTTACTGCCATTCTTTAGACAATCGGCCTGTTTATACAAACATAAAAACTGAGTGCTGATATTTACAAGTAATGTTGTACAAAGGTATTTACAGAATTTGCATTGTTTCAACAACAAGGATCATGATAATGTTTCAACATCCTGCCATTCACAGGGCCTTCTTCAACAGTTCTGTCCTCCATAGATCTGAGAAAATAAGTGTTGTTTCCCTGAACAACAAAAATTACAAATGGACCTTTCCATAGAAAATCAAACTTGGCATGTTTACCCTTGTCTTCTCTTCTTGAATCCCACTTTAGAACTTTGTCACCAACATTGAAATCTTCAGCTTTAGCTCTCTTATCAAACATCCTTTTGAGCTTTTCTTGCACAATCTGAGCTCTATCATAAACTTGTTCTCTGGTTTGCTGCAGATGGATGGTCTGATTGATTCTTCTTTGAATGTCATTTGGTTCAGCCTGAATCTCTTGTAACAGCTTGATAGTAGGAATGCCCAGAGATGAAGGAAATCTAGCCTCCATGCCATATACTAGCTCATAAGGGCTCATCCCAATTGATCTTTTGCTTGAAATTTTGTCTGCCCATAGGGCATTTACCAGTTTTTTGTGCCAGTTCTTCTTGTTTTCTTCCAGCACTTTCTCTATGATGTTGATGAGGCTTTTGTTAGATGATTCGGCCAAGCCATTGCCTTGAGGGTAATAGGTTGTGGAGTGGCCCAAGGTAATATGAAATATGTGGCAAAACTTGATCATCTTTTTGGACTTAAAGGCAGCGGCATTGTCAGTGATGATTTTCTCAGGGCAGCCAAATCTGGAAAGGATATTGCACTAAAGGAATTGGATAATGATGGTATCATTGGCTTGTCTACAGGGAATGGCTTCAACCCACTTAGTGAAATAGTCGGTGGCTGTTAGAATCCATTTGTGCTGGCCTGAGGAAGAGGGATGGATTTCTCCAATGAAGTCAAGACCCCATTGTTGAAAAGGTTTTTCGGTGGAGATTGGTTTAAGGGGCAGGGGCAACAATTTTCTCTTGCCCTAAAAAATTTGGCATTTGTCACATGATATGGAAAACTTTTTTACATCTGCAAAAAGAGTGGGCCAGTAGAAGCCAGCCCTTAGAATTTTATCAACAGTAGACTTCCAATACAGATGTCCTCCGTAATCACCTGCATGGAATTCTTTCATGACGTTGTTAGTTTCATTCATGGTTAGGCAATTAAGCAATATGCCTTCATGATTTCTCCAAAATAATGCACCATCTATAACACAAAACTTTAAAGCCTTCATTTTCAAAAATCTTTTCTTTGTTCTGGAAAATCTTGGGGGAGCACACAGGTTTAGCAATACAAAGCATATATCAGTGTACCATGGGGATTGTAAAAAGATCTCACTGATCTGTGGAGTCGCCAGCTCCGGTTCATTGTCCAGCTGGTTAATCTCTAAGGCTTGAAAATTCGTCTCGGACATCAGTTTAGCTAAACCTTGTCCCTTTATCAGCTTGGTTGGTTTTATTTCTATGTCATATTCAAGGATGTTTGCAATCCATTTACCTCTTTTGCCTTCTAATCCCTCTTGGGTCAATATGTCTTTTACAGCAGCGTGTGGGACATAGGCAATTACGTGTGAATACAGTATGTATACTCTAAAATCCTTGATGGCCTTAACAAGTGCGTAGGCCTGTTTTTCCATGATTGGGTAGTTCAACGGGGCATCTCTTAAGGCTCGGCTGAAAAAAGCAATTGGCTTTTCAGCTCCCTGCTCATCCTTTTGCAATAGGACAACAGCTATAGTGTGATCTGATGCAAAAGAAAATATGATAAAATCTTTATCAAACTATGGGCTAGTTAGGACAGGGGTTTTTGTTAAGGTTGATTTGATACTCTCAAATGCTTTCTTGGTTTCAAGAGACCATTTTACCTTGGCATCCTTCTTTAACATGTTGCTTAACAATCTTATCAGCTCAACTAGATTTGGAATAAATCTTCTCAAGAAGTTGATTTTCCCAAGGAATGCTTGTAGCTCTTTAATGTTTCTTGGAAATGGGATTTGGAGGATGGCTTGTATTCTTTCAGGATCAATTCTGATCCCATCCTTTGATATGATGTGGCCAAGTAATTTTACTTCTTCAATGCCAAACAGAGACTTCTTGGGGTTCAAGGAAATGCCATATTTCCTACATGTCATGAAAATTTGCCTAAGATGATTGAGGTGTTCTTCATCAGATTTGGAGAATGGGGTTAAGTCATCAAGGTAGACAACTAGGAAGTCATGTATTTCTTTTGCAAATGCAATATCCATTGCTCGTTGAAAGGTAGCACCAACGTTTTTAAGAACAAATGGCATCTTTACATACTTGAATGTTCCCCAGGGTGTAGTAAAAGCAGTTTTGTCTTGATCGTCTGGGTGAACAAGTATTTGGTTAAAACCTGAAAAACCATCTAGAAAAGAGATTCTAGATGATCCCACTACTCTCTGCAATATGTGGTCCATTTTAGGCAAAGGGTAATGGTCTTTTAGGGAGACTTGGTTTAAATTTCTGAGATCTACACAAAGTCTGATTTCACCTGTCTTTTTTCTTGTAGGAACAAGATTGGACACCCATTCAGAAAATCTGATGGGTGCTATTATGCCTGCTTCAAACATCCTCTTTACTTCCTTCTCAATCGGGGGAAGAAGCATGGGGTTAATTCTTCTAAGTTTCTGCTTGAAGGGTTTCTGGTTTGGTTTTAAAGGAATGGTGTGTTGAATTACCGAGGTGTCATAGGATTTCAAATCCTCATAGCTCCAAGCAAATACATCTTGGAACTCTTTGAATAAGTCAATGTACTTGGGCTTTTGATCGGGTGGTAGATTTTTGGACAGTTTGATCATTTTCGGATTTTCTGGTGTCCCAATGTTGTGTTCTTCTATTTCAGTGTTTATGGGCTGCAATTTTGGTTTTCTGGGCACGTCATTAGCATCAAACATATCTTCTAATGGGGTTAGGCCAGCAGGAAAAAAATTATCTTTCAAGTTAATGACCTCTGCCTCTGTTTTGTCTATCTCTTCTATCTGTGTTTGTTTCAGCTGTTCTATGTTTTCTTTGTCAAAAACAGTCGGTCTCATGATTTGCTTGACTGTTGCAGCTGTTATATCTTGCTGATTTTCAGTTGTTTGGTGTTCTGTATCTGTCATAGCATCCATGTCAATGTTAATATTTGAAAATTCATGCTCGAGGGTAAGGAAACTGTTAATTTGGGCATCATTTTCGAATACTTGCCAATCTCTAACGTTGTTTGGGACAGTAGGCCTATGTTTTATTTCAGCCGTGAAATGATGGTTTGGGTCAAAAGGAAGCTTACATGTACTAGCAAAGGTGGCTAGGCTGTGTGCATGAATGTTGTGATTTCTGGAAATCTTGTCAAGCTTGAATTTAGTGAATGCCTGGAGTATGTCTGTAGCAGCGGTCCTATAGGCTCTCATTCTGTTGTCGTTGGTGACAAAATTACCTTTCATCTGTTGTATAACTAGGTCAGAGTCACCCAAGATAGACACTTTTACAGCTCCTAGAGTTTTAAGCAGTTTAAGGCCTAAAAGCAGAGCCTCATACTCTGCCATGTTATTTGTGCATTTGAAGTTCAGTCTGTAGGCATGACCTTCTGCATGGTTATTGTATGTGTTGTGAATCCAGACACCTGCACCTGCTCCTAACTTGTTGACAGAGCCATCAAACTCTAAATACCATGTGATTTCTTGCTTATGGTCAGTATCGAGAGATTGAGCTGTTTTAGGATTGGGCAGATTTAAAATTTCTGTCTGGGGAACTTCTTTTGGTAGGCTGGTTGCATCAGCTGCTGTGACAGTTTCATGGGTGTGTGCAACCGATTCTTCGTTGATGTGTGCTTGTTGCTCTAAAGCGAAGGGCTCATTATCAATTGAAACATTTGTATCATGATTAAATAAAATAAATGAATCCATATCAGAGTGGATTGAGTAAATGGGAAAATTTTCAGGCCTGCTCTCACTACTCACCACATATTTCATCAGCATTTCTCTGTACAGTCTCTTTGGTTGCCCAAAGACTGAAATGGTGGCGTAGGAAAGGTCTAATTGAAGGGATCCTTGTAACTTTGCTCCCCATGATCTTGACAGGAGCATACCGTACTTTGGTGGGATGTCAGCCACCACTACATCCATGAGGATGGTCTTGTTGGGATATTGGACTAAGGAGACACACAAGTCTTTGATGAGGCCTAAACATTTCACTTGACTTGAGTCAAATGAGTACAGATCTTTGTAAGGTCTTGTAACATCAAGATTTAGTTTTTCCATAACTACTTTGGGCATAAGATTGTGCGATGCCCCTGAGTCAAACATAGCATTGTGCAAAATTTTGTCATGTATATGCAAACTGACATAAAAGGGTGGGACAGGTCCATGTGTTGATTTTCCGCTAACTTCTGGGCCAAATAGCAACTCTGGGGTATCGTCTAAAACATTTACATCATCCTTGTTTTCTGGAATTTGAAGTGACTTTTGAATTTGCTGCCTATATACATCGTGTTTAGCCAGTTCTGAAAGAGGAATGGCTATCTTGAGTTTTCCTATCTCTGCCTCTAAGTTAAATGGCTTTTCCAGTGGAGTCTTGGTGTTGATAATGGCAGTTTTTTCTGTTTCATTTGAATTCTTAGCGATCTGCTCTTGTTTATCAGCGTTATGGGAAGTTTTTGCTTGCGGTTTTTCAGTTTCAGGAGTGCTTTTTGGGATACTGTTTGAATTTTCTTTTGAGGAAGAAGGTGGCAAAGGCTGCTCAACCGAAGGCTGCGAGTCTGTTATGTCTTCTACAGTCACTTGATGTGGGTTTGGAATAGGTATATCAGCTGGTTCTATTATGACAGCCTTGTTTTTAATCTTGTTGGGCTGTTTGACATCCTTTTTTTTACTAGGTTCGGAAATGTCAATGGTCCTAGTTCTCAGCTTATATTGTTTTTGTACCTCATACATAGCAGTATCATAGCCTTGTTTAAAATCAAAAGACTCGCCAGACTTAGTCTGAAACTGATTGTAATCAGGTTCATTTTGGTCTTCTTGGGACAGGACAGTTTGATGCTCACCCTTTAGATCCATTAAGTTCATGTGAGTGTCCTCTATGGGTTCACTAGAAGTGGATCCTTCAACATAATTATCTTGGAAAGGGGGTCTTATATGATGGTCTTGGTTAGGCCTAACAACATTTGTGTTCTGTGTTTTTCTAAAATTTGGTTTCATTATGGTATTAGACTGTTGTCCTTCCCATGATGCTTTTCTCTCAAAATTTTCTACTCTTTCTCCTAGCCTTTGCAGGCCATTGATAATAGCATCAAGCTTCTGGTCAAAGGCTGAGGGTTCTTCTTTAAAGGTGGTTCTTCTTTCCATTCTAGCTCGGTTTCTTTTGGCAATTAAATTGGCTTCTACGCTGACAGCAACATTTTTCATGTCCGCAAGGGTTTGAGGAGCTCTTTCTTTTAACTGGTATGCCGTATCCAGGTCGAATCCATCAGGAAATTTGTACAAGGCCAGATCGGGTGGAGGCCTTAAGTTCTGTGGTATTGCGTTATATACATTATTGAATCTTGCATAGTTGTTATAGACATATTTGTGCCTTACAGCTATAAGCATGAAATGTCCATAAACCAAGGGATCCTAAGTCCCTAAAAGTGTTGTTTCAGCTCCTAAAGAAACAAGGTCAACAAATTACAGCTTCTCCCAGAAGTTCTCCACCAGAAACTGCTCAAAACTAGTCAAATCAGGATCATTTCAGATGCTCCACTAGCTAGCTGCGTTGCAAAGCACCCAAATACACTGGCTAGGTGTGTTGCAACGCACTTGAATGCACTACCAGGGTGCGTTGAGCGGGAAATGACAAGTGGCAGAGTCATTCCACGAGGTGGAGAGACAATGGAAGCTTCCAGAATCTTCTCCAATGACACTTGCCTCACTGAATTCGACCAGTGATGAGTAAGAGGCTCTCAGTCTCCAAGTGGAAGCAAGAACTGACAGAGAGAAGCCACTAATCAATTCATGAGCTGACTCATCCTCTTTGCATACATCTATATATGGATCCCTCACCAAGAGATCCAGAGGCTGGAATTTTGTACATTGCAGAGAATTGCTGTTGGTTTTGTGATAGATATCATAGTATTGGGTGATTTATGCTTTGTTAGAGGTGAAGAAGGGATTCTATGCTGGGAGGTTGATGCTGGATCATGAATCATCAGTTGTAACTCCTCTTGGATCTTCTTGTTTTATCAATAAAACTACTTGAGTTTCTCCTACATGCTAGTATATCACTGATGTTTGTTATATTTGTATGTTTAGCTTAAATCTGATCCTAAGCTTTTTATGAACATAAATCCATGTATTTGTGTAGTTTCTTTCTTCTGTGAACTTGCAGGAACTTGGTGACGCTGGGCAAGTAAGGGAGCAGGTAGCTGGAAGCTGTCAAAGAGAAGAGAGATTGGATCAAAGGACTAGCGCAAGACACAGGTTGGTTCATCCTATTCATCTTCGTTTATAGTTCATAAAAGAGAATACAAGAGTAGTTTTCCCTGTTTGTTTCTGAGGTCTCTGTCACAACCCAGTGGGATAGGGTCGTTCTGAATAGACACTTTTCCCGAAAACAAAATGGCGACTCCATTGGGGATCGTGTCTAGTTAGTTTGTTTGTGTTTCTATTGTTGTTCATCTCATAAACTTAGGAGTAGCGAATTGAACTGAATTTGCCATTTACAAATGCAAAGTAGACATCTGCTACTCTAGTCCATTCACTGGATCTGTATATGATCTGAGCAGCTGATTCACAAATGATCTGATTACCCTTTGTGATATCTCTTAAACTACTTTTAAATCAACCCTCTGATTGTGCATTACTGATTGCTTTTACCCGGCCAAAAACCATAGATTAAACTGCAAACCGTGACCCAGAACCCGGAGAGAATTCTCGTTTCTGCTCCAGCACAGGCTCTGTGAAGAGACTCTGCATTTCAGCTCAGTTCCCGAGAGGGCTACCTGCGTTGCAATTCAGTTTCTCTGTGTAGCAGGTGCGTTGATCAGCTTAGCCCTATCTAGCTGAGGTTCTTTGCTCATTTTTTCCAGTTTTGCCTCTTATTTTTGCAGCCTGTGATCAGTGTGTGTGTCTGTTTATAAGCCCCTTTTCTGTGCCTTAATTCCACCTCAGTTGTATAAAAGAAACTGTATTTGTTTTTGTGTGTTTGTTACGTCATTTACAGTTTCCCATTGCAAAAGTAAACTAGTCATACTGTCGTCCTTGGATTTAGATCTGTCGTAAGTGTCGATTTTGATCTTAGGAGAAAGTTTATTTGCTGTTGACAGTCGATTACGCTTTTACTTTTGCCTTTGGATTGAATTTGTGGATTTCTAGTGTCGAAACAAGTGTTTACTTCAAAATCATAAAGTGTCGTAATCGTCTCTACCTTTTGATTTCGAAAAGAAGCTTGTTTGTGTTTTTCACTTGAAAGCGAATTCAAATTTGTACAACAACTTTCTTTTTAGGCATCAATATTAAGAAAGTGAAAAAATAATACATGCACATGTGCATTTGCATATTGACACTCTGTTTGGCTTGATTTAGGAAAAGTGCATTTACAGTGTGCTCTTTGCTCTTTGAGAAAAGATTGTGTCTTTCTTTTCCCCTTGTAGCTAGGATTTTCATTGCTGAAAAGAGATAAAAGCTTGCTTATCATCTTTAGATTGCATTTTAGGAATTACATCTACATCTCGTGGTGAACCCAAAAGGCAAACTTCATAAGAAAGATCAACCTAAAATAAATTCAATGAACTTAACAACGCTTTGTAACTTAACGCACAACATCTAGAGGTCTAGGCTAGAGACGTATTTTGGCGTCGTAAAGCCTGGTAACTGTTGTCCTCACTGATGGTTGGGTGATTCCTCCACTTTGAGACGATAAGTGCCAGTACGGACTTGTGCTCCCACGTACTGTCGAGTATATAGTGGGAGACCCCTATAGGCATAAAACCTTTATCCATAGGAAGCCGTGTCGGCCGCCCTACTGATCGCAATGCACTGAACACAGCATTCGGAAAGATTGACTGCCGTACCCTAAAAAGTATTCTGCAGTTTTGCGATTGGTTTGGTACTCCCTCTACCTAAACCTCCAGAGCAGTCCCTTTCGTTCCTTTTCAGACTCCTTAACGGAAAAGGTCCATCTGAGCACTTGTCACTTCAGGCTCATTAAAAATCAAAGGAGACTAGAGTCATCTTTTGTTTTTTCTCGACTCTTTAAAACTGAAAAAACAAAGTTGTGTCAAAAGCGTCTAAAATTCATTTAATACAGAAACATACTTTCCCTTTTATTTTAGTTGATCGAGTAATCTGCAATCGTGGAAGAAAGTCAATTGAAACCTCGTCGTTCGTGGAGGCTTACGAGTCAACCGTCTTTGTCTCCGGAAGCGAAACCAGTATGGACAAAGCGAACTCGTTTAACCGGATCCAAGTCTCCTATCAAAGTTAGAACAGGTGTTCCAACGACATTAGAGACTCCGGTTACTCCAAACATTTCTGGAATCCCTGCCTCAACAGAAGAAGTTCAACAGCCACAGAAGGACAGTGGCGCTGATCCTAGTTTGAGAACAAGCACTTGTGTTACTGAACCAATTCCATCCATAACCGGTTCAAAGAGTCTTACTCTTCAAACATCTGTCGCTGCCTCTTCGGCACCAGAAATATTTTACGGACCTGACGGTCTTCCCCTTCCACCTGGTCTGATTGCGATAGAAGAAATTGTAGAAGATCTGCAAGCAAGTACTCCAACGCATTTTGGAGTCGGGATCACTCTATTTCCTTCGACATCAGAAGTTAGTCTACCACCAGCGGAAGTTCCTGTAGAATCGCTAGGTAATCTTTTGGATAGACTACAAATGTCTGAACAGCCGTCAACATCTAGGACTGTGTCTTCCGACACAGCGACGACAGAGCTCCCTGTTGTCACTCCGACAATGTTCGTCGGCGTACCGTCTGTCCCGACTAGCTCACAACCGCTAGAAGGAGCCCACCCAGGGGCTATTTCGACATTCTGGTCTGTTCCTGTTTGTTCATCTAGAATTATATCCGGAAACTCTTATGTTGAGTCTCAACAAATTGATCCGTTTGGAGGTCAATTTGGGCAGTCCGGTCCCCAAGGGCAAACAATTCCCTTGAGTTCTGGATTACCACCGTATGGGGGGCAGTACACCCTTTCATTACCACCTTCGGGAGGATATCCATACGGGAGTTCACAACAACATTCAGGTTATACTGGAATTACCTCAAGTGGTTGGGTACCTATACTACCTCAACAACCAAGAGTTGTATATTCGATGCAACAATGCGTACCTGTGTCGAACATACCGACTACGCCAGCTATTGTGACTGTGTCGCAAGTTCAAGCGCTGCCTGTTGTATGTCAACCTCAAGTTTCTCAGGTTGTAATGCAACAGCCCATTGACCCTGCGACTCAACCACAATCGCCAACTAATGGGGCGACACAGGCCCAGACGGGTGCAATTACCCCTCACCTTGGTCAAACGGTTAGTATCAGGAAACAGCACATGGCTTCACAACCGTGGCTGGTGCAATACCAACAACCACAATTCCAACAAGTATAATAAGGTGCTGAGCAGCAAATCTTTGCAAACAGTGGACAGCCATACATTCAAAATGGTCAAAATCAACCATTTTATAATGGTCAAGTCCACCAACCTTACCAAACATACCAGCATCAAATGCATTATGTCGGTATGCAAAGACCAATTGCTCAGGCGATTCCATCGTATCCTGGATATGCTTCACCTAACCTAAATCAACATTTACCATTCGTGGCAACTTTAGAGTTACTTGATTTAAACCGGTTAACAAATGATCCAATTACTTACGCCCCTTGGTGGCCAGTGATTCCGCATAAACTTCCATAAGATATTCCTAAATTTAATGGAAATCTGGGTGAAGATCCATCGAATCACGTGATGAAATTTCATCTATGGTGTTCATCAAACACTTTAAATGATGATTCGATAAGAATTCTCCTTTTTCAGAGGACGTTAACGGGTCCAGCGGCCAAATGGTACATTGAATTGCCTAGAGCTTCATTCGACAACTTCAACACCTTAGCCACAACCTTTTTAACCCATTTTCAATTACCAATAAGGTATGAAACGGGAACAGAACTGCTTACCAACTTTAAACAGACAACAACCACTCACATATCAGATCATATACATGAGTGGCGACGTCGTCATAGGATGGTAAAAACGTACGTTCCCGATCAGCTATTAGCTGAATGGTTTATCAAGTCATTACTGCCTTCCATCACGGAAGATGTGGCAAAGGGGGGAGTCGTAACAGAAGAGCAAGTGATCGCTCATGCACAATATCTGGATTTGATTTATCCTCAGTCTGGCACGCTCTACGACAAAATACCTGACGCCCCTAGACCGGGATCCTCGGTTCCTTCTCCTCCTAAATCAAACAATGACTCTCATGCCGGCGATGGCGTGATTGTCACAACAGACACGAAATCGACAAAGGCCACATCCAAAAAGGCCCGTAAGGTTTTAGGTCAAAATGCAAAAGACGAACTTCTTGCTTCGGAAGTAAATGTCGTATCGACAGATAAAGGCAAAGAAACCAAACAACCAGGAAGCAAGAAGAAAGGAAAATGGAAGAAGAAGAAACAGGATGAGCAATCTCCCGAAAAATCTTCTTCAAACCCTCCTAGAAATAGGAAACAAAGATATCCATGCATGATATGCGATGAGGATCATTGGAATTTAGATTGTCCACACAGAGCTGAGCTTAAAAAATTCTTTAAGAGTTTGAAAACCTCAGCAGTGTTAACCGATCCGTTTCTGAATCCAGGAACAAATCTGGTTGAAAGTGGAAATGCTTCCCCGTCTCAAGTGCTAATGTTGTCGATTTCGAAACAGCAGAATGATGCTTTGATTTCGACAAGGAACAAAGATTACGGGAATCCACAGCTGTCGAACAACAAGGATAAAGATCAACCAAGTAGTTCGACAACAACTTCGACAAAAGTTGTACCACCCACCATCCCTGAATTGACGATAGAACCGCAAAAGGGAGTAGTACACAAGTCAACATTTAATCCTCGCGCTAGAGCGGCGCAGCATTATAACATAGTGGAAGATTTGGCCCAATCGCCATCCGCTATGTCGACTCTTGAAGTACTACAAAACTGCCCGTCCCAAAGGCAGGCTTTGTTATCAGCCATTGGTGGGATTGATCCAAAGGATTCCAATCTTGTATCCTTCGACCACAAAGGGTACGATCCTTAGTTACCAGCTCAATTAGCTTTCCTTGTTCAAGTGAAAGCCCTCAACAAAACTGTTCACCGAACGATTATTGATGAGGGGGCATCTACATGTATTATGTCGATGAGTTGTTGGAAAACTTTAGGATCTCCAACCTTGTCGTGATCTGCGACAACATTAAAAGCATTCGACAGAAGGACATATACCCCATACGGTATCCTAAATAAATTGAAAATTGAACTAGGAGGGAAAACAGTAGAAATAGATGTTGAAGTCATCGATGGGAATCTTGATTACAACATCCTACTAGGGAGACCATGGATATATGCCATGGCAGCTGTTGTGTCGACCTATTTTAGAAAGATTGCATTTCCCTTTCAAGGAGGGATTACAATTTTCGACCAACAAAACTTCCTCCCCAATGGTTCACAAGTTACAGGAAGCATTCCCATGATCCATGGAAGCCCCCATTCACTTCAGAATATCGGAGTAGGCCTACTAAAAGATCCTATACTAATGGGAACTTTTGCTCTTCCACCTCCAATTGATTTGGCGGAAGTAGCATCGATAGGAACCTGCAACATGATATCTTCCGCAAAGATCTTAGAAAACGATATCAAAATGGATCATGCAATGGTTTTGCCCCTGAGCCCAATGAAGGTATTATAGCAATCAATGTTTCTGGCATGGGAGGCAAACCCAAATCAACGCTCATCAAGCGTTTGGATGGATAGGTCTATAGAATATGGTACTCCTTCAGATCCTTGGTCGCAAGTGCATGACACCGACGAAGGAATTCTCCAAGCTATGGTAGTTGAAGGAGCACCATGGAACGATTCCCACCATCGTTCTCTTCTTCCGAATTACAAAGAAGATATTCAAAATGACCTTTACCATCCTTCGGTAATTGATTTTCTATCAAATAATGTAAATACGGTGGATTCCGAGCGAAACTTATCCAATATAGAAGAGACTATAGCCATAAATATCTCGACCAAAACAGATGTTGTAGAGAATATTTATGTCGGCAAATGTTGTTCTCCTTCAGAACTAGAAATATATAACGCTCTCTTTCACGAATTTAGAGATGTCTTTGCTTGGTCATACAGTGAAATGCCAGGCATCGACTCGAGTATCGTTGAACACGAAATCAAGATGTATCCAGATGTTAAACCGGTACGGCAACGGCTGAGGCAGGTGCACCCCAAGAAAGCCGCGGCCATTAAGGCAGAAGTTGAAAAACTCCTCCATTCTAGTTTCATCTACCCAGTTCCACTAACCAATTGGGTATCAAACATTGTCCCGGTTATGAAAAAACAGGGGACAATTAGAATGTGCGTCGATTATAGGGATGTAAATCAAGCTTGTCCAAAAGACAACTACCCTACACCCTTCATTGACCAGATAATTGATGAATGCGCCGGATGTGAAATCTTTTCATTCATGGATGGATTCTCCGGGTATAATCAAATAAATATCCGCCCACAGGACCAGTCAAAGACTGCATTCATTTGTCCGTGGGGCACATTCGCGTATCGAAAATTACCCTTTGGTTTAAAGAACGCAGGGTCGACGTTTCAAAGGGCAATGAATTATGCCTTCCATGACATCAAAAACATCGTTCAACCTTATCTCGATGACCTTCCGGCTCATTCGCGAAAGCGGACTGATCATCCGCAGCATTTAAGAGCGATATTTCTATGTTGCCGACACTACAAGATACGACTCAATCCGCACAAATGTGTATTTTGCGTCAGTTCTGGTCGTTTACTTGGCTTTGTAGTTTCCAAGGATGGGATTCGTCTCGACCCTTGTAAGGTCTAGGCAATCATAAATTTGCCTCCACCTTCGAATTTGCTTAAGATTCAGAAACTCCAAGGGAAAGCAAACATTCTGAGGAGGTTCATTCCAAATTACGCCGAACTTGCTAAAGGTTATACACGTCTTTTGAAAAAGGGGGTACCCTTTAACTGGGATCAGGTCGCAAAAGCTTCCTTTGATGCTTTAAAATATTCCCTAATGAAAGCATCATTAATGTACGCCCCTGATTATCAAAGAGACTTTAACCTATATCTGGCTGCAACAGATACGACCATCGCAATGGTTTTAGTTCAAGAAGTCGATGGAATAGAACATCCCATTTATTATTTAAGTAAGAACTTAAATGATACAGAAAGAAAATATTCTTATGTTGAAAAACTAGCGCTTGCAGCGGTTCAAGCGATACAAAGATTTCGACACTATGTCCTCTTTCGGAAAACTACCATTCTGTCATATTGCAACCCCATGACTTATATATTGTCGCGATAGTTGCTGGGGGGAAAATATTCAAAATGGATAGCAATCCTTCAAGAGTTTGATCTGGAATTTGTAAAATCCAAGTCAAAGAAAGCTCTAGTTTTTGCAGAATTATTATGCGATCTCCCATCGTCGTCCAACGATGAAACATCCGAAGAATCAATCATGGATGAAAGTTTGTTTCTGATATCTACAAGCAATGAGTGGTATGGAGATATAATCATTTATCTCCAAACCCAAAAATTCAGGCCAAATACCTCTCACTCTGAACAAAAACGTATTCGATACCAAGCAAAAGACTACAGGATCACCGGTGATACACTTTATCGTCGTGGTATTGATACAGTTCTGAGGAGGTGCCTCACCATGAGGAAGCCGAAAAAGCCCTGAATGAGTGTCATTCAGGTGCGTGTGGGGGGCATCAATCTGGATATGCTATAGCATAAAAAATCTTACGAGCAGGATACTTCTGGCCAACCATGTTCAAAGATTGCATAACCGCAGTCAGAAGTTGCCATGCTTGTCAAATTTTTGATAGCAAAACCAGAAGACCACCCGCACCTTTACAGCCAATAGTTGTTGTTGGGCCATTCGCCAAATGGGGCATCGATTTCATGACATGTAACCCCACCTCGACCGGGGGGCATGGGCATATTATAGTCGTAGTTGACTATTTTACCAAACGGGCCGAGGCGATGCCTACATTAGATAATACTGGTGAAACAGCTGCCCTTTTCTTTTTCAATCATGTAGTCGCCAGATTCGGCGTACCACAGGCTATAGTCACAGATCATGGATCGCATTTTCGCAATCACATGATGGTTGAATTAGCTGCCAAACTAGGGCTATCTCACGACAGCTCTACTCCATATTATCCGTAGGCCAACGGACAAGTTGAAGCGATCAACAAGGTCCTGAAGCGCATGCTGCAAAGGATGATCGGAGTTCAAAAAAGAAGATGGCACCTAATCCTATACTCAGCTTTGTGGGCTTACCGAACATCGGTAAGGAATGCGACCAGGTTCATACCCTTCCAACTGGTATATGGCCTGGAAGCAGTCTTACCAGTCCAGTGTTAAATCTCGTCTCTCAAACTCGCAATCGATCTCCTCCCCGGAACTTCAGAAGAAGAAGCTCGTTTCTTGGAATTAATCTAATTGGATGAAACCCATCGTGACGCCGCGTTGGCCAACGAAGCCCATAAGAAACGAGTCAAGGCGCAGTTCGACAAAAATGTCAAACCCCGTGTCTTCTCGGAAGGTGACTTGGTCTTGCTTTACGACCAAGAATCCGATAAATTGGGAGCAGGTAAATTTAACTCTTTATGGATGGGACCCTATATTGTTAAATGAGTGTTAGCGAAAGGAGCCTACGAGTTGATGGATTACGACGGGATTCCACTAGCACAACCTCGTAATGGGTTGTACCTCAAGCGTTACTACGCCTAGTAGTAACCAATATGCTTTTGTTATATTTTTGTTTTCACTAGGAGTGTTTGTTTTGGTCGAGTAATCCACCTTTTTCACATTTATTGCAGATGTCAAACCCATTGGAACCATGTGTTGGATATGCCGACGGAGCAAGTCGTAGTTCGCGGAACCTGTCCTCCGCAGCCTGGGCCATTTTTTGATCCAAGCGGTGAGTTAGTAAGTTACAGAGGTGTATGTATTGGTCAATCAACGAAAAATATCGTTGAATATAGCGCGTTGATAGAACTTCTCTCTGATGCCATCACTCATGGTATATGCCGGCTAATCATCAGGCTAGACTCACAGCTCGTAATACTGCAACTCAATGGTATATATTCCGTCCGAAACCCAGCCATTTATCGCATGTTCCTAAGGGTAAGATTTTGGAAAGACAATTTGATCTTATTCAATACCAGCATATTTCCAGAAACTTAAACACATTAACCGACTCATTAGCGAACTATGTGTTAGATAGACATTTGCAACATTTATAAAAAGAAACACATCATCAATGTTCTACAAGTGGATCACATAACTCAACCAGAATAAAACTCCGAAAATCAAAAATATATATATAGTTGTTTATGGTTTACATATAATGTTCTGTAACCAAGAAAAAATCGATCACACGACCCAAAACTCAAAATGCTAGGGGGCACCCTAGTCTAATGATGCTTGTGATAGCAAGTCACAGCCTGTGCGATCATGCGTAAGAGACGAGTCCATCGTCTGGGCACACCAGTAGTATGCCGTTGTAATTGCAAAGGTAGCTCGTCGAACCTCACATCTGGAATATCGAGATTAAGGCTCTCAACCTACTCCTGCATGGATGTAAGAGTCTCGGCCACATCGAGGTTGCGAAGAATAACCCTCCTGGCGGCCTCTCTAGCTGGGGCAACAGCTGGTACTCTCAGGCGAACTACTGGGCGAACAGGACCAACATCTGCATGTACACATGAGTTTGATTAGAGTCTTGAAAGAACAAAGCACAAGGACATTATAAACAAAAACAGTAAACAACAATATGGTCAGAGATTTTACCAATAGCACCCCACTGCTCGCCATCCGGCAGTACCAAATCTGGATCACCCCGGAATTCCATGCCAACATATGGATACTCGGAATAAACCATCTCCTGACGATCAAACCACCTGAAGAAGGTATCAGAAAATGAAATCTGAGATTGACCAGCATGCCTAGACATATGGTCAACCCATCTCTGCATGCGTAGTTCAGTAGGAGAAGGTAAATCGAGTGCAATGTACTGCGACTGCATCAGTGGTATCTTCTCCAAGGCAAAGGCGGTCAAAATAGAACCGAACCCAAAGTTCTTCAACTTCCCATTCTTTATCTTGGTCAACTGTTCTTTCATTACAAGAAGTACTGCGTCGCACTAGTTGAACACCTTCGGTTGGAGGCATTCCAAGGCATGCTGCATATAGGATCTGTTGGCTACATGAAGAGACGCGCTACCGGCCATCCTACCAAAAGTAAATAGGATACTCCTAAGGGACCTATCAGTGACATCACGGATGATGATCTTGCCGTATTTACTCAGCTGAGATCCTTCCCTGCAATACTGGCGGACATAATCTCTCACAGAATCGCCTCCTCAGGCCGAACCTGACAAAGAGATGGGGGCACCCCGCCTCGACAAGCCAATCAAGAAATAAATGTCTACTGCAGTCAAGGGGATGGATTTTCCCCTAATCTAGAAAACCTGGTTGATAGGATCCCAAGAGTCAAGCAAATACTTCAACAAGTTAATCTGCTGTCTCATGCTAGAGATGCGGAAGAACTTCAGCAAGCCACAATTCCGCAGCGCGTTCACTGTAATAGGATCATGTAGGGCAATCATGTCCTCTTCTTCATGTTCTCGTTCTCGCCATGTAAGGGTCATTTTGCTCCAATATCTCTACAAAAACAAACAAGAGAGGAGATTAGATCCTGATTTTGATGAGAAACAGGTAAAAATTCCATAAAAAACTATGCAACAACTTTCCTTTCTGTGCCCAACGCACCTGCAGCAGTGTTACAGGTGCATTGAATGTCAAACTGCCTTCATACAGGCCAACATTCAGCGCAGGTTTCGATGTGCTCAGGGTGCGTTGATGGCAGAACGAACCCATCAAACCCCAGGGGCTCAAAAAAGCAGGGAATCAAGCACAAAATGCAAAAAGGAAACCATGAAATGAAAGAGCTCAGGTTTAGCTCCTACCTGGTCCAGACGGTGCCGAGAATCGTCCACAGAATCTCCTGAAATCAGCTGATGAAAATCGAGGGGGAAAACACCTCCAAAGCTCCAACAAACCAAGTTCAAATGAAATGGTAAAATGAGAGGTAAAAAACACTTTTTAATTACTTTTACGTAGTTCGAGGTAAAGTATTAGCGTTTTAATCTCGTTTTCAAAGAAAATATTGTTCATTTCTAACTAGTTTGATGAAGTAGTTGAAAAATGCAGTACTATCCTTGGAAGGAAAAAGCTATCTATGGTAAAAATCAAAACAAGACCAATTAATCGAGCAGTTTTAGCGCATAGTTCAAGCTCGTTAAAAAATAAACATAAGATCGAGCAAATTTTTCCACCCGCGTTTAAGCTCGTTAAAAAATGAACTATCCTCCGGTAAATAACCACCGTGAATGAAGCATTTTCAGCCATTAAAGCCTTGGTCATGTTTTGCACCGTCACCTCCACTTTTCATTTGGCCGATCATTCACCTCCATTTGATTGTTTACCCATTTTGAGGAACATATGAAAAGAGTGATTTCACTAGCCATCCTTGTGACACTGTCATGATTGGAAAATTCCAAACCTTACCTGGAATCAGCTGCTACCCATTTTATCACTCGTTCCTCAAAAGACGAGTCTTCTTTAAGCTCTTTTCATCTGACTCGTAAAATATGAAAAGATTGCCGAGTTTTGGCCTTCCAGCTCGTTAAAGCGACAGGAAGTGCTATCCCTCTTCTAGATTTTAATCTTTTTGGACCTGAGGGATTATTGCACAAAAAGATTGAGCGCTTGTTTTGTTCGGCTCGTTAAAACTATCGAAAATTCATCCCTTCTGTATTGTTTTATACTTTTTCGGACTTAAGGGATTAGATGATGAAAAACGAATTCCGGAGTTATCTTTACGTACCTTTTCAGAATCTCTAAAAATGAAATGGACCGAGTTATCTTTGTCGTTAGACTCGTTAAAAAGAATTAATAACGACAAACTTGTCTTTAGACGAGAACGAGTTTCACTATCGCTAGGCTCGTTAAAACATAGCGATGGGTTTGCCCGAAGGGAAAATTATAGAACAAGCATATGTTATCCTCCTCAAGCTTGACAAAAATAAAGAGGTACTGGTCAGTAATGACTAGGGAAAAATTGGGAAGAAAACTCAAAGAAACTTTATTGGTAGCAAGTCGCTCTTGAACATGACACTTCCACTCCGTGCCAGAGTCGGGTTGGGTTGTTTCATTCACCGGTCACATCACCATGGTCATGCCATACCATCCACATTTGGGATAAATGCTACCGATCCATCACATAAGTGTCGCCGACATGTTCAAGAGAAGTCATCCAGAGAAGTCACCCGTGTCCCATCCACTACCATACACTATACTTCATTCTTTCATGACCGCCACCATGAACCATATATCACCAGATCATTTTCACCTCCATCAAAATCATTTGCTCCGTTCCGTGTCATTGATGTGGGATTCATTAAGGCCCTCCTTTGACGGATCGCTTCTTGTCGACATCAGCTCATTATCCAAGAAGTTGATCTACGAACACCCCATTCAGTACTTTGAAGCTTGCATGCCTCAATGGCAAGTTTCTCACTTCCAGCGACAGGTATACATCAATGACCTTCGACCGAAATATTTTGTGTGGTGTTCGACGCCAAGTCCTTTATTCACACCACGTGAATTTTACTGCAGTACCTTGAGGGTCATTATCATTATCGGTGATTCCTCTCGCGCTTGTTAACAGTTTACGTCATTGACTGGTAATCAAGCGATGTCTTTCCATGTTCGACTTCAAAACATTTCTCACATGGATCGACTTGTACTTAGAGTGAAGATCGGACGAGATTGAAGACCCCGGATCTAGTTTCATCCATCCGGGCTGCGATATATATTCAGGAAAAATAAAGACATTGAAATGTACAACATTGTAGCACAGATAATCATCCTACCAAAAGGATGATGACTTCATCAGAATCATCAGTCTACCATCAGACGATTGTCTGTCCTATGTACATGAAAATGAATTTATAAAGCTAAGCATGGGAATGCCCGCCTCAGCTAGATCATGAAAACAGTATGAAGATAATGTATTGTATTGTATCTTATTACAGGTCTCCTCCCCAGCATTAGAGGAACTTCGGATCCTCCTAATAAAGCATTTCACCCGATAAACGGCCTCATACTTTAGGGGGCAACTGTTATAGACATATTTGTGCCTTACAGCTATAAGCATGAAATGTCCATAAACCAAGGGATCCTAAGTCCCTAAAAGTGTTGTTCCAGCTCCTAAAGAAACAAGGTCAACAAATTACAGCTTCTCCCAGAAGTTCTCCACCAGAAACTGCTCAAAACTAGTCAAATCAGGATCATTTCAGATGCTCCACTAGCTAGCTGCGTTGCAAAGCACCCAAATACACTGGCTAGGTGCGTTGCAACGCACTTGAATGCACTACCAGGGTGCGTTGAGCGGGAAATGACAAGTGGCAGAGTCATTCCACGAGGTGGAGAGACAATGGAAGCTTCCAGAATCTTCTCCAATGACACTTGCCTCATTGAATTCGACCAGTGATGAGTAAGAGGCTCTCAGTCTCCAAGTGGAAGCAAGAACTGACAGAGAGAAGCCACTAATCAATTCATGAGCTGACTTATCCTCTTTTCATACATCTATATATGGATCCCTCACCAAGAGATCCAGAGGCTGGAATTTTGTACATTGCAGAGAATTGTTGTTGGTTTTGTGATAGATATCAGAGTATTGGGTGATTTATGCTTTGTTAGAGTTGAAGAAGGGATTCTATGCTGGGAGGTTGATGCTGGATCAGGAATCATCGGTTGTAACTCCTCCTGGATCTTCTTGTTTTATCAATAAAACTGCTTGAGTTTCTCCTACATGCTAGTATATCACTGATGTTTGTTATATTTGTATGTTTAGCTTAAATCTGATCCTAAGATTTTTATGAACATAAATCCATGTCTTTGTGTAGTTTCTTTCTTCTGTGAACTTGCAGGAACTTGGTGACGCTGGGCAAGTAAGGGAGCAGGTAGCTGGAAGCTATCAAAGAGAAGAGAGATTGGATCAAAGGACTAGCGCAAGACACAGGTTGGTTCATCCTATTCATCTTCATTTATAGTTCATAAAGGAGAATACAAGAGTAGTTTTCCCTGTTTGTTTCTGAGGTCTCTGTCACAACCCAGTGGGATAGGGTCATTCTGAATAGACACTTTTCCCAAAAATAATAGTACTCCAGAACAGTCTCTTGAGGACCTTGTTTGATCGTATCATATTCAACTAGTATGTGCAAGGGGTCTTTCTTTTTCTCCCATCTGTTGGTAAAGGATTGGTAAAGCTCATCTGGGGTGGTTATGGAATTTGCAGCAAGTGATCTGAACCAAGTTCTTACATCACCTGTCAAACTCTGAACAAAAATGCTCATCCTTACACTATCATCGTCTATCTCATAGTTTTCAAAATAGTCTTGCATCTTTTTGGTATGCTGAATAGCTGTGAGAGGACCAGTGGAATCAAAATAAGTGATCTTCGATTGGTACTCTTGAGGTAAAGCCCCAACATTAGCAGGTAATTGCAGGGGTGCATATCTATTAGCCATATTGGCAGGTATAAGTGGAACAACGGGGATAAGTGGAACAACTGGAGTGACGGGGATCACAGGAGTAACTGGAACGCTGGAAACAACAGTGGTGTCAGTATGTGCAGTGAATGAAGGTGTGGAAGGAGTACTACAGGATGTAGATGATGAACTGATGGAAATAGGGGTTGAACGGAACAAAACCTTGACCGGAGTTGGAAAACAGCTAGGGTAAGTTGTTTCAGGGCTCAAATCATCAAAATTTTCCTGTCCTTCTTTCTTCCTAAGGATTTTCGGGATTATATTAGGGTTTTCAAAAACAGCTGGAGGGTTGGGGTCTGGATTTGACCTTGTATATCGTGGATTTTTCTTGGGAGCCAGCTTCCGAATTGTTTTTTGGGTATTTTCCTGGGAATGTTTTTGTAATCGACAAGGGACTAATTAAAATATGGGACAGCTTGTTTGTAACTTAAAACTAGCATGAAGATTGACTAAAGCAACATTTATTTACTCCTGTTAATGCAAAGCAAAAAACAGTCTCAAAGGCTTCCTGGCTGACATTCAGGCTTCATCTGTAGTTTTAAGAGATAAACTGCAATTGGAAAGTTTGATTTATGGTCTCAGCAGAGCTTTCTTACCTTCTTCGTGAAACTATCTGAGGAAGTCTCCAGTGGAGCTTTCCAACTTAATCAATAAAACTTTCTGAGGATTAGATTCCCTAGCGGAGTCGCCATTATGTTATCACTCAGGTTGTCCTTAAGCTCCAGAAAGGATACGGCCGAGGTAACCACAGACCAACTTTGGACTGCAGGTTCTAGCCAACCTGCAATCAGAGAGGGCTATCTCTTTTAGATTTAGCTTTGTTTGAAAGGATTTTAGGCTAGGTCTTGGGTCCAAAGGGTTTTTGTTTGGTTTTTGGTGGGAAAATTGATGTTTTCAGACAGAGAGGCAAGGCATAGTCTGGAAGTTTCAAACCATTGGGCGTGGAGTCAAGGAGGAGAATTGCTGGTGCATTTCTTCAGTCACAAGAGAGGGATAATGGAGCAAGATAGCTGAGCATGAAACAATGTTTTAGGTCTGAGTGATGGAAAGAATGCTAAGTAGTGATAGGCAATTAA
Organism: Pinus tabuliformis; assembly: GCA_031772625.1. Lineage (NCBI taxonomy): Eukaryota > Viridiplantae > Streptophyta > Pinopsida > Pinales > Pinaceae > Pinus > Pinus tabuliformis. Next base: position 2,066,041,516 of record CM062816.1, read on the forward strand.
GAATCTCTCAATCAGCTTAACAGAGGAGGTAACAGAGCGCTACCTAGGGGCAGTAAAGAATCCCTAGATAATTGGCAAACACAGGTGAATTGGGGTAAACATGAGCCAGAAGGAATTCATATTCATAACCAATTCAAATAGAGGAAAACATAAAGGAATAGCAGAAATTGAGCATAGAGAGTATTTAAACTAATTCTAGGCTATTCTTTCTTTCTGCTATCTAGATAGTGGTAAACAATAAACAGAGGTAAGATGCACTTATTGCTTCAGGCTGCAGCACAAGAATTCCATCTTCATATCTCCAAAACATTCATTTACAGCAGACAGTCTGCTCTTCAAGCTTTCTGCAATCTTTGATTATAGAAACAGTCAAGAATACAGTGCGAGTCTCTAGTGAAAATTCTTAATTTACCAACCCTTAAAACTATACAGAGGGTGGTATATATAGGGCAAAAATTTCTATCCACAGAGTTCTTTATTATATCTTGACCTAATCAGGTCATAAAGAATAATTAATTTACCTATTCCTATCTGAAATAAATGCATGAAAATATCTCAGGCTGCGCTGGGGCGGCCGTATTAAAACTGAATAACTTATGTAGTCCTTGGTGGCTCGATGCAGGTGCTTCTGAAATAAATGTGCATGGGTTTCTGCTTCTTTGTTGTCCTGTGGCTTTGAATGCCTTAATTGTGATTTGAAGGCAAAGATGGGCTAATGATGCCTGATTTGACTTTCTGGGGGCTTCATTAATGTACAGGTGCTTCGAGCCCCTAAAAAATCTTTGCTGATACTCTTTGGCATCTTTTCTTTCTCCTGATACATTTTGACAAAATCCTGACTGCTAATCTGATGTGCTACGGGTCTAATCACGCATTGATGGCCGCTGTTCGGCCTCTGTATCCTCTGGAACTGTCTTCTGCTCCTTTCGGTATGCTCTGCGAAGAAAACGGGTCATTTTTGTGCCTTTTGGGCTTCCTGGGGCCGTATGATGAAAAGATTCCCTGAAGATTCTCCATTTCGGCCTAAAAAATCCTGCGATGAGCGATTTGGCGCAAATCGCTCATCAAAAACTGCCTCAGAATCGGATTCCGGGGCTCCGAAGTGCAACTTTTGCTCCTTCGCACCAAAAAAGTGCTGATGACGTCAGCATGATGTGAGGTTGTACGGCGGTGACGTTAGCGATGACGTCAACATGATAACATGGCGGGATGAAGTCAGCATGACGTCATCATGTACGGACGGTGATGTGGCATGACACGTGGCAAGGGGCCACGTAGGCAGATGACTCGGCGACACAGTGGCAGGAGGCCACGCAGGCGGTTGACGTGTCGCGGTGACTGGGCAAGGGGGTGACGTAAGTGGCGACGTCACAGGGCAGGAGGTGGTAAGTGGTATTGTGGCGCACCGCTTTTTGGGGATGGTGGTTTTGTGAGGGGGGCCTCCGCCACAGCCCAGCGCTTGACGCGTGGCGGGAGGTACGGCGGCAAGACCGCCCATCTCCCGGATGCTAAAGTTTGGGCGCTTAGGAGATGGGACGGCCCGCCCACCATTGATCTGTGGGGTGGGCGATCCAACGGTCGGCAGTCGGTGCGAGGTGATGGCAGGATAAAGGATGGGGAATATGCGAAGAATATACCTTTTTTAATATGTGCGTGGGTGGGTTATGACTTAGGGAAAGTGGGTTCGGGGTTTTGAAACGGGCGCGATTAATATTTACAGTTGGGACTTAGGGTAAGGGGTAAAATATGGGTTAAATGCGCACGGGTTTAGGATTTTATGTACAGAACTTTGGTTTGGGGGCAAAGTAGGAGGTTTTTTGAGGGTTTTAGGGCTAGGGAATAGGTTGTTAGCATGACCAGGTGTCATCTAACCCCTGTTATGACTCGGATGGGCTAAAAACAACCCCAGATGGACTATTTTTTCCCGGACTTATAAAAATATGGCTATATTGCCAGGGAGGGAATATTTACATAGGGGAGTTTTATATACATAGTTTAATAGGGGGATGGGAAAACTGATAGGGAGTTATATAATACTGTTAATAGTTAATATGAAGGTGATAAGCAGGCGCTAAGGTCAGGGACCTTAGGCTAAATTTTGGGGAAAAGAATTTGCAAAGAGATGAAGTCCTTGAGTGAAGCAGATCTTCACCAAGGCAACTAATATGGATTATGATGAAACTAAGAGGCTCAAGCAGATCTTGTCCTCTTTGGGGAGTTAGTAAGTGACTTGGGGAATTAGAAGAAGGGGAAGTTAGTGATGTCTAGCTTTGATATCTTTCTGAATGAAAATTGCCTACAATGTGATCTGTAAAGATAAAACACAGTTTGAAACACAAAATTGATCATGAATCAGCTTTCTGCAACCACAGCTACCTACCCATCCTACTTTCCTAACATTTTTTCTTCTTTTCTGATTAGGGTGCACTTAGAATTGCAGACCCAGAATTACAATTTTTCTTTTGAATGTTTCCTATCTAAATCTGCACTTATTTCTGCCAGGGCCCAGATTAAACAGTTGGGTCTCTTTGATTCTCTACCTATCTACAAAATCTGCCAAGGTTAAACTGTTTGGACAGATGCATTCTCTATATTCTACAACAGGAAATTGAAACCTAGGGAGACCAAGATTAGACTGTTTGGACCTCCCTTAAATGAAAACTCTTCAAAACTGGGACAACTGCTTAAAAATGGAATCAGCAGTGGCATTTGGACCAGCACACTTCATGGCTTTCTTCTTCGGTCTCATCTGGAAATATGGAACACTGCAGCTTGCAAAGTATGACATATTTGGCATGTAAAAATGTCAATCATGAAAGATGATACCCTATTGCAACAGGAGGCTAACACATTGCACATGCAGTGGGAGTATTGAACAGGTTTATGTCAAAACCAGGGAAGGAGCACTGGATAGCAGTGAAGTAGGTTTTCAGGTATTTGCGTGGCACTAGTGATTATGGTTTGTGCTACCAAGGAAGACTAGGATTGGACAGAGTGTTGGATATTCGTGGATTTGTTGATGCAGACTAGGCTGGAGATCTGGATCGGAGAATATCTACAAGTGGGTATGTGTTTAACCTATTTTGAGGTGCAGTCAGTTGGATGAGTAAGAAACAATCTGTAGTGGCACTATCAACTACAGAGGCAGAATACATGGTAGCCACTCATGCAAGCAAGGAAGCAGTTTGGTTGCAGAGATTGTGTTCAAGTATGGGGTTAGTACAGGTAGCTATAAGAATAGACTGTGACAGCCAAAGTGCAATTTTCTTGGCAAAGAACCCTGCTTATCATTCAAAGACAAAGCAAATTGATGTTCAGTATCACTTTGTGAGGGATATGATAGAAGACAAAAAGGTGTTGCTGGTAAAGGTGGACACTTTGAAGAATACTGCAGATGCATTGACAAAATCTGTGAGCTCTGAGAAGTTCTCTTGGTGTAGAGAAACAATGGGCATTTTAGGGCTGTTATAGACATTTTTGTGCCCTACAACCCCAAGCATGAAATGTCCATAAACCAAGGGCTCCTAAGTCCCTAAAAGTGTTGTTCTAACCCCTAAAGGAACAAGGTCAACAGATTACAACTTCTCCCAGAAGTTCTCCATGAGAAACTACTCAGAATTGGTCAAAAAAGGATCATTGCAGCTGCTCCACTGGCTAAGTGCGTTGCATCTCAACTAAATACACTGTGAGGGCACGTTGAATTTCAAAAGTCCCTTCTATGGGGTGCAATGGGCGAGAAATGACAAATGGCAGTGTCATTCTGCGAGGTGGAGAGGCAATGGAAGCTTCCTGAATCTTCTCCTATGACACTTGCCTCACTAAATTCGACCAAGGATGAGTAAGAGGCCCTCAGTCTCCAAGTGGAAGCAAGAACTGACAGAGAGAAGACACTAATCAAATCACAAGCTGACTCATCCCCCTTACAAATATCTATATATGGATCCCTCATCCCAGATATCCGGAGGCTGGAATTTTGCATATTGTAAGGAATTTTTGTTGGTTTCTAGAGACAAACATCAGATTGTTGGGTGATCTAAGCTTTGTTTGAGGTGAAGAGGGGCTTCTTTGCTGGGAGGTTGATGCTGGGTCAGAACAACTGGTTGTAACTCCTCCTGGATCTTTTCTTGTTTATCAATAAAAGCTATTTGAGTTTTCCTCCATGCTTTTGTATCATTGATGCTTGTTACATTTGTATGGTCAATTTACATCTGATCCTAGATTGTTTATGATTATAGATCCATGTCTTTGTATAGTGCTATGATTCTGTGATCTTACAGGTACTTTTTGAAGCTAGGCGTGCAAGGGAGCAGGTAGCTGAGGACTATCAAAGAAGAGAGGGATCAAATCGAAGGATTAGCGCAAGACAGAGGCTGGTCTTTCTGTTCCTCTCTATCTATAATTCATAAAGGAAAAACAAAAGTAGTTTTTCTCTGTTTGTTTCTAAGGCAGCTATCACACCTTAGTGGGATAGAGAAATTCTAAATAGACACTTTCCCTGTAGCAAAATGGCGACTCCGCTGGGGAACTAATTAGTTTGTTTGTTTATCATTCTTTGTTGTTTGTTTCATAAACTTACAAGTAGAATTCGAACTGCATTTTCCATAACAAATGCAAAGTAGACAACTGCTACTTCAATCCATCTACTGGATCTATTTATGATTTAAACAACTGATTCACAAATTATCTTATTTCCCTTGTGATAGCTCTTAGATCCTCCTTAGATCTGTAACCCCTGATTGTTGCATTACTGTTTGCTTTTTACTTGGCCAAAACCCAAGAACTGAACTGCAAACTGTGACCCAGAACCCGAACAGAGTCTCGTTTCTGGCCCAGCGTAGGTACTGTTCAGAGATTTTGAATTTCAGCGCACTTCCCGAGTGGACAACCTGCGCTGCATTTCAGATTCTCTGTGTTACAAGTGCGCTGATCAGACTAGCTCTGTGTAGCTGTGGCTTCTGTGGTTCATTCTTTCCAGTTCTATTCCTGAATCTTGCTGCGTGTTATTAGTATATGTCTGTTTGAAACCCCTTTTCCTTGCTGTTATTCTGCCTCCTTTGTACAAAATAACTGTGGATGTTTTTGTGTGTTTGTTGAGTCATTTACAGTTCTCCTTTGCAAAAGTAGCATAGTCGTACTGTCGTCCTTTGATTTGAATCTGTCGCAAGTGTTGATTTCGATCGTAGGAAAAAGTTTGATTGCTGTTGATGGTCGATTATCCTGTTACTATTTCTTTTGGTCTGAATTTGTAATTTTCTAGTGTCAAGAACAAGTATTCAATTCAAAATCGTAAGGTGTTGTAATCGTCTCCATTTTTTGATTTCAAAAAGAAGCCTGTTGATATTTGTTGCTTGAAAAGAAATTCAGATTTGTGCATCAACTTTATTTTTAGCATCCATATACTAAGAAAGTCGAAAACAAATACATGCATGTGCATTTGAATATAGACAGTCTGATTGGCTTGATTTAGGAAAGCGCATTTAGAGTGTGCTCTTTGCTCTTTGTGAAAATATTCTGTCTTTCTTTTCCGTAGTAGCTAGGATTTTCATTGCATAAAAGAGATAAAAAGTTTGTTTATCATCTTAGATTGCATTTTAGGAATTACATCTACATCTCATGGTGAACCCAAAAGGCAAACTTCATAAACAAGATCAACTTAAAATAAATTCAATGAATCTAACAACGCTTTGGAACTTAACGCACAACATTTAGAAGTCTAGGCTAGAGACGTATTCCGGCGTCGTAAAGCCTGGTAACTATTGTTCTCACTGATGGTTGGGTGATTCCTCCACTTTGAGACGATAAATGCTAGTACGAACTTGTGCTCCCACGTACCGTCGAGTATATTTTGGGAGAACCCAATAGGCTTAATCCTTTATCCATAGGAAGTTGTTTCTGCCGCCCTATCGATCGCAATGCACTGAACACAACATTCGGGAAGATTGACTGTCATACCGTAAAAAGTATTCTGCAGTTTTGCGATTGGTTTGGTACTCCCTCTACCTAGACATCCAGAGCAGTCCCTTTTGTTCCTTTTCAGACTCCTTAACGGAAAAGGTCCATCTGAGCACTTGTCACTTCAGGCTCATTAAAAATCGAAGGAGACTAGAGTCATCTTTTGTTTTTTCTCGACTCTTAAAAATTGAAAAAACAAGTTGTGTCAAAGCATCTAAAATTCATTTAATTCGGAAACATACTTCCCCTTTATTTTAGTTGATCGAGTAATCCGCAATCATGGAAGAAAGTCAATTGAAACCCCGTCGTTCACGGAGGATTACGAGTCAACCGTCTTTGTCTCCGGAATCGAAGCCAGTACAGACAAAGCGAACTCGTTTAACCAGTTCTAGATCTCCTATTAAAGTTAGAACAAGTGTTCCAACGACATCAGAGACTCCAGTTACTCCAAACATTTCTGGAATCCCTGCATCTACAGAAGAAGTTCAGCAGCCACAGAAGGACAGTAATACTGATCCTAGTCTGAGAGTAAACACTTGCGTTACCGAACCAGTTCCATCTACAATCGGTTCGGAGAGTCTTGCTCTTCAAACATCTGTCGCTGCCGATTTCACACCTTCTTCGGCACCAGAAATATTCTACGGACCTGACGGTCTTCCCCTTCCACCTGGTCTGATTGCCATAGAATAAATTGTAGAAGATCCTCCAACAAGTACTCCAACGCAATTTGGAGTCGGGCTCACTCAATATCCTTCTTCATTAGAAGTTAGTCTACCACCAATGGAAGCTCCTGTAGAATCGCTAGGTAATCTTTTGGATAGACTACAAATGTCTGAACAACTGTCAACATCTAGGACTGTGTCATCTGACACAGCGATGGAAGAACTCCTGCTATCACCCCGACAATGTTCGCCGGTATATCATCTGTCCCGACTAGCTCTCAACTGCTAGAAGGAGTCCACTCAGGGGCTATTTCGACAGTATGGTCTGTTCCTGTTTGTTCATCCGGAATAATATACGGAAACTCTTATGTTGAGTCTCAACAAATTGATCCATTTGGAGGTCAATTTGGGCAGTCTGGACCACAAGGGCAAACAATTCCCTTGAGTTCTGGATTACCACCGTATGGGGGGCAGTATACCCTTTCATTATCCCCTCCGGGAGGATATCCATACGGGAGTTCACAATAACATTCAGGTTATACTTGAATTACCTCAAGCGTTTGGGTACCTATACTACCTCAACAACCAAGAGTTGTATACTCGATGCAACAATGCTTACCTATGTCAAATATCCCAACTACGCCAGCTATTGTGACGGTGTCGCAAGTTCAAGCGCTGCCTGTTGTATGCCAACCTCAGGTTTCTCAGGTTGTAATGCAACATCCCCTTGACCCTGCAACTCAACCACAATCACTGATCAGTGGAACGGCACAGGTTCAGACGGGTACAATTACCCCTCATCTTGGTCAAACTATTAGTATCGGGCAACAACACATGGCTTCACAACCATGGCTGGTGCAATACCAACAACCGCAATTCCAACAAGTATACCAAGGTTCTGAGAAACAAATCTTTGCTAATAGTGGATAACCGTATATTCAAAACGGTCAAAATCAACCATTTTACAATGGTCATGCCCACCAACCTTACCAAACATACCAGCATCAAATGCATTATGCCGGTATGCAAAGACTAACTGCTCACGCAATCCTATCTTATCCTGGGTAAGCTTCACCTAACCTGAATCAACAGTTACCCTTTGTGGCAACTTTGGAGTTACTTGATTTAAACCGGTTAACAAATGATCCAATCGCTTACGCCCCTTGGTGGCCAGCGATTCCGCATAAACTTCCATCAGATATTCCTAAATTTAATGGAAATCTGGGTGAAGATCCATCGAATCACGTGATGACCTTTCATCTATGGTGTTCATCAAACACCCTAAATGATGATTCAATAAGACTTCGCCTCTTTCAGAGGACGTTAACGGGTCCGGCGGCAAAATGGTACATTGAATTTCCTAGAGCTTCGTTCGACAACTTCAGTACCTTAGCCACAACCTTTTTAACCCATTTTTAGTTACCAATAAGGTACGAAACGGGAACAGAACTTCTTAAAAACTTCAAACAGACAACGTCCGCTCACATATCTGATCATATACATGAGTGGCGATGTCGTCGTAGAATGGTAAAAACGTATGTCCCTTATCAACTCTTAGCTGAATGGTTTATCAAGGCATTACCGCCTTCCATCACGGAAGATGTGGCAAAGGGGGGAGTCGTAACAGAAGATAAAGTTATCGCTCATGCGCAATATCTGGAATTGATTTACACTCAGTCTGGCACGCTCTATGATAAAATACTTGATGCCCCTAGACCGGAATTCTCAATTCCTCCCCCTCTTAAATCGAACAATGACTCTCATGCTGGCGATGGCGTGATTGGCACAACAGACACGTAATCGACAAAGGCTACATCCAAAAAGGCCCGTAAGATTTCAAGTCAAAATGCAAAAGATGAACTTCTTGCTTCGGAAGTAAATGTCGTATCGACAGATAAAGGCAAAGAAACCAAACAACCAGGAAGCAAGAAGAAAGGCAAAGGGAGGAAGAAGAAACAGGGGGAATCATCACCTGAAAAATCTTCTTCAAACCCTCCTGGAGATAGGAAACCAAAAAAACCATGCTTCATATGCGATGAGGATCATTGGACCGCAAATTGTCCACACAGATTTGAGCTTAAGAAATTCTTGAAGAATTCAAAAACCTCCGCAGTGTTAACTGATCCGTTTCCCAATCCAGGAACAAATCTGGTTGAAAGTGGAAATGCTTCCCCGTCTCAAGTGCTAATGTTATCGGTTTCAAAACAGAAAAATGATGCTTTGATATCGACAAGGAACAAAGATTATGGGAATCCACAGCTGTCGAACAACAAGGATAAAGATCAACCGAGTAGTTCGACAACAACTTCGACAAAAGTTGCGCCACCTACCATTCCCGAATTGACGATAAAACCGCCAAAGGGAGTAGTACACAAGTCGACATTTAATCCCCGCACTAGAGCGGCACAACATTATAATATAATGGAAGATTTGTCCCAATCACCATCTGCTATGTCGACTCTTGAAGTACTATAGAATTGCCCATCCCAAAGACAGGCTTTATTATCAGCCATCGGTGGGATAGACCCAAAGGATTCCAATCTTGTATCCTTCGACCATAAAGGATACGATCCTCAATTACCAGCTCAACTAACTTTACCGTCGTGGTATCGATACAGTTCTGAGAAGGTGCCTCACCCATGAGGAGGCCGAAAAAGTCCTAAATGATTGTCATTCAGGCGCGTGTGGGGGGCATCAATCTGGATATGCTACAATGCAAAAAATATTACGAGCAGGATACTTCTGGCCAACAATGTTCAAAGATTGCATAACCGCAGTCAGAAGTTGCCATACTTGTCAAATTTTCGATAGAAAAACCAGAAGACCACCCGCACCCCTGCAACCAATAGTGGTTGTTGGGCCATTCGCCAAATGGGGCATCGATTTCATGACATGTAACCCCACCTCGACCGGGGGGCATGGGTATATCATAGTCACAGTTGACTATTTTACCAAATGGGCCGAGGCGATGCCTACATTAGATAATACTGGTGAAACAATTGCCCTCTTCTTTTTCAATCATGCAGTCGCCAGATTCGGCGTACCACAGGCTATAGTCACAGATCATGGATCGCATTTTCGCAATCACATGATGGCCGAATTAGCTGCCAAACTAGGGTTGTCTCATGATAGTTCTACTCCATATTATCTGCAAGCCAACAAACAAGTTGAAGCAATCAACAAGGTCCTAAAGCGCATGCTGCAAAGGATGATTGGAGTTCACAAAAGAAGATGGCACCTAATCCTGTACTCAGCTTTGTGGGCTTACCAAACATCGGTAAGGAATGCAACCGGGTTTACACCTTTCCAACTGGTATATGGCCTGGAAGCAGTCTTACCAATCCAATGTGAAATCTCGTCTCTCAAACTCGCAATTGATCTCCTCCCCGGAACTTCAGAAGAAGAATCTCGTTTCTTGGAATTAATCCAATTGGATGAAACCCGTCATGATGCCGCTTTGGCTAACAAAGCCCATAATAAACGAGTCAAGGCGTAGTTCGAAAAAAATGTCAAACCCCGTGTCTTCACGGAAGGTGACTTGGTCTTGCTTTACGACCAAGAATCCGATAAATTGGGAGCAGGTAAATTTAAGTCTTTGTGGATGGGCCCCTATATTGTTAAACGAGTGTTATCAAAAGGAGCCTACGAGTTAATGGATTATGATGGAATTCCACTAATGCAACCTCGTAATGGGTTATACCTCAAGCGTTACTATGCGTAATGGTAACCTGTATGCTTTTGTTATGTTTTTGTTTTTTCTAAAGTGTTTATTTTGGTCAAGTAATCCACTTTTTACATTTATTGCAGATGTCGAACCTATTGGAGTCATGAGTTGGATATGCTGATGGAGCAAGTCGTAGTTCGCGGAACCTATCTTTCGCAGCCTGGGATATTTTTGATCGAAGCGGCGAGTTAGTAAGTTTCAGAGGGGTATGTATTGGTCGATCAAAAAATAACATCGCTGAATATAGCGCATTGATAGAACTTCTCTCCGATTCCATCACACATGGTATACGCCGACTAATTGTCAGGCTAGACTCACAACTCGTAATACTACAACTCAATGGTATATATTCCGTCCGAAACCTAGCTATTTATCACATGTTCCTAAGGGTTAAGATTTTGGAAAGACAATTTGATTTTATTCAATATCAACACATTTCCAGAAACTTAAACACATTAACTAACTCATTAGCAAATTATGTGTTAGATAGACATTTGCAACATTTATAAAAAGAAACATATCATCAATGTTTGCATTTGGATCATGTAACTTAACCAAAATAAAACTCCGAAAATCAAAAATATATATAACTGTTTATGGTTTACACATAATGTTCTGTAACCAAGACAAAATCGGTCAAATGGCCAAAAAACTCAAAATTCTAGGGGGCACCCTAGTCTAATGATGCTCGTGATAGCAAGTCACAGCCTGAGCGATCATGCGTAAGAGACAAGTCCATCGTTTGGGCACACCAGTTGCATGCCGCTGTAACCTCAAAGGTAGCTTGTCAGTCCTCACATCTGGAATACCAAGAGTGAGGCCCTCAACCTGCTCCTGTAATGCTGTGAGAGTCTCGGCCACGTCAAGGTCACGAAGGATAGCCCTTCCGATGGCCTCTCCTGCTGGGGCAGCAGCTGGTACTCTCAGGCAAACTACTGGACGAATAGGACCAACATCTGCATGTACACATGAGTTTGATTAAAGTCTTGATAGAATAAAGCACAAGGACATTATAAACGAAAAACGATAAACATGAATATGGTCAAAGATTTTACCAATGGCGCCCCACTGTTCGCCATCCGGTAGTACTAAATCTGGATCACCCCGGAAGTCCATGCTAGCGTATGGATACTCAGAATAAACCATCTCCTGACGATCAAACTACCTGAAGAAGGTATCAGAAAATGAAATCTGAGACTGGTCAGCATGCCTAGACATATGGTCAACCCATCTCTGCATACGTGGTTCAGTAGGAGAAGGTAAATCGAGTGCAATATACTGCGGCTACATCAGTGGTATCTTCTCCAAGGCAAAGGCGGTCAAAATAGAACCGTACCCAAAGTTCTTCAACCTCCCACTCTTCATCTTGGTCAACTGTTCTTTCATCACAAGAAGTACTGCATCGCACCAGTTGAACACCTTCAGTTGGAGGCATTCCAAGGCATACTGCATGTAAGATCGGTTGGCTACATGAAGAGCTGCACCACCGGCCATCCTACCAAAAGTAAACAGAATAGTCCTGAGGGACCTGTCAGTGACGTCACGGATGATGATCTTGCCGTCTTTACTCGGCTGAGATCCTTCTCTGTAGTACCGGCGAACATAATCTCTCACAAAGTCGCTTCCCCGGGCCGAACCTGATAAAGAGATGGGGGCACCTCGCCTCGACAAGCCAGTCAAGAAATAGATGTCTACTACAGTCAAGGGGATAGATTTGCCCCTAATCTGGAAAACCTGGTTGGTAGGATCCAAAGCATCAAGCAAATACTGCAGTAAGTTGATTTGTTGTCTCATGCTAGAAATGCGGAAAAACTTCAGCAAGCCACAGTTCCGTAGTGCGTTTATTGTAACTGGATCATGTAGGGCAAGCATGTCTTCTTCTTCATGCTCACGTTCTCGCCATGTAATAGTCATCTTACTCCAAAGATCTCTGAAAAACAAACAAGAGGAGAGTTAGATCCTGATTTTGGTAAGAAACAGGCAAAATTTCCATCACAAATTGTGCACAGAATTCCTTCTTTGCACCCATCGCACCTACAACAGTGCTCTGGGTGCGTTGCATGTCAGATATCCTTCAGACTGGCCAACATGAAAGCAGAACGAGTTTTTCAAACCCCAGGCGCTCAGAAAAACTAGGAATCAAACTCAAAATGCAAAATGGAAACCATGAAATGAAAAAGCTCAGGTTTAGCTCCTACCTGGTCCAGACGGCACCGAGAATCGTCCCCAGAATCTCCCAAAATCAGCTGATGAAAATCAAAGGGGGAAAACACCTCCAAAGCTCCAACAAACCAAAGTTCAAATGAAATGGTAAAATGAGAGGTAAAAATTCTTTTTCATTACTTTTTACGTAGTTCAAAGTAAAATATTAGTGTTCTAACTCGTTTTCAAGCATATATTGTTCATTTCTGACTAGTTTGATGAAGCAGTTAAAGATACAGTACAATCTTTGAAAGAACAGAGCTATTTATGGTAAAATCAAAATGGGATCATTTAATCGAGTAGTTTTAGCACATAGTTCAAGCTCGTTAAAAAATAAACATAAGACATGAGCAAATGTTTCCCCCCTGCGTTTAAACTCGTTAAAAAATGAACTATTCCCCGATAAATAACCATCGTGAATGTAGTACTTTAGCCGTTAAAGCCTTGGTCGTGTTTGCATCGTCACCTCCACTTTTTCATTGGCCGATCATTCACCTCCATTTCATTGTTTACCCATTTTGAGGAACAGCTGCGAAGAGTGATTTCACTAGCCATCCTTGTGACACTGCCGTGATTGGAAAATTCCAAACCTTACCTGGAATCAGCTGCTACCCGTTTTATCACTCGTTCCTTAAAAGACGAGTCTCCTTTAAGCTCTTTTCAACTGCCTCGTAATATGAAAAGATTGCCCAGCCATTGGCCTCTCCAGCTCGTTAAAGAGACAGGAAGTGCTATCCCTCCTCTAGATTTTAATCTTTTTGGACTTGAGGGATTATTACACAAAAAGATCGAGCGCTTGTTTTTTCGGCTCGTTAAAAGTATCGAAAATTCATCCCTTCTGTATTATTTTATACTTTTTCGGACTTAAGGGATTAGATGACGAAAAATGAATTTTGGAGTTACCTTTACGTTCCTTTTCAGACTCTCTAAAATTGAAAAGGACCGAGTTATCTTTGTCGTTAAACTCGTTAAAAAGATTAGTAGCGACAAACTTGTCTATAGACGAGAACGAGTTTCACTATCGCTAGGCTCGTTAAAACATAGCGATGGGTTTGCCCGAAGGGAAAATTATAGAACAAGCATATGTTATCATCCTCAAGCTTGACAAAAATAAAGAGGTACTAGTCAGCAATGACTGGGCAAAAATTGGGAAGAAAACTTGAAGAAACTTTGTTGGTAGCAAGTCGCTCTTGAACATGACACTTCCACTCCATGTCTGAGTCGGGTTTGGTTGTTTCATTCACCGGTCACATCACCATGGTCATGCCATACCATCCACATTTGGGGTTAATGCTACCAATCCATCACATCAGTGTCACCGATATGTTCAAGAGAAGTCATTCAGTGAATTCACCTGTGTCTCACCCACTACCATACATTATACTCCATTCTTTCATGATCGCCACCCTAAACCTTATATCACCAGATCGTTTTCACCTCCATTAAAATCATTTGCTCTGTTCCATGTCATTGATGTGGGATTCATTAAGGCCCTCCTGTGACGGATCACTTCTTGTCGACATCAGCTCATTATCCGAGAAGTTGATCTAGGAACACCCCATTCAGTACTTTGAAGCTTGCATGCCTCAATGGTGAGTTTCTCACTTCCAGCGACAGGTTTACATCAATGGCCTTCGACCGAAAGATTTTGCGTGGTGTTCGATGCCAAGTCCTTTATTCACACCACGTGAATTGTACTGCAGTACCTTGAGGGTCATTATCGTTATCGGTGATTCCTCTCGCGCTTGTTAACAATTTACATCATTGACTGGTAATCAAGCGATGTCTTTCCATGTTCGACTTCAGAACATTTCTCACATGGATCGACTTGTACTTCGAGTGAAGATCGGACGAGATTGAAGACCCCGGATCTAGTTTCATCCATCCGGGCTGCGATATATATTCAGGGAAATAAATACATTAAATGCACATCATTGCTGCACAGATAATCATCCACTCAAAAGGATGATGGCTCTATCAGAATCATCAGTCTACACAGACGATTGTCTGTCCTATGTACATGAAAATGAATTTATAAAGCTGAGCATGGGAATGCCCGCCTCAGCTAGATCATGAAAATATTATGAAGATAATGTATTGTATTGTATCTTATTAAAGGTCTCCTCCCAGCATTGAAATAACTTCGGATCCTCATAATAAAGAATTTCACCCGACACCAAAAGGTCAACAACCTCATAATTTAGGGGGCAACTGTTATAGACATTTTTGTGCCCTACAACCCCAAGCATGAAATGTCCATAAACCAAGGGCTCCTAAGTCCCTAAAAGTGTTGTTCTAACCCCTAAAGGAACAAGGTCAACAGATTACAACTTCTCCCAGAAGTTCTCCATGAGAAACTACTCAGAATTGGTCAAAACAGGATCATTGTAGCTGCTCCACTGGCTAAGTGCATTGCATCTCACCTAAATACACTGTGAGGGTGCGTTGCATTTCAAAAGTCCCTTCTATGGGTTGCGATGGGCGAGAAATGACAAATGGCAGTGTCATTCCGCGAGGTGGGGAGGCAATGGAAGCTTCCAGAATCTTCTCCTATGACACTCGCCTCACTGAATTCGACCAAGGATGAGTAAGAGGCCCTCAGTCTCCAAGTGGAAGCAAGAAATGATAGAGAGAAGACACTAATCAAATCACAAGCTGACTCATCCCCCTTACAAATATCTATATATGGATCCCTCATCCCAGAGATCTGGAGGCTAGAATTTTGCATATTGTAAGGAATTGTTGTTGGTTTCTAGAGAAAAACATCAGATTGTTGGGTGATCTAAGCTTTGTTTGAGGTGAAGAGGGGCTTCTTTGCTGGGAGGTTGATGCTGGTTTAGAACAACTGGTTGTAACTCCTCCTGGATCTTTTCTTGTTTATCAATAAAAGCTATTTGAGTTTTCCTCCATGCTTTTGTATCATTGATGCTTGTTACATTTGTATGGTCAATTTACATCTGATCCTAGATTGTTTATGATTATAGATCCATGTCTTTGTATAGTGCTATGCTTCTTTGATCTTACAGGTACTTTGTGAAGCTAGGCGTGCAAGGGAGCAGGTAGCTGAGGACTATCAAAGAAGAGAGGGATCAAATTGAAGGATTAGCGCAAGACAGAGGTTGGTCTTTCTGTTCCTCTCTATCTATAATTCATAAAGGAAAAACAAAAGTAGTTTTTCTCTGTTTGTTTCTAAGGCAGCTGTCACACCTTAGTGGGATAGAGCAGTTCTAAATAGACACTTTTCCCTGTAACAAGGGCTGGAAAAATGACTAAGCTCTCCGGTGGCCCCTTGTGGAAAGAAAACAACAAGTTGGAGATTGTTGGGTTGTGTTATATTCTTTCCACGACTAACCCATGTAGAGAATCGGGGGGTTAGAGGGGGGGGCGGAGCCACCCCTTCGTTGCGCTGATTGCGCAGTAGGGGGGTCACAGGGGGGGCAGCAGCCCCCCCTGTCCAGGGGGTTTGAGGTGGGCGGGTAGCCCCCCTCTACGGGGTCCGGGGAAGAGCCCCGAGAATTTTTTTTTGGGACCATATATTAGGTTGGGCGAACCTGCCTATGGTTTTCGGTCCATGGTTTTGGATGCGATGGTTTTCGGCCCATGGTATTGGATGCTTCGGCATGTATAAATATGTGTTTTAACATTGAAAGGAATATAATGAAAAATCAAGCCGGTAGTCCCGATTTTGGGATCCAAGGGAAAATCTCTGTGTATATGTGTTTTATGTGTTATGCTCTCGCATTGTTTATTTTTCTGTGATTTAGAATTTGTATGCAGGTAATTTCTGTACGGGGTTAAAAACCTACACTTATAATATTTTATAGTGAAAACTCTTACCAGCACACAAACACCCACGTGCAGAAGGCTACAACCTTCTCTCATTCTCTAGCACCCATTGGAAGGGAGCTCCAACCTCCTGATCTCGTTTACTGGCTCCTACCGGAAGGGAGCACCTACCCTATGAACAAATTTACGAGCTACCACTAGAAGGAAGCTCTGACTCCCTTACTAAAGGCTCCAACCCTCATCACCCTTTGTGGACCACATTTCACAATAATTCATACTGGATCCACCTAACTCAAAACATCAAACCTGTAGGCCACTTTTCATCATATTTTCATAGTAGACCCACTTCCAATATTAAGATCAATATCAAATAAGTATTCTGAAATTAAACACTGAACCAATTGAATCACTGTATTACCATCAAACCAATCACTGAATCTCAATCAACTACTAAACCAATCCATAACATATATATATATCATTAGATCATACCAATGCATAAACATATACCAAACCATACAATGCTCATCATCACAAAAACATAGTGTTGCTCTTGCAAACCCTGATCATGCATATATTAAAATTTATACACTACTGTTCTTAAGAAGACTCTGCACACTTCCTTGCATCATACCTACGTACAGATCTCAAATCACTGACAAATGAATCTTAATCATTGTATTACTGAAACAACCACTGAATCATGTACTGACTCAATCACAGATCACTAAACCAATTATAGATCACCAAAATGTAGCATCATAACTAACCAATATTCCAATCATGAAAAACCAACTCAATCAATATTGTCAGACATAGATCATCAAGGTAGAGATATCATCAATATACAACAACAATTAGAACAAAACTAAAAAAATGTCAACATTAATCCATACTGAAAAACCCTACTATATATACACGACCTCCACAAAACATATCAACGTATGCACGCTACTATCATGCATAACACCCGCGTATAGATCTCAGGATACAAAATGAATTCACGGAATTTATATGAAACTTAGCTGAAATAATTTCGTGTATGTATGTGACTTATCAGAAACACACCAGCATACATATATGAAATTACCGAGTTATCCCTTTGTTGCAAATCACAACATTTTTAAAGTCCAAATCTCGACATGCATCACTTCATTTGGATTAATTCACCATTATAGATACATATCTAACATTACAAGCATAATTAGATCAAGAAAATATCATCCTTATATTCCACTATACTTTCATATCTATAAGATCTGAGCCTCCTCTATGCTCCTTGGTGCACACTTGTTTTAGATCAAATCATTCATAGACAACCCAATACTTGCACCCAACACCTTAATCTCCATATCTTTAGCCTTATCCAATACCTTAGGTAAATACCTTGATAATGTTGTAAGTATTATTTGACGAGATCAAATAATCATTGTCGCAACCATTACTATGGGCCAAGACCATGTTAATGACCCCTAGTATCCATATTACCATGGTTCAAATTCTATATGCAACTTTGACTCAACCGAACCACGTATGTACGTGACCCTTCTTCATAGGAACCACACATACTTTCTCAAACTTCTCCTTTAACATACATATGTCACTGCACTGTCATTCCTTTGTCCATATCACTTGTAACATACCTATAACATTTGTACCACTCTGCATAACTATTATGTTATCACAATGTTGACATATTTATTAAGTAGGTTTCCATCAAGGACAACACATTAGCCATAATACCAACACAAAAATTATTATCTCATCAAAACATGAAAGCAACATAAACTCAAAGCATAATAACCATGGAAAACATAAACACAAACATGCACACATTAAGACACAAGTATTTTTGGCAGAAACCCTTTTAGGAGAAAACCACCCTACTACTGCTATGTTGCTCAATTCTTCTATTAACCCTTTAAACAAATTTTACATGGATTAGCTTGCATCTAGAAGATGGAATAATTTGCTTCCTTCACAATACGTTGACACCTATCAGTTAGGAAATATGTTTCTCTCACAGATCTATAGAAATCTATCAGCTGGAAGCCACCACGAGCAATGATCCTCACCTAAATTCTATTGGATGGAGAAATGTGTTCCTTATGTTGAATCTACCGAATCATTGTCTACTCTAAAGCCTCCATGCCTTCACTTCCTCCATGTGAACTCATTTAAAAATATTTCACATTGGGTTCTCAATATTCTCAACATGAGAAACCCAACAGCACCATTGTTTTGCAACCAAAATATGAATCAAAAACTCTGACCTGGAGGGGGTTAATTCTTCTCTTCTACTCACACCAACCTATGCTCTCTAACAAACCATAAACTCCCATTTCTTCTCATCTATGAATGCTACAACTTGCCAAAAAAATCTATGAATTTCTCCTCAAATCATTCTCTAATTTATGCATACACAACTCAGATATAACTCTGCAATGTTGTGTGAGCAACTATTGCAATCTCTTCTGTCTCAATGTCCTCTCAATGGCATGCTCTTAGAATCTCAAAAGAACCAACCAAGTAGACTCACACCTTTCTCCTATTTGTAATTTTCTAATATGATTAACTTATTAAATGAAACTTAGTGATGGATTTCTATTCATTCATTTGATTTGATCCAAATTCATTTCCTTGACTTGTTCAAGCCACTCTCTCCACTAAATAATGGTTATTCTCAAGTTTAACAAACTTATAGAAGCTCCCTGACATTTTCTGACCTTTTCATGAAAAGTTCCAAACAAGACAAGACAGAAAAATACATAAACGCTTGATGTGCATGAAGAATGCAAAGAAATTCATACTTTAGGTATCAACCGCAACCATAAAACTAACATATTTTGGTTGTAACCACACTCACAAGCCTGTTAAATTTCGGTTAGAGACTTCCAAGTGCACTCATGAGCATGTATCCATTCAATTGGGGCAAATGATAGAGAAACGTCACTATACATAGCTCAGAATTCTTACAAACTTCTTTCATAACTTGATTATCATCAATAAGACCTCAAGAAGCCATTGTAACCTATGCAACACTTCACCAAGTCATTGCCACATCACCAACACCATCACAAGTCAAATTGGGTTGACTCGAATACCAACCAAAAACTACACTAAAACTGAGCCATGAAACTGCTCCACATCCTCTCTACCATAAGTATACATATCTAGAACATGTCAGACATCCTCCAACACCTGTAGAACCAACCCCAAACCCCCTACATCATCTCATAAACATTAAGACCTATTCAGGTACATAGAGACCTAATGTGCCAGACTCCTCAACTTTAACTCATGTAGCAGTAACAAACACCAATATGTAGCAACATTTTCTATCAATCATGATCAAAGAGGTCATCAAATTCATGTATACCTTTGAATAAGTGTACTTGGTAAACCTTTAATTTAATAATTCAAACCATTATCCACGTGGAGAAGTAGTCCCACGAAATCTCAACGTGACTAGATATAAAACAAAAATTTATTTGATTTCATGCATGATTTTTTTCCAAAGTTTGCGTCAACTATTGTCTAAAAGGAGTCTCGACTGCGCCAATTAAGTGATTTACCACCATTATTTTGGGGAATTATGGTTACATATCACTATAAACAATTTCGATCAAACCTTGTATTTAGAATGGATAAGTTGTTGAATCTCTGGTGTGATTTTTTGTTTGGTATTCTTTTTATTTACATATTTGAATTTCCACTCAAAGTTTAGGATAAATGAGGACCAAGTGATGGTTAAGCTTAAAATTAGTTCAAAATTGAAAAGCACTACCAATCTTGAATCCCAATATCCAGTTTGTTTATATTTTGTTTTTTTAAGTGAGGGTACAAAATACAATGCTCTAACATTTTCTTTTTAAGGAATATTTGTTAGTGAATAACTTGTCTTGTCGATTTTTAGGTAGCCAATAGAAGGTACATGGAATAAACAACCTACCAATTTGTCAAAATTAGCCACAAATATAACATTAAGGAGCATGGAATACCAATCATATTTCAACAAAGGCAACTCTCTAGAGCTGGAAACTTTAGAAAATTTTAAACCACACTCACATTGTTCACTAACATACCCATAAATATGATCACTTCATCGATTTTCGATGATTTGAATGAGAATTATGGCAGAATTTTTTCTTTGCCTAGATTTTTATCCACCCTATGGAGGGATTTAGATTTATATTTTTGAAAAATGTTGAAAAAAATCAGGTTTTGTTGCCCTTGTATTATTATTAAAAAAAACACTATTGTAAAGGGGATGGGGGGTCGAAAGTTCTGCATAATGACTGGGAGCTTGGTATGTTGTTATTGTAGCTAGGAATCTCTAAAACCAAGGCAAATGATGGACATACTTCCATTGTTTCTTTTGTCTTCGTAAAATTTTCCTTTCAAAGGAGAATGAAGGGAGGTTTTACCTACAATTTAAGTTGTCTTTTTTTCCTTTTGTAGGCATCTTTTACATGCTCAAATCTTATGAGTGGGATGTCTCTATACTTATGAAGTTTAAATATTTAGTCAAATTAACATTTGGTGCATGTTTGCAGCTTAAACATTGATCTCACTATGTTGAATGACTGCAAATCTCATCTAGTGCTTAAAATGAGATTCAGGGAGATAAAGAGAATGATTTTTCTTGTTTTCCTAAAATATTGATGTGCTTATATATTTTTATAGTTTGAACGACTTTAATTTGTTGACAATATCATTATTCTTTAAGCATTAGATCCTCTTTTAAATTTTTCCTATGGGATTAGATTTGTTTAGATTTGATTTATTAGATTAGTTTAGATTTATTTTGCTTTATTGAATTTAGTCATTAAAATAATCTAGTATCATTTGTTACATTTAGATAAAGTTCCTAATCATTTAGATCCACATTACATTTAGGTCTTAGAACCCATTTGCACTTGACAATTTCTTTCCCATAAGAGGAAGAGACATCAAGATAACAAATCCTTTAAACCCATTGGGAGTGACTATTCAAATGACTTAGGTTATTATTTGAAGAAATTCAATCGGGGTCACATCCCATTGTTGACATATGGTCCAATAGACCATGTCAACAAATGACAATAGGAGGGCTTGAAGTAAAATAACTTATTGAATCATTAATTCCTCACCCTCTAATTTTTCCATATTTAATCCTTCTTCTTTGTGTCAACTCAACACACATTATAATGTAGGTTAGAGGACAAGATGACCTACTTGGAGTCACGTTTGTTATTTAACACCTAAAAAATGGCTCCTGCCCACATCATTGTGTTGGAACATGCTTTCAATTTTAACTTACCCAAGATTCCCAACAAGACAATTTCTCTCTTGTCAAGACTCACCTTTGATGGTGAAGGGAGCACATCTACAAATGACCATCTTTCTAAATTTATTTATACATTTTTATAGTATAATATTACTCATCTTAATGTTGTATGCATTATATTCACTCTCACATTTCAAGGTCAGGTCAAGTATTGGTTTGAATCTTTTCAGGATAATTCCGTTCATTCTTGGTATGAGTTTTTACTTGAGTTTTTAGAGGATCTTAACAATTCTGATTATGATGAATGATTTCAAGAATTGAACTATCTAAGGAAAGAAATGGATGAATTATTATAAGTTTTCATAATTAGTCTTATACATTGTTGTATTAGATTTCCTTTGGAAGAAATTCCTCTTATCGATGAATTGTGTCAATATCTTGTTTCTCTTTCAGATGAACATAATCAATTGACTATGAACCATTGTGAATTAGACATTAATACTCATGCGTAGATAGGTTTGAATTTTCATGATCATCTTGAAGATTTAAAAGTTGTAGAAGCACCATGATTTTTGTTGACTTCCTGCATTTTGTTAGATTAGGAGCAACACAATATTCTAGAAGATACAACTATTGCTCCTGATAATTCCTCTTCATCAATTCCTTCTTTCCAAACCACTACAACTTAATAGTGAAAGAGAATGAATTTGAATCTTGTAATCATGTTATCGATAAATCTTCTCCTAGTTTATTTGCTCAAGGTCAACTATCAGAATCGATGCATCATTAGTCAAAATATTTATTCCTAATTATTAAATTAATATTCTTATGAGAATGAACATGATATTGTCTTGAATAAAATTTCATGTTTAGATTTTGCAGGGGAACATACAACGAAAGTGTATCAGTTTATACTAGGAGAGGAAACAAATCCACAAGCGAAATCTTACATGTACATCAACTGGTTTGATTTATGCATTTCATTTTCTTAATTCCTCTACATATTATTCATTGTAATCTAATATATTTGATTATTCTATGTCGTACTCTAGATTATTTTGAAGATAACTCTGCATTGTTAAATTATAATGAAGTACAAATTAATGATGATATTCATATAGAAGATAAAAGAGAGAGTA
Organism: Pinus tabuliformis; assembly: GCA_031772625.1. Classification (NCBI taxonomy): domain Eukaryota; kingdom Viridiplantae; phylum Streptophyta; class Pinopsida; order Pinales; family Pinaceae; genus Pinus; species Pinus tabuliformis. Next base: position 2,066,064,250 of record CM062816.1, read on the forward strand.
CCTTGTATCATGAACCCATTACTTCTTCTTCTGATCAATTACTTGTAGCGATATTAGGAAATGGTTTAAATGTGTCTCAAATTATGTCTTCTCTTGATTTAGTTCAATTTGTGTTTGAGGAAGAATCTTGTTTTCATCATAAGAAACTATTTGAGATTGAAGAGTTTAATCAATCAAATGTTGTTACTAGTTGCCAACATGATACTAGTTATAAAAATTATACATCAAGTAATGATGGTTTAAAAATATTGGTTAATCTTATTGCTTCATCTCAAATTGCTGATTTAGGAATATGTGAGTTTAATAAGAATCATCAAGAAAATGGGACATTTTATTTTTGATTAAAAACTATTATAAGTTCTTATTGCCTTGATGAAATATTTGAAATGAATCCTATTAATAACATCGAGATTCTTTTACAAGATAAGGAACCTTAATCATATGCAAATCCTTTTAAACAATTCTATGTTACTATATATCGAGATATTATTGGATATTGGCTTGACCAATATTATCAATCAAACTTCACAAAGAATGGTAAGGTTATACTTTCTTTATTTATCGATGAAGATCATGGAAGTAAGTACGAATTATTTCATTCTCATTTTAAAATACTTCAATTCATTTTGTTTATTTGGAACTTCTTTGTCATTGCAGGATTGGAATTGCTTCGATAGTTACATTGGAAGTACAACTTTACTTAGTGTTGTGTCCATTGATTAGTGTAGTCTAGGTTAGCTAGTTAGCTTCTATTTCTTTACTAGGTTGATTTTCTTTCATTTGCTTGAATAATGCAGGGATGAGAGCATACTAATGTCAAGCTGAAGATCAGCCAGCATCACAACACCATCTGAGGAGTTTACTTTGTTTTCTTTCACTTTCTACATTCTTGTTCATTATGTTTAATGCCATCCATATCCTAAGATTATGAAACAAGAATACATTTAGTGAGATAATAACTCATAGACTACTCTTTTGTTTCACATAAAATGTAGCTATCATGGCTCTCTTAAGTTTTGAAATGAACATCATAGTTGCACATTTGTGTCAAGTTTATGATTATTTAGTATTTCATTTTATGATTCCTTTAATAAAAGGTCAAATCATGAAACATCTCGCACAATGTCTAGTTAAACTTTTAAAGTCAAATATAGGCTTATAACATTAAAAGATTAAAGGGATAAAATACATAAATTTTCAAAATTTATCTTATTACTAGACTTTGATCCTCTTTATCAATCTTGACTTGTGATATGATCATTGTATTTTCATGTCTTGCTTTATTCATGACCCATGCTTGTGCTTTTACTTTCTTTGGGATTTTTGTAGTCCTCCCCCTTGGTTTGAATAAAGGTTGATTTCATCATTTCCAGTTTTTCATGGCATACTCATTCGGAAAGTAGCATCATCTTTGTGATGTAAAACTAGAATTTTATCTTTAAGGAAATATTTCCAATTATATTTCTCTTGTGCTGACACTCAAATCTCCTAATTAGTTAACTCCCTTATTTTGAAAACTTGTTATTGGACTATGCTCAACAGTTGTCTAAATACTTTCATCATTGCGTACAAACTTTGTCTTTAACCCAATAGAAAAATATTTACATGATGTTTTACTTTTATGTCATAATATTTGGGAAAATGGGCCAACTGGTAAAGATTAGTCACTAAAACCCTTTTACGCCATCCCTTTCTCTTAAGGATCAGTTTTTCTTCCCCCTATATTAAGTAATCTCTTGCAGATTAATCACAATCATAGTTTGATGTTAACATAAATAAATTAATTAAAGGATAAGAGGTCTCATTATGAGTCAACCTACCATGATCATGGGTCCTAACAAAGTGACATTACCGATACTAGTAACCAATCCAAGGTAATGGATTTTGGTCACAAGACTGAAAGACAAGAGGTCTCATCATGAGCCAAGTTGTTCACTTTTGTTGGCTAATGTGAATGGCATGGTTGTTAGCTAGTCATCAAGCTAGGGTAATAACCTTTAGTTGATTTCTAAGAAAATAAAGTAAATGGATCTTGAAACTATGAATCTATGTCTAATTGATGGGATAAAGGCATCTCATTTGAGTTAAAACGCATCTCTATAAAATCTATAGACGTTTGTTGGCAGCAATCGCCATGCCTATGGTATTGAAGTCAATTAATACTATGATTTACTTGGTTACCTTATCTTTCCCAAGATTAATTATAGAAAAAGTTTATTGTTTGCATATAAAATATGTTACGATAAACATATATGGGTTCATATTTTAACAAGTTTCTGAATGATGATGGATATGATTCCAAATATTTATCAGATAAGTTAGGGATGGAGCTTTCAGATTATCTGAGGTCTAGCACTTCGAAACATCTAATCCATATTCCTTGATTATTATAGATTTTGAGTCTTTCAACTAGAGATAACTAGTTCACCCAGTGAGTCACCATTTGTTGTCTCACTAACAAATCCCTAAATTTTGGTCAAAATGAATGATCCCTCATTAGAAATTTTGGAAAGTTCCCCCTTTTGAATCGCAGTTGATTGGTTGATGGGTTCCTTGCCTTTTGATATTTTAGCATGATGTAATTTAGTGAACCTTTTTTTCATGAGATTTGATTTCGCCATGCACTCTCCCACAAGATTCCATTTCTTTTGATCATTATTCTTATTGGCTTTACTTTAAATTATTGCATACCTCTAATTCATAAATTATTACTACAACTTAAGACTTGGTAAAGGGTATGCAAGTCTTGTAACCAGTGGCATATCTTATAAAGGAGATCTTGTTCCTTCACAACACCATGTATTGACACATCATTTAATCCTAGTCCTTGGAGTTGTCACCTTGATGGTTTAATCTTGAATGGTTTTTCTCATCGGTCTCCATAACCTCTCTTTCCAAATATTCACAATCATTTAGTTTAATGTTAAGCTTCGATTGCATCAAATTTTTATTGCAACCTCATTGGATCCCAATCCGTGGTGTAAGAATTGTCATAATTTCAAAGATCAAACTTTCTATTTATATGACCTGATTTGATACACCAAATTTGGGTTACCTGTGTTTGGTTTAACTCAATTTCTTCGTGGCATTCCCTTTTTTGCTTTTATATCTAACTTTGTAAATAAAATATTAATGGTAAACTATTACTATACTTAGATGGTTATAAATATAAAATATTAGTTATGCATATATTATATACTGAACATATATTGTATAAAGCATAAACATATGACTTAAAATTTTCATTACAAACATTAAATTGAATTTTGTGAATATTGAAATGCATTATGAATTTATATATATGATCGCTCACGTACCACAAATGTATCGCATGTGAAAAATTTCTCCCACTAACCTCCTTATGAACAAACCTATAAAAGCTAGCGCAGATATGCGTGTGGCTATAAAACTAGTAGAATGGATTTATTGTGGGAACACAACCATTACAAAGCATAGTTGTGTTAGGTTCCTATACCAATAGGAGCCATAATTTTGAATGACTAAGGTTAAGCCTTGTAATATTGTACATACCTTTGCTTTCTGCAAATGTTTTCCATATTAAAAATTAAAAAATGTAAAGAGGGTATGTCCTAAAAGAAATATCAGAGGACAAAAAGAATAAGAGAAGGTCAAAAAATGAAAATATATGAACCCCAAAAACAAAGAGAGACCATGAAAGTGTGCAAGTCTAAATGCCACTACTATTTACTTTTATGAATAATAATGATTTTGTGCAGATTGTTATTCATGCCACAATCCATGGTAATTAAACTATTTAATATTGGTTATTTCATGATTTGAATTTTATTTTTATAGTTAGAGAATAAAATCTGACCAAACAGTTTAATCTTGGAAGATCATTAGATAGGTAGAGAAAATAAAAGGAGCTCATCAATTTAATTTGATCCCTTGGATGATATAAGGTTAGAATTAGATAGATTACTTTTCAAAAGAAAAATGGATGATAAGGGTTTGTTAGTCTAAATGCACCCAAATAAATGAAGAAAAAATGGTAGGGTAGGTAATGGGTAAGTAGAAGAAAGGTTGCTGAAGTATAAAGTTGATTGGATCAAAACACATGCATCATGCTTAGACACATATTTCAATATGTATGATCAATTATGGAAGAAAAAACAAAGGTTTGCAAGTTAATGTGATTAACTCCCCCTCATTCACTTTTCCCCTTACTAATTTCCTATCCACAAGTATGTTCTATTACTTTAAATCCTTCAAGTCAAAAAGGCTTAGAGCATTTCTCTGACTTTTGGTGGGACCAGACCCTCGACTTAATGACTTAGGGACATCAAGTGTTAGAATCCCCTTCATGAAATTCATTTCCCCCTCATTACCCTAATAAAACCTCTTTTCCTAAAGATAAACTTCATTTTCCTAGGAAAAGTAAAGAAACTCCATGTTAAATTCTATTTCATTCAAAAAACCCACAAAAGTGTTTTATCCTAAGTATCAAATGTATGTGAATAAATTGCGCAAATTTTACATTATGCTAAGGGTATGTTCACTCTGCTCATTTTATATTAATTTCTAACTTAACTATATAAATCCCCCAATATGCCTTTTCTCGTATATTAAATAAATCCCCTAAGATAAATATCCCAGCCCTTAGTTTTAATACAAACTATACCATTTACCTCATATCCCAGCGAATAGATAAATCTCGTTATTAAACCCCGCCTGATTGATTAAACCCGTGATTAAGTCTTAATTAATCCCAAACCGTCGAAGATTAAAGCCCTAGGCCCCCCCCGAAGCCCATGCTCTTATCACCCGTGCACCTCCCTCGCTTGATTTCCATTCGATCCATCTCCCTCATTCGATTTTCCACAGCCATATCGGCTCCACCGGATGGCCGACCTTTACTTGACTGATAAGGTGGTTTTCCCCACCCCCCAAACTGCTATGTGTCGATCAATGGAGTAGATCGGGTGACCCCTCTAAAATACCACTCCCTCCACAAAAGCGGTGCGATGGCCTGGGAAACTGCCTCCCCACTCAACCTGATAAACCACCTACTATTCATTCATAAATTTCCCGCCAAAAAGTGACTGTTTCTTAATAAAAAGGCCAAGAAGCCCTTTTTCGTCTTTTTTTGCCCAAGCTCTTTGAAAACCTCTGCAAACCAGTGTGACACCTGCAAAACTGAAAACTACCAATTAACCCCATTTCAATCATCAAAGAAGTTGTGGATACCACTTTCAAAGCTCTCGGAGCCCTTTCAACCTTCCACCATCGTCCAAAACACTAGCTTGAAGTCAACTCACCTAAACTCTAGGTATTTGTGAACGAATTACTAGACGCCCTTTCGAAATTTGAAAACGTTCACTCTTAAAGTGATTTTATTAAGTAAAATTAATTGAAAAATAATTTCAAGTTAACACCACATACCCAAGCCCTTCTCAAAGTATCTGAATTGCCTTCCAACCCTCTAATACAATCCTACCCTACCAAATTCAAATCCATAAGAACTAAATTATGGCTACCCCTATCGCCATGGATGTTAGACCTATCACAACTCCCTATTTGGACCTAGACCACCTCCCCCTGGTGGACTGAGATTTTCAAAACAGAGATATGGGTGCATATGAGGTCCTGATCAACCTTCATTCTTTGTGTAGGGACATATATCTAAACCATTCTGATGACATTGGTCTTTGGGAATCCAACTTGCCCAGATACTAATTTCCCCAAGTACATGTTTTTCCTGAAATTTTCCATATGTGCCATGCCTGTTACATTCCCAGCCAAAGAGATATAATGTCCCCTGACCATAAAGTCCTGTTTACATCACAGTTGAATCAATCAATGAGATGTTACAAGTCCAACCAGGTCCAAACCTAACCCCACTCTCAATTTGATATTTGTTAGACCAGTACACCAAGTTGAGTCCATCAAAACTGGCCCAATTGTTTCAAACTTTCATTGTAGAAGAGCAACACATTCCCAAAGATGCCCTTCCATATGTTTCTGCCATTTTCTCTGAAAGGGGCAAGCATATTGTGACTATGATATAATGTATTTTGGGCTACACCACTGATGGATTTGTTGATGAGCTTATCCTAGCCTTCATGTCCATTTTCACCCCAGAAAAGCCTCTTGCTACTATATACAATTATGCCTAGTTCATAGATGAAAGGATGCATGAACAGTTTACTAGAATGCATAATGAGAGAGTGTTCAGGTACTCATCTGTACTTTACCATATGTTTTTGTATTATCAATCAGACATATTCCCTTTCACCCTCCAGAAGCTTGATACTAGAGGCCAACCCAGGTCTGTCATATTTTGGACTCCATTATTCCACAAGTATTCATCACCATACACTTATACAGACTTCATTGATTCGTTTGTCCATCCAGTCATGACCATGCTGACATGAAGTCCTCCACCTAGAATAAGCCAAGATATCAAAAGATTCCTCCAGTTTTCCAAGCAAAGTGGGAGATTGGCCCCTTTACCAAAACCACACAGAAATAAGAATCTATGGGTTCTAGCTTGCCCCATACAAACTCCCCAAATACCTCCCCATGAGGTTATTTTCTCTAGAGTATTATAGGCAAATAATGAACTCTGATGAAGTAAATTTTGTCTCAGCGAAGAAAAGAACATAGTTTAGAGTCAAAAATTAGTTAGGCCCTTTCATTTTCAATTCTATAGAAGTAGGGCAGGAAGCAGATCTGATTCTGCAACAAATGAAGTTTCAAAACAGTTTTATGTGGAGATATGACCCTCAAGGGTTTATGACTAGACTTAGAAAAAAGGTCAAATTAGGGCCTTAAATTCATCATCCCATACCAGAGATTGAAAGATATGTAAATAAATCTGAGTGGTTGGAGAACACTCTTGTAGACAGGGATAGTACAAAGGTAGATGTTGAAAATACCTTGATTGATCTAGAGAGACAACTTGATGAAAACTCATTCCTGCAGGTACCACAACAAGAAGCAACCATGAGTACCCCTACTGTTTTACAGACCCCTCAGAATGATGAAAGAAATCCCAAGAGGAACAGGGAGGGAGCCTCCACTTTAGGCATGGACACATCCAATGTGCAGTATGAAGGCAGCTAGAGAAAAATACCAAGGCTCAATCCTACTTCAGAGCAGGAAGACACAGAAGGATCAGTAGAGGTAACTAATACTAAGTTTGACATGAGCAGGCACATAAATCCATCTGGAGAAACATAGGAGCCAGCTATCTCACACACTCAAATGTTAGAAAGGCAACTAAGTGTAGAAGTCTCCTCATTCAGTAGGCCTGCTGATAAAGATAAAGATATTAAAGACAGGTTTAAAAAAATAAAAATGAGAAATGAGAAACTGAAAGCACAGTCTTATGCATAGTATCTCAAGCTTACACCTACAAACCAAACTTGATTGATGTCAGATTTTGACATCAAGGAGGGAAAAATGCAAATGTCCTTCATAAAGCCAACTGTACAACAACCAAGGACATCAGCAGATTATAAAAAGATTGATTTTGCGGTGTTGGCAAGGGGTTTTCATCTCATAAACCAAATTGAATTTCACAAACAGGCTGGAGAAATGATTTACTCCACCCTTACAGGCAAAGCCATAGCTTCCCATCAATTGCAAAATTCATTGACCAATATCTCAGCTCAGTATCAGTTGGAGAAGGCCTCCTCACAGGCTAAGGATCCTAGAATTAAGTCTTTGGAAGACTTAGTGATTGAATTGGGACATGATCCCAAAGACATCAAAGCCACTGAGCAACTAATTAAGAAAAAAAATGATGACATTACAGCACTCAAAAATCAATTGAAGATACCTCAGCTACAACATCCCTAGACATAGGAAATCTTGGAGAGCTAGGCTAGACATGAAGAATTGATGGACCTATTCCTGAAACTAAATGACCAGTTAAGGGAAGCGAAGAAGGAATTAGAAACTATAATTCAATTGAAGCAAATTTATATTGCCACTACATCTGTAAATTCCATCCCAACAGTCTCAACTGTTGTTCCTTCTACATTGGCAGGCTCATTGGCTCCCACAACTCGTATGGCCACAAAAGAACAGGTTTCAACACAGTCTACATCAGCAGCAGGTACATCAGGTGAAGAAGCAACAAAGTTAGTCAAGGCTATGGAAGAGATGTCCATACAAGAAACAACGATGAATAAGTTGAAAGAGAAGATGGCAAGCTTGGAAACTGATTACAAGCTTGCCAAAATCATGCACAAAGAAGAAGTGAAAAAAGATGCCAAAATGAGTGAGAGATTAAAAGCCATGGAGAAGGACATGATATTGAAAGAACCCCTTGGGAAAGCTAAGGAACTACTATGGGCCAATAACATTGACTATGTCAATGATATTTGGCCATCTATTTAGGTAATTTTTGAGTAGATAGATCTAATAAAGATGGCTACAAAAGCCATCCAAAAGGTAAAAGAAGAATTAGGAGAGATGCCCAAAGATGCCACCAGAATCATCCAATTCCTTAACAGTAAAAACAAGTATGAGCTTTAGGAATTGGATATAGAGGACAAAACAGAAACAATTTTATAGGTAAGAAAGGTCCTCTCGAAGAGGAACTTAATACTAAACTTAGAGGACAAGTGCTAGAATATGTAGGTAGCCATTGATAGATTTATGGCTAAGTTTCAAATTTTGAGAGAAAGGGTTACCCAGTCCCTTAGTAATAAATTACAAGCTCATGACACAACATGATTACAACAACAAAATCAGAGAGCTAGCAAAATAATAGGCCAGTATATCATCAGTCAAGGCATTGCCAACAGGCAAAGTACTTTATCAGACATTTGAAAACATGTTTTACCTTCAGCATCAGGTAAAACACTTGTTTGCTAATAAGCCTACTTTTTCCAAGTACACTCAGGCTATTGAAACATATAGGAGCAGCTTAAGATCCAATTACCTGATGCTGAAACATGGGAGAAATTGATTGATTTACTGTGAGATATATGCGGTGAAAGGGTTAAAGTGTAGCAGGGAAAATTTTAAGAACCCCCCCTAAATTTATAAATATAATAAATGGGCGAATCTCCATGGTATATAGGAAAAATGGAAGGCGATTTTATCAATAATATAATATGTATATATAATTTTTTGGCGAATCTCTCACCAGGCATGGCGAATATTTTACTCAATTATAAAATCTTGTAAGATCTTGGCGAGTCTTTCACTAAATAATAAAACTTTGTAAAGTCCTAGTGAATCTTAGCATAGGCTACATGCTGGTTTAATTCCCCCATTTAAATAGGCTACATTCCAGGTGAATACCATGGGTCAATACCATGTGCCATTTTGGTGAATACCATGGGTCAATACCAAGTGCCATTTTTATTTTTATTAATTCTAATATTAGGGTTAATAATGGTTTTTTGCATGGTATTAATAACAATCTAGTCCATGGTATTTGTCCCATAGTATTTTGGCCATAGTTTTCACCTAAATATAACCCATTTTTTGAGTGTTCGTAAATATAAGGTGACTTATGGAGTAAATATAAAAAAATGTTTTATTTGTTTACAATACCTCTCGTTTATTTATATTTTTTATTAATTTACCATACCTCTTTTACAAATATGGTATTTGGCCCATAGGATTCACTTAAATAAAACCTCTTTCTTGAGCCTTCATAAATAGAACGAGGTTATGGACTAAATATAAAAAGAGGTTTTATTTATTTACGATACGTCTAGTTTATTTATATTTTTATTTATTTACCATACTTTAGAACGAGGGTTATGGACTAAATATAAAAAGAGGTTTTATTTCTAGTTTATTTATATTTTTATTTATTTACCATACCTTTTGAGTAAGTATAAAAATACGTTTTATTTATTTACCATACCTCTTTTATAAATATGGTATTTGGCCCATAGGATTCACTTAAATAAAACCTATTCTTGAAAATGGGCGAATGGAAGATTGTAAGTCCTAATTTCAAGGGCTAAATTTACCTTTTTTACCCTCTCCCTTAAAATAAGGTGGGCTATTTGAGGTGATTTGTAAAAATGTACTATGATACAAAATATTCGCCCACTAAAAATTTAAAACCCCTTAATTTCGCCAAAGGGCGAACATTCGCCCCTAAAATTATCCTTGAAGTGTAGTAAAATGAAAACAATCAGGTAAAAATATGAAGACAAATCAACAGAGTCAAAGAGTATCAGTTTTAAAGTGTATCATATGAAAGAAAAAAGTAAATGAAGATTCCAACGTGAAAGATCAAACAACAAAGCAGCAAAAAGGGCTAAAATCAAACCATAAAGGCTAGTAGTACCAAAATAAATGGGACAACATGAAAGTAGTTCAATTTCTGTCTCTATCTTCTTGCAAGAAGATATTTTTATTTCCTATATTAAATCTCAAATTAGTTTGAGATATTTTGTAATAATTTTTTGTATAAGTACTTCACAATTCGAAGTATGTAGTGTGGATTCTTAGACATTGCTATAGAATTTTGATCAAAAGGACTGTAAAGCTATTGTATCATTGACTGAGCTAGCAAGCTAGATTGATGAATAAAGACAAGATATTTCACAGGATTCATGTGTTGAGCGAAGTGCAGACAAGTATTTTCATATGTTATCATTATCTTTCATAAAGTTTTTCCACAATCTTTAATGTATTTCTGAACCTGAATGCTATAATTGGAACAATATCTCAAAATTTGTTTAATTACACTATGTTTTAACAGTTATGCATATAAATGTTTTCAACTGATATCTAAGTTAAGGAATTCTTAGTTGCTCCTTAGTTTAGATTGTTTCTTTCTAATCCAGATCAGAGGATTCTTAATTTCCCTTTGATTTTTATTACCCTCTATTCCTCGTTTATATCTCGGTCTGAGAACCCTTAATTTCTCTCTCACCTTGATTAAAACCATTCCACCCCCTGTTCCAAAGACCCGCACTTTACTCTGCTAGCTTGCCCTTTGAACATTCCCTTTAGTGAGTTGATCTAGTTTTGCTGCCCTTCTATTGACTCCATAGCCCAATGGTCGAAAGACATCATTCTATCCATCTGTTTCAAGGATCCCACCATCCAATCTTGAATACAAATAAAATACCCCCAGAACATTCATAACTAGCCTGAAATCTAAGGAAACAAAACTAAATCATATAGAAAGAGCCCTCTTCGAGCCTAGGTTGGCTAGAGCCTATGCTCCAAAGTTGGTTTGTGGTTACATTGGTCATTTTCTTTCTTCTAATAACTCTAGAGAAATTTTTGAGTGATAAAAAGTTGAAAATTATCCAATTTCATAAAATCATCAGTACATTAACAACTCATTACACGTACACCTAGATCTTTGTGCACCTATACTTTTTGTTCAACGTACGAATGGAGCGATATGGGACTGTAAGGAATGTGCCATTTTATCTAGTAATCTCACCCTCCACATCGACTTATGATAGACACCACACCTGTCCACTTGGTAAAAAAACTACCAAAAGTTTTGACATGTCCAGGTCCACGTATTCGAAAGCGTATCGTAAAATTGTTGTGTTTCATGACACATTTGAAAGGAGGCTCATGTAAGTCATAAGCCAAGGTGGAAATGTATTTTTAATCTCCAAAAATTACCTCTTGGCGCATTTAAAACAATGAAACAAAAGGTGAGTTGACGAGATGGGGAAAATTATGTTGAAAAATTATTCGTATAACATAATTATAACAAGATTTCTCTACATGTATTATCTCAATACTGCCTTGTTCGATGACTCTCTCTATGTGTGTTGGCAATGATGTAAATAGGGTCATGGTGTTTCTTGTTATATGCTTATGTAAATCAGATGATAATGTGTGATGAGTGTTTAGCTTGTTGGTTTTGTTGGTTGATATTGATGTCAATTTGGTTGTGGGATGACTTAGTGGAGGTGATTTGGAGGCCAAGTAGAGATGGTTGCAGGGAATGGTAAGATGGTTTGTCATAATTTGATGATGTTGCTATATATTCGATTTACATATTTTGGAGGCTCGTCTACAGATGTTGGAGGTAGTTGGATGACTTGGTGCTGCTACTGCAGGTGTTGGAATTGTTGCTACTGCAGGGCATGGTAATATGGTTTGTTATAGGTTGATGATGTTACTATATATTGGAGCTACATATTTTGGAGGCAGTTGGATGACTTGATGCTGCTACTGCAGGTGTTGGAATTGTTTCTACAGGTATTGGCTATGCTTCTACAAGTGTTGGAAGCATTGGAGTTGCTACTACATGTGTTGAGATGTTGTTGCACATGTTGGATATGTTTCTATAGGTGTTGGAGACTGTTTAATGGTTTCTTGCTACTACTACAAATGCTAGAGATGTTGCTACAGGTCTTGGAGGTGTTTGAACAGGTTGCTTTTGCTACTTGAGGAGATGGATGTGTTGGTCATGATGAGGATTTGGGAAGGTTAAGGCTTGCATGTCACTGGATTTTTGTAGAGGCTTTTGGCCTATGTTATTAGTTACAAACTTGTCACATAGGTTTGGAGGTTTGTTTAAATGGTTGTTTAGTAGTGGAGCAAGTTTGAGCAAGTTCCGAGGGGATTTGATTGGGTTTTGACCATCCTCTGCCCCCACCGCATGGATCTAAGTCCATGAATGTGGTTAAGAGGTCCCAGCCGCATGGATCTAAGTCCATGCATGCAGTTGAGAGGTCCCAACCACATGGATCTAAGTCCATGCATGTGGTTGCAGTTGCTAGGAACAACGCTTATCCATGGTGTTACAACCTAAATCTAGTAGTTTTATGCATGTGGTTAAGAATTTGGCTATATTTTCTTTAAATTCCTCCCTCATCTTAGGTAAATTAATTGTTTTGGCAATGGTTCATGTTTGGAAATGTTATCGAAAAGGCCATGAAGCCTTATCCATGTTCTAGAAAGTGATTAACATTGAAAATATTCCTTATGAAGTGGGGTTAGTGGCTTGATCAAGTCAATGAGCTCAATCCATATCAAATCAAGCGTATAAACAAAGTTTGTGGAGAATAGTAGTTCTTGGTAATTATTGAGTTGAGCACCTCAATTCATCCATATATTGGAGGAAGCTCAATGATAGTTGGTTGATTCTCTTGATGTCTTGAGTGAGTGTGAGATTGGAGGGTTGCGTGCAAGTTGTGAGAGTATTGTGATGCAGATTTTTTGAAGCAGTTGCAGGTGTTGCAACAATTAGCTGAAGTATGTTTCAACCAATATTTTGTGCAACAAGCGAGGATGTGAAATAGAGGTTGATTGCAGGATTATTTGGAGATTGTTTTCTCCTAGCATATTCTTCAGTTTATTGTTTGTGTGCAACAATCATTTGAGAGCAGTTTTACTTGATGCATAGAGGGTTTTAGCTAATGCATTGGTCAAATTATTTTATGTAGTATGTGATTATATTGTGTTATAGTGTGTGGGTTTGGTTTTCTATTGTGCGCCTTGATGATGCATTGTGGTATTGCTCATGTTGAGAAGTTCTCTATTCCAGTATGAAAATGAACGAAACAAGAATCACATAGAGGAGTGGAGTTGGAGGAATCCAGTGAATTCAATATGAGTAGTTTTCTCAATCAAATGGTAGTTGGGTAGTTAAAAAGAAACTACGTGAGGCTTGTTAGTCGTGGTGGCTTCCAGCAGATAAGAGTCTGTAGAGTCATTTGATAGTTCAGTAGTAACCAGGCGAGGATCATTGGTTGTGGTGGCTTCCAAAGGACAGTAGTCCGTAAATCCGCATGAGAAAGAGATATCCATTTGATAGTAGCCAAGTGTAACTCTATGTAAATATTTTTATTAGAATAATGAATACTTGAGTAGCGCAACAACAACATGTGGTTTTTTGCCTTGGAGAGGATTTTCCACCAGAAATATCTATGTCCTTTGTGTTGAGTTCTTTCATGATTTCATGTTTATGTTTGATGTTATGATCTCTACTTTTGTGTTTCAGTTTATGCATGGTTAAAGAGTAATAATTTGGAGAAGTGTTTATAAGTGCCTTCACTACTGATTCACCCCCCGAGTAGTGATCTAGTTTCCAACAATCTCTCTCTCTCTCTCTCTCTCTCTCTCTCTCTCTCTCTCTCTCTCTCTCTCTCTCTATATATATATATATATATATATATATATATATATATATATAGATATATATAGGTCCACACATACCTTTTAATAAGTGCACTTGGTAAACATTTAGTTCAATAATTCAAACCATTATTTTATATATATATGTATGTATGTATGTATATGTATATATAAGTCAACATATACCTTTGAATAAGTGCACCTGGTAAACCTTTAGGTCAATAATTCAAACCATTATCCACATGGAGAAGTAGTACCACAAAATCTCAAGAGTGGCTAGATATAAAACTAAATTTTATTTGATTGCGTGCATGATTTTTTCCAAAGTTTGCATCGACTATTATCTAAAGGGAGTCTTGATCGCAATTAAGTGATCTACCGCCATTGTTTTGGGGAGTTATGGTTACATCTCGCTAGAAAACAATTTCGATCAAACCTAGTCTTTAGCACAGATACATTGTTGAACCTCTCATGCAATTTTTGCTTTGTCATTGTTTTTATTTGCAGATTTGACTTGCCACTCAAAGTCCAAGATCAATGAAGACCAAGCAATGGTTAAGGCTCTAAATTAGTTCAAAATTAAAGAGCACTACCAATCTCGAATCCAATAGGTAGTCTATTTATATATGTATATTTTAAAGGGTGGATATAGAATCTAATGCTATGAAGTTTTCCCTTTAATGGATATTTGTTAATGAATAACTTCACTTGTAATTTGCAAGTAGCCAACAAAAGGCATGTGGCAAAGATAACGTACTAGTTTGTCAAAATTAGCCATGAATTATAACAAAAGGAGCATGGAATAATGATGATATTTCAACAAAGGCACCTCTTTAGAGATAGAAACTTTCGAAAAGTCCAAAGCATACTCACATTATTCTTTGGCATACCTGTAAATAGGATCACTTCACCAATTTTCAATGATTTGAATGAGAATTGTGGTGGAATTTTTGCTCTGCCCAGATTTTGATTCACCTTATGGAGGGATTTAGATTCCTATTTTTGAAAAATTGTTGAACATAATCGAGTTTTCTTTCCCTTGTATTATTATAAAAAATCACTATTGTAAATGGGGTCGGTTGATAGTTCTGCAAAATGACTTGGAGATTGGTATGTTGTTATTGTAGTTAGTGTGGAAAATGTAACTAGTTTCGGTTTTCATAATTGTTGTTGTACTCATTTTAATATGTATCCTATGTAACTAACAAGAGAAGAAAAGAAAAATTTATTGCTATAGATTATGGGTTTCATGCTCATTATGATGGTCTTCTAGTTAAAAGTATGTTCTTCATTCTTCTAGAGTTTGTTAGGTCTTAGGATTTATTGTCATTAAAGAAGTCAACATCATGTTTATAAGACCCTTCCAAGAAAAATGTAATTTGTAAAAAGATTTTTTTTATTATTATAGAAAGTATTGGAAGCTACAAAAGTACAAGATGGCCTAAAGGAGGGAATTTAAGCCCTTAAGAAGAATATATACAGAAGAAGTTTGACCTCATTCAAAACTCACTCACTTCACAAGTTCGATCTATCAAGAAAGAGTTTGATTTGTAGCTAGAAAGAAGGAAGAAGAATAGCAAAGGCATCAAAGAAGAAAAATGGAAAAAATATATATATTTTTTTCTCTATCTCTCTCACACATGCGAAGTTATAGGGTTTCTGATGCTACAGAAGGAGGCCAAAATTGCAGGTCCAAGTTGTAGGAGGACAAAGTGTAGAATCTTGTAGCTAGAAGAAAGAAAGATATACCTTGACCTCAGTGACCTTGGGAGAGTTGTCTTTCTATAGGTAGGTCTCATGAGGAAATTGGATTAGGGTTTCTAGAGAAGCTACAAATCCGAAATTTCAGGGTTGAGGTTGTAGGACGAGTTGCAGTATTGAAGATGTTAGGTTAGGTTGGTGCAGAATCAAGGAAGAACTTGTTGGAGGGCCAACTTGGTACTTGGAGGAGAACTTGGTCTAGGGTTTGGGTCTTTGTGTTTCAATTGAAGAAGATTCTAAGAAGAGAAGAGTTTATAGGTTCCCCCTTGGAGGGGTTTTGCAATGGCTTAGATCCTAATTTTGTGTCCTTTGTTGTTATTTCATTCTTGATATTTGTTTGATGAAAATATTTGACTAAAGAACATAAGAAGAATAACTAAGTTCATTAGAAATTATCAAGGATAAAGGAAAATAAGATTTAATAAGCTTCCACTTTACATTTTCCAACATGTTTTTAGAGCTAAGGTGTACAAGAAAGGAAGTTGGAAGGACACTAGAAGGAAATACTTGTTAAGGGGAAGGGAAAGGAAATTATCAAGGAAAGACTAAAGAAGAAGACTTCAAGAAGGATTGAAGACTCATTAGTAGAATAACTAGAAGGAGGGTTTATACACTGAAGAAGATCAAGACTACATCAAAGGAAAACTACAGGAAGGTTGTTGATCTCTCTTGAATGAGGATCTATTTGGAAGGCATCTTTGAAGAAAGAATCAAGGATCTTGGAAGTTGTTTTTCAAGGAGATTATTGAAGATTCTTCAGATATCTTTAAGGAATCAAGAAGGTTGAATACATCATCAAGGAGTATCTTGGTCATCAATTAAGTATCATATTATGATATCATGCCTAAATCTAATTACCTAGCATGGAAGAAAAGGTTTGACCTAATACTCACATAACATGAAGTAATGGAGTATGCTATTGGGGAAATTACCAAACCTAGCAAAGACAAGACATAAAAACTAGAAAATTACAATAAAGGGGAAGTAAGGGCTAAAGGATCTTAGTTGAATATATTAAAGATTATTTGGTTCCAATTGTTGCAAACTTGAAAACTTCCAAGGCTATGTATTATAAGCTAGTGAATCTATACTTTGTAAGTACATTAGGGAAAAACATGTCTTTTGCAGAATAAGTTATATAGAATGAAGAAGTCAAAGGATGAGGATATGACATCCTTTCTCATGAAGGTCTCTCGGCCAATTAGAAACCATTTGGAAGGCCCTGTAGAAACAATTTCTGATTCAGAAGTAACCGTTTGCATACTAAATGCATTTCCATCATAATGGAGTAACTTTGAAAAAGGAATCTACTACAAGAAATTGCAACTCCCTTTAATGAGTTGTGGGTCAATGCATATTGGAAGAATCAAGAATCAAGGTGAAATATGACATTGGATCTGATGATAAATCTTAGATCCAATTGAGGCAATTCTTGTGTTGTTGGGAAGGTCTCTTTGTGTAGGATAAAAAAATGTGTCACACTTGAATGACTAACTTTTACCCCTAAAAACACCATTTGATGGCTCAAACTACTCCCGGAGGGTTTCAGACCCTAATTTTCCAAACTTGATCTCGATGGTAAAATGGTCCTATGAGTTGATTCCTCCATTTTTTCCACTCTCAAAACATTGAGATGGATGAAAAAAATATAATGATCCAATCTAGATCAAAGATTAAACAAGAGAATAACTTAACTAATGGTTTTGTTGAAAGGCTGGGCATCCCAAACTCTTCAACATCCCCAATCTAGATATTTGCTTCTCTTCATTTATATTTTCTCATTAAGAACGTGAGGAATAACTTCTCATGTTTTATTTTTTAAATACAATTTTTTGTTACCTTCTCACTTTCTCTTTCAACTATTTACATTTCCAGTGCTTACATTAAGAGAACTATATTAATGTAAGTATGGACATTGATCAAGATGGCATGGGGTCCATATACCATCAACCATGTCTACTACCTTATCAACATGCTTAAACTTATATGTCAATCTTCATATAACATGAGATAAAACACAATTATTTTTATGAAGATCTAATTTAAAACTTCCATGGAGGATCCAAGTATAGAGGTATGATCTCCTCTTAGCTCTAAAAGAATCTCCATTTGAAGTGATTGGTAAATTTAAATCAATTTTATGTAAATACATTGTTCTTCATATGGAGAAACCCTCTAATAAAATATTAATAATTCAATCCTCATGAATTCCATATCACTCTCTGACAAGGCACTCATTCCATCTTTTGTTATGGATAAGGTAATGTCAACTCTAACTTGAAAGTTTGATTAACCATTGTTTGGGGATTATGAATTTTCTTGAAACATGGGATGTGACTTTGAATTAATGTCTTATAGACACCACTATTAAAAAGCCTCCACGCCTAGGGTTTTTTATTGGGGTATATAGTGTTAATCCACACAAATGCAAAAGGTTTTTGTTTTCTTGCTATTATCTTAAAGTTGGACATAGAAAGTGTTGCTAGCAATGGCCACTAGTTTATCAATAAAGTTAACATCTTTATGAAGATAGGGCATCTTGGTTTCAACCTACTTACAATATCAATAACATAGGTTTTGATTTGGGTAAGAATACCTAGGCTTCTATTTGAACATTGGATTGAGAAAACCCATACAACCATTAGTAACACTTTGAGAAAGTTTATGGCCTTCAACTAAAAAAATAAAAAAGGTATTTTTCTACCATGGATTCACTATGCACATATGTCCATATGAGCAATGTCACTCGAATAAAATCATGTATTGAGTGTGACAAGTTTAGTTAAGCACAAGTTCTTACTTATGAACATATAATGTTTCAATGTAGGTTTTTCTTCAAGTCCAAGCATGTGGTAGTGTCATGCTGAAAGGAAAAATTCTCTCAAGCAAAAAAAATTGAATAATAAACTTCACAGTGGAAGGACTATGTGTTGAATCACCACTTAGTGACCCCACATTTCATTCAAGATGAGTTTGTGGCTAGAGTTTCGGTGAATGATCTTCCCTTCCTACTGAAATTAAAGGTATAAACATTAATATAAAAATGATTGAGGAAATCCACCCATCACTTCCAATATCTCACTTAATTTTTGCTTTAGAAGTATGAAATAAAAACATAAAACTTAATTTATACTTTAGAAGTATGAAATAAAAATAAAAATTAAATACATTAGTTGAGGGATGAGAACGAACTCCTTTGATTGAGACACAAAGCAAACCCTTTGATTGAGATAGAAAGCACAAAACAATGTTGTAGTCTAACTAGCCGGAGGAATTGCTTGGAAAGTTATGGAAATTCCGGTCATATTTAGAGAAAATTCGGCAAGGATTTTTGTAAATTCAAGTTATAGTTGTTAAACTTCAAATTTTCAGGTGTCCTAAACGTTTTTGATGGTGCTGAATCCATTTCCACCATCAAAACACGATTCAATCATTGTGCCTACAAGATTTTTTGAATTTTTTTTACCTAAATTCCAACCACTTTTGGCCGTTCGAACAACCTCGTTAGGGGACTCCCAAAACAATTAACATTATATAAAAAACGTCCAATAATCTTTAATCACCTGGTCGGATGAATGAAATTTGAAACAAGAAAAGGGAAAATAAGAGAAACTATCAAAGCGTATATGTTCCCTTAGGTGAACAAAAGTGATAATTAGATTTTAAAATCAAATAAAAGTTTTAAAATTAAAAATTTACCAAAAGTAAAAGATACACTTACAATTTGTTTGTAACATGTGATACATAATCACGTGACAACAAATAATGTTGCAAGATCTTAGTTAGGATTTATATCATTTCATGAATATTTATGGATAATGATCTAAGGAAGTTGTTAAGTGGGATTTATGTCATTTTTGGGATGTATGGTTAAATATATGCTAAAAGTTAAGAGGATGGAAGTATTATATTTGAAATTTAAATAAAAATATTATAATAATAAAAAATTGATAATATTTAAAACTAAATAAATTTCAGGAAAGTTTTATTTGGTTTGTTTATGTTTTTTTTAACAATGGTACTAGTATAAAGTGGATAATATAAACTTTGTTTATTTAATTTGCGAGAAATAAATTAGAAATTTGTATAATACGTGGAATTTTTAACTAATTCGTTAATAATAATTTAATAATTGAGATTTTAAATAATAAATATTTTGAAATATTTATTTTATTTTGTAAATTTAATATAAAAATTTATTTTAAAACAAATTTATTATTTTGAAAGCATAATGAATGTTAATGTTGATTTTTTTTCTCTCTTACATTAAGATTGAAAAGTACTTTTAATGATAGTTTCTATTTTTAGGAAACACAATTTATGTGATCATGATGAAAATGTACCTTCCACGTTGAAGATCCATTATTCGATAAGTAGATAGAAATCACAATAAATATAATTTTTAGCAAGATATAAAATTTAATTTTACATCTTATTATCAATGTTTATTTTTATTGTAGACAAAAAATTATGATGAAAAATGTATAAAATAGATATTCATTATTGCATAAATAGATAGAAATCACAATAAATATAACTTTCAGTAAAATATAAAATTTTATTTTACATCTTATTATCCGTGTTTATTTTTATTGTAGACAAATAATTATGATGAAAAATGTATAAAATAGATAATGTAAATGTTGTAGATTTTTTTTTGCAAGAAAAAAATTAGAAACTTGCTTAATGTGTCAAATTATCAACAACATTTTGTTGATAATGGTATCAATTTCTTAGGTTAATCATTAATTTATAATAATAATTTAACAATGTTTATAATTATATAATAATAAATATTTTGAAATGTTAATTTTATTTGATTTATTTTTATAAATTTATCTTAAAATGAATTGAATACTTTGAAATCATAATAAATGTCAATGTTAACAACAAAACAACTACCTCCGCTTTCTTGTATTAAGATTAACTAGTACTCTTAGTGAAATTGTTTTTAAAAAAAAACACACTCTATACAATCATAATAAAAACACATTTTTTTTTGAAAATCCATTATTCGATATCTAAATACAAATCTTAATAAATATAACTTTTATCAAAATATAAAATTTACTTTTACATCTTATTATTAATATTTAAATTTTATTTTTATTTTTTATTTTTATTGTTACTAAATAATTATAATAAAAATACATCCATTTATTAAAATCCAAAATCCACCCTAAATAGTTAAATCCAAACTTTCATGAACATAATACTTTCATGAACATAATTATCATGAAAACATCATGAACATAACTATCCTGAAAACATAGATTTTTTTATCATAAAAACATGGAATCTTGATATAAATGTCTATTTGTATTGTAGCAAATGAGCCGCCATCTCCATCTTTTAAATGATTGGTTGTATCCTTAGAATGGAAAGTAATTGTAATTTTGAAGGATTATGTATATTCTATATTAATTTATTTAAGTAAATATTTTATAAAATATATTATTTATTATTCATTATTTATTTAAATATATATATATTTTTAGTTATTGGATGAACTTTTAAATACATGTATTAACTGGAAATGAAGTATTATATGTATGTATATGTATGGTGTAGCTTTTATTTATTAATAATGACGAGTTAATTTGTATTTGTGGATATTTGATTATTGTTTTTTCTTACATGTTTATCATTGAGTTATGATCAATTTTGTCACTTAAAAAAATACAAATCATTATAATAAGGTTTAAGTCATTTAGACTAGTATTGGATACTATATTGATGATATAAATATAAATTTAGTAGTTGTGTTTTTCATAATAATATAGTTAATTGTTTATCTATATATATATATAAAGTGGGGATCATCCTTGATTCCAATAAGAAACAAGAAATGAATTATGAATGGGGTCTAAGGACAACTTCATTTAGAATAGTCTATAATAAATTGGATACTTACTACATTGATGATATAAATATAAATTTAAATTTAGTAGTTGTGCTTTTCATAATAATATGGTTAATTGTTTATAATATAATTATATATACTTATCAAGTGTGAGGGAATCATCCTTGATTCCAAGAGGAAACAAGAAATGATTTATGAATGGGGTTTAGGGACAACTTCAATCAATCAAGCTAAGGCACATGCTCTCCTCTACTGATTTCTATAGACATGACTAGAGTAAACACATATATTTTTATCGAAGATTCAACTATAATTATCAATCTAATGAAAAGAAAGAAAATAAAATCTAACAATAAGCTAACCTACCTCATCACTATAATAAAAAGGGAGACTCTCTATTTTAAGGATATCATATTTGTCCAAGTCCCAAGGGTACTAAATCATTAGGTATCACCCTCACTAATAAGGTCTTTGTTGGGACATGAAAGTAACAATAGAGGAGAACAATGAATATGAGAGCAGTGATGGTGTCTAAAGGAATCATTGCACTGAAGCATGAATAATATCCATGCTTGCACCACGATAAACTGATCCAAGGGATCATCCACAAGAACTCAATTAAAAGTCGGTCGATGAATATTTCAGTCAAAAGATTTGGTTGAAATTAATACTCAAAATAAAGGTAATCTTTTTTTTGCTAAGGCAAGAGCAGATCCTTCAATTCAATTAATTAAAAAAAGAGAAATAGTATACAAAAGTGACCAAGGCGGTAAAGCCCACCGAAATGACAGGCCTACCCTAGACAATGGTCCTGTGATGACAAACCCACCTAACCAAACTAGCAGTCCATTAATGACTGATCGATCCTTCGCCAAAGATCTAGTGGATGAGACTCATATCAGGTGGCCAACAAGTACACCGTTTATCAAACAAAATGAACCCGATGAACCCAATAGATCATAAATAATAATCGTATTGGGTCCGGTTTTGGCAAAATATTCGATCACTTTATCTGCCCAAAATCCACCATTTGCGCGTGATTCCAGTGAGGTCATGCGATAAGCATGAAACTTAACCTCTATTTCGGACCCAAAGCAGGATTAATAACTCATCTAAACAATTTCAGATCCGTTATCTCGTTATCTTTCTTGCTGCTCGCTACGCGAAATGAATGGGTTTGTTGTGAATCTGCCAACCTGCACCCCTTTTATCAGTAGCCAAGAACCTATGGATCACCCGGACCCACTAACGTGCTCATCAAACCTAAGTCATTGATCTGTAGCACCATGATCCAACAGCTAAGGGAAATATCGAGCGGAGAAGAAGTAGGAGGAATACCCGCCCGATGAGGGCGGTATTCTCTCTCCTCTGAGAGCCACGTGTTGAACGCTAAGTGGCATCAGATCCATTTCAGAGAAACCACTTCGGGCTTTGAGGATGCCCGATAACATGGAAATTGCTTGATGCCCAATAACCCAGAAACCATGGATACTCTGCACCCATTGCTATCCATTCGATTGAGCCACCTATTAGAACGGATAATCACAATTTTCCTGACTGCCCGCTCGCTAACCAAGCCTCCTATAGAACCAATTAGTAGGCAATCTATGTTGTCCCCCTGCGAGACTCGAGTATGCCAAATTTTAGGTTGTCTTTCTATCGAACCCCTGTCATCCAATGATTAAAGGTTTACTGGCGGATTCCTTTCCTGTGCTGATACTACTCCTTATCTGTGAGGGCCAGAGTGTAACAGCCCTCACACATTTGACCTGCAGGAATCGACTCCCACAAGCAGCACCTGTTGTCTCTTGTGCATCTCACCCCTTCATTGGCTAGCTAGTCTGCTACTCTATTGGCATCTCTTCGCACATGAACAAAACTAAGAGTTCTTAGAATTCTTAGGTGTGATTGAATTCGGTAATAGACCTGCAAAAGTCTCCAGTGTATCGAGACTTTGTCTGGTGCAGTGCCCATGCTTAGCCGCTTGACTGAATTAATAATTAATTTTGAGTCAGCCTCGATGATAGTATTATGTAAATTGTACTTTATCAGAATCTCCAGGCATTGCTCAATGGCCATGAGTTCAGCCATATTGTTGGTGGCCCTCCCCAGGTGACTGTGAAAGATGACTTTTATGTTTCCCTCTTCATCTCTTATGACTCCTCCATAACCAGCATCCCCAGGGTTACCTTTTGAGGCTTCGTCTATGTTGAATTTTAAAAAGCCATGGGGAGGGGGTTGCCAGAAAGCCTTTCCTTCTGAAATGTGCTTAGCTATCATATTTAAGCCCTAAGGGACATGTGACTGGAGTCCCAACAATTCCAGAATGTGAGCATCCCAATGACTCGGGGGCTTCTCAGGAGGATGCTTCCGAAGGGTATTGAAAGTTTCTTTGAGTTGTTTTAGGATTTGTGCTATGATGCTTTGAGTTGGGCCAGATTTGTCTTTGAAGATCCTGTTGTTACATTCTTTCCAAACATTCCAGATCAAGAATCCTAGAATCAGAGCCCAGGCTATATTTACTGTCTCATTGTTCGAGAAGTCCTTCCTCTAGTTCTTTAAAGTATCAGTGATGTCATTTTCGTTCCTGTCTATCTGCTTGAAGATATAGGCTACCAAATTCCATAAGGTTGAGGTAAAAGAGTAGAGGTTGAGAAGATGATTCATAGTTTCTTCCTGCAGGCCACATAATTGGCATCGTGATGGACCAGCAAAACCTCTCTTTCTGAGATTTTCCCAAGTTAGAATCTTTTTGTACTGAACCAGCCACCTGAACAGTTTGATCTTTGTCCAGTGTGGGTTGTTCCATAGGTCTTTCCATGTCTTATCATGGCTTGGGAAGTTAAGTCCCATGGATATTCTTTTGGCTTCTTTGAGGTTGAAGATGCCCTCATTATTTCTTCCCCATCTTAGTAGATCATTCGAGGTTGAGGTCAAAACTTGTCTCTTTTCTAGAATAGCTTCCAGAACTTTAGCTTGGATCTTTAATGGGGTCTCATCGCTGTAATCTAGTACCTTCCGATTTCTCCATTTACCAGTGTCCCTTTACTGATCCCAATAGTCACTTACTTTTTTCAGTCCTTTGTTAATGGTGTCATTTTTGATGATATCCAGTTCTTCTCTACAAAGGTTGTTTTCCTGCTGCCAGTTGTCCTCCCAGAACCAAGCAAGATTCCCATTTATGATCTCCCAGAAGCTGTGTTTTTAAACTAAAGCTCTGTTCTCCCATGCCTTGTTCCAAATATGGGAACCCCTGATGTGTCCTGTTATTCTTATGTGGTCCATTTCTTGCCAATCCATTGCATATTTTTGTTTCCAGAGTTTAGCCCAAGGGTTTCTTATTTCCGTTAGCCATCTCCACCAAAGTTTTGCCCCCAAAAA
Organism: Pinus tabuliformis; assembly: GCA_031772625.1. Classification (NCBI taxonomy): domain Eukaryota; kingdom Viridiplantae; phylum Streptophyta; class Pinopsida; order Pinales; family Pinaceae; genus Pinus; species Pinus tabuliformis. The sequence continues at coordinate 2,066,089,310 of CM062816.1, forward strand.
TTTGCTTAGAATTTCCGAGTCATGGAGACCCAAACCACCATGGGTTTTGGGTTTGCAGAGTTTATCCCAAGCTACGAGAGCCCATTTCTTTTTCTCTTCCCCTTTACCCCAAAGAAAATCCCTTTGAATATTCTTGATTTGATGTAAGACTCCTATTGGTGCCGAAACGACAGATAACATGTAGGTTGGAATGGTTTGCAGTACTACCTTTGTGAGGACTAGCCTCCTTGCTAAATTCAAGGATCTGCTTGTCCAGTTGCTGACTTTGTCCTTCAATTTATTAGTTACAGATTCCTAGATTTCCTTGCTCAGAGGTTTGTTAGTGAGGGGTATTCCCAGATATTTTGAGGGAAGAATATCTCTTTGAAAACTGAGAATTCTGGAGAGATTTCTTTGAATGGAAATATCAGTATTGAAAAAGAAAACCTTTGATTTTGTGAGGCTTACCTCAGTACCAACAACCATTGCGAACTCATACAGGATTTTTTTGAAAGCTTTCGCTTCCTTGACTGTGGGTGTGCCCTGCATCATAGTGTCATCCAAAATTGTTGATGGGTTAATGTGTCCCCATTCTGAGTGAGTCTAAGTCCCTGGATTTTTCCTTCCTCCTTAGCTGAAATGATCGCTCTACCCAATCCTTCCATCATGAGAATGAAGAGGAAGGGGGAGAGAGGATCTCCTTGTCTGAGGCCTCTCAATGGCCTGAAGGTTCTGGATGGAGAGCCATTAAGAAGAAGTGAAAAACTGGCAATGGTAACAAGAGCCATGACCCAACTTATCCAGTTGTGGTCGAAGCCATATGCTTTAGGAACTTCCCTAATGTAAGACTAGCTTAGCTTATCATAAGCTTTAGCTATGTCCAGCTAAATTATCATCCCTGCTTGCTTATTGGTCTTGTGGGAATGCACTACTTCATGAGCTTGAATGATATTATTAAGAATTTGTCTTCCTTCCACATATCCAGTCTGCTCCTCTGACACAAGTGTTGGAAGAAGGGGTTTAAGTCTATTAACAATTACTTTGGAAATGATTTTGTACACCACATTGCATAAAGCTATGGGTCTGAATCTGTCTGGAGTCATGGATTTTTCCTACTTGGGGATTAAGGCAATGAATGATTCATTAAGCGCTCTCAAAACTATTTTAGATTTTCTTGAGTCCTCCACCACATCTAGAATGTCATGTTTGACTATTTCCCAGCATGTTTTGAAGAAGTCTACATTGAAACCATCTAGGCCTGGAGCTTTCCCATTGTGCATCTCTTTGATTACTTCATTGACCTCTCTCTTCATCACTAGCCTATTGAGATTATAATTGTCTTCCCTAGTTACCAGTTTTGGAATATGCTGAGTAAAACTTTCAGTAAATTGAGATCTGTCTACCATGATCTCCTCTGCAATATTTTGAAAATGTTGAACTAGTACAACTTCCATTTCCTTGTGAGTATCTTGCTCTATTCCTTGAGGATCTGTAAGTTTTGTGATCCTATTATGAGCCTTGTGATCCATGGTAGACTTGTGAAAGAACCTAGTATTTCTCTCCCCTTCCTTTATCCATTGTAGTCTGGATTTTTGTCTCCAGTAGATTTCCTCCTGTTGGCATCTCTTATCCCATTCTTGTTGAAGTGAGTTTGCTTGAATTTTCCTTTCCTCTGTGAAGCCCTTTGTGATGATAATTTGATTTATTTCCTGTAATTTTCTTTCCACTTCTCCTCTGGCTTTGAAGATGTTTCCAAACTCACTTTTATTCCATTCTTTGAGCTTTATCTTGATGTGTTTGAGTCTCTAATGCAGGAGGAACATTTTTGTGCCTTGGGTGGGTATTTCTTCAGCCCACCAATTTCCAATGTTAGTGATGAAATCAGGGTGAGTGAGCCAAACATTTTCAAACCTGAAAGTTCTATTCCTTGGGATTCCAATAAAGGAAGCTTCTAGCTGGATGGTCTAGTGGTCCGAGCCTCCGAAAGGGAGGATGAAAGCTATCATGATGTGACCGGTGAGAAGGAGATCCTCTGAGATTATGAATCTGTCTAATCTTGAGGCTACTTGGGAAGTTCCTCCTCTTTTGTTGTTCCACGTGAAGATGCCATTTATTGTATCCATATCCACCAGTCTCATATTGTTAAGGAAGTTCTGGAAGGCTATTGAGTCTTTACCCAGCGTTCTGGTACCTCCTTTTTTCTTTGTGAGAGATCTAATCATATTGAAGTCCCCTCCTAGAATCCAGGGCATTATTGAGTGTCTTTCTCTCAGTTCCTCCAAAGAGGTGAGGAGCTTGAGTTTATCTTCCAGTAGTTGAGGACCATAGACATTTGTGATCATGTAACGATCCTTGTCCCCTAAAGGTTGGATAACTAGTGAAAGGTGGTTTCGGGATGCCTCAGCATCCAGGATTCCAAATTTCTGGGGATTCCAAAGAGTGAGAATTCCTCCAACTGAATTATTTGATTTGACTTCTAGGTACTCATACTTAATCAGCCATTTGCTATGCTTTTCTCTAATTTTATCTGCTAAGCATTTTGTTTCCTGTATAAACACCATATCTGGTTTTTCTTCTTTTATTCTGTTACTGAGATTTATTTGTTTTCTTTTACTCCCTAGTCCTCTAATGTTCTAGGTTGTGAGCTTCATAATGATGGGTTTGTAAAAGAGTAACTGGTAAGATCTTTCATCTTACCTGAATTAATCATGAGTTTTCCACACTCTTTCAGCAGTTCTTTCTGTCTCTTCCTTCCTCTTTTCTTGCCTGGGTTTTTGGTGGAGTGTCCTGATACTATCTCCATTAATTTAACCCCTTTGTTCTCCTGGATATCGTGGTTCATTTTAGCTCCTACAGCCTTTGTGTTAGACCTTCTAAGGAATATATTTTGTACTATGTCAAACTCCTCTTGTGGTAGAGAGTCAATTCCTTTGTTGATTCCCTACTCTAGAAACTTTTCTAGTTCAAGGTTCTCCCTCTCAAGGATCTCCTGAAGGTCTTGGTCTTCTGTACCTCCTTCGCTTGGGGTCATCTCAAGGTCCCTTCCAAGTTCCATAGTGCTCAATGGGTCCTCCTTTTGTTCATTTTTTTCCTGTATGATTTCCATATTGTCATATTTTTCCTTCTCTCTATGATAGTCCTCTAGTTTCTTGTGCATTCCATTTTCTTCTCCTTCTTTTACTAAAATTTCAAAACTGTTATGACTTGGTATCTTGCTTTCACTAGGTTTCTCTTGGGACTTTTTTCGCCCTCCTTTCCCTTTGCCTCCCATTTTGGTGAAACCTTTAGGGTCTTTTGCTTTGTTGGTTTTCGGGTAGTCCTCCCTTTTGTTGAGTGGGTAGTCTCTGAAGAGGTGCCCATGTTCATGAAATTTACGGCATTTGAATGGGATGTGTTCATAGTCAACTACCTATACCCATTCCTCGTCATAAACTTCTAGGACGACTTCATCCAAGAGTGCTCCTAATAAGTCCATCTCTACACATATGCTAGCGAAGGAGGTATATTTCCCTCACAGAGTTGCCTATGATATCTTTATAAAATGCCCTAATTTGTTACCTATAGATTTTAAAGATTCCGATAGCCAATAATCTAAAGGTAAGGAGTATAATCTAATCCATACCGGTACCGATGTGAATGTCTCTCGCTCCGAAACAAAGTTCATCACCTAGGGTCGCATGTAAAGGCCTGCGGCAACATAGAAGTAGGGCCCTCCTTCGAAAACTCTGTCTTTGTCCTCTAGGTTAGTGAAAAGCACTATGAAGAAACCATTGGAGCCCAGATGTAAATTTATTTCTCCCTTCGATTTCTAGTTGTTTCTTATCCATGTGTACAATGCTTTCTCCATGGGCCATATGCCCATGAACTTGCAAATGACCACATAAGTCACCATGTGATCTCTATGCACTTGTAGTGCAGGATCATTTAAGACCACTCGGGGTTTAATGTTAGCCTTGGGCTTGCAGAGTCCTGCCATAGAAATTTTCCCAGTTCTTCGACTGCTGTCACTAGGACTCATTTCCTTCCTAGCTTCCTTGTGGATCCCTTCCTTTTCATGGGAATTGCTGCTTCCCGGCTTGTGAGTGCTAGTTGTCTGTGACTCTGCCTCCAGTGGTTTTTGGAAATTGTTCAGACTCACCTCTTTGTTTCTGTTTGAAACCACATTACTATAGGAGGGAGTGGAGCTCCCTCCTCGAAGCCCCTTCATTCTTACCAGCTCATTCCTGTTGCCCCCTATTCAAAACCCTAGTGCCTCGGAGCTTCCACCCTTGGTTTCCCCAAAATCAAGGTAATCAATTACAAGCAAGATGTACATTATATGGTATTACAATTAACGATACACAATGATATGAATTCTACAAACACCTATTCAAATTATGCTAGCAATCCATCAATCCAAATAAAATAGATCATAATAGTCACCACTTTTGCATTATTGATCCTTCCATATTTTCTCTACAAATATTTGAATGCAATTACCAACTTTCCAAGGATACTAATTCCTACGTAAATTTCACTAATTCTTTTGAGGGTGATGATATGGTTTATATTTCTACGCTGCACGCTCAAGTCCTAGTGTAATTTTTTTTTCATATGCAATGACGTTATTTTCCATCTCATCAATCTACTCAACACAATTAGTAGGGGGTTGCTCCTCCAACAACTATGTTTGAATTCCACTTGCAACAAATGACACTCTCTTGGATTCAATAGGATCATGAGTAGGCGGTGAGTCAGTAACAAAAATATATCCAAGGTTTCCTAAAGATGTCTTCACTTCAAGAATACAAACGATAGTTCCCTATTCATTTTCCCCAATTCCCCCTAGATATATCCTATTTTTATTAGTAATCATGATCCAAAAAAATGTAGTTTATTTTTCAAAGCTAGGAGAAACAATATTAGTAACCAATAAAGTATGTGAGTCAATAAAAATTTCAATATCAATTGTCTTACAACCAATTGGGATACAAGAAATATTAATAGTTGAGTTTTTTAGCTCAATAGTAATAACAATGTATAGTGAATTAATTTCTAGCTCAAGGTTTTGTTTATAGTTTCATAAGTCTTGAATAATCCAATATTTTTTAGTTAGCTATAGAAAAAAGGAGTCATGGTCTTCCTTTAAATCTTGATACTGATTAAGGAATCTATTATTAACTTCTCAAAGAGGAGTAGCTTATGCATAAAGCTCATTAACAATGGCCTTCAAATGGGCAACCTCATTACATAGCTGGGAAATGACCTCTTCCATCCTACAAATTTCCTTTTTCAATAAAACATCTTCTGAATGAGAGAGAGATTTATCCTCTTCCTCCATATCCTTAATCATATCATCATTGTCATCAAATTATCTGCAAAATTATGGAAAGAGGCACCCATGGTTTTATCTAGGACATGAAGCCTCTAGAATTTCTCATCCATAGTAATATAGAACATGAAAACTTCAATATTCAGCTACTTCTTCAATCCTACATTCTTTGTCTACAACAAGGAAGCAACATACTGCAAGCTAGTGATCTCATTATAAAGTTGATCAACAACCTTCTTCTCACAAACTTCCTCTAATCTTCTGTTAGAAATAAGTTTTCATTGATGGCAAATTGATGGCAAAGGAAAAGATAGTTGCAAGTCGATTGATAAAGGAAAATATACTTTAGAGCCATTTTTTGTATCACATATCATATAAAATGCACTTGGAAACTAATTAGATGGACAAAGCTCTGAAATAGATTTTCAATGGTATGTTGAAGTTGTTGGCATTATGATACAAGTATTGTCCTTGATGGCAACTCTACATGTCAACTCAGTTTTGATAAGAGGCTAACAAGAATATTTAGAGGCAATAGGGAAGTGGTACAGAGGATCAGGAAGATGGAACTAAGGTCTATTGATCAGAATAAAGAAGTTGAAGGAAGAAGATGATGTAAGAGAAGCTTAAGAGATACACGCAAGTTCATTTAGTCCAAGTAGCATATACACGTAGGTACTTAGAACAAAAAGAGCATATAACATACACACGCACTCCCACAAAAGGTAAGGCACGTACATGTTGAAAACCATGGTTTTGGTCCAACGTATTTGGTCCAAGGTATATTTGGACTATGATATTGACCCTAGGTATTTAGTCCATGGTATTTGATCCAAGGTATTGGTCCTAAGTGGATTCAGTCCTTGGTATTGAGAAAGGCCAAAAACTATATAAAGAAGAGAGGATCATAAGGCCATATGTGCAAGTGAATAAGATTCTAAGGAATACTTCTATCTGAAGTATATTTTATGTTGCAGATTTATGTTTGGGACTAGATCTGAAATATTATGTGCACCTTGAGTTCAATATTAGATCAGGATCATGAGACCTGAAATGACTTATTCTTGAATGATCTGATATTGGTTGAGGCTAGATCTGATGTTTTGCATCTATTTTATTCGTTATCTATCATGATCTGGGTTTGTTTGAAGTCTATAATTGCAGCAAAGTTCTGAGTCAATATTTGCAGATTTGTACACAGGTTCGTCTTGGAAAAAGAGCATATACACGCATGTTCTGTTCTTTCAAGTAGCGTATACAAAAGAAAGGCATGATGTTCAGAGATGACTGATCTATCAGATTAGTATTGCTGATTTATTGTTGCTGCTATTTTAATGTTGTCTGTCAATGAAGTCTTCTTAGATCTAAATGTAAATCTGAATGCATAAGGAGGTTGATATTTGATTGACTGTATAAGTGAGAAGAAGTGTTTTATGTTTCCTGCCTATGTAAAGTTCTGTAAGTTTACAATAGATGTTTAGTACACTGCTGGTTGGTACAGTTTGTGATTCAGAGATTTTATGATTCAAAATATTTAGAAGTATACGTAGGTTGGGCTGAAGGAAGTAGCGTATACATGAAGGTTTTCTTCATTGAAGTAGCATATACAGTCTGACACATGAATTTTTGAGGTTTTAGTTGGTTCTAAATTTTGATACAGGTTTATGGGTTTAGCACAATGTTTTGATGACAATGATCTGATTGTTTCAGATTAACTGCATGTTGGTTGATGAAGTTTGAGTTTCTAAATTTCTGATGGGTTATTGATGAGTCAATGTCTTCATATGTCTTAATATGTGCTAGGAGCATCCAGTCTAAAAATTCATGAAACGTGGTCCCTGGTGGAAGAGTGGAGCTTTATGTAGGCTGGCACTTATGTACTAGTAAACATATTGGCTAGTACAAGAGCTAGGGGGTTGTATCTCCCTTCTAGTAGAAGCTGGAGAACGAGAGAAGGTTGTAACCTTCTGTAGGTAGAAGCCTACGTACTGGTATGAGTCTGCACTAGTTGATCTAATATTCACCCTATGAGTGACATTAGTTAAAGATTTATTAAACTAAGGTATTATAGACTCATGTGCTGGTGTGTGTTCTATGTTATTGCAGCAACGAATCGATCAGATTGCCAATATACAGACAATAAAATGGAAAGACAACATAAAAATACAGTAAGAAAACACAAAGACACAAGCAATTTTAGTAAGGAGTTCACCCTATTCTCCAGGGCTATGTCTCCGATCTAGCTTTCAGTGGTGACCTTGTTTTATTGTGTCTTTGAGCAAAGAATTTACAATACAGGGACTCAATTTGAGTTCACCTGAAGCAGGTTTTGCTTGGCAGGGTGGTCCTTGGATTCCCCAAGCCACTAGAGTACACAGACTCTTCTTTTTCCTACCAGCTTTGTGACCTCCTGGTCTATAGTGGAAAGAGCCAAATTTGATGCTCAATCTAGATAGATTCCTCTATGGGATGGCTTGAATCTTCAAGCTCTCTAGTGCTCGATGCTACCGTTGGTCAGCTCGGCCCTCTATCTCTTCCGCTTTGCTTTATTGTTCTCGGTGTTCTGTCCTCCTCTTGGGATTCTAGTTCCTTTCTCTGTCTCTCTTCTCTTCTACCTCAACTCTCCATCTCTAACTAATTCGACTATCTTTGTTCATGGATTTAGCCATTCGATCCCTATGCATGTTCGGTTCCTCTTCTGCCTCTGTCTCTTCACCTTCTACAGCTGTGCTTGGAGTTCCCTATTCAGTGTCATCATCAGCACTCAGGGAGTAGCCATGTGTCCTCCTCTAAACAACGCCAGCATGCTTCGTCGGTTTGTTTCTTCAATTATGTCATGGATGAGTTCTTTCTCCACCGTGGTGATCAAATAGATTTTAAATCCCTTTAAAACGCAGCATAATTTCCTGTCGATTCCGCTTCTTCCCATTGGGCATGATCTCAGCTGTCCGATATGGACCCTCTAGATCTGACACCATATGCACATTTTGCACGATTAACTTGCTCGACTGATAGCGCGCTATCAACGACGATTTTCTCCTACCTCCGCTTGCCACGCGTTGATCATTGTATGGAATCATTCCACTCTCGTCCAAAACCTCTTACCGTTTAAGGGTGCCCCAACCAAAACCGCTAGTTTCTAGAGCGCAGAACTTGCCGTTAAGTTTAGTGATTTTCCTTTTCTGCCCGCAATCCTCTAGTTCCACCATGCAACCGAGTGCTCAAGCTTTTCCAGTATGGCCCTGTTCGCCCAACGCTATGCGCTAATCACGCATCAAAAATCACCTCTTTTTCCCATTTCGGAGCTCCCAGGGGCTACTTTGGCCTCTCGCACGGTCTCCATGGGCCTCGGTCATCACGCTTTGACCGAGGTCCTCGTTGTTCCACGTTGGCTTCCATTGCCACTGGTTTAGGGTGTTTTTGATTGCTGTTTTAGATTTCTTTAGAGATTTGTTCGACCTGATACAGTCATGGTTCTTTGATAGTCTTCTATGGATCCAATTCGAATCACGACTTTCCCACTGAAAAGGCTTTTGGACCACCAAAAGTTGGTTTTTAAGCATCGACTAAGTGAGGATACTTTTTCTTCACTTGTCCAATCTCAATCCACTTTGCGCTGCTCGACTTTGAACCTTTGAGCCCAATTCTGAGGTACTCAACATCTCCCCTGTGCATTGTCCTCACCTTCCTATCCAGCACTGTGTCTTCCTACAACTCATTGAGGTATTTAGGTAGCAGGTCATCAATAGAAGGCAATTGAATTTGCTCTTCAGGGTCCTCAATCCTTGAGGGTTCAAACAATCTCAAGCAATATGCATTTATGACTGAGTAGATGTGCATGTAAGTTGGTAAATCAAGGTGAAAAGAATTTTCACCAATCTTCTCAAGTATCCTAAAAGGTCCATACCTGATAGGTTTTAGCTTTTTACCTTCACCTGGTATCCTGTCCTTGCTAATATACAGCCAGACTTGGTCTCCAAATTGAAAACTATGCTCCATCCTATGCTTATAATGCCTAGCCTTGTACTTGGCCTGGCTCTTTTCTAGTTGTTCTTGTACTGCCTGGTGAATCTCCTGGATCTGTTCAATGAACCTAGTTGCCTTGTCCACATCACTGTGTCCATCAACCATGGTATCTTTACCAAAGAAAAAATCAAAAGGAGACCTTGGTGTGAAACCAAAGTAGGTCTCAAAAGTAGATCCCTTAACTGAGATAATCAATCAACAAGTTGTGATGCTATCTCCAGGTAAACCCATGAACCAGCACAGTGTTGCATCCTTGAGGGTAGATGGAACCAATTTTAACTTTTTCTCATCATCTGTATAGTCATAGGTTCAACATATAACAACAAACTCAAATAGGAAAGTGTCAGGGTCCTCTGTGGTCAAGCCATGGAAATGGGGTAGAGCAGAGGGGTTTGTATTCTTCATCTTAGTGTCCCCATTGGTTTCCCTGATGGAGAAGGCACTCTCAATTTTCTCTTTCTCTCCCCTGTCATTTTGGTTTCTAGCCATTGGTTTAGTAGGAATGGGTTCTTCCTCTTCTTCTTCCCTTGTAGGTTCTTCAAATATGTAAGGTTGGTCACCTAAAGGTTCTTCCACTTCACAGTCACTGAAGAAGAGAGAAGGTTGACTGTTGGATGCAGTGGGGGTATTTTTCAAGAATTTACTTGGATTGTCCCTATTCCTATGAGGAATGAAAGGAAATGATTTTGGGTTTGTTTTTGTATGATTTTGTCAAATCTAGAAAGTACTTGCAGAACAGAAAGGAAAGAAAATAATGACAACTGAAAGAAATAAAGAAACTAGATTACTTTTGCAGAAATAAAATAATGGAAGAATACTGAGGATAAGAAGTATAAGAAAAGAAAGTTGAAGATTAGAAATAGAAGAAAGCAGTAATCACATTCTACATAGACACCTCCCTGGCAACTGCACCAAAAAGTGATGAGCTTAGGTATTACAAAAATAATGCTGCAACTCTCAGGGCTACCAGCTTTACTTATCAACCCAACGTTCGTACAAAATTGGAGGTAACAGTGCTATATGCACAAGTAAAAGTGAAGGTACTGCCTGTTATCACTAATCATCTAACAAGAGACCCCACGGGTTCTAAGCCAGACTTCTATAGGGTCAAATGAAGCTTAACTCTTTGATGGAAAAAGAGAAAATCTATCCTAAGAGAGAGCTACTCTACTATAGTAATGAAGAAAACAACATGAAATGCTTAATTCACACCATAACCTAACTAACCAACTAAAAAACTATGCTAAGCAGAATTTCTAAACAATCACTAATCCTAAGGCTACTATCTAAGTTGCAGAAGTATAGAGCAACAAAGTATCCTAAGGTGCAAGCAAAGAAACTAAGCTAAATTGGTTTACAAGCAGAAAAAGCAGTCAGAGATCGAAATTGGTGAAAGGAGGGCGTAAGGATGTAGTAGCACCTAGGGACTGTTGGATCGATCAACGAACAAAAGATGGATGGTGGAGATCTTATCGTTGGCTTAAGCGAATAAATGGATGAACAAGGTTAATGAAGCGATGAACGGTGGAGATTGTATCGTGGGGTCTTAAGCAAATAAATGGATGAACAAGGTTAATGAAGTGATGAATGGCGAAGATCGTATCGTGGGGTATTAAGTGAGTGGATGGATGAATGAGGTTGACAGGAGATGAATGGCTGAGATCTAATCGCGAAGATTAAGTCAAGAGATGGATGGACGAGGTTAATAGGAGTGATGAACGACTGAGATCTTATCGCATGGATGAAGTCAAGAGATGGATGGACGAGGTTAACAGGAGCGATGAATGGCTGAGATCTTATCGTGCAGATGAAGTAAAGAGATGGACGACAGATACCATGTGTTGGCTTGTTGGGGCCTGACCCAGGTTCGGAGTTAATTAACCAAACAAATCCCAGTACTACTGGCCCTTTCGGCAATAGTCCGTGGAGTGGGGACTGAGGTCTCACTCGAAGTAGTATGGGAGGGTGCTAGAACTAGGTTTCAACACCCTTGAGATGTCTGAGAGGTTTGACTGGTTTGATTATGTGTCCCTGCACGCAAGTCACTTCACGCAATTCCCTATTCCTCATGCCCTGATACACTACCTTCGCGCAACCCTAACTAGGGAGTGTGGAGCTTCCACGCTGCAAGAGCCACACTATGTGATATTAACCGTGATCTTACTTATCTTCCTCTACCAATTAATTACCTTCGCGTACTTGGATGTATTATGTCATAATTAGTTCTGTATAACATTCAAATAAGTTCGCGCAACATATAAACAATATACTTGCAAATTATACCCAATCATATATTAAAACATGAAAAGATGAACAAAAGTATGGTAAACTTTCTATTTATTGATTTTTCCAATGGTTACAGACTCAACCTACCCTACACACTCAACTACAGGGGTCCGCACACTTAGCTGCGGACTACTAGGCCTCTGCACACTCAGCTTCAGAGCCTTTCCCTACTCTATGACCTAAAGACACACTTTACACTACTTCTCAATCACTTAGACTTCTCATGCTCTTCTATTCTATCTTCTCTATTAGTTATCTTATACACTTAGAGTCTTGCTCTATTTATACAATCCCATGGTCTATGGACCATGGGTAGGTCTATCCAGCCGACATTAAATTACAGGGCAGACAACCTTATGACTCTATTATAATTTCATGCCCTGCGCCCTTAATTCGCGGAGCTTTTACAAAAAGATTTAGTCAAAACTTAGGCTTTAATCCCCAATACCTGCCTTTATGGGATTCCATGCTCAACAGGGCCCCAACACAAACATCATTACTTGCCCTCGAGTCACTCTGTCGGCGTGGAGATCTTTGCTCTGAGTCCTTCCAACTTTGCTCGAACTGCTGCAAGGTCAACAATGGACTGAGTTACTGCCTGCTGGATCTGTTGCATGCGTTGTTCTAAGTCCGCTGTGTTGGAAGTGCTTCTCTACATCTGTGCATGTATGTGTGTGAGATTGCCTTCAATTTCTGTTGTGATGGTGAAGGCCTTGTTGATCTAAGGCTAAATGCATACCTTCAGGACTGTTTCCTTGTGTTGTTCCACGTCCACCTGTTCTTTCAGTGCTTTGGCTTGTTGCATCCACGTGAGCCTATGAGTGAGGGCCACCATCTATGTAGTTCCTTTGACGTTGTCATACAACTATTGGAGTTCTCGCACCTCTGTCTCTAAGCGTTAGATGTTGGGTTCCTCCTGCAGATTTGTGAGGACCTCAAATGACCCTTCCAACATGCTAGTGTAGTCTTGCACTGCATTGCCAATCTTGTCCAGTCCCACTGTAATAGCGTTAGTGCGTTGTTCTCTGACTTTTGGAGGGGTGGACGACTGCGCCTTTAGCCACAACCTGGCGATCTGAGGGTTTAGCTCCAACTGAACCTTTTTCATTTCTCCCTTGCCTCACGCACCCTTGCTGCTAACCTGTGGATGCACGCCTTTACTGGTGTGTCTGCTGGGATGGCCAACTCTGGGATGATTTGACAAGCTTCATCTACTACCTGTACCAACTGTCGATTCTGCAACACCACTTCATCACACTACAAGATTAACTGTTCCATATTGATTTTCTACTTGTTGAGGACTTGCAGTGCGCGACTCTCCCTAGCCCGCAGTTCTATAGTTATCCCATCCTGCAAAATGTATAAGGTCTCCTGCGGGAGTGCAGCCATGTTGATGTCGAGACCCTTCAGCGCGCTAACCATAGGCTTGTCAGCCTCATTTGTTGTCACTAGTTCCCCTTCTGGAAGCACTATGGTATTTGTCACCCGAGCGTGCAACATCTGTTCTACTACCGTTTTTCTGACTACGAGGCTGGTCGAAAGGGTACCATCCAGAGGAGGGCGCACCTACACCTCCTACAGTTGTGCTCTAAAGGCAACCAACACAATCTGGTTCTCCTGAATGAAAATTTGGAGGGCCTTAGGGGTGACATCATGCACTGTCTCGCTGATGTCGTGCAGATCATCCTAGGTTAGGGTGATCGGGTCAATAGACAGATGCCTTGACATTCTTGCGTGGCCCTGTCCACTCGGTTGGGTGCTGGCATTTCAACTGTGTTTACGCGGTTTGTGTGATTGTGCCTCCCTCTTCTTCCTCTGCTTCCTGCCCATGCGAAGGCGACGTTTGGCTCTCACGCACCTTCGTGGCTGCCTCCTGCACTGCTGCTGCTGCTACTGCGGCCTTTTTCTATATAGTTGTTGTTTGTGTAGCATTCCGCGCCACCCGCACTTCTACTATCGCTGCCTCCTTGCTTCTTTTTTTTCCAATTGTGCGATGCATAGTTAGGCCTCTTCTTTCTTCCTCTGTGCCACCAACTTCTCTATCTCTGTGATTTCCATGGTGTGCCACTCTGGCAGCCATGTCTCCAAGATGTTAAAGATGAAATCGTTTGTGGCCACAAAGGGTAGCTTCCTCCATTGTTTGGTCAGGTCCTTGTGCGCTCTGATGTATATGCTATGGATGTTTGCTTTAAATTCTACAAAACTCTACAGGATGTGGTAGAAAGTGGGCGACAACTGCGGCTTGCAATTGATCCCCATTCTAAGGTTCATCTCCATGAGCACCCAAATTTTTTTACTGTTGCGGATCTTATTGGCATCCTTTGTGGCCTAGAGGCAAGCATACTTCGCGGCCTCTGTCGGATCCTTGTCAATTGTGGGTAATTGATTATTTTCTGACAATTCCCCTACCACGAGCACTATGGATAGTAGAAGCCATGCATAGTGGAACGTTTTTCTCTATTCCTAAGCTTCATCGAAATTCTCCAAGAATTTCCTGCAAACGAACTCGGACTAGTTAAATTGGACCCCCTTCGTGCACTGTTCAGTAAGTGCTACCACTGACGTGGGTACCTTGTCTGCGCAGCACTTGCACATAACCTTACTGGCCAGTATTTGCGTCGCCACTCTCACTGCTTTATCCTTGATGCTGGATATGGCATAGCCGCTTTTCGTCTTCGCTAACTTGTACTTCTTCTTCATGGCCTCCACGATGGCCAAGTCACTTCTCTTCCCTTCTGAGATGTCTGCAGGGTCCTCTCCTTTGCATGGAAGCTGGACAATGCGGTGAATCAAGTCTACCGTGATGGGGATGGGCTCCTCCATGTTATCAGGAAAACTAGTGTCTATGTAGAGCTGCTAGTCCCACTAAGGCTGGTAGCTACCTTAGAAACAAACACACTAAAAACTACTTTGGTTTTCCTTTATGAGAAATAGATAAGAGAAGAATAAGGAGACCAACCTCTGTCTTGCGCTTGGTTCCTTGCTTGATTCCTCTCTCGTCTGGTAGGTCTTTGCCACTCGCTTCCTTGTCAACCCAGCTTCAAAGAGTACCTGTAGAATCGAAGCAGCATAACACTCTCCAAGAACATAGATCTATTATCATAAACAAAATAGGATCAGATGTACATTGACCACACAAATGCATAAATCATCAATTATACAAGAATGTGGAGGAAAACTTGAATAGCTTTATTGATAATCAAGAAAGAGCAAAGAGGATTACAACCGATTGTTCTGACCCAGCATCATCCTCTCAGCAAGAAAGCCCTTCTTCACCTCATGAAAAGCTTAGATCACCCAACACTATGATATTGCACCAAGAAACCAACAACACTTCCTTACAAGATACAAAATTCCAGCCTCTGGATCTCTGGGATGAGGGGTCCATATATAGATGTCTGCAAGGGAGGTGAGTCAGATTTTGAGATTTGATTAGTGTCTTCTCTCTGATAGTTCTTGATTCCACTTGGAGATTGATGATCTCTTACTCATACCTGGTCGAATTCAGAGAGGAAAGTGTCACAGGAGAGGTTTCTGGAAGATTCCATGCTCCTCCACCTTGCGGATTGACCCTGCCATTTGTCCCTTCTCGCCCATCGCACCCCATAGAAGGGATTTTTGACATGCATCGCACCTACTGTGTATATTCAAGTGGGATGCAACACACTTTGCCTATGGAGCAGGTGAAATGGTCCAGTTTTGACCAGTTTTGTGTAGTTGTTCATGGAGAACTTCTGGGAGATACTGTAATCAGTTGACCTTGTTCTTTTAGGGGTTGGAACAACACCTTTAGGGACTTAAGATCCCTTGGTTTATGGAAATTTATGCTTGGGGTTGTAGTTCCCAAAATGTATATAACATTTGCCCCCTAAAGCATGAGGTCGTTAATCTTTTGATGTCGGGTGAAATGCTTTATCATGAGGATCCGAAGTTTTTTCGAGCTAGAAGGCGACCTGTAATAAGATACAATACAATACATTATCTTCATATTATTTTCATGATCTAGCTGAGGCGGGCATTCCCATGCTCAGCTTTATAAATTCATTTTCATGTACATAGGACAAACAATCGTCTGAGTGTAGACTGACGATTCTGGTAGAGCCATCATCCCTTAGATTGGATGATTATCTGTGCAGCAATGATGTAAATTTGATGTCTTTATTTTCCTGAATATATATCGCAGCTCGGATGGATGAAACTAGATCCGGGGTCTTCAATCTCGTTCGATCTTCACTCAAAGTACAAGTCGATCCATGTGAGAGATGTTCTGAAGTCGAACATGGAAAGACATCGCTCGATTACCAGCCAATGATGTAAGCTATTAACAGGCGCGAGAGGAATCACCGATAATGATAATGATCCTCAAGGTACTGCAGTACAATTCACGTGGTGTGAATAAGGGACTTGGCGTCGAACACCACGCAAAATCTTTTGGTCGAAGGCCATTGATGTAAACCTGTCGCTAGAAGTGAGAAACTTTCCATTGAGGCATGCAAGCTTCAAAGTACTGAAAGGGTTTTTCCTAGATCAACTTCTTGGATAATGAGCTGATGTCGAAAAGAAGTGATCTGTCATAGGAGGGCCTTAGTGAATCCCACATCAATGACACAGAATGGAGCAAATGATTTTAATGGAGGTGAAAACGATCTGGTGATATACGGTTCAGGGTGGCGGTCATGAAAGAATGGAGCGAAAATGTATTATAGTGCGTGAGACACAGGTGAATTCTCTGAGCAACTTCTCTTGAACATATCGGCGACACTGACATGATGGATTGGTAGCATTAACCCAAAATTTGGATGGTGTGATGGAACCATGGTGATGTGACCAGTGAATGGAACAACCCAACCCGACTCGGATGCAGAGTGAAAGTGTCATGTTCAAGAGCGACTTGCTACCAACAAAGTTTTTTAAAGTTTTCTTCCCAATTTTTCCCCAGTCATTACTGACGAGTACCTCTTTATTTTTGTCAAGCTTGACGAGGATAACATATGCTTGTTCTATAATTTTCCCTTCGGGTTAACCCATCGCTATGTTTTAACGAGCCTAGCGATAGTGAAACTCGTTCTTGTCTGTTATGGACAAGTTTGTCGCTATTAGGTTTTAACGCGTTTAACGACAAAGATAACTCGATCCTTTTCAATTTTAGAGAGTTTGAAAAGGGACGTAAAGGAAACTCCAAAAATCTTTTTTCGTCATCTAATCCCTTAAGTCCGAAAAAGTATAAAATAATACAAAAGGGATGAATTTTCGGTAATTTTAATGAGCCGAACAAAACAAGCGCTCGATATTTTTGTGTAATAATCTCTCAGGTCCAAAAACATTAAAATCTAAAGGAGGGATAACACTTCCGGTCACTTTAACGAGCTGGAGAGGCCAATGGCTTGGCAATATTTTCATATTTTACGAGTCAGTTGAAAAGAGCTTAAAGGAGACTCGTTTTTGAGGAATGAGTGATAGATTCGGGTAGCAGCTGATTCTAGGTAAGGTTTGGAATTTTCCAATCATGGCAGTGTCACAAGGATAGCTAACAAGATCACTCTTCGCAGCTGTTCCTCAAAAGGGTAAACAATCAAGTGGAGGTGAATGATCAGCCAATACAGAGTGGAGGTGATGATGAGAACACGACCAAGGCTTAAAAGGCTGAAGTAATACATTCACGATGGTTATTTACTGGAAATTGGTTCATTTTTTATTTTAAAATGAGCTTAAATGCTGGGGGAAACACTTGCTCATTTCTTATGTTTATTTTTTAACGAGCTTGAAGTCCGCGTTAAAACTTCTCGATATAACGGTCATTTCTTGACTGAACCATTAATGACTTTATTCCTTCAAAGGTTGTATTGCATGCTTAATTGCTTCATCAAACTAGTTAGAAATGAACAATACATGTTTGGAAAATGAGTTAAGACACTAATATTTTACTTGAATTACGTAAAAAGTAATTTAAAAGTTATTTTACCCTTCATTTTACCATTTCATTTGAACTTTGGTCTGTTGGAGCCTTGGAGGTGCTTTCCCCCTTGATTTTCACCAGCTGATTCCGGAAGATTCTGTGGACGATTTTTGGCATCGTCTGGACCAGGTAGGGGCTAAACCTGAGCTCTTTCATTTCATCCTTTCCATTTTGCATTCTGAGCCTGATTTCTGGTTTTTCTAAGCCTCTGGGGTTAGAAAAACTCACTCTGGCTCCATCGCACCCTTTCTATATCGAAATGTGCATTGCATGTTGGCCTACTCACTGGACAGTTGGCATGCAACGCACCAAGAACACTGCTGGGGGTGCGATGGGCGCAAGGAGGGAAATTTGTGCACAGTTTTCAATGGAAATTTTTGCCTGTTTCTCACCAAATTAGGATCTAACTCTTCTCTTGTTTGTTTTCAAAGATTTATTGGAGAAAAATTCCTATTACATGGCGAGAATGTGAGCATGAAGAAGAGGAAATGCTTGCTTTTCATGATCCGGTAACGGTAAATGCACTGCGGAACTGTGGCCTGCTCAAGTTTTTCCACATCTCTAGCATGAGGCAACAAATCAACTTGTTGCAGTATTTGCTTGATGCCTGGGACCCTACCAGCCAGGTGTTCCAGATTAGGGGCAAATCCATCCCCTTGACTGTCATGGACATCTATTTTTTGACCGGATTATCGAGGCGGGGTGC
This sequence comes from Pinus tabuliformis, assembly GCA_031772625.1. NCBI lineage: Eukaryota > Viridiplantae > Streptophyta > Pinopsida > Pinales > Pinaceae > Pinus > Pinus tabuliformis. The sequence continues at coordinate 2,066,107,574 of CM062816.1, forward strand.
CCCTATCTCCTTATCAGGTTCGGCCCGTGGGGTGAATCTGTGAGAGATTATATTCACAGGTATTGCAGAGAGGGATCTCAGCCGAGTAAAGACGGCAAGATCATCATTCGAGATGTCACTGACAGGTCCTTGAGGACCATTCTGTTCACCTTTGGTAGGATGGCTGGTGGTGCGGCTCTTCACGTGGCTAACCGGTCTTATATGCAGTATGCTTTAGAATGCCTCGAACCGAAGGTGTTCAACTGGTGTGATGCAGTACTCTTTGTGATGAAAGAACAGTTGACCAAGGTGAAAAATGGAAGATTGAGGAACTTTGGATATGGTTCTATTTTGATCGCCTTTGCCTTGGAAAAGATCCCGCTGATGCAACCGCAGTATATTTCACTTGGTTTACCTCCACCGACTGAACCACGGATGCAGAGATGGGTCGACCATATGTCCAGACATGCTGGTCAGTCTCAGATTTCATTTTTTGATACCTTCTTCGGGTGGTTTGATCGTCAGGAGATGGTTTTTTCCGAGTACCCATATGCTGGTATGGACTTCCGGGGTGACCCGGATTTGGTACTGCCGGTTGGCGAGCAATCGGGTGCCATTGGTAAATTCTTTGACCATATTTCTGTTTATTGTTTCTCTTTATAATGTCCTTGTGCTTTATTCTGTCAAGACTAATCAGAACTCATGTGCTCATGCAGATGTTGGTCCCGTTCGGCCAGTAGTACGCCTGAGAGTGCCAACTGCCGCTCCAGCAGGAGAGGCTGTGGGAAGGGCTATCCTTCGCGACCTTGATGTGGCCGAGACTCTTTCAGCATTACAGGATCAGGTCGAGGGCCTCACTCTCGGTATTCCAGATGTGAGGACTGACGAGCTGCCTCTGAGGTTGCAGTGACATACTACTGGCGTGCCAAGTCGATGGACTAGGCTTTTACGCATGATTGCACAAGTGGTGACTTGTTATCACCAGCATCATTAGACTAGGGTGCCCCTTAGCGTTTTGAGTTTTGGGTCATTTGACCAATTTTTTCTTGGTTACAGAACATTATGTGTAAACCATAAACAATTATATATATATTTTTGATTTTCGGAGTTTTATTTTGGTTAAGTTACATGATCCGAATGCAAATATTGATGAAATGCTTCTTTTTATAAATGTTGCAAATGTCTATCTAACACATAATTTGCCAATGAGTCAGTTAATGTGTTTAAGGTTCTGGAAATATGTTGATATTGAATAAAATCAAATTGCCTTTCCAAAATCTTGACCCTTAGGAACACGCGATAGATAGCTGGATTTCGGACGGAGTAGATACCAGTGAGTTGTAGTATGACGAGCTATGAGTCTAGCCTGACGACAATTCGGCATATGCCATGTGTGATGGCATCAGAGAGAAGTTCTATCAACGCGCTATATTCAACGATGTTATTTGTTGATCGACCAATACATACCCCTCTGAAACTTACTAACTCGCCGCTTGGATAAAAAATGGCCCAGGCTGCAGAAGATAGGTTCCGTGAACTACGACTTTCTCTGTCGGCATATCCAACAAAAGATTCCAATAGGTTCGACATCTGCGAAAAATGTAAAAAGTGGATTTACTTGACCAAAACGATTACCCTTAGCGAAAAAAAAATGTAACAAAAGCATATAGGTTACCATACTGAATCATGCATAGTAACGCTTAAGGTACAACCCATTATGGGGTTGTGCCAGTGGAATTCCGTCGTAATCCATTAACTCGTAGGCCCATCCATAAAGAATTAAATTTACCTGCTCCCAATTTATCGGATTCTTGGTCGTAAAGTAAGACCAAGTCACCTTCTGAGAAGACACGGGGTTTGGCATTCTTGTCGAACTACACCTTGACTCATTTCTTATGGGCTTCGTTAGCCAAAGAGGCATCACGATGGGTTTCATCCAATTGGATTAGTTCCAAGAAACGAGCCTCCTCTTCTGAAGTTCTGGGGAGAAGGTTAATTGTGAATTTGAGGGACGAGATTTCACACTGAACTGATAAGATTGCTTCTAGGCCATACACCAATTGGAAGGGTGTAAACCCGGCTGCATTCCTTACCGATGTTCGGTATGCCCACAAGGCTGAGTACAGGATCAGGTGCCAACTCCTTTTGTGGACTCCAATCATCCTTTGCAGCATGCGCTTCAGGACTTTGTTGATTGCTTCAACTTGTCTGTTGGCCTACGGGTAGTATGGAGTAGATCTGTCGTGAGAAAACCCTAATTTGGTAGCTAATTCGGCCATCATGTGATTGCGAAAATGCGATTCATGATCTGTGACTATAACCTGTGGAATGCCGAATCTGGCAACTACATGATTGAAAAAGAAAAGGGCAGCTGTTTCACCAGTGTTATCTAATGTAGGCATCATCTCGGCCCATTTGGTAAAATAGTCCACTGCGACTATGATATACCCATACCCCCCGGTCGAGGTGGGGTTACATGTCATGAAATCAATGCCCCATTTGGCGAATGGCCCAACAACAACTATTGGCTACAGAGGTGTGGGTAGTCTTCTGGTTTTTCTATTGAAAATTTGATAGGCATGGCAACTTCTGACTACGGTTATGTAATCTTTGAACATTGTTGGCCATAAGTATCCTGCTCGCAAATTTCTTTGTAACGTAGCATAACTAGATTGATACCCCCCACATGCGCCTGAATGGCAATCATTCAGTACTTTTTCGGCTTCCTCATGGGTGAGGCACCTCCTTAGAACTGTATCGACGCCACGATGGTAAAGTTTACCACTGACGATCATGTAGTCTTTTGATTGGTATCGAATACGTTTTTGTTCGGAGCGGGAGGTATTAGGCCTATATTTTTGGGCTTGGAGATAGATGATTATATCTCCATACCACAGATTTCTTGAAGATATCAGAAACAAAGATTCATCCACGATAGTTTCATCTGATGTTTCATCGTTGGACGACGATGGGAGATCGCATAGTAATTCCGCGAAAACCAGGGCTTTCTTTGACTTGGATTTTACAAATTCCAGATCAAACTCTTGTAGAATTGCTATCCATTTTGAATATTTGACCCCCAGCAACTGTCGCGACAATATATAAGTCATGGGGTTGCAATATGACAGAATGGTAGTTTTTCAAAAGAGGACATAGTGTCGAAATCTCTGTATCTCTTGAACAGCTGCAAGCACCAACTTTTCAACATAGGACTATTTGCTTTCTGTATCATTTAAGTTCCTACTTAAATAACATATAGGATGTTCAATTCCGTTGTCTTCTTGAACTAAAACCATTGCGATGGTTGTATCCACTGCAGCCAGATACAGGTTAAAGTATTTTTGATAATCAAGACCGTACATTAATGATGCTTTCATTAGGGATTCTTTTAAGGAATCAAAGGAGGCTTTGTGCGACCTGATCCCAGATGAAGGGCACTTCCTTTTTCAATAGACGTGTATAACCTTTAGCAAGTTCGGCGTAATTTGGAATGAACCTCCTCAGAAAGTTTGCTTTTCCTTGGAGTTTCTGAATCTGAAGCAAATTTGAAGGTGGAGGCAAATTTATGATTGCCTGAACCTTACATGGGTTGAGACGAATCTCGTCCTTTGAGACTACAAAGCCAAGTAAATGACCAGAACTGACACAGAACACACATTTGTGTGGATTGAGTCGTATCTTGTAGTGTCGGCAACGTAGAAATATTGCTCTCAAATGCTGTGGATGATCGGTCCGCTTTCGCGAATGAGCTGGAAGGTTGTCGAGATATGGTTGAACGATGTTTTTGATGTCATGGAAGGCATAATTCATTGCCCTCTGAAATGTTGCCCCTGCGTTCTTTAAACCAAAGGGTAATTTGCGATATGCAAATGTGCCCCACGGATAAATAATTGCAGTCTTTGACTAGTCCTGTGGGCGGATATTTATTTGATCATACCCAGAGAATCCATCCATGAATGAAAAGATTTCGCATCCGGCGCATTCATCAATTATCTGGTCAATAAAGTGTGTAGGGTAGTTGTCTTTTGGACAAGCTTGATTTACATCCCTATAATCGATGCACATTCTAATAGTTCCTTGTTTTTTCATAACAGGAACAATGTTCGATACCCAATCGGTTAGAGGAACCGGGTAAATGAAACCAGCATGGAGAAGCTTTTCAACTTCTGCCTTGATGGCATCAGCTTTCTTGTCGTACTGGTTTGACATCTGGATACATCTTGATTTCGTGTTCAAATATACTCGAGTCAATGCCTGGCATTTCATCATATGACCAAGCAAAGACATCTCTGAATTCGGGAAAAAGAGCGTTATATATTTCCAGTTCTGAAGGAGAACAACATTTGCCAACATAAATATTCTCTACAACATCTATTTTGGTCGAGATATTTATGGCGATAGTCTCTTCAATGTTGGACAAGTTTCGCTCGGAATCCACCGTGTTTACAGTATTTGATAGGAAATCAAAAACTGAAGGATGATGAAGGTCATCAGGAGTATCTTCTTTACAATCTCGAATATGGGAGCGATGGTGTTAATATTCCCATGGCGCCCCTTCAATTAACATTGATTGAACAATTCCTTCGTCGGTGTAATGCACTTGCGACCAAGGATCTGAAGGGGTGCCATATTCCTTAGACCTATCTATCCAAACGCTTGATGAGCGTTGATTCAGGTCTGCCACCCACGCCAAAAAAATTGATTGCTACAATATTTCTATTGGGCTTGGAGGCAATACCTGCATATGATCCATGTTTATATCATTTTCTGAGATCTTTTGAATCGAAGATATCATATTGCAGGTTCCTACCGATGCTACTTCCGCAAAATTGATTGGAGGCGGAAGGGCAAAAGTCCCCATTAATATAGGGTCTTTTAGTAGGCCTACTCCGATATTTTGAAGCGTATGGGGGCTTCCATGGATCATCGGAATTATTTCCGTAACTTGGGAACTCTTCGGGAGAAATGTTCGTTGGTCGACGATCGTAATTCCTCCTTGAAAAGGAAATGCAATCTTCCTAAAGTAGGTCGACACAACTGCAGCCATAGCATATATCCATGGTCTTCCCAGTAGGATGTTGTAATCGAGGTTTTTTTCGATTACTTCGACATCTATTTCTACTGTTTTCCCTCCTAGTTCAACTTACAAGTTACTTAGAATACCGTATGGGGTATACGTTCGTCCGTCAAATGCTTTTAATGTTGTCGAAGATCGCGACAAGGTTGGAGATCCTAAAGTTTTCCAGCAACTCATCGACATAATACATGTAGATGCCCCCTCATGAATAATTGTTCGATGAACAATTTTGTTGAGGGCTTTCACTTGAATGAGGAAAGATAGTTGAGCTGGTAACTGAGGATCATATCCTTTATGATTAAAGGACACAAGATTAGAATCCTTTGGGTCTATCCTTCGATAGCTGATAATAAAGCCTACTTTTGGGATGGGCAATTTTGTAGTACCTCAAGTGTCGACATAGCAGATGGCGATTGGGCTAGATCTTCCATTATATTATAATGTTGTGTTGCTCTGACACGAGGATTAAATGTCAACTTGTGTACTACTCCCTTTGGTGGTTTTATTGTTAGCTCAGGAATGATGGGTGGTGCAACTTCTGTTGAAGTTGTTGTTGAACTACTAGGTTGATCTTTATCCTTGTTGTTCGACAGCTGTGGATTCCCGTAATCTTTGTTCCTTGTCAATATCAAAGCTTCATTTTGCTGTTTCGAAACTGAAAACATTAGTACTTGGGATGGGGAAGCATTTTCACTAGCAACCAGATTTGTTCCTGTATTTGGAAACAGATCAGTCAATACGGCCGACGTTTTTGAATTCTTGATGAATCTTTTAAGCTCAGCCTTATGTGGACAATCTCTTGTCCAATGATCCTCATCACATATTATACATGGATTTTTTGGTTTCATATCTCCAGGAGGGTTTGTAGAATATTTTTCAGGTGATGATTCCTCCTGTTTCTTCTTCTTCCCTTTGTTTTTCTTCTTGCCTCCTGGTTGCTTGGTTTCTTTTCCTTTATCTGTCGAGATGGCATTTACTTCCGAGGCGAGAAGTTCTTCTTTTGCATTTTGACTGGAAACCTTACGGGCATTTTTAGATGTAGCCTTTGTCGATTTCGTGTCTATCGTACCAATCACGCCATCACCGACATGAGAGTCATTGTTCGATTTAGGAGGAGGGGGGACAGAAAATTACGGTCTAGGAGCGTCAGGTATTTTATCGTAGAGCATGCCAGACTGAGTATAAATCAAGTCTAAATATTGCGCATGAGCAATAACTTGCTCTTTAGTGACGACTCCTTTTGCCACATCTTCTGTAATGGAAGGTAATAAAGACTTAATGAACCATTCAGCTAAAAGCTGATCAGGAACATGCATTTTTACCATTCTATGCCGATGTCGCCACTCATGAATATGATCGGATATGTGAGTGGCCATTGTTTGCTTGAAATTGGTAAGAAGTTCTGTTCCCGTTTTGTACCTTATCGGTAACTGAAAATGGGTTAAAAAGGTTGTGGCTAGGGTATTGAAGTTGTCAAACGAAGCTCTGTGTAACTCGATATACCATTTTGTTGCCGGACCAATTAACGTCCTCTGAAAATGGTGAAGCCTAATCGAATCATCATTTAGGGTGTTTGATGAACACCACAGACGAAATGTCATCACATGATTCGACGGGTCTTCACCTGGATTTCCATTAAATTTAGGAATATCTGACGGAAGTTTATGCGGAATCGTTGGCCACCAAGGGGCATAAGCAATTGGATCATTTGTTAACCTATTTAGATCCGGTAACTCCAAAGTTTCCACGAAGGGTAATTGTTGATTCAGTTTTGGTGAAGCATACCCAGGATATGACGGAATTGCCTGAGCAGTTGGTCTTTTCATACCAACATAATGCATTTGATGCTGGTAACCTTGGTAAGGTTGATGGGCATAACCATTGTAGAATGGTTGATTTTGATCATTTTGAATATACGGCTGCCCAATATTTGCAAATATTTGTTGCTCAGATCCTTGGTATACTTGTTGGAATTGCGGTTGTTGGTATTGCACCATCCATGGTTGTGAAGCCATGTGTTGTTGTCCAATATTGACTGTTTGACCAAGATGAGGGGTAATTATACCCGTTTGGGCTCGTGTTATTCCACTAGTAGGCGATTATGGTTGAGTCATAGGGACAAGAGGCTGTTGCATTACCACCTGAGAAACCTGAGGTTGGCATACAACAGGCAACACTTATACTTGCGACACCGTCACAATAGCTGTCGTAGTTGGTATATTTGACACAGGTAAGAATTGTTGCGTCGAATATACAACTCTTGGTTGTTGAGATAGTATCGGTACCCAACTGCTAGATGTAATTCCAGCATAACTTGAATTTTGTTGTGAACTCCCGTATGGTTGTCCTCCCGAAGGAGACAATGAAAGGGTATACTGCCCCCCATACGGCGGTAATCCGGTACTTAAAGGAATTGTTTGCCCTTGAGGACCGGACTGCCCAAATTGACACCCTGAAGGATCAATTTGCTGAGACTCAACATAAGAGTTCCCAGACACTATTCCGGATGAACAAACATGAACGGACCATACTGTCGAAATAGCCGCTGAGTGGGCCCCGTCTAGCAATTGAGAGCTAGTTGGGACAGATGGTATGCCAGTGAACATTGTAGGAGTGACAGCGGGGAGTTCTTTTGTCGCTGTGTCGGATGACACAGTCCTAGATGTCGACGGTTGTTCAGACATTTCTACTCTATCCAAAAGATTGCCTAGCGATTCTATAGGAGCTTCCGATGGCGGTAGACTAATTTCTGACGAAGAAGGATATAGAGTGATCCTAACTCCAAATCGCGATGGAGTACTCGATGGAGGTGTTAGCGCTTGAAATTTCACCTCAGGCTGAGAAAGGTAAGCCTCAAGGCAACATCAAACCATTTAGCCTCGTAGCTAGCCCTACGGGGCAGGAGAAGGCTCTCTCCGATCTATCTCGTGAAATCTTCAATAGATGAGATGACCAATAAGGTAACAACTGATATTAGGCTAGTAAACTGATCAAAAGGGTTGATTTGGGGTTTTTTGGGTTTTTGGTGGCAAATTGAGGAGAGGGCAATTTTGGGTGCGGGGATTGGACACAGTTTCTGCAGGGAGTTCTTTGGGGGCGAGGTAGGAGATAGCGTTGATGCCTTTAACTGAGGTGAATGGTCAGGAATGAAAGATGAAGAAGCTAAAGAGAGCAAAAAATAACTTTGAATTCTCTTTAGACAGAAGAAAACATTGAAATTAAACAAACTTAAAAGCAGAGCATGGCAAACATGAATTCTTACTTTAACACTTCATTTGTTTAATGTGCAGAAGTAAAAGAAAGGAAATGAATCACATAACAAGCTTACAAGTACATTGAGAAACACACCATCAACACATGAGTCCACAAGAATCCCAAAGAGGACTGCAAAACCCTGGTCTTCCTTAGCCAAAAATTGCAGAGATACAGTGAATAATACAATGATAGCTTCTCCCTCAAGAGTCCAACCATGAAAATGAGCAAGAAAGTACATAATATAGATGATCTAACCTCTTTCCCTGCCTCCATGGGTCGAGCTCACTATCCTAGGAGCTGTTTCAACCACTTCTAAACTAAGCACTACAAACTAGGCAGTCAAAACAACTTGCCTCTATAAGCTAGGAAACCAATCCATTCATTAAATATTTACCCTTTACATGAATGAATCTTCTAGAAGTGTTAAACAAGAGTAAAAGTGTCTTAGAGTTACAATAATTAAATCAAAGATAATCATCTTCCACCCCAAAAAGTCAAACTGGGTCAAAACTGTGTTTTCTCGGCTGTACAATGCAATCTGGCAAAAAACTGCCTGACAGGTCGCGCCCCCCTGCCTGACGGGTCGCGCCCATTTGGAGCTCTATTTGGGGTACTTGAAGGTGGCCAAATTGAGCAAACGTGGGCTTGTTGGAAAGGTCTGTGAGTCTAATTTCCAACCCAACTGGAATTTGTAAATTTGGAGGTCATTTTCCTTGTCAAAAACCAATTCTCCCAAGACAGCGTTCTGCAGTTCAAAAAAGTGGCAGAAAGTCAAATTTTGCATGTATTTTGACCTTCTGGAGGCCCAAAACTGCACAAAATCTCAAGTCCATCCATGGGCATATGTAACTTTGCATGAAAAATATAGAAATGCTGAGTTTTCTCTAAAAGGAGTTGCCATGATGAAGGGTCGCGCGCGGGGTGAGACCCGTTAATGGGAAAAACCTGCAAATTGCATAAAAAATTCACAAATGACAAAATTTTCTCCAAATTTCTTGAAATTTGGGCTGGGAGTCCCCAATCAAGTACCATGCTCAGTCAAAGAGGCTTTGGCGAAAATTTGGAGTGGATCAGGCCCTTTCCGTCGTTTTAGTGCCTTGGCCAACCTCCTTGGATCTGACGATTGTAATTTTGACATTTCTCTAAAACCATGACACCTGTGCAAAAAGTGAAGGAGGGTTTTCTTCTTTGGCATGTTTTGGACAAAAACCTCTCTCCGTTTTCCAAAATTCATCTTTTATTGCTCTGAAACATCATTTGAGTGAAACTTGTCCCGATGTGTGAAACAAGGAATTTTGTCGAAATGAAGCGAAATGAAGGGGATAAGGGGCTTCTAAATTCTTGGGGAAATTTTGGGGAGTAGGGAGGGATGTTAGGAAGTAGGGGAAAGTGGAATCTCAGAGATTGAGTGAGGGGAAGGGGTCCAAAAGGGAAAAACACAGGCCAAACCTAGAAAATTGCCAGGTTGTAGCTAGAAACTAGGGTTTGTGCAAAATTGAGGATTTTAGCGGATCTAAGGGATGGGAAGTGTTTTATAAGGTACTTTAAGGATAGGGGAAGGTGTATGAACATCAGGAAACAAGTTTTGCCGATGATTTGACCGTCCAAGAGAAATTGGCTTCAAAACTCTAGGAGAGGGAAATGACCTTGCCTAGGCACAACTGAAGCATGAACAAGATGTAAAATGACTCATTAGACACTGACATGATAATGAAAGCCCTATGAATGATGATAGAATCAGTTGAATGATGACATGGACCGCCATTTGGATAACTTTAGAAGGAGTAAAAGCAAACCCTAGACCTAATGCCTAATGACCAAATTTTGCTTGAAGACTCACTGAAATGACAAAATTTGACCTTGACACTTCAAAATCACTTTGTAAGAGAATATTTGATCACTGGAGGAAGGCTGGAAAGACTGACACTAACATTGGCTCCAATGGGGATGGTAGCTCCTTGGAGGTGCCAAGAACCGCAGACCTCTGGGAGAGCAGACCAGTGCTTTTGACCATTGGGCGATGGAGTCATTATTTACACCTTTGACACAAAACTTTAACACATTTATTGAATGAAAAATTGACTGAAACTTAACCGACTCGATGGCAAACTGAAATAACTTGAAAAAACTCACTCAATAGACCAAACACAAATGACTCATGACTGACTTAACGAAAACAAGAACTTACAAAGCTTATTGAAGGGCAGCAGTCCATCAAGATTTGAAATCATGATGACAACCACCTGTGTTTCTTACAAGACAATATTCATCAAACTATATCAAAATGCCAATGCAACCAATCAAGCAGATGCCTTCTTAACTGATTCTTCCTATCAGAACTTCTGTTCAACAATAAATACTGGTAACTGGGCATCCAAACATATAGCTGACCATGATCTCCTTCATCACTGAACACTGCAATAAACATTATCATTGCTGGCTGCAACAAATCTGCCATTGGATCCTGGAAAACATGAGGATTTTCCACTGCCACCTCCTGCTGAAAGAACAAGGTGTCTTTTACTTCAAATTCTGATCTGCCTTCATCATGTGCTTTGGTAAAAGTATGCTCATGGGATTCAAAAAATTCTGAACAAGTAGATGAGCAGATCTCCTCTTGAAATAATATTTCAAAACATGAGGCATATGAGGAAGAATCTGAAAGGTAATCCTGAATGTTTTGATCTTCTGTAGTTTGAATATATGGTAAGTCATCCTCATGTGATATGATAGCCAGATTATCATTACATTCATCAATCATAAGAGAAGAAACTTCAGATGGTCCTTGAAGCACAAGATGATCATTTATCGGAGAATCCACAGTTTGAACATCTTTATACCAACGTTTCAAATCCCAAGTGGGATCCATCATCAGGGTGGAAGAATGATGGATCCCACTTGGGATTTGAAACGTTGGTATAAAGATGTTCAAACTGTGGATTCTCCGATCACTGATTCAAAAGACACAAGCCACATATCTCTTAAATCCATGATCATTTATATCGTCTACCACAAATTCATGCAGAAAAACTTTTTCACTTGCTTGAGCAAAGATCTCACCTTGTTGTTCATGAGCTGACTGAATGACCTCCTCATGAAGACTCGGTTCTAGTGACAGACTGGCAACACTACTGAGAACATTTGAATCCATACCACTGTCTATGATCACAACAACAAAATCCTCCCTTTCAGGATCCGGCACAAGGTATTCTTGGTCATCATGATCTGAATGTTGATCTGAAATAGCTGACTTGACTGCATCACATTCTGAAATTGAATCTTGACTACCTTGCACGCTGTCTTCTTCTGTGGGCAGATCTGAAATAGAACCCTCTCTTTCATCATTTTCAACCATATGGCCATCTTCAACCTGCTGATCTTGACAAGTATCCTCTAAGATTTCTATGTGCTGCTGAAACGACTTTTCATACACGGCTTCCATGATCTCTTCATCCATGAAATTATCATCTTCATAAAACTTCTCAAGGCTTTCAATAAAACTATAGGCATGCTTGCAACAATCTTGAACTAAATTCAATGATGGATAAGAGTCCTTATATCTTTCAATGAACATAGCATGAAAATCCTTTAAATAGTAAATACAAGCAGGTGGAAAACTTTCATACCATGATTGGGCTTTACCTTCGAGATTGGCCAAGAATATCTTCATCAAGCAATCTTCAGGAAAATCCACCTTCAACTTGCGAATATGCATCTGAAATCTAACCAGATGTAAAGCAGCATCCTTCTTACCATCATCATTAAATATAGGCAAATTTCCTTGACCAATCTACCTTCGGAATTTTATTTGGAAAACTGGGGATGTGATCTCGGCTCAGGGGAGCGTATCTTCTTGCAATCTGATCCATCTTGAAAAACTCAAAGCTACTTATCTCTCTGCAGTGAAGTCACCATGAAGCATTGATCTCTGGATTTTTTAGTGAAGGAGTCGCCAGTGAATGATTCAGCCTTTCAAGTGTCTGATCGTTGTCCACCATCAACAATCAGATCTGAACTTGATACATGTACTGGGGTAAAATGCAAATGAAGTGTTGTATTCACAAGCTCACGGAGATTGACTGAAGCAGCGTTTATCTACTAACGTTGATGTGAAACAAGAGCGTTTTCGAAGGCTACCTGGCGTAACTTCAGGCTCCGTCTAAGACTTATGAAACAAACACATCAACCCACAAACAAGATTGTTCTCCCCAATATGGTCGCCAGTATGTTAGCGCTTGAAATTTCACCTCAGGCTGAGAAAGGTAAACCTCAAGGCAACATCAAACCATTTAGCCTCGTAGCTAGCCCTACGGGGTAGGAGAAGGCTCTCTCCGGTCTATCTCGTGAAATCTTCAATAGATGAGATGACCAATAAGGTAACAACTGATATTAGGCTAGTAAACTGATCAAAAGGGTTGATTTGGGGTTTTTTGGGTTTTTGGTGGCAAATTGAGGAGAGGGCAATTTTGGGTGCGGGGATTGGACACAGTTTCTGCAGGGAGTTCTTTGGGGCGAGGTAGGAGACAGCGTTGATGCCTTTAACTGAGGTGAATGGTCAGGAATGAAAGATGAAGAAGCTAAAGAGAGCAAACAATAACTTTGAATTCTCTTTAGACAAAAGAAAACATTGAAATTAAACAAACTTAAAAGCAGAGCATGGCAAGCATGAATTCTTACTTTAACACTTCATTTGTTTAATGTGCAGAAGTAAAAGAAAGGAAATGAATCACATAACAAGCTTACAAGTACATTGAGAAACACACCATCAACACATGAGTCCACAATAATCCTAAAGAGGACTGCAAAACCCTGGTCTTCCTTAGCCAAAAATTGCAGAGATACAGTGAATAATACAATGATAGCTTCTCCCTCAAGAGTCCAACCATGAAAATGAGCAAGAAAGTACATAATATAGATGATCTAACCTCTTTACCTGCCTCCATGGGTTGAGCTCACTATCCTAGGAGCTGTTTCAACCACTTCTAAACTAAGCACTACAAACTAGGCAGTCAAAACAACTTGCCTCTATAAGCTAGGAAACCAATCCATTCATTAAATATTTACCATTTACATGAATGAATCTTCTAGAAGTGTTAAACAAGAGTAAAAGTGTCTTAGAGTTACAATAATTACATCAAAGATAATCATATTCCACCCCAAAAAGTCAAACTGGGTCAAAACTGCGTTTTCTATGTACAATGCAATCTGGCAAAAAACTGCCTGACAGGTCGCGCCCCCCTGCCTGACGGGTCGCGCCTCTTTGGAGCTCTGTTTGGGGTACTTGCAAGTGGCCAAATTGAGCACACGTGGTCTTGTTGGAAAGTTCGGTGAGTCTAATTTCCAACCCAACTGGAATTTGTGAATTTGGAGGTCATTTTCCTTGTCAAAAACCAATTCTCCCAAGACAGCTTTCTGCAGTTCAAAAAAGTGGCAGAAAGTCAAATTTTGCATGTATTTTGACCTTCTGGAGGCCCAAAACTGCACAAAATCTCAAATCCATCCATGGGCATACGTAAGTTTGCATGAAAAATCTAGAAATGCTGAGTTTTCGCCAAAAGGAGTTGCCATGATGAAGGGTCGCGCGCGAGGTGAGACCCGTTAATGGGAAAAACCTGCAAATTGCATAAAAAATTCACAAATGACAAAATTTTCTCCAAATTTCTTGAAATTTGGGTTGGGAGTCCCCAATCAAGTACCATGCTCAGTCAAAGAGGCTTTGGCCAAAATTTGGAGTGGATCGGGCCTTTTCCGTCGTTTTAGTGCCTTGGCCAACCTCCTTGGATCCGGCGATTGTAATTTTGACATTTCTCTAAAACCATGACACCTGTGCAAAAAGTGAAGGAGGTTTTTCTTCTTTGGCATGTTGTGGACAAAAACCTCTCTCAGTTTTCCAAAATTCATCTTTTATTGCTCTGAAACATCATTTGAGTGAAACTTGTCCCGATGTGTGAAACAAGGAATTTTGTCGAAATGAAGCGAAATGAAGGGGATAATGGGCTTCTAAATTCTTGGGGAAATTTTGGGGAGTAGGGAAGGATGTTAGGAAGTAGGGGAAAGTGGAATATCAGAGATTGAGTGAGGGGAAGGGGTCCAAAAGGGCAAAACACAGGCCAAACCTAGAAAATTGCCAGGTTGTAGCTAGAAACTAGGGTTTGTGCAAAAAAATGAGGATTTTAGCGGATCTAAGGGATGGGAAGTGTTTTATAAGGTACTTTAAGGATAGGGGAAGGTGTGTGAACATCAGGAAACAAGTTTTGCCAATGATTTGACCGTCCAAGAGAAATTGGCTTCAAAACTCTAGGAGAGGGAAATGACCTTGCCTAGGCACAACTGAAGCATGAACAAGATGTAAAATGACTCATTAGACACTGACATGATAATGACAGCCCTATGAATGATGATAGACTCAGGTGAATGATGACATGGACTGCCATTTGGACAACTTTAGAAGGAGTAAAAGCAAACCCTAGACCTAATGCCTAGTGACCAAATTTTGCTTGAAGACTCACTGAAATGACAAAATTTGACCTTGACACTTCAAAATCACTTTGTAAGAGAATATTTGATCACTGGAGGAAGGCTGGAAAGACTGACACTAACAGGAGGATCCTCCACAATCTCTTCTATAGCAATCAGACCAGGTGGAAGAGGAATACCGTTAGGTCCGTAAAATATTTCTGGTGCCGAAGAAGGTATAGAATCTGTGGCGACAGATGTTTGGGGAATAACATCCTCCGAATCAGCTGTAGATGGAGCTGGCTCAGTAACACAAGTGTTTACCTTCACACTAGGATCAGTTCTACTGTCCTTTGGTGGCTGCTGAACTTCTTTGTAAAGGCAGGGATACCAGAAATGTTTGGAGCAACCGGAGTCTCTGATGGTGTCGGAACACTTGTTCTAACTTTACCAGGGGATTTGGAACCAGTTAAACGAGTTCGCTTTGTCCGTAACAGTTTCGACTCTGGAGACAAAGATGGTTGACTCGTAAGCCTCCGCGAAAGACGGGGTTTCAATTGACTTTCTTCCATGATTGCAGATTACTCGATCAACTAAAAATAAAGGGGAAGTATGTTTCCGAATTAGATGAATTTTAGACGCTTTGACACAACTTGTTTTTTCAATTTTTAAGAGTCGAGAAAAAACAAAAGATGACTCTAGTCGCCTTCGATTTTTAATGATCCTGAAGTGACAAGTGCTCAGATGGACCTTTTCCATTAAGGAGTCTGAAAAGGAACGAAAGGGACTGTTCTATAAATCTATACATATGGATTACCAAACCAATCGCAAAACTGCAGAATACTTTTTACAGTACGGCAGTCAATCTTCCCGAATGTTGTGTTCAGTGCATTACGATCAATAGGGCGGCAAACACGGCTTCCTATGGATAAAGGATAAAGCCTATTGTGGTCTCCCAAAATATACTTGACGGTACGTGGGAGCACAAGTCCGTACTGGCACTTATCGTCTCAAAGTGGAGGAATCACCCAACCAACGATGAAAACAACAGTCACCAGGCTTTACGATGCCAGAATATGTCTCTAGCCTAGACTTCTAGATGTTGTGCGTTAGGTTCCAAAGCGTTTTTAGATTCATTAAATTTATTTTATGGTTGATCTTGCTTAAGAAATTTTCCTTTCAGGTTGACCACGTGATGTAGATGTACAATTCCTAAAATGCAATCTAAGATGATAAACAGTCGTTTAATCTTCCTTTTGCAATGAAAATCCTAGCTACTAAGGAAAGAGAGATGGCGTTCTTTCAACAAAGAGCAGAGAGCACACACTATATGCACTGTCCTAAATCAAGCCAACAAATAGTCTAAATGCAAATGCACATGCATATATTTGTTTTCAGCCTTCTTAGTGTGTGAATGATAAAAAGAAAGCTAAGCGCAAATCTCAATTATTTTCCAAAGCGACAATTACTAACAAGTTTCTTTTCAAAACAAAATGAGGACAATGATGACACTTTGTTATTTGGAATTGAAAACTTTCTTTCGACACTTGGAAAATTACTAACTCAAATCAAATACAAGAGTAACAGGGTAATCGACTATCAAGAAAAATCAATTTTCTTCTATGACTGAAAATGACACTTGCGACACTTTCAAATCAAGAAACGACAGTAAAATTACGCTACTTCTTTGTAAATGAGAACTGAAAATGACTCAAAAATACATAAAAACATTTATAGTTCTTTGCACAATGGAGGAAGAATAACAGAAAGGAAAGGGGTTTCAAATAGAGGTGTACTGACTACAAGCAGCAAAACTCTTGAATAGAGCTGAAAAGAGTGAACACAGAAACCAAAATTTAGGAACAAGGCCTAGTCTGATCAGGGCACCTGTAACACAGTGAAACTGAAATGCAACGCACCTACTACACTCGAGAAGTGTGATGCATTTGAAGTTCACAGAACAGACAGTGCGCTGGACCAAGGACGAGACTTTGATTGGGTTCTGGGTCACAGTTTGCAGTTTAGTTTAGGGATTTAGGCCGAGAAAGTGGTAATTAGTAAATCAATCACAAGGGTAGATCTAAGGAGGTTACTAGAGCCACCACGAGGGCAATTAGAAAGCTTGTAAATCAATCGTTTAATTCATAAACAAAACCCGGAGATTGACTGAAGCAGCATTGATCTACTTTGCACTTGCATAGCAAATGTAGTTCGAAGGCTAGTTGGCTTGACTTCAGGCTCCATTTGTAAGTTTATAAAGTAAACAAATGTAGATGAACAAACAATCTACTCACTCCCCAGCGGAGTCGCCATTTTGTTATCAGGAAAACTAGGGTCTATGCAGAGCTGCTAGTCCCACTAAGGCTAGTAGCTACCTTAGAAACAAACACACTAAAAACTACTTTCATTTTCCTTTATGAGAAATAGATAAGAGAAGAATAAGGAGACCAACCTCTATCTTGCACTTGGTTCCTTGCTTGATTCCTCTCTCTTCTGGTAGGTCTTTGCAACTTGCTTCCTTGTCCACCCAGCTTCAAAGACTACCTGTAGAATCAAAGCAGCATAACACTATCCAAGAACATAGATCTATTATCATAAACAATATAGGATCAGATGTACATTGACCACACAAATTCATAAATCATCAATCATACAAGAATGTCGAGGAAAACTTGAATAGCTTTATTGATAGTCAAGAAAGAGCAAAGGATTACAACCGATTGTTCTGACCCAGCATCATCCTCTCAGCAAGAAAGCCCTTCTTCACCTCATGAAAAGCTTAGATCACCCAACACTATGATATTGCACCAAGAAACCAAAAATACTTCCTCACAAGATACAAAATTCCAGCCTCTGAATCTCTAGGATGAGGGATCCATATATAGATTTCTGCAAGGGAGGTGAGTCAACTTTTGAGATTTGATTAGTGTCTTCTCTCTAATAGTTCTTGATTCCACTTGGAGATTGATGATATCTTACTCATCCCTGGTCAAATTCAGAGAGGCAAGTGTCATAGGAGAGGTTTCTGGAAGATTCCATGCTCCTCCACCTTGCAGATTGACCCTGCCATTTGTCCCTTCTCACCCATCGCACCCCATAGAAGGGCTTTTTGACATGCATCACACATACTATGTGCATTCAGGTGGGATGCAACGCACTTTGCCTATGGAGCAGGTGAAATGGTCCAGTTTTGACTAGTTCTGAGTAGTTTTTCATGGAGAACTTCTGGGAGATGCTATAATCAGTTGACCTTGTTCTTTTAGGGGTTGTAACAACACCTTTAGGGACTTAGGAGCTCTTGGTTTATGGACATTTATGCTTGGGGTTGCAGTGCCCAAAAATTTCTATAAAACTCCAGCCACAAACACCCATCATGCACTAGGAAGAGTAGTTGCTTGATGACGAAAATGGTTATTGGGGTGCGGTGAAAATGTGGCACCCAGGGCAGGTTAAGTAGCCCGGCCATTTCCACTCCATGCAACCACTTTCACGGCTCTAATTCTATAACCCCCACCGTGGTGTTTTGCTTGAGCTTCATGAGGTGCGAGGTATCAAGTTGAGGGAACTTCTCATGGTCAGCGAGGTCCCAATCTTCGAATTTTAAGCTCGGCACCCGTCCAAGGTGCATTCCCTAAAAAATAATGTTGTTGGGGTGGACCGAGGTCTAGAGCGATCTCTTGGTCTCGCCAAGGTCCTTGAGTACATTAGCCTTCCCTCTCCACGAGGGGACATAAGCGGACAGTTTTATCGGAGGTGTGCAAGCTCAATTTCCTCCTCCATGCCTTCATCCTTGTCCTCTTTGATAATTAGGTCCTCCAAGTCTTCTTCATCTTCATCAGTGTCTATGGTGATGGCTTTCCCCTTGTCCTCCATTGACAGCTTGGTGCGTAATGGATTCTGCGGGGACACATGCACGGGAACCATCGCGTGTTTGTCCTTCTTAGGTCTTGCCGTGCATGGTGATTTCGGGATTTCTGCCACAATCCCGGAGCCTTCTGGAGCATCCTCCAAAGTTAGGGCCTATGCGGCCCCTCCGGAGGCCAATTCGGTTGTTTCCATAAATTCCTCAGCTATTGCCATCGTGTCTGTCCATAAATATATCACTCGTGAACTCAAGGGCTCAATCAACGCTTGGCACAAAACAAACGGGGCTCTTCTCAATCACTCAATTCGCAAATGACCAAGTGTTTTTTTCTGGGCAGCCCCTTGTAATTTATAGCACTTTTTGAATTTGAATTCGACCATTCCCCCCAAATCCTGTTCATTAATTCTCCCTTGGTGGAAAATTTTCCCAAATATTGCCCATAAATTGCATCCTAAATGCTTGTCGCCCACTCCCTTTGGTCTCAAGTCGAGCATCCCATTGTGAATAGTGACTCCAACAGTCACTTTATGGCCAACTCGCGCGGTAGTGCATGTTGAAAATAGCAACAAAAAATGCTAAATGTAGAAGTGCTAAAAATAGCATTGCTATAATTAGCATTTCGGGATACATTCCAAATTTAGTTAGTCCTTGAACTAAAATTGAGAATTAAAATTTGAAATTGATCTTAGAAGTTGTTTGAAAAATAATTAAATTAATTCATCTTGAGTTAATTAGTTGGAGAAAATCAAACATGAAGTCTATGTGAAGACATGCAACAATTATCCCTTTGATTGAGGAAGTTATCCCTTAATTAAGGAGATCAAGATGAGTTGTACTTTGAGTTGTAATAAGTTAGCTCAGTTAACTGAGTTAAGTCCAGTTAGATAGTTCCAACAATTTGTGGAACTGATTGTGAGTTCAGTTAGTTAATGCATGCATGCATGTAACTAGTGTACTTCAGATAACTGAATATTCTCTCATAAATAACTCATGCATGTCAGTTCAGTCAGAGACCAAGTTGAGATTAGAGGATGGGACAATGTATTATCAGTTGCAAGAATATTCCCTTAAGGATATCTCTTGCATGCAGAAGGAATTCATTCCTTGAGGATTGCATATTTATTTTTGAGTTTGGTGAGTTGTGTGAGATGTGAATTCACACAAGTGGTAGCCAGAGGACCCAGGAGAAACTGCACAAGGAAATAGGAGGCTTGGAGGATTGAAGGAAGGCAAATGTTGTGTCTATTCTGACTATAAGCAGCTGTGATGGATTGTACTGAGAGCTGGTTAGCTTGTGAGCTAAAGCTTTTTGTAATCCTGAGATATTTCCACTTGTATGATTGCTCTGATGATGAGATCTTAGACAATTATTAAGGTATTACAGACTCATGTGCTTGGATATGTCTATGTTACTTTATTCAATGGATCGAAAAGATTACGAAATACATAGACAATGAAGTAGTAAAAGAACATAATAGACAAACACATAAACACAACAAGTTTAATAAGGATTTCACCCAACACTCCTGGGCTACATCTCCTGGTCTAGCCTTCAGTGGTGACCTCTCTATTATGTCTTCAAAATAGAGTTTTATGACACTGAGCTCAATTTGAGCCTCACACAATAGATACAAAACAATAAGGCTTTACCTGGATCCCCCAAGTCTCTTCTGAGTACACAGACTCTCCTCACTGACTCTCTGTATCTGTTGCTCTATCTTAGCTGCTTCCCCTATTTTCTCTTTGTCAGTGGCTTTAAAGCCAATCAGCACTGTCTGTTCATTTCTCCTTCTCAGGCTATCTATCTTACCGACCTTTGTTTTCTTAGATTCCCCTCTGAGTGTTAGCAATCATTTCTAAACACTTTCAGGGATGGTGGCCACCTGTTCCGTAACGGAATGGGTCATCGAGCCTCTGAATTCCTTCGAAATCACCGTTCTCTATTTACATAGAGAAATACGTTCAAACACAGGAAAAGTCTACCAAACATTGTTTATTGGACTTCAAATATCCATAAATCCACCTTATACTCCTATTGGGTCTACCTGTATATCGACATCGCATCTCCACTGTTGATCTGGGAGATCCAGATCCAACGACTGTGGTTCAATTTGGGTGGCCCTTTCATACATGGTTTAATCACCCGATAAGGGTGGTTTTCTCTCTCCTCAGCCTGGACACATGGTAGCCAATGTATGGGATCGGGCAGAGCCCAGTCCAAACCACTTATCGCCTTCGGTCCTCCTAAAATCTTGCCTATTTTGTGATTTCCCTTTATATTTGAAAATACATTAAAATGTGAAAATCCCACTCATATCAGACTTGAAATAACATACAGTAGCATTAAGAAACCCTTTCGGGTTTTGTTTCATCGCATTGGTGCTTTATCCTTTGTGTTTTGTTTATTTAATGAAAATCACAAACACAAAGGAAAATCTTGTTTTCCGGATCTCAAATTACATGAGATATAATTTATAATGTTATCGGGTCTGGCTATCGCAAGTTATGTCTATATCAGCCTCGCTCCTCTGGAATCGCTGATTGCGATATCGCGATTCAACTTGGGCCATCAATCTGCACACTTGATCGACAGTCCTCGTTGACCTCGCCAATCGTAGTCACATATACCATGTGGTCTCCACTGATAGCCTCCCTTTGCCACCGCCGATTGTGATTTTCCAATTAGATTTGGACCCTTGATTGGCTAGATCCAATGGCTCTGATACAAAGTTGTTTTAAGCCTCCAATAAGCCTATTTTCACTGATTTCTTCATGTTTTTGCCTCTCGATAGTGTAATCTGACATTTTTGAAAAGTTCTTCTCATGCGATAGTTTCAAGTGTTTGAAGACTTAGAGGGTTTTTTAGGATCCATTTGGATCATGCCTTCCCACTAGAAAGGCTTTTGGACCACCCAAAGTTGGTTTTTAAGCTTCAATCAAGTGAGGATATAGCTTCCTCACTTGTCCAATCTCTATGCTTCTTGCACTACTTGGTTTTGAACCTTTGAGTCCAATTCTGAGGTACTCAACATCCCCTCTACGTAGTTCTTACCTTCCTATCCAGAACTGTTTCTTCCTGCAACTCATTGAGATATTCAGGCAATAGATCATCAATAGAAGGCAACTGATTTTGCTCTTCGGGGTCTTCGATCAATGAAGGTTCAAATAGTCTCAAGTTCTCTACATTAAATATTGAATAGATGTGCATGTAAGCTGGTAAATCAAGGTGAAAAGCGTTCTCAACAATTTTCTCAAGTATATTGAAAGGCCGATACCTTATTGGCTTCAGTTTCTTACCTTCAACTTGCATTCTGTCTTTTCTGATGTACAACCAAACTTGATCACCAACTTGGAAGCTATGCTCAATTTGATGCTTATCATGCCTTGCCTTGTACTTGGCTTGGTTCTTTTCTAGTTGTTCCTGCACTGCTTGGTGAATTTCTTGGATATGTTCAATGAACTTGGTTGCTTTGTCCACATCAATGTGTCCATCAACTGTTATGTCTTTACTAAAGACAAAATCCAAGGGAGACCTTGGTGTAAAACCAAAACAAGTCTCAAAAGGAGATCTTTGTGTAGAAGAGTGTTTAGCACGGTTGTAAGAATGTTGCACATAACATAAATGTTCATCCCAAAGTTTGGGATGCTTGCTGCAATAGCCTCTGAGCAACTGGAACACTATCCTGTTGACCACCTCTGTTTGACCATCTATTTGTGGATGAAATTTTGTGCTCTTCTTCAATCTGGTGTCCATTAACTCCCATAGACTTGACCAAAACTTCCCAACAAATCGGGAATCTCGATCAGAGACAATAGAAGTGGGTAACCCAAAATGAACCCATACATGTTGAAAGAACAACTTTGTTGTTTGTTCAGTTGTAATCTGCTTGTTACAAGGTATTAGAATACACATTTTGCTAAACCTGTCCACAATACCATATAAATAGTCATGACCTTTTCTAGATTTTGGCAATCCCCCAACAAAGTCCATGGAAACTCTTTCCCAAGGATGAGAAGGAACTAGAAGTGGAGTGTACAAGCCTAGTTTTCTATTGCTGGGCTTGCTTTTAGCACACATGGTACACCCTTTAATATATCTAGAAATTGTTTCATGCATTCTTGGCCAACAACAGAATATTTGCAGCTATGCAACTATTTTTCTTACACCAAAAATGACCTGATATTAGAGAAGTATGTGCTTCTCAGATTATGTTAACTCTTTCAGTTCCCCTGATTTCTGCCTTAGCTACTTCGGTTCGTTGCTAGTGAATATCTCGTAAGTAATGCTAGTGATCTTGTCAAGTGATCTTGTAAGTGAATAGTCACAATGTCTTTACGAAGGGTATGTCCGGGATCCAGTCCAATCTAATCTTAAAGGTAAGTCAGGAGTACTCACCAGCGACTTAGGTAAGCGTAGCGATAATCCAACAAGTCGTCTATCAAATAATGAATGGCAGTAAACACCAATTAATAGGTAGTCATTCCCATGGGCTTAGTCATATGCACGTGTAATGAAATAGTCTTCAATAGTCTTCGCATGCAGTAAGAATATATAGTTGCAGTAGGAAGACCTAGTGGCAGTAGGAAGACCTAGTGGCGGTGGGAATATCTAGTTTGAATTATTTTCTAGCTAAGTAAGAAGTATGAATTATTTCATAGCGGTAGTAATAAATACCTAATACTCGGTTAAGTCCAGAATAGTAATAGGTATCGCTCATCAGGACAGGTAATAGGTATCGCTCAGGACAGTCCATACATAATCTCTTTCTCCGGCGGTGTCCAACATCAAAGAGTGAAAAGGCTGTCTCTTGATTGATACAAGAGTTGGTCCTTAACATGATAATCCAATTCTTCTACTTGTTTTCCATGACTTAAGGTTGTATATACCTCTTTAAAATCTACATCTTGAGCATATTGTTCAATGTAGCTTTCATGCAATACTGAGTTATGCTTAAGTAAAGTAGAAGCATTTATGATTGGTCCAGATAACATATCTACAACCTTATTATGTATGCCTTTCTTATATTTGATGAAAAAATAAAACTGTTGTAGGAAACCCATCCACCTATAGTGTTTTGATTGCTGCAATTTAGTTTGTGAGTGCAAATATTGAAGTGGCTGATGATCAGTATATATAACTGTTTCTTTGCCCATAGGTAATGATTCCACTTTTTCACACTCTATATTAATTCATACAATTCTTTATCATATGTGGGATAATTAACTATTGCAGAATTAAATGTCTCAGAATGATAACATATGGGTTTACCATGTTGCATCAATACTACTTCCATGGCATAGTCACTGGAATCTTTTTCAATCTCAAATGGTCTTTGAAGATCTGGTAATGCTAGTACTAATCTTTTCTTTCAAGGTGTCAAAGGCTTTTTGTTGTTTGCCTCCCCACTGAAACACCTTGTTCAATCCTGTTAAAGCATGTAAGAGAGCTGCAATCAAGGAAAAGTTAACAATAAACTTTCTCCAACATTGTGTTGCTCCTAGGAAGCTTCTAACCTCTGTAGCAGATTTGGGTTTAGGCCAGTTCACAATGACTTCAACTTTAGAGGGATCTATCTTCAATTCACCACCCCCTACAATATGACCCAAATAATTCAAAGATTTTTTACCAAATTCACATTTTATAACTTAACATAGAAATTTTCTTTTTTCAAAACATCTAGAGTATGCTTTACATGCTTCAAATGTTCTTCCCATGTTTTACTGAAAACAAGAATGTCATATAAATATACAATTACAAAATCATCAATAAAAGGCCTGAGTACATCATTCATAACTCTCATGAAAGTGGGAAGAGCCTTAGTTAAGCCAAAGGGCATAACTAGCCATTCATACAACCCTTGCTTTGTCTTGAAAGTAGTCTTCTATGCATCTTGTTCTGCTACTCTAACCTGATGCTAGCCACTATGCAAGTCCAACTTGGAAAAGTAAACAACTTCTTTCAACTGATATAATAGATCATCAATGCGAGGAAGAGGATAACTATTCTTGATCATTATTTTATTCAGTGCTCTGTAATCAATGCACATCCTCCACGAACCATCTTTCTTTCTCACCAACATGATTAGGGATCTGCATGGTGATGTTCTTGGTCTTATGAACCCTTTATCAAGTAGCTCCTGTACCTGCTTCTTGATCTCTGCATTCTCTAAAGCGAATAACCTGTACATTTTGATGTTAGGCAATGGAGCATCTTGTTGCAAATGGATATCATGTACAATTTCCCTTTTGGGTGGCAGACCTTTAGGTTCTTGAAATAGGATATCATATTCTAAAACAAATTTTTCTAAATCATCTTTTTGTTTAGCATCACAGCCTTCAAATACATTGATTTTATTAGAGGTCTTTTCCTTTACAGCCATTAGTAAAAATTGCTTGCATGAATTTACAATTATTTTCATCTTCCCTGAGTTTATGAGAGTGTAGTTATTTTGAGCGGATGAGCTCTTACAATATATTCTATTCCATCTTTTGTGAGTTGATACTTACTTTTAGTTCTATAGAAAATGGCCTTTCTATCATACAAGTAAGGACTTCCTAAAACAATACCACATATATCTAAGGGAACCATATCTAACTCAACCTCATCTACAAAAGTTGACCCAAAAGCAAACTTAAGTTTACATTGTCTGGTCACTTGTAGCTTTGCTTTATCACATACCCAACTTAGTGGATATGGCTTCTTGTGAGGTGTGGTTAGTAGTCCCAACTTCTTTACAATTGCTTCAGAAATCAAGTTTACATGTGAACCACTATCAAATAAAGTATCAATCATTTGATGCTTGGAAATAACTCTAATATGACAAAGCTCATGCCTTTTCCTCTCATTTTCTTCATTATCAATAGATTGTGCAGAATTACTATTAGATGCTTCAAAATTTTTACCTTTTATACCTATGGTTGTGATTGTTGTTTCATCACCTGAGTCTGACCCCAAATCTTTCTAAATAGCAGCAGTAGTATTCTTCTTCTTGCCATTGAACTTCTTAGGTTTCAACTCCGGATGCAAAGACCAGCAATTTTCATCATCGTGTCCACCCTTCATGCAGTGAGTGCATGAAGGTTTGTCCTTCTGTATAGTGTTTGTCTTCCTTTCCTTCCATTTTTGCTTCTTCTTTTCCTTGTTCTTACGTGTAGTGGGTTTTGATGATCCCCCAATCTCTGGATTCACAATCTTTCCTCTAGCCTCTAGATGTGTAGCCTGAATGAATACCTCATCTATGCTAGTAGGGCTAGACATGAGAATGGTGTGCCTCAAACAGTTGTGTAGACCACCTATATACTTCAACAAAGTTTCAAGTGAGTCTAGAGAAATGCCTAGAACTAAAGCTCTTTTTCTAAATTCCTGTGTATAGCTTTGTACACTTTTCTCCTTTAATTGGCGAAGATTTTGCCAACTCATCATTTCTTGCTGCATATAAGCTAGTGGATAGAATTGTTTTTTAATGGCATAAACAAATTCACTCCAGGTAGAAAGAATTTTACCATACTTCTTCAAATCAGCTTGTGTCTTGCCTTCCCACCACACTAGGGCAGTTCCTCCAAGGTGAAGGCTGGCCATCTGAATCTTTCTCCTTTTTGAATTGATGTTCTGCACCTTGCAATATACATAATCTATCTAATCCAGTTATCTAGATTTTCTACATTCAATTCCCCATCATATATTGGCAAATCAAATTTTACATGTAATTTAATCAAAGGGCTAGAAGGAGGTGTTGATAGAGGAGGCTCTTTCCCTTTCCCTTTTCTTTCTGAATGCTCATCTAGAATAGGTTCCCCTATTCCTTTGTCTTGTTTGGAGGTTGAAGTATCTTCACCTCGACCTTTCTTAAATTATTGATACATCTCTTCTACCATGGCTCTCATGGTCATGAAATTGTCCATGAACTGAGAGTCTAATTCCAAGAGAATTTCATCTACCATTTTCCTCCTAGGATAGACTCTTCCTATTTCTGGGTTAGTCTCAACCAATTCTTCTTCTCCTAATTTGAGCTTTGACCTAGTTAGCTTTCAACAATCTAGCACAAGCTTGTCTAACCTTAGCAACCTAAAGCTTTGATACCACTTGATCTGATGATGAGATCTTAGACAATTATTAAGGTATTATAGACTCAAGTGCTTGGATATGTCTATGTTACTTTGTGCAATGGATTGATAAGATTGTGAAATACATAGACAATGAAGCAGTAAAAGAACATAATAGAAAAACACATAAACACAACAATTTTAATAAGGAGTTCACCCAACACTCCTAAGATACGTATCCTGGTCCAACCCTCAGTGGTGACCTCTCTATTATGTCTTCAAAATAGAGTTTTACAACAATGTTCTCAATTTGAGCCTCACACAATAGATACAAAACAATAAGGCTTTACTTGGATCCCCCAAGTCTCTTCTGAGTACACAGACTCTCCTCACTGACTCTTTGTCTCTGTTGCTCTATCTTATGATTGCTTCCCCTGTTTGCTCTCTGTATGTGGCTCTAAAGCCAATTAGCACTATCTATTCATTTTTCCTTCTCGGGCTCTCTGTCTTCCCAACCTCTATTCGCTCATATCCCCCTCTGAGCATTAGCAATCATTGCTAAATGCTTTCAAGAATGGTGGCCACCTGTTCTGTAATGGAATGGGTAATCGTGCCTATGAAATCCTTCAAAATCATCGTTCTCTATTTACACAAAGAAATATGTTCAAACACAGGAAAATTCTTCCAAACATTGTTTATCAGACTTCAAATATCCATAAATCCGCCTTATAATCCTATCAGGTCTGCCTGTATACCGACATCACATCACCATTGTTGATCTGGGAGATCCAGATCCAAAGGTTGTGGTTCATTTCGGGCAGCCCTTTTGTACGGGGGTTAACCGCCCGATAAGGGTGGTTTTCTGTCTCCTTAGCCTAGACATGTGGCAGCTAATGTATGGGATCAGGCAGAGCCTAGCTCAAACCACTTACTACCTTCGGTCCTCCCAAAATCTTGCATGTTTTGTGATTTCCATTTATATTTGAAAATACATTAAAATATGAAAATCCCACTCATATCGGACTTGAAATAATATACAATAGCATTAAGAAACCCTTTTGGGTCTGGTTTCATTGCATCGATGCTTTATCCTTATTGTTTTGTTTATTTAACAAAAATCACAAATACAAAGGAAAACCCTATTTTCAAGATCTCAAATTACATCAAATTTCATTTATAATGTTATCAGGTCTGGCTATTGCGAGTTATGTTTATATCGGCCCCGCTCCTCTGTAATCTCCGATTACGATATCGCGATTCAACTTGGGCCATCGATCTGTGCACTTGCTCGACGGTCCTCATTGACCCCGTTGATCGCAGTTGCATATACCATGTGGTCTTCGCCGATAGCCTCCCTTTTCCACCGCTGATTATGATTTGCCGATCGAATCTGGACCGTCGATCGAACAGATTTGACGACTCCGATACAAAGTTGTTTTAAGCCTCCAATAAGCCTGTTTTCACTAATTTCTTCATGTTTTTGCCTCCTGATAGTGTAATCAAACTTTTTGAAAATTTCTTCTCATGCGATAGTTTCGAGTGTTTGAAGACTTAGAGGGTTTCATAGGATCCATTTGGATCAATGATAATACAGATAGTGGGGTTTTTAGCTGAGGCTTTCCCTAGAGTATTCTTCTGTGTTCATGTGTGATTGTTTCTTCTTCATCTGTTATATGTGTTCTATTTGATCTTGCTCAAAATCGATTAAGCTTCCGCAAGTTTGTTTGTAGAAGTAGATCAAGTATTTTGCTTTAGTATATTTCATTATCAGTTTGATCTATAGTGAGAATTTCTACATGGTATCGGAGCAAAGGTGATCAAAGTGGAGGACAATGTATAAAGAAGGCAGAAGTTCAAAGTTTGAAGTTCCTGATTATAGAAATCGAATTCTTATCACATCTCAAATTTCACCAATGGCGTTCAACAGTTTGAGACTCGAGTATGTCCTGGATGGCAGCTTAAATTATATAGCCTGGAAGGATCACATGGAAGCGGTATTAGAGGACAACAATTTGAAGGACTTCATTGATTAAGAAGTCCCCAAGCCAGCAGCTGCTAATGCCCAAGAATTGGCGGAATGGAAGAAATGTGTAGCTAGAGTGAGGAGGATTCTTCTGGAGGGAGTTTGAGACCACATTGTCTCAAGTCTCCATGGGAAGGAGACACCGTTTTCAATGTCAAAAACATTGAAGAATCTATATCAGAACAACAACGATCAGAGGAAGCTGGTGCTGAAAGACAAGCTTCGGAAAATCAAGTGTGAAAAGGGCGACACAATCTCTACATATCCGAACAAGCTCACCACCTACAAGGATGAGCTTGGAAGTTGTTGTGGCCACCAACAACCCCCCTCTTTGCTTAGTATTAGCAATAACACTAAGCAAATGGGGACCCTTAATACAAAATTCAAAAAACATTTTATAAAACTTTTTGTATTCTACTCCTTGAAATTATGTCGCATCGCGTGGAGAAGATAAAACACCCCCTTATGAGCATAATAAAAAATGCGAAGAAGTGACGCGAAATTCATCGCATCCCACACATTAAGAAGCTCTCTTAAATGAAAATCTTAAGAAATCTCCGACGGCCGATGTGCGACGTCGCATATCGCAATATCGCATAATCATCACACAATGATTTAATGACTCATGCGATCCGCGATGCTGCGATCTTGCGATATCTGCGATCTTCGATAAACGCGATCTGCGATCTGCGATAATCCGATCTGAAAACATTTGCGATGACACATCTAGGTAATGCGATGATGCGATGCTGCTATCGCCCATCGCAAATTTCCTCGGCTCAACATTCAAGAAAAGCTATCTATAAACCAAAATTAGGCGCGCGACTTAAAGGAAATTAATGAACATATGCCAAAGTGTCAGTGAAGGACAGTTTTTTGTTTTTCGAAGAGTCAGTTCACGATGGGTGTCATGATTGTATACATTCATAGAGGTTAGAGCTTTCATATCAGTATTTATTATCATTACTCTTTTCCTTTGCGTGAACTGCAGGAATGAAAAACAGGAAACAATATGAAGCAATGAGCAGGAAACATCTAAGGAAAAGGGGAAAGCGTCAATGCTCGGAGAATAGAGAAGAGATGCCTTCATGAACGGATGTTGCATGCAACAAAACCACAGATTCCAGAGTATCACTCAACAGATGTTGAGGTCGATAGGTGATTCAACATTCAGGGTCAGAAAGCTTACAAAAGCAGCATGTTTACAAAAGATCCTGAAACTTCTACCCGGTAAAGGAAAAAGGCGCTAAAGAAGGAAAACGCACCAGAAAAGCCTATATCAAAGAACAGAGGCAGTTTTCGATGCACAATTAGCGCCTAGCGCTAATCACGCACCGCTAAGAAAATTGTTCAGAAAGCAAAGTCCCTAACTTGCTTAGTCATTCGCAATTCCGGAAACTGAAATAGCAAAAGCAAAAGCAGTTTGAGGGAAATTTGGGTTGTTTCCAAGTATACGCAGTAAATTCGCCCAACCAGAAGATAATTCTCAAAAATATCTCTAGTGTACTAAAAAGTGGTGCCATCGCTTAACTCAAACAAAAGTAGAAGGCAACCAGCCGACTCTTCCCAGGCGAATGTTGAATGCTCGCAACATTTAAGGAGCAAATGCGGAAATAGTTAGGAATTAGATTCAGTTTTTAGAAATAGTTTTTCTTTAGAAGAAGGGCAGTCATTTAAACCGTATCCTAAATTTATGTAATTAAGTTAATTAGTTAGCAGTATTTAAACCCTTCTCATGCATTTGGAGAAGGGTCCAGAAATTTGTCAAAAACTTGTCTTCAGAACATGCACTTCTGCACCCTCGGAGGGGGTTTTGATGAATGGATGGATCAAGGTTTATTAATGTTTGCATTTGATATCTGCTACTGATGTTGCACTTCTGTACTCTTAGTATATGTTAGAGCAAGGAGAGATAAATCATTGTTGCTTGAAGCTTATGAGTAGGATCAGTCATAAATGGTACTTTTATCTCTTGACCATTTATGCTTATATTCTTAAAGTGATATACAGTTTTAGTTGTTTATATGTTATTGCATGAATGTGTGAGTTACCATTTGGCACTTTTGTATGGTGGAGCCATTTGTTTATGTCTGATATATGAATAACTTATTATGCGATATGCTGTTCACAACTGTTTTGCCTAATTTTTTATGCAAAGTAGTTCATCTTAATTTATTTCTATTCTTATGATAGATGAATGATCTTTATTACCAGTTATTGTTTGAAATCTCTTTAGATCGCATAATAGAAGAAATACACCCCTGGTTAGCATAGATTAGATGTGCTGTTTTTCATTAGATTACAATAGCATAGATTTAGTTTAAAAGTTTGAATTAGATTAGCTTTAAGTATTCTTAGATCAACAACATCCAACTCTGCACACACACACACCCTTAGATTGGGAAATTGGTCCCATTATCCCCAGTTGGACCCGCTATACCAAACAGATAAGGAGCTGCCAACCAAGGTCCGGACCGGGTGGGTATCCCCCTTGTTGTCGACCCGATTTTCGGGGCTTCAACATATCTAGCGCTAGAAGGAGGGTCCAAACTATGAAAGGCACCTAAATAAAAATCTAAATACCATTCTGAGATTAAATCGCCCTCATCAACTCCCCCGACTTCCCTAGTACGTTTAAATCCAGAGTCAGAAGTCGCTCGAGTATTAACCGCTGCTACGCACCCTAATATTTCAGACCAATCTACCATTGAAGCCCCTGAAGTTCAAACTCTGATTCACAAACTCCAGGGGTTTTCCATTTCTACTCAGAGGTCTGATAAATCTCAAAGCAGCGTGACTTCACAGTACAATCCTGCTCATCCCCTGACCAGATTAAAGAGTGAAAAATTTGGCATCCATCCAACTGAATTGCCTCTCCCCACCAGGAAAAGAGCGAGGAAAACACCACAAGAGTCTGACAGTGAGACTCTTTCATCTACGTCGTCCATTTCAACTCCCTCACCGTGAAGTCAGCCACCCACATCTTCATCCCAAACCATCATCCATCTGCTTACTGTAACTCCCACAACCCCTCTTCAATCACCTACGATCATAGTGTACTCATCCTCCCAGCCACAGGGATCATCTTCTGCACTTTCATTCACTAGCAACTCAACGATGGCCCAGTCTCCATGGAATAATCCTGGGGAAGTTTTAATGCCTCCACCCTTGAGTCAAATACCGGCCCATCCTGAGAAATGGCTACCCAAATTCAATCCAGAAGCAGGCATGCTAGCTGAAGAACACATAAACAATTTCATGATTTCTGTAAATCTCAACGGAGTTACTAACGAAGATGCTATTGTTCGGATTTTTCTCTATACAATGCAAGGAACAGCCGGGTCATGGTACTTTTCATTACCCTCCGGGTCTATCACAAGTTGGGACATTTTCCAAAGTCAATTCCTTACCAAGTTTGGTGATGACAGATCAACGGCAACGTTAATCAATGACCTATCCAATCTTAAAGACGAGGCTAGAGAACCCATCAAAGATTTCAATTTACGGTTCAATAAGATCCTCAACAAAATTCCCACTGCTTCCCAACCCAGCGAAGAAGTACGATGTGAATGGTATATTACGGCCTTACCATCAAACTTAGCAATATTCGTGGATAGGGCAAATAAAACAACCTTAGTTGAAAACTTGACAGAGGCGATAGCAGTAGAGAAACGCGTAATAGCCCTGGAAAAGAGATCTGCGATAGAGGAACGCAAGTCTAAAAAAGTCACCTTCAAGGAAGACTCCAAGAAGAAACAAACGAAACACCCTTTCGATTTGGAAGGATTGCAAAAAGTATTAAAGACCATGTCCAATGAAATGATTGACATAAAAAAAACAAGTAGTAGAAACTTCTTCGAAAAATCCCTACAGAGCTTTTAAAAGAGGTCCTTTGATGGATGTGAAACCACCCAACGCTATTTCAAATGTCGAATCCGAAGAAGAGGAAGAAGAAGAGAATACCACTGAAGGGCAGACTGATGACAAAGAAGTTGTGGAATTACAAGGAATGTGGGATTTCATCCTCCCACAAGAAGAAGATCAAGAAGCATTTCCGGTTAGCACACGAAGAAAAAATCAACTTGATCCTCCCCAAACTACCCCTAAGCAGAAGAGCACAAGCTCTACAGCAAAAGATAAAGTCGCAACAAAAAAACGACCACTAAAGCGACTCAACCTAGATCGGTCCAATCAGATCAAACAACTCCATCAAAAACACTAATAGTGTCGGATGAAATGGAATACAACATTATTGACAACATGAAAAAGACTAGGGATAATATTACCCTTTACAAATTGAGCAAATTGAAACATCAACAGAAGATAATGATGAAAGAATTACATGTCGTGCCTATTACATCTTTGCCTACAGCTGTAGCTTCCCACAACATGGGAAAACCTCCAACCAACACGATTAATAAGATTGATCCTAATGACATCGCCTTGATTGGAGGAAGATCAAGGTTTCACACTCCCCCTTTCCTTCTCACTTATGAAATTTTCAATAAAAATGTGCACAATTGTTTGGTAGATTCTGGTGCTTTAACGAATATTTTACCCAGATCAATATGTGCCAAGTTAACTGTTCAACCACGAAAATCCGCAGTGCGCATAGTTCAACTTGATCGATCTCAAGTCAAAGTGATTGGTGAACTTAATCAAGTAACCATAAGATTGTCATCCAACCCAAAGGTATGTCAGGTTATTGACATTCTAGTGGCTGATATCCCAGAATTCTATGGCTTGATTCTTAGCAGGGATTGGTCCGAGAAACTCCATGGATACTTTTCAACCGACTGGTCACACATGTGGTTACCCTATAATGGTAAACCGAATCAAATAAAGGTTGAACGAGAGTTACACCAGAAGTACATAGTAACAGAATTGGAGGGAGAAAATGAAGCAGTAGCGTATAACAGCAGTATCATAGGCAATTACTCGGTAGATTCTTTTCTCGGCAATTTCAATGCTCATACATCACCTTACTTAGAAAATTCAGTTTTGTCCCAAGTCGAAATTTTTTCCCAAACTGATAATTCAAAGTGTGTTAATTTTGTAGATAAACCTGTAAATACATCTTTGTTTTGGAAATTATATTTTGATGGCTCTAAATCTAACGAAGGAGCAGGAGCAGGATGCATTCTGATTAGTCCAGAAGGAAATAAGACCATGCTTACGTGTAGACTCGAATTCGATTGCACAAACAATATAGCAGAATATGAGGCCTTGGTGCAAGGCTTATACAAAACAATCAGGTTGAACGTCAAGTATCTTCAAGTCTTCGGAGGCTCTGAGATTGTTTTCAAATAGGTACGTAACACTATTCATTGTCTATCAAGTCATTTAAAACAATATCAATCTTTGGTGCAAGATCTGACTGAGCATTTCATAGCATTCAATATTTCTTCAATCCCGAGACTCCAGAATGCAAGCGCAGACCTTTTGGCTAACGTAGCCTCTAGGCTTATTCCCTCCGAAGATTTTAGTCCAGATAGATTCTCAATAGAATTAATATTTAGACCATCCATCCCTGACAACATTACAAATTGGAGAGTATTCAACGACGATCCTGATATTGTAAATTTCCTCACTTCCGAAGGATCCTACTCCAATCAGATAATTGACGAAGACCATCACGATCGACTAATACAACAAAATGGCATTGATAATGCTATACCTAAATCGGTGGTTAAGTTAGAAGACCTATACGATTTAAAAAATTGGTTTAAAAGGTCTACCAATTCAAAGCTCTACAGTTCAACTCTGAACTACAAATTAGTAAACCTAGGAACCGATGATAAACCACAAAACATTAATCTAGGCATCGGCTTAGCCCCTGAAGAAAAACTAGCGTATATTCGTCTTTTGAGACAATATAAAAATGTCTTTTCCTGGAATTACGATGAGCTGAAGACGTACGACACTTCTATCATTCAGCACACTATTCCTATGATTGACAATGAAAAACCTGTCCAACAGAAAATGAGAAAGATCCACCCCAATTTAGAAAATCAGATAAAAATTGAGCTAAATAAGTTGTTAAAAGCCAGAATAATTTTCCCCGTCAGACATTCCAAATGGGTCTCCAATATGGTACCCGTTAGAAAGAAAAATGGAGATATTAGAATCTGCATCGATTTTCAGAATCTCAACAAAGCCTGTCTAAAAGACAATTTTCCTCTCCCACCTATGGAGCAGATATTACAGGCAGTAGCAGGCTCAGAACTGATGTCTTTCTTGGATGGATTTTCAGGATATAATCAAGTGCTGGTACATCCCGATGATCAGTTGAAAACCACATTCAAAACTAAATGGGGCACATACGCATATCGGAAGATGCCATTTGGTTTGATCAATGCCGTTGCTACATTTCAGAGAGCCATGGACATCGCATTCAAGGGTTTAGTCAATAAATCCGTAGTAATTTATTTGGATGATATAACAGTGTACTCCAAGAAACGAAGCGACCATCTCAGAGACTTAAAACAGATCTTTCAACGATGTTTAAGGTATGGGATTTCACTTAACCTAAAGAAATCTTTTTTCGCACTAAGTGAAGGGAAACTTCTAGGATTCATAGTGTCAAAATCACGTATTCACATCGAGCCTGACAGAATCAAAGAAATTTCTAAAATATCCCTACCTGATAATAAAAAATCCATGCAATCTTTCCTTGGTCAAATCAATTTTGTAAAGAGATTTGTCCCAGATTTTTCACGAATTGTGTCTCCTTTACAAACCATGATTAAAAAGAATTCAAATTTCAAATGGGGTCAAGATGAACATGAAGCATTCAACCTGATCAAACAAGCTATCATTAATGCTCCATCTTTAGCAACCCCGAATTTTTCAGAATCTTTTATCTTATACACATTTGCCTCAGAGAAATCATACGCTGCGATTCTAACTCAAGCAAATCAAGAAAAAGCGGAAGCTCCAATCGCATTTTTTAGCTCGAATTTACAAGGTGTTGAACTCAACTATTAAGACGTGGAGAAACAGGCATATGCTGTTTTCAAAGCGGTCAAATATTTCAGACCTTTCTTACTTAAAACCCATACTAAGGTCATAGTACCGTTTCCAGCGGTAAGAAATCTTCTAGTACAGAAGGATGTGGGTGAGAAAAGAGCAAATTGGATCACTGCTTTACAGGAATACGACCTTGAGATCAAGCCAGCAAACATTGTAAGAGGTCAAGGCTTATGCAAAATGTTGGCTGGAGCATCGCAGATTTCTGAAAATTCATCTGAATAGGTACAATTGTATGAGGTAAGCCTAAACGATGCAGAATCATTATATGCTGACATCATTTATTACCTTAGGAATGGATATGCTCCATCACACCTAGATCACACTAAGAAAAGAGCTCTAAGATTAAAAGCTAAACAATATCAGCTCATAAATGATGTTCTTTTTAGAAAGAATTATGATCCTGTTCTTCTTAGCTGTCTTGAGAAAACTGAAGCTGAAAAAGTTTTGCAGGAACTCCACGACGGACCAGCAGGCAGGCACTATGCTGGAGATGCTACTGCACATAAGATCTTACGTGCAGGATATTACTGGCCTACGCTGTTCAAAGACTCACACTGTTACGTAAGGAAATGTCAAGTCTGCCAAACAACTGCTGGAAGAAAAAAGAAGCCGTCCCTGCCACTACAGCCAGTAAACATCGAGTAACCATTCAGTCAGTGGGGCTTGGACATAATAGGTGAGATTGTTCCTCACTCTTCTAAGCAGCATAGATACATCCTCACGGCAACAGATTATTTTACTAAATGGGTAGAAGCAGTTCCTCTCAAGACAGCTAATTCTGAAAATATTATTGAATTCATAGATCAATTTATAATCACTAGGTTTGGATTGCCAACGACTTTAATGTTTGATAATGCATCATACTTTTCTGGAAATGCAATGACTGAGTTTGCACTTAAAAGAGGGTTCAAACTGAAATATTCAGCCAACTACTATCCGCAAGGTAATGGGTTAGCTGAGTCAACAAATAAAAACCTAATCAGGATTATTAAAAGAACAGTTGACCAGAACCAAAAGAATTGGCACAAAGCTTTGGTAAATGCTTTATGGGCAGATAGAATGACGAAGAAAGCTTCAATCGACACTTCTCCCTTTAATTTAGTTTATGGGAAAGAAGTGGTTCTTCCAACTCACTTAGTCATCCCCTCTTTGTCTTTAGTACAATACATTGATGAAGTATCTACTTCCTCCATACAACTAAGACAAATGGAAATAATTAAATTAGAAGAACAACGAGAACAAGCTAAGAAAACCCATTCTCATCACCAAGCACTAATAAAATCCTCTTTCGATTCAAGCATAATGACCAGAAAATGTTTTCAGATGGGAGAGTTAGTTTTGAAATGGGATAAGGCTCATGAAGAAAAGGGCAAACATACGAAATTTCAAAATATGTGGCTTGATCCTTTTCAGATTGTTGAAGTCATAGGTCCATCAATGTTTGTGTTGCAGGATTTAGTAGGTAGAAGGGTTTCTTTGCCTGTTAATGGACAAATCCTTAAAATATATTTTCCATAGAAGATTATTCTTCTATTTTTGTAGAATAGTTTTTCTTTTCTTTTTCATAATAAAACCAGTCGTGAGTGATTACTACAGGTATTCGCGGAAAAGACACCAATTCTCTTTCAGATTTTGAGCTTTCGCTTGTATAAGTAGCAAATTTTTTTGAAAATCTGATTTTTATTATTGACAGATACAGTTAAAAGCTTTAGTCTAGAGATGATACTAGTTTCAACCTCAAAATTTGATGAAAGCAACCTTTAGCGAAGGAATTGTTTTATATCAGCACAATGAAAGGTATCAATAGCAAAATAAGGCTTCTCTGTAAGACTGCTGTTTTCAAACTCTATTATTGTCGTTCAGAGCTTTCTTAAGGAAAAATAATGACTTCCTCCCCGCTAAAGAAAATCGCAGCATTCAGAGGAATAATCCAAGAAACACTATATCTCAAAGAATAAGAGGTCTCATCACGAGTCGGCTTATCATGATCACAGATATTATAACTTGCTGACTTTGCCAATACTGTCCACCAAAACAGGGCAACGACTCAAGATTGTTGCAATCAAAAGACAAGGGGTCTCATCATGAGCCAGCTTGTTCAGCAAAAGTATAAATCAAGTGAATGACTGTGTCATAATTTTGGCTACCAAACCAAGACATTCTTCTTTGAGAATAAAAAAGGAAAAAGTGTTGATGTGGATTTTTCTTCGAAGGTTGTAGATAGCCTTAAGCAGGATAAAGGATCATTGCTCGGTAATAGGTAACCCTGTCGAGGCTATGGACGCCTGCTGGCAGCAGAGGCTCTACCTACGACAAATTAGCATATTTTAAAGCCAGCACACAGAGAAGACTTTATTTTATCTTTAAAAAGACCAAGTAGTGGATGATATAAGTACAAGAATAAGCCTGAGGAAGCAAACAATTAGAATAGAAAGAGGTTGAAACAAAATATCATTGACAGGATAAGGCATAATGTACTCTATCTGTCCATAACAAAGCTTAGATTTATGAAAATTTTTCTGTTTTGAAAGTTTAGAAAAATTCAATAGAAAAGCAGAGATAACTGGTTCTTCCAAGTGAATCGCCATTGTTGTGGCCACCAACAACCCCCCTCTTTGTTTAGTATTAGCAATAACACTAAGCAAATGGGGACCCTTAATAAAAAATTCAAAAAACATTTTATAAAACTTTTTGTATTCTACTCCTTGAAATTATGTCGCATCGCGTGGAGAAGATAAAACACCCCCTTATGAGCATAATAAAAACTGCGAAGAAGCGACGCGAAATTCATCGCATCGCACACATTAAGAAGCGCTCTTAAATGAAAATCTTAAGAAATCTCCGACGGCCGATGTGCGACGTCGCATATCGCAATATCGCATAAGCAGCACACAATGATTTAATGACTCATGCGATCCGCGATGCTACGATCTTGCGATATATGCGATCTGCGATAAACGCGATCTGCGATAATCCGATTTGAAAAAATTTGCGATGACACATCTAGGTAATGCGATGACGCGATGCTACTATCACCCATCGCAAATTTCCTTGGCTCAACATTCAAGAAAAGTTGTCTATAAACCAAAATTAGGCGCGTGCCTTAAAAGAAATTAATGAACATATGCCAAAGTGTCAGTGAAGGACAGTTTTGTATTTTTCGAAGAGTCAGTTCACGATGGGTGTCATGATTTTATACGTTCATAGAGGTTAGAGCTTTCGTATCAGTATTTATTATCATTACTCTTTTCCTTTGCGTGAACTGCAGGAATGAAAAACAGGAAACAATATGAAGCAATGAGCAGGAAACATCTAAGGAAAAGGGGAAAGCGTCAATGCTCGGAGAATAGAGAAGAGATGCCTTCATGAACGGATGTCGCATGCAACAGAACCACAGATTCCAGAGTATCACTCAACAGATGCTGAGGTCGATAGGTGATTCAACATTCAGGGTCAGAAAGCTCACAAAAGCAGCATGTTTACAAAAAATCCTGAAACTTCTACCCGGTAAAGGAAAAAGGCGCTAAAGAAGGAAAACGCACCAGAAAAGCCCGGATCAAAGAACAGAGGCAGTTTTCAATGCGCAATTAGCGCCTAGCGCTAATCGCGCATCGCTAAGAAAATTGTTCAGAAAGAAAAGTCCCTAACTTGCTTAGTCATTCGCAATTCCGGAAACTGAAATAGCAAAAGCAGAAGCAGTTTGAGGGAAATTTGGGTTGTTGCCAAGTATATACGCAGTAAATTCGCCCAACCAGAAGATAATTCTCAAAAATATCTTCTAGTGTACTAAAAAGTGGTGCCAGCACTTAACTCAAACAAAAGCAGAAGGCAACCAGCCGACTCTTCCCAGGCAAATGTTGAATGCTCACAACATTTAAGGAGCAAATGCAGAAATAGTTAGGAATTAGATTCAGTTTTTAGAAATAGTTTTGCTTTAGAAGAAGGGCGGTCATTTAATACGTATCCTAAATTTATGTAATTAAGTTAATTAGTTAGCAGTATTTAAACCCTTCTCATGCATTTGGAGAAGGGTCCAGAAATTTGTCAAAAACTTGTCCTCGGAACATGCACTTCTGCACCCTCGGAGGGGGTTTTGATGAATGGATGGATCAAGGTTTATTAATGTTTGCATTTGATATCTGCTAATGATGTTGCACTTCTGTACTCTTAGTAGGTATTAGAGCAAGGAGAGATAAATCATTGTTGCTTGAAGCTTATGAGTAGGATCAGTCATAAATGGTACTTTTATCTCTTGACCATTTCTGCTTATATTCTTAAAGTGATATACAGTTTTAGTTGTTTATATGTTATTGCATGAATGTGTGAGTTACCATTTGGAACTTTTGTACGGTGGAGACATTTGTTTATGTCTGATATATGAATAACTTATTATGCGATATGCAGTTCACAACTATTTTGCCTAATTTTTTATGCAAAGTAGTTCATCTTAATTGATTTCTATTCTTATGATGGCTGAATGATCTTTATTACCAGTTATTGTTTGAAATCTCTTTAGATCGCATAATAGAAGAAATACACCCCGGGTTAGCATAGATTAGATGTGCTATTTTTCATTAGATTACAATAGCATAGATTTAGTTTAAAAGTTTGAATTAGATTAGCTTTAAGTATTATTAGATCAAAAACATCCAACTCTGCACACACACACACCCTTAGATTGGGAAACTGGTCCCATTATCCCCAGTCAGACCCACTATACCAAATGGATAAGGAGCTTCCAACCAAGGTCCGGACCGGGTGGGTATCCCCCTTGTTGTCGACCCGATTTTCGGGGCTTCAACAGAAGTGTAGAAATCATGACAGCCGATGATGACATGGTGAGTCTTGCTCTCCTCGGTCTTCCTAAGAGTTGGCATAGCTAACAAGACTCAGTAAATGAAAGAGAGAAACTGCTAGATTGGGAATGACTGTGGTCATATCTGATGCAGGAGGAGATAAGGAGAAGCACCAGAGATGGTTCTTCATCAAAGCATGATGATGAAGAAAATCTAGCCTTAGCGAGTAAGGCAAGGAAAGGGAAAGGGAAGGCTTCCCATTCCAAATCGATTTCTTACCATGGTGGGAAGAAGATTGACAAATCAAAAGTGCGATGCTTTCATTGTCATGAGGTGGGCCATTATGCTACGAATTTTCCACAGAAGAAATCCAAGAAGGGATCCTCGAAAGGATCAGATGGTGAGGCACTAGCCTCACAGTTCGAATTGGACTTCACCCTCATTTCATGCATGGTTTCATTGATGGTGAGTTGTATTTTGTACCTGGACAGTGGAGCCTCATTCCACATGACCGACGACAAGTTTTTATTCAGTACCTTGGAGGAGGACCTCCAAATGTGCATAGAGATGGGCGATGATGGAAAGTATCGTGTTTCAGGTGAAAGAACAATTGTGTTTCAGTGGGAGCATGGAGCTTCTCTCACCTTGACTGATGTAAAGTATGTGCCTAGTTTGAAGAAGAACTTGGTATCCATCACTATGTTGGAAGACAAAGGCTATGATGTAGTCTTTAGTAAAGGAAAGGAATTCCTGAGGCACATCGGCACAGGATAGACCAAGAGGATTGGGATTCAAGTAAATAATCTCTACAAGCTGGAGGTAGATGACTGTGCTGCATTGAGTTCCAAGGGAGAGTTGGTGCAAAGCCAAGATATTGGCGAGCTATGGCATAGAAGATTGGGCCACTTGCACCATGGGGCCTTGAAGATCATGTAGCAGATTTCTACAGGACTTCCCAAGGGTAAATAGGAGCAAGTGGATACATGCAAAGGTTGTACCTTGGGTAAGTATGCAAAATCTTCCTTTTAGGATCGAGATAGTGTATCTAGAGCAATCTTGGAGCGAGTTCATACAAATGTGTGTGGACCATTCTCAACAGCCTCCATCGCTAAACAAAGGCACTATGTTATTTCCATTGATGATTTTTCTCGTAAATGTTGGATCTACTTCATGCAAAAGAAGGATCAAACCTTCTCAAGGTTTTGTGAGTTCAAAGCCTTGGTTGAGAAATAATCTGGAAAGAAAATAA
Organism: Pinus tabuliformis; assembly: GCA_031772625.1. Classification (NCBI taxonomy): domain Eukaryota; kingdom Viridiplantae; phylum Streptophyta; class Pinopsida; order Pinales; family Pinaceae; genus Pinus; species Pinus tabuliformis. The sequence continues at coordinate 2,066,149,349 of CM062816.1, forward strand.
GGGCCTTGCGAAGAGAAAATGGTGGAGAGTATGTCTCTCAATAGTTTAAGGACTTATATGCAGCAGCAGGAATGAAACGGGAGTTGATGGCACCCCATAACCCACAGTAGAATGGGGTGGCTGAAAGGAAGAACAGAATGATTGTGGGAGCAGCTCGGGCGATGCTGCATGACCAAGGCCTGCCACTTCATTTGTGGGTTGAGGCATGCAATACAACAACATACTTGCAGAATAGAAGCTTGCATCGATATACTAGGGATGAAGACATCAGAGGAGGCTTTCTCTAGGAAGAGACCAAATGTGAGTCACTTCAGGATCTTTGGCTCATCGGTATTTTTCCATGTGACCAAAGATGCCCGGAAGAAGCTAGAGCCAATAGCTGAGTTGGGGATACTTGTGGGGTACACTGATACACGCCACAACTATCAGGTGTTCTTGCCTACTAGTTAGAGGACAGTGGTACAAAGAGATCTGAAGTTCGATGAGCAAAAGGCCATGTGAGTTTCCCTTGAGAGGGAGCTCAACTTGCATGCAGAGGAGGAACTTTTGTTTCCTAAGGAGGAGGAGCCTCAAACTGATGTGGAGTAGCCACATGTAGAGGATCTAGGAGTGGAGACATCCACTCATGGAGAGTCTTCCAGAGATGGGTGGAAGCACTCAAGGGAAGCTGACAGATTGATGATGGATGTGAGAGAGAATGTGGGACAATCATCTTCTCAGCGTAGATAGAGGAGGTCACCCGAGCGGTACGCTAATTACATGGCCCTAATTGGGGAATGTATAGAGACCGAACCATCTTCCTTTGAGGAAGTAGTGCAACAACCAGTCTGGGTTGATGCTATGGTGGAGGAGTACGACTCCATAGTTCGGAACAGTGTTTGGGATGTTGTTCCAAGACCAGAGAACAAGTCAGTAGTGAGTTCCTGATGGCTTTATAAGGTAAATCAAGCAGCTGATGGGAGTGTGGAGAAACATAAGGCAAGGTTCATTGCCCGTGGTTTCTCACAGATCGAGGGGATCGACTATGATGATAATTTTTCTCTTGTAGCAAGGTACTCATCTATCAGATCGATGTTGGCACTATTAGCATAGATGGGTTGGAAAATCCATCAAATGGATGTGAAGACTACATTCCTCAATGGAAATATTGAGTAAGAGGTGTACATAGAGTAGCCAAAAGGATTTGAGACCTTCGATCATGAGTCTCATGTGTGCCGACTCAAGAGAGCTTTGTACGGGTTGAAGCAACCACCTCGTGCTTGTTACACTAGGATCGAAACTATTTCACTGGGTTGGGCTTCACAAAGATTGAAGTAGATGCAAACCTATACCACATCATGGTAGAAGGTAAGCAGTTGATAATTGTTCTTTATGTTGATGATCTGATATTGACAGGTGATGATCAGTTGATCATGTCTTGCAAAGAGGACCTTTCAAGAGAGTTCGAGATGAAAGACATGGGTCTCATGCACTACTTTCTAGGCATGGAAGTGTGGCAGAAGGATGGGGAAGTGTTTGTGTCTCAAGGCAAGTATGCCAATGAGATACTTAGGAGATTCCACATGGAGAAGTGCAAGCCCATGCAGACTCCTCTAACAGGTAATTAGAGGAAGGAGGATGCTAATTCAGGTGAGGTAGTAGCTACTACTATTTATTGGTAGCCTGTGGGTTCATTGATGTATTTAGTGAACACACGACCAAATTTTTTCTTTGCGGTGAACCAACTGAGTCAAGCTATGGTTCATCCTACCAAGATGTTTTGGAAGGCAACGAAGCATGTGCTGAGATACCTCAGAGGCACATCTCATTATGGATTATGGTATAGACAGACAGAGGGAGTGAAGCTTCAGGGCTTCACATATGCAGATTGGGCAGGGAGTCCATTAGATCAGAAGAGCACTTCAGGAGGAATTTTCAACCTTGGTTTAGTTACAGTTTCTTGGTACAATAGGAAACAGAGGTTAGTTGCACTTAGCTCAACAGAGGCTAAATACATGGCTGCCAGTCAGGCATCATGTGAGGCCATTTTGATGTGGAAAATTCTTGTTGGATTGTTTGATAAGAGGATGGATCCAACTGTGATTTATTGCAATAATCAGAGTTGTATCAAACTCTCTGAGAATCCAATATTTCGTGATAGGTCCAAGCAAATTGATATCCGGTATCATCATCTTCAAGACTGTGTGGTGAAGAGGATCATGTTGTTGTAGTATGTTTCGAATGAGGATTAGGATGCAGATATTTTGACTAAGGAATTGTCAAAATGCAAATTCGAGTTCCACAAAGACAGGATTGGGGTGATGGATAATCCCTTTCTTGTTGACAGGGAGTGTTGAAAATAGCAACAAGAAATGCTAAATATAGAAGTGCTAAAAATAGCATTGCTATAAATAGCATTTTGGGATACATTCCAATTTCAGTTAGTCCTTGAACTAAAATTGAGAATTAAAATTTGAATTTGATCTTAGCAGCGGTTTGAAAAATAATTAATTAATTCATCTTGAGATAATTAGTTGGAGAAAATCAAATATGAAGTCTATGTGAAGACATGCAACAGTTATCCCTTTGATTGAGGAAGTTATCCCTTAATTAAGGAGATTAGGATGAGTTGTACTTTTGAGTTGTAATTAGTTAGCTTAGTTAACTGAGTTAAGTCCAGTTAGATTAGTTCCAACAGTTTGTGGAACTGATTGTGAGTTCAGTTAGTTAATGCATGCATGCATGTAACTAGTGTACTTCAGATAACTGAATATTCACTCATAAATAACTCATGCATGTTGGTTCAGTCAGAGACCCAGTTGAGATCAGAGGATGGGACAGTGTACTATCAGTTGCAAGAATATTCTCTTGAGGATATCTCTTGCATGCAGAAGGAATTCATTCCTTGAGGATTGAAGAGTTATTTCTGAGTTTGGTGAGTTGTGTGAGATGTGAATTCACACAGGTGAAAGCCAGAGGACCCAGGAGAAATTGTGCAAGGAAATAGGAGGCTTGGAGGACTAAAGGAAGAAAAATGTTGTGTTATTCTATCTATGAGCAGCTGTGAAGGATTGTACCGAGAGTTGGTTAGCTTGTGAGCTAAAGCTTTGTGTAATCCTGAGATATTGCCACTTGTATGATAATACAGATAGAGAGGTTTTTAGGTGAGGCTTTACCTAGAGTATTCTTTTGTGTTCATGTGTGATTGTTTCTTCTTCATCTGTTATATGTGTTTTATTTGATCTTTGTCAAAATCGATTAAGCTTCCACAAGTTTGTTTGTAGAAGTAGATCAAGTATTTTGCTTTAGTATATTGCATTATCAATTTGATATATAGTGAGAATTTCTACACTGCAACCCACCGTGCACAGTCACAGAACTTGTGACTCTTTGCTTCTACGCACAGCTCCAACATCATGTAGCTCCTAGGCAGAGTAGTTTATAGTCTTGCACTTCCTTTCAACTTCCTGGAGTGCTAAGACTGTACTTCCCTTGAATAGTCAAGTGGTCGCACCACTTGTGTAAAGTTTCATCCTATGATCCATCACATTTCCTAGAAAATACCTACCTTTCATTGTTATAGGTGACATCGTGCACTTTATCATCTGCAACACACTACCCTGGTCGATTCTCTTAGTAATGTGCGGTCCAAGCCAAGGCATCAGACCTATCAATTTGTGGTGATAGGCCTCAAACCTATTATCGTGATCGTGTGCATCTTGCCTTATCACCCTGGTCTTTTTACTGAGAAAATATTCCTTTATCTTGTCCTCCAGCTTCTTGACTTCTGCATCCACCAGAGCACTTTTCTTCCTTAATCGTACCCTTTCTTCCAAGTTCTTGGAGCCTAGAATTTCCCAGTTGGATTTCTTCTTCCAAGGTTCCTTGAACCGTCATCTCTACCGGTGCTATCATGCGCGGTCTAAGCTTTCCATGTATTATAGGGCTTACAACATTTTCTTGATACTCCAACCTTGGTGGTGCCTACGCGATCAAGTTCTTACATGCGGTCCTATAAGCCCATAGAACCGCTGGTACGCACAGGTCCCAATCAGTCTGCTTCACGTTGTGGACCTTGTTTAGTGCTTCGCGTACTTTGTTAAAGGATTTTGCATGGATATCCTTTCACGCATTTGGTCTTTCCATACTTTGTGGTCCTAACCAGAGGGGTCGCTCATGCCATTACCTTACCTGCACCTGCTTTCTGATCTTGTCTCCTATCGTGAGGACTGTGTGCATTTGTGTAGGTTTCGCACGATGTGCCTATATCCAGCTGGATAGGTGGGTTCGCGGGCTGGTTCATCCGACAATATTATATGTTAATCACATCGGAGGCTTCCCAAACCACATGCACATCATCCTTCTGCATTCACGCCAATCCTCAAAACTTATTTGGTGCATACCCCACCATCTTGTAGGTGTAGCGCACAGTACCCATTTCAGAGTGTTGAAGTGCTGCTGTTCTGACACTTCTCTTTCAAATTTGTTCAGGAAGTCATCCACCTCGCTTAACTCATCATGTGTAGGCAAATCTCTTACCTTTATCGCTACGTAGCACAACGATCTCATCATCATGCTACAGTTGAGCGTGGTTACCTCATGTAACCGGTTCTGCCATCATTCTATCTCCTCGTCAGAATCTAATGTGTAGGAACTTTCGCACTCCCATGAGATTCGGCCATCCATGTTGGATTTACCCAGTCTTGCTCTCACGTGGTTATCTTGGAGATGCAGTCCAAATCATTGTCATTTTTGTAGTCGTGCACTAGCTCTGTGTAGCATGATCCTTCTACAGGGTCTAAGGGTACCACCACACATAGTGACTTTTTCTCAAATATCATCTTGCGCTTCTTCAGATTTATCACTCCATTCATGTCAGTGGCCCAATCTATTCCCAATAGCACGGGGTAGGGGTTGTTGACATCAACAATTTCTATCACTTCGAAATCTGCTAGCATTCTTGCTCCTTCGATATCTACTCTGATTCCCTACAATCTTCCCATTGGTAGGATCTTTTGCTAGTTCTCCATTCGCAGTTGGATAGGAGACCATTGCAATGCAGGCATTCCCATGTGCTCCCATGTCTGTTTTGGCAGGATGTCCATGTTCGATCCTAGATCTAGAATCACCTGGTCTATCTCATATTCCCCAATCTGCATAGTCAATCTCATCTCTCTTCCTGTTCACGTCGTGTGCTTCCCGAGCTTCCGGAATATGCATGGTTCTCCTGGCGCGGTCCTAGTGCATCTAGTTATGAGTTTTTGCAGCCCCTTTATAGCCTTTCTGTTGCGCAGTAGCTTCATGCATGTCTCCAAGAATGTAGTGAGCATCAAGGGTTCCATTTTCGGCTCCAGTCTGTCTTTACTTCCTAAAGTGGAGGAATCAGCAAAGCCTCTCTTAGCTTCCATTAAGGTCTCCTTAGCGCACTCCAAATCAAATTATGGTTCCTTCATTGGAGCCTTGTGAACCCAGGCAATTTCTTCAAGTTGCTTGCCTTTGTCATCCCTTGTCGTAATTCCACTTCGAGCATGATTTTTATGTTAGGGTCTTCCTCACACGGCTTAGGCCTCATCATTTGTAGGTTTTGAGTTGGGGGAGGTTGGATTGCTCCTTTATCGCGCAACCTCGCTATTAGTGTGGGACAGTCCTCCATCTCATGATCAAACAACGTACAATACAAGCATGATGGCCATGTTGGATTCATACAATCGCGGGCATAATGCCCTGGCCCTCCACAATTGTAAAATAACAGTTGTCCATGACCTCTTCCTGGTCCCCCTCCACCTCGGCCTCGTCCTCACCCCCGAATCCAGTGTGTGCCATTCCCATGTTTTGATTGAGGGGCCATGTTTTAGCCTGAACTCTATAGGTAGGAGTTCGATCCATCATCAACTCATAACTTCTACAAGTGCGTTCATCATGTGCTAATGACCTATAGAAATTACAGAACAACTACTGTGAATTCTGTGTATACTTTTGTAATAGATGGCAGTTATCTGTAGCATGATTTCCTCCTATCTTACAAATCGTGCACCATAGTGCAGGTGCCACACTTGGTCCTGCTTGTGCCTCCGATCTTAGTGGCATTGGCCCTCCTCCCACAAGGTAATTCTCGAACACGAGGAAGTGGTCCTTATCGTGCCCCTAGCCCTTGCATTTTACGCACCATACCTCATCGCGCATCTCTAGGCAGGTTGTCCTGTCTTGTTTCAAACTCTGCATCTCTAGGCACAAGTTTTTCAACTACGCGTGAATCTGCTGAACTCCCAGGTTAGGATCTTGTATTGGGGTCTCATGCAATCTCATAGTGACCTCCAAGGCCTCGGCCTGAGTGGTTAGCCTTTGTTGCGATAGTGCATTCCATAGATGCGGCGTTAACAATGTTACAAACCATTCGTGGTGTTGCCCATCTATTAATGTCATGTTTAGTTTGTGAATTGCGCACTTCAGTCTTTGATCCAACTCCCACAGGGTTTTTCCTGGTAGCATTGTGATTTCCTTGAATCTAGTAATCGATTGTGCCTCTGACTTTGGCCTGCTAAATTATTTGTTTAGCGCAGCTTGGATATCCGTGATCCCCGCATTCAGATTGTTATTGGAATGCTTAATGTACCAAGTTAGCGTGAAATCCTCTACAGTGTTGATCAATGTTGTCTTATTTATATTGTCGTCTGTGACTACTTGTGCTTCCCATACAACTTTTATCACGAACCAAAATTGGTCTACATATTCATTCCCTAGTCCCTCGAACATTGGTAGCTTTATCGCTCTTGCCATACTATTTCGCTGTGGTGGCGGAGGTGGTATGAGTTGTTACAGGGAAAAGTGTCTATGCAGAACTGCTAATCCCACTAAGGCGGGTAGCTACCTTAGAAACAAGAAAAGTAAAACTACTTTCGTTTTCCTTTATGAAAGATAGATGAGAGAAGAATATAGGAGACCAACCTATGTCTTGCGCTTGGTTCCTTGCTCAATTCCTCTCTCTTCTGATAGTCCTTTGCTACTTGCTTTCTTGTATATCCAGCTTTCACAGAGTACCTGTAGAATCAAATCAGCATAACACTATACGAGAACATGGATCTATTATAATAAACAATCTGGGATCAGATGTAAATTGACCATACAAATGCACAAAACATAAATTACACAAGAGTATGGAGGAAAACTTGAATAGCTTTATTGATAATCAAGAAAGAGCCAAGAGAGTTACAACCAATTGTTCTGACCCAGCATCATCCTCTTAGAAAGTAAGCCCTTCTTCACCTCATGAAAAGCTTAGATCACCCAACACTATGATGTTGCCTCAAGAAACTAACAGCAATTCCTTACAAGATGCAAAATTCTAGCCTCTGGATCTTTGGGATGAGGGATCCATATATAGATATCTGTAAGGGAGATGAGTCAGCTTGTGATTTGATTAGTGTCTTCCCTCTAATAGTTCTTGCTTCCACTTGGAGATTGATGATCTCTTACTCATCCCTGATCGAATTCAGAGAGGCAAGTGTCACAGGAGAAGTTTCTGGAAGATTCCATGCTTCTCCACCTCGCGGATTGACAATGCCATTTGTCCCTTCTCGCCCATCGCACCCCATAGAAGGGCTTTTTGAAATGCAACACACCCACTGTGTGTATTTAGGTGAGAGGTAACGCAATTTGCCTATGGAGCAGGTGAAATGATCTAGTTTTGACCAGTTCTGAGTAGTTTTTCATGGAGAACTTCTGGGAGAAGCTGTAATCAGTTGACCTTGTTCTTTTAGGGGTTGGAACAACAATTTTAGGGACTTAGGAGCCCTTGGTTTAGACATTTTATGCTTGGGGTTGTAGTGCCCAAAAATGTCTATAACGGTTGCCCCCTAAAGCATGAGGTCGTTAATCTTTTTGATGTCGGGTGAAATGCTTTATCACGAGGATCCGAAGTTCTTTCAAGCTGGAAGGAGACCTGTAATAAGATACAATACAATACATTATATTTATAATATTTTCATGATCTAGCTGAGGCGGGCATTCCCATGCTCAGCTTTATAAATTCATTTTTATGTACATAGGACAGACAATCATCTTAGTGTAGACTGATGATTATGGTAGTGTCATCATCCCTTAGATTGGATGATTATTTGTGCAGCAACGATGTACATTTGATGTCTTTATTTCCTGAATATATATTGCAGCCCGGATGGATGGAACTAGATCCGGGGTCTTCAATCTCGTTCGATCTTCACTCAAAGTACAAGTCGATCCACATGAGAGATATTCTGGAGTCGAACATGGAAAGACATCGCCTGATTACCAGCCAATGATGTAAGTTGTTAACAGGCGCGAGAGGAATCACCGATAATGATAATGATCCTCAAGGTACTGCATTACAATTCACGTGGTGTGAATAAGGGACTTGGCGTCGAACACCACGCAAAATCTTTCGGTCTAAGGTCATTGATGTAAACCTATCGCAGGAAGTGAGAAACTTGCCATTGAGGCATGCAAGCTTCAAAGTACTGAAATGGGTGTTCCTAGATCGACTTCTTGGGTAATGAGCTGATGTCGACAAGAAGCGGTCCGTCACAGGAGGGCCTTAATGAATCCCACATCAATGACATGGAACGGAGCAAATGATGTTATGGAGGTGAAAACGGTCTGGTGATATAAGGTTCAGGGTGGCAGTCATGAAAGAATGGAGCGTAAATGTATTGCAGCGGGTGAGACGCAGGTGAATTCTCTGAGTGACTTCTCTTGAACATATTGGCGACACTAACATGATGGATTGGTAGCATTAACCCCAAATGTGGATGGTGTGATGTAACCATGGTGATGTGACTGGTGAATGAAACAACCCAACCTGACTTGGATGGGAGTGAAAGTGTCATGTTCAAGAGCGACTTGCTACCAACAATGTTTTTAAAGTTTTCTTCCCAATTTTTCCCCAGTCATTTCTGACCAGTACCTCTTTATTTTTGTCAAGCTTTAGGAGGATAACATATGCTTGTTCTATAATTTTCCCTTCGGGCAAACCCATCGCTATGTTTAAACGAGCCTAGCGATATTGAAACTCGTTCTTGTCTGCTATGGAGAAGTTTGTCGCTATCAAGTTTTAATGAGTTTAACGACAAGGATAACTCAGTCCTTTTCAATTTTAGAAAGTCTGAAAAGGGACGTAAAGGAAACTCCAAAAATCCTTTTTCGTCATCTAATCCCTTAACTCCAAAAAAGTATAAAACAATATAGAAGGGATGAATTTTCGATACTTTTAACGAGCTGAACAAAACAAGCGCTCGATCTTTTTGTGTAATAATCCTTCGAGTCCAAAAAGATTAAGATCTAAAGGAGGGATAGCACTTCCGGTCACTTTAACGAGCTGGAAAGGCCAATGGCTCGGCAATATTTTCATATTTTACTCAATTGAAAAGAGCTTAAAGGAGACTCGTCTTTGAGGAACGAGTGATAAATTTGGGTAGCAGCTGATTCCAGGTAAGGTTTGGAATTTCCAAATCATGACAGTGTTACAAGGATGGCTAATAGGATCACTCTTCGCAGATGTTCCTCAAAATGGGTAAACAATCAAATGGAGGTGAATGATTGGCCAATACAGGGTGGAGGTGATGATGAGAACACGACCAAGGCTTTAAAGGCTGAAGTACTACATTCACGACGGTTATTTACCGGAAATTGGTTCATTTTTTTATTGAGCTTAAACACTGGGGGAAACATTTGCTCATTGCTTATGTTTATTTTTTAACGAGCATGAAGTCCACGTTAAAACTGCTCGAGGCAGGTTTATTTTTTAACGAGCTTGAACCCGCAGTAACACTGCTCGTGGCGGGTTTATTTTTTTAACGAGATTGAACCCTGCAGTAACACTCCTGGTGATAAGTTTGCATGCCCCCGGCATAATAACGCAAATCGAGGTGCATTATTTTGTTACAGGGAAAAGTGTCTATGCAGAACTGCTAATCCCACTAAGGCTGGTAGCTACCTTAGAAACAAACAAAGTAAAACTACTTTTGTTTTCCTTTATGAAAGATAGATGAGAGAAGAATAAAGGAGACCAACCTCTGTCTTGCGCTTGGTTCCTTGCTCAATTCCTCTCTCTTCTGATAGTCCTTTTCTATTTTCTTTCTTGTATACCCAGCTTCACAGAGTACCTGTAGAATCAAAGTAGCATAACACTATATGAGAACATGGATCTATTATCATAAACAATCTAGGATTAGATGTAAATTGACCATACAAATTCACAAAACATAAATTACACAAGAGTATGGAGGAAAACTTGAATAGCTTTATTGATAATCAAGAAAGAGCCAAGAGAGTTACAACCAGTTGTTTTGAACCAGCATCATCCTCTCAGCAAGTAAGCCCTTCTTCACCTCATGAAAAGCTTAGATCACCCAACACCATGATGTTGCCTCAAGAAACTAAAGAAATTCCTTACAAGATCCAAAATTCCAGCCTCTGGATCTCTGGGATGAGGGATCCATATATAGATATCTGTAAGGGAGATGAGTCAGCTTGTGATTTGATTAGTGTCTTCCCTCTGATAGTTCTTGCTTCCACTTGGAGATTGATGATCTCTTACTCATCCTTGGTCAAATTCAGAGAGGCAAGTGTCACAGGAGAAGTTTCTGGAAGATTCCATGCTTCTCCACCTCACGGATTGACACTGCCATTTGTCTCTTCTCGCCCATCGCACCCCATAGAAGGGCTTTTTGAAATGCAACGCACCCACTGTGTGTATTTAGGTGAGATGCAACACACTTTGCGTATGGAGTAGGTGAAATGATCCAGTTTTGACCAGTTCTGGGTAGTTTTTCATGGAGAACTTCTGGGAGAAGCTGTAATCAGTTGAACTTGTTCTTTTAGGGGTTGGAACAACACTTTTAGGGACTTAGGAGCCCTTGGTTTATGGAAATTTTATGCTTGGGGTTGCAGTGCCCAAAAATGTCTATAACAGTTGCCCCCTAAAACATGAGGTTGTTAATCTTTTTGATGTCGGGTGAAATGCTTTATCACGAGGATCCGAAGTTCTTTCAAGCTGGAAGGAGACCTGTAATAAGATACAATACAATACATTATCTTCATAATATTTTCATGATCTAGCTGAGGCGGGAATTCCCATGCTCAACTTTATAAATTCATTTTCATGTACATAGGACAGACAATCGTCTGAGTATAGACTGATGATTCTGGTAGAGTCATCATCCGTTAGATTGGATGATTATCTGTGCAGCAACGATGTACATTTGATGTCTTTATTTCCTGAATATATATCGTAGCCCGGATTGATGGAACTCGATCCGGGGTCTTCAATCTCATTCGATCTTCACTCAAAGTACAAGTCGATCCACGTGAGAGATGTTCTGGAGTCGTACATGGAAAGACATCGCCTGATTACCAGCCAATGATGTAAGCTGTAAACGGGCACGAGAGGAATCACCGATAATGATAATGATCCTCAAGGTACTGCATTACAATTCACGTGGTGTGAATAAGGGACTTGGCATCAAACACCACGCAAAATATTTCGGTCTAAGGTCATTGATGTAAACCTGTCGCCGGAAGTGAGAAACTTGCCATTGAGGCATGCAAGCTTCAAAGTACTGAAATGGGTGTTCCTAGATCGACTTCTTGGATAATGAGCTGATATCGACAAGAAGCGATCCGTCATAGGAGGGCCTTAATGAATCCCACATCAATGACACGGAACGGAGCAAATGATTTTAATGGAGGTGAAAACGGTCTGGTGATATAAGGTTCAGGGTGGCGGTCATGAAAGAATGGAGCGTAAATGTATTGCAGCGGGTGAGACACATGTGAATTCTTTGAGTGGCTTCTCTTGAACATATCGGCAACACTGACATGATGGATTGGTAGCATTAACCCCAAATGTGGATGGTGTGATGTGACCATGTGTTACAGGGAAAAGTGTCTACTCAGAACTACTTATCCCACTAAGGTGTGATAGCTACCTTAGAAACAAACAAAGTAAAGCTACTTTCGTTTTTCCTTTATAAAGTATAGCTAGAGAGGAACAAAGAAGACCAACCTCTGTCTTGCGCTAATCTCCTGGTTTGATTCCTCTCTTCCTTGATAGTCTTTTGCTACTTGTTCCCTTGCACGCCCAGTTTCACAGAGTACCTGTAAGATCACAGTAGCATAGCACTATACAAAGACATGGATCTATAATCATAAACAATCTAGGATCAGATGTAAATTGACCATACAAATGCAGAAAACATAAATGACACAAGAGTATGGAGGAAAACTTGAATAGATTTTATTGATAAACAAGAAAAAGCCAAGAGGAGTTACAACCATTTGTTCTGACCCAGCATCAACCTCTTAGCAAGGAAGCCCCTCTTCACCTCATACAAATCTTAGATCACCCAACAATCTGATGTTTGTCTCAAGAAACCAACAACAATTCCTTACAATATGCAAAATTCCAGCCTCTAACCTCCTGGATCTCTAGGATGAGAGATCTATATATAGATATTTGAAGAGGTGTGAGTCAGCTCTGGGTTTTTTATTAGTGTCTTCTCTCTGATAGTTCTTGCTTCCACTTGGAGATCTCATTGATCTCTTACTCATCCTTGGGCGATTCTAAGAGGCAAGTGTCACAGGAGAAGTTTCTGGAAGATTCCATGATCATCCACCTCGCAAACTGTCTCCGCCACTTGTCTTTTCTCGTCCATCGCACCCCATACAAGGGCTTTTTGAAATGCAACGCACTTCCCGTGTGTACAAGGTGAGATGCATCACACCCTGGCCATGGAGCAAGTGAAATGATCTAGTTTTGACCAGTTCTGAGCAGTTTTTCATGGAGAAATTCTGGGAGAAGCTATAATCAGTTGACCTTGCTCCTTTAGGGGTTAGAACAATACTTTTAGGGACTTAGGAGCCCTTGGTTTATGGACATTTTATGCTTGGGGTTGCAGTGCCCAAAAATGTCTATAACGGTTGCCCCCTAAAGCATGAGGTCGTTAATCTTTTGATGTCGGGTGAAATGCTTTATTATGAGGATCCGAAGTTCTTTCAAGCTGGGAGGAGACCTGTAATAAGATACAATACAATGCATTATCTTCATAATATTTTCATGATCTAGCTGAGGCGGGCATTCCCATGCTCAGCTTTATAAATTTCATTTTCATGTACATAGGACAGACAATCATCTGAGTGTAGACTGATGATTCTGGTAGAGCCATCATCCCTTTGATTGGATGATTATTTGTGCAGCAACAATGTACATTTAATGTCTTTATTTCCCCGAATATATATCATAGCCCGGATGGATGAAACTAGATCCGGGGTCTTCAATCTCGTTCGATCTTCACTCGAAGTACAAGTCGATCCATGTGAGAGATGTTCTGGAGTCGAACATGGAAAGACATCGCCTGATTACCAGCCAATGATGTAAACTGTTAACAGGCGCGAGAGGAATCACCGATAATGATAATGACCCTCAAGGTACTGTAGTACAATTCACGTGGTGTGAGTAAAGGACTTGGCGTCGAACACGAGGCAAAATCTTTCGGTCGAAGGCCATTGATGTAAACCTGTCGCCGGAAGTGAGAAATTTTCCATTGAGGCATGCAAGCTTCAAAGTACTGAATGGGGTGTTCCTAGATCGACTTCTTGGATAATGAGCTGATGTCGACAAGAAGTGATCCGTCACAGGAGGGCCTTAATGAATCCCACATCAATGACACGGATTGGAGCAAATGATTTTAATGGAGGTGAAAACGATTGGTGATATAAGGTTCAGGGTGGCGGTCATGAAAGAATGGAGTATAAATGTATTGTAGTGGGTGAGACACAGGTGAATTCTCTGAATGACTTCTCTTGAACATATCGGCGACACTGACGTGATGGATTGGTAGCATTAACCCCAAATGTGGATGGTGTGATGGGACCATGGTGATGTGGCAGGTGAATGAAACAACCCAACCCAACTTGGATGCGGAGTGAAAGTGTCATGTTCAAGAGCGACTTGCTACCAACAAAGTTTCTTCAAGTTTTCTTCCCAATTTTTCCCCAGTCATTGCTGACGAGTACCTCTTTATTTTTGTCAAGCTTGAGGAGGATAACATATGCTTGTTCTATAATTTTCCCTTCGGGCAAACCCATCGCTATGTTTTAATGAGCCTAGCGATAGTGAAACTCGTTCTCGTCTATAGACAAGTTTGTCGCTATTAAATTTTAACGAGTTTAACGAAAAAGATAACTCGATCCTTTTCAATTTTAGAGAGTCTGAAAAGGAACGTAAAGGAAACTCCAAAATTCCTTTTTCGTCATCTAATCCCTTAAGTTCGAAAAAGTATAAAACAATACAGAAGGGATGAATTTTCGATACTTTTAACAAGCCAAACAAAACAAGCGCTCGATCTTTTTGTGTAATAATCACTCAGGTCCAAAAAGATTAAAATTTAGAGGAGGGATAACACTTCTAGTCCCTTTAACGAGCTAGAGAGGCCAATGGCTCAGAAATCTTTTCATATTTTACAAGTCAGTTGAAAAGAGCTTAAAGCAGACTCGTCTTTTGAGGAACGAGTGATAAAATGGGTAGCAAATGATTCCAGGTAAGGTTTGGAATGTTCCAATCAGGGCAGTGTTACAAGGATGGCTAGTGAGATCACTCTTCGCAGCTGTTCCTCAAAAGGGGTAAACAATCAAATGGAGGTGAATGATCGACCAATACAGAGTGGAGGTGATGATGAGAACATGACCAAGGTTTTAAAGGCTGAAGTACTAAATTCACGATGGTTATTTACCGGGAAATAGTTCATTTTTTAATGAGATTAAACGTGGGGAGAAACATTTTCTCATGACTTATGTTTATTTTTTAACGAGCTTGAACTATGTGCTAAAACTGCTTGATGCGGGTTTAATTTTTAATGAGCTTGAACCCTACAGTAACACTGCTCGTGGCGAGTTTATTTTTTAACGAGCTTGAACCCTGCAGTAACACTGCTCGTGATAAGTTTGCATGCCCCCAGCATAATAACGCAAATCGAGGTGCATGCCCCCCAAGCTTCATTGCATTCAACTCGGTGGTTGGAATGAAGGTTTACCTTTGAGATTTGGAAAGGGGATTTGTTTCATTTTTTAATGAGGTTGACACTTTAAAAGAACTATCCTCATGACTCCTTGTTTCATTTTTTAACGAGGTCGACACGAGATAAGAACCATCCTTGAAATCCACCGTATTTACAGTATTTGATAGAAAATCAAAAACTGATGGATGATTAAGGTTGCTGGAATAATCTTCGTTGTAATCCGGGAGATGGGAATGATGGTGGTAATCTTCCCATGGTGCCTCTCTTAACATCATTGATTGAATGATTCCTTTGTCTGTAGAATGTACATGCGACCAAGGATATGAAGAGGTACCATATTCCATAGACCTATCTATCCAAACACTCGATGAGCATTGATTTGGGTTTTCCCCCCTAGGCCAAGAAAATTGATTGCTACAATATTTCTAAAATGGCGATGATCCATGCTGACAAAATGTTTAGGAATCTTCTAAATCCATTAGATATAGAAGATTTCATATTGTAGGTTTCCACTGTGGCCACTTCCGCCAGATTACTTTGAGGCGGTAGGGCAAAAGTAACCATTAAGGCAGTTTCTTTTAGGAGGCCTACTCCAATATTTTGAAGCGAATGATTGCTTCCATGGATCATTGGAATGCTTCCCGTAACTTGTGAACTGTTGGGGAGAAATGTTTGTTGGTCGACGATTTTAATTTCTCCTTAAAAGGGAAATGCAATCTTCCTGAAGTAGGTCGACACAACTGTGGCCATGGCATATATCCAGGGCCTTCCCAGTAGGATGTTGTAATCAAGGTTTCCGTCGATTACTTCAACATCAATTTCTACTATTTTTCCCCCTAGTTCAACTTCCAAGTTACTTAAAATCCCGTATGGAGTGTATGATCTTCCATCAAATGATTTTAACGTCGTTGACGATCTCGACAAGGGTGGTGAGCCTAAATTTTTCCAGCAACTCATCGACATAATACATGTAGATGCCCCCTCATCAATAATTATTCGATGAACAGTTTTGTTGAGGGCTTTCACTTGAATAAGGAAAGCTAGTTGAGCTGGTAACTGAGGGTCATATCCTTTATGATCAAAGGCCACAAGATTGGAATCCATTGGGCCAATCCCACCTATTGCTGATAATAGATCCTGCTTTTGGGAGGGGAAATTTTGCGGTACCTCAAGTGTCGACATAGCGGATGGCGATTGGGCCAGGTCCTCTACTATATTATAATTCTGTGCTACTTTGGCACGAGGATTAAATGTCGATTTGTGTACTACTCCCTTTGGCAGATTTATCATTGGCTCAGGAATGATGGGTGGCACAACTTCGGTCAAAGTCGTTGTCGAACTACTAGGTTGTTCATTAGCCTTGTTATTCGACAGCTGTGGATTCCCGTAATCTTTATTCCTTGTCAAAGCATCATTTTGCTGCTTCGAAACTGACAACATAAGCACTTGGGATCGGGAAGTATTTTGATTAGCAACCAGTTTGGTTCATGGGTTTGGAAACGGATCAGTCAATACCGCTGAGTTTTTTGAACTCTTAAAGAGTTTCTTAATTTCAGCTTTATGTGGACAATCTCTTGTCCGATGATCCTCATCGCATATGTGACACCCCGCAGGGGGTTTCCTTTGCCCAGAAGGGTTTGCAGAATTATCATCCTGCTTCTTTTTTCTGCCTTTCTTTTTCTTCTTGCCCCCTGGTTGCTTCAGTTGATTGCCCTTGTCGGTCGACACGACATTTACTTCCGAGGCAAGAAGTTCCTCATTTGCATTTTGACTAGAAATCTTACGGGCCTTTTTAGATGTAGCCTTTGTCGATTTCATGCTTGTCGTACCTATCACGCCATCACTGGCATGAGAGTCTTTCTTTGATTTAGGAGGGGGAGGAACGGAAATTTCCGATCTAGTAGCATCAGGTATTTTATCGTAGAGCATGCTAGACTGAGTATAGATCAAGTCTAGATATTGTGCCCGAGAAATAACTTGCTCTTCAGTGACGACTCCTCCCTTTGCCACATCTTCTGTGATAGAAGGTAATAATGACTTAATAAACCATTCAGCTAGCAGCTGATCAGGAACATATGTTTTTACCATTCTGTGACGATGTCACCACTCATGAATATAATCAGATATGTGAGTGGAAGTTGTCTGCTTGAAATTGGTAAGAAGTTCTGTTCCCATTTCGTACCTTATCGGTAACTGAAAATGGGTTAAAAAGGTTGTGTCTAGGGTACTGAAGTTGTCAAACGAAGCTCTGGGTAATTCGATATACTATTTTGCTGTCAGACCAGTTAACGTCCTCTGAAAAAGGCGAAGCCTAATCGAATCATCATTTAAGGTGTTTGATGAACACCACAGATGAAATGTCATCACATGATTCGACGAGTCTTCACTCGGATTTCCATTAAATTTAGGAATATCTGACGAAAGTTTATGTGGAATCGCTGGCCACCAAGGGGCATAAGCAATTGGATCATTCGTCAGCCGGTTTAGATCTGGTAATTCTAGAGTTGCTACAAATGGCAACTGTTGATTCAGGTTAGGCGAAGCATACCCAGGATAAGATGGAATCGCCTGAGCAGTGAGTCTTTGCATACCAGCATAATGTATTTGATGTTGGCAACTTTGACAAGGTTGATGGGCATAACCATTATAATATGCTCGTTGATAACCACTTTGGAAATGCAGTTGCCCATTACTTACAAAGACTTGTTGCTCAGGTCCTTGATATGATTGCTGGAATTGCGGTTGTTGAGATTGAATCAGCCATGGTTGTTGGACCATTTGCTGTTGTCCAATACTGGATGATTGACCAAGATGAGGAGTCATATTACTTGTCTGAGCCTGAGTCACTCTAGATGAGGAGGCACTAACCTAAGGTTGTGATTGAGTCGTTGAGACAAGAGGCTGTTGCATTGCAACCTGAGAAACTTGGGGTTGACATACAATAGGTAGCGCTTGTACTTGCGATGCAGTCACCATAGCAGGTATAGTGGGAATATTCGACACAGGGTGGACTGGTTGCATTGAATATACAACCCTTGGTTGCTGAGGCAGTATTGGTACCCAACTGCTGGATGTAATTCCAGTTTGACCTGAACTTTGTTGTAAACTCCCATATGGTTGTTCTCTGGGAGGGAACAATGAAAAGGCATACTGCCCTCCATATGGTGGAAATCCAGTGCTTAAAGGGTAGATTGGCCTTTGAAGACACATTGGATCAATTTTTTGAGTTTCAACATAAGAAATACCAGATGATAATCCGGACGAAGAAATAGGAACTGACCATGTCGTCGAAACAGTCCCTGATTGGACTCCGGCTTGTTGTTGATAACTTGCCAGGACAGATGGTATACCATCGAACATCATTGGAGTAGCAGCCGAAGGCTCTGCCACTGCTGCATCGGATGACACAGTCCTGGATGTCGATGGTTGTTCAGACATATCTAGTCTATCCAAAAGATTTTCTAGCGATTCTACAAGAAATTTTCAATGAAGGGAGACTAACTTCTAAGACCAACGAGGGAACAGTAATGTTATTCCGATTAAAATAAATTTTAGATGCTTTGACACAACTTGTTTTTTCAATTTTTAAGAGTCGAGAAAAAACAAAAGATGACTCTAGTCGCCTTCGATTTTTAATGAGCCTGAAGTGACAAGTGCTCAGATGGACCTTTTCCATTAAGGAGTCTGAAAAGGAATGCAAGGGACTGCTCTGGAAATCTAGGTAGAGGGATTACCAAACCAATCGCAAAACGGCAGAATACTTTTTACAGTATGACAGTCAATCTTCCCGAATGCTGTTTTCAGTGCATTGTGATCGATAGGGCGGCAGACACGGCTTCCTATGGATAAAGGATTAAGCCTATTGTGGTCTCCCAAAATATACTCGACGGTATGTGGGAGCACAAGTCCGTACTGGAAATTATCGTCTCAAAGTGGAGGAATCACCCAACCATCGGTGAGAACAACAGTTACCAGGCTTTACGACGCCGGAATACGTCTCTAGCCTAGACTTCTAAATGTTGTGCGTTAGGTTCCAAAGCGTTGTTAGATTCATTGAATTTATTTTATAGTTGATATTGTTTATGAAGTTTGCCTTTCAGGTTCACCGCGAGATGTAGATGTAATTCCTAAAATGCAATCTAAGATGATAAACAATCTTTTTATCTTCTTTATGCAATGAAAATCCTAGCTACTAAGGAAAGAAAGACATAATTATTTCACAAAGAGCTAAGAGCACACTCTAAATGCACCTTCCTAAATCAAACCAATCAGACTATCTAAATGCAAATGCACATGCATGTATTTGTTTGCGACTTTCTTAGCATATGAATGATAAGAAGAAAGTTGATGCACAAATCTGAATTTCTTTTCAAGCGACAAATATCAACAAGTTTCTTTTCGAAATAAAAAATGGAGACAATCACAACACCTTACGATTTTGAAATGAATACTTGTTTTTGACACTAGAAAAATTAAAAATTCAGACCAAAAACAATAGTAACAAGACAATCGACTATCAACAGCAATCAAACTCTTTCCTATGATTGAAATCGACACTTGCGACACTTTCAAATCAAAGGACGACAGTACAATTATGCTACTCTTGCAAAGGAGAACTGAAAATGACTCAACAAACACAAAAAAACATTTACAGTTCTTTTGTACAAAGGAGGCGGAATAACAACAAGGAAAAGGGGCTTCAAACAGAGATATACTGATCACGGGCAGCAAAATTCATGAATAGAACTGGAAAGAATGAATCACAGAAACCAAAACTGCACAAAGCCTAGCTTGATCAGCGCACTTGTAACACAGGGAATTTGAAATGCAGCGCACCTTCTACACTCGGGAAGTGCGCTGAATTTCAGATTCTCAGAACAATACCTGCGCTGGGCCAGAAACGAGACTTTGCTTGGGTTCTGGGTCACAGTTTGCAGTTCAGTTCATGGGTTTTGGCCGAGCAAAAGGTAATAAGTAATTCAACAATCAAGGGTAGATCTAAGGAGGATGTAAGAGCTATCACAAGGGAAATCAGAGAGTTTGTGAACCAGTTGTTTAAATCATAAACAGATCCCGGAGATGGACTGAAGTGGCATTTATCTACTTTGCATTTGCTATGGCAGATGCAATTCGAATGCTACCTGGCATGACTTCAGACTCCGTCTGTAAGTTTATGAAATAGACAACAAGGAAGAAAAACAAACAAACTAATTCGTCCCTAGCAGAGTCGCCATTTTGTTACAGGGAAAAGTGTCTACTCAGAACTGCTTATCCCACTAAGGTGTGATAGCTACCTTAGAAACAAACAAAGTAAAGCTACTTTCGTTTTTCCTTTATAAAGTATGTTAGGTAAACTTGACTCAGGATAGAGTCAAAGTTGACCAGGTTAAACAGTGATGGTTTTGTGGCACATGGTATTGTGCACCCATAGTATTCTGCCCGTGGTATTATATGTAATGGAGCTTATAAAAGGCTGGAAGGACTTCATTGTAATGCAAGACCTGGAGGTGAGCGGTGAAAGCTCACTTGGTTGAATTGGCCAAGGTTTTGGCCAATGCTAATGAGATCTTATTAGGTTGGGTTTTTCCCCAGATTTGGGGTTTTCCCGGATAAATATTTGTGTTTATGTGTTTATGGTTTTTGCTGGTTATTTCTTATATATATTCCTCTCAGTAATTATTTATGTTATGCAGTAAATTTCTTAACAACTTGTATCAGAGCCAGATATTGGCTTCAAAGGGATTCTTTGATGCCAGGGGTTTATAGTGCCTGATGAGATCAATGTAGCCTTTTTTACAGATCTGGGTTTGAAAATAATGGTGGAACAATCGTACGCGGAAGAACCTCGAGGAGAATGCGTAGAAGATAGTGCTGTAATTGCCAGGGATCGCAGTGCATTTGCGATATTTACCAGTTTGGAACATGTTGACGAATTGTTCGGGATTCATGCGGCTATTTAAAAAAGGTCAGCAGAAGAAAATTGTTCATGCGGCTTTGAAAATTGTTCGTTTTCTGCTACATGAGGCCACCGGTGCTGGAATCTACGAGGTTCTCGTAGGGCTCACAGTTGGAGTGGTTCGATAGAAGTTTTTGAGCAAATCATATTGAGAGAGGATGGATCAGAACTGCAGTAGCAATTAAAAAAAAAAAAATTAATGAAGTCAAAATTATTGCATGTAAATGGGCATACCACTGTAAGACTTAGTAAGGCATGTGTACCCCTCGGTGATCACCGATAAAGTCTGGGTTAGACCTAGGTGATAGGGGGATGTTAGGTTAACAATACCCCAGGTAAAAACTTTGAGGGGGCTAAGAGCTAGAGTGAGCGGGATTGTCTCACTTAGCAGGTTTGGCTGGAGTTAGTCAAGGAACCCCAACTCAAGTTTAAGGGGGGAATTGTTAGGTAAACTTGACTCAGGATAGAGTCAAAGTTGACCAGGTTAAACAGTGATGGTTTTGTGGCACATGGTATTGTGCATCCATAGTATTCTGCCCATGGTATTATATGTAATGGAGCTTATAAAAGGCTGGAAGGACTTCATTGTAATGCAAGACCTGGAGGTGAGCGGTGAAAGCTCACTTAGTTGGATTGGCCAGGGTTTTGGCCAATGCTAATGAGATCTTATTAGTAAATTTGTTAACAAAGTATAGATAGAGAGGAACAAAGAAGACCAACCTCTTTCTTGCGCTAACCTCCTGGTTTGATTCCTCTCTTCCTTGATAGTCTTTCGCTACTTGTTCCCTTGCACGCCCAGTTTCATAGAGTGCCTGTAAGATCACAGTAGCATAGCACTATACAAAGACATGGATCTATAATCATAAACAATCTAGGATCAGATGTAAATTGACCATACAAATGCAGCAAACATAAATGACACAAGAGTATGGAGGAAAACTTGAATAGCTTTTATTGATAAACAAGAAAAAGCAAAGAGGAGTTACAACCAGTTGTTCTGACCCAGCATCAACCTCTCAACAAGGAAGGCCCTCTTCACCTCATACAAATCTTAGATCACCCAACAATCTGATGTTTGTCTCAAGAAACCAACAACAATTCCTTACAATATGCAAAATTCCAGCCTCTAACCTCCTGGATCTCTAGGATGAGAGATCTATATATAGATATTTGAAGAGGTGTGAGTCAGCTCTGGGTTTTTTATTAGTGTCTTCTCTCTGATAGTTCTTGCTTCCACTTGGAGATCTCATTGATCTCTTACTCATCCTTGGGCGATTCTAAGAGGCAAGTGTCACAGGAGAAGTTTCTGGAAGATTCCATGATCATCCACCTCGCAAACTGTCTCCGCCACTTGTCTTTTCTCGTCCATCGCACCCCATAGAAGGGCTTTTTGAAATGCAATGCATTTCTCGTGTGTACAAGGTGAGATGCATCACACCCTGGCCATGGAGCAAGTGAAATGATCCAGTTTTGACCAGTTCTGAGCAGTTTGTCATGGAGAACTTCTGGGAGAAGCTGTAATCAGTTGACCTTGCTCCTTTAGGGGTTAGAACAACACTTTTAGGGACTTAGGAGCCCTTGGTTTATGGACATTTTATGCTTGGGGTTGCAGTGCCCAAAAATGTCTATAACACCATGGTGATGTGACCGGTGAATGAAACAACCCAACCCGACTTGGATGCGGAGTGAAAGTGTCATGTTCAAGAGCGACTTGCTACGAACAAAGTTTTTCAAGTTTTCTTCCCAATTTTTCCCCAGTCATTGCTGACCAGTACCTCTTTATTTTTGTCAAGCTTCAGGAGGATAACATATGCTTGTTCTATAATTCTCCCTTCGGGCAAACCCATCGCTATGTTTTAACGAGCCTAGCGATAGTGAAACTCGTTCTTGTCTGCTATGGACAAGTTTGTCACTATCAGGTTTTAACGAGTTTAACGACAAAGATAACTCGGTCCTTTTCAATTTTAGAGAGTCTGAAAAGGGACGTAAAGGAAACTCCAAAAATCCTTTTTCATCATCTAATCCCTTAAGTCCGAATAAGTATAAAACAATATAGAAGGGATGAATTTTCGATACTTTTAACGAGCCGAACAAAACAAGCGCTCGATCGTTTTGTGTAATAATCCTTCTGGTCCAAAAAGATTAAAATCTAAAGGAGGGATAGAACTTCTGGTCACTTTAACGAGCTGGAAAGGCCAATGTCTCGGCAATATTTTCATATTTTACGAGTTAGTTGAAAAGAGCTTAAAGGAGACTCGTCTTTGAGGAACGAGTGATAAATTTGGGTAGCAGCTGATTCCAGGTAAGCTTTGGAATTTCCCAATCATGGCAGTGTTACAAGGATGGCTAACATGATCACTCTTCGCAGATGTTCCTCAAAATGGGCAAACAATCAAATGGAGGTGAATGATCGGCCAATACAAGGCGGAGGTGATGATGAGAACACGACCAAGGCTTTAAAGGCTGAAGTACTACATTCACGATGGTTATTTACCGAAAATTGGTTGATTTTTTTATTGAGCTTAAACGTTGGGGGAAACATTTGCTCATTGCTTATGTTTATTTTTTAACGAGCATGAAGTCCGCATTAAAAATGCTCGAGGCGGGTTTATTTTTTAACGAGCTTGAACCCGCAGTAACACTGCTCGTGGCGGGTTTATTTTTTTAACGAGCTTGAACCCTGTAGTAACACTCCTCGTGATAAGTTTGCATGCCCCAGCATAATAACACAAATCGAGGTGCATTATTTTGTTACAGGGAAAAGTGTCTATGCAGAACTGCTAATCCCACTAAGGCTGGTAGCAACCTTAGAAACAAACAAAGTAAAACTACTTTCGTTTTCCTTTATGAAAGATAGATGAGAGAAGAATAAAGGAGACCAACCTCTGTCTTGCGCTTGGTTCCTTGCTCAATTCCTCTCTCTTGCTACTTGCTTTCTTGTATACCCAGCTTCATAGAGTACCTGTAGAATCAAAGCAGCATAACACTAGACGAGAACATGGATCTATTATCATAAACAATCTAGGATTAGATGTAAATTGACCATACAAATTCACAAAACATAAATTACACAAGAGTATGGAGGAAAACTTGAATAGATTTATTGATAATCAAGAAAGAGCAAAGAGAGTTACAACCAGTTGTTCTGACCCAGCATCATCCTCTCAGAAAGTAAGCCCTTCTTCACCTCATGAAAAGCTTAGATCACACAACACCATGATGTTGCCACAAGAAACTAACAACAATTCCTTACAAGATCCAAAATTCTAGCCTCTGGATCTCTAGGATGAGGGATCCATATATAGATATCTGTAAGGGAGATGAGTCAGCTTGTGATTTGATTAGTGTCTTCCCTCTAATAGTTCTTGCTTCCACTTGGAGATTGATGATCTCTTACTCATCCCTGGTTGAATTCAGAGAGGCAAGTGTCACAGGAGAAGTTTCTGGAAGATTCCATGCTTCTCCACCTCGCGGATTAACACTTCCATTTGTCGCTTCTCGCCCATCGCACCCCATAGAAGGGATTTTTGAAATGCAACACACCCACTGTGTGTATTTAGGTGAGATGCAACACACTTCGCCTATGGAGCAGGTGAAATGATCCAGTTTTGACCAGTTCTGAGTAGTTTTTCATGGAGAACTTCTGGGAGAAGCTGTAATCAGTTGACCTTGTTCTTTTAGGGGTTGGAACAACACTTTTAGGGACTTAGGAGCCCTTGGTTTATGGACATTTTATGCTGGGTTGCAGTGCCCAAAAATGTCTATAAAAATTACCCCCTAAAGCATGAGGTCGTTAATCTTTTTGATGTCGGGTGAAATGCTTTATCACGAGGATCTGACATTCTTTCAAGCTGGAAGGAGACCTGTAATAAGATACAAGACAATACATTATCTTCATAATATTTTGATGAACTAGCTGAGGTGGGCATTCCCATGCTCAGCTTTATAAATTCATTTTCATGTACATAGGACAGACAATCGTCTGAGTATAGATTGATGATTCTGGTAGAGTCATCATCCCTTAGATTGGATGATTATCTGTGAAGCAATGATGTACATTTGATGTCTTTATTTCCTGAATATATATCGCAGCCCGGATGGATGGAACTAGATCCGGGGTCTTCAATCTCATTCGATCTTCACTCAAAGTACAAGTCGATCCATGTGAGAGATGTTCTGGAGTCGAACATGGAAAGACATCACCTGATTACCAGTCAATGATGTAAGTTGTTAACAGGCGCGAGAGGAATCACCGATAATGATAATGATCCTCAAGGTACTGCAATACAATTCACGTGGTGTGAATAAGGGACTTGGCGTCGAACACCACGCAAAATCTTTCGGTCGAAGGTCATTGACGTAACCCTGTCGCCGGAAGTGAGAAACTTGCCATTGAGGCATGTAAGCTTCAAAGTACTGAAATGGGTGTTCGTAGATCAACTTCTTGGATAATCAGCTGATGTCGACAAGAAGCGATCCGTCATAGGAGGGCCTTAATGAATCCCACATCAATGACATGGAACAGAGCAAATGATTTTAATGGAGGTGAAAACAGTCTGGTGATATAAGGTTTAGGGTGGCGGTCATGAAAGAATGGAGCGTAAATGTATTGCAGAGGGTGAGACATAGGTGAATTCTCTGAGTGACTTCTCTTGAAAATATCGGCGACACTAACATGATGGATTGATAACATTAACCCCAAATGTGGATGGTGATATGTGACCATGGTGATGTGGCCGGTGAATGAAACAACCCAACCCGACTTGGATGCGGAGTGAAAGTGTCATGTTCAAGAGCGACTTGCTACCAACAAAGTTTTTCAAGTTTTCTTCCCAATTTTTCCCCAGTCATTGCTGACCAGTATCTCTTTATTTTTGTCAAGCTTCAGGAGGATAACATATTCTTGTTCTATAATTTTCCCTTCGGGCAAATCCATCGCTATGTTTTAACGAGCCTAGCAATAGTGAAACTCGTTCTTGTCTGCTATGGACAAGTTTGTCGGTATCAGGTTTTAACGAGTTTAATGAAAAATATAACTTGGTCCTTTTCAATTTTAGAGAGTCTAAAAAGGGACGTAAAGGAAACTCCAAAAATCATTTTTCGTCATCTAGTCCCTTAAGTCCAAAAAAGTATAAAACAATACAGAAGGGATGAATTTTCGATACTTTTAACGAGCCGAACAAAACAAGCGCTCGATCGTTTTGTGTAATAATACTTTCGGTCCAAAAAGATTAAAATCTAAAGGAGGGATAGCACTTCCGGTCACTTTAACGAGCTGGAAAGGCCAATGGCTCGGAAATCTTTTCATATTTTACGAGTAAGTTGAAAAGAGCTTAAAGGAGACCCATCTTTGACGAACGAGTGATAAATTTGGGTAGCAGCTGATTCCAGGTAAGCTTTGGAATTTCCCAATCATGGCAGTGTTACAAGGATGGCTAACAGGATCACTCTTCGCAGCTGTTCCTTGAAAGGGGTAAACAATCAAATGGAGGTGAATGATCGGCCAATACAGGGTGGAGCTGATGATGAGAACACGACCAAGGCTTTAAAGGCTGAAGTACTACATTTACGATGGTTATTTACCGGAAATTGGTTCATTTTTTTATTGAGCTTAGACACTGGGGGAAACATTTTCTCATTGCTTATGTTTATTTTTTAACGAGCATGAAGTCCGCATTAAAACTGCTCGAGGCGGGTTTATTTTTTAACGAGCTTGAACCCTGCAGTAACACTGCTCGTGGCAGGTTTATTTTTTTAACTACCTTGAACCCTGCAGTAACACTGCTTGTGATAAGTTTGCATGCCCCCATCATAATAACGGAAATCGAGGTGCATGCCCGCCAAATTCATTGCATTCAACTCGGTGGTTGGAATGAAGGTTTACCTTTTAGATTTGGAAAGAGGATTTGTTTCATTTTTTAATGAGGTTGACACAGTAAAAGAACTATTCTCATGACTCCTTGTTTCATTTTTTAACGAGGTTGACACGAGATAAGAACCATCCTCAAAATCCACCGTATTTACAGTATTTGATAGAAAATCAAAAACTGATGGATGATTAAGGTTGCTGGAATAATCTTCGTGGTAATCCGGAAGATGGGAACAATGGTGGTAATCTTCCCATGGTGCCTCTCCTAACATCATTGACTGAATGATTCCTTTGTCTGTAGAATGTACATGCGACCAAGGATCTGAAGAGGTACCATATTCCTTAGACCTATTTATCCAAACACTCGATGAACATTGATTTGGGTTTGCCCCCCAGGCCAAGAAAATTGACTGCTACAATATTTCTAAAATGGCGATGATCCATGCTGAAAAAATGTTTAGGAATCTTCCGAATCCATTAGATATAGAAGATTTCATATTGCAGGTTCCCACTGTGGCCACTTCTGCCAGATTACTCGGATGTGGTAGGGAAAAAGTACCCATTAAGGCAGGGTCTTTTAGGAGGCTTACTCCAATATTTTGAAGCGAATGATTGCTTCCATGGATCATTGGAATGCTTCCCATAACTTGTGAACTGTTGGGGAGAAATGTTTGTTGGTCGACGATTGTAATTCCTCCTTTGAAGGGAAATGCAATTTTCCTGAAGTAGGTCCACAAACATACATCTAGGGCCTTCCTAGTAGGATGTTGTAATCGAGGTTTTCGTCGATTACTTCAACATCAATTTCTACTATTTTGCCCCCCAGTTCAACTTGCAAGTTACTTAAAATCCCATATGGAGTGTATGATCGTCCATCAAATGCTTTTAAAATCATTGACGATCACGAAAAGGGTGGTGAGCCTAAATTTTTCCAGCAACTCATCGACATAATACATGTAGATGCCCCCTCATCAATAATTGTTCGATGAGAAGTTTTGTTGAGGGCTTTCACTTGAATAAGGAAAGCTAGTTGAGCTGGTAACTGAGGGTCATATCATTTGTGATTAAAGGATACAAGATTGGAATCCATTGGGTCAATCCCACCTATTACTAATAATATATCTTGCTTTTGGAAGAGGCAATTTTGCGTTACTTCAAGTGTCGACATAGCGGATGGCGATTGGGCCAGTTCCTCTACTATATTATAATTCTGTGCTACTTTGGCATGAGGATTAAATGTCAATTTCTGTACTACTCACTTTGGCGGCTTTATCATTGGTTCAGGAATGATGGGTGGCACAACTTCGGTCAAAGTTGTTGTCGAACTACTATGTTGTTCATTAGCCTTGTTATTTGATAGCTGTGGATTCCCGTAATCTTTATTCCTTGTCAAAGCATCATTTTGCTGTTTTGAGATAGACAACATAAGCACTTGGGATCGGGAAGAATTTTGATTAGTAACCATATTTGTTCCTGGATTCGGAAACGGATCAGTTAATACTGCTGAGGTTTTTGTATCCTTGAAGAATTTTCTAAGCTCAGCTTTATATGGACAATCTGTTGTCCAATGATACTCATCGCATATAAAGCATGGATGATTTGGTTTCCTATTTCCAAAAGGGTTTACAGAAGATTTTTCAGGAGACGACTCCTCTTATTTCTTCTTCTTCCCTTTCTTTTTCTTCTTGCCTCCTGGTTGCTTCAGTTGTATGCCCTTGTTGGTCGACACGACATTTACTTCTGAGGCGAGAAGTTCTTCATTTGCATTTTGATCAGAAATCTTACGGGCTTTTTTAGATGTAGCTTTTGTCAATTTCGTGTTTGTCGTACCTATCACGCCATCACTGGCATGAGAGTATTTGTTTGATTTAGGAGGGGGAGGAATGGAAAATTCTGGTCTAGGAGCATCAGGTATTTTATCGTAGAGTGTGCTAGACTGAGTATAGATCAAGTCTAGATATTGTGCACGAGCAATAACTTTCTCTTCAGTGACGACTCCTCCCTTTGCCACATCTTCTGTGATAGAAGGTAATAATGACTTAATAAACCATTCAGCTAGCAGCTGATCAGGAACATATGTTTTTACCATTCTGCGACGACGTCGCCACTCATGAATATGATCAGATATGTGAGTGGCTGTTGTCTGTTTGAAATTGGTAAGAAGCTCTGTTCCTGTTCCGTACCTTATTGGTAATTGAAAATGGGTTAAAAAGATTGTGGCTAGGGTGCTGAAGTTATCAAACAAAGCTCTAGGTAAGTCGATATACCATTTTGCTGCCGGACCAGTTAACGTTCGCTGAAAAAGGCGAAGCCTAATCGAATCATTGTTTAGAGTTTTAGATGAACACCATAGATGAAAGGTCATCACATGATTCGACGGGTCTTCACCTAGATTTCCATTAAATTTAGGAATATCTGACAGAAGTTTATGCAGAATCGCCAGCCACAAAGAGGCATAAGCAATTGGATCATTCGTCAGCCGGTTTAGATCTGGTAATTCAAGAGTTGCTACAAAGGGAAACTATTGATTCAGGTTAGGCGAAGCATACCCAGGATAAGATGGAATAGCCTGAGCAGTGGGTCTTTACATAGCAGCATAATGTGTTTGATGCTGTTGTTGGTCACTTTAATTGTTTAATGATAAAATAGTCGAGTGCCACATTAATTATCAATCCGGGAAAGTTTGATTATTCCAAAGGTGACTACGTACTGTATGTACTCAATCTTAATGGTATTAAAAGCTGTAGTATAAACAGTCTACTATCTTATGAAATCCATACTCTGTGTTACAACAGTTATAGTAGTTACAGCCTATTGCAGAAAATGAAGTAAGAACAAATATCTTAAAAGAAACAAGTCTGCAAAAGGAAGTGATGGTTGTCCTGCAACAAAGGATCAGGACCCTATCCTCAGAGTAAGGACTTTCAGCACCTCCCTCTGTTGGCCAGTTCACGCATACAATCTGTGAATCCTAATCACCGGTGAGGTCTTCATATACAACAGTAATCAGCTAAAAGAAAAACAGAGTTTCAGCAAAAGTAAATATCATTAGAAGCAGTAACTGTAATGTAAATAGAAATCACACACACACACCACACAATAGAAAGAAGGTGGGTGAATCTTGTGATGAAGGTGGGCCCTGTCCCTCTCACAAGATTCCCCAGAACACAGGAATTAAAATAAAATGCTCAGAACATAATTGTATTCATCTGCCAATAAATCATATTACAGAAATAGATTCAGTCTTATCACTTCACTACAAGTTCTGTATTACCAGTTGTTACCCCCCTTCTCTAATGTAGATGTCTCCTCTTTATAGAGGAGACATCTATTACAATAGATTTTCATACATTCAGTTTTAACCCTTTTGTACCAAAAATAAGGAAGCCAGTTTTCGATAACAAAATATTGTTACAGCTATGAAGACCATGACCAATATAATAATTGGTCAGACTCTTTTGCCGATGCAGATTTTTTACGCAAATCCCAACTGTTCCTCAAAATGTGCATGCTGTTCGTGGTGTTTCAGCATCGAGGTTCATGATGTTCTTGCTGTTTCAGCTTCATAGTTTGCGCTGTTTCCACTGTTTCAGCAACGATAGAATGTGATCCTGCCAGTTAGGCAGTTTCAGCAATTAGTCAACACTTTAATCATTTTCCAGAAATAATTATAAAGATAGCATGATTATGTGTTAAATAATTAAACATGTAGTAATGAGGAAAGTTATTATGTACCTTTTGGAGTGATTAAGCCAAAACACCTAGCAAAGGCTTTCACTTAAGGGTTGAAGAGGGTAATACAATGGTAAAATATACAGTAAAAAATAGACAAAATGGGAACCTAACATCCCCCCCAATTGAACATGTTGCATGTCCACATGCAACGCCTAATTTGAATCGGAATCAGAATACTGAGCTAAACAGTGTAGATTTCTTATACAGTAAGTGTAGAAAGTGCTGCCAGCCATGTCTCTGAACCCTTGGGCATTCTGAATACTTTTCCATGCTGCCAATTCTTCCTTTTTAGTCAATGAAAATTGAGCCTTGTATTGTTCTCCAGGAGGCCATAAGAGGGGGCAATGAAAACGGTACCCAATCCGCTGTTCAGCACATTGTCTCATGCATTTTACATAAGCAGGTATCCTTGAGATTGCTTCCTGCAGATTGAGGGGATTGTAGGGATGGTATTCCCTTCTTTCTTTGGGACACTCTTCCCAGAAAAACTTCATTTTCTTTTATAGCCAAAGGTCCTTTAGATTTGACATAGTGCTGGCAGTCTTCCAAGACTGTTGTTTGCAGATTCCTAATGTGATCGGTCATGCCTATCTCTTTTAGATTCCGTTGATGCTCCATGAGGAAGATGGCTGCATTCTGTGGTTCCGGGCGAATCCAGAGAAGACAGTTCTCCTCATTGTGTTGTGCAGAAATGAAAGCATTCTGCCAAGTGAATTGATTGGCCAAAAAGGAAATAAAAGCTCTTATTTGAATATCACCACAAATAGGAAGTAAATTAATCTTTCTATCTTCAGGCATAGCCTCGTTATGAAGATAGAGTTCGCACAACAAATTTTGATCATTGTTTGGTGCTTCTGAAAAAGTTTCAATGAATTGTTGTGGTGTAGAGACCTGGTGTGGTCTGCAATCCTTTATTGCTTTCAATTGAAGGAACGCCAAGCGTTCTCTAAAGAATACAAAGTAATTAAAAGAAGGCTTTCTTGAAGCGAGTAAGCGCTGGACCAAATCAAGGATGAGGGACAGTCTGGCTTTTAATTGCTTATTTTCTTTGTACTGTGCACGAGACTGTTCCATTGCTTCCCAATTCCTATAGGCATAGTTAAACCATAATGATTTCTGCTGTTGAAATGCCTTTCCTTGGGAAAGCTCATATTCTTCTTTCCATGTGTAGCTTAATTCTTGAAAAGTAGAAGTCTGTGCATGAGCATCACTAACACAGGGAGGTTCAGTTTGTATATGCACAGTTGTGAAAGATTTAGATTCTGATTCCTGCTCATCAATAACTTGGGTAGGCGAGAGTGGTTCTGCTTCCTCTTCAGGTTTTTGCTCGTCAATAACTTGGGTAGGCCGGAGTGGTTCTGATTCCTCTTCAGGTTTATGCTCCTCAATAATTTGGGTAGGCCGGAGTGGTTCTGCTTCCTCCTCTGAAATCCTTGAAGACCCTGCTGGTTCTTGTGGAACAGCAGGGTGTTCCTTTTTAAATATAACAGGACTGGCTCCAGTCAAGGGGACTGCAATTATTTTATATCCTGCCTGAGTATAGATATCCCCACATTCACTGCACATGTATTCACTGTATTGTTCTTTCTCTATACTCTTTTCAGCTTGAGATGCTACTTGAGCTAACATGTACAGGTTGAGTTCTTCTTTATAGGCTTCCCTAGCCATTGCTAATTCTTTCTGATAGGCCTCAATTTCTGATTTTAAGAACTCATTCTCTTCTTGTAGGGAGGCTAGAGTGACTGGGGTTTCTACAGTTACAGATTCCAAAGGAAAAGAAAATTGTTGTTCAGCATTATCTTCCTCATATGTGTCCCAAACAGGTGGTTCTTGTGTTTCACCTATTGGGTCTGTTTGTATATCAGTTTCATCTAAGGCATCTTCTTCTTGCTCCCCAACAGGTGGTTCTTGTGTTTCACCCATTGGGTCTGTAGCTGGTTTTTGTGTAACAGCCGCATGCAGGTCGTCTTCTTTTTTCTCCCCAACAGGTAGTTCTTGTGTTTCACCTATTGGGTCTGTGGCTAGTTCTTGTGTAACAGCCACATGCAGATCGTCTTCTTTTTTCTCCCCAAGAGGTGGTTCTTGTGTTTCACCTATTGGGTCTGTGGCTGGTTCTTGTGTAACAGCCACATGCAGGTCATCTTCTTTTTGCTCCTCAACAGGTGGTTCTTGTGTTTCACCTATTGGGTCTGTGGCTGGTTCTTGTGTAACAACCACATGTCCTATATCAGCTTGGATGTCTGGTTTGAATTTGTTGGCAGCTTGGTTCTTGTGGAACAACTGCCTCTGTTGAGAGAAATGATGTTACAAATTCGTGAACACTTTGGATTTCGGCATCTGAAGGTGAAGTGGATGAAGGTTCAGGGCTATGGGAAATACGAGGTTTTAAGATAATAGGAGGAACGGCCTCGGTTGCTGCAAACAACCTCGTTCGTTGCCGAGGTAGGAAACCAGGAGAGACAGTAGTCTTTCTCTTGCGAGGACTTTTACTCAGGGACTCATCAGGACTAGTGGCTACTTTTACTGAAGCCCTGGTTCTTCTTTTTGACGGGGATGCAGTTTTCTGTTGTTTTTTTATTTTTAGGAAAGTGATGAGGGTATCCTCGTCTGAATCATCGGTAGGGATGTGAACTATAGGAGTGGATGGTTCAGCTTCATCATGGGATGAGGAGTGCAGCGGATTCTCAGTGCTTAATTGGGGTGTTCCTGCTGCAGGTTGCTGTGTTTCAGCTTCCTGCTGGGAATTTCCTTCATTTTGCTAAGGAATTTCCTCATCTTGCTGGGGAGGGTTAATGGGGGGAGGCGGATTATGCAGAGCGAAGCCTCTATTTATCAGGAGTTGGACCAAGCGATGGTGTGTTAGACAAAGGAGTTGATGCCTAGCGTTCGCAGTGTAATGTGCCATATTTTTCAGACATCGAAGGAGATAATAAGGCATATTTACTAGACGACCATGCCGCAAATGATTCAATAAGACAAAGTCATGTTGATAGACTACCTGGTAGCGGCCCTTGCAAGTGAAGTAGTGCTTGAAGAATTCTGCAACTTTTGGCCAAGGTGGTGGTAATGACCGAAGCGCAACTCCCCTGCCTTTTGCTTCCACCTGCTCCCCGGGTTGCAGGAAATCTTGTTGCGCATTGAGGATAAGATGCTTCCTGCTGAACCAGTGAATGTCGTTGGTTGGAAGCCCCGAAACTTGTGCTATGTCTTCTTCTGTCACTGGGATCCTGACCCCTTGGACAGTAGAATACCCCTGCCTCAAGTTGCATGCAAATTCGAGAACTTGCTGCAAATCAAATTCCGGAAGTCTTCTAAAATAGTCCACCCATCATGCCTGAAGGAAGATTTGGTATGCATCTGGGTAAAATTCTAGTAATGCCGTCGAGCCCAGTTCATGTCTAATAGCATCTCCACCCATGGTTACTGTTTTAGGCAAACTACAGAGTGCAGAGCCGAGTTGCTGAAGTCGAAACAGAGCAGAACGTTGCAAAAATAGAATTATGATGTGGTCAGGCATAAGCAGGGTGGATTAGACACAACCGGGAGGAATAGGGATGGCGGCGATAGGCGTGTCCTATAATGATTGCAATATTTCGGTAATCCCCCCCAACTGCAGCTGAATGATATGGTTGGCAGTACGATGCTTTTAGCGGTCATGTCAACTATCTACTCATTATCTACAATTTAATATTCACACATAACATGTGTACCTTTACAATTACCTTTGGTTGCTGCGCCGAAAAAGTGTTACCTCGTCCTTAATAGGTTAATGATAAAAAATTATTTGTAAGGTGTGAGGGTTTTTATCCACGGGGTTTTTTTATTATTCACAAGAAGCAGTAGTGAAGGGGTATTATTAACAGGATAAATGGTTGATTCCTTTGAATCAAGAATGATATATTTCTTTTTGAAATAATAGCTCATTCTCAGGAATAAGAATGGGGGTATTTAGGAAAGATTGGCGTTTAAGCAGTAGGAAAATAGTGTATCAATAACAGGAAAATGATGTATCAGCAACGGGAAATGGTGTATCAACAACAGGAAATGGTGTATCAGCAATGGGAAATGATATATCAGTAACAGGAAATGGTGTATCAGCAATGGGAAATGATATATCAGTAACGGGAAATGGTGTATCAACAACGGGAGATGGTGTATCAGCAACGGGAAATGGTGTATCAGCAATGGGAAATTATATATCAGTAATGGGAAATGGTGTATCAGCAACGGGAGATGGTGTATCAACAACGGGAAATGGTGTATGATCTGGAATGACAATGCTTTTCCAATCTGCAGATTAGCTCCTTCTATACTGGAATTTTTCTTTTTCAGCCACCATCCAAAGCTAAGACCTGCAAAATAATTAATTGTAACATGGCAATCCTTGGCAGGGATTATTAGTTAAGAAATCTAATCTAAAAGTAAATAAACAGGAAATTAAGTGCATTGAGGGATAGCAGATTCCCCCAAAAAGGTATAGTGTATATTTGTCATGCAAGTAGCTTTGAAATCCTCTTTAGAAATAGGTCGTTGATACAAACGGAGTCGATACCCATTCACTAATAATGGTGTTCTGCTATCATCAATCGTTAGGAGTCTGACTGTTCCATTTGGAAAAACAACATCTACTTCATAAGGTCCTAGCCACCTTGTTCTTAATTTCCCCTGAAAATTTTCAAAACGGGAGTCATACAGCAAAGCCCAATTACCTTTCTGGAACTGTTTGTACTTAATAGTTTTGTCATGCCACCTGGTTCTTTTTTGTTGTATCATGGTTGTTTGATGGATGGAATCCAACCTTTTTTCATCCAATTCCTGAAGCTGCTGCAACCTAGCTGTCTGTGCATCAGTCAAATCAAGGTTAACAGTTAAAGCAGTCCTTAAGGTTTTGATCTCAAATTCCACAGGAAAAACAAATTTTTTACCATAGACTAATTCATAAGGTGAAAAACCCATAGTGTTCCTCCAAGTAGTTCTGTAAGCCCATAATGCTTCAGGCAACCTTTGAAACCGGTCCCTTCTATTCTCCTTGACTGTCTTTGTTAAAATGGCTTTTATGACTTTATTTGTACTTTCCACTTGCCCATTTGCTTGGGGGTGATAAGGTGTAGTCATCTTATGCTTAATATGATATTTCTGGAGTATATCTTTGAATCCATGAGAATTAAAAGGAGGTCCTCCATCTGGTGACTAGTTCTCTAGGCAAACCAAATCTAACAAAGATTTCTTCAAATAGAAAAGTTAATACTCATTCTTCATTAACTTTGATAAGTGCCTTAGCTTCTACCCACTTAGTCATATAATCTGTGCAAACCAGTATATAGACTCTTTGATTGGATGGAGGATTGATGGGACCTATAAAATCTAGTGCCCATCTTTCAAAAGGTTCAAGTATTACCTGGGGGTTAAGTGGAATTTCATCCCTGTGATTAGGCTGGCCCATTCTATGACAGCTATCACAGGCCCTAACATATTTCTTTGCATCCTTAAAAAGTGAGGGCCAATAGTAACCCATTCTGAGAACTTTGTGTGCTGTTCTTTTATCTGCAAAATGACCTCCACAAGGGTCATCATGGCAAGCCTTCAATATATCATAAACTTCATCTTCTCTGATGCATCTTCGAATTTCCTGATCGAGTCCTGTGTGAAAGAGACACCCACTTATCCAGCTGTACCTAGCACTCTGCTGAACGATCTTTCTTTTCTCTCTGTGTGATAGGTGTGATGGTAGTTTTCCTGAAACTAAGTAGTTGGCAATGTTTGCATACCAAGGTGAGTGAGCAGATACTGCAAATAAATATTCATCAGGAAAAGAATCATCTACTGGAATATTTTCATTAGTCTTTAACCGAGAAAGAAAATCAACAACTACATTTTTTTTTTTGAATCAGTGAT
Organism: Pinus tabuliformis; assembly: GCA_031772625.1. Lineage (NCBI taxonomy): Eukaryota > Viridiplantae > Streptophyta > Pinopsida > Pinales > Pinaceae > Pinus > Pinus tabuliformis. The sequence goes on from CM062816.1 coordinate 2,066,185,830, forward strand.
CGGAGAATCCACAGTTTGAACATCTTTATACCAACGTTTCAAATCCCAAGTGGGATCCATCATTCTTCAACCCTGATGATGGATCCCACTTGGGATTTGAAACGTTGGTATAAAGATGTTCAAACTGTGGATTCTCCGATCACTGATTCAAAAAACACAAGCCACAGATCTCTTAAATCCAAAATACATTTTCTTTACCTGGCCGGTCTACAATTGTGATATCAAATTCTTGTAATAATAATAACCATCTGGTAACTCGAGCATTTGTAACTGATTTTTTCATTAAATATTTAAAGGCCGAGTGATCAGTATGCACAAAAGTAGTGTAACCAGTAATATAATGCCGAAACTTGTTAATAGCACAAATAACTGCTAAGAATTATTTTTCGGTGACTGTATAATTAAGTTCAGCAGGGGTCATATTTTTACTAATAAAATAGATAGCATAGGGAAGATTGTTTTCTTCTTGACCCAAGACAGCTCCTATTGCAGTGTCTGAAGCATCAGAGGATATATGAAAGGGAAGTGCCTAATCAGGTCCTCTTAAAATAGGAGATGTAGACAATTGATGTTTAAGTTCATTAAATGATTTTTGACAACCATTAGTCCACTTAAATTCAACATTTTTCATAAGTAACACGAAAAAAGGAGAAGCTATTTTAGAAAAATCCTTGATAAATCTTCTATAATATCCAGCATGTCCTAAAAAACTTCTTACATCAGTCTGCGTTTTTGGGATAGGCAGAGTCTGAATTACTTGTACCTTAGCTGGATCAACTTGAATTCCTAGGAATGAAATGAAGTGTCCCAAAACAATACCTTGATTCATCATCATATGACATTTTTCAGTACTTAAGGCAAGATGTGCTTCTATACACCGTTTAAGTACTTTTTCAAGATTTTGTAAGGCATCTTCAAAAGTCACACCATAAGGAGTAAAGTCATCCATAAATATTTCTAAGGAATCATTAAGCATATCAGAAAAAATTCCTATCACCGCCCTTTGAAATGTTGCGGGGGAATTACATAGTCCAAATGGAAGAACTTTATAGGCAAAAGTTCCCCAAGGACTAGTAAAAGTGGTCTTGTCTTGATCTTGGGGTGCAATCTTGATTTGATTATAACCACTAAACCCATCCTAAAAGGAAAAGAATCTCTTACCTGCCAAATTATCTAGCACCTGATCAATAAATGGTAAGGGAAAATGATCTTTCTGAGTGGCCTTATTTAGAGCTCTATAATCCACACACACTCTCCATTTTCCATTTTTCTTAGGTACTATCACTAATGGTGAAACCCATTCACTATCAGATATAGGATATATGAATCCTGCATTCAACAGTTTTTGAAGTTCTTCTTTCACAATTTCCCTTAAATTGGGATTCATTCGTCGTTGGGGTTGGCAGACTCGGCGGGATCCTTCTTTAATATAAATTCGGTGAGTGCATAATTCAGAAGAAATTCCCTTCATATCTGTGTAATCCCATGCAAATGCTTGTTTATTTTCGTGGAGTAACTTCATTAACTGTTGTGTTTCAGCATCTGTTAAGTTAGGGTTTATATTTAATGTTTTTCCAGGCTCGATTTCAACTGCTATACTTTTGGAGGGGGTGCCAGCTGATGTCTGAGATAGGTCTTCAGTTTTAAGATTCTGCTGTGATTCAGATTCCAAGATTGAAGTCAAGTGATCATGTATTTCAGGGTTAACCGAAGAAGGTTCAGAAATAAAACTACTAATTAATTCATCTTTGGTTGAATCTTTAAAAGTTAGGGCTTGTCCGACAGTCAAAATGGGTTGAGTCTCATCATCCTCATAATCTAACCATACTGAATTATCATTATTAATCATAGGTGTGGCATGAGGGTACAGAGTAAGCTGCTTGGTTTCACATCCATTAGAAATTGTCATTGAACCTGACCTACAGCTAATAAAGGCATTTGCTGTAGCCAGCCAAGGTCTCCCTAAAATCAATGGATGACCCCCCAACTTATTTTTGGTTTGTAACACCACAAAATCAGCTGGGTAGTTCCAAGATTTGACTGAAATTATCAGGTCTTCAATGACTCCTTCAGGTTTGATTGTGGAGCGGTCAGCCAACTCTAAAATGGTTGGGGTTTCCCTAATAAAAAAATTTAACTGCAGTAACTGTGTTGTTTCAAGTGTCATGATGTTTATTGCAGCACCCAGATCTACTAGAACTTTAGAAACAAAGGTTTTACCAACTTGAACTGTGACTGTAGGGTGACCAGGGTCACCATATTTCACAGGGGGATTCTTTTCTGACATTAGAGCAGCTAGATCACCCATCACATGAACTGTGAGGGGGTCTTTAGCTTTTCTCCCAGGTTTCTTAATACAAATATCTCTAGCAGTTCTAGCATAAATCGGTCCATCTCTTAGTGCCTGTAAGAGTGGAATTTTAACATATAAATTATGCAGTTCTCCTAACAAATTAAAAGCAGGTGGCTCAAGTGTTTTGGTAAGAGCCAAACGTTCAGGGAATGGTGGCTCTGCTGCTTCAGCAGTCTTTTTAGAGGATGTTTCAACTATTTCAGCATTGTCATTAGAAGATGATCCAACTATTTCAGCATTAGATGACTTTTCTTTTCCGATTTCTTCTTTATCAGAATCAGAAGTGATGTCATTAATAATGGGTTCAAGTATTCTTCCTGAGCGTAAATGAATGTCATTGCATTACAGAGGGGAGACTAGTTGGTTTTGAACATCAATTACTTGCAGAGCTTTATTATTATTCGGGTTGGGGTTAGGTTGTACAGGCAGCTGAGGTCTTATTGTCTGATTATTAGGTGGGGCATTTGATGGTAAGGAGAGATATTGCTAATACTGATGTAATTGGTTTGGAAATGGGATCTATGGAGCTATCCAATTCGGTTCCATTGATAGGGTTGCTGTAAAGGCCAGGGGTTCCACATCATAGGATCAACAAAAGGAGGGCTTGGTTGCTGCATGGGTGGAAAATTCATTTGATTAAGGTGTGGGTACTGCATTTGGTTGAAGGGTGGGTAATTTGTTTGAAAAGGAGGATGATTATTCCAATGATTAAACGACATGTTAGAATTCGTACCTGGTCCTCGTGTTTGCCATTGTCTTCTCTGTGTGAGGAGGTACACTGATTTAGCCTCTTCTTCAGTTGGCTGTAGTGCTGCCTTTATTCCTGGCAAAGAAGGGCATTGCTGGGTCTCATGGTCCTTTTCACAGATAGTGCAAATTGGTACCTTGTCCAGGGGACATTCCCTTAGTGGGTGTTTCTCCCTGCATTTGGAACAGAAAATAGCCAGAGCAGCTTCTGCTTCTGCCTGCTTCTTTCTAACCTGCAAGGTATCAATTTGTGAAGCAAAAGAGCTTAACATTTCAGTTTTAAATTCTTCATGTAAGTTACCTATTTCGGCCCGTGTTGCTCCTCCACTTGCTGATTTATGGACCCTTGAGTATGTACTGTCTTTGCTTTTTGGTCTGCTTGCTGCTCCTCTCAAACATCTTTTACAGATATTGATAATTTCATCATAGGATTCTTAGATATGTCTCCTTTTCCAAGCATATTTAATATATCTAAACAATCATCTCGTACCCCTCTTAGCAGTATTGACTTGAGAATGTCCTTACTCATATTAGGATGATCAGATCACTGTAAGTTATATTGTAGCCTTTCCACGAAATCTTCCAGACTCTCGTCCTCCTTTTGAGTCATCTTGAATAATTCCTCCTTCCTTTCTCTTGTTCGACAATAATCTTGGTATTTAGCCAAAAATTTCTCCTTCATCTGGTCCCATGTTGTAATCACATGAGCCCCCATGCTCATGAACCATCTTAATGCGTTCCCTTTTAATGTGGCTAGAAACAATTTTAATTTCCGAGCAGAATTAACATAGTCATAGCTTCTACATAGTATATCAAATTCAAAAAGAAATTCATCAGGATCTTCTGTGGATAACCCATGGAAATTGGGTAATGCCGAAAGTGGGATATTCTTCATAGGAGTTGCTCCTCTGGGGAGATCTCCAATGGGGAATTCTAGGGTGGAGAGAGAATTTTCTCCCCTTCCCTCTATTCTGAGGCCTCCACCGAAAAGTCCTTCATTGTTATCCTCCATTGGTTGTTTTCCTGATGCGCTTGCCCAGTCTTCAGAATTTTCTGTTGGAATCTCAATGTCCTGCACTGGTTCCTCCACCTTAACTTCCTCTATTGGTTCTTCCACTGATCGTTCGTCTTCTTCCACCGGTTCCTCATTATATTCTGATAATCCTATGACCTTCTCTGGCCCCACTACTTCCTATGTCTGAAAATCTGTCTGGGAAGAGTGTTGGATTTGTGGCCTCCGAGAGCTTAACCTCTGGGATGTCTCAGCTTTTGAAATAATATCGTCAATAAAATTTTTTCTTCCTCCTCCCTTTCCTTTGCCGCCTGAATGGTTAACCTTCTTGCGTCCTCTCATGCATCCTGCATTCCTAAAGAAAAAATGTTAATACCCTTAAAATCTTTAGTCGCCTTCCCCGGCAACGGCGCCAAAATGTTGGTCACTTTAATTGTTTAATGATAAAACAGTCGAGTGCCACATTAATTATCAATCCGGAAAAGTTTGATTATTCCAAAGGTGACTACGTACTGTATGTACTCAATCTTAACGGTATTAAAAGCTGTAGTATAAACAATCTACTATCTTATGAAATCCATACTCTTTGTTACAACAATTATAGTAGTTATAGCCTATTGCAGAAAATGAAGTAAGAACAAATATCTTAAAAGAAACAAGTCTGCAAAAGGAAGTGATGGTTGTCCTGCAACAAAGGATCAGGACCCTATCCTCAGAGTAAGGACTTTCAGCACCTACCTCTGTTGGCCAGTTCACGCATACACTCTGTGAATCCTAATCACCGGTGAGGTCTTCATATACAACAGTAATCAGCTAAAAGGAAAACAGAGTTTCAGCAAAAGTAAATATCATTAGAAGCAGTAACTGTAATGTAAATAGAAATCACACACACACACCACACAACAGAAAGAAGATGGGTGAATCTTGTGATGAAGGTGGGCCCTGTCCCTCTCACAAGATTCCCCAGAACACAAGAATTAAAATAAAATGCTCAGAACAGAATTGTATTCATTTGCCAATAAATCATATTACAGAAAGAGATTCAGTCTTATCACTTCACTACAAGTTCTGTATTACCAGTTATTACCCCCGTTCTCTAATGTAGATGTCTCCTCTTTATAGAGGAGACATCTATTACAATAGATTTTCATACATTCAGTTTTAACCCTTTTGTACCAAAAATAAGGAAGCCAGTTTTCGATAACAAAATATTGTTACAACTATGAAGATCATGACCAATATAATAATCGGTCAGACTCTTTTGTCGATGCAGATTTGTTACGCAAATCCCAACTGTTCCTCAAAATGTGCATGCTGTTCATGGTGTTTCAGCGTCGAAGTTCATGTTGTTCTTGCTGTTTCAGCTTCATAGTTTGCGCTGTTTCCACTTTTTCAGCAACGACAGAATGTGATCCTGCCAGTTAGGCAGTTTCAACAATTAGTCAACACTTTAATCATTTTCCAGAAATAATTATAAAGATAGCATGATTACGTGTTAAATAATTAAACATGTAGTAATGAGGAAAGTTATTCTGTACCTTTTGGAGTGATTAAGCCAAAACACCTAGCAAAGGCTTTCACTTAAGGGTTGAAGAGGGTAATACAATGGTAAAATATACAGTCAAAAATAGACAAAATGGGAACCTAATAGCTGGTAACTTTGATAAGGTTGATGGGCATAACCATTATAATATGGTTGTTGATAACTGCTTTGGAAATGCGGTTGCCCATTACTTACAAAGACTTGTTGCTCAGGTCCTTGATATGATTGCTGGAAAGGCGGTTGTTGAGATTTAACCAGCCATGGTTGTTGGACCATTTGTTGTTGCCCAATACTGGGTGATTGACCAAGATGAGGAGTCATAGTACTTGTTTGAGCCTAAGTCGCTCCAGATAAGGAGGCACTAACCTGAGGTTGTGATTGAGTCGTTGAGACAAGAGGTTGTTGTATTGCAACCTGAGAAACTTGGGGTTGACATACAACAGGTAGCGCTTGTACTTGCGACGTAGTCACCATAGCAGGTATAGTGGGAATATTCGACACAGGGTGGATTGGTTGCATTGAATATACAACCCTTGGTTGCTGAGGCAGTATTGGTACCCAACCGCTGGATGTAATTCCAGTTTGACCTGAACTTTGTTGTAAACTCCCATATGGTTATTCTCTGGGAGGGAACAAGGAAAAGGCATACTGCCCTCCATATGGTGGCAATCCAGTACTTAAAGGGTAGATTGGCCTTTGAAGACACATTGGATCAATTTGTTGAGTTTCAACATAAGAAATACCAGATGATAATCCGGATGAAGAAATAGGAACTAACCATGTCGTTGAAACAGTCCCTGATTGGACTCCGACTTGTTGTTGATAACTTGCTGGGACATATGGTATACCGGCGAACATCGTTGGAGTAGCAGCAGGAGACTCTACTACTGCCGCGTCGGATGACACAGTCTTGGATGTTGACGGTTGTTTAGACATATCTGGTCTATCCAAAAGATTGCCTAGCGATTCTACAGGAACTTGCGATGAAGGGAGACTAACTTCCAAGACCAACGAGGGAACAATGATGTTATTTCGATTAAAATAAATTTTAGACGCTTTGACACAACTTGTTTTTTCAATTTTTAAGAGTCGAGAAAAAACAAAAGATGACTCTAGTCGCCTTCGATTTTTAATGAGCCTGAAGTGACAAGTGCTTAGATGGACCTTTCCCGTTAAGGAGTCTGAAATGGAACGCAAGGGACTACTCTGGAAATCTAGGCAGAGGGATTACCAAACCAATCGCAAAACTGTAGAATACTTTTTACGGTACGACAGTCAATCTTCCCGAATGCTGTGTTTAGTGCATTGCGATCGATAGGGCGGCAGACACAACTTCCTATAGATAAAGGATTAAGCCTATTGTGGTCTCCCAAAATATACTTGATGGTATGTGGGAGCACAAGTCCGTACTGGCACTTATCATCTCAAAGTGGAGGAATCACCCAACCAATAGTGAGAACAACAGTTACCAGGCTTTACGACGCTGGAATACGTCTCTGGCCTAGACTTCTAGATGTTGTGCGTTAGGTTCCAAAGTGTTGTTAGATTCATTACATTTATTTTATAGTTGATCTTGCTTAAGAAATTTTCCTTTCAGGTTCACCGCGTGATGTATATGTACAATTCCTAAAATTTAATCTAAGATGATAAACAGTCGTTTTATCTTCTTTGTGCAATGAAAATCCTAGCTACTAAGGAAAGAGAGACAGTATTCTTTCAAAAAAGAGAAAAGAGCACACACTATATGCACCGTCCTAAATCAAACCAATCAAACAGTCTAAATGAAAATGCACATGCATGTATTTGTTTTCAGCCTTCTTAATATGTGAATGATAAAAAGAAAGCTAATGCGCAAATCTGAATTATTTTTCAAAGCGACAATTACTAACAAGTTTCTTTTCAAAATCAAAATGAAGACAATGACAACACTTTGCGATTTGGAAATGAAAACTTGCTTTCGACACTAGAAAAACTACTAATTCAGATCAAATACAATAGTAACAGGGTAATCGACTATTAAGAACAATCAGGTCCTCTTCTATGACTGAAAACGACACTTGTGACACTTTCAAATGAAGAAACGATAGTACAATTACGTTACTTCTTTGTAAAGGAGAACTGAAAATGACTCAACAAATACATAAAAACATTTATAGTTCTTTGCACAATGGAGGCGGAATAACAGCAAGGAAAGGGGTTTCAAACAGAGGTGTACTGACTACAGGCAGCAAAACTCTTGAATAGATCTGAAAAGAATGAACACAGAAACCAAAATTTAGGAACAATTCATAGTCTGATCAGCGCACCTGTAACATTGTGAATTTGAAATGCAGCGCACCTACTACACTCGGGAAGTGCGCTGAATTTGAGATTCACAGAACAGACAGTGTGCTGGACCAGGGATGAGACTTTGATTGGGTTCTGGGTCACAGTTTGCAGTTCAGTTCAGGGATTTTGGCGAGCAAGTGGTAATCAGTAAATCAATCACAGGGGTAGATCTAAGGAGGTTACTAGAGCCACCACAAGGGCAATTAGAGATTTTGTAAATCAATTGTTTAATTCATAAACAAAACCCAGAGATTGACTGAAGCGACATTTATCTACTTTTCATTTGCATAGCAAATGCAGTTCGAAGGTTACCTGGCTCAACTTCAGGCTCCGTCTGTAAGTTTATAAAGTAAAAAAATGTAGATAAACAAACAACATAGTCGCTCCCCAGTGGAGTCGCCATTTTGTTACAGGGAAAAGTGTTTATGCAGAACTGCTAATCCCACTAAGGCGGGTAGCTACCTTAGAAACAAACAAAGTAAAACTACTTTCATTTTCCTTTATGAAAGATAGATGAGAGAAGAATAAAGGAGACCAACCTATGTCTTGCGCTTGGTTCCTTGCTCAATTCCTCTCTCTTCTGATAGTCCTTTGCTACTTGCTTTCTTGTATACCCAGCTTCACGGAGTACCTGTAGAATCAAAGCAGCATAACACTATACGAGAACATGGATCTATTATCATAAACAATCTAGGATCATATGTAAATTGACCATACAAATGCACAAAACATAAATTACACAAGAGTGTGGAGGAAAACTTGAATAGCTTTATTGATAATCAAGAAAGAGCCAAGAGAGTTACAACCAATTGTTCTGACCCAGCATCATCCTCTGAGCAAGTAAGCCCTTCTTCACCTCATGAAAAGCTTAGATCACCCAACACTATGATGTTGCCTCAAGAAACTAAAAAAAATTCCTTACAAGATGCAAAATTCCAGCCTCTGGATCTATGGGATGAGGGATCCATATATAGATATCTATAAGGGAGATGAGTCAGCTTGTGATTTGATTAGTGTCTTCCCTCTGATAGTTCTTGCTTCCACTTGGAGATTCATGATCTCTTACTCATCCCTGGTCAAATTCAGAGAGGCAAGTGTCACAGGAGAAGTTTCTGGAAGATTCCATGCTTCTCCACCTCGTGGATTGACACTGCCATTTGTCTCTTCTAGCCCATCACACCCCATAGAAGGGATTTTCGAAATGCAACGCACCCACTGTGTGTATTTAGGTGAGATGCAACGCAATTTGCCTATGGAGCAGCTGAAATGATCCAGTTTTGACCAGTTCTGAGTAGTTTTTCATGGAGAACTTCTGGGAGAAGCTGTAATCAGTTGACCTTGTTCTTTTAGGGGTTGGAACAACACTTTTAGGGACTTAGGAGCCCTTTGTTTATGGACATTTTATGCTTGGGGTTGCAGTGCCCAAAAATGTCTATAACATGGGTGAAGATGATGAAAATTGCAGTGGTGTGGGTGGGGGTGGTATGCATAGAATTCTCTGTCTTATCAAATTGATCGCACTTCTTGGCGAGACCTTTGCAAGTTCTTATTCGCCCCATCGTGGAGGTGAAATCAAGGGGCTAGTCTCTAGTTCTGTACTACATTGATTTTTGTAGATCCTCCCATTTCACATAGCCCCAAACATCAATTTATTCACATAACTTGCTTTTCACACAATAGAATTTTAATCCAAGTGTTCAAAGATTTAACGTACTTACCTCGCAGTCCCTAGAGGAAGCGACGTTCTTCCTCGCTATAACTGACTGAAGTATCTACCATGAATTTGGTGATGAATCATCCTATGATTCGATCAAGCCAGTGATTGACAATGCGCACAATCTTATCTTCTGACACTTCCAGTCTACACACCAATTTTGGAGTCCACACAAATAGGTTTGTCAATTTTACACCTTCCTTTGCTATCTGCTAGCTTCGCGATCCACTCGTACAACTCAATGGGGAAGGATGCAAAGAATATTTCGTGGATCTATGTATATAAGTAGCAATCTAACCACTCTTCCTTTGATAGTCGTAGATTCCTATTTTCCTATGCCGCGAACTTGTGGATTTTCCTGTCCCACCAATCTTCAATTCCTCTCTTTGTTAGATTCCAGTGATACGACATCAGACATTTCTATGCAGATCCTGGTTCCGACAACGAAACCATTTGTTAGCTTGTTGGGGCCTGACCTAGTTTCGGAGTTAATTAGCCAAACAAATCCCGATATTACTGGCCCTTTCGGCAACAGTTTGCGAAGTGCGGATTGAAGTCTCACCCGAAGTAGTATGGGAGGGAGGTAAAACCAAGTTTCCACAGCCTTGAGATGTTTGAGAGGTTCGACTAGTCTCACTTTGTGTCCCTGTGTGTAGGTCACTTTGCACACTTCCCTGTTCCTCACACCCTGATACACTGCCTTCGCAAAAACCTAACCAGGGAGTGTGGAGCTTCCACGCTGTTAGAGCCATGCTCTGTGCTATTACCCGCGATCTTGCTTATCTTTCTCTACCAGTTAGTTACCTTTGCATACTTGAATGTCTTATGTCATAATTAGTTATACATTACATTCAAATAAGTTTGCGCAGCATATAAATAGTATACTTGCAAATTATATCCAATCATATATTAAACAAGAAAAGATGCACAGAAGTATGGTAAACTTTCTCTTTATTGATTCTTCCAACGGCTATAGACTCGACTTGCCCTGCAGATAGAGATCAAGAAATATAATGGTCAGAGTTTGAGTTGTGGAAACTCAAGATGGAGGATTTGTTGGTGGATAAAGATCAGCGGATCATGGTAGATCCAGGTACTAAACCAACGAGAGTGTTCAATGGAGAATGGAAGAAGTTGAATGGGAAGGAAAAGAGCACAATACGATTTTGTGTCTCAGATTCAGTGTTTCTAAATGTATCAGGGGAAGCTATGATGAAGGCTTTGTGGGACAAGTTAGGGACTTTGTACCAATCTAAGTCTCTGGTGAATAAAATGTTCCTGTGGAAAAAGTTGTATAAACTGTGGATGAAAGATGGAGACTCGGTGATAGAGAATCTGAATGGATTTAATAATGTGGTAAGTTAGTTAGCATCTGTTGATATTAAAATTGCAAATGAAGATAAGTGCATCAGTTTGTTGTGTTCTCTACCAGATTCATGGGACAGTCTGGTTATTGCAATAGGTAGCAATGCAACTGCCTTGTAGTTTGAAGAAATAGTCTCATCCTTGCTGACGGAGGAGATGATACGGAAAAATATGGAGAGCTAGAATGGTGATGCCTTGTCTGTACGAGGATGGTCCCAGAATAGAAACAAAAATAAGTCATCGAGTGGGAGATCTAAATCTCCAGGAAAACTTGTAAAGGTGGTGTGCTAGAAATATGAAAAGGAAGGGCACTACAAAAGGGACTGTAAATCTAAAGATCCTAATAAAGGAAAGGGATCTGATGATGCTCCTTCTGCAGAAGCGAAAACCACCTCAGATGAAGGTGGGCATGTGCACTTGGCTTCTTCAAGTACACATGTAGATCATGAGGCATGGTTGATTGACTCAGGTGCATCCTTTCACTTCACTCCCCATAGAGAGTGGTTCTACGAGTATGAGAAATACGATGGTGGTGATGTCTTCTTAGGGGATGATTGGAAGGATAGAATCATTGGTTGTGGAAAAGTACAGTTGAAGTTGCAAGGTGGAAGGGTTAGAACACTTCATGGTGTTATGCATATTCCTGCATTGGCTAGAAATCAAATTTCTGTAAGCAAGCTGGATGATGCAGGTGTAAAAATAGTTTTCAAGAAGGATACCTGCAAAATGGTTCGGGGAGCACTAGTATTGATGCGGTGAGTTTGAATTGGAACTCTGTACAAGCTACAAGATAGCACTGTTATTGATGGGTGCAACAATTCTGTGGTTCCTGAAAGTGGAGCAGAAAATCTAGTGGTCTCTAGAGAGAAGACCATGTTGTGGCATCAAAGGCTTGGACATATTGGAGAGAAGGGCCTTTGAATACTTCATGGTAAAGGTATGGTAGAAGGTATGAGTAATAGCTCTCTGGATTTTGATTTCTGTGAAAATTGTGTATATGGGAAGAAAAATCAGGTGAGTTTCCCCTTTGGTAGTAAGAGGCCAAAACAGATATTAGAGCTTGTGCACAGTGATGTGTTTGGACCTGTGAAGGTTCCATCACTGGGTAAGTCTGTGTACTATGTATCATTTATAGATGAATTCTCAAGGAATACATGGATATATTTCCTTAAGAAGAAATCTAAAACATTTGACAGGTTTAAAGAATTTAAGGCTCTCGTGGAAAATCAGACAGAGAAGAAGATAAAGGTGTTGAGGACAAATAATGGTGGAGAGTTTTGCAACAAGGAATTTGAAGAATTCTGTAAGAAGTGTGGTATAGCACGATAGAAGACTACTCCATATACACCTCAACAAAATGGAGTTACAGAAAGAATGAATACGACGTTGATGGAAAGGGCAAGAAGCATGCTCAATGGTGTCGGTTTAGGACAGGAATTATGGGTAGAGGCAGTGGATACTGCATGTTACCTGGTCAACAGGTCACCTTCATCAACATTGGAGGATAAGACTCCACAAGAGGTATGGACTGGTAAGAAACCCTCTCTTTCTGAGGGTATTTGGATGTGATGCATATGTACATGTTCCAAAGGAGAAACGAACCAAGTTGGATAGTAAATCTAAAAAGTGCATCTTTATTGGGTATAAGGATGGTTTAAAGGGTTATAAGCTTTGGAAGCCAGTCGCATGGAAGGTTGTGTACAACCGAGATGTGGTGTTCAGAGAGGTAAAAGATGTTATTAAACATGAATTCCAACCAAAGGAACCTGAGAAGATAGAATTTGAGATTAAGGAGGAAGAATCAGACTCTACAGCAGAGGAGGAATCAGAAGATGAAGAGCCACAAACTCTGGGTGTGAGAAGATCAGTTCGAGAAAGAAGGCAACCAGAAAGGTATAGTCCATCTGCTTTCTATTCAAATTTTGATTTATCTATTACTGACGATGATCCCAGAACTGTGAAGGAAGCAGTAGATTCAGAGGATGGAAAACTCTGGAAAGAGGCCATGGTTGATGAAATGGCATCTTTGCACAAAAATGAGGCTTGGGATCTGGTGGAGTTGTTGGTGGGAAGGAAACCCATTGGCAGCAAATGGGTGTTCAAGAAGAAGACAAATGCAAAAGGAAAGGTGGAGAAATACAAAGCTCAGTTGGTAGAAAAAGGTTATTCCCAAGTGCCGGGAATTGATTTTGGTGATATTTTTTCGCCTGTTGCCAAGGTAACTTCTATTAGATTACTTTTATCTGTTGTTGCTACTTTTGATTTTGAGATAGAATAGATGGATGTGAAGACAAAATTTATTCATGGGGATCTGGAAGAGAAAATATACATGAAGCAACCTGAAGACTTTGCTGTGAAGGGTAAGAAAGAACTAGTATGCAAGTTAAAGAAGTCTCTGTATGGGTTAAAATAGTCATCAAGGATGTGGTATCAGAAATTTGATACATTTATACGGGGACTTGACTTCACCAGAAGCAAAGTAGATCATTGTGTGTATTTTAAATTAATTGGTGGCCGTGTTATTTATCTGGTCTTGTATGTGGATGATATGTTGCTGGTTGGAAATGACAAAGAAATTATCCAGGATTTGAAGACCCAATTTTCCTCCAAATTCGACATGAAAGATCTTGGTGCTACAAACTATATTTTGGGCATGGAAATTAAAAGAGATCAGGTAAAGAGGAAGCTTTGGTTAAACCAAAGGAAGTATGTCGAGACAATACTGCAAAGGTTTAATATGAAATATAGTAAAGCGGTGAAGGTTCCAATTCCTGTAAGTGTGAGGTTATCTATTGAACAATGTCCCAAGACACAAGAAAAGGAAGAGGACATGTCCCGTGTTCCATATGAAAGTGCAGTCAGTAGCCTGATGTATGCAATGGTCTGTACTAGACCAGACATTACACGTGCAGTGGGAGTATTGAGCAGGTTTATGTCAAAAACAGGAAAGGAGCATTGGATAGCAGTGAAGCAGGTTTTCAGGCATTTGCGTGGCACTAGTGATTATGGTTTGTGCTACCAAGGAAGACCAGGATTGGATAGAGTGTTGGATATTCATGGCTTTGTTGATGCAGATTGGGTTGGAGACCTGGATCAGAGAAGATCTACAAGTGGGTATGTGTTTAACCTATTTGGAGGTGCAGTCAGTTGGATGAGTAAGACACAATCTGTAGTGGCACTATCAACTACAAAGGCAGAATACATGACAACCACTCATGCAAGCAAGGAAGCAGTTTGGTTGTAGAGATTGTGTTCAAGTATGGGGTTAGTACACGAAGCTATAAGGATAGACTGTGACAGCCAAAGTGCAATTTTCTTGGCAAAGAACCCCACATATCATTCAAAGACAAAGCACATTGATGTTCAGTATCACTTTGTGAGGGATATGATAGAAGACAAAAAGGTGTTGCTGGTAAAGGCGAACACTTTAATGAATACTGCAGATGCATTGACAAAATCTATGAGCTCTAAGAAGTTCTCTTGGTGTAGAGAAACAATGGGCATTTCAGGGCTAGAAAAATCACTAAGCTCTGATGTGGCCCCCTGTGGAAAGAAAACAACAAGTGGGAGAATGTTGGGTTGTGTTATGTTCTTTCCATAACTAGCCCACGTAGCTAATGGGGGGTTAGAGGGGGAGAGGTCATAGGGGGTTTGAGGGGTACCCATAACCCCACTTTATGGGGTCCGGGGAAGTGCCTCGGAAAATTTTGGTTTTGGACCCTGTGTTAGGTTGGGCGGACCCACCTATGGTTTTGTGCATGATTTTTGCACATGTCTTTTGGACGCGATGGTTTTCGGTCCATGGTATTGGACGCGATGGTTTTTCAGTCCATGGTATTGGATGTTTCGGCATGTATAAATATGTATTGTAACATTGAAAGGAATATAACGAAAAATCAAGCTAGTAGTCCCGGTTTTGGGATCTAGGGGAAAATATCTGTGTATATGTGTTTTATGTGTTATGCTCTCACATTGTTTATTTTCTATGTTTTAGAATTCGTACGCAAGTAATTTCATACGGGGTTAAAACCTACATGCACACTCAGCTGCAGACTACTAGGCCTCTGTACACTTAGCTGCAGAGCCTTTCCCTACACTATGACCCAAAGACACACTTTACACTACTTCTCAATCACTTAGGATTATCATTCTCTTCTATTCTATCTTCTCTATTAGTTATCTTATACACTTAGAGCCTCACTCTATTTATACAATCCCGTGGTCCGCGAACCGTGGGTAGGTCTATCCAGCTAACATTACATTACAAAAACTAGGGCAAGCAACCCTGTAACTCTATTATAATTTGGCATCCCGCGCCCACAATTCGCAGAGCTTTTACAAAAATATTTGGTCAAAACTTAGGCTCTAAGCCCCAAAACCTACCTCGGGGGATTCCATGCCCAACATCATATCGTGGGAAAAAGAAATGTGCGGAAATGATGGAGTGGGTTTCTAAGGCAATAAGTAGTTTCTGGCGCGCCCTTCAGGCTGTAAGCTGTATTCTGAAATTTCACGCAATTAGCCTAACTGCATGACACGTAGCATGAGAAAACCACTTTTATCGTGTGCTCTCGAGCGGATAACGATTGTGCACTAATCTACATGAGATTGCGCGATAGCCGTTGGATCAGGTGGGGCTGATCAACAATGGAGATCGACCAAGCTAGTTGGAAATCAAGTGAATCGACAACTATTGGATTAGGCAGGGCTAATCAACGGTGGAGATTGGGTGAAGAGACAACCATTAGATCTGGCGAGGAAAATCGATGGTGGGGACTTAAAGCACATAAAGTAAGTGGCAGTTGGGAAAACTAATGGATCGGACGATGAATGTGAAGGTTTGTTATGGATTGAACAACGAGGAAGCGGTGAATGAAGAATGTGTTGAAGGAGGCTTTTAAATGAAAACAACAGAGAAAACCAGTGTGGGTGAACAAATAAATGCATCAAACAACGAACTCCCTAGCTCATGTGAGAACCCGAAACTTATGTTTTTGGGGCTACTGAAGGGTCCCTTCCTCAAGTCATGGTCCCAGAGGGAGGAGATGAGGGCGAGACACCTGCGCACAGACTGATAGTGATCTTTTTACTCTAACTAACCTGTGAACTGAAAGAAGGCACAAATGGAATTAAACTGAAGCAAATGAAGCTACTGAAGCAACTAAACAAAAAACCATGAATAATCTATGCTATATTGTTGTAATGAAAGTGCAACTACTTAAGCAAATAAACAGTGAAAACCATAAAAGTACTTAAGAAAATTAACAAAACAGAACTCTATGCTAGAATATATGTACAATAAAGAGGAGCTTTGGCTGCTTGGGTCGGGCCCTAACCCAAGGGCTTCAACCCTCAGAGTTAACTCAGAGCTGGCTTAAATAGAACTCATTCTTATTATAAACACCCTGGATTACAGAACAAAATGTCACAAGTCTCTTGCAATTCAGAAATAAATCAGAGTTTTTACAAATTAAAGCTGAATCCTAATGAGTTCCTAAACCTCTCTATTTATATATGTGAAGTCTCTAATGGATTTCTTCCCATTAGGGAGGCTTGGCCTCTAATTCAAGAAAAACTAGTTTCTGTCCTTTTCACTTGCTCGACTGCCTTCTAGTCTTCAAAGTGATGGTTGTTTCCACTCCAAGATGGTGAAGGAATATTCCAATAGAGGGGTAGTAAATGAGGAGGATTTACCTCCTATAATTACTCTCTCTTGTCCCATTCTAGTTTTACCAAGGTCTTTGCCATAGTTCCTTGCTTTTATCCTTTGTACCTGCATTTTCCTTGATTTAATCCTTTATTCCTACATTTCATGCACATTAGACCACAAAGAAACATATCCAACTCTAACTCATTTCATAAACAAAATATAATCAAAAGTATGCAATAAGTTGTGAGAATAGTTGGTTTGACTAATTTAGGAGGTGAACTAAGGCCAATTAAGGCCCATATAATTACTCAATGATGAGGCTCATCAGTGTTCACAAGTTAAATGGAGGAAGGAGTTAGGTGGAGTGATAAAGAGGTGAGGTGGAGGAATAAGGTGTGGAGAGATAAGTTGGAGGGTGATGTGAGGCTAACATAGGGAGATGGAGTAGGGAGATGGAGCAAGTGTTATAAGGAGTACAGACCAAATTTTATAATAACAAAAAATAGCCAATCGTATAAAACTCTATCGACAAACGGATTTTTGTAATATCGCAAAAACTAGTGCGCACAACCAAAATATCGATACGTTGATATACGATATTGGAATATCGACGATTTTTAAAAATCAAAGATTTTAGATCGGTGATTTTATTTTGGGGATCTTATTTTGGGATTTTGGAAGGGAGGAGGTGATGTGAAGTGGGACCCACATAGAATTAAAAAGTCTACAAAATGAACTATAGCCATTTTACAATTTTGAGATTTCGAGTTTGGCAATTTGTTGCAAGAAATTGGAATAAATTACCTAAGATCCTAAAAACGCATTTTTAACCATTCTACAATTTGGTTGGGTCATTTTGTAGGGTCATTAATGAAAAATGAAAAAAATTAATAAAAATTAACTAAGGGTTAATATTTACATTGAATGAATATTTTAATTACAAAAGTTAAAATATTATACATTTTGCACATTTTTAACTTAGGCAACAAAATAATCAAACTTCAAAGGAGCATCATTTACAAACTGTATAACCAAATGAGGCAAAACAAGTATTGATGGAAAGCTTGCTAAAATATGAATTCAATGAAACAATCCAAATATAAATCTAATGAAAATAAAAAATGGAAAAATTAGAGGGAAATTAAGTAAATGAGAATTATAAAAGGTGTTTTGTCAAAAAGTAATGTAAAAGATCCCCATTATTTGGAGTAAATGAATGAAAAATGGAGGGTCCTAGGTTTTATCTACCACAATGACGACACACTAGGAAGAGCCAGTTCTCTTTGTTTAAAGATATTGAGCTTTAATTTACCCAAAGGTTTAAAATAACGGAGTTCATGAAATCGTCTAACAATAAAACAATTCCAAAGGTCCCACATAAAAAGATTAAGCAATATGAATTTGTAAAGCTAAGTACTCAAATAAGATTTGAGTAAAAGTCACGAATCCAAATTTTGGGAAAATTTATTTTAAAATTACCTCGTATGAGAAATAGAAGAAGGTAAAGATAGGAATTTTTGATAAAGAATATATCCATGTTATGAATTGTCTTTGACATCACTTCACTGCCAACGAGCTTGAACAATACCCCGATGAAGTTGTCTTTTATGACATACAAGCTTAGCCCCACTTTCAGTGAGCATCCATAGTCCCGACGTGCTTACTTATATTTCCCATGCTTCTTCTTTTAATCACCTTTTTTATAAGTGCATTTTGCAAGATGTTAGTTTATGATGTATTTGACTTTAAGAGGTGGGATGGTAATAGAGATGTATGTTCATGGATATAATATTTTCATAATGTTGACTCCAAATTATTTCCCTGTGACTATCAATCAGAGGATTTTATAAAGTGGAGGGGTGGAAGGGATCCATTGTGTTAAACTCAAATCATTTCTTTCATTGAAAAGGTAAACTATATTACTCAGTAAGGATGTGTGTTTCTCCATGAAAAATATTTAAAGCAAGATGGTTTCATGGTTCCATAAATATATGTCTTTAATGATAAATGAAATTCATGGACATATATATAGTTAAAATATTTCTCATGTATGCCAACCACTGTTGGGTGAGAAAAAGGCATTTTACATAAATCATGGCAGAGTCACCAAAATCGAACGAAAAAAGAAATTAGTGAACAAAAATAACAAAAAATGAAGAAATCAAAAGGTGAAAGAAAAAAAATTAAAAGACAAATTTAAAAGATAAACCCCATGAAGATTGCTCATACAAATTCATCAACAAAATAAGCAAAGGAAGATAGTCATGTGAACATTGATTCTTATGTTGAGAAATTTTTTTTTTCTTTTTTTATCTTGCAAAGTTATAAGAAATGAAGTTCTCAAAATGTAGAGGGTGAATAGCAGTGACGATAGATAATATGCTAAATGAGAATTCTTTGTCTATTGCAAATTTTCTTGTTTCAAAGAAAGACCTGCATAAAAGCATCTTAACCATTTTTTGACAAAAGTAATGCTCAAGAAAGAGGCTAAAGGTTCAGAAACTCCCTAGTTTAACTAATTCGATGAGGATCGTTATTACTTCTCCCAAGAACTTTGAAGAAAACCAAACAAAGGAGAATGAACTCCAAATCTTATCTGGTATAGGCATGAAAAAGAATCATGAAGACTTGCAAAACAAAGTTTTATATCAACAAAAACTAAAGACAATATTGAAACTAAAAGTAAAGAAATGAAAATGAATGAAAGTGGGCATATGAAACTTACTGTTACCGGGAAATCTAGTGTCTATTCAGAGCTGCTATTCCCACTAAGACAGGTAGCTATCTTAGAAACAAACAGATTAAAGTCACTTGTTTTTCCTTTACGAGAGAGAAATGGGAAAGAAGCAGAGAGTACCAACCTCAGTCTTCCACTTGGCTCCTTTCTTGTTTCCTTTCCCCTTTGATAGAATCTCGCCACTGCTTCCTTACTTGTCCAGCTTCAAAGAGCACCTTTCGATTCACAACAGCATAATACCATCAAAGCATAGAGATCTTTCACTGTAAACAATATAGGATCAGATATATATTGACCATACAAATGCATATAACAAACACAGTTTCAGAGATACACAAGAATATGGAGGAAAACCCAAATAGCTTTATTAGTAAAAGTCATAGAAGAGAGGATTACAACCACTTGGTCTGACCCAACGTCATCCTCCCAGCTTGAAAGCCCTCTTCACCTCACACAAAGCAAGATCTCCCATCAATGTCTTCAAAGAGAAACCAACAGCACCTCTTTGCAAATTACCCAATTCCAACCTCTGGATCTCTTGGATGAGTGATCCATTTATAGATATTTGCAGGGGGTGAGTCAGCTTCTGGGATTTTGATTAGTGTCATCTCTCTGACAGTTCTTAGTTCCACATGGAGATTTTAGATCTCTTACTTATCCCTGGGCAAACTCAGAGAGGCAAGTGTCAAATGAGCAGTTTCTAGAAGATTCTTTGGGTTTCCACCTAGCAAGTTTCTTGTGCCATTTGTCTGCTCTCGCTCATCACACCCTATAGAAGGGCTTTCTAGTATGAGGGATCCATTTATAGATATTTGCAGGGGGGTGAGTCAGCTTCTGGGATTTTGATTAGTGTCATCTCTCTGATAGTTCTTAGTTCCACATGGAGATTTTAGATCTCTTACTCATCCCTGGGTGAACTCAGAGAGGCAAGTGTCAAATGAGCAATTTCTAGAAGATTCTCTAGGTTTCCACCTAGCAAACTGCTTGTGCCATTTGTCTTCTCTTTCTCATCGCACCCTATAGAAGGGCTTTCCAGTATGCATCGCACCTTTTGCATGTGGCAGGTGAGATGCATCACACCTTTAGCACTGAGCAGTCTGTATGGTCCTGCTTTGACCAGTTCTGAGTAGTTTTTCATGGAAAACTTCTAGGAGATGATGTAATCAATTGACCTTGCTCCTTTAGGGTATGAAACAACACTTTTAGGGACTTAGAAGCCCTTGGTTTATGGACATATGTGATTGGGGTTGCAGTGCCCCAATATGTCTATAACACTTACTATTGGAGAATTTCATTTATTGTTACCTAAGAGATGCCATTTTCTCCAATATAAGTTAACTTCCTCATTTAATTAAAATTAAAAGCATGAAGAAGTTGAATTGACTAAAATTTAATTAACCCAAAATCACTATATATTAAATCTAACTAAGGCAATCAGTAAACTTAGAAGGAAACAATGTTTCATATTCAAAGAATAAAAAATAAGCCAAAAAAACATAAATGAGAATGAAAGCATGCTTCTTTATGAATTGCAGTGAGGATTGTTCTCATAATATTACAAGTTTCATAAATAGTCCATGATTTTCATAAATTGTCCATAATCAGGACCAAATCCAAAACAATGTAATGCAGAGTGTATTTGAAGAGGTCTTGAACTTTGAATGCTAAATATAGAGTGATATATCAAAACTCAAATATGAGAGAAATAAAAGATGATTGAGATGAAAAAATGTGCATCGAATAATGATTCAAAGAGAAAATTGTAAATGAACCACAGGTGATGAAATTTTTCATTAACCAAGTAGATTGTCGAGAAGATTAAAATATTATCGATGTGCATACATCATGAAGAATGTATATCCCTATAGTCAGAAGGTTATCCTGATGAATGAATTCTTGGATTTGTTGAAATTATGATTAAAATGCATCCAAGCTCTCAAATAGGCTTTGAGTTCCTTTAGAAAAACAAATATGGCTAAAGGGAAAATAATGTGAATGAGTGTGATGTCATGATTCTACTCAATTTGGCAATTTTAAGGTTCAGGACAAGCATAGATAAAATCACGGATAAGAGCATTTTCTACGAGTTTTTTTGCAAAAATTTCCTCAGTTTATAGCAAATTCGAGCAATAATGAGTGTAAGAATTTCATTCCAGCTGCATCAATGAGAAATAGAACATAATTTTTTACTCATATTGCTAAATGAAAAATATGAATTCCTGAGTTTCTGCACACATGAGCGTCATCAGAGAAAAATGCCAGAGAAATCTTATGGCTGTATTTTTAAAACATGTGATATACTTACCTTCTGATTGGCCTTTAAATGTAACAGCTAAAAATTATAAGCGGGAAGTAATATCGGAGGTTCTTTATCAGAGTTTTAATATCGGGTGTGCGAGTGGGTAACAGTAGATTGGAGGTCATGGTATAAAATTTATGATATGAGTAGCGAGAATTTTATCAGGGATCAGAGTATCGAAGATGTATAGACATCGTAGTATTGATGAAGTCATTTATCGGAGAATGAGTGGATCGGGATATCGGAGATCAACAGATTAGGATATCGGATATTGACGAAATGAGGTTCATATTAAAAAAATCTGATATTACGAGATTTCGATAATTCTATGTGGTATTCTTGTGGGGTAAATACTTTTAAGTATTGTATTCAAAATACACACTTAGCTCATTTTTTCTTTTTAATGAGAAACTTGTTTAATAATTCTATTAACTATTGGAGATATTTGATTGGGGAATGATTTTATTAGAACTTTATTATGAGGAGAGTTACGATATTGCAATGATCTAATATAAATTTTCCGATAATATATTAAAGGTATATCATGGTTTTAATGATTATAAAAAATTAAAGAATCCTCAAATTCTGACAAAACAACATATATGTCCCTAAACATGTTGCAGATTTAGAGTTGTTGGCTTCTTGCTTATCTCAAGTCTCTAAAATCAAGCCAATCAATACTTGCAAAAGAAACAAAATAGAAATAAGCAATAAATGAAAAAGAGAAAATCAATTGATGAAGATGACTCTGTTAATACATACATGGGAGAATATTGACTATACGTTTACCTCATGAATCTTCAAGTTCTTCCATGTATTTCTCAAAATTTTCATATGTCTAACATTATCTACTTATTCAACCTAAAATGCCAAGTAATGAATTTTCAAATTGCATCCACCTCAAATTTTCATTGGAGGATAAAAGTGGTGAAAATGAGCCTTGATTTGACTAACTAAGAACTTTAATATGTTCTAAGCCACTTTGCTAGAAAATGAAAGGGGATGCTAAGAAAAGCTCAGATTCATTACTTGCTTATTAAAAATATGAAATAATGAAATAAATGGAAACCAAACGGGAATCTAATCTAAATTAATCTATTCCTATTTCTAGCTAAATGGAAGGAAATATGACTAGGTATAGTCTTACGTCCAATGTAAACATTCTCTCATTTTAATTCCTAGATGTATGTACAGGTCAATCAACAGAAGTAAAACTGAGACTAAATTATAAAAAGAAAAATTCAGCCTACTCTATACAATTGATAAATTAAACAAAATAAATTTATTTAAAAAATTATTACCTTGAAATTATTCCAACCAAATGTTTACATGATCATAAAAAATAGCATGAATTTTAGTGAATGATTGGAAAAAGTTCAAAGGAAGAGGAAATATCGTGCCAAGCTTGAATGATACATTTTTAATCATTGAAGCCTATTTAATACTGGAAAAGTCATAAATATTCCTGAGCATTGGAACTTCCAGATATTTTTCAAATGGATGAATAAAGAATGGATGAACATTTAAAATATTTCTAGAAGTGTCCCATTGCTGGTCAGAATGAAATGGTACACTCTCAGGTGCCAGAATTTGTGATGAACTTATTTGAAAATCAAAATAAATTGGTTAAACATGAAAAAATAAAATTTTAAAATAAAAAGTAAATCGTGTTCATGCTTGAAATTATGTAATTGATTTTCATACAAACTTATTAATGCACTTGAGGAGTATCTATAGTTTGAATGCTCAAATTTCCAACACAATTTGTTCAAAAGTTCAAAAATTCAAAAATAAAATTTGAAAGAAAAAAAAATTTGAATCGAGGGGATTGAAAACAAAGAAAATTCAAGTTTATATTAATGTAACAAATAATGATACCCGGATGCGGGTGCTTTCAAGGCATAATTAATGAGGGCTCATGTCAAGCCGACATCTAGACTTGCAGCTGGCAATCCTGCACAGCCTCCTAAATCCTCCCGCAGATGAAATGAATTATAAACAGTACCAGCAGATCTTCAAGCATTCGGGAATGAATGCGCTCCCTGTTCGAGACTCTTCGCATGTTGTTATATTCATGGCTTCGTCGGTTGTTTCAGCAGTCATTCTCAACGGCTCTCTCTTCATCAGCCTGCCTTTATTCCTGCATCCTCGTTTCTCTATGGTAGTTTGGTTGCTCATCCAGTGTAAGACCATTACTTGGCTTTCCCACCTTCGAATCTGCTCTGTCTGGCCCTATTCCTCATCTCCTTCAGGTCACTTCGTTCCTTTAACGATGGTGCATCGTCGTGGTTGCTCTCGCCATGGAGGTAGCGGTGGAAACCGTGGGCGTTCTCAGCCTGCTCCCCAGAACATTATCCCTTTGGCTTCGGCTGCCCCGTCCTCTGATCATGGTAAGTCCTTCCCGTATAATTCGTTCCAAACTACCCGCTTTAAATTCCACAACCGTCTTAATAGACCAATTCTCTCGGCCAGCATCACTGTCATTCTGACTGAGGAAGAAGATAGGCCTAGTGTCTCTGTGCAACCTCAACTTTGCAGTCTCATGATGATAGCGTGCTTCAGGGAGAAGATGTAGGCATTGTGTTTGATCATGATGATTTGTAGGCTAAGGGGAACGTCCCAAATGTCCTCAAGCCTTCAGAAGATAATACTTAGGACATTTCGGCTTCAGCTGATCCGGCGAACCCCTCAGATGGCAATCAGCGCTTGGCAGCTCCTCCAGGTGGTAGTGATACGGGTGCTGGGGACAATGTTGATGATTCTTGTTTGGGTATTCCTTTCCGGGTGGATAAGGATGCTCGGGACCCTCTGATAGATGCATGATGTCTCTAGGACCTCGTATGATGGCGCAGTTTCCCTTCTGGTTCTTTTATCCTATGTGCTATGTTATTCTGGCTTTTGTCAATGTTTTCTGTAGCAGGTCTTGGCGCGACATGTCTATCAGATCTTATGTTCATATGCTTTTATCAGGTCTTGGCTCGACAAGTTTATCAGGCCTTTGTTTTTTCATTTTTGTATATGGTTATCCGGGCAGCATAGAATTTATCAGGGCTACAGCTCTCATCTGTCCTGTTCTGTTGTTTACTATTTTGGCCATTATTTTTGTGAGCATGGACTCCGGGTCTAGTTTATCTGGTTATCTCATCCTGAGGATCGACTTATCTGGTTATCTGGGTATCTAGCTATTTGGTCTTATGTACTCTGGGTCAGTGCTGTTGGACAGCTTCGGCTTCCTATGAGGTCTTAACCTCCATGTAAATATATTTTCTCTTTATTAATAGAATTAGCCTTTATTTAGAAAAAAAATGTAACAAATAATGATAAAATAGGGTTGGGATTCATTTGCAAAGATTTATTCCTTACAAGCATTAATAGAAAGTATAAAATTAAACTCATTGTTTACTTTCTTTTATGGGAATGGAAAGATTTCAAGCTCATGATCGAAAAAGGGAATTTCATCATCGTGGGAATTAAAAATTAGGATAGTTTCCTGAATACCAAAATTAATATGATGATTGAATGTTTGAAAATTAGAATGGACCAGAATAAATCCTTGATTACAATTCTCTTTATATTCAAAAATAGATTCACATAAGAATCAGACAAAATCATTTTCGAATAGGAAAGAGGTTGAGTGCTTTCATTTTCCAAGTCATCATCATAAGTAACTTCATAAGTGTTATTTTCCTCTGAACTAAATAAATCATAACTAGGCAAGTGATTGGCTACCAAATTTAAGAGAATATTCAGCTTTATTAATTGAATTATCGATTGAATTTTCTCTATCAATTTTTAATAATTCATTATTAGCATCAGTTCCTCTATTTAAAATTAATTTTAATTTAAAGGTACTATTCATTGATCATGAATTAAATTAATATTGTTAAAAATATCAGGGTAGAGAGAAAAATAGGAAGTTGAAGATATATACTTGAAGATTTCTCTATGTATAGATGATTTTTGATTTTCCAAAATAGACAATTCAGATTCTTCATGTATTTGATCGATTTGCAAATTGTTGTTGAGATGCTCCATCATTTGTAATTTATTATTATCAGATTGTGAATTAATTTCGGCAATAGAGTGTGTGTTGCCAACATTCTCTAGTTGATTTAATTGCTGTTGATTGTTTCTAATAGATTGTGCATTTTGTGGAGATTCTACTTGATTAGAATTATGTAAATTTGGAGCATTTATGGCATTATCATTTGTAATTTCAATTTGAAAAGAATTAAAATTGTCATTATGAGAAAGAGCATTGAGGAGGAAAAGACACTAAATGCCTGAACCATCCAATTAATTGGAATTGAGTAGGAAAATCTTTGGACCGAAATTGCATTAAAATTAATTTAAATCTAACATAAAATATATCCAAAGTCTCACCTTCCATCCTACGCAATTCTTCTAACTGATCACACACATTTTCGTAATCATATTCCTGAAATGCATGAAGGAAAATCTTCGAAAATTTGTCCCAACTATGTGTATAGGCAATTGGAAGAGATAAGCACCAGTCTTTGGCTTTTCCTGTCAAAGTATGAGTGAATATCCTGCAAATAATGTTTTCATCAATATTGAAATTATTGCAACTTAAGATAAATTGAAGGAGATGACTAAAAGAAGATGTTTTATCATTGTATTTTACCTGAGACAGAATCTTGATTGCCTTTATTGGAGTGGTTTTTGGATGAGGTCAAATAAAGCAACTCCAAGGAAGTATTTTACATGGGGCCATAGTAAATAGAATAAAAATATTCAAAGAAAAAAATTCAAGCACTCCTTCTAGCGCCAAAAATGTTGAAGGCTCATAATTCTCTGCCTACAGCGATATAAGGGAGACCACCTGGTTCAGACCTTAGAACAACTCCTTTTTCATTGAATAGGTTGTTTTGACTTGTTAAACTAGGTCTAGTCACCTTATTTCCATATCCAATGGCTTAAAATATGACTTTCATATACCATTAGAGAAGAGGCATTAGATTAGCCCTCTTGTTGATCAGGCAAGAAAGTGATCCTTAAGCTAATCTGGGGCTCAGCTAAGCCATAACTAAATTTTTCATCTTTGGGAAGAGGACTTCTAGAAATATATAATTAAATATTTATGATAAATATCCTAAAATACAAGAAAAAGTAAAAGGTATCCTAATCCTATCTCAATTAGGAAGACATAGATCTAACCCAACCGAGTGTTGAGAAATGGCAATGGGAAATTTCAGTTTAATTTGTCCTTGACTTAAACTGAGAATTAAAATCAAATTATGTTCTCATAGAAACTTGAAAATAGTGAATTAAGTTTAATTAAATTAATTAGCTTAGGAATTTCAAGTTGGTAGTCTTTTTGTAGTAATTTATATGTTCTCCCTAAGTTAAGGGGTAAAAAATGAGTTTAAATTGAGTTGGAAATTAGATTACTCAGTTTACTAAGTTAGGTTCAGTTAATTAGTTCCAAACAATTTCTGGAACTAATAGAGAGTTAGCATCAGTTGGTGCACTAGTGCATCCACAAGTGTCACTCTAGTTAATTAAAGATTACCTCATTAAAAAATCATGCAAGTCGATTATGGTAAAGACCCAGTTGAGACTAGAGTGTAGGGACAATGAACTATCAATGGTATTATTTACTGGAGTGTAAATGTCATGCACGCATCATAGATTTATCCTGTGTTTGGATTGTACAGTTTTTGAAGCATGAATTCCCTTTAGATACGGGCTATTCATCCTAGGAATTACGAAAGATATTATGGGCTTGGAGAGCTACAGAATTGGCTAAGTGTTAGCCAAGAAATAGCTTGTGAGCTGAAAGAGTTTATCATACTTGTGCGGAATTGTTCTAGTGAGAACAAGCTTTGTATCTTCACTCATATTTCTGATATATGCAATACAGATAGCGGGGTTTTGAGTAGTGGATTTCCCCAGATACATCTTGTGTTATGTGCCATTGATTTATCTTCTTCTTACTCATATTACTTTCTTCAATCTATTGACTTCTGTTGGTTAAAAATAGAAGTAGATTCTTGTCATGTGCTTTAGTAAATTGCATAATGTTATGAATCTATAGGAAATTCTACATGGTATCAAAGCTGAAGATGATATAATATAGGAGATTTCGAAGTTTTGAGTTTTGGGTTGCAGGCGAAATTCGAATTTGCAATACATACTTCAGGATCGATAGCTGGAATTCTACGATTTGCGGCTCGATTATGCCTTGGAAGGAAGCTCAAATTTTATATCCTATAGAGACAGAATGGAGGTTGTGCTAGAGGGTAATGGCTTGAAGGAATTCGTTGATCAAGTAATTCCTAAGCCAGCAACATCAGATGCACTGAATTTGGCTGAATGGATGAAGTGTATGACGAAGGTGAGGAAAATAATCCTTGAGGATGTTTGATACCACATTGTCTCGAGTCTCCATGGCAAGGAAATTTCATATGCAATGTGGAAAACATTGAAGGACTTGTATCAGAACATTAGTGACCAAAGAAAATTGGCACTGAAGGACAAACTTCAAAAAATCAAAATGGAGAAAGACGAGACGATTCCAAAATAATTAACCAAGTTCACTTAGTGTCACGATGAACTTGGGAGTGTTGGAATAACAGTTTCCAAGGATGATATGGTGAGTCTTGATGTTCTAGGACTCCCAAAGAGTTGGCATAGTTATGAGGACTCTGTCAATAGTTGGGAGAAGCTGGCGGATTGGGAATGACTGTGGTCAGATTTGATGTAGGAGGAGATCAACAGGAACACTAGAGATTGCTCTTCATCAAAGACTGATGATGAAGAGAACTGTGCCTTAGCGATTAAGGCAAATAAGGGGAAAGCGAAAGCTTCCTATTCCAAATCAGATTATTATCATGGAGGTAAGAAGAAAGACATTACGAAAGCTAAGTTCTTTCATTTTCATGAGTTGAGCCATAATGCTACAAATTTTCCACTCAAGAAGTCCAAAAAGAAGTCCTCAGGAGGAGCGGCGAGTGAGGCTTTGGCTTCTCAATTCGAATTGGAATTTTCCATCATTTCATGCATGGTGTCATCAATGATGGGAAGTGTATGGTACTTAGATAGTGGAACTTCATTCCACATGACTGGTGACAAAGAGTTATTCAGTGACTTGGAGGAGAAACATCTCCATATGCATATTGAGATGGGTAACGATGGGAAGTATATTGTTAATGGATTAGGCACGGCTAATTTTTAGAGGGAGCATGGGGCTCCACTCACCTTGAAAAATGTTATGTATGTGCTCGGGTTGAAGAATAAATTTGTATCCATTGTCATGCTTGAGGAAAGAGGCTATGATATGATCTTCTCATAAGGAAAGGTGTTCCTTTGACACATAGCCATGGGTCAAGTAAAGAAGATAGGGATTCAGGTGAAGAATCTCTATAAGCTAGAGGTAGAGGAGTGTGCTTCTTTGAGAACAAAAGCAGAAAGGGTGTAGAGCCGAGATGTTGGCAAGTTGTGGCACAGGAGGATGGGCCACTTACATCATGGGTCTTTGAATATATTGCAGCAGATCTCTACCAGTCTTCCCAAAGGTACACTTGAGCAATTTGATACATGCAAGGGGTGTACTTTGGGAAAATACACCAAGTCTTCCTTTCACAACAGAGGCAGTCGAGCAGAGGCTATTCTAGAGCAAGTCCATTCAGATGTGAGCGGACCATTCTCGAGGGTATCCATGGTTAATCATAAGTATTATGTTATATTTTTTTATGACTATTGTCATAAATGTTGTATATTTTTCATACAGAAAAAGGATCAAACTTTCATGTTTTTTTGTGCGTTTAAATCATTGGCGGAGAAAGAGTGGAGAAAGAAGGTTAAATCTCTATAGATTTATAATGGTGGTGAGTATCTCTCAAATGATTTTAAAAACTTCTATGCAGCAGAAGGGATTAAACGAAAGTTGATGACACCCCATAACCCCCAACAGAATGGGGTGACCAAGAGGAAGAACAAAAGCATAGTAGGGGTAGCAAGGGCGATGTTTCATGATCAGGGCCTACCACTACACTTGTGGGTTGAGGTATGCAACACAATGATTTATGTTCATAACCATAGCCCACATCGGATACTTTAGATGAAGAAACCAAAGGAGGCTTATTATGGTAAGAGGCCATGTGTTGGTCACTTCAGGATTTTTGGGTCATCGTTATATTTCCATGTGACCAAAGATGCATAGAAGAATATTGAGCCTAAAATAGAGTTGGAGATATTTTTTGGGTACAATGATACGCCTCACAACTATCGGGTATACTTATCGACCAGTAGGATGACACTGGTTCGCAGGGATGTCAGTTTCGATGAGGAAAATGCCATGTGATTTTCCCTTGAGAGGGAGCTTGAGCTACATGTGGATGAGGAGATTTTAGCTCCTAAGTTTGAGGAGCCTTAGATTGATGTGGAGAAGCCACATGTAGAGGATCCAGGAGTGGAAACATCCACTCAGGCAGAGTCTTCCAGAGACAGAAGAAAGTGCACTAGAGAGGCTGACAGATTGTTGGATGATGCACGGGAGAATGTGGGAGCACCCACTTCTCAGCGTAGGTAAAGGAGGTCACCTAAGAGTTACATTGGATACATGGCTCTTATGGGCGAATGTGCTGTGACAAAGCCATCTTCCTTTAAGGAAGCAGTGCAGCAGCCAGTTTGGGTTGATGCCATGGTGGAGGAGTACGACTCCATAGTTTGTAACAGTGTTTGGGATGTGGTCTTGAGACTGTAGGACAAGTCAGTGGTGAGCTCCCATTGGCTTTACAAGGTAAATCAAGCTACAGATGTTAGTGTAGAGAAGCATAAGGCTATATTTGTGGCCCGTGGCTTTTCACAAGTAGACGATATTGACTATGATGAGACCTTTTCTCCTATTGCAAGGTACTCGTCAATCAGATCTATATTGGCACTATCACAGATGGGTTGGAAGATACATCATATGGATGTGAAGACAACCTCCCCTAATGGCATGATTGAGGAAGAGGTGTGCATAGAGCAACTTGAAGGTTTTGAGACCTTTGATCGTGAGTCGCATGTGTGTCAGCTCAAGAGAGAATTGTATGTGTTATCACTTCGTAATTTTGGAGGTTGCTGAAAAAATCACAGAGGTAACCATAGAACCACTCTAGAAACTGGGAATCTAGCCCTTCCAGTTTTAGAGTTGGATCTATCTTTATGATTTAACTTTGTTTGAATGAAGGTATTAGGCTAGCTATTAAGTTCAGTTTTTGGTTTTTTGTGTTGTTGGGTTGAAACTGGGAAGAAAGGCCATTGGACACATGGAGTCACAGGT
Source organism: Pinus tabuliformis (assembly GCA_031772625.1). NCBI lineage: Eukaryota > Viridiplantae > Streptophyta > Pinopsida > Pinales > Pinaceae > Pinus > Pinus tabuliformis. Next base: position 2,066,216,867 of record CM062816.1, read on the forward strand.
TTGGGATGATCAAGTACAGAGTTTACAGGTTAAACTTACAGGACGGTGTAGGAAAATTCACTGGATTCTTTATGATCTATGGTCTGAAACAGAGGAAAAGATTTAGAGATCCAATTAACAACAGAGCAGTTAAGAATTCTGATTTTAATCTTTAGTGGAAAACATAAAAATTATTCTTAAGCCAGAGATAGAGTGTACATTCAAACAAACTCTGTTGTTTTTCTTCTTAGAATAATTTTGATTTTAGAATCACGTATGATATTGAAAGGAAAACAAATTGACAAATAGAGATGCACTTCACTAATAAAAATGACACAAGAATCCTATAATGATTGCACTATGTTATTGAAAATCTGATCAATGGTGGTTTTGTGAGCTACTTTACAATACAAGTATTTTTCTTCAAAACAAGTCCCAAAACTTATAATTCTTATTACAACATATTTATAGATTTTCTGCTAAACTAATATCAAATTCCAAAAAGGAATTGATTTACAAAATATTCTCTAATAATTTCTGGAAAAATCTGAATAAAATTTATTACAAATAATATCTACCAAAAACATGTAGATATTTCTAAAATATAACTAAGTAATAGGAACTCCATACTATTTATGATCTTTTGGTCAGACTTTAAAGTGAATAGTTCCTCACTGTGGCTATTTCTGGAAAAATTCTGCATAATAAACTAAAGATAACATAATATCTCTAATTTTTCTACTGGAAACTTTGAACCGCCTGCTAGTATTGTGCATTGAAATATGGAATTGGTTCACTGACTGTTGGAAATCTGTTGTTTGATCTTTAATTTTTTGATCTTTTGATGCTAGGTGTCTTAGACTGATCTTCATGCCCTTGAAATCTGGAAACAGGTTTGAAATTGTCTTTACAAAATCAGCTAACTACCCTCTTAAATCTAATTTCTCTACCTTTGAGTTCTATTTCTGTCGTCTTTTTGGTTTTCATCATCCTTTAAATACTTTATTTTGTCACAAAATATTTGGGAAAAGAAATATATTTTTGAATAATATTTCCAAATATTTTGATGAAATTCATAATTTAAATTTCAAAGTATTTATTTTGAATGATTTATAAAACCAATTTTCAAATCAATGTGTTGTTTCCAAAATCCATGGCTTGTTTTCTAAATCCATGGACTTTGAAACCCATGTGTTGTTTTAAAAAACCATGTGTTGTTTCTCCTTTCACCTTCCTCTATAAATTCATTTCACATGTACCTGTAAATCTTGTTTTACTTATCCTTCTATCTATAAAATTCATTTAGATTAGTGTCATTTTTCTCAGCTTCCCATCCATGTATGAAATATTTCTTTATATACTTTCCAACTCTATAAAATCACTCGTAACTTTATTTATGGGCACCTGTAAATTTATTTCATAACTTTATGACCTGTAAATTTCCTTTAACCTCAGTGATATTTGACTCATCCTCCTTTTACTTTTACCTGTAGCTTCATTTCAAAAATATATCCAAGCTTAATTCCAATTTCCTTCCCGACGGATATAATGATATTTAAATCATTATAAAAATGGTTATGTTTCTAATGTTTTAGATTTTGGATCTATTTCTTATTTTTAAATTTTGATAATTCCAATAAATAATTTCTCTCTTAGGTTTACTTTTTTTCTTGTGGTTTTGAGAAGGAGACTTCATCTTGATCTACCTTTTAATCTAGAAGTCGATTTGAAGCACTGGATATACCACTAGAAAGTTGCTTTTGAGCACTTTACCATGAAATTTTTTTTCATATGAACTGACCCAGAATTTATATGCAAAAAATATCCCAAGCATCCATACTTTATCTTGGCCACCAGACTTCTAGAACTAAATGGCTCCTTGGACAAGAAAACCTTTAGGCAATGGCACCTAGTTATTCATAGTTTAAACTTTACCATCAAATTTTCAAAATAGATAATTGAAGAAAAACATTACCAATATTATAGGACCCTAACAGTATGGAATGAAGAAAGCACCCCGTGATTGTTACACCAAGATCGATGGCTACTTCGCCAAGTTAGGCTTCACGAAGAGTGAAGCAGATGCAAACTTGTACCACATAGTGGTGGAAGGTAAATCGTTGACCATTGTACTTTATGTTGATGATCTCATACTGACAAGTGATGATCAGTTGATCAAGTCTTGCAAGGAGGGCCTTTCAAGAGAGTTTGAGATGAAGAACATGGGGATCATGCATTACTTTCTTAGCATGGAGATATGGTAGGAAGATGGGGATTTTTTTGTGTCTCAGGGCAAGTATGCCAATAAGATACTCAGGAGATTCTGCATGGAGAGTAGAAAATCCATGGAGACTCCTCTAGTAGGTAATTGGAGGAAGGAGGATGCTACTTTAGGGGAAGTAGTGCAAGCTATTGTTTACAGGAAACTTTTGGGTTCACTCATGTACTTGATGAACACGTGATCGGATATGTTTTATGCGGTTAACCAACGTAGTCAACTGATGGTTAAGCCTACCAAGTTGTATTGGAAGGTGGAAAAGCATGTGTTAAGATACCTCAGGGGCACTTCTCAGTATGGATTATGGTATAGACAGACAGAGGGAGTGAAGCTTCAAGGCTTCACCGATGCAAATTGGGCAGGGAGTCCATCCGATAGGAAGAGCACATCAGGGGGGATCTTCAATATTGGGTCAGCGACAGTTTCTTAGTACATCAGGACATAGAGATCGGTTGCACTCAATTCGACAGAGGCATAGTACATGGCTGCAAGTCAGGAAGCATGTGAGGCCATCTGGATGAGGAAGATCTTGGTTGGGTTTTTTGGTCAGCAGATGGATCCAACTGTGATTTACTGTGACAATCAAAGTTGTATCAAACTCTTTGAAAATCTAGTTTTTCATGATCGATCCAAGCATATTAATATATGTCATCATCTTGGGGATTGTGAATTGAGGCGGATTATATTGTTAGAGTACATTCCCATTGTGGAGAAAGATGTTGACATTTTGATAAAGGCATTGTCAAGATGTAAATTCGAGATTCACAGAGACATGATTAGGGTAGCTGATAATCCCTTTTTTGCTGCGAAGGAGCATTGAGAAATGGCAACAACAAATTGCAATTTAATTTGTCCTTGAATTTAACTGAGAATTAAAATCGAATTCTATTATCATAGCAACTTGTAAATAGTTAATTAAGTTTAATTAACTTAGGAATTTCAATTTGGAATTATTTTTGTAGTCATGTGTATGTTCTCCCTAAGTATTAGGGGTCCAGTATGAGTTTTAATTGAGTTGGAAATAATATCCCTCAGTTTACTGAGTTAAGTGAAGTTAAATTAGTTCCAAACTGTTTATGGAACTAATACAGAATTAACAGTCAGTTGGTGCACTAGTGCATCCACAAGTTCCACTCTAGTTAACTGAAGATTCCCTTATCAGAAATTCATGCATGTTGATTATGAGAAAGACCCAGTTGAAACTAGAGTGCACGGACAATGTATTATCAATGGTATTATTTACTAGAGTGTAAAAATCATGCATGAATCAGAAATTGATCATATGTTTGGATTGCACAGTTTTGGAAGCATGAATTCCCTTTAAAGACAGGTTATTCATACTAGGAATTACACAAGAGATTAGGGGCTTGGAGAGTTGTAGAATTGGCTAAGTGTTGGCTAAGAGCTAGCTTGTGAGCTGAGAGAGTTGAGCATACTTGTGTGGAATTGTTCTAATGAGAACAAGCTTTGTATCTTCACTCATATTTATGATATATGCAATACAGATAACAAGGTTTTGAGCAATGGTTTTCCCTAGATACATCTTGTGTTCTGTGTCATTGATATATCTTCTTCTTGTTCATATTTTTTCATTGATCTATTGACTTCAGCTAGTTTAAAGTAGAAGTAGATTCTTGTTCTGTGCTTTAGTAAATTGCATTTGCTTGTGAATCTACAAGAAATTCTACACCGAGATAAAGATATTTAAATGATAAGGATTTAAACATGTCTAGCGTATAATGTATATCAAGCTAATGAAGTAGTTCAATTAACTGATATTATGAATACCAAAATACATTATGTTTAGAGATCTCTTAACTGAAATAATCAATTAACAACATTTAGGAAGTAGTTCACAAAATGATGATGATTATTAAATCAATAATTTGAATGATTAAAAAATAATATAAGTAAATAGTTCACAGAATATTATTGTTTTTTAAATAAGAATTAAAAAACATATTTTTGAGCAAATGGTTATTCAGAAATTAGAATTCAACCCATAAGAGCAGAGATAAATAACAACATATTATTGAGACAAATTACTCACATTGACAATAGTGCACAAATATGAATAAAACGACACATTTTTGTCATCATAAAATGAAACCAATATTTAAAACAATAGTATTATAAATAGTAATTTATTGAATATGTTTCTCTCACTCTGGTCTCTAACAGTCCATTACAATGTTTTGAATTTTTGTTGTTAAACAAGAGCTGCATTAGTGCAAGCTCTGCCCTTCATAAATAATTCAGAATGCAAAAGAGAAATCCTCAATAATCCTTCAGATATGAGATTTTCTCTCCTCTCACCTACAACTCTAAGTAATTATTACAGTAGTGATTTTAATATTTCCAGAATTGTAGAGAAGAGAAGCCCCTAATAAATTATATAACCTTCTATTTATAATTTTACAAAAAGAATTCTCAATAGGAAAGTTGTTGAAGAGTAGTTATGCTCAATCAATTTTAACTGGCATAAACTCATATTCTTCTATTGTTTTAGCATTCTCATTGATTGAAATATTTCTCTCCATCTCTTCAACTATTTCCTTGCAAAAAATAATCAAAATGCAAATTAAAATCAAAATACCAAATCTGAAATATAAAACATATTCAATCAAAACTCAATTACATAATTAAATAAAAATAATAATTTAAAAACTAATTAAGATATAATATAATTATATTAATATTATAATTCAATTGTATTACAATTATAATATAATATTATAATTATATTATAATAAAAATATATTATATATTATAATTTAATAAAACCATGACATTCCAAACTAATAACAAAACCAAACTTCACGTATATGCAAGTTAAATGGAGGAAGGAGTTAGGTGGAGTGATAAGGAGTTGAGGTGGAGGAATAAGGTGTGAAGAGATAAGTTGGAGGGTGTGGTGAGGCTAATGTAGGGAGTTGAAGCAAGAGTTATAAGGGGTACAAACAAAATTTTATAATAATGAAAATTAGTCAATTGTATAAAATTTTATTGGCGATCGAATTTTTGTAATATCACAAAAAATGTATGCACAACCAAAATGTCAATATCTCGATATGCGATATCAAAATATCGACGAATTTTAAAAATTGAAGTTTTTAGATCAACGATTTTATTTCGAGGATCTTGTTTCGGCATTTTTATTTCATGATTTTGGTAGGGAGGAGGTGATATGCAGTGGGACCCATATATAATTAAAAATTCTACAAAATGAACTATAGCCATTTTGTAATTTCGGGTTTGGCAATTTGCCTTAAAATAGAAAATTAGAATAAATTCCCTGAGATTTCAAAAACGCGTTTTTAACCATTCTACCATTTGGTGGGTCATTTTGTAGGGCCATTAGTGAAAAATGAAAATTTTTAATCAAAATTAACTAAGAGTTAATATTTACAATGAATGACTATTTTAATTACAAAAGTTACAATATTATACATTTTGCACATTTTTAACTCACGCGACAAAATGATCAAACTTCAAAGGAGTGTCATTTACAAACCATATAACCAAATGAGGCAAAACAAGTATCGATAGAAAGCTTGCTAAAAGGCGAATTCAATGAAATAATAAAAATCTAAATATGATGAATAAAAGGCAAAATTATAAGAAAATTAAGTAAATGAGAATGATAAAAGGTGTTTCTCTAAAAATTAATGTAAAGGGTCCCCATTATTTGGATTAAATGAATGAAGAATGGGGGGTGTTGGGTTTTCCTATAACAGGACCACATCCCAAACATTGTTCCTAATAATGGAGTCTTACTCCTCAACCATGGCATCAACCCAAACTAGTTGCTGCACTTCTTCCTCAAAAGAGGATGGCTCAATCACTTCACATTTGCTTATCAGAGCCATGTATCCAGTGTACCTCTTCGATTACCTCCTATGTCTGCGATGTGATGTGGGTGCTCCCACATTCTCTTTAGCATCATGCAATAACCTCGCAACCTCTCTATGCTCTTTCTCCCATCTTTGGAAGACTCTGCATGAGTGGGTGTACCAACTCGTTGCTCCTTTGCATGTGGCTACTCCACATCATCCTGAGGTTCCTCTTTAGGAGATAAAATCTCCTCAACCACATGTAGCTGAAGCTCCCTCTCAAGGGAACATCTCATGACCTTCTTTTCATCAAATTTTACATCTCTACGAACCACTATCATCTTGTTGGTTGACAAGTACACTCGATAGTTGTGAGGTGTATTAGTGTACCCCACAAATATGCCAAACTCTCTTGTTGGCTCTAGATTTTTCCATGCAACTTTGGTAACATGGCAGTAGACTGATAAACAAAAGATCCTAAAGTGTGTCACATCTGGTTTCTTCCTTGAAAAATCCTCTTTCGGTGTACTCATCCCGAGAATTCAATGAGGGATTCCGTTATGCAAATAAACAATTGTGTTGCATGATTCAACCCACAAGTGTAATGGTAGGACCTGATGATGCATAAATGCATCAGAGATTCATCATATGTTTGGATTGCACAATTTTGGAAGCATGAATTCCCTTTAAATATGGGCTATTCATCTTAGTAATTACATAAGAGATTAGGGGCTTGGAGAGTTGTAGAATTGGCTAAGTGTTGTCAAAGAGCTAGCTTATGAGCTGAGAGAGGACCATACTTGTGTGGAATTGTTTTAGTGAAAACAAACTTTGTATCTTCACTCATATTTCTAATATATGCAGTACAGATAGAGGGGTTTTCAGTAGTGGCTTTCCCCAGATACATCTTCTGTTATGCACCATTGATTTGTTTTCTTCTTGTTCATATTTTGTCATCGATCTATTGACTTCCGTTTGTTGAAAGTAGAAGTAGATTCGTGTCCTGTGCTTTAGTAAATTGCATAAGATTTTGAATCTACAGGAAATTCTACACCAAGAGAAAGACATTTAAATGATTGGGATTTAAACATGTCTGGCTTATAATTTATATCAATCTAACGAAGTAGTTCAATTAATTGATATTATGAATACCAAAACACATTCTATTCAAATATCTTTTAACTAAGATAACCAATCAACAAAATTTAGGAAGTAGTTCACAAAATGATGATTATTAAATCAATAATTTGAATGATTAAACAATAACATAATTAAATAGTTCGCATAATATTATTGTTGGTTAAATAAGAATTAAAAGACAGATTTCCAAGCAAATAGTTATTCAGAAATTAGAATTCAGCCCACAAGAGCAAAGATAAATAACAACAAATTATTAACACAAATTACTCACATTGACAATAGTGCACGAATAGGAATAAAATGACACATTTATTCCATCATAAAATGAAACCAATATTTAAAACAATAGTATTATAAATACCAATTTATTGAATATGCTTTTCTCGCTCTGGTCTCCAACAATCCATTATAATGTTTTGAACTTCTGACGTTAAAACAAGAGCTGCAATAGTGCAAGCTCTACCCTCCATAAATAATTCAAAATGAAAAACAAAAATCATCAATAATCCTTCAGATCTGAGATTTTCTCTCCTGTCACCTACAACTCTAAGTATTTATTACAATAGTTCTTTTAATAGTTCCAGAATTGCAGAGAATAGAAGCCCCTAATACATTCTATAACCTACTATTTATAACTTTACAAAAGAATTCTCAATAGGAAAGTTGTTGAAGATTAGTTATGCTCAATCAATTTTAATTGGCCTAAAATCATATTCTTCTATTGTTGGAGCATTCTCATTGATTGAAATCTTCTTCTCTTCATCTCTTCAACTATTTCCTTGCAAAAAATCAATCAAAATTTAATTAAAATCAAAATACCAAATCTGGAATATAAAATGTATTCAATCAAAACTTAATTACATAATTAAATAAAAAGAAACCTGAGCTTTCTATTGATTCTTTTGAATATCTAATTGGTCAAGGTGAACATAAATGAATGTATCTGCACTCAGTAGAATTTGTGGGCAAATGAAAATGCAGAAAGTTAAACTCATAAAATTAGTTTTGTTTAAAAAAATTAGAGCTTGATATTCTTCACAATTTTAGCCCCATTAAATGATCAAATATGATTATGAAACCAATTCAGAAATATTCTCCATGATTTTATCTATTCAACGAGCCATCCTAGGCCTCATTTGGCCAAGTAAAACTCAACTTATGAGCTATTAAAGTCGAAGAATTAACACTTCCAAAATTTTCAAAAATTTGTTACATGGACGAAAAATATTTTTTTTAATTAAAATTTAATTCTAAATTAAATTGGAATTACTTTTTAATTAATACTAATTTAATTGTGATTACATTATTAAACTTAATTAATTAAAAATTAATTATAAACATAATTAAATTTTAAAATGATTTAAAAACTAATTAAAATATAATATAATTATATTATATTATATTATAATTATAATATAATATTATAATTATATTATAATAAAAATATAATATATATTATAATTTAATAAAACCATAACTTGCCAAACTAATAACAAAACCAAACTTCACGTATATGCAAGTTAAATGGAGGAACGAGTTAGGTGGAGTGATAAGAGGTGAGGTGGAGGAACAAGGTGTGGAGAGATAAGGTGGAGGGTGAGGCTAATGTAGGGAGTTTGATCGGGAGTTATAAGGAGTACACTCCAAACTTTATAATAATGAAAAATAGTCAATCGTACAAAATTCTATCGATAATCGAAGTTTTGTAATATCGCAAAAAATTTAAGTACAACCAAAATGTTGATATGTCGATATGCGATATTGGAATATCGATAATGTTTAAAAATCAAAGTTTTTAGATCAGCGATTTTATATCGGGGATCTTGTTTTGGCATTTTTATTTCAGGACTTTGGAAGGGAGGAGGTGATGTGAAGTGGGATCTACATAGAATTAAAATTTCTACAAAATGAACTATAGTCATTTTGTAATTTTGAAATTTCGGGTTTGCTAATTTGTTTTAAAATAAGAAATTAGAATAAATTACCTGAGATCTCGAAAACGTGCTTTTAACCATTTTACAATTTGGCTGAGTCATTTTGTAGGGCCATTAGTGAAAAATGAAAAAATTTAATAAAAATTAACTTAGAGTTAATATTTATAATGAATGACCATTTTAATTACAAAAGTTAAAATATTATACATTTTGCACATTTTTAACTCAAGCGACAAAATGATCAAACTTCAGAGTGTCATTTACAAATCGTATAACCAAATGAGGTGAAAAAAGTATCGATGGAAATCTTGCTAAAAGGAGAATTTAATGAAATGATCAAAATAGAAATCTGACGAAAAAAAAATAGAAAAATTATAAGACAATTAAGTAAATGAGAATTATAAAAGGTGTTTTGCTAAAAAGTAATGTAAAGGGTCCCCATTATTTGGAGTAAATGAATGAAAAATGAGGGATGTTGAGTTTTCCCCACAACATGACCACATCCCAAACACTATTCCTGAAAATGGAGTCTTACTCCTCAACCATGGCATCAACCCAAACTGTTTTCTGCACTTCTTCCTCAAAAGAGGATGGCTCAATCTCTTCACATTCGCTTATCAGATCCATGTAGCCAGTGTACCTCTTCGGTGACCTCTTATGTCTGCGCTGTGATGTGGGTGCTCCCACATTCTCTCTAGCATCATGCAATAACCTATCAACCTCTTTGGTGCTCTTTCTCCCATCTCTGGAAGACTCTGCATGAGTGGTTGTATCCACTCCTTGCTCCTCTATATCTATAGAAATTCCTATTGTAGATCAACAGATTATGCAATATACTAAAGAAAAATACAAGATCTACTTCTACAACAAACTTTGTAGAAGCTTAATCAATTTGAGCACGATCAATGAGAACACATATAAATGAGAATGAGAAATCAATCACACATGACACAAAAGAAATAACCAAGGGAAATCCTCAGCCTAAAACCCCAATCTTCATATTATCATACAAGTGGAAATCTTGTTCAAGTTACAAAAAGAATCAACTCTCAAGCTATCTTGTTCTCTCTGCAATCAAACTATACAACTCACAGACTAAATAGACATTGTATATGTCCTCTTTAAGCCCTCCAAGCCTCCTATTTCCTTGTGCAGTTTTTCTTGGGGTCTAGCGAAGCCACATGCGTGAAAATTGGCCTCATCACATTCACAAAACCTGAAGAAGTAACTGCGCAATCCTCAAGGAAATAATTCCTTCTGCATGCAAGGAATATTCACACTGGAATATTCTAGCAACTGATAGTACACTGCCCCTCCATCTCATCTCAACTGGGTCTCTGTCTGAACTAACATGCATGAGTTATTTATGAGAGAATATTCAGTTATCTGAAGTGCAGTAGTTACATGCATACATGCATTAACTAACTAAACTCACAATTAATTCAACAAACTGTTTGAATTAATCTAACTGAACTTGACTTAGTTAACTAAGTCAACTAATTACAACTCAATATTACAACTCATCCTTATCTCTTTAACTTATGGATAAATTCCTCAATTAATGGAGAAACTGTTGCATGTCCCCACATAGACTTCATGTTTGATTTTCTACAATTAATTAACTCATGGTGAATTAATTAATTATTTTACAAACATCTGCTAAGATCAAATTCTAATTTTACTTCTCTATTTTAGTTCAGGGACTAACTAAAATAGGAATGTATCCCGAAATGCTATTTATAGTAGTACTAAATTTAGCACTTCTATATTTAGCATTTCTTGTTGATATTTTCAACAACATCTTGCTACTCCACATCATCCTGATGCTCCTCATTAGGAGATAAAATCTCCTTAACTGCATGTAGCTGAAGATCCCTCTCAAGGGAACATCTCATGGCCTTCTCTTCATTGAATTTTACATATCTACGAACCAGTATCATCATGTTGGTTGGCAAGTACACTCGATAGTTGTGAGGTGTATTAGTGTACCACACAAATATGCCCAACTTTGTTGTTGTCTCTAGCTTTTTCCATGCAAATTTGTTAAGATGGTAGTAGACTCCAAAGATCCTACAGTGTGTCACATCTGGTTTCTTCCCTGAAAATCCTCTTTTGGTGTACTCATCCAAGAATTCGATGAGGGATTATGTTCTGCAAATAAATAGTTGTTGCATGATTTAGCCCACAAGTGTAATGGTAGGACCTCATCATGCAACATTGCTCGTGCTTCTCCCACAATACTCCTATTCTTCCTTTCATCCACCCTATTTTGTTGTGGGTTATGAGGTGCTATCAACTCCTGTTGAATGCCTTCTGATGCACAAAATTTTTTGAACTTATTTGACACATACTTTCCACCATTATCAGCCTTAAGATATTTAAATTTCCTTCCAGTATTTTTCTCTATAATTGCTTTAAATTCACATAACTTAGCAAAAGTATGATTTTTCTTCCGCATGAAGAAGATCCAACACTTACGAGAAAAATCATTAACAAATATCACATAATACATGTGCCTAGTCGCGGATGTTGTTGAGAACGGTCGATGCACATCTGAGTGAACTCTATTAAGGATCGCTTGTGCTTGATTGTATTTGTCATGAAAGGAAGCTTTGGTGTACTTCCCCAATGTACACCCTTTGCATGTGTCTACCTTCTATCGTGTACCCTTGGGAAGACCAGTAGAAATTTGTTGCATGATCTTCAAGGTGCCATGGTGCAAGTGAACCAACCTCCTCTGCCACAACTCACTGATGTCTCGGCTCTGCACCTTCTCTACTTTAGTGTTCAAGGCAGAACAATATTCTACCTCCAACTTGTAGATATTCTTCACTCGAAGCCCTATCTTACTCACCTATCCTGTGGCTATGTGATGAAGGAATGCCTTTCCCTTACTAAATATCACATCATAGCCGCTATCCTCTAACATGGCAACAAAAACCAAGTTCTTCTTCAAACTAGGAACATACATAACATCTCACAAAGTGAGGGAAGAACAAGGCTCCCTCTGAAAGGTAACTTTACCGATCTCGGTTACATTATACCTCCCATTGTCACCCATATCAATATGCATCTAGAGGTCCTTATCCTCCAAATTACTAAGAGATCTTTGTTACCATTCATGTGGAAAGAAGCTCAACTTTCCAAGTACCACACACTACCCATCATCGATGACACCATACAAGTGATGAGGGTAAAATCCAGTTTGAACTATGAAGAAAGAGCCTCACATACCACTCCTCCTGAGGGCTTCTTACCGACCTTCTTATACGAACACTTTGTGGCAAAATGTCCCAGCTTGTGACAATGAAAACACTTGATTTTTGACATGTCCTTCTTCCCTTTTCCCTGACATGAATGTGATTTGGAATGGGATGACTTCCCCTTCCCTTTCTTTACCTTACCCACTAAGGCAAGATTCTAATCATAATCATGCTTTGATGAGGATCCGTCTCTGGTGTTCCACTGAATCTCTTTCTGTACCAATCCAGACCAAAATCGCTCCCACTCAAGTAGCTTATCCCTATCATTAACTGAGTCTTGGTAACTGTGCCACCTCTTGGTAAGTCCTAGAAGTGCTAGGCTAGCTAGATTGTCTTCAGCAACAGTAATACTGACACTTCCAAGATCATCGTGACATTGGGTGAACTTGGCCAAGTAATTTGGAATAGATTCGCCTTCTCCATCTTGATCTTTCAGATTTTTTCCTTCAGTGCTTACTTCTTGTTTTCATGTCTATTAATTCCATCCACATTGTAAATGGAGTTTCCTTAATGTGGATATTCAACACAATATGATCTCAAACTCCTTCTAGGATAATCCTTCTCACTTTTGCCACACACTTTCTCCATTCAGCCAAATATTTAGCATCAGGTGTTGGAGGCTTTAGAATATCATGATCTATGCATTCCTTCAGCTCATTGTCTTCTAGCACTGCCTCCGTCCTATTCTTCCAAGCTATGTAATTCAAGCTACCTTCCAGGGCATACTCAAGTCTCAAACCATAGAATGAAATACTGCTGACTCTGAATTATGAACCTGAAAATTTGATTTCATGTATAAAACAAACTCTAATTCTCCTCTTCTATAATGTCTTCAGCTCTGATTTCATGTATATTTTTAATTTTAGATTCAATAGCTTATTTGATAAGCTAAAACATAAGACAAGAATCTACTATAATCATCAGTGGGAACAAAAATTTATCGATGAAAACACTAAGCAAAAGGGAAGAATTTCAATCACACATAGCACAATAATTTTATGGGGAAAGCAACTGCTCAAAACCCCAACTATCTATATTGTATTAACTAGAATGTTTGAGAAGAAAATACAATGCTAGTTAAACCTGAAAAAATCTTGCACAAGTACAACCTATCTCTCTGCTTCACAAACCATCTCAAGCCAACACTTAGCCTATTCGTCTGCATGCCAAGCCCCTACATTCTTGTGCAATTCCTGAGAGAATTAGCCCATATTTAATTGGAAAAATCTCTCTCCATAAATATGTAATCCATCCATAGGCCCTCAACTGATTGGTTGCACCATATGTACAACTCATAAAATTATACAATTAATAGTACATTGTCCCTCAACTTTAATCTCAACTAGGTCCTCCTCATAAATGACATGCATGAGTTATTTATGAGAGAATCTTTAGTTAACTGGTGGAGTATTGAAGCTACACTAGTGCTTGTCCCTACTACTAGACCTCCTAGTAGTTCCTCCAACTGTTTGAACTAGTTTAAATGACTTTAACTTAGTTAGACTGAGTTGATTAATTACAAATTAAAAGAATTCAACTTGGACCCCTAAAATTTAGGAATCACTCTACATGACTCTAGATAGACTTCAAACTCAAATTTACTGAGCCAACTAAGTCAAATTAACTTAGTTAACTATTACAAGTTTCTATGAAAACATAATTTCTATTTAATTCCTAATTTAATTAAAGGACAAATTAAATTAGGATTTATGTTTTCTATTTTTAACATCATTTTAGAAACCATATCTGCATCAAAAGAAAAGTTTGTCTTAGATAGTCTGAGTAATATTTTTAATAAGAATTGTTTTATTAATAACCTAGAAATTATGTTCATCTTGAAATGCATATATCTAATCATTTAAGCTAATGTCAAAAACATTAAAGTACTAAGTATGATAAACCAAACTATGTGATAAAGAGTGGCACGCTATGGAGGAGAAGATCCGCCAAAGTTTAAATGTTGAGTGTAGGGATTTCCACAATAATTATTGGGTCTTGGTTAAGTTTATTTTGGTTATCTTGCATTAACATCTTTTGAGATAAGACTGAAATTCATCGAGTTGTATAAGGATTTCTTCTTTGGATTCATATATTTCAAGAAGTCTACCAATAAGGGTTTTAATGTGCTAGTAGAGCTCATCAAGCTTGTAGTATTTGGTATCTTGGCTTGTGAGATTTTTGGGTTGAGAATCCAATCTCCTAGGTTAATATCCACATCCATATCATGAATTACAACACTTTCTCTTATGATTTCTTCTTCCATTGAGTCAATGTCCTCCTTAATGTGTTGAGAGACCAATGCATGATACGCTTGGGCCAAATCCATATCATATGCCCTCGCACGAATGCCAACATATCTTGAGTGGGCTCCTAAAGCTTCTCAATCATGATCTTCATTTTTAGCCAAAGCAAGAGGAATGCCTTTATGGCATTTTAACTCAACTCATATCAAGATTTTACCTCTAGGAGGAGTCATTAGACATATACAAAAATAGGTGTTAGTTTGACTACTAGTTGAGGAGATTCGATGGAAGTGAATTGATGGAAGGTAGAGGTAGGTTGATGGAAAGAAAAACAGACTATCATGCAGATAAGAGGGATGTTGATCTAGGTGGATTTGGAGAGGCTCAAAATCAAAGTCTTTGGATTTTGTCGAAATCAGGACCAGAACTAGAAAAAGAGCTCATCATCTTTATTCCAATGGCATAGACGACACTCAAATATGATTTCTTATGCGCAACTTATTGGCAGTCAAAGTTCAAGTCAAAAGGAACCATACTTCTTTCACCAACTAAAATTGGAAAGCTCACTAAATCGGGTGGACCAAGCTATATTGGAAGGCGACAAAGCATGTGTTAAGATACCTCAGGGCACTTCTCAGTATGGAATATGGTGCATACGGACAGAGGGAGTGAAGCTTCAAGGCTTCACAAATGCAGATTAGGTAGGGAGTTCATTCGACATGAAGAGTAAATCAGAAGGGATCTTCAGTATTGGCTCAATGACAGTTTCTCGGTACATCAGGAAACAGAGATCAGTTGCATTCAATTCGATAGAGGCAGAGTACATGGTTGCAAGTTTCAAAGCATGTGAGGCCATATGAATGAGGAAGATCCTGGTTGGGTTGTTTGGTCAATAGATGGATCCAACTTTGATTTACTGCAATAATCAGAGTTGTATCAAACTCTCTGAAAATCTAGTTTTTCATGATCAGGCCAAGCATATTGATATCTGATATCATCATCTCAGAGAGTGTGTATTGAGGCAGATTATGTTGTTAGAGTACATTCCCATTGAGGAGAAAGATGCTGACATTTTGAAAAAGGCATTGTCAAGATGTAAATTCGTGTTTCACATAGACATGATCGGGGTAGCTAATAATCCCTTTCTTGCTACGAGGGAGTGTTGAGAAATGGAAACAAGAAATTGTAGTTTAATTTGTCCTTGAATTTAACTGAGAATTAAAATCAAATTCTATTATCATATCAACTTGTAAATAGTTAATTAAGTTTAATTAACTTAATTAGCTTAGGAATTTCAAGTTGGAAGTCTTTTTGTAGTCATGTATATGTTATCCTAAAGTTTTAGGGGTCCGGTATGAGTTTTAATTGAGTTGTAAATAATATTACTCAGTTTACTGAGTTAAGTTAAGTTAAATTAGTTACAAACTCTTTATGGAACTAATAGAGAATTAACAGTCAGTTGGTGCACTAGTGCATCCACAAGTGTCACTCTATTCAACTGAATATTCCCTCATCAGAAACTCATGCATGTCTATTATGAGAAAGACCCAATTGAGAGTAGAGTGCAAGGACAACGTACTATCAATGGTATTATTCACTGGAGTGTAAATATCATGCATGCATCATAGATTGATCATATGTTTGGATTGTGCAGTTTTGGAAGCATGAATTCCCTTTAAATATATGTTATTCATCCTAGGATTACACAAGAGATTAGGGGCTTGGAGAGCTACAAAATTGGCTAACTGTTGGCCAAGAGCTAGCTTGTGAGCTGAGAGAGTTGAGCATACTTGTGCAGAATTGTTCTAGTGAGAAAAAGCTTTGTATCTTCATTCATATTTCTGATATATGCAATACAGATAGCTGAGTTTTAAACAGTGGCTTTCCCTAGATACATCTTGTGTTATGTGTCATTGAATTATCTTCTTCTTGTTCAAATTTTTTTCATCAATTTATTGGCTTCCGTTGGTTGAAAGTAGAAGTAGATTCTTGTCATGTGCTTTAGTAAATTGAATAAGCTTGTGAATCTACAGGAAATTCTACACCGAGAGAAAAATATTGAAATGATTAGGATTTAAACATGTCTGGCTTATAATGTACATCAAGCTAATGAAGTCGTTCAATTAACTGATATTATGAATACCAGAACACATTTTGTTCAGAGATCTCTTAGCTGAGATAATCAATCAACAACATTTAGGAAGTAGTTCACAAAATGACGATGATTATTAAATCAATAATTTGAATGATTAAACAATAATATAAGTAAAAATTTCACAGAATATTATTGTTTTTTAAATAAGAATTAAAATATAGATTTATGAGCAAATAGTTATTGAGAAATCGGAATTCAACCCATAAGGGAAGAGATTAATTACAACAGATTATTGAGACAAATTACTTACATGGACAATAGTGCACAAATATGAATAAAATGACACATTTCTGCCATCATAAAATGAAACTAATATTTAAAACAATAGTATTCTAAATACCAATTTATTGGATATGTTTCTCTGGCTTTGGTCTCCAATAGTCCATGAAAATGCTTTGAACTTTTGATGTTAAAACAAGCACTGCAGTAGTGCAAGCTCTGCCCTTCATAAATAATTCAGAATGCAAAAGAATAATCCTCAATAATCCTTTAGATCTGATATTTTCTCTCCTCTCACCTACAACTCTAATTCCTTATTACAATAGTGCTTTTAAGAATTCCATAATTGCATAGAAGAGAAGCCCCTAATACATTCTATAACCTATTATTTATAATTTTACAAAAAGAATTCTCAATAGGAAAGTTGTTGGAAGAGTAGTTATTCTCAATCAACTTTAATTGGACTAAATGATATTATTTTATTGCTGCAGCATTTTCATTGATTGAAATCTTCTTCTCTTCAACTATTTCCCTGCAAAAAATCATTCAAAATTTAATTAAAATACAAATTAAAATCAAAAAACCAAATCTGGAATATAAAACGTATTCAATCAAAAGTCAATTACATAATTAAATAAAAATAAATCTGAGCTTTCTATTGATTCTTGTTAATATCTCATTGGTCAAGGTGAATATAGATGAATGTATCTGCACTCAGTAGAAGCTTTGGGCAAATGAAAATGTAGAAAATTAAACTCATAAAATTAGTTTGTTTAAAAATTCGGACCTTGATCTTCTACTGAATTTTAGACCCATTAAATGATCAAATGTTATTATCATACCAATTCATAAATATTCTTCGTGATTTTATCTATCCAACAAGCCATCCTGGGCCTCATTTGGCCAAGTAAAACTCAACTTATGAGCTTTTAAAGTTGAGGAAATAAAACTGGCAGAATTTTGAAAGATTTGTTGTGTGGGCTAAAAATATCTTTTTTAAATTAAAATTTGATTCTAAATTAAATTGTAATTACTTTTTAATTAATACTAATTTAATTATGATTACATTATTAAACTTAATTAATTATTGACCCAGGAGGTTGACGAATAATGAGGTGGTAGTCTTTAATTATGCTAATGGTTAACTTTACAACTAATCAGTTGCGCACAAACAGATTCTGAACGTGTGTTTTCCTTCTAAGGGTCCCGCTTATCCTGACTAATCACCACAGGTCCCACCTTGAATTTTCCACAGATTGAGTGCTTCAATCTGCACCGTTGATCTCACTTCCCCAGATCCAGCGGATATCGTGTCATCCGCTCGTAAGCTAGCCGAATGATATCCACCGTCGAAGTGATCATTCCAATCAAATGGCTTTCGTGCAATCTCGTGTGGATTCTTGCATAGTCGATATCAAATCGAGAGTGCACGAGAAAAGTGGTTTTCCTCGGCTATGTGTCGACCACTAAGGTTAATCGCATGGACTTGGAACAATACCATTTATCTCCTTTCAGGTGTGCGAGATACCACTTCCTGCGCATCAAATACAACCCACGTTCTTTATTTCATTCTTTAGGAAAAAACGCTTAAGGAAAGGTTTTTAGCATTTAAGATCATTATTAACACTTAATACTAATTCGACTGCGATTTATGAATAAAGTGTTATAAACAGAGAAAATACCCGATTAAGTCCAGAACACTGATACACAGTTACGAATGAATTTATGTACTAGGATTAACACGCAACACCACACTTGATCATTTATTCAACAAAATGTAAATTACAAAGTCTTGGCCCTCTTAGCTCGATTACAATAGTTTTCTGGCCTCTGTTCAATCTCAAACCCTATCACTGTCACACAAACTCTCGCTTACTCATTATGTTCTCAATCATCTAATCTCTATCATTACATTCTTTTTCTCTTTTATGAATCAAATCCTATCCTAACTGCATTAACAAATCGATCCCTATTTTAATCAATCTATCTGTTACACTAAAAAATGTCACCATGACTACTTACAGTTAGTATGGCTCAAATCAACAGTCATGCTACCCTCTTAGGCAAGTCTTATGCCTCTGCTATCCATCTCAAACTCAAAGAAGAGAGAAAGTCTTGTAAAAAATGTGTTTATCTCTGGGGTCGCAGGTTCTCTCTAGCCTTACCTGCGGGGATGCTCACAATGTTCACAAAAGTTGCGTCCATGGACGCTCTGTATGTTAAGGGACAGGTGCGTCCTTCTGTAAAAGGAAAAATGCGCGAGTTTCATCTTAAAAAAGTTACTTGTGGTTACTTCTAGAACTTTCTAGAGGTCGGTTTGATGAAATGGATGCGCCTCCAGTTGGTTCATGTATCCCTATTAAGGAGGAACTTATCCCATCAATAGGGGAGCTATCCCACCCAAAGAGGGGGATTATCCCATTGATGGTGGACCTGAATAACCTCTTTACAGCACTATAAATAAAGACATTGAGCCAGAGGGAGGGGAGGTTGGAGCCATACATTTTCTTTGGGTAAACGCTGCAGGAATTAGGACTCCCATTTAGAACCTTGTGAGGAGAGATTGTCTTTGCTTGATTCTACTTGGAAGTGGGTGAGCTTTGTCAAAGTAGAGGAAAACCCTTGATGGACCCTGGGAGGAACTTGCACAACACCAAGGCCAGGTTGTAAGAGTTTCTTTGTTTCGTTATTAATACAAACTGGTTTATTTTTCTCAATAGCTTGTGTTAATGAGTTATTTCATGTGTTCCTTGGTCTGCATGTTGAATATATGTTTTATTATATGAAATGCAAGTGCTTGGTAATTGTTTGATTGTTTGTGGTTGCAGGAATTGACATGAAGGAGGAGCTCATCCGGATCGGCAAGGACGGACTACAACAACAGCGTTTTGGAATAAGGTAAGCATAAACACTTGTAGTTTTCATGTTTTAAAAGGTATATTTAGAGAAAGATCACTCCATTTTGTCTTGTTTGTCGCTAGAGAGTTTAGACTCCTAGGGAGGTCAGTTGTGTCCGCACAAACGACTTTTTCCGCCACGACAAATTGGCGACTCCGCTGGAAAGAAGAAAGGAAAGAAGAAGGCTAAAGCAGACAAGGCTCCAAAGGAGAAAACTGAAAAGTCGGAAACCAATGACGAAAAACGCAAACCTCGATATCCTTGTCTTATTTGTGAAGAGGATCATTTTACGAGAGATTGCCCTCATCGGGCCGAGGTTGTAAAAATAGTCAAAGGTTCTCCCACTCCTGCTGTGTTAAAGAATCCATTTCCAGAGCAGGAGAATAAGATGATAGGTTCTTCTTCGAATGCCAGTGAAGAACCCATTTTGATGATGTCTCATGTGAGGATTGCGACTCGATCGCAAGATTATGGTAGTAAGGCTCCTGTTGATGGCAAGGAAGCAGAATCTTCTCACTCTAACCCATCAACCTCAGCTCCTGGTTCCGATCCACTACAGATCGAAAAACCTAACCCAGACTTAGTGATTAAGCCGCCCGCCAAGGGTGTACTTCGAAGGTCTGCTTTCAATCCACATGCGAGAGCAGCCCAGAATTACAACATTGTTGAGGACTTAGCTGTTTCACCTTCAGCAATGTCGGCACTCGAAGTGCTGCAATCATGCCCAGCACAACGGAAATTGCTTTTGTCGGCTATCGGAGCTGTCGATGTTCAGGACCCGAACCTAATGATCTTTGATCTAGAAAATAGTATGCCACGTCTCCCCCATCAAATGGCTTTCCAAATTCCAGTGATAGTCAAAAACAGGCCTATTCATCGCACTGTGATTGATGAGGGAGCTTCTACGTGTATTATGTCCATTCAATGTTGGAGATCCCTTGGTTCTCCTTCGTTGAACCAATCCCCCACCATCCTTAAGGCCTTTGATGGCCGTGGGTTCCGTCCGTTTGGTATTCTACAGGAATTGCCTATAGGGGTAGAAGGTAAAACCGTTAGTCTGGATGTGGAAGTGGTTGATGCCCCTCTAGACTACAACCTTCTTTTGGGTCGAAGTTGGTCATATGCTATGACAGCGGTCGTTTCATCGGTCTTCAGAGTAATTAAGTTTCCACATAACGGTAAGATCGTGACTATTGATCAGCTGACATACTTTTCATCCGACCCAGCCTCTTCAGAGAGTATCCAGCATGTTGGTAAGACGACAATCCCTTATAGGGACGTTGGTGTAGGTTTAGTTAAGGATTCCGGTTTACTGGGAACTTTTCCTCTCCCTCCACTCAGCGCAGATCCTTCGTTTGCAACCATTCATATGATTACATCAGAAAACATTATTTATGATGATCCTTGGTTCGTCCCATCTGACTCTGAGATAGACTCACTCGGTAATGCTATGCCTTTGAGTCCATATGAAATTGCTTATGAAGCTCTCATGTCTTTTACCGACTTTCATTCAACCGAAGCCGACCAAATGAATGTGGTCAGTGAAGAATCACTTTTCACCTCAAACTTAGAACGGATAGCGTTTCTCGAAGTTGTGTCATCTGACGAACAACTTCGCGAAATCCTAAGTGTAGACAATCTACCATGGGAGGATCTCCATCACAGATCTTCGTTTTTACCTAAGGATGATGCATTTGAAAATGATTTTTCATCTATCTTTACCGCTGAATATGTCAAAGACGCTCAGGGTCCAACGAAACATTCTGATTCAGAGTTGAATTTAGGGAATATTTCTCGTACTATTCCCATTGATATTTCAGTGAAGCCCGGAATCGAGGAGAACATTCATATAGGTGCCTCATGTACAGAAGAAGAAATCCAAACTTACAAGGCCCTATTCCAAGAATTCCGCGACGTGTTTGCCTGGTCTTACGAGGAAATGCCGGGAATTGATCCTGCCATTGTTGTTCATGAAATAAAGACCTACCCGGAGGCTAAACCCGTCCGGCAACGGTTGCGTCAAATTCACCCTCGAAAAGCGGCTGCGATTAAAGCAGAATTCGAAAAGCTGTTGAAAGCAGGTTTCATTTATCCGATCCCGTTAACAGATTGGGTATCGAATATTGTTCCAGTCAATAAGAAACAAGGAACAATAAGAATCTGTATCGACTATAGGGATATAAATCGAGCTTGTCCAAAAGACAACTATCCTACGCCTTATATCGATCAAATTATTGATGATTGTGCCGGAAGTGAAATGTTTTCCTTCATGGATGGTTTCTCGGGCTATAATCAAATCAATATTCTACCTGCCGACCAACCAAAAACGGCATTCATTTGTCCATGGGGGACATTTGCTTATTGCAAATTACCTTTTGGGCTTAAGAATGCCGGCGCTACTTTTCAACGGGCGATGTCTTATGCATTTCATGACATCAAGCACATTGTGCAACCCTATCTCGATGATTTACCTGCTCATTCTTTACATCGAGCTGATCACCTTGTCCACCTATGAGCAATCTTTATGAGGTGTAGGCATTATCGAATTCGGTTGAATCCCCACAAGTGTGTTTTCTGTATAGAAACAGGTCGATTGCTGGGATTTGTTGTTTCAAAAGCCGGCATTCGCGTCGATCCCTCGAAAGTCGAGGCTATCATCAAATTGCCTCCTCCTTCGAGTTTGCGCCAACTCCAAAGTTTGCAAGGGAAAGCGAACTTTTTACGCCGATTCATCCCAAACTACGCCGAGGTCACTAAAGGTTTTACACGGTTGTTGAAACAGAACACACAATTCTTTTGGGACGAGATTGCCCAACAATCTTTTGATGCACTTAAACACGCGTTGACCCATGCACCGTTATTGCATCCTCCCAACTACAACCAGGACTACTTCTTATACCTCGCAGCTTCGCATTCCACCATAGGAATGGTGTTAGTTCAAGAAGATGAATTCGGAGCGGAGCATGTGATATATTATCTTAGTAGGACCTTGAATCCCACTGAGCTAAAATATTCGCATGTGGAGAAATTGGCCCTGGCAGCCGTTCAAGCTGTCCAGCGTTTCCGTCACTACATTCTTCTCCGCAAAACTACAGTTATTTCGGATTGCAACCCTATGATTTATATTTTGACAAAACAACTGCTAGGGGGCAAGTACTCTAAATGGATTGTCATCCTGCAAGAGTTCGACTTGGAGTTCGAGAGGTCCAAGTCTAAGAAATCCTTAGTTTTTGCGGAATTGATGTGTGATTTCCCGAGTGCTGACACAGAGACTGTGGCAGAGGAGTCCATTGCGGACGAATCTTTGTTTCTTATCAGTACTGTAGATCCGTGGTACGGGGATATAATCATTTATCTCCAAGCCCAAACCTTTCGGCCTGAAGCTTCCAAAGCGGAACGTCGAAAAATTCGGTTTCAATCCCAGCCATACAAAATTATTGGAGATACACTTTATCGCCGGGGGGCAGACTTAGTTTTTCGACGTTGTTTAACTCACGAAGAGGTTGAGAGGGTTTTGAATGATTGTCACTCTGGAGCATGTGGCGGTCATATGTCTGGGTATGCCACAGCTCAGAAGGTGTTGCGCGCTGGCTATTTCTGGCCGTCTATGTTTAAGGATTGTATCATTGCAGTCAGGAAGTGCCACAACTGTCAAGTGTTTGATCGCAAGATGCGCGCTCCACCTGCTCCTCTCCACCCTATAATTGCCGTTGGTCCATTCGCCAAATGGGGTATCGACTTTATTACTTGTAACCCTCACTCGGCCGGGGGCATGCATATATCATCCTTGCGGTTGATTATTTTACTAAGTGGGCCGAGGCGATGCCTACATTCGACGCAAGCGGCAAAACAGCTGCAGTTTTCGTATTCAATCATATCATAACTAGGTTTGGTGTCCCACAAGCAATCATTACTGACCATGGGAGCCATTTTCAAAACGTCATGATGACTGAGCTTACAAGCCAGCTTGGTTTGTGCCACGATAGCTCTACTCCTTATTATCCGCAAGCCAACGGTTTGGTTGAGTCTATCAACAAAGTTCTAGTTATCATGATCCGACGAACCATTGGTGTTCATCGGTCGAATTGGCACAACATGTTATTTTCAGCACTATGGGCATACCGAACCTCAGTGAAAAATTCAACAGGGTTCACTCCTTTCCAGCTAGTTTATGGCTTAGAAGCTGTGTTACCCATTGAATGCGAAATCCCATCACTTCAAATGGCTGTCGAATTACTTCCAGCTACTTCCGAAGAGGAGAAACGTTTATTGTACTTGGCTAAATTAGATGAGACTCGACGTGACGCTACATTGGCAATCGAGACTCACGCGAAACGAATGAAAGCTCAGTATGATAGAAATGTAACCCCTCGAAGTTTTTCGGAAGGAGACCTAGTACTATTATATGATCAAGCTAACGATAAGCTAGGTGCCGGAAAATTCGTTCCCATGTGGCATGGGCCCTACATTGTAAAGCGAAAGCTAGCAAAAGGGGCTTATGAGCTAGTTGACTTTGATGGGGACTCTTTGGGTAAACCCAGAAATGGACTTTACCTAAAGAGGTATTATGCTTAAAATGATGGGTATGGAGAAATTTTTAGATAGGTTAGATTTTCTTTCTAGCTAGCAAGTGTGTTAGTTTAGTCAGTGTGCTTAGCTTAGAGAGTGTGGTTTTTCGTCGTTATTCTGGCTTATCTTGGTTTTACTCTTGATATTGCAGATGTCGACGCCTCTCCAAACATACATTGGATTTGCTGATGGTGCTTGTCGTAGTACATGGAATATCTCTTCCGCAGCTTGGGTTATCTATTCGCCCTCTGACGAGTTAGTTTCTATGCATGGGATAAGCCTCGGTCAAACAACGAACAACATTGCAGAATACAGTGCAGTGATTGAATTATTATCCGAATCTATTTCATTTGGAATTCGACGTTTGATAGTGAGGTTAGATTCTGAACTTGTTGTATTACAGCTTAGTAGAGTTTATGCCATTAGGAATCCTGTGTTATTAAGGTTGTTTTTGAGAGTGCGTCTCTTGGAACGTGAATTTGATTACATTGAATATCAACATATTCCAAGGTCTTTGAATACATTAGCAGATGCAATTGCTTCTCGAATGTTGGACAGACATTTACAATAATCATGCAAGTAAATTTAAAAAACATTTCATCACATATGTTAAACAGGATAAGCGGTAATAGTAATAGTGATATATATAGATAGAAGTGTGTCAAAAATATATACATCGTCTTCGATCATAGGTTGAAAACACCTTATGATCGGCAAAATGATAGTACAAAAAGTCAAAATGTCACATGTGACTACAAAAGTGACTAGTCAATCACTGGTGGTGCTCTCTGTATGACACCACTGCGCGGGCTACCTTACGGAAAAATCTCCTAAACGGTCCAGGGACCGCGACTACGAAACGATGAAGCCTGATAGGAATGTCGTCCATAGTAGTCTCAGGTATATCTGCCATGAGACGCTCTAGATCATGCTCCAACTCAGCTAGTACTTCTGCAGCTGCGTCCTGTGGGGCCGGTACCGGTGCAGCTGGATGTAGTCTATCAAAAGGCCGGAGGTTGGCTGGACGTTGTGGACCAACATCTGCATTTTGAAAGTTTTACTGTTAGTTTTGAGACGATATATATGAAAAATAAAAAAATACATAATTAGAAAACTTGTGAAAATAAAAGTACCTCTGTCGTCCCATTGTTCTCCCTGTGGAAGAACCATGTCCGGATCACCTCTAAAATCCACTCCGGCATACGGAAAGTCCTGTATCGAAAAAACCTGGTCCTCTAACCAGCGAAAGTAACTATCTGAGAATCGAACCACTGTCGCACCCTCGTCAGGATGCCGGGCCATCACCGCAACCCATCGTATCAGCTTTGGCTCCCGAGGACCCAAGATATCAACAGTGAGTTGCTGAGGGATCAGCATTGGAACTCTCTCCAAGGCAAAGCTCACGACTAGAGGCCCATATCCAAAAGTCTTTAGTCGTCCGTTCTTTGCCTTGGTCAGTTGGCTCTTCATATGAGCCGACACAGCTTCACACCAGTTGAAAATGGTGCCTTGGTAACAGTCAATTGCCATCCGCATTTGGGATCCGGAAGCAATGTGTAAAGCGGCCGCGCCGCAAATTCTGGTAACCGTGAACGCTATGACTTTGAGTTCAGGCAGAGTGATGTGTTTTATCTCTATGCCTTTTGAATGGTGAGCCCCGGGTGTGCACCACTCGTCGCGGAGACTATCAAGGGATTGGCCACCCGGCCTAGTCCCCGCAAGACTGAGTTGCTCGCCTCTGTTCGGCAAGCCAGTGAGAAAGTATACATCCGAGGGCTCTATCTCGAGCTGGTGCCCTCCTATGTAAAAGCATTGTTCTTGAACGTTCCATCGCTCAACCAGCCATTCCAAGAATCTTACCTGGCCCCTCATGCCCGGTATGGTCCAATATTTGTATAATCCGCATGCTCTTAGGGCATCCAGGGAAGGTTGATGATTTATTGCAGCTTCATCTTCCTCTACATGCTCTCTTTCTCTCCAATCTAACATGGTTAATGCCCTGCACATCAGAAATAGCAATTAGAAATTGATTTGGGAATTTTTGGTAGTTTTTGAGGGAGTTGGGGTTTTGAAATGCGCACTTCTCGGAAGACGCACCCCGGCTTTGTAGCACAGGGCGCCCGGACGCGGCTGGCCTGAAGGCGGGCCGCGTCTTCCGACCATTTTCCCGTATGAGAAAAAGTCGGGGGACGCGGGTCACCCGAAGGGCACCTGCGTCCGCCGAGAGGCGCATTCCAAAACCAAAACCCCCCCAAAAAATGAAACTAAGACCTAAAAATTGATTCTAAACGGATAGAAATGCAGAGTAGGATGTGTAAAATACCTGGATAAGACGGCGTTCGATTCCGACGGTCAGATTTTCCGCAGCGACCACGGGAAGTTTCTTGTCAAAAGCTCCTTTTTCAACCTCAACAGTCAAACGGTAAAAAAGACATGGTAAAAGGTCTTTTTATAGGTTTTTTGGATGAATTAGTTCATTTTTTACCATGAAAAGATGTTTTTCGATGTATTTTTGCCTATTTTAAACAGGTATGAGTAATGTGTTGCTTTTGTGCAGGACAAAGGGATTTCGAGGGAAATTGTAATTTTTCACAAACAAAAATATCAGAGTCATCTTTTAAGCCCTTTTCTGACTCCTAAAACATGAAAAGATCGCCGAGCGTTTCTTTTACACTCGTTAAAACGGAATTAAAAGACGGTCCCCTTTTAGCTCTTTTCTGACCGCAAAATCAGGAAAAGATTGCCGGGTTTTTGTCGTTTCAAACTCGATAAGGAAATAAAACGACGTGTCCTTGATCGCTTTTTACTTTTCAGGTCAACGACACTATTATGAAAGTACTCCTTGGTCGCAAGATCAAGCGGTTCCCCCAGGTATTATTTTATACTTTTTCGGGCTTGAGGGACACAAATATACGAAAAAGTTCAACGTGGAGTCTCCTTTTGTTTTTTCAGACTCTCTAAAAATGAAAAACGCCGAGTTTCTCCTATACTGGGCTCGTTAAACTTTTACAGTAAGGGACCTGTTCAATTACAAACAGGAACGAACCACTCCTTCCTAGGGTTCGAATTTAAACTAGGTTGGACTCGTCCGAAGGATGAGCTTATAATCAAGCATATGTTATCCTCCTCAAGCTTGTTAAAAATAAAGAGGTACTTGCCAGAAATGGTGGGGGAAAAGAGAGAAGAATGAACCTGTTTGTTACCTTTTGTCTCAAAAGAAACTTTATTACCACTCTTGAACACGACACTTTTCATTCACCTGGGTTGGGAAATCTTTTACCTCACAGTTGACCAAACCACTTTGAAAGTCTTTAACCGGGTTCCAGGGATTAACTTTGAGTTATTCGTCACCAAGCCATCTGTCGTGTCGTTATGTGTTCAAGAGGTCTGCAAGCAAAACTTTCATCTGCAAAATACTTGTCATCCATTTGACCATCCCTGAGTCAGTCCTTACAGCAACATTTCTTCAACTTGAACAATGATTTCGTGTTGCAGGCTTGCCTGCAACGGGTCGCTTTCTATCGACATCGACACATTATCTAGAAAGATGACTTAGGAATCGACAGTACCTTGAAGTCTGCATGCATCAATGGCAGGTTTCTCGCCTTTGACGTCAGTTTACATCATTGACTTTCGATCAAAGGATTCCGTGAAGTGTTCGACATCAAAACATCTATTCACATTTCACGGGTTGTGCTTGGTACTTTGAGAACCATTGACATTACTGGTGGTCTCTCTCACGCTTGTTAACAGTCTACATCATCGACTGGTAATCAAGTGGTTTCTAACATGTTCGACATCAAATCATTTAATCACATGGCTAGAATCGTACCAATTCGGGAAGTAGAAGTGAAGACCCTGGATCTAGTTTCTACCATCCAGGCTGCGAGGAGTTTTGTATTCATTATCTATGTAGACTAATCATAAACAGATGGCTGCGTCCATACTGTGTCTACAAAAGTCTATAAAAAATGATGTACTGCAAGATCATTCCTGTATCAGAATAGTTAGTCCATTAGTTAAAGTTTTGAATCTGAGTATGGGAATGCCTACCTCAGTGATGATATAATCTTATACATGTATTTTGTGTTGAAAATTGCAGGTTCCAACCAGGTCATCCACAAGACAATCCTTGAAATGATAAAGCGCTTCACCCTTCCTAGAATTACAAAACCCTAATCTATTCCAGGCTTCGCACTTTAGGGGGCAATCTGTTACACTAAAAAATGTCACCATGACTACTTACAGTTAGTATGGCTCAAATCAACAGTCATGCTACCCTCTTAGGCAAGTCTTATGCCTCTGCTATCCATCTCAAACTCAAAGAAGAGAGAAAGTCTTGTAAAAAATGTGTTTATCTCTGGGGTCGCAGGTTCTCTCTAGCCTTACCTGCGGGGACGCTCACAATGTTCACAAAAGTTGCGTCCATGGACGCTCTGTATGTTAAGGGACAGGTGCGTCCTTCTGTAAAAGGCAAAATGCGCGAGTTTCATCTTAAAAAAGTTACTTGTGGTTACTTCTAGAACTTTCTAGAGGTCGGTTTGATGAAATGGATGCGCCTCCAGTTGGTTCATGTATCCCTATTAAGGAGGAACTTATCCCATCAATAGGGGAGCTATCCCACCCAAAGAGGGGGATTATCCCATTGATGGTGGACCTGAATAACCTCTTTACAGCACTATAAATAAAGACATTGAGCCAGAGGGAGGGGAGGTTGGAGCCATACATTTTCTTTGGGTAAATGCTGCAGGAATTAGGACTCCCATTTAGAACCTTGTGAGGAGAGATTGTCTTTGCTTGATTCTACTTGGAAGTGGGTGAGCTTTGTCAAAGTAGAGGAAAACCCTTGATGGACCCTGGGAGGAACTTGCACAACACCAAGGCCAGGTTGTAAGAGTTTCTTTGTTTCGTTATTAATACAAACTGGTTTATTTTTCTCAATAGCTTGTGTTAATGAGTTATTTCATGTGTTCCTTGGTCTGCATGTTGAATATATGTTTTATTATATGAAATGCAAGTGCTTGGTAATTGTTTGATTGTTTGTGGTTGCAGGAATTGACATGAAGGAGGAGCTCATCCGGATCGGCAAGGACGGACTACAACAACAGCGTTTTGGAATAAGGTAAGCCTAAACACTTGTAGTTTTCATGTTTTAAAAGGTATATTTAGAGAAAGATCACTCCATTTTGTCTTGTTTGTCGCTAGAGAGTTTAGACTCCTAGGGAGGTCAGTTGTGTCCGCACAAACGACTTTTTCCGCCACGACACTAACTATTAAATCTTTGTTCTCAAGCTCTGTTACACACCTATACTAACAACTTATCTCTTAGTCTAAAGATAATACAATATTCTAATTATTACAATAATTGAGATAAAGATTAATTCGAGAGATCCAACCCTCTCTACCAAAATTTATTTTGACCACTTAGGTCAATGAAATTCATCTCATGTTAGCCACAACATGTGAACATACAATCACATTACTGGCTAAGTCCGGATGCTCCTGCATCAATTATAAACATAATTAAATTAAAAAAATTAATTAAAATATAACATAATTATATTTATATTATATTAAAATTATAATAGCATATTATAATTATAATATAATTATATTATAACAAAAATATAAAATATATTATAAATTAATAAAACGATAACATTCCAAACTAATAACAAAACCAAACTTCACGTATATGCAAGTTAAATGGAGGAAGGAGTTAGATGGAGTAAGGTGGAGTGATAAGGAGGTGAGGAGAGGTGAGATTGATGTAGGGAGTTGGAGCAGGAGTTATAAGGAGTACAAATCAAACTTTATAATAACAAAAAATAGTCAATTGTATAAAACTCTGTTAGTGATTGAATTTTTGTAATATTGCAAAAAATGTACGCACAACCAAAATGTCGATATGCCAATATGAGATATCGGAATATCGGTGATTTTTAAAAATCAAAGTTTTTAGATCGGCGATTTTATTTCTGGGATCTTGTTTCAGCATTTTCATTTCAGGACTTTGGAAGGGAGGAGGTTATTTGAAGTGGGACCTACATAGAATTAAAACTTCTACAAAATGAACTATAGCCATTTTGTAATTTTGAGATTTTGGGTTTGCCAATTTGTTTTAAAATAAGAAATTAGAATAAATTACCTGAGATCCTGAAAATGCATTTTTAACCATTTTACAATTTGGCTAGGTCATTTTGTAGGGCCATTAGTGAAAAACAACAAAAAATTAATAAAAATTACCTAAGATTTAATATTTACAATGAATGACTATTTTAATTACAAAAGTTAAAATATTATACATTTTGCACATTTTTAACTCAGACGACAAAATGATCAAACTTCAAAGGAGTGTCATTTACAAACCATATAACCAAATGATGCGAAACAAGTATCGATGGAAATCTTGCTAAAAGGAGAATTCAATGAAACAATCA
Source organism: Pinus tabuliformis (assembly GCA_031772625.1). Lineage (NCBI taxonomy): Eukaryota > Viridiplantae > Streptophyta > Pinopsida > Pinales > Pinaceae > Pinus > Pinus tabuliformis. The sequence goes on from CM062816.1 coordinate 2,066,247,818, forward strand.
AAATAGAAATCTGATGAAAATACAAAATGGAAAAATTATAAGACAATTACGTAAATGAGAATTATGAATGGTCTTTTGCTAAAAAGTAATGTAAAGGGTACCCATTATTTGGAGTAAATGAATAAAAAATGGGGGGTGTTGGGTTTTCCCTACAATAGGACCACATCCCAAACATTGTTCCTGACAATGGAGTCTTACTCCTCAACCATGGCATCAACCCAAACTGGTTGTTGCACTTCCTCAAAATGGGATGGCTCAATCTCTACACATTCGCTCATTAGATCCATGTAGCCAGTGTACCTCTTCAGTGATCTCCTTTGTTTGTGTTGTGATGTGGGTGCTCCCATATTCTATCTAGCATCATAAAATAACATGTCAACCTCTCTAATTCTCTTTCTCCCATCTCTGGAAGACTCTGCATGAGTGATTGTATCCACTCCTTGCTCCTCTGCATTTGGCTACTCCACATCATCCTGAGGTTCCTCCTTAGGAGATAAAATCTCCTCAATCGCTTGTAGTTGAATCTCCCTCTCAAGGGAACATCTCATGGCCTTCTCTTCATCGAATTTTACATCTCTACGAACCACTATCATTCTGTTAGTTGGAAGGTACACTTGATAGTTGTAAGGTGTATCAGTGTACCCCACAAATATGCCCAACTCTGTTGTTGGCTCTAGATTTTTCAATGCAACTTTGGTAACATGGTAGTAGACTGATGAACCAAAGATCCTAAAGTGCATCACATCAATTTTCTTCCTTGAAAAATCCTCTTTCGGTGTACTCATCCTGAGAATTCGATGAGGGATTCTGTTTTGCAACTAAACAATTATGTTGGATGATTCAACCCACAAGTGTAATGGTAGGACCTAATCATGAAACATCGCTCGTGTTTCTCCCACAATAATCCTTTTCTTCCTTTCATCCACCCCATTATGTTGTGAGTTATGAGGTGCTATCAACTCCTACTGAATGCCTTCTAATGCACAGAAGTTTTTGAAATCATTCGACACATACTCTCCTCCATTATCACTCTTGAGAGATTTAAATTTCCTTCTAATATCTTTCTCGACAAGTGCTTTAAATTCGCAAAACTTAGCAAAAGTCTGATCTTTCTTCTGCATCAATAAGATCCAACACTTACGAGAAAAATTATCAACAAATATCACATAATACTTGTGATTGGTCATGGATGTTGTCGAGAACGGTCCACACACATCTGAGTGAACTCGATCAAGGATTTCCTATGCTCAACTTTATTTGTCATGAAAGGAAGCTTTGGTGTACTTCCCCAATGTACACCCTTTGCATGTGTCTACCTTCTCTAGTGTACCCTTGGGAATACCAGCAGAATTTGTTGCATGATATTCAAAGCATCATGGTGCAAATGACCCACCCTTTTGTGCCACAACTCACCGATGGCTTGACTCTACACCTTCTCTACTTTAGTGTTCAAGGAAGAAAAATATTCTACCTCCAACTTGTAGAGATTCTTCACTCGAACCCCTATCCTATTCACCTGTCCTGTGGCTATCTGACAAAGGAATGCCTTTCCCTTACTAAATATCACATCATAGCCTCTATCCTCTAACATGGCAACAAAAACCAAGTTCTTATTCAAACTAGGAACATACATAACATCTCACAAAGTGAGGGGAGAACCAGACTCCCTTTGAAAGGTAACTATACTAATTTTGGTTGTGCTATACCTCCCATCATCACCCATGTCGATATGCATCTAGACGTCCTTATCCTCCAAGTTACTAAAGAGATCTTTGTTATTGGTCATGTGGAAAGAAGCTCCACTGTGCAGGTACCACACACTACCCATCATCGATGATGCCATACAAGCGATGAGGGTAAAATTTTGCTCGAACTATGAAGCAAGAGCCTCACCTTCTGCTCCTCCTGAGGGCTTCTTACCAGCCTTCTTATACGTACACTTTGTGGAAAAATGTCCTTGCTTGTGACAATGAAAACACTTGATTTTTGACATTTCCTTCTTCTTGTTTCCCTGACATGAATTTGATTTCGAATAGGATGACTTCCCCTTCCCTTTCTTTGCCTAACCTGCTAAGGCAATATTATCCTCATAATTATGCTTTGACAATGATCAGTCTCTGGTGTTCCACCGAATCTCTTCCTGTACCAATCCAGACTAAAATTGCTCCCACTCGGGTAACTTATCCCTCCCATTAATTGAGTCTTGGTAATTTCTCCAGCTCTTGGGAAGTCCTAGAAGTGCTAGGTTAGCCAGATTGTCTTCGGCAATAGCCATACTGAAACTTCCAAGCTCATCCCGACATTAGGTGAACTTGGTCAAGTACTTTGGAATAGAGTTTCCCTTCTCCATCTTGATCTTTCTGAGTTTTTCCTTCAGTGCTAGCTTCCTTTGTCACTGCTATTTTGTAACAGGTCCATCAATGCCATCCACATTGTAAATGAAGTTTCCTTAATGTGGAGATTCAACACAATATGATACTCCTTCTAGGATAATGCTTCTCTCTTTTGCCACACACTTTATCCATTCAACCAAATATTTAGCATCAGATGTTGTTGGCTTCAGAATATCAAGATCTATGAATTCCTTCAGCTCGTTGTCTTCCAACACTGCCTCCATCCTGTCCTTCCAAGCTATGTAATTCAAGCTACCCTCCAGGGAATATTGAAGTCTCAAACTGTAGAATGAAATAATGCTGACTCTAAAGTATGAACCTGGAAATTTGATTTCACCTCACAACAAACTCGAATTCTCCTCTTCTATAATGTCTTCAGCTTTGATACCATGTATATTTTTAATTTTAGATTCAACAAATTATGTGATATGCTAAAACGTGAGACAAGAATCCACTCTAGTCATCAGTGGAAACAAAAATTTATCGATGAAAACACTAAGCAGAAAAGGAAGAATTTCAATCACACATAACACAATAATTTTCTGGGGAAAGAAACTACTCAAAACCCCAACTATCTATATTGTATTAACTAGAATATCTGAGACGAAAATACAATGCTAGTTCAACCCGAACAATTCCTGCACAAGTACAATCTATCTCTTTGCTTCACAAACCAGCTCAAGCCAACACTTAGCCAATTTTTTTGCCTGCCAAGCCCCTACTTCCTTGCATAATTCATGAAAGAATTAGCCCATATTTAATTGGGAAATTCTGTCTCCATAACTGCAACAATCCATCCATAGGCCTCAACTGATTGGTTGCACCATATGTACAACTCAGAAAATTATACAACTAATAGTACATTGTCCCTGAACTCTAATCTCAACTAGGTCTTCCTCAGAATTGATATGCATGAGTTATTTATGAGTGAATCTTCAGTTAACTGGTGGAGTAGTGAAGCTACACTAGTGCTTGTCCCTATTATTAGACCTCCAACTGTGTGAACCAGTTTAACTGACTTTAACTTAGTTAGACTGAGTTGATTAATTACAACTCAAAAGAATTCAACTTGGACCCCTAAAATTTAGGAATCACTCTACATGACTCTAGATAGACTTCCAACTAAGATTTATTGAGCCAACTAAGTCAAATTAACTTAGTTAACTATTAAAAGTTACTATGAGAATATAATTTTGATTTAATTCCTAAATTAATTCAAGGACAAATTAAATTAGGATTTCTTTTTACTATTTTTAAAATCCTTTTAGAAACCATATCTACATCAAATGAAAAGCTTTTCTTAGATAGTCTGAGTAATATTTTTAATAAGAATTTTTTTTATGAATAACCTAGAACTTATGTTCATCTTGAAATGCATAGATCTAATCATTTAAGCTAATGTACAAAACATTAAATTACGAAGTATAATAAACCAATCTATGTGATAAAGAGTGGCATGCTATGGAGGAGAAGATATGCCAAAGTTTAAATGTTGAGTGTAGGGATTTCCATAATGACGATTGGTCTTGGTTAAGTTTATTTTGGTTATCTTTCATTAACATCTTTTGAGCTAAGACTGACCTTCTTCTAGTTGCAAAAGGATTTCTTCTTTAGATTCATCTCTGTCAAGAATTCTACCAACAAGGGTTTTAATGTGCTAGTAGAGCTCATCAAGCTTGCAATATTTGGTATCTTGGCTTGTGAGATTTTTGGGTTGAGAATCCAATCTCCTAGGTCAATATCCACATCCATATCATGAATTACAACCCTTTCTCTTATTTCTTCTTCCATTGAGTCAATGCCCTCCTTAATGTGTTGAGAGACCAATGCATGATACATTTGGGCCAAATCCATATCATATGCCCTCACACGAATGCCCACATATCTTGAGTGGGCTCCTCAAGCTTCTCTATCATGATCTTCGTTTGTAGCCAAAGCAAGAGGAATGCCCTTATGGTATTTTAAATCAACACATATCAAGAGTTGACCTCTAGGAGGAGTCATTAGACATATACAAAACTAGGTGTTAGTTTGACTAATATTTGAGGAGATTAGATGGAAGGGAATTGATGGAAGGTAGAGGTAGATTGATGGAAATAAATGTAGACTATCATGCAGATAAGAGGTATGTTGATCTAGGTGGCTTTCTAGAGGCTCAAAATCAAAGTCTTTGGATTTTGTCGAAATCAAGACCAAAACAAAGAGCTCATCATCTTTATTCTAGTGGCACAGACGACACTCAAATATGATTTCGTAGCGCAACATATTGGCAATCAAAGTTCAAGTCAAAGGGAGCAGTACTTTTGTCACCAGCTAAAGTTGGAAAGCTCACTAAATCTGGTGGACCTGTTAAATCCGATATAATTTGCTAAAATTTCTGGAAGCTAACTAAGTGACATTTTGACACTTTGCAATGGAAAAAATGACAAAATTGTCACCTACTAAGTATTTCCAGTGACCCTAAAAATCGAGCTGACGATTTGTTGAATGGTTTTTTTATAAAAATAAAAATAAAAATTTTAAATGGGTAGGGATGGTGGATCCATCCTAGACCCCATGGTCATGATATAACATATATATGTATTAATATATATGGCCTGGCGATTAGCTACCATTACAACAAATGATTAATTGGGGTTCAGTGGGATTTGAACCTGCCTGTCCAGGTGGTCGACCCACCCAATGGGGAGCCCCATATAATGAAACCAACACATAAACCAAATGCCAATCAAGTCAAAACACTACCCAACCATTCAAACAGATCCACCAAATTTAAACACTCCACCAAATAAAAAAATCAGTCAACACGATAAATTAGTGGTCAGTGGGGTTGGAATCCCTAACAACCTTGGTCAACAAATTTTAATTTTGGTCAGCCAACTAAGAGAGCCCCACTAGTCCATTGGGAAATATGCCAAAACATAGATATATAAACCAGTTTTTTGTATTTTCCCACCAATGGAGGCTGTGGGACCAATGAAGGCCAAGAGGAGAGAGAAGGAGGTCGCAACAACGCAAGCAGAACTAGTTCACATAATCCAAAGTAGGAATATTCTGAGGGAATATTCCATAAAATATTCTTTATGTAGAATCTTTGAGGAATATTTAGATTCATTGGGGGAATAATTTTGACAGTGTCATAAATATTCCAAGTTTATACTCATATGAACTGAAATTTCTCCAAGAGTCTTATGGTGCAATATGTTTCTTCATTTGAGCAACCAATATTTAATCCATCGTTAAGTTGGGAGGTTTATTGACGCTTTTGGACACTTTGCTTGTTTTCCAAAAAGTAGTCACGTTTACAGCCAATAGTCTTAGATTTTCAAGATGAATGTAATGATGATGATTATGCCTTCAATCTGATCAACAGATTCAAGAATTACATGTTATGCCACTTATGTGTGTGAGTCCATTTATGCCACTTTGTGAGAGAACATTCATTTTCCTGTCGAAGGAGAAGTCTTGTGAGTGAAAGTTCTTTGTAGGATAACGTCTCTTGGGAGATACATGCAAATCTAGATAAGGGTTTCATACTTGTATTGATAAAGATTGCATCATGTACTCATCATTCATTTGTAGATACTAATGAAGTGTCCTCCCCACTCTTTACCTGGGGCCCGGAGACATAGTTCATACTAGACAAACTTCGTTATCAAATTTTGTTGTGTGCATTGTCTTATGATCTCGTTTATGTTTCCTCTTCTTTATGTGTTTTGCACATGTGGTTTTTCATACTCTTTTCTATGCAATTCTGAATACATCATATAATAAAAGATCTTGGTTAATGTTGGTAACTAAGAGAACCCATATCAAGTTTGGTATCATAGAGGTCTTGTTGCTGACGTGAATTGTGAGTATGAATGATAACCAAATATTAGACATGCATAAGGAAAATGGATAAGAGTGAAGATCTTTATGAGGCTTTCTACAGGATGGAAAACAGGGTAGATATATTGTTTGCATATTGTGAGGAGCAATTGACAAAGGAGGAAAAGGAGAAAGAGAGAGTAGAAGATGATGCCCCATCTCCATATTTGATTGAATACTCTTCTTCTTCATCTTATTTTCATCATTCAAATGAAGATATCAACCAAATTCTTCAAGCAGAGAATGGAAAATTGAGGAGACTTCTAAAACAAGAAGAAGAGGAGAAGCAAATATTGCAGCTTAAATTACGAGACACAGAAGATACCTTAGAAAAGTTAAAGTGCAATGAAGGTTTAATGAAGCCATCATCACCTACTTCAAAATCAATAGCTGAGGTAACTAATGTTGGTAATTATTTAGTTCCATTTTCACATGATGACAATGATTTTGATGTTTTTGATAGGCACACTATAGGCATTGGTTTGAAGCTCATGAATAAGATGGGATATCAAGGAAAGAGACTTGATATTAATGGAAAAGGAATTACCCAACCATTGGAGGTTGTAAGAAGACCTCATTTTGCAAGATTGGGGTACTTTGAAGGAGAGTTATTGAAGGAAACAAAAGCAAGGGATTCCTCAAACAAAGAATCCAGGACATTGCCAAAACCATTGACAAAAGACGAAGCTAAGAGCACATCATAATCTTCCCATGATAGTGAACATTGAAAAAGAAGTGTGAACGAATGTTCTTCTAATGTTCCTTTTGATTACAAGAATATTGATAACAATGAGAAAAATCTATGGCATAGAAAAACATGTAATTTTTGTGGCTTGTATAACCATGTTGTTTCTAAGTGTTGGAAAAGAATGGCAGCGAGGAAGGGAACAAGACATGGAGAGTCTTCTCCATGCCGGGATAGGAGGAATGTTAAGAAAAAGTCTAGAGGAAAAAGAATTTGTGTAGCCATTGCAACAAGCGTGGACATTAGAGAGCCAATGAAGGAACCAATCTATCAAGTTGTTCAACAAGAGAAGAAGCTACAGGAAGAAGACCCATTAACCTGGTTGAATAAGAAATGAGGATTTATAAGTAGTTGAACATGGCCACATTTTGTAAATCATATGTTGCATATGTTTGTAAAAGTGATGAAGTGTTTTCCATCACTTATGAACGCAAAATGGTGATATTTTTGGCCTTTTAGTTGATAGCTTGGGATATGGTTTATTGTTAGTTCCAGTCTTCGCAGCCTGTCACCAAGGATCAAAATGGGCTCTTACTATGTCTGGTTTTCAGAGATATTTTGCACATGAGTTTCAGTGCAAATCATATCCTAAGTATGTTCATCAAAAGAATCTCGTAAAAATATTTCCAAGTGTATATCACACTCCCATAACCAACTCCCGGATTAGAAGATATGATCGAAATGAATGAGTGATTCTTAGTTATGCATGTTTTGAGGTCAGTTGCTGCACACAATGACAAGTTTAGTACAAAATCAGTTTCTGAAATAATGGTAAATATTTTTTCAAAAGTGAAAGAGGTTTTTGTTCATCACATACCAAATAACAAAAATCCCCTTCAGTTTATGCACAGGTGCTACTATGTGGAAGATATACAATGATATTTGGAGCCTACATTAAAACAAAGCAATTTTTTCATATTTTTTACTGTTTTAGTCATTTTAGTGCAGTGCCATTTTAAAACAGATGGAAAGTAATTTTTTAAAACCCAAGGAGGTTTTTGTTAATCACGAGCCATATAACAAAAACCTCTTTCATTTTATTCACAGGTGTGATTAATTGGGATATGTGACTAGATCTTTACAGCTCATTTTCATAGATTTAAATTTTTAATGATTTTCTGTTTTAGAGATGATTTTGTGGCATAGATTACGAGCAACTGGAAACGAATTTCCAAAATTTGAGAGACATTTTTCTCCAAGATGACCTTATATATAAAAACCTCTTTCATTTTTGTAACAGGTGCTATGGTTTAGGAGATACGAGTTCATCTTCAACACCTATTTTCAGAAATTCGGTCCAAGTTTAATGTAACTGATTCTATTTTGAAGAAAATGGTTGAGCTCAATTCCCTTAGTACAAGGACGAAAAAATGTATATATTTTATGAATTTCATAATGTAGGGGTTGGACTTTGGCAGAAGGTTGGACTCTTATGGATGCATTGAGCTACTTTGTACATCACTTCTGCAGTTTGGCAAGGAAATAAACTAGGGTTTTGCAGCATTTTGTGGGATTCTTGTGGCAATGTGATTTAGCATCGTGTTCTTCTTTGTAATTTTAGTTGATCTTATGTTTATGTGTGCCATCATCTCTCTCTTTCTGCATAACTAAATGAATCAAGTTTAAAGGTGGAATTCATTGGTATTTCAGTGCTATACCTTGGGGTTTATTTAGTTTTGCATGTTTTCTATTGTTTGAAGGGGACTCATGACACTTGCATGCCCTCTCCATCTCCTCACCACTATTTAGACTCACCATTACACTCATTTCAAAGTGCTAAAACAATTGTCTACCTTGCCCCACAGAAACCTCTGCAAATCTATGTTCATTTCAAGGACCCAAAGCTGCTTTCCCCATCTGATCCATCAACCAACCATTAAAATCAATCAAATTCCTTTGAGCATATACCTAGCCTAAAATTAGTATTCTTATCAGTCATCTCAAGCATTACTTGCCATATTTTCTTTGAGATTGACAAGGAGAGAGCCCTCTCCTGACCTGGTAGGGCTAGCTACCAAGTTAAGCGTGGTTTGATGTTACCCTAGACCTGCCTTTCTCAGCCTGAGGTAAATTTAGGCCCTAACACAGTGGTGACTCCATTGGGGAACGAAAATTTGTTTGTTTATTATTGTTGTTTTCTTTATAAACTACAGATGGAGCTTGAAGTTAGCCAGGTAGCCTTTGAACTTCTCTTTCTCTACAAGTGCATAATAGATGAATGGTGCTTCAGTCAATCTCTGGTTTAGTTTATGAATTGAACTCAACTAGGGAAGAGGTGACAGATCTTCTCTCGGAAAGATCATTCAAGTTGCAGATCTGATTGCTGATGGTGGACAACAGTCAAACACATATGAACGCTGAAACATTCACCTAGCGACTCCAACTCAATCCAGAGATTCCAATGCTCACGGATCCATTCATGCACTAAAATAAAATGCTAGGGTATGTGGCAAACCCTGTGTTTTGTGAAGTTTTAAAAGAAGTTAGAGATCAGTTAGTGGATATTGAAATTGATGAAGTATTTTTCATTATTTTGCTTCAATGTTTGAGATCTCTAAAGTTTCCTCCTAAAGCTAAAACTGGTATCTTTAAGTTAGTTGTTGAAAAATTTGAGAAGAAGATTCAGTATTTAAATGATTAGATCTAATCATTTGAATTCCAAGATCCCAAAAAGTTCTTGGAAACTCTCCCTCCTTCAAAACAAGAAACAATAAAGTTGCTCGTGGTTGTTTGCATTGACAATTTGCAGTTGGAGGTCTGTGTTGAGGAGTTAGGACAGCAAACAGAGTCTGGTTTCCTTGATCCTATTGTCGCATATATGGAGTATTTTTTCAGTTTGAATGATAAGTCAGATTGTATTTCACACAACCAAATTCAGTTTGTGCATGGATGGTTGTCAACATTTCCAATTGTATCCTGGTTCCAGTACTTCCAAGCAGCATCCTTGTCACAGTTACTTGATTAGTTGATCTGGCATTACAACATTACTTGATCTATCAATTTTGTAGCAAAGTAGCTTAGATTTGTACATAAATAAGCTGCTTGAGGCAACATTTCAGTTTTCGATATTTGTATGTATAGGTTGCAGTATGTATATGTTTTTGGATTGGTATGAGTTATTTTTGGTTTGTAGTTGTTTGACCATCCATGTCCAATGGATGAGGCACTTGTTCTACGGTGTTCTTGACACCTCCAAGGAGCTGCCATCCCCAATGGAGCTGATGTTAGTTCTAGTCTTCGCAGCCTGTCACCTGGGATCAAAATGGGCTCTTACTATGTCTAGTTTTCAGAGGTGTTTTTCACATGAGTTTCAGTTCAAATCATATCCTAAGTATGTTCAACAAAAGAAGCTCATAAATATATTTCCAACGGTATATCGCACTCCTGTAACCGGCTCCCGGATTAGAAGATATGATCGAAATGAATGAGTGATTCTTGGTCATGCATGTTTTGAGGTTAGTTGTTGCACACAATGACAAGTTTAGTACAAAATCGGTTTCTGAAATAATGGTAAGGAATTTTTCAAAAGTAAAAGAGGTTATTTTTCATCACATACCAAATAACAAAAACTTCCTTCAGTTTATGCACAGCTGCTACTATGTGGGAGATATACAGTGATATTTGGAGCCTACATTAAAACAAAGCAAATTTTTCATATTTTTTACTGTTTTAGTCATTTTAGTGCAGTGCCATTTTACAATAGATGGAAAGTAATTTTGCAAAACCCAAAGAGGTTTTTGTTAATCACAAGCCATATAACAAAAACCGCTTTCAGTTTATTCACAAGTGTCATGAATTGGGATATGTGACTAGATCTTTACAGCTCATTTTCACAGATTTAAATTTTTAATGATTTGTTGTTTTAGAGATGATTTTGTGGCACAAATTACGAGCAACTGGAAACGAATTTCTAAAATTTGAGAGAGATGTTTCTCCAAGATGACCTTATCTACAAAACCCTCTTTCATTTTTTAACAGGCGCTATGGTTTAGGAGATACGAGTTCATCTTCAACACCTATTTTCAGAAATTCGGTCCAAGTTTAATGTAACTGATTCTATTTTGAAGAAAATGGTTGAGCTCAATTCCCTTAGTACAAGGATGAGAAAATGTATTTATTTTATGAATTTTATAGTGTAGGGGTTGGACTTTGGTAGAAGGTTGGACTCTTGTGGATGCATTGAGCTACTTTGTACACCACTTCTGCAGTTTGGCAAGGAAATAAACTAGGAGTTTGCAGCATTTTGTGGGATTGTTGTGGTAATGTGATTTAGCATTGTGCTATTCTTTGTAATTTCAGTTGATCTTATGTTTATGTGTGCCATCATCTCTCTCTTTCTGCATAACTAAATGAATCAAGTTTAAATGTGGAATTCATTGGTATTTCAGTGCTCTACCTTGGGGTTTATTTAGTTTTACATGTTTTCTATTGTTTGAAGAGGACTCATGACACTTTCATGCCCTCTCCAGCTCCTCACCAGTATTTATACTCACCATTACACTCATTTCAAAGTGCTAAAACACTTGCCTACCTCGCCCTACAGAAACCTCTGCAAATCTATGTTCATTTCAAGGACCTAAAGCTACCTTCCCCATCTGATCCATCAACCAACCATTAAAATCAATCAAATTCCTCTGAGCATATACCTAGCCTAAAATTAGTATTCTTATCAGTCATCTCAAGCATTACTTGCCATATTTTCTTTGATATTGACAAGGAGAGAGCCCTCTCCCGACCTGGTAGGGCTAGCTACCAGGTTAAGCGTGGTTTGATGTTACCCTAGACCTGCATTTCTCAGCCTGAGGTAGATTTAGGCCCTAATATTTTATGTTATAATTATGATGTAAAAATGACCATCAGTGTGTTATAAACTCTTGAAAAGTATGAGGTTTTCTTGGGCCATGTTTGGTCTTGTAATTGAACATGCATTAGTAGTTATGGGTTTGCATATGGTACAGGTGTTGGATTCATAATTCCAAAATTCGAAGTACAAAGGTGAAGGAAAGGGAAGGTGAGCTATCAGAGACAGTTTTTATGCAGATCAAGATTGCAATCATGTTCATGCTTTTGGAGCACCAAAAGCTCCTCAGTGGGGAGGAATGATCTAGGTGGCTCTGGAGAGACTTAAAAATCAAAGTCTTTGGATTTCATCAAAAACAAGATGAGAACAAAGAGCTCTTCCTCTTGATTCAAATGGTGTAGTTGACACTCAAATTGGACTTCATATGCGTAAGATATCGACAGTCAAAGTTCAAGTCAAAGGGAGCAGTACTTTTGTCATCAACTAAATTTGGAAAGCTCACTCAATCTGGCTAGCTGGTTAAATCTAGTAGAATTTGCTAAAATTGGTGGTAGCTAACTGACCAACATTTTTACACTTCACTACAGATGAAACTGGTGATATTTTCGCCTACTTAATTTTTTCGGTGACCCTAAAAATATGACGAATGTTTTTGAATGATTTTTTTTATAAAAATAAAAATTAAAAGGGGTCGGCCCAGTGGACCCACCCCACACCCCATGGTCAATATACAATAAATATATATGGTCGACGTTTGGTCACGGTTACAATGGCCGATTAATTGGGGGCTTGTGGGATTCGAACCTACCCGACCAGGTGGTCAACCCACCCAACGAGCAACCCCATATAACGGAACCAACACAAAAACCAAACATCAATCAAGTCAAAACATTGCCCAACCATTCAAAAAAAATCGCAAAATTTAAACACTACACCAAATAAAAAAATCACACATCGTGTTAAATGAGGGGTTGGCGGGGTTGGAACCCCTGACCACCTCGGTCAACAATTTTAATTTTGGTCTGGAAACTAGGAGATTCCAACTGGGCCATTGGGAAATCCACCAAATTTTTTATATATAAACCAATTTTTTGCATTCACCCACTAGTAGATGTCGTGGGACTAATGAAGTTCGAGAGGAGAGAGAAGGAGGGTGGATCAAAGCAGCAGAACCAGTTTGCGAAACGCAGAGCATGAATATTTTGACGAAATATTCCACAAAATATTCTTTATACAAAATCTTTGAGGAATCTTTAGATTCCCCAGGGGTAGAATTTTGATGGTGTCAGAAATATGCCAATTTTATACTCATATGAACCAAAATTTCACCCAGATCCTGATGGTGTATTTTGTTTCTTCATTTGAGCAGTTGATTTTCAGACCATCGTCATATTGGGAGGTATATTGATGTTTTTGGAGACTTTGCTTGTTTGCTAGAAAGTTTTTATGTTTACAACCAATAGTCTCATATTTTTGAGATGAATGCAATGATGATGAGTATGCCTTGAATCTGATCAACATATTCAAGAAGTCTATTTTATGCCACTTATGTGTGTGAAGCCATTTATGCCACTTTGTGAGAGAACATTCCTTTGTCATAATGAAGAACTTCTTGTGAGTGAGAGTTCTTTGTAGGAGAACGTCTCTTGGGAGAGACATGTCACTCTAGATAAGGGTTTCATCCTTGTATGGATAAAGATTGCATCATGTGCCCATCATTCATTTGCAGAGACTAATGGAGTGGCATGCACACTCTTGACCCAGGGCCTAGATACGTAGTCCACACTCAACGAACTTCGTTATCAAATTATGTTATGTGCATTGTATTATGATCTCTTTTATGTTTCCTCTTGTTTAAGTGTTTTGTACATGTGATTTTTCATACTCTTTTCCATGCAATTTAAAAAAAAAGATCTTAGTTAATTCTAGTAACTCAGAGAACCCGGATCAAATGTTAAAAAGCATGGGGGGAATGACCAAATTAAAATAGCAGTCAGACACCCAACCTTCTCTATCACACGAGAAATAGAGGTAGCGTCATATTTCTTTGAGGTGAAATCATTTGCAAACATCATAGATTCCACTATAGTGACAAACAAAGAATGAACTAGTTTGATCTGATGGCAAGGATTGGTACTGGCCATTTCCATCATACTCACCGAGAACTATATCAACTACACAATCTTAAATGTTATATATGTGTATCATGTGGTGTGACAATGACATCTTCTCCTCCTTGCCCCTATGTGGATTTAATGAAGGAAACTTTGTGTTTTCCTTTTGAGAATTCACTATTTTATCTACAAAGTTTAAATATAAATTTTAAATAATATAATAATATATTATTTTATTTCAAAATTAATATATTTTAAATAATTAAATTTAATATAATTTAGGAATATTTTAACTTTAGTGTTAATATTATTTAAATTTTAACATTTTAATTTATAAACTTAATGCAATTTTATGTTATTGATGAGTCATTACTCTAATTACATATTTTTATTATCATATATAGATATTTTCCAAATTATCCTATAGCATTTTCTAAATCATTTTTAATAGGAAAAATGACTAAAGGTAAAAACCGATTAATACATTTTATTTCAATTTTCTTTTAAATGTACTTTTATTAATTCGAAAACTAGACTATTAATTGATAAGTATTTATGTCAGTTTGAAATTCTTCTATTTTATATATAAATTAATTTAATTCCGGGTGTGATTAATAGATTAACATAAAAAAATACGTTTATTGTTAATTTTATAAATTTAATATTTTGGATGATTAAAAAAGATTTTAAATTTTTAAATTTCAATTATAAATGATAGAATTGTTTTTTCGTAATTTAATTCCGGGTGTGATTAATAGATTAACATTAAAAAAAACGTTTATTGTTAATTTTATAAATTTAATATTTTGGATGATTCAAAAAGATCTATAAATTTTTAAATTTCAATTATAAGGGATAGAATTGTTTTTTCAAGTAAAGGAAAATACAAAATTTAAAAGAAAAGTAATAAAAAAATAGAAAATTTAAAAGAAAAGTGATTTAAAAGACAATAATCAAAAGTAATATATATATATATATATATATATATATTAATTAAATATTAGTTTATAAAATTATTTTAATTAAATATTAGTTTATATATGTGTAGAGGTTGTATAAGGGTTGGTTTATCTCAGGTCGGCGAGTGTGACGATTTTTTATTTCAAAGGGAAAAAAATGATGATTTTTATTATATATACTAGTACATCAAGTCACAAAATTTCTAGAAACATAGTCCAAAATATGATGGCTATAGAATGTCAAATACAATAGACTTAGATGCCGACTACTTAGATACTTATAAAGCACATTTACTCAAACCAAAGATTAAACATGTGATCATCTCAAAACTCATTATTTAACAAACCAAAAAAATTATTGACATATATATTAATTTTATATAAAAAAGAAATAACTTTAACAAATTTGATATAAATATAATACCAAATTTAAAAAGGATAAAAGTCTCTCTATATTTAAAATCCTATATACAATTAAAATTTTTTAAAATGTAAACGTTTCTATTATTAAAAATAAATATTTTTATGTATTATTATTATATTTATATATAAATTTAGATATCTTTTCAGAATTTCATATACCTATTTTTTTTTATAGTAAATGCTTTTCATTTACATAAAGATACAATAAAGTTTAAATTTTTTATTTTGATGGGGTGAAGTTATTTAGTTTTATGTTAAATATTGAAATGAACAAACCTACACAACCATGGGTAACACTGAGAAAGTTTATTGATTTTAGTTAAAAGCCTGAAAATAAGTATTTTTCTACCATGGCTTATTTATGCACATATGTCAACATGAGCAAGGTTTCTTAAATATTGTGGGAGTGTGAGAATTTTACTTGAGCACAAATTCTCAACTACGGACATGTGATGTGGTGTCATGATGGAAAGAAAATATCTCTCAGGTTCATAATAACCATAATAAATTTTATAATAAAAGAGGTGAACTGCCCCCCATTGATACTATATTTAATTGAAAATGAGTGTATGCTTGGTGTTTCAGTGAATGATCTTCTCCAACCACTAAGGTGGAAGATGTATAACATTGATATAAAAATTAAAAAAATCAACACCGGTGTTAATGTCTTACTCAATTTTTATTATTGGAAACATCAAATAGAAGCATAAGTGAAACAATCTTCTCCACCCACTAATGTGGAAGGTTTATAACATTGATATAAAAATTAAAAAAAATCAACACCAATGTTAATGTCTTACTCAATTTTTATTATTGGAAACATCAAATAGAAGCATAAGTGAAACAATCTTCTCCACCCACTAATGTGGAAGGTGTAAAAATTAAAAAAATCAACGCCACTTTTAATGTCTCACTCTTTTTTTATTTGAAACATCAAATAGAAGCATAAGTGAAACAATCTTCTCCACCCACTAAGGTGGAAGGTGTTTAGCATTGATATAAAAATTTAAAAATTGAACACATCACTTTTAATGTCTCACTCAAATTTTTTTTGGGAAACATCAAATGGAAGCATAGTCAAACACTTTAGTTGGAGTACTAGAACCAAATCTTTTAGTATTATTAAAAAAATTCCAGTGCTCTCCAACCTAATTTGGAATACAAAAGGGTAATTAGTAAAACTAGCAACGAGTCTGATCCCTTCAACAATTTATATTGAATGCAAGTTGTTCGGTGCTTTACATCATTTTAGACCTATGTAGTTAAATATATGCTAAAATTTAATAGGAAAATATTATTTTTGATCTCAGCCTTTTGTGATTTATAGTGATTTTTAAAGTGAATTTTCAGATTAATTATTTAAAAGAAATATCATATTTAAACTAAATTAGAATATTATAATAATAATTTTATTAAATAAAATTTAAGGAAAAATTGAAGTAATTTTTTTCCGAAAATTGTATTAATATAAATAAATAATGTAATTTGTCTATTTATCTGATTGGATAATGTGTTTAATTATTAATAATATTTTGATAAAAGTGGCATTAATTTATTCAGTTAATTTTTAATTCATAATAATAATTTAATAATAAATATTTTGAAATGTTTATTTTAATCAATTTATTTTTATTAATTTAATAAAAAATTTTATTATAAAACAAGTTGATTAGTTTGAAAGCATAATGATGGTCAATGTTGAGAATTAAGAACTATCTCTGCTTTCTCGAATTAAGATGGACAAGTACTCACAGTGAAAGTGTCATTTTGGGAAACACACCCCATGTGATCATAATGAAAATTCACCCTCCTTGTTGAAGGTCCATTATTTGATAAGTAGATACAAATCTTAATAACTTTCATTAAAATATCAAAATTTAATTTTACATTTTATTATTATTATTTATCTTTGTTACAATCAAATTATTATGATAAAAATAAAAATCCAAAATTTACTATTAGATAGATAAATTGAAACCTTAATGAACATAACTATCATCAAAACATGGGATCTTGATATGTGTGTCTATTTCTATTGTGGAAAATAAATCATTATCTCTATCTTTTAAATATTTGGGTGTAGCTTTGTAGTTAAACATAATTGTCGGCTTTGTGGTTTCGACGCTTGCGGCTATGGAGTTTGCAATTTCGAGGTAGGCATCTGTAATAGTTGTCAGAATGCGACCTTTATTCGATGTTGGTAAATGATTCAATGAAGGTGGTGGTCAAGGAATCAAAAACGGTAGAGAATAATGAAAGTCAGTGGTTTGTCCTAAAGTGTTTTCCGATTTCTCTACAGTTACTAGTAGTTTGGGGGGTTTTGGATGCAAATGACAAGAGCCATGGAGGATGAGGTGGACTATTCCACTGACCCCTTCGAGAATGTTTCCTTTTGGTCTAAGCCACCACCTTAGGCTTTAGAGTTGGAGCCTAGGGTTACACCTAGCACTCCAAAATCATACTATTTTTCTTCGCTACCAACATTAGAAACAATTTGGGCTATTTCAGAAGGTTTTTCCCCCTTCTTCGACGTTTTCTTCGATGGAACATTTGGAGTTGTATTCAGGGTCAGCGTCTCTGGGGTCAGTGTCTTTGGGATCTTGTGCCCTTGATTTACCAGTAATCTCTTACCAGTCTTTGATTTTTCCTTTGGTTTTCTCGGTCGTAAGTTCTATACAAGGTTTTCCCAGTATTGTAGACTAGGTTGGAGTTGTGGTAAGTGGTTTTTATGGGTTGCCTCAATTCAATGAGGTTTCATCGGCTATAGTATCTCTAGGGTTTGAGAGTTGTCCTGAGTCAAGAGTGGGTTTTGATGGTGGTTTTCCCAGTGCGGTGCTAAGGGTCAGGGTGGAAAGCTTGGGTAGCGAGACTCAATTTATCATCAGCTTATTGGGCACTAATGAGGATGTGAGTCTAGGGTTTGGTGGAATTTGGAGTTTCTATGAGGTTTACCCACCAGAGCAAGTTGGGGTTTATTTTGGAGGACTCCCAGATTGCGGTAATGTGGCATTGGAATCTATTGACAAATCGATAGAAAGGAGTGGGGTGTTCCCTTCACAAGAGGATATACCCTCAGCGTGTCCTAGTCCGACGATTGCATTGAAGGCAGAAAAGAAATGGAAGAAAGTTAAGTGCGCAAAGGTAAAATTTGATTTGGAGAATTTGGCTTTGAGTGAAGGAGTGTAGTTTGAGGAGGTAATGGATACTGTTGAACATATGTTGGTGGGCCAAGTACGCCAAAGGGAATTATCTACCCAATATATTTTTGAGTGGTTCAAGTTGGTGTGGAAGAAGTACATTCCAGAGTTGCTTACAATCAGAACTCTAGTAAGAGGTTGGTTCTCGTTTAGATTCAATTCAGTGGAAGTAGTAAATTGGAATCTAAGCATGACATGGTGTATCCACTTGGCTTTGATTCTTCTAAAGAGATGGAGTCCTCGTTTTTATGCTAGCAGAGAAAATACGGGGGTAGGATCGGTCTAGGTGAGACTCCTTGGTTTGCCCATGTAGTTCTAGTTGCAAAACAACTTTCTAATTATGGGGGACATGTTGGGGTCCTTCATGGAAGTAGATAGATCTTTGGAAGAAACAAAAAGAATGGAAATAATGCACATTTTGGTCAATTTGGATACTCGATAGGGGATATTGCAGCATTGAATATCACATATCAATAGTTCTCACATAGGCAAGATTTGGATTTTTAAAGGAGTCCCTTTCAGGTGTAGGAATTGTCATAAAGTTGGACATGTACTGAGGATTGTTCTTTGACTTATTTGGGGAGGAAAGGAAGGAAGATCCACAATGGGGAGACCCTGGAGAGAAACATGGAGATCCCTTGTGGTGGTCAGGACCTAATGCAATATCCTTTGGAAACTATTCAGGGTGAGTTTGAGCCCAACCCAATGGAAGAGGATGCTCACAGGCATAGTGATGGGATACCTACTACAACCTGGACTCCCCAAGAGACTAGTTCACCCTTCTCTAATACACATGTGATGAGCACTTATTTGTACACCCTCCATGTCTCAAATATTATAAGTGCCTTTTCTTCATTAATTATGGGACCCATTCCTTCTTCTTTTATTTTGAGCTCATCTTTTAGCTCTAATTCTATTGGAATGTTTTTCGGGTTTGTCTTCAAAGTTTCTTTAAGTTTCTTTAAGTTTCCCTTTTTGTATTCCCTCTCTGGTCCATCCCTCATAGTCATCGACGCCCTTTGGCTCTTGCTCTAAATATAACCTTAGGTCGAGGGTCAAGTATTCTGTGTCATTGGAATTTATAGGTGGTTTGGGCCCTTCCTCTCTTTCAAAAATCCCTAGGAATCCCTAAGGTAGACAATTTCATATTTCAAAGGAAAAATTGAAAGCTAGTCAGGATGTAGTTGTAGGAAGACAAAAAGCAATTGTTTGTGCACTTAGAGAAGTGAAATCCCCTACCCCTAGTGCCCTATGATTCTCCTTTCTTTCAACTGTAAAGGGATAACTAGTCCCTCCAAAAAAATAACTCTCAAACAATTGATTCAATCAGAAAACTTTGACGTCATCCTTCTTTAATAAACCCTAGGAGGTGGAGAAGGAGTAGTAAATAATGGAATCCATGGCTACATGATGGATTTTTGTAGCATTAGATCCTAAATGAAGGTCATATAGTCTAGTGGTTGGTTTTAATTAAAGATATGTAAATGTCTTGAGCTCATGGGGCTTAGAAGGAGTGTTGTGGGCCGAGGTCATTGTGGTGGAATTGGGTGTGGACATAAAAATTGTGAATGTCTATGGGCCTCGTCAAGACAATAATTTTTACTGGGAAATTTTGACGGTGCACTCTACCATGAACTCTAATAAGTTGATTGTTGGAGGGGACCTGAATTTTTCATTAGGTGTCTCTAAAATATGGGGTTAGCATGCACACCCTGATCCCATTTCTGATTTCTTTTCCCATCTTCTAGAGAAACATAAGTTGTGTTATGTTGATATGAGAAGGTAAAACATACCTTGTGAAATCGTAGAACCAAAGAAGTGATGGTTGCTAGATAGATTTTTGGGTTTATGGTAGAATTTTTTTTCTTAGATAATATATTTCTCTTTTGTTAGTGAGTAGTTGTGGGGGGGTAGCTCTAACTATCATCCTATTTTCCTTGAAATAAAAGGAAAAATTAGGAAGTTGAGATCCCCTTTCAAATTTAACTTGGCATGGACGAAGGATGAATCCTTTTGTAATTTGGTGGAAGAACAATGGATCCCATACAGTTTTTAAAGGTAAGGATATATACTGGCTCAATTCTTAGGTGATCTAAAGAGACTTAAGAGGGTCATTGTTGAATGGTTCAAAGCAAAATACAAAGGTAAGAGGAGGATTTAAATAAATTTGAACAAGAGTTGGAGAAATTAGAACGTCTAAAAGTGAGGGTGTTACTTGTCGACGGACAACAAGAAAATAATAATCTAGCGTGAAGATTCCTGAAAGATAATTTTGGAGGAAAAGGAAGAGCCATAGAGATTAAAAATCAGAGCAATTTGGCTAAAGTGCAAAGACAAAAAATCATTTTTTTTCCAACATTTTGCTAAGGGGTGTCAGGCCATCAACACTATTTAGTCAATGATATGAATCGGGGTCAAGCCTCTAATTTTTAATCTCTGGCCAAGTTAGGGATTAATCATTTTAGTTCACTATTTAGGTCCCCTTAGGATGATTCTCTGGATAAGGTGATAAACTTTTCCTGGTATTTTCCTAGATACAATGATGAAAACACAAACCAATATCTCATGGATCCAGTAACAAAGGAAGAGTTTCAAAAGATCGTGCGCAATTTTCAGCGAGACAAGTGCCCAGGTTCAGATAGGTGGCTAGTTGAATTTTTCTTTGAATTCTTTGATATATTAGGTGTCGATCTTATAAAAGTTGTGGAGGACTATAGATTGTCTGGAAAAATGTATGATGCTTTCAAATATATGTTTATTTCCCTTATTCCCAAGTTAAATTCTCCTTACTCTTTCAATGTATATAGGCATATTTCTTTATGCAACAACATTTACAAATCACCACAAAAATTATAACTAATAGTTTGAACCCAATCATATCCTAGAATATTTTAAAGGAGAAATTTGCATTCTTGGAGGGTAGGCAGATACATGAGGCCAACAATGTTGCATAGGAGGGCCTGCACAATCTGAAAACCAAGAAGTTAAAGGGTTTGGTACTCAAAATTAGCCTGTCCAAAACATATGACAGTCAGTTTGACATATTTAATAATTTTGTTGACGCACCTAGGTTTTGAAGTAAGTTGTTGTCATTGGTACAAGAACCTCCAATTTTTTTTTTTTTTTTTCTATTCAAATTTTGGAGCCTAACTCTTATCATGTGAAGTGCCAGTTTTGGTCGTCAAGTGTCATTTTATGTTTCTATACATGTTACAAGTATCCATGTTCCTTCCTAAGTGTCGTCTATTATGGAGGACAAATTGTTCTTGCAGATAAGAATGATCTCCCTAGATCCAAAGACAAATCTAGAAACAAACGAACAAGTAATTGTAATCTTTCCTTAGTTTATAACTAAAATATGATATATAAAAAATGCAAGAACCTCTTACCTTTCTATGAAATGCTAGTAGATGTCCCTTGGTGCTTTCAAAACCATTTCCTTGTTGTTTCAAGCGAATTTCGGCATATACAAAACCAAAAAAGGAATAAAAGCATAACATAGCTAAAGATTGAAACACAATATATGTGGAAATTACAACATAGCATAAATCATATCATGGATCCAACATTCAACTATAAACTATGTAAAAAATCAAGGAGCTTTGCAATGAGCATCATAACAAGTGAAAATAGGAAAGAAATAGTTGCTTGTATTAATATTGAATAAGAAAGAGCAATAAAACATTAGCCTTGATGTTCCAAACCTTCTTCCAATAGTCTCCAATCCTCCCTAAAGTGACAAGTTTCCAGTCTCAATTTGACAACATAAGTTTACATTCCAAAAGTTTCACTTTTCCCTTTGGTCTATGTTGGATTTATAGGCCAAGAGGATGAGGTTTGAGATCCTCTTTTCAGGGAATGAGATCCATAAAGAGAGGGATTAAGGTTACACAAAGAGAGGGAGTTTGATCCATGAACAAGGGGATGAGGCCCAAGTAGGTAGGGACTCGAGGCCTTTAAGTTGAGAAATATTCCCCCAAAAAAGCTTATAGACATTGATTTGTAGTTTTACCCATGTTAAGATATTTGCACACTTTTTAGTGGAGAATAGAGCACATGATTGCACAATCCACAATGGTCAAAACTGCACTTGCATATGTAATGACTAGGAAAATTGTGCAAGTGTGTGAAAATAGGTTTTTAAGAAATGTAATCCATGATTCTTGTTGTCTTTGGGATTGTTTTTCTTCAAAATTGTATGGGAATGCTTTGGAACCCTTCATCAGATAGTGAGAGATCTAAATAGGCGGTCATTCTCCTAATGGTGAAAAAATGACGCATAGCAGATTGCCCCATAAAGTGCAAAGTTAGAAAAGGTGTTTTAGGACTGAAGTGTTTTATCATGCAAAAGTTCAAATTAGAGACCATGGTTGGAGAGATGAAACAAAAAATCAAGGATTACAATACAATATCTTGATATAATCATCCCTGAGGAAGGAATTCCCATACTCAAAATGAAAATATATCAAAGAACAAGTATGGAAATTTAAAAAGATCCATGTTAACAGTAGACATAGTATGGACACAACCATCAAATATGGATTTACAATCATGAATATTTAAAAATCCTGATTACCAGTCAATGATATGAATCATTAATAGGTGCGAGAAATACCATGAATAATGAAAATGGATCTCAAGGTACTCCAATACAATCTATGAGGTGTGAAATTATGTCTTGAGGTCGAACACTCATATAATCATCTGATCAAAGGTCATGATGAGAACTTGTTCTTGAAAGCGAGAAACCTACCATTGAGGCATGTAGGTTCCATGGTGCTGAGGGAGGTTTGATCCAGGTGGATATTGGTGGCCACCTGCCAAGTCCACTTGGACCCCCACCATTGTTTCTTTCAGCTTTTCAATTTCCTTAATTGTAGCACAGTCTACTATTTTTAGCATTTTTTCAGGTCCTGAACTTTCGGAGCCATTTTGAGGCCCTAAACGACATTTTTTTGGGAAAACTAGGAGCAACATGGATCCATGGACCGATGTTTCTCTTACCAAAGCTGTAGTTCTTAAATAGATATTTCTAACGAGATATTATGTGCATCAAACATAGATCATATGACAGAGTTACGACCTCGGGAAGTTGATGTACCAATTTACCCAAACGGGGCCCACAGTTTGGCGTTTCATCTTCTAGGGTTAGGTTTTTGGATGTTTAGGGTTTTCCATTGTTTCTCAACAATAAATAGGCCTTGGAGCCTCATTGTAACACAGTTCAGAGGCATGTAGCTGCCACATCTCTTCTCAGAGATAAGCTATCATCGCCCTAGCTAGTTTGTTTCCATTGTTGTTTGTAAGCGTATTTCATTATTTTACATTAATGAAATGAAGTATTATTTGCATTGCGTCTCTGTGTTTATGGTTATCTCTGTAATTTTTTTCATTCCTGTTTAAATCTGGATCAAGGTTTCTAGATAAACTTCCTGGATAATGAGTTGAATTCGATTGGAAGTGGCCTATCACAGGAGAGCCTACGACACGAAACTCATGTAAAGTTTTAAAGAAAAAAATTGGAGTAATTCAAGACTGACTGAGGGATGACCAATGTGATTTAAGGATATGATTTGCAAGGTAATTTTAACTAAGGATAGACTTCTATTGAACATATCAATGACATGACATTTCGACTTGGCAACATTTGACTAAAAAATAAGACCAAAAACAAATTTCAAGACTTTCAATAAGGTATGATTAACCAAGAGGCAAATGGATTTCCCAACCCTGACACAAAAAGTGATGGAGTGTCATGTTCGAGAGAGACATACTACCTTTTCACAATACAAGAATAAGTGTTTCTTTTCCATTTCCCCCCACCATTAATAGAAAGTACCTCTTTATTTTTATGCAAGCTTGAGGAGGATTACATATGTTTGTCCTATAAGCTCATCCTTCGGAGTATTTTTAACAAACCCTAGAAAGGAGTGGTTTGGTATCATCATGATTGATAAGTCTTGCACTGTTTTTTTTTTACGAGTCTAATGAAGGGGTAAATCGATGTTGTTTTCATATTTAAAGAGGTTAAAATACACAAAATGGAAACTCATGTAGTCATTTCAATGTAAATTTTTAAGGAGCCTAGAGAAAGTAAAGCTCAACGTTTTTCATTTTTAGGGAGTCAAGAGAAAAATGTAAGGAAACTCCACAATGTCTGTTTTCGTGAATTTAGTCTCTCAAGCCCAATAAAGGGTAACATAATGTAGGAGATAAATCTATTGAATATGATTTGTCAAAGTATGCATTTTTTGTAAATTGTCTATGTGGTCCTTAAAAGGGGTAAATTTATACTTGGTAGATGTCCTTTCATTTACTTTTACGAGTTCGAAAGAAATGAGTATACTCGGAAATATTTTCATATTTCAAGATTCATAAAAGAGCTTAAAGATAACTCTAGGATTTCACTTTTTTTGTATGTTTAAAGAGCCCAAAAAGTGATAAAGTATACTGATTGCCAAAAATGATATGTTTTCTCAAATAACTCATGTAATCCGCACATTCAATCTAAAAAATTATCAAAACTGCTCGAAATATAGTGAAAAACATTAAAATATTTCGAAATATAAAGCATTAGGAATTTCTATTTTTATTTTAATAGGCTTAATTTGGTTACAAAAAGTAAAAAAGTAAAAGTTTCTTTACCATTTTTATTTTTACCATTATGGAACTCTTGAAAGTGCATTTTCATCCAAATTTTCAGCAACAGATTGTGATCAAATCGGTGGACCATTTCGAGTGTCATATTCTCTAGGTAGGAGATCATTCCTTCCTCTCCCCATTCATGGTTTTCACTTTGCATTTTAATGGAAACTTTAAATTGTTTTAGCGTATTTAACTAACTAGGTGCACTCATAGGTTTGTGCAGTTTCTCGCTTATCAGGGCTGCACAATCTCAACTCTTCCAATACTGGAAAATTTGGTTTGTGTAGTGTCCTCTCATCAGATTTGCGCAAATGTGCTCTATCTTTGAAGGAAAACCATGCAAAGTGACATGGGCATCCAAAATTTATAAAAAATGCTCAAAATGTTTGCACACTATTTCAATATTCATTCTCTAATAATGTTTCTCCATTGATTACATATATTTTTTTTGTGTCAAAATGGAATGGAGAGAGAACATGAAGCCCGAGATGTTGAAGCATTAAACGATCCAAAAACAATGGAAGCACTCAAAAAATTGTGGTTTGGAAAAATATTTCTTGATTACGGGAATGAGGGCCCAACTAGATTTGTTGACATGGTTAGTGAGGCTTTGCATGTTCAAGACCAATGTTTTCATATTGGTGACCATAGACTAACTATTGATGTCAAGGAAATTTATTTCCTGATGAGGCTCTCATACCTTAGAACCAATATTTCATTATTTGGTAGCAGGCCAGGCGGTGAATCAATAGAGTATTACCTAATCGATCATTGTGTTCGTGGATCTGAACCTAGTTGTGGAAAGATTGAGATTAAATACACCATAGAACTCCCAATAAGTACCATAGAAATACCATTACTCGTTTATGTTGAAGTGCAACACTTCACCTAGTCACCAAAGTGCAAACGAAAATTTTCTTAGAATGCAGTCAGCCTATTGTGCTCAATTGGTGCGAAGGGGTTCTCACCAACTTAAAAGGACGACTCACCAAAGAAAATAATGTATGGCTAAAAAAATTTAGATATGGTTCCATAATGGTATCATTTTCTCTTGAGAGGATACCTATACTTTTCCCATAGGTTTCCTTAGATTGGCAAGCCCATTATATCTCCGTATGTTAGAGTGGGTTTCATTGATGGCCCGCCCTGGAGGTGGTGATGGTCTAGTGGTCATATACACTCCTACATTTTTCAGAGGGTTAATTTTCCAAATCATCACGATTAAGGATTACGCATATGAGGGTATGGATTATAGAGGTGATCCAGATATCCCTCTTCCTACAGGAGTGTGACATAGGTAAAAATTCTCACTTTGGTTGTTTTTTATTTTTTATTTTTTTTTCAATTGTCATGCAGATGTGGGACTATTCAAACCAGAAACAATGTGATGGATCTCTAGATGTGATGAGAAACCGGTCTCGATGGAGCAGGATCCAGTTGTGGTAGAGACTCTAGCTAAGCTCAAGACAATATGGTTGCCATTTGTTTATGGCAGAAAAATTGTTCATGCGAATAAGAATGATCTCCCTAGATTCAAAGACAAATATAGAAATAAAAGAACAAGTAATTGTAAATTTTCCTTAGTTTATAACTAAAATATGATATATATAAAAAGCACAATAACCTCTTACCTTTCTATGAAATTATTTTAGATGTCCCTTGGTGCTTTCAAAATCCTTTCCTCGATATTTTAGGAGAAGATCTACATATACATAACCAAATAAGGAATAAAAGCATAACATAGGTAAATATTGAAACACAATATATGTGGAAATTACAACATAGCATATATCATATCATGGATCCAACATTCAATTATAAACTATGCAAGAGATCAAGGATCTTTGCAATGAGCATCATAACAAATGAAAATAGGAAAGAAATAATTGCTTGTATTAAAGTTGAATAACAAGGAGAATTACAACCTTAACCTTCATGTTGAAAACCTCCTTCCAATAGTCTCCAATCCTCCCTAAAGTGACAAGCTTCCAGTCTCAATTTGACAACATAATTTCACATTCCAAAAGTCTCACTTTACCCTCTAGTATGTGTTGCATTTATAGGTCAACCAGGTTTGATATCCTCTTCTTAAGGGATGAGATCCATAAAGAGAGGGATTGGGTTCCATAAATAGAGGGAGTTTTATCAATGAAAAAAGGGATGAGGACCAAGTATGTAGGGGCTCGAGGCCTTTTAGTTGAGAAATACTCCCCCAATAAAGACTCTAGAAACTGCTTTTTATTTTTACCCATGTTAAGAGATTTGTGCACTTTTTAGTGGAGAATATAGCACAAGATTTCAAAAAGCACAATGGTCAAAACTACGCTTGTGCAGGTAATGGCTAGGAAATTTTCACAAGTGATTGAAAATATGTTTTTGATCAATGTAATATAGGATTCTTTATGTCTTTGGGATTTTTTTACTTCTGACATTGTAGGGGAATGATTTGGAACACTTCATTGGATAGTGAGAGATCCGAATTGGTAGTCATTTTCCTAATGGTGAAAAAGTGATGTGTAACATCTTCGAATCATTAGGAGTGGCAATAACACACTTTGGGGTCATAATGCACTCTCTAGTCACAAAAATGACACTTTTGGTCGCAACTACACATACTTTGTTTGTTGTACTCGGAGAATGTTTGTGAACTAGTGTTTTGATGTGTACTTCTTGTTTTTGGGTATTTCCTAAATTTTACTGATGAGTTGAGATGTGTTGTGCTTGACTATAACTCAGTGTGTTTTTCAAGGATTCACCATTCCAGACTTGCACAATTTTTTGACTTTGCAAACCTGCCCTCTAGGCTAGGAAGAGTGCATAAAACACTTCTAAGGCCTAGTGGAGACCCTCCTTATCAGTTAGAACTAAAACATGTGCCCATATGAGTCCTCTCTCTCCATCCCAACCTATAATGCATTTCTAGTTAGACCCTCCTTTCTATTGCTTATGTTTGTGCCCTACGAAAACTTTTGCCTCTATCTCCTAGTTGAGTGCACTGCACACTTTTAGTGGGCAATGATTCCTTCCTCTATGCCTTTATATTGTTCCCCAATTCCCTCCTTGTGGCCCAAGCCATCCTCTTGAGTGCATGGTGCAATCTTAGTGAACAATCATATTGTCTTGCCTCTTGCAAGTGTGCCCTATGACCAAAAGGTCTCTCTCTCTTTCTTTGGCACATTGTTGACCCACAATCAGAAAATTTGCATGAGTCATGATAGAGTAGGAGATTTTTTGGCTAATTTTTGATTTCCATGAGTGGTCTATATCTAAAATTTTTCAGTAAAACATGGCAAAGATGTGTGAGGAGATATGTCAAGAAACACTACCAAAGGAAGCATCTTGAAGACAAAGGTACCATCTTGCGACAATTGACTGAATAATGGATTCCAATGATTGAAGTGACTCATGAAGATTCCATAATCTCAAGAAACCCTTTGGATGGTAGAAATAAAACATAATAAAAGATCTGATACTAGTATTGAAGACATAATGGTAGTGCCATCACTTCTCAAATAACTCTATTTACAAGTTACCATGAGTCCAAGTCATCAATGTAAATGACTTGCCATGTTGTCCACATGTTGTTGAGTAAACTGATGATGTAATTTTGGAAAATATTGTAAATGTAAATATGTGGAAGTCCAAGAGTCATATATGGACAAAAGAGTCACATGGAGAAGTCCAAAAGTCATATAGAAGCTCAAAGGTCACATTAGGAGTTCAAGAGTCATGGGGATTTGAATGATTTGAAAGGTCATTACTCATATTATAAAAGAAGCCTCATTTCTCAAAGAAGGGACTTTTCACATTGGCTTCTCCAACTAGGCATTAGAGAGGAAGATAGTTCTTTTGGAGAATGAGTAGTGGCTCAACGCTCCATTATTGGAGCTTGTGGTGTTTCATTTTATGAATGTAACTTGGAAATTTCGCTTAATATCTGAAGCTCATTGAGCAAAAACATTTTCATGCTTATATCATGAATGTTTTAAGAATATTCTTTGGATGTTTGCAGTATATGTTGGAATTCTTATGTACTAAAGAAATTGAATTATTTCATTGGCTTTGGTTTCATCATTTTGAATTTGTGTAGTATTGGGGTCAAACATAGTGATACCTCTAAATAAAGAAGATGATTAGGCTCCACACCCAACAATAACCCACTTGGAGACTGATTATAGCAACTCCATCACTGCTTCATTTGTTGGACAATGACTCCACTTTGGACCTGACTATTTCTCATCTTCATCATCATACTTTAAGACAATTGAAACTGAGCAGAATCTCAGTTTCTCCCTAGTTACAACTTTTGTTAACATATCTGTAGGATTCTGGCTACTATGTATCTTTTCCAGCTTCAACTACCCATCTTCCAACACTCACCATATGAAATGGTACTTGAGCTGTATATCTTTAGTTTTGGAATGAAATTTTGAGTTCTTTGTATGCCATAGTACCAATATTTTGTAGCGCCTTGTAAAGACCATAGTACTTTGCTGATAATTTCTTATCCTTCTTAGCTTGCTTGAGGGACATTTGTTTTTATGGTTGTATTCGTAAAAATACCGAGTCACTTATATCAAAACTTATTTCATTGCAATGTTGATCTACCTATTGTTTCATTCGATTATGTGCCAAAGTGAGGTTATCCTTTAAGAGTTGGAGAACTTTTTGTTGTTGAGTGTCTACCTTAACACCTTCATGAGATACAATATGACCCAAGTATTCCACCTCTTGTACTCCAAAGAAACATTTGGAGGTTTTTTTATATAATTGTTTCTCATCCAATAGTCTGAGCACTCTATCAACATGTTGAACATGATCCTTACAAGGCTTGTTATAGATTAGTATATCATCAAAAAATACTAACAAAAATTTTCTAAGGAAGGGTTTGAAAATGGAAATCATCAAACCTTAGAATGTAGAAGGTGCATTGGTAAGGCCAAAAGGCATGACCAAAAATTCATAATGGCCCTCATGAGTTCTAAATGTTGTTTTCGGAATGTCTTCAACATTCATTCTGATTTGATGATATCTTGTATGAAGGTCCAACTTGCTGAAGTAAATTTCTCCATGCAATTCATCCAATAATTCATCAATGAGAGGAATGGGAAATTTATCTTTAATAGTGAACTTATTGAGCTCTCTATAATCTAGATACTTGTGCCATGATCCATCCTGCTTGTGCACCAATACTACTAGAGCAGAGAAAGAACTTTGACTATGTTGAATTATACTAGCCTCTAGCATTTCTGCAACCATATGTTCAATTTCACTCTTTTATGCAAAGGGATATCTATAAGGCCTGATGTTTGGAGGAATACTTCTTGGAAAATGAATAGCATGATCATGATCAAAAATAGGTGGGAGGCCTTTGGGAGTCTCAAATACCTTGGAATGATTGTCCAAGACTTTTTGGAGATATGGAGAAATAGATGATTTCGACGTGGGAACCTCTAGTGAACATAATTGTGCAAATACGCCTCTTTGTTATTTCATTAGAATATTTGTCATTTCGTTAGAGATGATTATCATTCCCGGTTTCCCTATGATGCCCCTTAATTCAACTTCCTTTCCTTCCAAAGAAAATTTCATGAAAATTAAAAGCTATTGTACCCAAGGATTGTAGCCATTGGACTCCTAGTACAACATTAACGCCACCCATTGGAATGGAAAACATTGGGCTATTCAATACATATTCTCCCATGGATAGCTTGATATTATGGCACTTTCTAGAGCAATTTATGGTTCCTCCACTTGCAACCATCACTTGACACTCTGGTACTGGATATAGGAAGCAATTCAATTCCTTGGCTATCTTACAATGAATAAAATTATGGGTACTACCTGAATCAATCAACACTATTACCTTTTTCTTCTTGATATGTCCTTCTATATTGATAGTTTAAGGAATGGTAATTTCGTCCAATGCATTACAAGATATTGTCGGATTAATTTCTTGATACTCGATGTGATCTTTCACTTCTTGAACCTTTTTCTTCTTGATATGTCCTTCTATCTTAAGAGTTTGAGGTGTGGTAATTCTTGCCAATGCTTTACAAGATATGGTCGCATTCATTTCTTCTTTCTATTTAGTTGGTTCCTGGTGTATATCCTCTTCTTTTGATGTTTCTTGATCCTTTTCTTCCTCCTATTCACAATCTATGTAAAATAATTTCTTCTCAACACACTTATGACCTTTAGTGTATTTGCTATCACAACTGTAACAAAGCCCTTTTTATGTTTTTTCTTCCAATTGTTGTCATGTAAACCTTGTAGGTTATGGAAGGCTAGGATCAAAAACAATTCCATATTTATAGTTGTGAGTGGTAGTATTCCTTGTTTCCATAATTTTGCTTTCAATTTTTCTTACCAACCTAAATGCCTTCTCCAATGAATCAGGTTCCCAAAGACGAACCTCATGTTGAATGTTATCCTTTAAAGTCCCTATGAAGACATCAATTCTTTGCTTCTCTGGAATATTATTTACCCTTATATTCAATTTTTGGAAGTCCTCAATGTGCTTTGCCATTGAAACCTTTTGTTTGTGATTTATCAATTGGATAAAGAAGGTGTTACTCTTTATATCTTCATAATGTGCTATCATTTCTTCCGTGAAAATTGACCAAGTGACAATTGCTTTATGAGAAAAAAGCACTTTATACCATAAAAATTGATTCGGTTCTAAATATAAAGATGCAATATGTACCTTTTGTAACAGTTGTACACCATGTAGATAAAAATATTGCTCCATATGTAGTATCCAATTACCGGATCCTTGCCATCAAACTTCCTTATATCACCTTTTCTGTTGGCATTATGATACAGGTGTTTTCCTTGATGGCAACTTACTAAGATGACAGATCACAACTCAGGCTAACAGAATGAAGAAAAAAAGATATACGCAGGTTACCCTTGATAAATCTGTGTATACATGCGGGTTAGTCGACCAAAAGGTGCGTATACGTATACACACACTCTCATGCAAGGAAAGGCGTATACATTTGGTTTTGGTCTGTGGTATTTGGACCATGGTATTGTGATCCATGGTATTGGTCCAAGGTATCTTGTCCGATGTGTTGATCCCAGGTATTTGGTCCAAGGTATTCGTTCTAAGTGGTTTTGGACCATGGTATTGAGTAAAGGCCTAAGAATATAAAAGGAGGAAAATATTATTAGGCAAATACAGCAAGGAAGTCTCAAATATATGATGAAGTATGTGATCTAGTATGCAGGTTATGGGTTCATGATGCCTTGCTTGATCTGAGCTAAGGAGGAATCTCAGTGGTTGATGGATAACAAGATCTAAGGATAGATCGGGATCTAGTGGCTTGGAATGAATGATCTCTATACGGTTTGATCATGTTTATTCTAGATCTGTATACTAACGCATGTAATGTTCTGTAAATATTATGAACTGGGTATAACTCAAGTTTGGAATAGCTGCAAATCATGAATGAATATTTACAGACGTATACGCTGGTTGACTATGATAAAAGCGCGTACATATGCAAGTTAGATACATCTAAGTAGCATATACCATATGAGCTATGATGTTCGAAGTTACAAGTGGTTCTGTTTTTTTATGAGTTCTGATGATTGTTTACTGGTGTCAATATTCTGCATATTCAGTTTGGTTGATTGTGTTTAGCTTCAGTGTTGATGGATGAGATCTAATAATGGATCAGGATCATAATGACTTATCTTTATGTGATTGGATGGACTAGATATGGTTTCTAACACACATATTATCCTTGTATATGTAATGATCTGGGTATGTCTGAAGTCAGGAAGTGCAACGAAGTTATAAGTAAGTAATTAACGACATATACGCTAGTTCGCTTTGGTGAAGTTGCGTATACACGCTGGTTCGGATCTTCCAAGTAACATATGCACTCTGATGCATGATTTTGGATGATATAGTTAGATCTAAACATTGTTGAAGAGTTTTATGTTTTGCTCTATGTTCTGGTCACTGCAGTTTGTTGACAGGGTTTCAGTGATTCAGTACTAGGTGATTCAGAGATTGATGATGATAGTGTTGATTGATTGTGTGCTTCAATGATATTGATGGGTCCAGTATGAAAATTGTATGAAATGTGGCCTTCAGATTATGGTGTTGTGCTTCAGGAGTATCCAGTCTGAAAATTTATGAAACGTGGTACCTGGAGGAAGAAAGAGAAGGTTGTAGCCTTCTGTAGGTCGACACCTACGTACTAGTACATCAGATAGTACAAGAGCTAAGGGGGTTGTAGCTCCCTTCCAGTAATAGCTGGAAAATGGGTGAAGGTTGGAGCATTCAGTAGGTCGGCGCCTACGTACTAGTAAGAGGATCGGATAGTACAAGAGGTAAGGGGGTTGTAGCTCCCTTCTAGGAGAAGCTGGAGAACAAGAGGAGGTTGTAACCTTCTGCAGGTAGAAGCTTGCGTACTAGTATAAGGCTGCACCAGTACAGAAATATTATAAAAAGAAGTTTCTTATTAAAAGAAGATAGAGACGAATTGCAGCAGGTGGTTTTCACTCACATTGGGTTTCCACCTTACATCATGGTGTTCATGTGTGCTTCTTGTGCGTGATGATCTGTTCTGTTTTACTGCACCTGTTTACTGTTCATATCATTAATAAAGTTCTGATGCACTAACTAAAGATCAACATTTAATGGATTAACTGAATCATAAGTTTACTGGATATACTCTAGTTGCGTTAGACACAGGTGCGTGTACACGCAGGTTACCTTAACTGAAGTAACGTATATGAATCTGAGTATGAAAATGAAAAAGTGTTTGATTTGATAATACTGATTCACCCCCCCCCCCCCCCCCCCCTCTCAGTATTATTTCCAACATTTTCTTGATTTTAGGATCTTGATCTTGAAATGTCTGTAACTATGTAATTTTCGATCTCCAAGGTTTGAAATTTTGAGCTACAGTAGCCCTTTGCGTCATCTTCCCAATGCCACCACTCTGTTCAAAATTAGATTCTCCAAGAAAGAGTTATGCTCAATCTCCCAAGCTAACCTGCTTATATACTTTTTCAGTAGAGAGAACTTGTACAAAGTTCCATGTGTCACTATTTCAACCTTCGGACTTGAAAATGCTGCAAAAACAACTAAAGTCTGTCCCCTTTCTGTAACTTCTTACGAAATTTTGATCTGATGCTCAGAGAGAAAGTTATGATGATTTTCCCAAGGTCACTTTTTTGGGATGTAATTCGGGAGACTATAGAAACCCTAAATATCTTGGATTGTCTCTCCGAAAATATAGCGAAACGAGATCTGAAATTCAGGCCCAAGCTTCATGAAGTTTTTAGATCCAATGCGTTTTAAATTTAGAGTCAGAACCTTCATAGAAACAAAATTACAGTGAAACTTACACGATGATATGTTTGATATGGAATTATGAAGCTTACAAAAACCCTAACTTCCTTAGATCATATCTCTAAAACTGTAGAGAGGCAATATTGGAAATTCAGACCCAAGGTTCTGAGTGATTTCAGCTCAAATAGGTTGTTGTTTTAGCTTCAGAAACTTCACACAAAAAACGTTATAGAGAAAATTACACGATGACCTGTTTGGAGTAGCGAAACCCTAGAATCCAAAGCTCTGATACCAAACGTTATGAAACTAGCTCACAAAAAGATAGAAAAGTTAGATCAACACCTTAGAAATCAACCTCTGTAAGGGGGCAACCTCCTTTAGATTACACAAATGAACAATTCTTGGATGATACAAATGAAAATACCTCCTTTCAATATATAGGAAGCCAAGGGGTCATAATGTAATCAGAGCTGACATAACAATAATAATGTAAGGGCACAAAAATAACAATAGTGGGCTTCTGAATGTTCCCAATTTTGGGAGAACGATGGAGGAGAGAGCTGGAAGGAAAATGGCGGACTAGGGTTTCTGACAGAGCCTTACACGGCACAGAGATAGAGCAAATCGCCTCTCAGGTCCAAGTAGTATTGTTGCCAGTGCAGGTTTGGCGCATCTGGTAGCTAAAACCGATGAAAATTTTGATGGGGGAGGCATCAACACCTCCCCGCAAAGATGACAACAATGGAGACCAGCCACTTGAAGGTGGAACTAAGAAGATTTCAAATAAGAATGCAGAGAAGCTAGCAGTGCGGCCTGTGCAGCAGCAGGAGAAGAACGCCCAAGCGGATCTGGAAAATGAAATAGGAAATAACCCTGCAGCATCTGAGCAACAAAAGAAGGCATCACTGTCCACTTGCAAGCCCATTACAATAGAACGACCCAATATTGAGCTCCCCAGTCACAGAATCAATACATAAATACAATACATGAAAGACCATGCACTGATAGGCAAATTTATAGGCTATTGGCCAACTGAAAAAGCGCTGCAAGGCTGGATCACTTCAAAGTGGAAGTCCAAAGGACATGTTACCCTACAACTAGGCCCCAAAGGCTCCTTCATAGCCATCTTTAACTACCTTGAAGACAGAAATCGTGTCCTAGATGGAGGACCCTATTTCTTCAACGTAGTAGGTCTCTATCTACACGACTGGGTAGAAAGATTCAATCCAGATAAGCAAGACTTTAGTTGAGCACCAGTTTGGATACGCATGTACTCCTTACCACTAGAATACTGGGATGAAGAATCAATTAAAGCCATTGGTAATGGATTAGGCGAATTCATAAAGACAACAGAGGAAACAAAGCTTTGTCGGTACACCTCCTATGCTCGTATATGCGTTTACATGAAACTGGGCAAGGCGCTCACGGACTCGGTAAGTCTCCTTCATGATGACTTTGAATGGATACAACCCATAGATTATGAACATGTACCTTTCAGATGCAGGAGATTCCATGCCCATGGACACCTATTCCGTGACTTTCCTTTAAACTCTCCTCCTAAATCCACAGACAATGGGGGAAAGTCTAATCCGGAAGGGTTTACTAAAGTGGCCAGTAGAAATAAGAATACCAAAAAACCTCCTACAGCACCAAAAAATGCTACTCCTTCATCCGATGTGCCATACTCAAGTAATAACTTTGACATTTTGTCAAACCTAGATATGCTTGAATCAGATCCCCCCTCAATAGCAAATACAAGCCCTGCTCCATCCACCAAACTTTCTTCTACACCTATTCATAAAGCAACTAGTCAACCATCGAAAGTCAACACCTCTGATCTGCAAGAACCAACCATGCAACCCATCCCCAATCATGATGATCGCAAAGCCCTCTAGTCCGATAAAGTAATGGACATTGATAATTTGTTGATAGACCCTCTTCAGTCAATACCCCACATGGAGGACAGCGGTCAACAAAGCTTAATGGAAGAAGAACCTGAAAGCTTTAATCTAGGTGATATAGACATTTTTAGTCTAGTACAAGCTTGCAAGAGGAAAGAGTTTGACACAATACCGGATAGGCAACTTGAAAATCTGGAAGTAGTACTATCAAGAGTGCATCAACATAGTACACTGGGCATACAACAAGGAGGTAAATGGTATAGGAAACATATCACCAAAGATGGGAAGAAGAGAGGGAGAAAGATAGATCTACAGTGCACCATCCTTATTGGGGAAATGCTAGTGGAGTCTGGAAGATGCTCCAACTTGACTAAATACTACCATTCCTTACCTGTAGGTCAACCATGAAGCTCATCTCATGGAATGTCAGAGGACTTAATGGTCTTGGGAATAAAAAAATGACAAAGAACATGATTCAACAAGAACAACCACATATTGTATTCATCCAGGAAACAAAATGTAACACTAGTACTTTAGCGTCCATATTATCCAAAGCATGGGCAGGATGTCAGACTATTACAGTAGATGCAACAGGCGCTTCGGGAGGGCTTGCCATAGCATGGAATACTCAGCACGTCTCCCTAACAGATTTCCATGCTTCACACCATTTTATACAAGCAACTTTCCACCTCATTGGAACCAACATACATGGCCACTTAACCAATGTATACTTCCCTCAAGATACAATGCAAAAGAATACGTTGCTAAAAACGTTGGAAATTCTCAATTCTACAAGAACTTATCCACTCTGGATCACAGGCGGTGACTTCAACATGATCACTCGGCTGGAGGAAAAACTCGGAGGCAGAAGGAAGTTGGACAATGAAAGCAATAGCTTCAAAGAATACATTCAAAACAACTAGCTAATCGACTTGCCATTTGATAATGGCACTTATACATGGAATAGTAAATGGAAGGGCTCTCAACGAATCTCCTCCAGGTTGGATAGATATCTAATCTCAGACAACTCTGTTCATCTAGGTGGCGATATATGCGCCTCCATACTCCCCATAGTCGGCTTGGATCATTGGCCTATTTCCTTGCAATGGAAGAATCCTGGAAATTCAAACAGGAAACCATTCAAATTCGAAGCTTTTTGGTTCACTCACCCTGAGTTCAAAAATATGGTCAAATCTGTGTGGGAGAGATTCATTCCCAATGGCGGCTCAACTATGTATAAATTCTAGCAGAGACTGAAGCACGTCAAAAGGAAAATCAGGACTTGGAATTACACTACATTTGGCAATATATTTCAAGAGCAAAAAGTCCTCAAGCAAAGTATGAAAGAGCTACAGAAGAAGATCATTATAAGAGGCAGAACAACGAAGTTAGCAAGTCAAGAACAAGTTCTACTAACACAATTGGAAGAAAGAAGGAAACAAGAGGAACTAATTTAGAAACAAAAGTCAAGACTCAGATGGCTAAAAGAAGGTGAAAGAAATACGAAATTCTTTCATTGCACAACTATTCAAAGAAGAATGAATAATACCATCTCGCATATTCAAAATCTACAGGGAGACCGAATGGAGAAACAGGAAGATGTTGAGAATGAGCTCACTAATCACTCTAGAATAGTACATCAAGAGCCGCCTACAGATAGACAACCTACAATAAATGACATACTTCAACATATTCCCAGAATTATAATAGAGGAGCATAATCAGCTTTTGCTAAGACTGGTCACCCTGACGGAGGTAGAAGAGGCATCAAATCAATTGAAAGCTGGGAAAGCTTCAGGACCTGATGGTTTCACCTCTGACTTTTACCATCACTTTTGGGACTTAATCAAAGTAGAATTTTGGAATGTGGTAGAAGAATCCTGAGCTATGCATTGGCTAGTTCCATCTCTCAACGCAACATTCATTGCACTCATTCCCAAAGAAGCTCAGCCAAGCACTCTAGAGAAGTTCAAACCCATTGCATTATGAAACGTCATATACAAATTATCTCTAAGGTAATTTCTAATCGCTTCAAACTACTCCTCCCTCTTCTCATTTCACCGAAACAATCTGGATAAGTTGAAGGATGTCAAATCTTGGATGGCATTATTCTAACTCATGAAATCATCCATTCCTTAAAGAGAAACAAACAAGCAGGAATGCCTCTGAAAATCGATCTCTCTAAAGCCTTTGATAAACTTAGCTGGTCCTATATAAAAAATATGTTGACTGCCTTTGGATTTAGCCCGACCTGGGTTAGATGGTTTATGAATCTAATAACCCCCCCCCCCCCCCCCCCCTTCTACTATGTTCTTGTTAATGGAGTCCCCTCCAAACCCTACTCCCCTTCCAGAGGAATCTGTCAAGGTGACCCTTTATCCCCATTTCTCTTTACTATTATGGCAGAAGGACTGGGTCGTCTTATAAAGAAGGTTGTTCAATCTCATGACCTTAGATGCATCTCTATACAGAGAACCTCTATGATCACACATCAACAATTTGTTGATGACAATATGCTTTTTGGACATCCCTCTGTTAGTGAAGCCCACACTTATAAATCTCTTCTAGAAACTTTTTCAAAAGCCTTTGGAGCAACTATAAATACTGCCAAATCTCAAATATTATTTTTCCATACTCCTGTAGCCACTCAGAGAATTATAGTCAGAATCATTGGATTCTCCCAAGCCAGACTCCCATCTCATTATTTGGGTGCTCCACTGATAGACTTAGCCTTAAAGCATGCCTCCTGGCAACAACTCATTGAGAAAATTGAAAGTCGCCTATCGTCATGGACATACATAACTCTCAACATGGCAAGCAAGCTCGTCCTAATAAAGGCAGTCCTACAATCCATGCCCCTCTATCTCTTCTCAGTTCTTGTTGTGCTGAAATGGGTGCTAAAGAGAATCAAAAATCTGCAATGCAACTTCGTATGGGGATCCACAAGGCAAAACAAAAAATGGGCATTAGTAAAATGGGACACAGTTTGCACACCTAAAAAGCAAGGAGGTCCAATATTACATGACCTGCAACATAGCAACACATTAATGGGAGCACGAATATGGTGGCAATGGGTTTCAAGCCCACAGAATCCATGGGCACTACTCTGGACTGCAAAATATGCAAACAACCGTCCGCAGCAAGAGCTGATAATAATAACTACCACGACTACAGGATCTCTAATTTGGAATGCGGCAAAACAGTACAGAGAAATCGTCCAAAAGCATAGCTTTTGGGAGATATGCGAAGGGAGTATCACGCGTTTCTAGACAGATTCTTGGCAATAGATACCAAAAATTGCAGAACTTCTACCTTGCACAAATCACAATGGAAACTACATCAACCAGACGGACCCTGTAGCACAATTCTGGACTCACAGTACCAATCAAGGCTTCAGGCAATGGAAACCTCCTGCATAGATAACATAGCAAGAAATTGAACCTTATAACCTGGAGCTACATAAAGAACTTACCAACAGAAGAATTAGATATAATAATGGAAAAGATGTTCTAAGATGGGGTTATACACCAAAAGGAGTATACACAACAAAAGAAGCCTACCAGCTGATGCTCCAAACACAGGAATCGGATTATCTTGCTTGGAATCGCATATGGACTACAAGGATATGGCAAAAAATCTCCACTTTCACATGGTTGATATATCATCAAAGAATTCTCACCTGGGACAACTCAATCAAAAGAGGATTCCAGGGACCCTCCTACTGTCCTAATTGTCAAAATCATGAAGAAACTATTCAGAACCTCATGGGTTCCTGCCACATGGCTAACCAACTATGGGAAAATCTTACTTTTCAATGTCAGCGACCATGTAGAATCCTAGGGGATATAAAGAGCACTATCCGTAACTGGACCCCAGAGCCTTATAATAGCAAAATTCTAAATAAGCTATGGACAATATTGTCGGGTTTTATTTTCTGGACAATTTGGAAGGAAAGAAACACAAGAATTTTCAAAAACCAAAGAACTACTTTAGAGATCATATGGACCAACCTATGTCAGAATATTCAGGAAACTCTAGCTCTCCAACAGTGGAGTGCGGAGGACTTTCCCACCCAAGCATAGGAACAGAGCATATGGGCAAATTGTAACTTCAAGCTCTCGCAGGTACAACTTGAATCCAATAGACTAAGCACTATCACCAAGTAGCTCTCATATTGGAAACCCCCCCCCCCCCCCCCCCCCCCCCCACCCCCCCACATAAAGTGATAAAGATAAATTTTGATGGTGCCTCCAAGGGAAACCCAGGTAAAGCAAGACATGGTGGCATATTCAAAGATCATGAAGGTCGACCTTTTATAATTTACTTCAGTTCCATTGGTTGGGACATGAATAATTCCATAGAAATGGAAGGACTGTGGCAAGGTATGAACTTAGCACACCAACATAATTTTCATCCCATCATAATAGAGGGGGACTCCCAAATTCTAATAAATATGGTCACTCAAATACAACTAGAAATCACTACTTCAAGAGTTGCCAAAAGCTAGAGATTAGTGGCTAGGCTTGAACTAATAGAGCAATGGATGAAAAATAGGAGAGAAACCACATTCATTCATGTCAAAAGGGACAACATCAAGGTAGCAGATCTCTTGGCAAATATAGGAGTGGAACAGGATCAAGTCTTACATTCTGGCACAATCAACATCCTAAATGATCAATCTCAACTACAAGCTTACACTGACCTGGTGCACAAGGATGCCCATCTCTCGGATGTGGGTGACAATTAAGGATAGCAAGATGGACACCAACTGGGCTGGCGTGTAGTGAGACCACATGGCCTACCGCAGGTTGGCATAGTGGTCTAGAATTGGCATTTAAAATCGCCATAAATTCACCTTATGTGAGCGCAGCCTCCAATCTGTTAACCGCCATCAACCTTGGCTCAAAGTAAACATGATTTCTCAGG
The DNA here is from genome assembly GCA_031772625.1 of Pinus tabuliformis. Classification (NCBI taxonomy): domain Eukaryota; kingdom Viridiplantae; phylum Streptophyta; class Pinopsida; order Pinales; family Pinaceae; genus Pinus; species Pinus tabuliformis. Next base: position 2,066,289,104 of record CM062816.1, read on the forward strand.
AGAATTTCACCTCTGCTTCTGCCTATCAACCTCTACAACCTCTGCCTCTGTAATGCCTCTACCCTCAAGCTGCAATCGCACCTAGCTTGTGCACAACCATAAGGAGACGCTACAATCTCCTTTGTTGTATTGATTTCGGCTCAGGCATCCACTTCACCCATAGCCTGGACTGCCATTTCATTTTCCCTTCAGACCTAGCTATTTATCCCTCTGCTGAGCAGTCTGCTAGCTCCACTGTGACGTTACACCCTATCGTGCCCAATTCTAGACAAAATTTGCAGACACTGGCAGACAACATGGAGCGCCATCATATGCGTAGCCACAGGTGTGGGAGCTAAGGAGGCTTGAGTCGCCACCAGTCTCTTGCCTCAGACACCACTTCCTCTCTGGCTGAGCAAATCCCAGGTCATTACCCAAATACACACAGTGGTAGAGGTTGCCTCCACTCGGTGGCCTCTGCCTCACCTCTTAGAAGTTTCCCCTCCATTTGTGCCTCATCTCCTAGAGGCACTCCACCCACTCCTCAACTGCATTCCTAGAATGCTCAATTCACCTTCCACTCCGCCCTGAACAAGCCCCTCATTATGACCACCATCACCATATGCTTTCACGAGGAAGAGCAGAGCTCTAAGGAACAAGCCACCAAGGCTAGTGGACGCACCATTGCAATTCAATGGGGATTTTGGTGGAAAGAATATGAGTTTTTCGGCTCTTTGGTCAGTTTTTCTTCTTTTTGCCTCATTAGATACAATGATACCAAAATGGATGCTTTGCTGGTTTCCCTTGCGTGGGCAGCAAACTCATTCTCTGAACTTTTTTCTGTTATGAATTGGTTTCCCTTCTGGGAAGTTCAGATCCAGACTTTACTGGTTGATGCCATTCCTCTGGCATAGTTAAGTACAGGCTCCAGCTTTAGTGTATGATATCTTTTTTTCATTAATAGAATTAGTATAACTTAGAAAAAAAACAATATTGGGCTTCTATGGGGCACAATAATAACAATATGGGGACTACATGGGCACAAAATATAATAAGGGGGTTGCACTAATAATAATAAGGGGTTACACTAGTACTATAGGGACCTAACAGAGCACCCAAATCCTTCATTTCAAATGAATTTTCCAATTTTCCTTTGAGCACATTTATTTCCTACATGTTAAATCTTGCAACAACCATCTCATCTACATACAATATCAATATCATATAGCTACCATCATTTTTCCTTTCGAGATAAACACAATGATCAAAGTGACATCTAGTATAACGTTACTCAAATATAAACCTGTCAAATTTTAGATACCACTGCCTTGGAGCCTATTTTATGCCATACAAGCTCTTCTCCAATGTGCACACTAGTTCCTCCTTCCCTTTGACCTCATACCTTTGTGGTTGCTACATATAGATCTCTTCCTCCAAATCCCCATGGAGAAAATTTTTCTTTACATCTAATTGCTCAAGATGAAAATATTTTGCTGTCACTATACTTAAAATAATTCTTATTGAAGTCATTTTAACAACAAGAGAAAATATTTCATCAAAGTCCATGCCTTTCTTCTATGCAGACCCCTTCATCACAATTCTAGATTTATACCTTTTTCTACCTCCATATTCTTCCTTCAACCTATAAACCCATTTATTCTGCAATGTTGTTTTACCTGCAAGAAACTTGACTAAGTCCCACATCTGGTTATGTACCAAGGAGTCCATCTCTTATTTTATAGCTAGCTCCCACTTCTTCCTGGTTTCTACCTGCATTGCTTCTTCATAACATTCTAGTTCATCACAATCAGTCAAGAATACATAATATAATGGAGAGTATCATTCAGGGGGTCTACTTATCCTGGTATATCTTCTAACACCATTTTCAAGTGTTTGATGTGCATATTGCTATTGTAATTGTTGTTGTTTTTATTGTGACTGTCGATCATTATGATTTTCAGACACCTTTACTTTTCTATGATCTCATCAAGAATTGTGTATTCTCTGCTTTTTTCTTTTCTTTTCCTACATATGATCCTTATACAAGACCCTTTCATTGAATATTTCATCTCTACTCCTAATGATTTTGTGATTTTCATAATCATATAAGCGATAACCGAAATCATTAACACTATATCCAATAAAGGTACATTTCTTCAAGCTTTGTTTTATTTTATTTATTAATGTGGACAAAGGCTTCACCACTGAAACTCTTTAAAAATGAGTAGTTTACCTTTTTACCTGTCCATGTGTTAGGCCCCTATACTACTAGTGTAACCCCTTATTGTTATTAGTATAACCCACTTATTATATTGATGTACCCATGTAGTGTCCATATTGTTACTATTGTGCCCCATAGAAGCCCGCTATTGTTATTATTGTGCCCTTACATTATTATTGTTATGTCGGCTCTGATTATGTTATAACCCCTTAGACTCCTATATATAGAAAGGAGGTCTTTTCATTTGTATCATCCAAGAATTGTTCATTTATGTAATGTAAAGGAGGTTGCCCCCTCGAAGAGGCTACATTCTAAGGCGTTGATCTATCTTTTCTATCTTTTCTTGAGCTGGTTTCATAACACCATGCCTCCTCTGGAATACCACCATCCAAGGAACTTGAAGTCCCTCTATTTATTAGATAAATATAACTATCTATAACATCTCCCCAAAATTGTAAAGGCAATCCTGCATGCATTCTCATGCACCTTGCACACTCCATGACTGTCATGTTCATCCTTTCTGACACACCATTTTCTTGTGGTCTTCCTAGAATTGTCTTCTCTCTACGAATTCCATGCTATGAATAATACTTATCAAACTCTTTGTTGTAATATTCTCCTCCATTGTCTGATCTGAGACACTTCAACTTTTTTCTTGTCTCATTCTCAACCAAAGCTTTCCATTTCTTGAAAGGATCAAATACATCAATTATTTATTTCGAATACAATAAATCCAGGTTTTTCTGGTTGCATCATCAATCAAAGTAACATAATAACGAGAACCATCAAGAGATGATACTTGAGTAGGTCACCATACATCTGTATGCACAAGCTCTAACTTTTCCCTCTTCTTTTCTTTCCCAACTCTGAGAAATCTGACTATCTTCTATTTTCCATAAAAAAAATCTCACAGGAATCCAAATCAACATGCTTCAAACCTGGCAACAAAATTCTTGAGTGGAGAATCTGCATCCCCTTCTCACTCATGTGCCCGAGCCTATGATGCCACAATATTTTATCTGCTTTTCTGGACATTAAAGAATTAATATAATTAGAAATGTCATTTCATAAATACAATGTACCAACCTTTTCTCCTTTTTCTATTAACAAATATCCTTTAGTCACCTTCGAGGTTTTATCTATAAAAGTAGTTACAAAACCTTCACCTCCAAACTTCCCTATTGAAATCAGGTTTTTCTTCAAATCTGGAACATGCCTTACCGCCTTCAATATCCATTGGTTTGCATTCTATTGTTTTATGAAAAATTTTCCCATTCCAATGATTTTACAGGGTTTATCATCACCTAACGAACCTATCCAAAATCTCCTTGAACATAATCATGAAAAATTTTCCTATCAGGTGTGGCATGGAATGAGGCCCCTTAACGTACCACCTAGGTGTCAATAATATTTTCTAATGAAAGAATTAAAGAATATTGCAACATCGCTGATCACATTCACTACATGATTGTTTTCTTGTTGTGTGTCTACTTATTTTCCCTTCCAAGACTTACATTATTTCTTCAAATATCCTTTCTTCCTGCATTTCCAGCACACTATCCCCGATTTGGAATTGGATATGCCTTTCCTTGACTTACTACGATAGCCTGGGCTCTTTCTTCTTTCCAATTTTCTTCCCCTAGTCTATGCAGTCAAAGCATTGTGTGATGTCTCACTGGGGCTTTTCTGACGCATTTCCTTGCTAAGGATGGCATCAACAACATTATCAAACTTTAAAGTACTAGATCCTGAGGCAGAGTTACTAATGGCCATAACTAAGCCATTCCAAAATTTTGGCAATGAGCACAAAAATAACAGAGCCCTAACTTCATCATAAAAATTTACCCCTACAGAACTTAACTGATTGGTAACCGTATTAAGTTCATTCAAATGATCAAAAACAAATCCACCTTCTGATGTCTTCATAATAAATAAATGCTTCATAGCAAATACCTTTTGAATTATTGATCGGAGAGTCCACAGTTTTTTGCATTTTTGCATTTCCAGACGAGACTCAAGGAACATGGCACGGATATTAAGAACGAAAGATCCCGTACTTCAGCCCTGGCTGAGCACTCCTTAAAAACTAAACATCATATCTGTCTGGAAAGCGCATCAATTATCGCTAGGGAGGAGCAACATCAGAGACGAAAGATCAGGGAAGCGCTTGAAATTATCAAACATAATCTAAACAGAGATAATGGCTTGGAGATTAGCGGCAACTGGCTTCCCTTGATCAAGGAAATAAAAATCGCAAGCGCACCCCCTCGTAAGGACCTCAGCAGGTAAGTTATCCCCCTCCTTTCTTGTGTCTTCAGTCTTTGTTTTCTTTTAGATCTAGGTATAGAATTTCGGTTAATTTCTAGAATATATTAACCCTAGTTATTAAATTAATTTCTAGAATATATTAACCCTAGTTTTTAAATTAAATTAATTTCCTTCTAGTATTAATTTTCCCTAGGTTAATATCAATTTCTCTTTAGGGTTAATTTTTCCCTAGGTAAAATTATAATAATATTAATCTCATATTAGAATTAATATTATATATTAAATCAAATTAATATTAATAATATAATTAATATTAATAATAATATAATTAATATAATTAAATAATTAATTAATTAATAATAATAATTAATATAATTAATATAATTAATTTCATTAATATTAATTAATATATTTTTTTTTTCTATGTTAAGACTAAACTAAGTACCCACGGAGAATTGAACCGGTGACCTATCGCAAGGAGTGCCTTAACAGCGCACCCATTCACCGTCAATCCAAAGCTCCGTGGGCAATATTAATTAATATATTAATAATAATATAATTAATAATTAATTTTATTATTAATAATAATTAATTTTATTAATATTAATTAATTTATTAGTAATAATATAATTAATAATAATTAATTAATATTTATTATATTATATATTAATAATATATACTATGAATATTAATAATATAATTAATGTAATTAATTAATTAATAATTAAGATTAATAATTTAAATATTCCCTAGGTTAATATCAAATTTCATATTAATTAATATAATAATAATATAATTAATATTAATAATTTAATAATATTAATAATTTAATTAAATTTCTTAGAATTAATTTTTACCTAGTTTCAAAATTAATTCCATTTTAGTTTTAATTTTCCTTAGGTAATAATCATTTTCATTTTAGGTTAATATTAATTTCATGTTAGAATTAATTATATTATATCAAAACAAAATAAAAATTTAAAAGCACATTAATATTATATATTAAAACAAATTAATTAATTTTTAAAAATTAATATTAAATTATATAAAAATAAAAATTAAATATAATAAAAATTATTATTTCAAGCCGACAGTTGGTTATTCCAAATGTTTCATCCTCATCACTATTTATTATTATTTCTCAGCTGCTCTTCTGTCATCATCATTCTCTTATCCTGAAGATGGATCCCATTTGGGATTCGAAACGTTGGTACAAAAATGCAAAAACTATGGACTCTCCGATCAATAATTCAAAACATTCAAGCCACAGATCTCTGAAATCCAGCAAATACCTTGTTTGAGGATGAGGTTTTTTCATATAATTTGGAAAATGTTGTCATTAAACCCTCTATTGTCATTTGCTTCAAAATATTAAAGGCCACTGATGCTACTAGGCACAACCACATTGTTCCAAGTGCCTCTCTGTCAAGAATCTCGCATTTTGTTTCTCTCATACTCATCGAATTCTTTGTTTTTACGCTCAATGGTAGGTATAGATTTTTATCATAGCTTAGAGGGGGGTTAGAGGGGGAGAAGAACCCCCCTTTGTTGCGCCGACTACGCATCGGGGGGGGGTGTCACAAGGGGGGCGAAAACCCCCCCAGTATGAGGGGTTTGATGGGGGAAGTTAGCCCCCCTCTACGGGGTTCAAGGCAGCGCCCCGGAGAAATTTTTTTTGGACCCTATATTAGGTTGGGTGGACTTACCTATGGTTTTGTGCATGGTTTTTGCACATGGTTTTGGACACGATGGTTTTCAGTCCATGGTATTGGATGCTTTGGCATGTATAAATATGTATTGTAAAATTGAAAGGAACATAAAAAAAATCAAGTTGGTAGTCCCGGTTTTGGGATCTAGGGGGAAATCTTTGTGTATATGTGTTTTATGTGTTATGCTCTTGCATTGTTTATTTTCTATTCTTAGAATTTGTATGCAGGTAATTTTTGTACGGAGTTAAAACCTACAATTTTTGTAATGTAAATGAGGTTTCCCCCTCGAAGAGGCTTATTTTGAAGTCGTTGATCTATCTTTTCTATCTTTTTGTGAGCTGGTTTCATAACATTTTGTATCAGAGCTTTGGATTCTAGGGTTTCACTGCTCCAAATAGGTCATCATGGAATTTTCACTATAACTTTTTCTCTACAAAGTTTTAGAAGATAAAAAAAAACCCATTTTTTCTAAAACCTTTTTGAACCTCAGGTCTAAATTTTAGATTTTTTCCCGCTATATTTTTAGAAATATGATCTGAGGAAGTTAGGGTTTTTGCAAGCTCTAGAATTCCATCTCAAACAGGTCATCGTGGAATTTTTTCTATAATTATTTTTCTATGAAGGTGAAAACTCTGAAATTAAAACCCATTTGATCTAAAATCTTGGTGAAGCTCGAGCCCCAATTTCAAATCTTGTTTTGCTATATTTGCGAAGATACGGTCCAAGAAATTTAGGGTTTCTATAAATTCCCAAATTTCATCCCAAAGAGGTGACCTTGGGAAATCGTCATACCCTTCTCTCTGAGAATCAGATTAAAATTTCATAAACAGTCAAAGAAAGACGATAGATTGTAATTTTTGGTGTATTTCTTTCAGGTCCAAAGGTCGAAACAGTGATATGTGGTACTTCGTACAAGTTCACTCCACTGAAAAAGTATATAATCAGGTCACCTTGGGAGATTGGGCATAACCCTTTCTTGGAGAATCCAATTTCGATCAAACTAGTGGAATTAGAAAGAGGACATAGAGGGATAATATAGGTCACAAGTTCAAACCTTGGAGATCTGAAATTTTAGAGATACAATAGAGTCAAGATCGAGCTCCTAAAAGCAAGAAAAAGAATGACTCAGATCAAGAAAATAGAAATAGCTAGTAAGAAAAATTGGATGGATGATTTGAATAATGCAGTTGAAGCTAAGATAAATAGTTTTATATGTGCCATGGAAGCTAATATCGATGGTAGGGAAGCTGGTGTGAAGAAAGGCATGGAATATTTGAAGAAAGACATGGAAGGTTTGAAGAAAGGTGGGACAAAGTTACTATAAGAAAGGCCTCATAATGATGAAAAGGTAGTAGAGGAAACTCATGATGAGAAAAAAATAAATGTTAATCATTATTTCATAGAATCTAACATTGGATTGAAGACCCACCATATTCCAAAGAACGATATGAGGAATTTTGATGGCAAGGATCCCATAACATGGATACTATATATGGAGAAATATTTTGATCTGCATGATGTGGAACTATTACAAAAGCTACATATTGCATCTTTATATTTAGAACCAAATCAATTTTTATGGTATAAAGGGCTTTGTTCTCGTAAACCACTTGTCACCTGGTCAATTTTCACAGAGGAAATGATAGCACATTATGAGGATCAAAACAGAAACACCTTCTTTAGCCAATTGATAAATCTCAAACAAAAGGGTTCAATGGCAAAGAACATTGAGGACTTCAAAAAATTGAATATAAGGGTAAATGGTATTCTAGAGAAGCACATGATTTATGTCTTCATAGGGATTTTAAAAGATAACATTCAACATGAGGTTCGTCTTTGGGAACCTGACTCATTCGAGAAGGCATTCATGTTGGCAAGAAAAATTGAAAGCAAAATTATGGCAATAAGAAATCCTACCACTCACAACTATAAAGATGGAAGTGTTGTTTCTCCTAGCCTTCCACAACCTACAAGGTTAACACCAAAAAAATTGAAATAAAAAGGAGAAAATGACCTTTGTTATAGTTGTCATAGCGAATACACTAAAGGTCATAAGTGTGGTGAGAATAAATTATTTTACATTGATTGTGAAGAGGAGGAAGAAAAGGATCAAGAAATGTCAAAAGAAGAGGATATACACTAGGAACCAACCCCAAAGAAAGAAGAAATGAATCCGACCATATCTTGTAATGCATTGGTAGGAATTACCACTCCTCAAACTCTCAAGATAAAAGGACATATCAAGAAGAAAGAGGGTAACCTCACTTTCACACAGAATCGAATGAAACAACAGGAAGATCAACATTGCAGTGAAATATGTTTTGACATAGGAAACTGGGTATTTTTACAACTACAACCATACAAACACATTTCCCTCAAGCAAGCTAAGAAGGATAATAAATTATCACCAAAGTACTATGGTCCAAATAAAGAGCTGTAAAATATTGGTACTATGGCATACAAATTGGAGCTTCCTGCATCTTCCTGAGTGCCCCCAGTTTTCCATGTTTCATGCTTAAATAAGGTTATAGGTGACAAGGTCACAGTTCAAACAATATTGTCATAACTTTACAAGGAAGGAAAAATAATATTTGAACCTGATGCAGTCATGGAAACAAGAACACGACAACTATGAAATCGATCAATTTCGGAGTATCTCATCAAGTGGAATAACTTACCCGCTGAATATTCCACATGGGAGGACAAGAATTTTATACAGAAGCATCCATAAATACTCAACCATTGACGACAACACTTTTTGAAGGAGAGGGGCATGTTAGGTCCCTATACTACTAGCCTGGCCCCTTCTTGTTATTAGCACAACCCCCTTATGGTATTGTTGTGCCCATGTATTCCCCATCTTGTTATTATTGTGCCCCATAGAAGCCCACTATTGTTATTGTTGTGCCCCTACAATATTATTGTTATGTAGGCTCTGATTATATTGGGACCACTTAGACTCCTATATATAGAAAGGAGGTATTTTCATTTGTATCATCTAAGAACTATTCATTTGTGTAATGTAAAGGAGGTTTCCCCTCAAAGAGGATGATTTTAAAGTCATTGATCTATCTTTTCTATCTTTTTGTGAGCTGGTTTCATAACATGTGCCCAATTTTTCAATATTCAATACAACATTGGAGCTCTGGATAGACTTTGTCAGTTGGTTGCTTCTACTGCCAAAAGTTGCAGTCCTTCTGAACAGGTTGACTCTAGGAGGCTTGCTACTCACAGTGGCCTCACTTGAATTCTGTTTGAGCTCTGTCATCTCATTTGACAGAGTCTTGAAAAGACATGTCAAGATTTCAAGATTAGATGGCTCTTTCTCTTTGACCTTGCTCACGGATGCCTTAGACCTTTTACCCGTGTCTTTGGAGTATTTTATTGGTTCATCATCCAATATGACTCCAATTGCATACTAACAACGATAGCTTCTTCATAATTTTCCATTTATGTTTATTTTGCAATTCGCTTCACAAACTGTGCAATGCTTGTTGGCAAGGAAAAAGTGTAGTAATCTATTGTGATGGAGTCATGAGTTTTCGTGTTTTATGGAAATTTATTCAAGATGTGGTTGAACCTATGATTGAAGTCTTTTACTTCATCCTTTTTCTCCATCTTAAGATTACCCATCTCTTTCAATAACATGGCGGGGGTCTTATCATCAGCAAATTTTTCAAGGAAGATTTTCTTGAATCCCCTCCAATTTTGGATGGAGTTCAAGGGAAGGATGTGATACCATATAGTTGCTTTACCATCCATGGTACATGGAAAATGTCTACATGAAACATAATCGTGATGTACCTCAAGTGTCTACAGATGTAGGTGATAGTTGCCCATATGGTCTTTAGCCTTCAATGTTTTATCAAGGTCATACTTCACTAAGAGCTTCTCTGAGTGCTTGGCCATCTTGTGTAAAACACCCAGAAGTGCAAGTGGGCCCTGAGTCATCCAATCCAAATATTGGTCTACCATGTCTTCTTCTTTGCTCTCCTCCTCTTCTTTGTCAAAATTTGATGGCTCTTCTTCCTCTTCCTCTTCTTCACTTGACCCGTAGAAAGTGGTGTCTAAGAGTACAATGTTATCTCTATCACCACCATGAAAGAGTGGAGGCTCTTCTACATTCTCCACAAAGTCTATTAATTCTTCAAGGGTGGAAAGAACCAAATATTCAAGAGTATAAACTAATATCCCTGTGGCAGTGGTCTTGTTCTTCTTCAGAGAATATGGAAGACTGAGTCCTCCTGAGATCTATCCAACAAATTTTACAAACTGATGGATTATAGAATGGAAGGCCCAAATCTGATCGTATGGGATTTCACAAGTTCATTCAAGATTGGGCTGAGAAGAGTCACCAACTTCACAAACACGAATAAGGGAGTTGCAATGAATGTTGTTTCCTTGAAAAGAGAATTAGGGATTGGGGTCAGTGGGGTTATCAGCCATAAAATATTGGCTTCCCTCCTTCTAGTGCCAGAAATGTTGATGGCATTGGACCCACTAATATTTAGGGGATCTCCCTAATATGAAGTTCCAATTAGACCTCGCACCATTTAGTCTAGTAGTCTCATCTAGAATAAAGGCTCGATTGCCAAATCCTTAAATATTTGCCTTGGCTCTAACTGTTAGCAAGAGAGAGGGATGCAATGGTATATTCGAAAAGAAAGAAGGTGTTTCTGGTTAGTTTTCAGTTGCAAATGTGTCAAGCTTCTTCTACTATAGAGAGGGGACAAACTGAGACTCTAAGTGAGAGGTAATAGTACCACCCAAGAAGAGACACACATGAACCAGAAAGATCTGTCTAACATCCAACGGAATAGTTCACAATAGATGCGACTGTCATTATGACTAAAAACATGAAGAAAGATCTATCTAAAATCCTATGGAATAGTCCATAAGGATGGGACAACAATAAAACCATAATAGTGCATTGTCAATGAGATAAGTCTTAAAATAACCAAAATAGTTCAACTATCTTAGAACATGTGAAGAAAACATGAAATACAAACATCCGTAGTATAGTCTTACAAACATTCATAATCCATGCATGAAGAACGTGTTATCCTGGAAAGGCTTATGTTATTAAGTAAAAGTTCCAAGACATATGTTTACAATGTACATCACTAGCTCTAGTATTGGTGCATTCGAGCCACTCCTTTCTCCTCAAAGAACTAGTTGATCTCTCTAATGCCTTGTGGGAGGAGCCAAGGTGAAAAGTACTTTGCTCATATAATTAGGGAGTATTATAATCGTGGGTGACTCTTTGACTACCCTCATGACTGTTTGACTTCCTATGACTTTTCAAATTACATGACTCTTTACATTCCATGTGTTTCCTTTGGACTTCCACCTTACAATACATTTTTAATACAATATACATGATCCACAATAGTGATGTGGCATATGACCATTCATGAATGACATGACATGATAGTGCTGACATGGAATACTTTATGATGTGGAAATTCCAATTCACCGTTGGTGCTAAGCGTTGGATGTCTTCTTGAAGATGCTTTCTCTTCACCTCCGCGTGGCTTGGTGATGTGGAATCTTCAATGATCTTCAATCTTGGATAGTGGTCACAAACTAGTGTCCCTTCACTTTCTCTTGAACTATAAACTTATAACTTTAGCTACAAGAGAGTATTTAAGCATGCTTCCCTCCATCTTCTCCTTCTCCGTCATCTTTGCATGATATGATAGGGTACGTGTTCCTGCAGTTCACTCATGATGAGATGACATCAATCCAAAAATCCCCTAGTCTAAGATGATGAATTTTGATACACCAACTTATCCCGGAATAAGTGATAGGCTAGGAAGAGGGTCTTAGTGAATGTGCAATGTATAGTTCCAGTGGCTAGGGGAAGAGCTTGAGCTCTGAGAATGCACAGTTCGCATCCCAGGCAGGCTTGAGGGACAAGAATGCATATTTTAGAGATTCAGTGGGATAGGCTAGCGAAATGGAAACTGGAAGAGCCAAATACATAATTTTGGGAGTCAAGGGAGGTTGGGATATTGTGAAGTTGAACACTTCAAGGACTCATAGGATGAGCTTGAGGATTGAGGATCTGAAGTGCGCAGTTTAAGCCAGGTTGGGGACACGACTACGCAATTTTGAAGGTCATGGTTGGGGCTTGGCCACAGAAATTGTGCAGTGCAATAGTCCTAGGAGACATGAACTATGCATTGCGGAGTGCCAAGTAGAAATGTAAAAACTAGAGGACTAAGATTGCATAGTGAAAAACTCATGAAAGACTCGGTGAAGATAGGTTGCTCGGTCGAGAAGTTTTTGCAAAAATGGCTGAGTGTGGAATTGATGAGCCTTGGTATTGCAACAAGAATGTTGCAACTCCCAAGGCTACCAGCTTTAATTATCAACTTGGGGTTGGTACAAACTTAATAGGTATTGGCACTATATGTGTAACATATAATGTGTCCTTCCTTTTCTATCATGATGTAATGGAGTGCATGTACTAAAAACAAATCCTAAACTAATTGTAGAAAACGAAATGCTCAAAATGAAAACCTTAACCTATTGCAACAAATAAAGTACAAGGAAAGAAACATATTCTAATTGCATAAAGATCATGAACTAAATGTAAAATAAACCTAAGTTAACCCTACTTATCACATGTGATTATTTAAACCAACTGAGCATGAAATCTGATCTAGGGAGTATCAACTGCTATGTGCATGTGTGAATATAAAAGAACTCTTTTTTATCTCTTTGTTTTATAAAGTAAAATGTTAATCCTCACTTGTTCATTGGCATGGGAGGAAGAGGGTTAAAATGGTTTTGATGGCATGGAGGTCAAGTAGAGGCCTAATCCTAGCTTCAATTATGATTTTTCTCAATTCGGGTGATGAGCCTCTGTATTGCAACAAATATGCTACAACTCCCAAGGCTACTGACTTTAATTATCAACCTGGGGTTCATACAAACTTAAGAGGTATTGGCACTATATGTGCAACATAAAATGTGTCCTTCCTTTTGCTATCATGATGTAATGGAGTGCATGTAATGAAGTCAAATCATAAACTAATTGTAGAAAATGAAATGTTCGAAATGGAACCTTAACCTATTGAGAGAAAGAAAGTACAAGAAAAGAGACTAAAATCAAATGCTAAAACACACCATTTTCCAACTAACTGATAAGAGGATTTTCTTCAAAAGAATTCTGAGTTAACATGTATGCAATCCTATTTTCCTAAGCATGTAGATTCAAACCATCAAACCTTCTACTATTGTGCATGTAAATGAATAAAATAAATATGTTTTTTTTTTTTGTCTTTTTTTCATGTGAGAGTGTGAAAGCTAATATATTTTAGTGATGTAGAAGGTGTATTGGAGATGATGGTGGATGGTTGGAAGGCTTGGAAGACCCTTAGGTGACCTTGTGTGGCTTCCTGGAGGTTTTCCCTCAATTCGGCCTCAAAACAGGCCACTACAGGAAAACCTACAGGATGTACTAAAAACCTACAGGATCCCCTAAGAACCTATAAGACACAGCCGAGAGAAAAACAATGGGTGCTGGAGGTGATGGGAGGCTTAGGGAAGGTGGTTGGTGGATGGAATGGAGTGAGAAAATTCCTAGGATCACTCAAAACTCAAAAACAAAGTTGGGAGATGGATGGATTTGATCAAAAAGCTTGGAGAGTTTTCCTTGTGAAATGATGAAATTGGTGAGGGTTTAATGACCAAGAAAATCAAATCTAAATTGGATAGGAAAAATTTTGTTATTAACTAGGATTTCATAGGTCCCTATTCCAAGTGGAATAAATCAAAGAGATCTCTATTAACCCATGCAAAAAAAATAAAAAACATTACTAGTCGAAAATCTAGAAATTCGAGAACTAGTGAGCTAGTAAATCTAAACAATGCCTAAATAAATCAAGTGAAAACACAATGGAGAAATTTTTGTTATGAACTAGAATGTTTTTTTTTTATCTAATTAAAATGTAATCAACTCAATTGAAGCTCGTTAGCAAGCTCTAAAACATAGCAGAAATTTGTTGTTCTTTGCTAAAAAGGAGGTCCAACAATCTAGATTTAGGAATAAGAAGACTAATCCAAGCAGCTCAATGATTACTATGAACTTCCAAAGCTTTTCCAAGGATGAAATAATTCTTGTGATCCTACAAAAGAACTTTCATTAACCATTTAACTCAATCCTACAACAAGAAATCATTAATATTAAATGCAGAAGTAGAAAGAAATAAAAACTAGAGATGCATGTGAATAAGCAACGAAAAGAATGAAAGAAAATGATGCAAAAGGGCTCTGAGGTTCCTAGGATGGCCAAGCCCAAGGAAAATCAAAGACCTATGGAGGAGAACAAGATTTAGAAGATTAACATGACACCAATATTCATTATTTTCATCAATAGAATTACGTCCCGACAAGAAAATACAATGGAGCTGCAAAAATACAAGCTCTCTCCACAATAACACTAATGAAAATCTGTCCCTAGAGGAAAATTCGACTTTGTACTTATACATAATGGTTAGGAATCATTCCCCATGAATGGAGGAAGCTTTCCCCACAAAAAACCTTTGATTCGTGGATATGGTCCCCAATATTAGGAATTTGCATTAAATGGCAAGGAACACATTCATATATTTTCTCAATCATTCCCTAGAGGAAAATTCGACTTGGTACATATAAAAAATGATTAGGAATCATTCCCCATGAATGGAGGAAGTTTTCCCCACCAAAATCCCTTGATTAGTGGATATGGTCCCTTGATTAGTGGAACACAATCTTAGATTTTCTCAATCATTGGAGTTCAACAATCTGTTCCATAATTCCATAATATCTTGTTGATTTATTATTGATCATCCTATAGTAGGGAACAAGTCCCTAAATTATCTCCTCCTCCAAATATTCAATCTACCCAATATTCTCATAATATTCCACAATAATAAATAATATTAGGCACAAATATCCAATTATTCATAAACCTTCCTAATTAATATATTAAAGTTAAAAATAAATTATTTAATGAAAAAAGAGAGGTTTAATGTGCTGAAGGATGGTCATATGCCTTAAGTGATGTTTAATTTAGAGGAATGGGCCTTAATTTATGTCTAATTTAGAGGCCCATCATACCCCCTGCTAAAAGTGTTGCTCATCCTTTGAGCAAATTAGTGACCTCATTGTTCCTCATTCATGGCCTTAGTGGCCTCTCTCTTGTGAATTAAGAATCTTGGCTGTAAATTCTGCAAGGACGAGCCCAAAAAAATTTGTGCAAATAAAAATCATTATTTTTTGAGATCATTAGCTTGCCTTCTTCCCCTTATTCAAGATGGGTTCTTAAATATCTTTCAGTTTGGCAAGGTATTCTACACCCTTATCAACCTTTTGCTACCTTGTTCCACCATTTGGACACCTCTAACACCTTCAAAATGCATTTAGATGAGAACTAGGACATCCTATAGTAATTCCTGTCAAAACTACAGTAAACTCTATTAAAACTACAAGAAACCTGTTTTGAGCATAAATGAAAGTCTGAGGTTAGGGCAGACCCTCAATTTGACTTCCATGCCTTTCTCCCATTTTTATAACATCTTTTAGGCCTTGGAAAAAAGCTAGAAAGAGAATAGATACCTCTTGGAAACCCTCTTTTTATCACTGCAATTTGAGTTTTGTTTTCATGGTGAATGTCTCATTTCCTTTTGTTGCCTTCTTTTTCTCTCTTGTGGCCAAGATGATTGCCTAATGGCCTTGGAGTTTTATGTTTTGATTAGGTCTCTTTTAAGCTTTGCCATCTTGAGGTTTAGCATAATTTGTTCATTTCTTCCTTCTTCTAGCAACATTCTGCATTCCTGTAGTAGTCATTCCTCCTCTTTCAAGGTCTTCTAATTGTATGGGAGTGAAATGATGAAGAGGGATTGGATGATGATGATAGGGAACAAAAGGGAGTAGTGTAGGTTTTTGAAAATGGAGAGGATGCTATATTTTTTTTATTTTTTCTTTCAAGAATGAAATGGGATGGATGAATGATGAATAGATAGTGAATATGAAGTGGATGGAGGGCTTGGAGTGTTGTGGTGACTTGGCCTTTGCGAAAATTTCTTCTTTTAACTATTGTCCTCATTCCTTGAAATCATCACCCTTCATACTTTGACTTTTCCATGAGTGAAGGAGTGAGCTGCAATTAACTAGTTGAAGGCGGTTGAGACTGTTGACCCATCCTTAGCTTATAAAACATCATCTCTCATGCATTGACAATAAATTTCTAAATATAATATGCTCAAGAGAAGAGGTCAGGAATATTGCATCCCTGTACCTACCTGATGGCCTTCCTATAGATGTTGTTTGTTGGAGAGTGAAATCCTTGCTTGTATTTGCTGCATGTGTTTTCCTCTTTTTTTCTCTAATTTTGTTCCTTGATGTGCAGGTACTGGATGGTGATGCAGATGAATCCTCGCTGTACTAGTGGGTTCTCTCTTGTTAAATACCCTTGTCATGTTTCTTTGATGGATGTGGAGGGTTGTATGTGTCTCCTTATCACTGTTTGATCAAGCCAACCTCTAATTTTTCCCATTAAAACTGCTCACTATCAATCTTGTAGGTGTTTTTCTGTATCCTGTAGGATCTCAGGGAATCCTATAGGTTTTTAGGACAGCGAATTGTTTTTTTCATATCTCCCAAATGATATAATGGATTGACCTGAAACTTCCTGAGCATGGTTCCATCATCATTATGGACCTCCCCATAAAAATAATTTTGTCAATGGATGCACGAATCTCGAGAAAAAACTAAAAATGGCTTAAAATAAATTGACCACGGAATAACATCATTTTCCCTTAGTTGATCTTTAAGTTGATCAAGTAATCCACAACCGTGGAAAAAAGTCAATCATAACCCCATCGTTCGTATAGATTAGTGAGTCAACCATCCTTTCCTCTGAAAGTGAAACCAATTGGGACAAAGTAGTCTTGTTTAATTGAGTCTAGTTCATGCAGAGTCTCCAATTTGTTTATGGGAAAACTAGTATTTCTAAGAAATGCTAGCCCTCTAGGTTTGGTAGCTAACCTAGAAACAATAGTCAAAGAAATTCACTATCTTTCCTAAGAGTGATAGATAAGAAAGAGACTATGAGGGACCAACCCATAACTTTTGCTTGAATCCTCGCTTGATCTCCCTCTCCTTTGGCCGATCTCATAACTCCTCCCCGTACTTAACACACTTGGAGAGTACTTGCACAGCTATAGAAATAAATACCTATGAAATCATAATGATCCATCACAGCATAAACATCATAGAATAAGAAATATGATAAACAAATGAATGCATTTACAGTTAACACAATCAATTGGGAAAAATCTTGAAGAAATTTATTGATAACAAGGAGAATTACAACCCATAAGAAGTCTGATCGAGTGCCATCCTCCTAGCTTCAAGCCTTCTTCACCTCATGAATCAGCAAGAACACACCAACAATAACACAATGCTCTCTCCTCAATACTGAAACTAGCAACACTTCCTTACAA
Source organism: Pinus tabuliformis (assembly GCA_031772625.1). Taxonomy (NCBI): domain Eukaryota; kingdom Viridiplantae; phylum Streptophyta; class Pinopsida; order Pinales; family Pinaceae; genus Pinus; species Pinus tabuliformis. The sequence goes on from CM062816.1 coordinate 2,066,306,776, forward strand.
CTCAGAATAATTCAGCCCCGTGATCTCTTGGATGAGAGATCCTTTTATAGATGATTGCAGGAGGTTGAGTCATCAATGGGGATGATGAATGCCTTTCTATTTTTAGGAATTGGTTCCATGAAAGAGGGGAATTGGAGGTGGTTTCCTAATTCCCTTAGTCATCCTTGGGTGAATTCAGAGGGGCAAGTGGCACAGGAGAAGTTTCTAGAAGTTTCCATGAGCAACCAACTCTCAAACTCTCCCGGAATTTTGTCCTACCTCACCCATCGCACCTACTAGAGGGCCAAACTATGATGCATAGCACTTTGACAATGCAGTACCTACTATGCATAACACCCTAACACAGGCTTTTCAACAATTATTCATTTTAGGCACTTTCTGGATTATTTTTAAGATGTAACTTTTGGGAGAATGAGGCATTTAGATGACTTAGTTCCTTTAGGGCATAAAACAACTATTTTAGGGGTTGATGAACCCTAATACATCGACATGTGAGTTGGGGTTGATGTGCCCAAATATGTCTATAACAGTTTCCCCCTAAAGCATGAGGTCGTAAATGTTCATGTCAGGTGAAATGCTTTATCATGAGGATCAAAAGTTTCGAACTTGAAGGTGACCTGCATCAATTACAATACAATACATCATGATAATATGATTTTTCATGAATTAGCTGAGGGAGGCATCCCTATGCTCAGCTTTATAAACTTTCATTACATGTACATAGATCAGACAGTTGTCTGCAGATATAGACTTGTAATCCATGATTGGATGACCATCTGTGTAAAGCCTTCGTACATTTGATGCTTTTGTACTCTTGAATATATCGCAGCCTGGATGGATGAAACTAGATCCGGGGTCTTCAAACTCATTCAATCTTCACTCAATGTACAAGTCAAACCATGCGAAAAGATGTTCTAAGGTCGAACATGGAGAGACATCATCTGATTACCAGCCAATGATGTAAGTTGTTAACAGACGCGAGAGGGATCACCGATAATGATGATGATCCTCAAGGTACTACAGTACATTTCACATGGTGTGAATAGATGATTTGATGTCGAACACCATGCAAAATCTTTTAGTCAAAGGCCATTGATGTCAACCTGTCGTCGGAAGAGAGAAACTTGCCATTGATGTATGCAAGCTTCAAAGCACTGAAAGGGTGTTTCTAAGTCAACTTCTTGGATAATGAGCTGATGTTGACAAGAAGTGACTCATTGTAGGAGGGCCTTGATGTATCCCACATCTACGACATGAAATGAAGTAAATGTTTTTGGAGATGAAAATGAATTAACAACACGAGGTTCAGGAATGACAATCACGAAAATGAAGGTTTGCGGTATTGGAATGGATGAGACTTCAACCGGATGACTTCCCTTGAACATATCGGTGACACTGAGGTAGTGTTAATCCAAAGAGATGGATGGTGTGATTGACCAATGGTGTGATGACCAGCAAACGGAATAACCTAACCCAACTCAATCTCGGAGATGAAGTGATTGTGCCATGTTCAAGAGCGACTCGCTACCATAAGTTTTCAAGATTTTTTCCCTTTTTTCGACAGTCATTGCTGACCAGTGCCTCTTTATTTTTTATCAAGCTTAAGGAGGATAACATATGCTTGTTCTATAATTCACCCTTTGGGTAAACCCATCGCTATTTGATGTGTTAACGAGTCTAGTGACGGTGAAACTCGGTCTCGTCTAGATGGACAAGTTTGTTGCTATTATTTTAAAGATTTTAATGACAAGGATAACTTGGTCATTTTCATGTTTAGAGAGTTTGAAAAGAGACGAAAAGAAAACTCCATAAGTTATTTTGTGTAAAATAATCCCTCAGGTCCGAAAAGGGATAAAATAATACAAGAGGGATGTCGTCTCCAATACTTTAACGAGCGGGAAGAGACAAGCGCTCGACTATCTTTTCTTATTTAAAGAGTCTGAAAAGAGTTTAAAGAGGACTCTATAGTTTCCTTTTCATTTTTAAATCAAAGCTCAAAAAGAAAAGTTTGCTTGGTGGTCCAATATGCACAATTTACCATCAACACATCAGATTTTGTTCTCAGTTATTCATCCTGTTCAAAAATCCATCAAAATGATTAAAAATACATATTTATGGATGAAAAAATGAATAAAATCAACATTTACTTGATGTACATGAAAAAGTAAACATGAAAACTAGTTTTATCATTTCATTTCTAACATTGGATTTTGGAGCTCTGAAGCGGTTTTCCCCCAGATTTCACTAGTTGATTGCAAGAGATTATGTGGATCATTTCCCATGCCGTCAGGACTAGGTAGGATCTATCCTCATCCTCTTCAATTCTATTCCATTCTCTTTCAATTTTGGGCAACTTTTCTCAGCTTTCTAGGCCTCTAGGGTTTAAAATTTCGTTTTTCAACCATCACATTCTACCCTTATCACAAAGTGCAATGCATACTAGACTGCTAAGAGGCAACCTACTATGCATAGCACCTTCCTCAAGGGTTAAGTGCGATGGGTGCGAAACACCGAGTTTGAACAGTTGTTTTTTATCAAATTTTTAACTAATTTTTGCCCAAATTGGATCCTAATTTTCCAATTGATTGTGTTTCATGTATTAATTGGATCAAAATGGTCATTACATGGTGAGAACATGAGCATGAAGAGCAAGACATAATTGCCTTAAATGACCAGGGCACAGTAAATTCATTAAGGGACTATGGTTTGCTAAAGTTTTTCCGCTTGTCCAGCATGAGACAACAGATGGATTTGCTGCAGTATCTTGTTCATGCTTGGGATATTATTGACTAGGTGTTCTAGATCAAGGGTAAATCTATTCCTATCATCATCGAGGATATTTATTTTATGGCAGGTTTATCGAGGCAGGGTACCCCACTTTCATTATCAGGACTCGCTCGAGGAGGCAAATCGGTGAGAGATTATATTCGTCAGTTTTTTCGAGAAGGATCCCAACCCAGCAGAGATGGAAAGATTCATATCCAAGATGTTATTGATCAACCTTTGAAGAGTATTCTCTTTACCCTTGCTAGATTGGCTGGCAGTGCAGCTTTACATTTAGCAAACAGATCTTACATGCAGTATGCCTTGGAATGCCTAGAACCGAAGGTATTCAATTGGTGTGAGGCGGTTCTTCCACTTGTGAAAGATCAAATGTACAAAGTGAAGTCTGAAAAGACCAAAACATTTGGTTATCGGTCCATTTTTATTTCCTTTGCTTCGGAAAGAATCCCGCTCATGCAACCACAAAACAATTCTCTAGGAGTGCCTGGACCGAGAGAACCACGTATGCAGTGATGGGTAGACCTTATGGCTAGGCATGCTGGCCTATCACAGATCTCATTTTCATGTACCTTCTTTGAGTGGTTCGACTTTCAAGAGATGGCTTTTGCAAAATATTCATATGTGGGGATGGATTTCCGAGGCGATCCAGATTTAGCATTTCCAGTCGGGAGCAGTGGAGCTCTATCGGAAAATTGTTTTGACCACACTTTTCTTTTTGTGTTTTCCATTTTTTTGTTTTTTATTGTTACCAAGACTAAATAAACTCATATGTGTATGCAGATATTGGACTAGTTCGATCTGTGGCATGCCCATGGGAAGCAGATGCTCCAGTGGAGGGAACTATCGGAAGGGTAGTCCTTAGCGATTTGGACATAGCAGAGACCTTGGCTCAGTTGCAGGATCATGTAGAGAGCTTAACTCTCAACATTCCGGATGTCCAAATTGATGAGTTACCCATGAAGCTGCAGTGCCATACCACTGGTGTTCCAAGTCATTGGACAAGAATCCTGCACATGATAGCACATGCGGTGACTTGTTATCATCAGCATAACTACTCTAGGATGTTTTCTGCATTCATTTTGAGTTTATGGGGTGAGATGACCAATTTTGTCTTGGACACAAAATATTTGTGAAAACTTATAAACAACTATCTATTTGACTTTTGGAGTTTTATTATGGTTAAGTGATGAAATCCTATGCAAATGAAGATGTGAAATTCTTTCTTTACATATGTTACAAATGTCTATTTAACACATAGTTTGCTAAAGAGTGAGTCAATGTGTTTAAATTTCTAGAAATATGTTGATATTGAATGAAATCAAAATGTCTTTCCAAAATTCTAACTCTTAGGACACCGCTAACAAATTGGTGACACTCGAGGTATTGAAAAATTGTCCCTCCCAAAAGCAAGCTTTGTTATCAGCGATAGGTGGGATCGATCCTATGGATTCCAATCTTGTGGTCTTTAATCATATAGGATATACACCACAGTTACCAGCACAACTAGCTTTCCTTATATAGGCAAAAGCCCTAAAAAAAAATGTTCATCGAACCATTATTGATGTGGGGGCATCTACCTGTATCATGTCAATGAGTTGCTGGAAAACTCTTGGTTCACCAACCTTGTCATGATCACCAACAACACTAAAAGCTTTTGATGGAAGAACGCACACTCCATACGGGATTTTAAGTAGCTTGCAAGTATAACTAGGGGGCAAAATAGTAGATATTGAAGTTGAGGTCGTTGATGGACTCCTTGATTACAATATTTTACTGGGAAGGCCTTGGGTATATGCTATGGCTGCGATCGTGTCCACATATTTTCGAACGATTGCATTTCCCTTCAAAGGTGGAATTACAGTCATCGACCAACTAGCTTTCTTTGCTAATAGCTCACAAGCTACAGGAAGCATTCCATTGATACATGGAAATTCACAATCACTTCAAAATGTTGGAGTAGGTCTCTTAAAAGGTCCTTCCTTGATGGGTACTTTTACCCTACTGTCACCATCTGGTCTCGCGGAAGTGGCAACAGTGGAAACCTGCAATATGATCTATTCTACATCATCTAAGTTTAAGAAGATTTCCAACTATTTTGAGAGTGATGATCATCGCGAGGCAATGCCACCAAGCCCCATTGAATCATTATAGCAATCAAACTATTTGGCTTGTGCGGTGAACCCAAATCCGCACTCAACAGTTGTATGGGTAGATAGGTATTTAGAATATGGCACCTCTTCTTCCTTGGTCACATATACATTCTACAAATGAAGGAATCATCCAATCAATGATGATAGGAGAGATGCTATGGGAAGATTATCATCATTGTTACCACCTTCGAGATGATAATGATTATTCAAAAGAATTCAATCACCCTTCAATCGTTTATTTTTTATCGAATTCTGTAAATACAATCGATTCCGAGCGAAATCTATCTAACATTGAAGAAACAATCTCCATAAATATTTCGACCAAACCCAATGTTGTAGAAAATATTCACATTGGCAAATCTTGTTCTCCATCAGAACTAGCTAATTACTGTGTTCATTTTCACGAATTCAGAGACGTCTTTGCATGGTCATATGAAGAAATGCTAGGTATTGACTCAAGCATTGTTGAACATGAGATCAAAATGTATCCTGATGTCAAACTAGCATGACAATGACTTCGACCTGTTCATCCAAAGAAAGTCGCAACCATTAAAGAAGAGGTTGAAAAACTTTTGCATGCTGGGTTCATTTTCCCTATACCTCTCACTCATTGGGTATCTAATATTGTCCTAGTGATGAAAAAACAAGGGATGATTAGAGTGTGCGTCAATTATAGGGATGTAAATCAAGCATGTTTGAAGGACAACTATCCTACACCCTTTATCGACCAGATCATTGATGAATGTGCCAGATGCGAAATCTTTTCATTCACGGACGGAGTTTCTGGCTACAATCAAATAAATATCCACCCACCGGACCAATCAAAAACTGCATTCATATGTCCGTGGGGCACATTCACATATCGTAAATTACCTTTTAGTTTGAAGAACGCATGGACGACATTTTAGAGGGCAATGAATTATGCCTTCCATGACATCAAACATATATTTCAACCATATCTTGATGATCTACTTGTTCATTCGTGAAAATGGACTGATCACCTGCAACATTTGAGAGCCATATTTTTATGTTGCCGACACTACAAAATAAGACTCAATCCACACAAATGTGTGTTTTGTGTTGGCTCTGATCTACTGCTTGGCTTTTTAGTTTCTAAGGACGGAATTTGACTCGATCCAATAAAGGTTCAGGCAATTCTTAACATGCCTCCACCTTCAAACTTGTTACAGATCCAGAGACTTCAATGAAGGAAAACTTTCTGAGGAGGTTCATTCTAAATTATGCTGAGCTAGCTAAAGGTTATACACATCTATTAAAGAAAGGGGTACCCTTCCATTGGGATTAGGTTACACAAGCTTCCTTTGATGCTCTCAAAGATTCCTTGATAAAAGCATCATTAATGTATTCCCCAAACTATCAAAAATACTTTTACCTGTATCTCGCCGCTGTAGATACAACCATCAATATGGTTTTAGTGCAAGAAGATAACAGAATTGAACATTCTATATATTATTTAAGTCGAAATCTTAATGATATAGAAAGTAAATATCCATATGTTGAAAAGTTAGCTTTAGCAGTCGTTCAAGCTGTGCAGAGATTTCGACATTATATTCTCCTTCGCAAAACTACCATTGTATCAGATCGCAACCCTATGACATACATCTTGTCACGTCAATTGCTGGGGGGGAAAATATTCTAAATGGATAGTTATTTTGCAGGAGTTTGATTTGGAATTCATTAAATCCAAATCAAATAAATCTCTCGTCTTTGCAGAGATACTTTGTGACCTTCCCTCATCCTCCAACGATTTAACATCAGAAGCATCCATCTTGGACGAGTCTCTGTCTCTGATATCGTCAAGTGATCTGTGGTATGGGGATATAATGATATATCTCCAGACCCAAGCTTTTAGGCCTAACACCTCTTGCTCTAAACAACGATGTACTTGATACCAAGCCAAAGATTATCTGATCGTTGGTGATACACTTTATCGTCGTGGTGTCGACACGATTTTAAGAAGGTGCCTCACGCATGAGGAGGCCAAAAAAGCTTTGAATGAATGCCATTCAGGTGCTTGTGGGGGGAATTTATCTGGTTACGCAACTGCACAAAAAATCCTATGAGATGGTTACTTCTGGCCAACTATATTCAAAGATTGCATACTTGCTGTCAAAAAGTGTCATGCTTGTTAGATTTTTTATCGTAAAACTAGATTACCACCTGCACCACTGCATCAAATTGTTGTTGTTGGCCCGTTCGCAAAATGGGGCATTGATTTCATGACATGTAACCCCACCTCGGTCAGGGGGCATGGGTATGTCATAGTCGCTGTTGACTACTTTACCAAATGGGCCGAGGTGATTCCTATATTGAACAACAGTGGCGAAACGACTGCTCTCTTTTTTTCAGTCATGTGGTTTCTAGATTCGGTGTGCCACAAGTGATAGTCACAAATCATGGGTCACATTTTCACAATCACATGATGATCAAGTTAACTACCAAGTTAGGACTGTCTCATGATGGTTCTACTCCATATTATCCACAGGCTAATGGACGAGTTGAGGAAATCAACAAGGTCCTTAAGCGCATGCTGCAAAGAATGATTAGAGTCCATAAGTGGAATTGGCATTTAATCCTGTACTCAGCTTTGTGGGCATACCGAACCTTGGTGAGAAATGCGGCCGGATTTACGCCTTTCCAGTTGGTGTATGTTTTGGAAGCAGTCTTACCAATTCAATGTGAAATCTCATCTCTCAAGCTCGCAATTGACCTGCTACCTGACACTTCTGAAGAAGAAGCTCGTTTCTTGGAATTAATCCATCTGGACGAATCCTATTGTAATGCCACATTGGCTAACAAAGCACATAAGAAATGCATCAAGGCACAATATGAAAAAAATGTTAAGCCTCTTGTCTTCTCAGAAGGTGACCTAGTCTTTCTTTGCGATCAGGATTCTGACAAATTAGTAGCAGAGAAATTTGAACCATTATGGATGGGCCCTTATGTTGTTAAATGTGTGTTGACAAAAGGAGCCTACGAGTTAGTCGATTATGATGGGATTCCATTGTCGCAACCCTGAAACGGGTTGTATCTCAAACGTTACTATGCTTGATTAAGTGTAGTAAAAATCACTGTACATATGCTTTCATTGCATTTTGTGTGTTAATTTTTCTTTTAGAGTTTCAATTTGGTTAGGTAATCCACTTCACATTTGTTGTAGATGTTGAACTTTTCAGAACCATTTGTTGGGTATGTCGACGGAGCTAGTTGTAGTACGTAGAACTTATCTTTTACAACTTGGGCCATCTTCGCTCCAAGCGACGAGTTAGTGAGTTTCAGAGGGATATGTATCATCGATCGACAAACAACATCGCTGAGTATAGCATGTTGATTGAACTCCTCTCCGATGCCATTTCACATGGCATACGCCGAATCATTGTTAGGCTAGATTCACAACTTGTCATTCTACAGCTTATTGGCATTTATTCTGTTTGAAACCCATATATTCATCGCATGTTCCTAATAGTTAGAATTTTGGAAAGACATTTTGACTTCATTCAATATCAACATATTTCCAAAAATTTAAATACATTGATTGACTCTTTAGCAAACTATGTGTTAAATAGACATTTGCAACATATGTAAAGAAAGCATTTCACATCATCATTTGCATAGCATTTCATCACTTAACCATAATAAAACTCCAAAATTCAAATAGATAGTTGTTTATAAGTTTTCAAAAATATTTTGTGTCCAAGACAAAATTGATCGTCTGACCCCAAAAACTCAAAATGAATGCAGAAAACATCCTAGACTAGTTATCTTGATGATAACAGGTCACCGCCTGTGCTATCATGTGCAGGAGCCTTTTCTAACGAATCGGTACACCAGTGTTATGGCGTTGTAGCCTCATGGGTAACTCATCAATCCAGACATCTGGAATGTCGAGAGTTAAGCCCTCTACATGATCCTACAACTGAGCCAAGGTCTCTGCTATGTCCAAATATCTAAGGATTGTGCTTCTGATAGCTCCCTCCACTAGAGCATCTGCTTCCCGTGGGCATGCCACAGGTCGAACTGGTCCAATATCTGCATACACATATGATTTTATTTAGTCTTGGTAATAATAAAAAAAACAAAAAATGGAAAACACAAAAAGAAAAGTGTGGTCAAAACAATATACCGATAGCACTCCACTGCTCCCCAACTAGTAATGCTAAATCTAGATCGCCTCGGAAATCCATCCCCACATATGGATATTCTGCAAAATCCATCTCTTGATGATCGAACCACTCAAAGAATGCAGATGAAAATGAGATCTATGACTAGCTAGCATGCCTAGCCATAAGGTCTACCCATCGCTGCATCCATGGTTCTCTCGGTCCAGGCACTCCCAGAGAAATGTTCTGTGGTTGCATGAGCGGGATTCTTTCCAAAGCAAAGGAAATCAAAATGGACCCATAACCAAATTTTTTGGTCTTTCCAGCCTTCACTTTGGACAGTTGATCTTTCATAAGTGGAAGAACCGCCTCACACCAGTTGAATACCTTCGGTTCCAGGCATTCCAAGGCATACTGCATGTAAGATCTATTTTCTAAATGTAAAGCTGCACTACCAGCCAATCTAGCAAGGGTAAAGAGAATAGTACTCAAAGGTCAATCAATAACATCTCAGATATGAATATTTCCATCTCTACTGGGTTGGGATCCTTCTCGACAGAACTGACGAATATAATATCTCACCGATTCGCCTCCTCAGGCGAGTCCTGATAATGAAAGTGGGGCACCCCGCCTCGATAAACCCGTCAGAAAATAAATATCCTCGATGGTGATAGGAATAGATTTACCCCTGATCTGGAACACCTGGTCAATAGGATCCCAAGCATGAACAAGATACTACAGCAAATCCATCTGTTGTCTCATGCTGGACAAGCAGAAAAACTTTAGCAAACCACAGTTCCTTAATGCATTTACTGTGCCCTGGTCATTTAAGGCAATCATGTCCTGCTCTTCATGCTCTCATTCTCACCATGTAACGACCATTTTGATCCAATGAATACCTGAAACACAATCAATAGGAAAATTAGGATCCAATTTGGGCAAAAATCAGTTCAAAATTTGATGAAAAACAACTGTTCAAACTTGGTGTTCTGCGCCCATCACACTTAGCCCTTGAGGAAGGTGCTATGCATAGCAGGTTGCCTCTTAGCAGTCCAGTATGCATCACACTTTTCGATAGGGGTAGGGTGTGATGGTTGAAAAACGAAATTTTAAACCCTAGAGGCCCAGAAAGCTGAGAAAAGTTGCCCAAAACTAAAAAAGAATGGAATAGAATTGAAGAGCATAAGGATAGCTCCTACCTGATCCTAATGGCATGGGAAATGATCCACATAATCTCTCACAATCAACTAGTGAAATTTAGGGGAAAAGCCACTTCAGAGCTTCAAAATCCAATGTTAAAAATGAAATGGTGAAAATGAAATGATAAAACTAGTTTTTATGTTTACTTTTTCATGTACATCAAGTAAATGTTGATTTTATTCATTTTTTCATCCATAAATATGTATTTTTAATCATTTTGATGGAGTTTTGAACAAGATGAACAACTTAGAACATAATCTGATGTGCTAATGGTAAATTATGCATCTGTGACCACCAAGCAAAATTTTCATTTTATTTTCAAGCTTTGATTTAAAAATGAAAAGGAAACTATAGAGTCCTCTTTAAACTCCTTTCAGAATATTTAAATAAGAAAAGATAGTCGAGCGCTTGTCTCTTCCCGCTCGTTAAAGTATTGGAAATGACATCCCTCTTGTATTATTTTATCCTTTTTCGAACCTGAGAGATTATTTTACGAAAAAGAACTTATGGAGTTTTCTTTTTGTCTCTTTTCAAACTCTCTAAACATGAAAATGACCGAGTTATCCTTGTCGTTAAACTCGTTAAAATAATAGCGACAAACTTTTCCATCTAGACGAGACCAAGTTTCACCATCGCTAGACTTGTTTAAACATCAAATAGTGATGGGTTTACCCGAAGGGTGAATTATAGCACAAGCATATGTTATCCTCCTCAAGCTTGATAAAAAATAAAGAGGTACTGGTCAGCAATGACTGGGGAAAAAGAGGAAAAAATCTTGAAAACTTATGGTAGCGAGTCGCTCTTGAACATGACGCTTTCACTTCATCTCCATGATTGAGTTGGGTTGGGTTATTCCATTTGCTGGTCATCACACCATTGGTCTATCACACCATCCATCTCTCTAGGTTAATGCTAACAATTCATCTCAATGTTGCCAATACATTCAAGAGAATTCATCCAGTTAAGAAGTCATCTGGTTAAAGTCTCATCCGTTCCAATACCGCAAACCTTCATTTCAATGACCACCATTCCTGAAACTTGTGTCATTAGTTCATTTTCACCTCCAAAATCTTTTACTTCATTTCTTGTCGTAGATGTGCGAGACATCAAGGCCCTCCTACGACGAGTCGCTTCTTGTCAACATCAACTCATTATCTAAGAAGTTGTCTTAGAAACATCCTTTCAGTGCTTTGAAGCTTGCAAACATCAATGTCAAGTTTCTCTCTTCCAGCGACAGGTTGACATCAATGGCCTTCGACCGAAAGATTTTTCATGGTATTCGACATCGAATCATCTATTCAAACCACATGAAACGTACTGTAGTACCTTGAGGATCATCATCATTATTGGTGATCCCTCTTGCGTCTGTTAACAACTTACATCATTGGTTGGTAATCAGACGATGTCTCTCCATGTTCCACCTCAGAAAATCTTTTCTCATGGTTTGACTTGTACATTGAGTGAAGATTGAATGATTTTGAAGACCTCGAATCAAGTATCATCCATCTGGGCTGTGATATATTCAGGAGTATAAAAGCATCAAATGTACGAAGGCTTTACATAGATGGTCATCCAATCATAGATTACAAGTCTATAGCTGTAGACGACTGTCTGATCTATGTACATGTAATGAAAGTTTATAAAGTTGAGCATAGGGATGCATCCCTCAGCTAATTCATGAAAAATCATATTATCATGATGTATTGTATTGTAATTGATGTAGGTCACCTTCCAATTCGAAACTTTTGATCCTCATGATAAAGCATTTCACCCGACATGAACATTTACCACCTCATGCTTTAGGGGGAAACTATTAGACATATTTTGGCACGTCAACCACAACTCACATGTCGATGTATTAGGGTTCATCAACCCCAAAAATAGTTGTTTTATGCCCTAAAGGAACTAGGTCATCTGAATGCCCCATTCTCCCAAAAGTTCCATCTCAAAAATCATCCAAAAAGTGCCTAAAATGAATCATTGTTGAAATCCCTATGTTAGGGTGCTATGCATAGCAGTCACTACACTACCAAAGTGCTATGCATCATAGTTTGTCCCTCTAGTAGGTATGATGGGTGAGGTAAGACAAAATTCCGAGAGAGTTTGAGAGTTGGTTGCTCATGGAAACTTCTCCTGTGCCACTTGCCCCTCTGAATTCGCCCAAGGATGACTAAGGGAATTAGGAAACTACCTCCAATTGCCCTCTTTCATGGAACCAATTCCTAAAAATAGAAAGGCATTCATCATCCCCATTGATGACTCAACCTCCTGCAATCATCTATAAAAGGATCTCTCATCCAAGAGATCAGGGGGCTGAATTATTCTGAGTTGTAAGGAAGTGCTGCTAGTTTCAGTATTGAGGAGAGAGCATTGTGTTATTGTTGGTGTGTTCTTGCTTATTCATGAGGTGAAGAAGGCTTGAAGCTGGGAGGATGGCATTGGATCAGACTTCTTATGGGTTGTAATTCTCCTATTATCAATAGATTTCTTTAAGATTTTTCCCAATTGGTTGTGTTAACTATAAATGCATTCATTTTTTTATCATATTTCTGATTCTATGATGTTTATGCTATGATGGATCATTATGCTTTGATAGGTATTTGTTTCTGTAGCTATGTAGGTACTATCCAAGCATGTTAAGTATGGCAAGGAGTTACGGGATCGGCCAAAGGAGATGGAGATCAAGCAAGGATTCAAGTGAAAGTTACATGTTGGTCCCTCATAGTCTCTTTCTTATCTATCACTCATAGGAAAGAGAGTGAATTGCTTTGACTATTGTTTCTAGATTAGCTACCAACCTAGAGGGCTAGCATTTCTTATAAATACTAGTTTTCCCAGAAACATTTTGAATTAGGCTCTTGCATCATATCAGGTTGAATAGGCTGCCATGGTCCTCTTAGAGTTACATAACATAGCTGCATTGGTGATTGACTTTCTCCATTGTCCTCTTGGTAAACTTCCTTCAACCTTGGTAATGATGGATAATGTTTAACATCATGTGATTCTGCAACACAAATATCAGCATTTTCTTTTCCTTCATCTTGCATTCTTAACATTTCTACTTATTTTGTTAGATTGCTAAGAATTTCTGTTTTAAAATCATCGAAAAAATTTCCAATTTTAGCTTGACTTACCGATCTTGATGATGATTTACCTACTCTTTCTTTTCCTCTTGATATGTGTTTGCATGTTTCACAAATTTCCTCAAATGATAATTGATATACATCACCTCTACTAGTGAGATTAAGGAGGTCAATCCATTCATCCCTAATTGTTCTAAGTAAGAGGGCTTTTAGTGTGTCAGATCCTAAATGATGTAGTTTTCCCCTCTTAACAATATACATAAACCTCTCTATTAGATCCTCTAGACTCTCATCTTCTCTTTGATTCATTCTAAAGGTTTCTTCCTTAAGATCATGATCTTTATATTCTTCTAGAAATATCTTTTGCATATCATTCCATGACCTTGTTGAATTAGTCCCTAAACTCATGAACCATTTAAGAGCTTTATCCTTCAATGTTGCCGGAAACAATCTTAGTTTTTGAGTTTTTAATAAGTAACCATAAGATCTACAAACAATTTCAAATTCAAAGAGAAAAGTTTTTGAATCCTCTGACTTTAGACCATGAAAGTTTGGAAGAAAATATGGAGGGATGTTCTTCATGTGCACACTACCATCAGTATCTTGAATGGAAAATGCAAGAGGATCTTCGTCATTGTCATCATCTCCATCCATTTCTCTCACATTGTTTGACATCTTCTTCTTCTACCTACAAAAGTGAATGGTGATGTGGCTCTTACTGCACCATGTGATCAAAAGGGCGAGTGGGTTGGTGTTGGATAAATTTTGTTTTTGTGATTAAATGAAAAAACTAATGCAATGCACTTTTCTATTTTTGAAATAAAATATGTATAATGCAATTATTTTTTTCTTTTTGCAAAAAGTAAAAGGAAATGGATGAACTATGGAAGAAAACAATGCATACTATGACACCTCCCCGACAACGGCGCCAAAAAGTAATGAGCCTCGGTATTGAAACAAGAATGTTGCAATTCCCAAGGCTACCGACTTTAATTATCAACCCAGGGTTCATACAAACTTGAGAGGCATAGAACCTATATGTGCAGTATACAATGTGTCCTTCCTTTGCTATCATGATGTAATGGAGTGCATGTACTGAAGTCAAATCCTAAACTAATTGCAGAAAATGAAATGTTTGAAATGGAACCTTAACCTATTCAGAGAAAGAAAGTACAAGAAAAGAGACTGAAATCAAATGCTAAAACACACCATTTTATAACTAACTGTTAAGAGGCTTTGCTTCAAAATAATTCTAAGTTAACATGTATGCAATCTTAATATCCTAAGCATGCAGATTCAAACCATCAAACCTTCTATTGTTGTGCATGTAAATGAATAAAATAAATATGTTTTTCTTTTTGTCTTTTTTTCATGTGAGAGTGTGAAAGCTAATTTCTTTTAGTGATGTGGCAGGTGGCTTGGAGATTATGGTTGATGATTGGAAGGCTTGGAAGACCCTTAGGTGACCTTGTGTGGCTTCCTAGAGGTTTTCCCTCAATTCGGCCTCAAAACAGGCCACTACAGGAAAACCTATAGGATGTACTAAAAACCTAAAGGATCCCCCAAAAGCCTATAGGATACAGCTGAGAGAAAAACGATGGGTGTTGGAGGTGATGGAAGGCTTAGGGAATGTGGTTGGTGGATGGAATGGAGTGATAAAATGCATAGGATCACTCAAAACTCAAAACCAAAGTTGGGAAATGGATGGATTTGCTCAAAAAGCTTGAAGAGGTTTCCTTGTGAAATGATGAAATTGGTGAGGGTTTAATGACCAAGAAAATAAAATCCAAATTGGATGGAACAAATTTTGTTATTAAATAGGATGTATTAGGTCCCTATTCCAAGTGGAATCACTTAAAGAGACCTCTGTTAACCCATGCAAAAAAAAAAAAATATTACTAGTAAATATTCTAGAAATTCGAGAACTAGTGAGCTAGTAAATCTAAAAAATGCCTAACCAAGTCAAGTGCAAATGCAATGGGGAAATTTTTTTTATGAATTAGAATTTTTTTTTGATCTAATTCAAGTGGAATCAATTCGATTGAAGCTTGTTATAATTCTCTAAAAAATAGCAGAAATTTATTGTTCTCTGCTAAAAAGGAGGTCCAACAATCTAGATTTGGAAATAAGAAGACTAATCCAAGAAACCCAATGATTACTATGAACTTCCAAATCTTTTCCAAGGATTAAATAATGCTTTTGATCCTACCAAACAACTTTCAATAACCATTTAACTCAATCTTACAACAAGAAATCATTAATACTAAATGCAGAAGTAGAAAGAAATAAAAACTAGAGATGCATGTGAATAAGCAATGAAAAGAATGAAAGAAAATGATACAAAAGGGCTCTAAGGTTCCTGGGATGGCCATGCCCAAGGAAAATTAGAGACCTATGGAGGAAAAAAAGATTTATAAGTTGAACATGACACCAATATTCATTATTTTCATCAATAGAATTACATCCCTGCAAGAAAATACAATGGAGCTGCAAAAATACAAGCTCTCTCCACAATAACACTAATGAAAATCTGATCCTAAAGGAAAATTCAACTTGGTACTTATACAAAATGATTAGGAATCATTCCCCATGAATGGAGGAAGATTTTCCCACCAAAATCCCTTGATTAGTGGATCTGGTTCCCAATATTAGGAATTTGCACTAAATGGCAGGGAACACATTCCTAGATTTTCTCAATCATTCCCTAGAGGAAAATTCGACTTGGTACATATACAAAATGACTATGAATCATTCCCCATGAATGGAGCAAGCTTTACCCACCAAAATCCTTTGATTAGTGGGTCTGGTCCCTTGATTAGTGGAACGCATTCCTAGATTTTCTCAATCATCGGATTTCCACAATCTGTGCCATAATTCCATAATATCTTGTTGATTTATTATTTATTATTGATCCTGCTGTAGTAGGGAACAAGTCCCTGAATTATATCCTCCTCCAAATATTCATAATATGCACAATATTCTCATCATATTCCACAAAAATAAATAATATTAGGCACAAATATCCAATTATTCATAAACCTTCCTAATGAATATATTAAAGTTTCCCAAATGTGGGTGTTTAAACATGCTGGTACGATGTAGTGACCATGGGTTGGCAAGCGACAAGGCCACTTGGTCACCCATGCTTCCACCCACAAGGTCACCGCCGAAATTAATGGCATATTAATGCACTGCATCGGTCAAGGATTCATCAATTCGGGTTTTAAGATGGCCTCTTCAGACCGTCATCCCCGTGCTCCACCTCCTCTGAACTGAAATTGTCTCCCTGCTGCTGCAGAGCTGAGCTTGCGCATGACAACATGGAGACGCTGCCAAATTCTGTGCTACATTGAGATGGTGGATGGGGCACACTTCTCGCAAAATATTTTATGTTTCCTTCGAAATGGTTCTACGGTCTTGAATCTCAGCTCTAGACCGATGATTTCAGCTCCTTCTGCTCCAATTTCCCTCTCATTCTTTGGCTTTGCTCCTTCTCCTCCTCGTCCGCTTGTTTTTGCCCAGGAGAGCATGCCTCGTCTATGTCATAGAATGTGCCACAGGAGGAGTAGTAGTAGAGGGAGAAAAATTCGCCCCCCCTCCTTGTCCCTCTCTGACTCATCCTCCTCTAACTCATCCTCCCCTTCGATGGTTCATTTCTTTGGATGCTACCCAGCCACTCACAGCGGTCGGGGGCGAGCTCAGACTATAGGTTTTCAGCTTGTTGATGCTGCTCCCCAGCCTCCTACTGCCTTTGTTTCATCCTTGCATCCTAGCCATTCAGCTCAATTTCAATTGCACTACACGCTAGAATGTCCTTGCATAATAGCGACTATCTCGGTGGCATTTAGAGAGGAGCCACAAAACTCTGAAGACCCAGCCCACAATACTCAGGTGTAGAACACCAGCAACAAGAGAAAATCCCCTGGAAGTAGCTCAGGGATGCACAAAAGCAACGAAGCAACTCAGGGATGCACAAAGATAGCTCAGGAATGCACCAATCCAGGCCGCTTCAAGAACATGGAAGAAACTTCGAGAGATAAACAAGATGCAGAAGATGACATGGAGGTGTACAGGTGTCTGATAGTGGAAGAACCTCCTCCGCCTAATGACACCTAGCTGGTTAAGGTGTTTTCAGGTTCTTGGTTCCCAGCTCCTAATTCTATGGGTCTATTCAAGTGTTTTTTATTATGCAATGTTGTTAATTTTGTTAATTGGTCAAGAAACTTTGGTATTACAAGTTGTTACCCTTGTGTGGGCAACAAACTTTTATAGTTTTGGACTAGTTTCCCTGGTGAGGGTAGTCTCTTTCAGTTGTTGTTTTTAAACATGGCACATTTTGGATGTGATCTGCAGAGGCTGGTGCCTCATTGTACTATTTTGTCACATTAATAGAATTAGTCAAATTTAGAAGAAGAAAAAAATATATATTAAAGTTAAAAATAAATTATCTAATGCAAAAAGAGAGGTTTAATGTGCTGAAGGATGGTAATAGGCCTTAATTGATGTTTAATTTAGAGGCATGGGCCTTAATTTATGTCTAATTTAGAGGCCCATCATCAGGCTCAAAATAGGCCGCTACAGGATTTCCTACAGGATGTACTAGTTCTCCTACAAGATCCCCGGTTTTACTACAGGATGTTACAAATTTACTATACGAAATTATAATTCATCAAATGACCAAGAAAATCAAATCAAAATTGGATGGGACAATTCTTTTTATTGACTAGGATTTCTTAGACTCCATTCCAAGTGGAATCACTCAAAAAGACCTCTGTCAACCCATGCTAAAAATAGCAAAAATTTACTAGTCTAAAAATCAGAAATTTGAGAACTAGTGAGCTAGTAAATCCATCAAATGCCCAACCTAATCAAGTGAAAATTAAATGGGGTAAATTTTTTTATGAAATAGAATTTTCATTTGATCTAATACAAGTGGAATCAACTTGATTGAAGCTCATTAGCATACTTTAAAAAATATCATAAAGTAGTTTCAACAATCTAGATTTGGGAATAAGAAGAATAATCCAAGTAGCTCAATGATTAATATGACCTTCCAAATATTTTCCAAGGATTAAATGATGCTTTTGATCCTGAAAAATAACTTACATCAACCATTTAACCCAATCCTACAACAAGAAATCATTAATACTAAATGCAAAAGTGGAAAGAAATAAAAACAAGAGATGCATGTGAATAAGAAGTGAAAAGAAGGAAAGAAAATGATACAAAAGGGATCTGAGGCTCTTGGGGTGGCCAAGCCCAAGGAAAATCAGAGATCTATGAAGGAGAACAAGATTTGGATGCTGAACACCAATCTTCATTATTTTCATCAATACAATTACATCCCTACAAGAAAATACAATAGAGTTGTAGAAATACCAGTTCTCTCCGCGAGAACACTAATGAAAATATCTCACTAGAGGAAAATTCGACTTGGTACTTATACAAAATGATTAGGAATCATTCCCCATGAAAGGAGGAAGTTTTCCCCACCAAAATCCCTTGATTAGTGGATCTGGTTCCCAATAATAGGAATCTCCATTAAATGGCAGGGAACACATTCCTATATTTTCTCAATAATTGGAGTTCCACAATTTGTGCCATAATTCCATAATATCTTGTTGATTTTTTATTTAATAGTGATCCTCCTGTAGGAGGGAGCAAGTCCCTAAATTATCTCCTCCTCCAAATATTCATAATATGCCTAATATTCTCATAATATTCCACAAAAATAAATAATATTAAGCACAAATATGCAATTATTCATAAACCTTCCTACTGAATATATTAAAGTTAAAAATACATTATCTAATGCAAAAAGAGAGGTTTAATATGTTGAAAAATGGTTATATGAGCCTTAATTTATGCTTAATTTAGAGGCATGTGCCTTAATTTATGTCTAATTTAGAAGCCCATCATACCCCCCTGTTGAAAGTGTTGCTCATCCTCTGAAAAAATTAGTGACCTCATTGTGCCTCATTCATGGCCTTGGTGGCCTCTCTCTTGTGCATTAAGAACATTGGCTATAAATTCTGCAAGGATAAGCCCAAAAACATATTTGTGCAAAGAAAAATCATTGTTTATTGAGACCATTAGCTTGTCTTCTTCCCCTTACTCAAGATGGTTCTTGAATATTTTTCAGTTTGGCAAAGTCTTCCACATCCTTATCAACCTTCTGCTACCTTGTTCCACCATTTGGAAACCTCCAAAACCTTCAAAATGTCTTTAGATGATAACTAGGACACCCTGCATAATTCCTGTCAAAACTATAGGAAACCCTGTTAAAACTATAGGAAACCCATTTTGAGCATAAATGATAGTCTGAGGTTAGGGTAGGCCCTTAACTTGACTTCCATGCCTTTCTCTCATTTGTATCACATCTTTTAGTCCTTGGACAAAAGATAGAAAGAGATTAGAGACCTCTTGGAAATTCTCTTTTCGTCACTGCAGTTTGAGTTCTGTTTTGATGGTGGATGTCTCATTTCCTTTTGTTGTCTTCTTGTTCTCTCTTGTGGCCTAGATGATTGCCTAATGGCCTTGGAATTCTTTGTTTTGATTAGATCTCTCTTATGCACTGTCATTTTGGGTTTTAGCACAATTTTTTCTTTGTTCCTTCTTGTAGCAGCATTCTGCCTTCCTATAGTAGTCATTCCTTCTTCCTTCAGAGTCTTCTAACTGTATGGGAGTGATGAGAAATGATGTAGATTTGTGAAAATGGAGAGGATGCTCTATTTTCCTCTGCAAAAAATTTATTCTTTTAGCTTCTGTCCTCATTCCTTGAAATCATCACCCTTCATAATTTGACTTTTCAACATTGCATGAGTGAAGGAGTGAGTTGCAATTAACTAGTTGAAGGCAACTAAAATTGCTGACCCATCCTTAGCTTATAAAAACTCATCTCTCATGCATTGACAAAAAAATTCTAATTATAATATGTTCAAGAGAAGAGATCAAGGATATTGCATACTTGTACCTACCTGATGGTTTTTGGAGAGACATGCATGTTGTTGCTGAGTTGATGATGTTGTGCTTCTCATGACTCAAGTACATCTTCATGACTTCCTATTTCTTTTTGTTGATCTTATTTTGCTAATGGGTTGTCTTCTTATTCATGTGCAGGTGATGGTTTCATCTATTGCTACTGAGCTCTAGAGGAGTTTCATTGTGCCTGTAGTTATGCTTCTCCTCTTTCAATCATGGTGCTTAAGTTTAGGCATGGAGCCTGTTGTTACTTTCAAATAGGTTGATGTAGCTGCCCTTTTTTTAATGTTTGTGTCCTTTCTTTGTTGGAGGGTAAATAGGTATTGAAATGAGTGGAAGGTGTGGCCATATAGTGACATGGTCATGATGGGTGTTGGTTGAGATGTGGTGAATTCAATGTCCTTTTTCCTATCCCAAAAATCGCTGCATCATAATTTTCCAACTTGCTGCCTTTCCTATAGATTTTTAGAACTTCCTATAGTACTATAGGAAACTCCTGTAGTAATTCAGGAAAACCTCTTGTAGCGAACTTATTTTGTCCATATCTCCCAAATAGTATAATGGATTGACCTGAAACTTTATAAGCATGTTTCCATCATCATTATGAACCTCCCCATAAAAAAATTTGGTCAATGGATGCACGGAGTTCGAGAAAAACTAAAAATGGATGAAGGTGATGGAGGCCAATTTCTAGGAAACAATGCACTAGAATTTGCTAAAATTGCTTGGGCATGTTACCATAATCCATATGAATCTCCCATGAAACATATTTTTAAATGGATGCATGGTTTTCAAGTTATGACAAAACTAAATTTCTGCTCTATGTATATTTGTTTCCTGTAGTAAAACAGAGCCCTCCTGTAGTTTTTAAGGATAGCAAGAAAACTGAATGGGAAAATCTTGAGAATGATGGGTTGATGGTGGAAATAGATGAGGGTGATGGAATGGCATGGCCTTGGTCTTGTTGGAGCATTTGAGATGAGGAGGAGAAAGTCAAAATTTGACTTCTTTTGACTAGGTTTGACTTATTTTTTCTTTCTTTGGTGACAACTTGTTTTTGTTCCTTGTAGATGTTGGAGAGCTCTTACATTTATCAAAGAGATACATGGAGCAAGGATTTTGTTTTATTTTTTTCCTTTTTTTCCTTCCCTATTAGGTGCCTCAAGGAGGTTTTCAACTAGTAGGTCTGACTAGGCACCTCAAAGGAGGTTTTCACCTAGGATCTTTTCTTTTTTCTCTTTTCTCCTTTTTCCAACCCATTGATCGTCTCATGGATGTTTTCAATCAATGAGGCAATATGAGGTGCATCCAAGGAGGCTTTCACCTAATATTTTTATTTTTTTCTCTTATTTTTAATTTTTTTTCTACCCTACCCTACTTGAAAAACAAAATCACTTTCAAGTATAAGAATACTTCCAATGGAGCCATGTGCACATCAAGATGACAGAAAAATGATGTGGAGGCTTGAAATGTATGCTTTAACATGTACCTAGAATTGAGTGATCAAATGCTTTGAATTTGATGATATGAAGTGCAATTGAAGAAGAGAGTGTTGTTGCAACTTAGTGACTGTCTGGAACCAAACTTCAATATAACTTTCATGACCTTGGTTTGATTTCTTATTTGGATCATTCTTCATGTCTTCTTCTACCATGACCTTCAATTCTTTCTCTTTTTGTTGATTGTTCTCCTGAATACATGGATGATTTGATGGTAACTATGAGGGAGCTTTCTCAATCTCTGATTTTGATGTCTGATCTTCATCAAGTGAAGCTCATTATTCTTTGGTCTTTTCATTCGAATCTTCTTCTTCTAGATGTGGTTCTTCAATGATATCAAGATAATCTCTTTTTTGCAATACTCTTCCTGATCTATGGTGAATACCATTGAGCTAAAGAGGAGATGTTTGGAAGTGTTGTACCTCAGCACTGTAAGTGGGTTGAGCTACTTCAATGTGTGGGTTTGGAAATGGTGGTACAGGTAGTTCAGTGTGAGTGTATATTTGAGATGGATGTAGTGGGGGTTGTGGTTGTGGTGGATGTGAATGGTAAGGATAACATGGAGTTGGGTATGGAGGATATTGTGGATGGCTCCCATAAGTTCCTTGCCAACCTTGTTGGCAAAATTGGTTTTGGTGTTGATATGGCCAATGTTTCCTAGGAAAGGGTGTGTTCCAATTACTTTGAGATGGATATGCATAACCTTGAAATTGTGAATTAGGATCTTGCATCCTACTAGGTTGACTAGGCTACCGCGGTCCTCTTGGAGCTACATAACATAGTTGTATTGGCAATTGACTTGCTCCATTATCCTCTTGGTAAACTTTCTTCAACCTTGGTAATGATGGATAATGTTTAATATCATGTGATTATGCATGGACAACACAAATATAGACATATTCTTTTTATTCATCTTGCATTCTTAATATTTCTACTTGTTTTGTTATATTGCTAAGATTTTTTGTATTAAAATCATCAAACAAATTTTCAAGTTTAGCTTAACTTACCGATCTTAATGTTGATTTACCTACTCTTTCCCTTCCTCTTGATATGTCTTTGCATGTTTCAAAAATTTCTTCAAATGATAATTGGTATACATCACCTCTACTCATGAGATCAAGGAGATCAATCCACTCATCCCTAATTTTTCTAAGTAAGAGGGTTTTTAGTGTGTCGGATCCTAAATGATGTAGTTTTTCCCTTTTAACATTATATATGAACCTCTCTATTAGATCCTCTAGACTCTCATATTATTTTTGACTCATTCTAAATATTTCTTATTTAAGATCATGATCTTTATATTTTCTAGAAATATATTTTTCATATCATTCCATGATCTTATTCAATTATTCCCTAAACTCATGAACCATTTAAGAGCTTTATCCTTCAATGTTGCTAGAAACAATCTCAATTTTTGAGTTTTTAATAAGTAACCATAAGATATACAAACAATTTCAAATTCAAAGAGAAGGGTTTCTGGATCCTCCGAGCTTAGACCATGAACTTTTGGAAGAAAATATGGATGGATGTTCTTCATGTGCACACTACCATCAGTGTCTTTAATGGGAAAGCTGAGAGGATCTTCCTCATTGTCATCATCTCCATCCATTTCTTATACATTCTTTTCCATCTCTTGTTCTTGTACCTACAAAATTGGATGGTGGTATGGCTCTTATTACACCACATGGTCAAATGTGGGGTGGGTTGGTGTTGGAGATTTTTTGTTTTTATGATTGAATGAAAACTATAATGCAATGTAGTTTTCTAGTTTCGAAATTAAATATGCCTAATGCAGATATTTTTTGTTTTTTTTCACAAAGTAAAAATAAATGAATCAACCAGGGAAGAAAAAAATGCATACTTTGACACCTCCCCGACAATGGCACCAAAAAGTGATGAGCCTTGGTATTGCAACAAGAATGTTGTAACTCCCAAGGCTACCGAATTTAATTATCAACCCGGGGTTCTTACAAACTTAAGAGGTATTGACACTATATGTGAAGCATACAATGTGTCCTTCCTTTACTGTCATGATGTAATGGAGTGCATGTACTGAAACCAAATCCTAAACTAATTGCAGAAAACGAAATGCTTGAAATGGAAACCTTAACCTATTGCAAGAAATAAAGTACAAGGAAAGAAACATATTCTAATTGCATAAATATCATGAACTAAATGTAAAATAAACCTAACTTAACCCTATTTATCACATGTGATGATTTAAACTAACTGAGCATGGAGTCTGATCTAGGGAGTATTAACTGCTATGTGCATGTGTGAATATAAAAAAACTCTCTTTTTTATCTCTTTTTTTTATAAATGCAAATGTTAATCCTCACTTGTTCGTTGCCAAGGGAGACATGTATGGAGGAAGAGGGTTAAAATGGTGTTGATGGCATGGATTTCAAGTAGAGGCCTAATCCCAGCTTCAATGACGATTTTCTCAATTTGAGCTCAAAACAGGCCACTACAGGATTTCATACAAGATGTACTAGTTCTCCTAGATGATCCCATGTTTTACTACAGGATGTTACAGATTTACTATATGAAATTATAATGCATCGAATCACCAAGAAAATCAAATCCAAATTGGATGGGAATTTTTTTTTTATTGAATAGTATGTCTTATGTCTCCATTCCAAGTTTAATCACTCAAAAAGACCTCTCTTAACCCATGCTAAAAAATAGCAGAAAGTTACTACTCTAAAAATTAGAAATTTGAGAACTAGTGAGCTAATAAATCCATCAAATTCCTAACCTAATCAAGTGAAAATTCAATGGGATAAATTTTGTTATGAAATATAATGTTTTTTTATCTAATAAAATTGGAATCAACTTGATTGAATCTCATTAGCATGCTCTAAAAAATAGCAGAAATTTACTGCTAGTTGCCACAAAGGAGTTCCAGAAATCTAGATTTGGGAATAAGAAGACTAATCCAAGTAGATCAATGATTACTATGACCTTCCAAATATTTTCCAAGGATGAAATAATTCTTGTGATCCTGAAAAATAACTTACATGAACCATTTAACCCAATCCTACGACAAGAAATCATTGATACTAAATGCATAAATGGAAAGAAATAAAAACAAGAGATGCACGTGAATAAGAAGTGAAAAGAAGGAAAGAAAATGATACAAAAGGGCTTTGAGGCTCCTAGGATGGCCAAGCCCAACGAAACTCAAATACGTATGGAGGAGAACAAGATTTAGAATCTGAACATGACACCAATCTTCATTATTTTCATCATTACAATTACATCTCTGCAAGAAAATACAATGGAGTTGTAGAAATATGATTTCTCTCCACAAGAACACTAATTAAAATCCCTCCCTAGAGGCAAATTCGACTTGGTACTTATAAAAAATGATTAGGAATCATTTCCCATGAAAGGAGGAAGCTTTACCTTCCAAAATCCCTTGATTAGTGGATACGGTTCCCAATAATAGGAATCTGCATTAAATAGTGGGGAACACATTCCTAGATTTTCTCAATCATTGGAGTTCCACAATCTGTGTCATAGTTCCATAATATCTTATTGATTTATTATTTAAGTGATCCTCCTATAGTAGGGAGAAAGTCCCTAAATTATCTCCTCCTCCAAATCTTCATAATCTACCCAATATTCTCATAATATTCCACAAAAATAAATAATATTAGGAACAAATATGCAATTATACATAAACCTTCCTAATGAATATATTAAAGTTAAAAATACATTATCTAATGAAAAAATAGAGGTTTAATACGCTGAAGTATGGTTAGATGAGCCTTAATTTATGCTTAATTTAAAGGCGTGGGCCTTAATTTATATCTAATTTAGAGGCCCATCAAGAATTGTTGAGATCGATGATGGACTTTGACTGTGGTCACACACTTAGAAGAATTTGATGAAACAAAAACATAGATCATCTGAACACATGAAAAATTCATTTCTCTCCATGTGACAGATTTACAACAAGATATGACAAGTGTGACACTTAAGGTATACTTTGGGATGACCGTGACGACGCTTCTGCAATAGTGCTCAAAACTTTATGAATGTGTGTGGCAAATGTTTACATAGTTATAGAAACTCATATAAATATGGACCTTTTAAACCATCAGAATAGGCTTGTACACACTGTGCGATGCCCAAACATGCCAAAAGATGACAGTTTACCCAACATGCAAAATGGAATAAAATACTACAAGAAAGCTCATGAATTAAGCTCTAATGTTTGTGAAAAAAATGTATGAGACCAAGGAAGGCTCTAAAATTAAGTGCAATCCAAAATTTTGGAGGGTGTTGCAGCAAATATAATAGGAACACGTATATGCAACCAACATGAATGCATGACCAACACACTGCCCATCCAGTCCAAGGGGTGAACCATGCTCTGATACCACTCTGTAACACCCTCCTCCCACATCTACCCAAGTAACTGGCCAACTAGGGTAAACATGAGACAAAGAATTACTATGATATGCGTCAACTCCCTATGTATCAGTTAAGGAAATGGAACCAATGAAACACAGACAACCTGACCTTCTACACCTACAACAAAACCCCCAGGAGCCATCCAACCCATCCAAGTGACTAGCCCCTGAGACACACTGACATATTTCTACATTAAAGCCTCAGTCACTCCCTTGACATGGGAAAGCATGTGACTAGGGACCTCCAATTGCCCCCACAACAAGGCATGCTTGCAACTGGGGATTTTCTAGGCAGTTCTATGCCATTGCCTTCATATTTTGCACCACATTTGCAGGGCTAGGACTCGCCACTGCCCAGAACTCCATGAAACTTCCAGAAATAAAAATTAACTTCAAAATAAAGATACAGATGCAAATACTTGAACAAGAACTTGAATGGACCCCTACTATCCATGACATGCATTTCATAAAACATGTCACAAATATGCATTCTACAGGTTTAAACAACATATCTGAGCATAGGGGTCTCATATTTATCTTAGAATCTCTAAGAAGCATTGATGCCTCATCAAAATAACTGCATTACCATCTATTAAGCCATATATTCATTATACATTCGGTGATTAATAAAAACATGATGAGAGCCATACAGTTTCATTGTCATAGAACTCATTCAAAACCAGCATATAACCAATAGAAATATTAAGGATATAATAGTCATATATAAACAACATATTTATCCATAAAATACCAAGGAGAAATAGCTCTTATTGATGATTGCATAAGCTGACTAGGTATGGGACTTCCACAAACCACCCGACCATAGACTAGGTTGAACCAAATATTTCTTTCATCCAATCACCCCTCTACCATATTCCAAGCATGAATGTGGGATCTCATAAAAACAAATCAATCAAAACCATCCAAGGTTTCTAGAGGCCAAACCACCTCAACCCTCAACCATTGATTCCACCTCATGGTCAAACATCACTAACCATCGCCAGATTGGTATATGCCCAAGTTATCTAGGGCTCTAGAGCATTTTTTCCAACCAGGCCTTCCAGGACTAGTAACTCAACCCACAACTATTGTGAGGCTTCTAAAACATTTGTCGAACCAGGGCTTCTAGGACTAGTAACTCAACCCACCAAGGGCTTCCATATCGTTTTTCCAACCAAGGCTTCAATGACTAGTAACTCAACCCAAGTTGTTACAAGGCTTCCAGAACATTTGTCCAATCAAGGCTTCTAGGAACTAATAACTCAGCCCACAACCAAAGGCACAAGAAAACCAACCAGAAAAAAAAAAAAAAAAAAAAAAAAAGTAAAACCCACAACAACATGGCTATCAAAGAAATGGAAAGGCTATGTAAAACCACTGTCAATCCAGGAAATCCTCCATGCCAATGACATATCATACAAAATAACCACATGCATATGTCATTCATACCGAAACTAGCAAGGAAACCATACATGCAACTCAGTACCTACAAGAAAAATCTGCTATAGTTTTTGATCTTGATGTTCTCTTGCACTTTCCCACTTTCCCTTTGCCTTCTTACTCCAAATCCTAGGTATGCCACACTCCTCCAAGAGAGCTCCAAGAAAACTCTAAGTGTCCAAGAGTATGAGAGAGAGAGAGAGAGAGAGAGAGAGAGAGAGAGAGAGAGAGAGAGAGAGAGAGAGAGAGAGAGAGAGAGAAATGAGATCTCTAAAACTGAATTGATCAAAAGCCATGAACTGATGCTCGTAAGCCTTTTTATTAATGAGGCCTCTATTTTCTTCAATTTTCCATTATTTTCCTTCATTTTCCTCCTCACATGAAACCTGTGACCCTTCACCTTCCTTTTCTCCTAATTTCCATTATTTTCATAAATAAATGCCAATACATGCCATCTTGCCTTTCCAAAACCTTAGCAATTTCCTTTTCCAATTTACATAACCATTAATTAATCACAAGTGATCCTCATCACTAAGTTTTTGCCCAACATTCAGCTTGGAATACGTGTCCCATGACTAGGGTATTATTTTACCTGTATTACTTTTTATATGGATTTTTGACTAGGACTGTCACATAACCGTTGGAGGAGAGACACATTTCATGCAAGGTTTAAATATGGCATGAGAAGAATAAGTGTTGATCCTATTGGCCATGTAGAGTGCTATATTTGCCATATATTTGGCCATATGGCAAGAGATTGTTTGTTTCCCCCATTACTCAAGAAAAAATCGTCAAATGTGGAAAAAGCAAAGAGGATCTAGCACTAAACCAATGAATCAAAAAAGGAAGAATATCAAGGAAGAGAAGGAGCAATTGATCAAAGAGAATAAGAAGCATCCCAAGACAGTATGGAGGACGAAGGAGAAACATCTCTTGAACTAGTGAAGATCATTCCCCCTACTGTCCATGATTATTAATGCATATTGATATAGGACTATAGAATTCATGAGAGGTGCATAATCTCAAGGGGAGCATATGACAGTTGTTGCAATAGTTATGATGAGTTCATTTCAGTCACATGCACATTCAAGTCCATGGGACTTGCATGTCTATTGGGGGTATATTGAGCTCAAGGGGAGCTATGCATGGTGTGGATTTACATGTGATTTTTATCATTTTCTTCATTTATTTTCACTCAGTCATTTGCAGCAAATTTATATGTTTTTTGTTGAGTGAAAATGAGCACATTTTTTAGCCATGTATATATTTTTGGTTTCCACTAACAATTGGTTGAAAAGATGCACAACCATGCATAGACTGTGAACGTTACTCTAGGATGTATTGAGATGATATGTAATATGGACCAGCCATGTATGAGTTTTTATATGATGATTTTTACAACCATGTATTGATTATTGGTTCATCATTCTATGTTGGTAGAGGGTCCAGTCATTTGTAGATCAAGTTGTCATGGTGATAGGCAAGTTCATGGAGTCTTATTGCAGCCACATGTATGGGCAAATGATGATGTAATAATCATGATGTATTATGTATTTGAGTCATTGGTCCATAGAGGATGATCATAGAAGTTATGTATTTATTGATATATTCATGTAAAATTCTCATGGAGCCATGTACTTATGTTGTACTATCTTTTGGGTCTTATAGTCATGAGGCCATGTTATGGTAATATGATAGTAGCATGAGGTCTTATGTAGATGCTACAACCATGTATTTATCATGTATATGTCACTTGAGTCATGGTCATGTGGAGTCTTAATCCGTATGGCACTTCTATATGTCAAAGGAAGAATTATTTGCAGCGGAAGCGGTCATTTCAGCCCAACAATTGGTATCTCTACAGCGTGGAGATGGCATGTGCTTAGGGAGAGAATTATTTTCACTTATTACTTTAACCATACATTGTTGGAATTATGATCAGCTTGGAGGTGTTCATGATGTGCCTCATGCTATGTTATGAAAGTGGGGTTCTTAGCCTCATGTGATGATATGTTTTGGTAGTTTTTTCTATGTAGTCATGGGGGAGATTGTGTGTGTTTTCCTTATGTGGATATTGCTACATATTTTATGATGGTGCTCATATGATTTTGTTATGTGGAGGAGTGATGGATTGGTTCTCATGTGGATATTGTTGCATGCACTTGATGTTTCTCATAGTTTCATATTATGATGATGTTGCATATGATGCTTATGGTTTCCTTATGTTGGCATATTGTTGCTTGCTTCTAGAGGATGTTCGTTGGTATGATGCTTTGAATGTTTCTTTGATATATTTTCTACTTACTTATTTTGATATGTGGAGAGATAGAGGACATTTTCTTTTGCCTATATGGAGGCATGGATGACCTTTCAATGCATTATATTTTATCCATTTAGAGATGTATTACTCCATTAATTTTTATTTACTTCTTGTTTCCTATTCATATGGAGTTTTCCCTTTGTCATTGACATCAAAGGGGGTGAAATAGAGGATGATATTCTAGAGTTTGTGTATGGTTTCCATCAATGCCAAAGGGGGAGATTGTTGGCATCCATGAGGATATTGTTGGCATGATGGTGTGCATGGATCCAGCTAGTTGATGTTGGCATGAGTTCATGATGACAACTAGTTCATTTTGGCATTGATCTCAACCATGAGTAGACTAGTTGATGTATGGATGCATTCATTGTAGTATGGTAGTAGCTAGTTGAGTTTACAATGGGATGATTATGTTGGCATTGACGTCAACTTTATGAGGTCGTGCACTTATGTCAACCTCATGATGGTGGAGCAATTGGTGTGTGTCGGTATGTGTTGGCATTGATATTGAACCTATGATGGTGGCATGCTCATGATAGTCATATGATGGTTGATGATGCTACTACCGATGGATGTAGATCTACATGTGATGGTGATGGTTGATGGACCATTAGTTGAGTTGTCAACTAGGTCTTAATTAATTCTTTGCGTCCATTCTTATGAAGATGACATGTTGAAGTGATGTGTTGGCTTGATTATGGTGCTAAAAAGTATTGTTGTTTTGTTCAGATGTGTTGCAAGTGATGGTGATGATTGATGGAGAGTGGAGGACTTGTTGGCACTCTTTCCAACCTTGTTTGTTGGCCTTCAAGGTCAATTTGGCAGTGACACTTGGAAGACATGCTTGATCCACTTGTAATTTTTTTATAGCCTATTTCAGAGGTTTGGAGGCTTGCACAGGAGATGGAGAAGAGCATACAATAGGTGGCAGAGGTTCAGAGTTGAAGGTTTGATGTTTTCACCCATCCTCTGCCCTAGTCGCTCCCTTACAGGGTCATGAGAGTGACTAAAAAGTCCCAGTCACATGAAGAGAGGCAAGTGAGAGCGACTGCACTTTCTAGTTGATTGCATCCAGTTTCAAGCATGCGACTGAGGAATTTCATGGAATTTTCTTTGCATTCCTCATGTTGTTCGTAAATTAATTGTAAAAGAAATTCCTAGAGGCTTCTAGAATTAGTGAAAAAGGTTCTCTCGTGATGTGCATGCATTTAGTGCACAAGTTTTGGTGTTAGTGGTTTAATTTGGTCCAATTGTTGCACCTTTGATCCTAGCCCCAAGCTCAATTTAGCCCTACATGTTTTATATTATTCTCTTGTGAGATTTGTGGTTGTTGATGGTGGTCGATTGTGAGTATAAGGAATGTATATGTGTGTAAGAGAAGGATGCATAGATTGTTGATGCTTCAGACCTTGAGTAGATCATAGATGCTTCAATGAAGAGTGAGTAGATTTGAAGCATGTTGCAAAATAGATTATAATTGAAGCTATTGGGGTAGAGATTGTTTGGAGAGTTTTGTATGCTGTTGGGTAGTGTTTTTCATGGTGACTCTCACATTTGTTTTTGCAAGAGTTTCTGATGCATTTGGCTCATATCCATAGTGCCTTATGATGTTATTTGTATTATGAAGCATTATATTGTTGTGAGGGTTTTATAATATTCATATTTTTTGTGCCCACTATTTTGCTAGTTTGGAGAGCATATGTTTTTTGGATTTTATATTTGATATGATGTCTTACTCCTAGAGGTTGTATTGTAGAGATGAATTGAATTAAGCAGAAATTCTTGGTATCCAGTTTGAAAATAGAAGAAAGGAGGTCTACATGGAGTAAAGAAGCAGTGACTTCATGGATGTCGCGCAGTGATTGTGAAGTTTCAGCAAAAGGAACAATTTCTCAATCCAATGGTAGTTGGATAGTCCAAACAGAGTTGGGCGACGATCGATTTATCGTGATGGATTTTAATGGATGGTAGTTCGTAGATCCGTGGACAACATAGTATTATGAGATGAATAGTAGTCTCGAGTCTCCAGGTTGATCGAAGTCAGTTGATTGTATATGAGGTTGAGTCTCCATGTTGATGGGAGTCAGCAAATCCATGTAAAAGACATATTTTTCTTAATAGAAGATTCAGAGCAGTGCAATAGGAACAAGGGTGGTTTTTTTTCCCAGTGAAGGGTTATCCACCAGATATCTTATGTCTAATATGTTGATTCTTTCTTGTGTTCTTGTTCATGGTTATATTTCTTATATGGTTTATATGCATGAGATAATCTAATGTGTTGTTGGTTAATAAATGTGATTCAATAAGTGAAGTTAATAATTGGTAAAAATTGTACACTCGCCGCCACCCCCCCCCCCACCCTTGTAGTTCTCAAAGGTTTATAACACCTTGGACCACTCATCCATTAGTATTATTAATTTCAAACTTTGACTTTCGACTCTACTCCTCCAATGCAACCTTTTATTATACTCTACTCCCCTAATGCAAACTTTTGATATACTCTACTCCTTTGCTTTAAGCATTGAATTTTTTTTAGATAAAGTGTTGTAATTTGTTACATTATGCTATTAATGAATGAATGTATTCATGTAATTTCAAGTTTAAAAATGGCAATCACAATATAGACATATTAGCAAACAGATCTCCTAGCCATGTACCAAATCTCAAAACAGGAATGTGAACAAAGACATAACAAAAAATAGGTCTCCTAGTCGTGTCTTGGATAACATAGCATCATTGAATATTAAATCTTAGGATGGGAATGGAAATAGATACATAATAGGAAGAAAGTCTACAAGCCATGTTTCCAAGACTAAGCATCAAATATTGGCCTTCTTATCACAATAAACAAACTGTTATGTATACATGCCCTCGGCTGCAATGAAAATATCCTTCTGGTAATTGTAGCGAAAGGGCTTCTTGAAACTCACCCTCATTGGAGACAATGCCCTTGATGTAGCCATTGCGATCCTTGTAGTCGAGACTGTGGAAGTGGGTAGGTCATTTCTTGTGGTGCATGCCAGGATATAAACATCAACCTTGCTCCCTTCCTTTATGCTTTGATCACCCTCCCCATGGCTACACTATACTACTACAGTTTCCTCTCCAAATCGTCCTCCCCCGATATATAAAACCCTAACACAAGAATTTTCTTTAGTCCAGGTCTCTTCATGCGAAACATATTAAATTATTTTTCTTTGTTGTGCCAAGCATCATGAGCCCACTAAACATACCATCCCTTTCCACGATATGCATCAAAATTATTAACAGGTTGAAAACTATCCTGATTCCATGGCACCTAGCTTCTACAATTACAAATTCCAATACCTACAACCACTTTCCTTTGAATTAGGGCTTTGTTGAAAAGCCAAAAAGAAATCATAGATGCATTTTAGACTGTGAGCACACAACTTTGAAATGCAATATGAATATTTTCAATGAAATGCTATACCTCCATTCAAATCAAAGTTATATTGAAAGACATTATAAACTCTTTCAAAATGCACTCTGAGATGCAAAAAATAACTAATTTATGGTATGTGGCTATTAAAAGAAAATTACCATTTGTATCTACATTAAACTTTATGACAATAGCGAGAAGGTTTTTAAAAAAATGATTTGTATGTATATAATGATATAACTTTGATCATTTGCTCAAGGGTATGCCAAAATTATAATTTCTTTTACATAAATCTTTGTTGTCTGAGGTTTGGCAATTATGTCCATTTATGCCAATTTGCTTTATTATAAGTAAATTAAATTTCCTATAGGTAATTTTGTCTAAATGTGCTTTACCAAGTTTCATAAATTGAAAATATTGTTGAAAATCCAGTTAGAACTCCTTGCAATTCAATTTTATGAGAGCTTGTGTAACTCCTACCATCAATTAGAAAAATAAGCATTGTATAAATGTATTTTCCCTGTATCTCTTCTTCATCAGCAAGTATCTTTGATTCACTATACTTATGTTCTCCGCTATGTAGATAGAGTTACTTCGAGAGATTGAAGTTTGGATCTCTTAGTTTACATAATTGAGCCGAGAGACGCTCTCGAGCCCAATATGGTAGAGATGTCATAATGTAATGTTTAACATTTTAACTAAGCCAAATTACATAAAAATAAAAATTAAATAAAAAATAAAAAGATTAATGTAATATAATGTAAATATTTTAACTTGGTCAAATGAAAATTTAAAAAGTGAAAATAAAAATACCCTATAAAAATAAAATGAAAATAAAAATAAAAATGACCCATGGTATTGAGAACTCATGGTATTCATTTGAAATATGGTGTATTTAAAGGGGAAAATTAAATCGGCCTAGATCCATCTTAACTCTAGATTTACCAAGGGTCAAGAGGGATCAAATCTCTTGATATGCAAACCTCTTTTGGAGTGAAAAGATATTTGATCCCTCTTAGTGCTTGGTAGATCAGGAGTTAAGATGGATCTAAGTTGGTTTCATATGACTTGGATCACCAATTAAACTGCCCCAAAGACATGAGTTAGTTTAATATTTAATTTAATTATATTTTTAAATTAAATTATATAATAACTATTATCTTATGATTAAATATAATAATAAACTATTTTTATATCAAAAGAAATTCAATTTAAAAATAAAAATAAAAATATAACATTTTAAATAATATTATAATATTTATTTTTATTTTGATATAAACATTATTTAAATAATTAACTTTAATATATCAATTTTAAATGATTTAAAAAAACAATAACATAAAATTTCTATGAATAATCTAGAATTCTATCTATCCTGAAAATGTATAAAGTTAATCCTCCGTACTAACATAAAAAACGTTGTAGTACTAAGCATGATAAAATAATATAAGTGATCAAGAGTGGCACTTGGTGGATGGGAAGATCCCCCAAAATTTGAATACTAAGTGTAAGAATTTCTATAGTGATGACTAGGTCTTACCTAACTTGATACTAGTTATCTTGAATTGATATCGTTGAGCTAAGATTAAAATTCATTCTATTCTAAAATGATTTATTATTTGTTTTCATTTTTGCAAAGAAGAAGTCTACTAACAAGGGTTAAAATGTGTTAATAGAGATCAATAATTCTCCAATATTTGGTTTCTATGGCTCACAAGCTTCCTGAGTTGGGAATCTAATCTCTCAGGTCAGAATCCACATCCATATCATAAATTACACGCCTTGTTGGCTTGTGGGGTCCTGACCCAAGTTCAGCATTAGTTAGGAAAACAAATCCCTACACTGCTGGCCCATTCAGCATCAGCGCGTGGAGCATAGACTGAAGTCTCACCCGAAGCAGTATGGGGGGATGCTAGAACCAAGTGTCCGCACCCTTGAGACGGATGTGATTTCGGTTTATTCCAACTCTATCTGCCTTCACGCAGGTTGCTTATCCCTCTGTTATACCCTTCAATACCTTCGCGAAATGTTACAATTGGCTTCCACACAGCCCCCTAACCAAAGGCTGATACAATTTTGCGTTGCTAGGGCAGCAAACTGTGATAATTCCCCAAACTACGCTAAGTATCTTACTTATATTCTTAACAGATCTTAGTTAGCTTCACGTAAACATATGTTCTTACTTGCATTCACTTAATCAACACAGTTATACACATTCGTGCATCATATAAGCATTCGAAGTGAAATTCATACCCAATATAACAGATGCATAAACATGAAATATATAGATGTAGAAATCATAAAATACTTCTCTTTATTGATAATTCCAAACTATTACAAACTCAACTCACCCTACGCACTCAACTACAAGGGTTTGCGCACTCAGCTGCAGACTTCTAGGCCTATGCACACTCAGATGTAGAGCCTCTACCTATGCTACAACCCAAACTTAGACTTCTACTCCAAAGATATGACTCAATTCTTCGTCATTGATTAGTTGATTGATTGATGCCTTAAATACTTAGAGCTTCGCTCTATTTATACAATCCCATGGTCCGCGGACCCTGGGTAGATCTTTTACAACCGACATTACATTATCAAAATAAGGGTGGACAACCATATGACTCTTTAACAACTACGCGCTCTGCAACCACAAAATGTGGAGTCTTTACATTAGGATTACAAAAATTGGACCAAAATATGGGTTTTTTGCCCCAAAACTACCCTTGGGGGATCCTGCACCCAACAAGCCCCCAACACAAACATCGTGACTCGCCCTCAAGTCACTTTGTAGGTGTGGATGTGAGGGCCTCTGCAGTGACATCCCTCACCATTTCGCTGATGTCATGCAAATCCTCCTCAGTGAGGGTAATTGGGTTAAAAGATGTTTTGGATGCCTTGGTTTTCTTCTGCGGCACTGTCTGATCTTGTGGCCACAGACGCTTGAGCTGGGTGGACATATTTTGCGGGTTTGTGCCACCTTGTTCTATGTCTGTCTCTAGTTTGGACAAAGGTGACTTCTAGCCTTCACACTCTTTATCTCCTGTTTTCTATTGTTCCACCAACTTTGCAGCATTGCGCGCTACCTAGGCCTTAGCTGATGCTTCCTCTTTCCTGCACTTCTCTACCAGCTACGCCATTCGAAGCTTTGTCTCTTCCTTCATGCACTGCGTGGCAGACTTGTCCATTTCCACCGTAGGGTTAGCTGAAGTGCGCCACTCCAGTAGTCAAGACTCAAAGACTGTGAATATTACATTATTGGTTGCTAGGTATGGTAAAGCATGCCACATCTTTGTTGGTTCCTTTCGCGCCCTGATGAAGACATGGTGGAAATCTGCTTTGAACTCTACAAAGCTCTATAAACTGTTGTATACTGTGAGCGAAAACTGCGGCTTGTGATTGATCCCCTTCTAGATATTCATCTCCATTAACATCCAAAATATATTGCTCTCCTTTATCCGTTGTGCATCCCTGGTCGCCCACAGCAAAGTGTACTTCGTTGCCTCTGGAAGGTTTGGCGCGATTGAAGGGAACTATCTATCTTCGAGTAGCTCCCATGCCGCCAATATTATCGACAACAGGAGCCATGCATAATGAAATGTTTTGCCCTACTCCTGTGCCTCACGACAGTTCGCAAGGAGATTGCCACATAGATAGTTCTCCTAGTTGAACTGGACTTCTTCTACACATTGGGCCGTGAATGCAACCATGGGTGCAGGCACCTCATCTGCGCGACACTTTTGCATCACCTTCACTTCTAGGATTTGTGTCATGACCTTGATGGCAGGGTTGGAGATGGCATATCCTCACTTCTTCTTCTCCAACTTGAACCTCTTCTTCATTTCTTCCACGAGGGCCAACTCACCACTTTTTCCCTCTAAAATCTTGGCTAGATCCTCCTCGAAGTAAGGCAGCCATGTAATCCAGTGAATCAAATGACCTGTGATGGGGATGGGATCCTCCAGCCACAAGCACCCATCATGCACCAAGTAGAGCAACTGCCTGATGACGGAGATGGTCACTGGGGCGCGGTGGTAATGCCACACCCAAAGCAGGTTAAGAAATCCTGATTTCTCTACACCTTTGAGCCATGTGCGTGTCTCCAATTGAATTGTTCCATACGTCTCATCAATCCTCTGGTGCATTAGCTTAGTGGTCGCTAAATGTGGGAACTTCTCGTGGTCTACAAGGTCCCAATCTTCAAATTTCAACACAGGAACCTGCCCCAAGTGCGGTCCCTCAAAAATAATATTGTTTGGGAGATGCGGAGTTTGCATAGAGCTCTTGCTCTCATCTATATCCTTTGGCACCTTGGCTTTACCCTTGTGTGGAGGAACATATTCTGGCAACTGGGTAATAGGGTCCGCACCCTAGGTTTCAACGTCCATCTCTACATCCTCCTTCGCCACCATGATTTCTTCAAATTCCTCATCATCGGCCTACAGATTAATGGCCTTCCCCTTTTCCTACAATGTGAGCTTGGTCCTCAATGGATTTCTGGGACAGACATGGACTAGGATCATGGCTTGCTTTTCCTTCTTAGGTCTTAGTGTTCGCGGTGATATAGGGACCTCAATGATTATTCCTGCGCTCTCTGGGGCTTCTACTTCCGCAATCTCTTATGTGGCTTCCGTGGGTGTCAACACCATTCTAATTAAGAGGTCCTGCGTCTCCTTCGGCAATGTTTCAAACATTGAACTTGCTCTCAAAACCTCAAAGTTCGAAAGGTCCATACATAGTTGATAGCGCAACAACTTAGTTCTCAAAATGGCAAGGGTTTTTCCCTGGACATCCACTTGTAATTTATAGGGCCTTTTGAATTTGAATTCGACCGTTCCCCCACATTTGGTCCATTAATGCTAGATTGGTGGTAGATTTTTAAGAATCTAGCCCATAAGGTTCGCCTTAAATGCTTGTCGCCCACTCCATTTGGCCTCAAACCAGCCATTAAATTGTGAATAGTGACTATAACATTGACTTTTCGGCAAAATTGCACATGGGCGCAGCTGTCTTGGTGTTGTCGCGGACCTTATGACACTTCACTTCTTCACATAGTCCTGTCATCGTGCAGCTCCTGGGCAATGTAGTTTATAGTCCCGCACCTCCTTTCAGCTGTGTGGAACGCTAATATTGTGCTTCGGTCGGCTAGTGAGATGGTCAGGCCACTTGTGTATGGCTTCAAACAACAACCATTCACTTTTCCTGGGAATAAATCTCCATTTAACTTAACTAGATGAACCGTGCCACCATCGGTAATCTCCTTAAAAACATATGGCCCTAGCCAATGAATTTTGAGTTTCCTTGGAAATTTATCAAACTTACTGTCATACAACAGCACCAAGTCATTCACCTTAAAGGTGTACAGTTTTTCGGTAGCGGAGGTCCCGCGTAACAGTTTTGGGTCCGATAGCCTAGAAATTAGGATGAAAATATTGTAAACCTTTGAAATATACAGAGCGCGAAATGTAAAAGGTCAAGTCAAAGGGTTGTTTTCCCAAGAAATAATATAGAATAATAGGAAGCAAGTTGGTCCGCGGACCATAGGAAGGTATAAATAGAGCACAGCTCTATGGGGAAAAGGTACTTCTTTTTTTGGTATGATCTTGGATCTGAATTGTAATGGGTTTTTTAGGAGAAAAGTCTGAAAGCGTCTGTAAGTTTGAGTTGAGGATTTGGGGTAGTGGATAGAGGCTCTGTAGCTATGTGTGCAAAGGCTTGGAAGAGTCTGCAGCTGTGTGCGCGTACCCCTACAGCTAAGTGCGTAAGACGGATCTGGATGTATTGATGATAAAGTGGAAATGAAGATAAGTTTCTTCTATAATTCTGTGTTAAATCTGAATTATCGCGGATCTGACTTTTTGTATGGTTAATATAACTGTTTGATCTATGCGCATATGCTTATGTCATGAATGTATGTGAATATGAGTTTATTCTAAGTGCGTGAATGGGTTAAATCTATTAAATGTTTGCTTAAAGATCCTGCTAAATAGATCTGATTTATATAAGTAATTAATATTACAAATTAACCCGGATCCGGATCTACGCGGAAGTAGAGCAGCGCAGGGCTGCAGAACAACGTGTGAACCATCCAAACCACATCTAAACATCCCAAGGGTGTGGAAACCTGGTTCCAGCACCCTCCCCTACTACCTCGGGTGAGACCTCAGTCTGCGTTCCACGAGCTGTTGCCGAAAGGGCTGGTAGTTGTAGGATTTTTTTGGCTAAGTAATTCTTCCGAACCTGGGTCAGGCCCATATAAGCCAACAAATGGTTCCATTTTCGGGACTGGGATCTGCCTAACTGATGTCTAATGTGAAGCGCGGGGACTCTATAGAAAAATAATTAAAGGATCGAAGGGACCAGGAGTAGTAGTAGTGTAGGAATTTACAGGGTAAGTTCCTCAGAAAGAACACCAAAAGGACACCGCTCACAACCAGATCTCAAATCAATACACCAGTATTTTTGACGTGGTTAAAACCCTCAAAGTGCAAGGAGGGAAACAGTCCACGGACTGTCCCAACATGGGTACTACAGGCAATTTATTAATCAAAGAATGAAAATTTACATAAGCTTCTCTCATGCACGGATTACCCGAACAAAGACCCTCCATGCGCTTTAAATAGAACTCATGGACCAATCGGGTGTCAAGCCACGGATCAAGTGTCGGTAATACCAAGTAGAGAATGAACCGTCGGATCACTACATATCGTGACCGTCGGATTGTAAGTTACAAAATGTACAACGGTAAAGAAACACACTTTACCTAACTCTATACCTAACTCTACACTAGACCAAGTTGAACTTAACTATATCCTATGTGTCGGAATATCCTAACATCCCCCCTTAAGAACAACTTGGGATAGGATTGAAGGATTTACAAATATGACACAATAGGAGAAGGAAGGAGGCACTAGAGCCTATCCCCCCTTAGTGACAACTTCCTGAACTCCAAGCATATATCGAAGTTTAGTGAACTTCGCCTCTGTGAGAGCCTTTGTGAAGATGTCTGCAACCTGATCATCTGTTGGACAATATTGCACTTCAAGAACATGGTCATGAATGAGCTTTCTGATGAAGTGCATGTGTAGTTCAATGTGTTTGCTGCGTTGATGCTGGACTGGATCTTTGCATAGCTGAATGGCACTTTGATTATCACACCAAAGTGTGGTTGGATGCTGCTGCTCAAAGCCAAACTCTGATAGGATCTGATGAAGCCACAAGGCTTCCTTACTAGCTTCCACGGCACCACGATACTCTGCTTCTGCTGACGAAAGAGAAATGGCAGCCTGTTTCTTACAAGCTCATGTAATAGGTCCTGAACCAAGAGTGAAGACATAACCGGCAGTAGACTTTCGATCATCAGGGTCACCAGCCCAATCAGAATCAGTGAAACCAACTAATAGAGGAGCTGCTTTGGCACTGTAATGAATCCCAAACTGAAATGTACCTCGAACATAACGAAGTATTCTTTTAGCTACTTTCCAATGACTTTCACGGGGGTTTTGCATAAAACGAGCAACAAGGCCAACAACAAAGGAAAGATCAGGACGAGTATGGGTTAAATACAAGAGTTTTCCTACAAGTTGACGGTATAAGGTAGCATCAACTTCAGGAGAAGTACAAGAGACTAAAAGTTTGACTCCAGACTGAAAGGGAGAAGGGGCTGGCTTACAGTCTTCCATGTGAAAATGACAAAGAATATCACAAGCATACTTGGACTGGGAAAGGAAAATACCCTCCGTGGATTGCAAGACTTGAAGACCGAGAAAATAGTGTAAGTGTCCTAAGTCTGTCATTTCAAATTTCTTTTTAAGGCTGGTTTTCACATGGTTTATAAGGTTGGGATCACTACCAGTAAGAATAAGATCATCAACATAAAGAACAAGGATGATAAGAGAGTTGCCCACTTTCTTGGTGTAGACAGTATTGTCAGAATGACACCTAGAAAAGCCAGATTCTAAAAGAAAGCTATCCATTTTGGCATACCAAGCCTGAGGAGCTTGCTTGAGGCCATAAAGGGATTTCTTAAGTCGACAAACAAGGCTGGAGTCTGTTTGTATGAAGCCAATGGGTTGTTCCATATAGATTTCTTCCTGCAAGTCCCCATGCAAGAAGGCAGATTTAACATCCATCTGATGGACTTCTCATTTTAAAGAGGCAGCAAGGGAAAGAACAAGGTAGATAGAGTTCATTTTGGCAACAGGGGAGAAGGTTTCAGTGTAGTCAATGCCTTCAACCTGTGAAAAGCCCTTAGCAACGAGACGAGCTTTATGTTTATCAACCTTCCCATCTGGTCCATACTTGGTTCTGTAAACCCATTTACATCTAACAAGTTTGCTTCCCTTTGGTAGAGGAACAAGATCCCATGTATCATTTGTCATCAATGAATGATATTATTCATTCATAGCTGCTTCCCAATGTGGATGGCCTGAAGCTTCTGCAAAAGTGTCAGGATCATGATTTACTGGAGCTTGAGCCAGTAAAGAAGAGGCTCTTTCAAACTGAGAGCGTGTACGTCGCTGATCTATAGGATCACCGGCAAGATCTCCTGCTGCATCCCGAGTAGCACGGACCCATCTTGGAAGTTGAGGATCCTGAGAAGGTGGGGGAGGATTATCATCCTCGCTTTCATCATCTGAAGAAGAAATGTTTTCAAAAGTAGAAGAGATAGGAAGAGGTGGCACATCCGCCGGACTAGGCTCGCGGGCCGATTTATTTTCATCAAATTTTACATCTCTTCTAATGATAACATTTTTGGACTTAAATGGAATAAGTCTATAACCTTTTACATCTTCAGAATATCCAACAAAAGTACATTTCTCACTCTTAGGTTCTAAAGCTTTATGCTTTTCATCTGGAATATGGGCCCATGCTTCACTTCCAAACACACGAAAGTGACTTACATCTGGTTTAATGGAACTCCAAGCTTCTTCTGCAGTGATATTCTCTAGAACCTTAGTAGGAGTGCGATTGATTATATAATTTGCACAATTAATTGCTTCGGCCCAAAAACTAAGACTGAGTCCTTTAGATTGCAGCATACAATTAGCCATTTCCTTTAAGGTGCGATTTTTCCTTTCAGCTACACCATTTTGTTGTGGAGTGTATAGAACAGTATGTTGAATTTGAATTCCATTTTCGGTGCAAAAGTTGATGAATGTGTTTTTAACATATTCTCCACCATTATCAGTTCTTAGCTTAAGAATTTGATGTCCAGATTGTTTTTCAACAAAGGCTTTGAAGGCCAAAAATGTGTTAAATACTTCGCTCTTGAGTTTTAAGAAGTATACCCAAGTGCGTCTGGAGAAATCATCAATGAAAGTTAAGAAGTACTTGCAGCCAGAGAATGAAGCAACAGGAAGAGGACCACATAAATCACTGTGCACAAGCTGTAAAGGGGCTGAGGCGTGCCAAGAGGCACGTTTGTCAAAACTGTCCCGATGATGTTTTCCGAGTACACATCCGGAACAAACACCATCTCAGAAGATACCATAGGAAGACCTGTCACCATATTTTCTTTACATAGATGCTGAAGGGAGCGATAGTTTAAGTGACCAAATCGCTCATGCCAAAGTTTGCTCACTTCATCATTATGAGCAACAAATACTGAGGGAAGATTTGATGACCCAAAGTTGTGAAACTTATACAACCTTGTGGAATCATCAGCAAGACCAGTAGCTAGAATCTGTTTAGGATCTTTTAGATCCTTGATTACAACATCATGAGGTGAAAATTCAACAATTTTACCTTCACCTGAATGAGTTATCTGATAAACAAATAGAAGGTTGCAGGATAAGGTTGGAACACATAATACATCATTAAACTGACCATTGTCTAGATGAACAGTTCCAGTCCCTACAACATTAAGAGATCTATCATCACCAACATATATATTTTTGGTGTTACAATCATTTAAAGAAGAAAACATGGCTTGGTTTTTGGCCATGTGATAAGAGGCTCCAGAATCAATGAGCCACTCATGAGAATGAGAAGAAGAAGAAGATACATTTAATG
Organism: Pinus tabuliformis; assembly: GCA_031772625.1. Taxonomy (NCBI): domain Eukaryota; kingdom Viridiplantae; phylum Streptophyta; class Pinopsida; order Pinales; family Pinaceae; genus Pinus; species Pinus tabuliformis. The sequence continues at coordinate 2,066,350,189 of CM062816.1, forward strand.
CATAACTAGACTGAGATGATTGACAACGACATGCAGAAAGTGCCATTCCGGAAGTTGAAGTTGAAGTAGGCTCCACATGGATGTTATGTTTCTTCATTGCGGCTTCCAAGGCTTCCATCTTCTTAAAGCATTTAGATTCTAAGTGGCCATCTCGATTACAAAAGTTACAATGTCTATCAGTCTTCTTCCATTTGTTTTTATTGGTCTTATCATTTTGCTGAAATGATCTTTCATTTTGAGGTTGAGTTGGTTTAGGACCATTCTTTTGAGGATATGACTTCTTAGGATTCTTTGAATTTGGTTGCTGCTGGGCGGCTAACGCTTTCGTGGAAGAGTTTCCAAGATTAAGAAGACCAAGGTGTAAGAGTTTTTCTTGTTCTCTTATTAAGGAATCACAAAAGGAGTCAAAGGAAGGGGCCTTGTAGTATTTTCCTTGACAAATGAAAGCTTCCCTTGTAGAATGGAAAGTGGAAACAAATACAGAGTAGGCTGGTCCCAACTTAGTAAGGATGGAATAAATAAGGTTACCATCTTCTTTCTTAACTTTAACACCTTCCAAGAGATATCTAAGGGTCTTGAATTTGGACAAGAAATCTTCAATGCAAGAAAAATTATTAGGATCCAAAGTAAGCAACTCATTTTCAAGTTGATGGGCTCTAATTTCATTTTTAATCCCAAAAACTTTAGCGAGTTTTTCTAATGCTTCATGAGGAGTCTCAAGGTCTGTAATGTGGAATCTAAGATCAGGAGAAATAGACATCCCTATCAAACCACGTGCTTGATCTTGTCTATTTTCCCATTTTGCAACCTTGTCTTCATCTTTTGGTTTCTTCTCTTGGTCTGTGGCTATTCTGAAGAGACCTTTACTTCTAAGTAAATCTTCCATGTAGGCTACCCATTGGAAGTAGTTAGTGCTGTCAAGAAGTACTTGGCATGGACTTTCCATTTTTAAAAAAACTGAAGCTGAATATGCTGAAAGTAAGTGTTCCAATGGATAGATCTCGAAAAAATAGGCGGTTTTAAAAAAACCGGCTCTGAAAAAGGCTTCCGGATGAAGACGTTATGGCTTTTTGAAAAAAATTGATGAAGTTGCCGGCAAAGTGCGCGAATGTGCAGGAATGAAAAAATCCGCCCCCACAAAATGGAGACTTGAACCCAAGACCTCTACTCTCTTAAAATAGCTTTGAACCAATTGATCTTTACAAACAATTTGAGAGAGAGAGAGAGAGAGAGAGGGGGGGGGGGGCTTGGTTTGCGTGCTTGCCTTGAGAAAGCTCTTTTTCCCTACAAAACACAAAACACAAAACCCAACACAAATATGCAAAGAAAAACGAACCTTGCGGCTCGAAGTTAGCTTTAGCCAAAAAACTAGAAATTTAAAAAAAATCTCAAAGTTAGCTTTAGTCGAAAAACTAAATATTTTTCTCAATGTTTCTGATTTTCCGAGATCACACTAAGGTGCAGGGAAAATAGCATACGCATGAGAAAAATCCTTCCTTTCTGTTTCTGATTTTCCCAGATCGCACAGAGTCGCAGGGAAAAGAGCATATGCAGAAATGAAAGGTATAGATCCGGTTAAAAAAAAGGCTAAATAAACCGAAACCGAAATAAGCAGAGAGAAAATAATAGTAAACTGCAAAAAAAACATTGTATACCTCCCGATCTGAAAAATGACGCAGCTAGGGCTACCGGAAACCTTTTCGCGTGAAACGAAAGGGATTCCTCACTGGAACAGATGCTCCGAACGCAACAGAGCAGTCCTCTCGGCCCGAAAGCAGTCAGAAACAGCAGATCTAGGAAACGACAGCCGCATGCAGTTCTACCGGCTTCAGATTTGGATCACCAACGGACGCGGCCCTCAAATAGCTCTGATACCATGTAGGAATTTACAAGGTAAGTTCCTCAGAAAGAACACCAAAAGGACACCGCTCACAACCAGATCTCAAATCAATACACCAGTATTTTTGACGTGGTTAAAACCCTCAAAGTGCAAGGAGGGAAACAGTCCACGGCCTGTCCCAACGTGGGTACTACAGGCAATTTATTAATCAAAGAATGAAAATTTACATAAGCTTCTCTCATGCACGGATTACCCGAACAAAGACCCTCCATGCGCTTTAAATAGAACTCATGGACCAATCGGGTGTCAAGCCACGGATCAAGTGTCGGTAATACCAAGGAGAGAATGAACCGTCGGATCACTACATATCGTGACCGTCGGATTGTAAGTTACAAAATGTACAACGGTAAAGAAACACACTTTACCTAACTCTATACCTAACTCTACACTAGACCAAGTTGAACTTAACTATATCCTATGTGTCGGAATATCCTGACAAGTAGTTCAAAGTACGGTGGCAGAGTTGACAATGACAAGCGCGATCTAGCTACCGATAATTAAAGGAGCAGGAAGCGAAGACCCAGAACAATTTTGGTTCATGCTAACCTCAGTATGGGATGCACATAGAATTGCAGATGATAATATCAGAAAGGCCACCATAGTTAGTGCGCTGCAAGACCGGGTGCTGACATGGTACATAAAGTACTCAAGAGATCACCCAACTGTGGGGATAGCAGAAATCCAGATTGAACTAAAGAAAGAGTTTAGCCGACCAAAGTCAGAAACATAGTTGATCATAGGGTTCAAAGAGATCGTGATGGTTCCTGGTGAAACCCCATGGGATTTGAACCGAAGACTAAAAAGTACTATTCGCGAGGCTAACATGACATTGACAGATGCGCAGCACTGCGCTTGGTCTATGGCATCCTTAACACCACATCTGAGGTCGGCTTTGTCACAATAAAAGATCTCAACCCAAGTTGAAGAAATAGAGACAACAATGAGGTTGCATGAAACTCTGCTACAAGACCCAGGGTTGGGAGTTTAGCAAATCCAAACGCAGATCCAAAATTTATATTTGGAAATGAAGAAGTTAAAACAAGAACAGGCACCACGACCAAAAGTCTAGGAGGAAGTATGGTGTATAAAGTGCAGGAGCCAGGGGTAGGATAAATATCACTGCTCGGTCTCAGTGAATTATGTGGCAACGGGGGAACCAAAACCATTGTGACCAAAGGTAGAAGCAAGGCCAAGCACAACAACCCCGCTCTGGTGCGCAATCTGTCAGGTGGGAGGAAAACACAACACTGATAACTTCATCTACTGCCAAAATACAACAGACCCCCCAACAACTATTTTGTAACTTTTGCAGATCGGTGCGCCACGAGGAAAGAGACTGTTGTAGCTTCTAATTATTAATGGACCATTCACCTGCTTACAGAATGCAGACTGAGGCACGAGATCAAGATCTAGTTGTGGCGATCACGTGCGGTGGGTTCCAAGACCGTGGATGAGGACAGGATGGAATGGGGCCAGGAAGGGGTCACAGGCAGCTAATCTGTTACAAATGCGGAGGTTCAAGACATTACACGCGGGATTGTACCAACCCAACTAGAATTTCATGGAGTTATTGTGAGCAATTTGATCATGAGCTGATAGATTTCCCTACGCTGATAGCACAGATTCGTGAAAAAGGGTAGTGCAACCAACAACAACCCAGAACGTGCAGATGATGAGGTCCGAACCCCAAGAGGAGGATCCAAAAGTAAAAATGGTACTGATAAGTGGCACGGCCACAGGAGCAGATAGAACGAGTACGAAAGATGCAGGGGTTCGTAAGGATACATATTTGGAAGCTAGGGAGAGCTTCATGGAGGTCTCTACCCAAGGTAGGAGGGATCAACCTAAGCCAGACAGGGATTCCTCAATGATAACTACCTTTTTAGAGACATGTATAAAATTGCTTCGTGACAACAGGTCCATTAAAGGCTTACAGGAATTGATAAATAGATTCGCAGGATGGAGTGAACCTCACATAGTTCGAAAGTTGGGAAGACATGCATCATGGATCGGGATGGAAATGCGAATAACAATGCAGATCAACGATTATGGGATGGATTAGGTCATTCTGGATCTGGGCTCTGATGCCAACGTATTGCCTAAACAGACTTGGGAGTGCATGGGTAAGCCTACACTACAATTGTCCCCTATCCAATTGCAGATGGCAAACTAGCAGAAGGTCTTGCCCATGGGAAGGCTGCAAGGAATTATAGTAGATATTGATGGCACAAGTACTCGGACGCAATTTGAAGTGATTGAAATCATGGATGAAAGTACACCTTATCCTGTGTTGTTAGGAATAGACTGTGCCACCGACATGAATGGGGTTATTAATTTAAAGACACGAACAATGATATTTGAAACAAAGTCGCTCCATGTAGTCATTCCGCTAGATCCAGCTGAAGGACCACAGTATATTGAACCTGTGCACAACAAAGAGAGGGACGATGAATTAGATAGTATCTACAGAATGACTGCACAAAGGCAAGAATGGGTCAAGACAATGGAGGATAGAAGAATATCATGGGGCTATGTAGAGTCTTGCACCACCGATTCAGATGAAGAAGACGAGCGGCAGTGTAACAGGTTGAACGGAGTGACCATGCTACACTGAAATATGGTGACTAAATTGCATAAGGGTCCAGGATCGTGAATTGCCGACATATGATGGGCTGACAACAATAGATGAATTCTTGACCAAATTTGAAATTGCAGTACCAGAGCACCAACGATTTGATGCTTTGAGATGGGCATTGTGCGCAACGCCTGTGCAATGGTGGGGCACACATGAAGGGACTTTTGAAGATTAGCGCGGCTATAGGCGCATGATGAAGATCAGATTTGGGAAGCTGGAACTATGCATAACGGAGAAATACGATGGACGTGATGACCCGCGCATGCACCTTACCAGATGGATCAAAGCCTATGGAGAGGAACCTCAGCCAGAATGGGTGCACTTATTTTATCACACCTTGGAATTCATTCCCAGAAACTAGTATACTAAAGCGGAGCTCTGGCACAACACAAGTGAGTGGGATATCTTGCGTGAAGGGTTTTTGTTGACATTCCTCTTTGAATATCAATGGATGGATCTCGTGGACAACGCGTTACAGCTGGTAAAGGTCGCCATTTTCAAGATGCAACTGGAACCAAAAGAAACTATGAAGCCCGACTGGTCACGATAGCTGAGCCAGGCTCTCGAATGCTATAATGTCTAGGTAGAAGATGATGAGGACAATCTGCAAAATGTCAATATTTCAGAATCAGAGGGGAGCCGTGAGGTGCGCGGACCCAAAATCGATGATCCAAATATCATGGTGCCATTGAAAACGAGATAAGTCAATATCGGAACCGAGGAGGAGCCGAAGTATGCAATGCTTGGGAACTATTGGGACGATGCCATAGTGGAGAAGGTCATCGAATTTCTTTGGGAATATTGAGATTTATTCCCAGCAAAAATCACGAAGCTAAATGGGATCCTAGGAGACCTGGGAATGATGAAGATAACGTTGAAGCTAGATGCGAAACCAGTTAAGCAACGACCTTACCGATTGAATCCAAAATATAAAGCAAAGGTCCGCGAAGAACTGGACAAGATGCTGGCAGCAGGAAGCATTGAATCAGTCGAGGAGTTCGACTGGGTAAGTCCGATGGTTGTGCAGGAGAAGAAACAGAAGGATGAGATTTGCATCTGCGTGGATCTTAGGAAGCTCAATTATTCATGTGTTAATAAGCTGTTTGCAACACCATTTATAGATGAAGTACTAGAAAATGTGGGGGGGGGCACAGGAAGCCTACTCCTTCACGGATGGGTTCTGAGGATACCACTAGATCAAGATCACACCAGAAGACAGGAGTAAAACAACGTTCACCACCGAATGGGGTTTCTTTTAGTATACGGTGATGCCCTTTGGACTGAAGAACGTGCCAGCGATATTTTTCACGAATAATGGTAGCATCATTCAAGGAATTTATACACAAGTTCTTAGAGGCCTATCTTGATGACTGGACCATGTTTGGACTGGTTAAGAAACACGTAGTGAGCTTACGATTAATTCTCGATACTTTCCGCCAACACCAGATTGTGCTAAACCTAAAGAAGTGTACTGGCATTGTCCCATTCGGGAACCTGCTGGGCCATGTGGTCTGTAAGCAAGGCCTGATGGTGGATCTGGAAAATATCATTGTCATACTCAATCTGCAAGCGCCACACAGTGTCAAACAACTATGTGCCAGAATGGGACACACGGGCTATTATCGGAAGTTCATCAAAAGCTATGCCCAGATCACGGCTCCGATGGAATAGTTGCTGAAGAAGGATGCTACTTATTTCTAGAAGGAGGAATGCAGCAAAATTCTGGAGACGCTTAAGGAAAAGATGGCATCCACCCCTATATTGGTCTTTCCAAAATGCGACATCGAATTTCATGTGCATGTTGACGCATCATGTATCGCATTGGGGGTGGTACTTACTCAACCAGAAGCATAAGGAATTGACCATCTGATTGTGTTCGCAAGTCGCTGGTTGTCAAAAGATGAGAAGAATTACTCTAGTACCAAGCAAAAGGGATTAGCGATGGTATATGCACTTCAAAAATTCCACCACTATCTGCTCGGAGGCCAATTTAAGATGTATACTGATCACTTTGCATTAAAATACCTAGTGAATAAGCTTGTGTTGGGGGGGCGCATTTGTAGATGGTTGTTGTTATTCTAGGAATATGACTTTGAGGTCGTCGTAAAGCCAAGACGTCAAAACACAGGCCTAGATCACCTGTCCCAAATTGAGACTAGCGAAGAGCCCACAAATTTAGAGGATGGACTCCTAGATGCACAACTATATGCGGTGCGCATATCGGATGTCCATTTTGAGGAAATAATCCATTTCTTAACTACAGGAACCGCGCCGCAGGGATATTCGATTTAGCAGAAGAAGGAATTGGTGATACACACAACAGACTTCACCGTGATTGCAGGACACCTCTACAAAATGGGCAATGACAAAATATTTCGTAGGTATGTCTCGAAGTTTAAGTAAGGATAGATCCTGGCCGAAGCACATGGGGGGGTTGCTGGTGGACATTATGCGGATCGCGCCACAACCCAGAAGATTCTTCATGCAGGATTATGGTGGCCCACTCTGTATCAAGATTCGAAATCATATTGTCGAGCCTATGACATATGTCAACGGATGGGGAAACCATCGTGGAGAGATGAAATGCCGCTCCAGACACAGATGACGTTATAACCATTCGAGAAGTGGGAAATTGACATCGTAGGACCTATCGAGCCATGAGGAAAGACAGGCGCATGCTATATCATCACCACGACAGAATATTTGACCCGATAGGCAGAGGCACATCCAGTTAAGGACTGCACGACTGTGACAACTGCGAAGTTTTTGTTCGAGAACGTACTAACAAGGTTTGGATGTCCCAAAATTCTCATGAGTGATCAGGGAATGCATTTTCTGAATGAAATGATTAGCACACTCATAGAGGAATTCTAGATATATCACCAATAGAGTACGCCATACCACCTGCAAGCGAATGGGACCATTGAGGCATTCAACAAAATCTTGGAGACAATGTTGACCAAGGTCTGTAATGCGTAGCGAAATGACTGGGACTTGCACATCCCTGCTATGCTCTGGGCATACCGAACCATGTGCAAGAAGCTGACGGGCCAGACACCTTTCTGGTTAGTCTATGGCAAGGAGGGCATTATGCCTATGGAATATATTGTGCCTATTCTACGGATCGTGGCAATAACAGAAACGACCGATCGCGGGGCTTTGGAGGAATATCTTGCACAGCTAGAAGAACTGGAGGACGAATGGTTTTTGGCTGGATTCCATCAGCAAGTACAGAAATAATGCAATAAAGCGTGGCATGATCGCCATATCAAGGTGCGCACCTTCAAGGATAATGATCTAGTATTGATATATGATAGTAAGTTCAAGAAATTCCCTGGCAAACTCCGAATGCATTGGTTGGGACCCTATGTTGTCAAAGAAGTTACCGATGGGGGAGCAGTTCAGCTTGTCAAACTCAATGGAGACCCCTTCTCGGGCCGAGTGAATGGAAGTCGTCTGAAGCTCTATAGGGGCGGGCCAGTCGCCTGACTAACCGTTCGAGGGACAGTCTCACTGCTCCAGCTAGTTGAAAGAGAGCGTGGGACAGTAAAGCAATCTGGGGGAAAGAGGTGCAAATGCCAGGATATGTGTCGATTTGGCCCATCACCAAGATCGCAGTTGTGTGGTAAGAAGTGTGTTAATGCGTTGCTAAGAGGAAAGGTGATCATTCCTATCACTATTCATGAAAAGATGTCTGCATTATGGCAAAAGTGAGTGGGCAACGGGAAATTAAGAGGAGTACGAGCCAGATATGGAACGAGCTACCATATATTTTATACGAGGATGCTAGAACAGGTGGGATACAGTGAATTTGAAATTCGAATCACTTATAAATCACCGAGGGGAATCCACCGGGCGAACTACACTTCTAGAAAACATATGCTGGTTATTGATATGGAGCTTTTCATTATCTCTGCATAAGGAGTAAGCCCGAGGGTGGTGATATGGTCGATGGAAAAGCAGGACTCTCTAAGGAACATGGTGTTGACAGCTGTAGGTGTCCCGCAGAGTGTGGCATCAATAGTAGGGGATGTACCGGAAAAGGGGAGAAATGAAGCAGAATTGGTCCAAATGCCATCACCCCACCTAGGGGCAGGCCGAAAAACTATAACAAAACAGAGAAAGGATGGAAAGATGGAGACCAATGGTAGCAATGCAATTAATACGTCGTATCTAAGGTACCTTGAGGATTGAGATTTCGCAAACAGCAACAAAGGTCTTGCAAAATTACAACACAAGCTGCAGCAAATAGTGTGAAGAGCAGATACAAAGGTTGGAAGTGGCTGCAGTGGTACAAGGCAGCCCCACATGTAGCTCCCCTGCTCGAGCTAAAATCCTATGAGGGGGTGTTTTGTGTTAACTAAGCAGAGTAGAATGAGCATTATCGGTCACAAGAATTGGTAGAAACAATGAAGCAGGAGCCAGACAAAGCATTGTAGGAGACAACGAAGAAGTAAAAGGACGACGAGCGTCACTCAGAGGGAGGTGAACTGTGAAGCCAAGGTAATGCATCTCGCTGCACCAACGAGTGACTCGAGATGAGTAGCGATGATTGTGTTTGGGGACTATTGAGTAGCGGAGGTCCCGCGTAACAGTTTTGGGTCTGATAGCCTAGAAATTAGGATAAAAATATTGTAAACCTCTAAAATATGTGGAGCGCGAAATGTAAAAGGTCGAGTCAAAGGGTTGTCTGCCCAAGAAATAATATAGAATAATAGGAAGTAAGTCGGTCCACAGACCATAGGAAGGTATAAATAGAGCATGGCTCTATGGGGAAATGGTAGTTCTTTTTTTGGTATGATCTTAGATCTGAATTGTAATGGGTTTTTGAGGAGAAAAGTCTAAAAGCGTCTGTAATTTTGAGTCAAGGGTTTGGGGTAGTGGATAGAGGCTCTACAGCTTTGTACGCAGAGGCCTGGAAGAGTCTGCAGCTGTGTGCGCGGACCCTTGCAGTTGAGTGCGTAGGGCAGATCTGGATGTATTGGTGATAAAGTGGAAACAAAGTTAAGTTGCTTCTGTAATTCTGTGTTAAATCTGAATTATCACGATCTGACTTTTTGTATGGTTAATATAATTGTTTTATCTATGCGCATATGCTTATGTCATGAATGTATGTGAATATGAGTTTATTCTAAGTGAGCGAACGGGTTAAATCTGTTAAATGTTTACTTAAAGACCTTGCTAAATAGATCTGATTTATACAAGTAATTAATATTACGAATTAACCTGGATCCATAACTACACGGAAGTAGAGCAGTGCGGGGCTGTAGAACGACACGCAAACCCTCCAGACCACATCTAGACATCCCAAGGGTGTGGAAACCTGGTTCCAGCACACTCCCCTGCTACCTCTGGTGAGACCTAAGTCCGCGCTCCACAGGTTATTGCCAAAAGGGCCGGTAGATAAGAGATTCGTTTGGCTAAGTAATTATTTTGAACCTGGGTCAGGTCCATATAAGCCAACATCAGCTTAATATGCCAGTCGTTCCATGCCTTTTTGCGCTGCTTTTGGACTTGCTGGTGAAATATAACCAAAAATATTTGTTCTTCGAGCTCATCCAACTGCGCAAGCCTCTCTTCCAGGGTTACGCGATCCCATCATATCTGTGAGATATACTATGCAGAGGACTATGCACGATATATTCCATAGGCATTATGGCTTCAACTCCATAGACAAAACTAAAAGGTGTTTGTCTCGTCAACTTCTTGCATGTCGTCTGATAAGCCCATAACACTGCAGGTATGCATAGGTCCTAATCACTTCGCTGAGCATTTCATACCTTGGTCAGCGTGGTCTCGAGTACTTTATTGAACACTTCTACTATATCGTTAACCTGTGGGTGATAAGGAGTGGTATTTTGATGGTACACCTGAAATTCCTCTTTTATTGCACTGATTGTTTCATTCAGAAATTGTGTACCCCAAATGCTCATCAAGATCTTCATAAAGCCAAAACTCATTAGCACATGCTCAAATAGAAACTTCGCGGAAGTTGCGCCCATGCAATCCTCCATCGGCTACGCTTCTACCCAACAAGTCAATTACTCTGTCGCAGTGATAATATACCTTGCGCTTGTCTTTCCTTGGGGCTAAATTGGTCCTACAAAATCTATTGCCCACTTCTCAAAGGGTTGCAACGTCATTTGTGGATTCAAGGTCATTTCATCCCTTTGTGATGGCCTACCTATTCTCTGACATATGTCGCACGCCTTGCAATATGCTTTTGAATCCCGATGAAGGGCTGGCCACCACAACCCTGCACATAGAATCTTCTGCGCAGTTTCTCTCCCTGCATAATGTCCTCCCGTGGCACCCCCATGAGCATCGTCAAGGATGCTTCTTCGTCCAAACTCAGGTACATACCTTCACAGATTTCGTCATTCCCCATCTTGTATAGATGCCCAGCAATGACAAAGAAATCTGTTGCGCGCACCACTAATTCCTTCCTTTGCTAGACAAAGTATCCTTTTGATGCAGTTCCTATTGTTAGGAAAGGTATTATGTCCTCAAAATGTCCATCTGCAACGCGCACAGAAAAACATTGTGCATCAGGTAATCCTTCCTCCAAATTAGTAGGTTCCTCTCTAGCCTCAATGCATGATAGGTGATCTGGTCTCGCGTTCAATCATCCGGGATTCATAACAACTTCAAAATCATATTCTTGGAACAATAAAAGTCATTTGCAGATGCGCCCCCCCAACATAGGCTTATTGACTAAGTACTTCAGCGCGGAGTACAGGTGCACCTGCTTAGGTTGGGGCATTTCTCCATAGGCATGCATCCATGTGCATGGATCATTCTACCCATTGTACTTGTTTTTCAATCGCATCTTAGGCTTCCCAAATCCTATTCACATCATTTTCCTATATTTGTGCCAATCTTTAAAACTCCCCTTGTGCGTACCCCACCATCTTGCATGTGTAGCGCACAGTGCCCAATCCAAGGCCTAGAAGCGTTGTTTTTCTTGCACCTCTCTTTCAAACACATCTAAGAAGATATCGACCTCATTCAGTCCATAATAAGTAGGCAGATTCTTTACCTTTGACGATACGCAGTGTAGCGATGTTTCTGGGAAAACTAGTGTCTATTTGATCTAATAGCCCTCTAGGATTGGCAGCTTTCCTAGCAAACAAAAAATCAAAGCAATTTGTGATTTCCTTTATGTATGATAGATAAGAGAGAAGCAAAGGAACCAACCCAGATCTTCTGCTTGACTCCTTGCTTGATTTCTCTCCCCCTTGATAGAGCTTGCAACTCCTCTCCTACTTATCTCACCTAGAGAATACCTATAGAAACAAAGTAACAAAACACCATCAAAGCATCTTGATCTATTATATCATAAACAATGCAGAATCAAAAATACATTGAACACACAATTTCATTCACAAATAACAAGATTCACAAATACACAATTGTATGGAGGAAAACTCAAAAAACTTTATTAAAATAGAAGGGAGAATTACAACCCAGCTGTCTGATCCAGCATCATCCTCCTAGCATCAAAGCCCTCTTCACCTCATGAAAAGCAAAATGACCCAACAATACAATGCTCTTTCTCAAAGACAAACTATCAACACTTTCTTACAAATTACAAAAATCCAGCCTCTAGATCTCTCGGATGAGGGATCCATTTATAGATGTCTGCAAGGGTGTGAGTCATCTCAGGGTTTTTGATTAGTTTCATTCCACTTGTTGTTCTTGGTTCCAATTGGAGATTTCTTGGATCTCTTACTCATCCCTGGGTGAACTCAGAGAGGCAAGTGTCATATGAGAAGTTTCTAGAAGATTCCATGAGCATCCACTTAGAAAACTGTCTTGGAAATTTGTGCATTCTTGCTCATCGCACCCCACAAAAGGCATCTTCAGTATACATTGCACCTGGCTAGTGTAGGAGTCAGAATGCATCGCACCCTAATAGTGGAGCAGTCAGTATGGTCTAGTTTTGGCCAGTTCTGAGTGGTTTTTCAGGTGGAACTTTTGGGGAATGATGTAATCAGTTGACCATGATCCTTTAGGGTATGAAACAACACTTTTAGGGCTTAAATAGCCCTTTGTTTATCAACATATAAGATTGGGGTTGTAGTTCCCAAATATGTCTATAATAGTTGCCCCCTAAAGTATGAAGTCGTAAATCTTTTGATGTCGAGTGAAATGCTTAATCATGAGGATCTGAGGTATTCGAACTAGAAGGTGACCTATATAAGATACAATACAATACATCATCATCATATTATTTTCATGATCTAGCTGAGGCGGGCATTCCCATGCTCATCTTTATAAATTCATTTTCATGTACATAGGACAAATAATCGTCTGCAGTTGCAGATTGGTGATTCTTTGTGTGTATATTCATCATCCCTAGCTTGGGTGATCATCTGTGTAGCTTCTGTGTACATCTGACATCTTTATATTCCTGAATATATTGCAGCCTAGATGGATGAAACTAGACCCGGGGTCTTCAAACTCGTTCAATCTTCGCCCGATGTACAAGTCGATCCATGTGAAAAGATGTCCTGAATTCGAACATGGAAAGACATCGCCTGATTACCAGCCAATAATGTAAGCTATTAACAGGCGCAAGAGGAATCATCGATAATGATAATGACCCTCATGGTACTATAGTACAATTCACGTGGTGTGAATATATGATCTGATGTCGAAGACCATTGATGTAAACCTGTCGCTGGAAGTGAGAAACTTGCCATTGAGGCATGCAAGCTTCAAAGTATTGAAAGGGTTGTTTCTAAGTCAACTTCTTGGATAATGAGTTGATGTCGACAAGAAGTGACCCGTCATAGGAGGGCCTTAATGTATCCCACATCAACGACACAAAATGAAGCAAATGATTTTCTGGAGGTGAAAAACGATCTGACAATACAAGGTTTAGGAATGGTGGTCATGAAAAATGGAGGGTGAAGGTATTGCAGTGGATGAGGCAATAATTGGATGGTGAATTCTTTGAATGACTTCTCTTGAACATATCGGTGACACTGAGATGGATTGGTAGCATTAACCCCAAAAATGGATGGTATGGAAGACCAATGGTGATATGATCGGTGAACGGAATAACCCAACCCGACTCAATCATGGTGATGGAGTGAAAGTGTCATGTTCAAGAGTGACCTGCTACCAATAAAATTCTTCAAGTTTTCTTCCCTTTTTCCCCAATCATTGCTGACTAGTACCTCCTTATTTTTGTCAAGCTCGAGGAGGATAACATATGCTTGTTCTATAATTTTCCCTTCAGGAAAACCTGTCGCTATGTTTTAGCGAGCCTAACGACAATGAAACTCGTTCTTGTCTAGGTGGACAAGTATGTCACTATTGTTGTAACGAGTTTAATGACAAGGATAACTCAGTCCTTTTCATGTTTAGAGAGTTTGAAAAGGGATGAAAAGGAAACTCCAATAGTTCTTTTTCATAGCATAATCCCTTAAGTCCAAAAAAGGATAAAATAATACAAAAGGGATGATTTTTCGATAACTTTAGTGAGCCGAGAAGACAAGCGCTCGAAGTTTTTCATGAGATAATCCCTCAAGTCTGAAAAAGATTAAAATATACAGGAGGGATGGCACTTCCAATCACTTTACCGAGATGGAAAGGCTAATAGCTCAACCATCTTTTCATATTTAACGAGTCTAAAAAGATTTTAAAGGAGACTCATTTAGGAGGAATGAGTGGTGTTTAGGGTAACAACTGGTTCCAGGTAAGCTTGGAGCTTATCAAAACATGGTGATGTGAAGAGGGTGGCTAATAGGACCACTCATTACAGCTGTTCCTCAAATTAGTAAATAATCAAGTGGAAGCATATGATCGGCTAAAAGAATGGAGGTGATGGTAGGAACACAACCAAGGCTCAAAAGGTTGATATTATGCAAATCACAAAGGTTATTTACTGAAGGTGGGCTCATTTTTTAATGAGCTTGAACTTTGGGGGAACATATGCTCAGTTGTAGGTTTATTTTTTAACGAGCTTGAACCATGCGATAACATTGCTCATATTTCTTTTTTATGTAAGCAAGAAACGCCAAAACTAAAAAGCTAAAAAGCTAGAAAAACCAGAAAGCTAAGGAACTATTGAGGTTAGGTAGGATGGTTTCATCAGTAACTGGACAAAACACTTCCTTTTCTTTGCCTGCGGTGCAGACAAAGGTGAATGGTGGATCAGACCAATCACCTAACCTAAGAAGTTGAAATACTAAAAAATTAAAAAGCTAAAAAATGAAATTGGTCATTTTTAGCTTGCATAAAAAGGTTTGCATGCCCCCAGGCATCGAGAAAAGGAGATTTTCTAATAAGAATATGGAAATCACTGTGGTTAAGCAGGATGGTTTTAGTCAGCAGTTAGACAAAACACTTCCTTGGCCTTGTCCGCCAAGTAGACAAAGGTGAGTGGTGTGTCAGACCAATCACTTAACTTATAGGGAAATTCAAATATTTTTAGCTAGGTTCGTCTGCTAAATGGACAAGAGTGCATGCCCTCTAAGCTTCATTACACTCACTGGACTACTCGTGATAATTAGGTGGATGGAATGAAGGTTGAAGAGACATTCTCGACGCAAAAGGACCATTTAGGGATGATGTTTTACTTGAAGTTGTGTTTGAACCGGGAAATGAAAGCTGGTCAACAGTGACAAATTTTCTTTCATGCGGGAAACAAATCACTCAAAAGAGTGTTGAAACAATAGCTTCCATGTTGTAAACATAGTCACATCTGAGTAGTAGATTGTAATCTAACGGTCCTTGGAATACCATCACATTCAAGTGAACGATTTTCCTTTTCAAAGTTATCAGCAACTTAGGAAGGATCCCTAATGGTCGAGTGGTTCCTTTGTTAAAGCCTGACAAATTCTGTGTAATAGGCATAAGCGATGGAAAACCAAGCACTTTCCAAGTAGTTGAGGAAAGGATACTCATTGATGCCCCTTCATCTATGATAGTGCCAGACACAATCATTTTGTAAACTTGTACTATGATCCAGAATGGTACATTAGAAGGAAGGCGGGATCTCGCTAGTCAATTCCAATCGAAGGAAGTAACTAGACTACTTGGAGGGGGTACCAAATAAATGGTTGAATGAACTCCTTGAGTAGCGGGAAATGGGGGATTTTCTTCCTATTGTGAAGGAATAGGCGGATTGCCCCCAAGTTCATCAGACTCTGAAGTAACAAAAGAATTTGAACAGTATCGTTCTCACTCTCTTTGGGAATGGTATCATCTGAAGGTGGACCTTCTAAAGGCAAAACATGGTTGACTGTTATCTTGACCTGCTGACTTTGGTTCGGTATGGACTCAGAAGATTCACTCTCAACGATAGGTGTTTCGACCGGTGATTGAGTTATGTCAATCGTATTTTCAACTAGTAAAGGACTTGGGGAGAGTTTCTTGTATCCAGATGGAAGTCACTACGGTGAAGCAGGATGGTTATGCAAGACTCTCTTGGCGTCATCCAAAAAATGACAACGGGGAAGGGTATGGTCCCCTTCACATAGTCTACATGGAGTTTTGACCTTTCCTTTTTGTCCGTGAACTTCACTATTACTAGTTGATGGTGTGTTGTCAACATGATCACCAAAGGTTGATGACACTAGATGGTGTGAACGGGGGGACCATTCTCTCAAGATCTAAGGGATGCACGAACATTCTCGATGAAAATGGTCTCCCCTACAAATTATGCAAGGAAATCTGGGAGATTTAGTGTGCGGATTTTCACTAGATGATTCATGGTTTCCCCCTTGCTTAACTGACTTCTTCTTCTTCTTCTCCTTCCCTTTCTTCTTCTTCTCAGCTACTTGGTTACTAGTATCACTATTTTCACCAAGTGAAGAGCAAGAAGGGGAGGGAGAAACAAATGAAGACTAAGGTGAAGGGTCAATTTCAGTATCAACTCGTTGCTGATTCGATTGCTGAGGATTCATGGTATTTTGAATGACAGAGGTTGAGAATAGCCATACCGGCAGACCAATTATGATTGCTGGAAGGGACAATGTGGCCATATACGGAGCACCAATATTTACCCAAGAAGAAAATGGACTAAGATTCCCCTCAAGAGGGATTCCATGATTGGTGGACTCCATTATCTCAACCTAAGATCAACAAAGGAATAGGGATATTATTCCGAACTAAATAAATTTTAATGACGCTTTGACACAACTTTTTTTTCAATTTTTAAGAGTCGAGAAAAAGGTAATATGACTCTATTCCCCTTCGATTTTTAATGAGACTGAAGTGACAAGTGCTCAGATGGACCTTTTCTTTTAAGGAGTCAAAAAGGAACGAAAGTGACTACTCTGGAAATCTAGACAGAGGGATTACCAAACCAATCACAAAACTACAATATGCACCTTGGTGGTGAATTAAAGAGAAATTACCAAGGACTTATGTACGGTAGTCAATCTTCTCGAATGTTGGGTTCAGTGCATTGCGATCGATAGGGCGGTAGACACAACTTCCTATGGATAAAGGATGTAAACCTATTGTGGTCTCCCAATATATACTCGACGGTACGAGGAGCACAAGTCCGTGCTAGCACTTGTTGTATGAAAGAGGAGGAATCACCAAACCTTCGATGAAAATGATAGTTACTAGATTTTACGATGCCGGAACACGTCTCTAGCCTAGACCTCTAGATGTGTTGCGTTAGGTTCCAAAGCGTTGCTAAGTTCATTGAAATTTATTTTAGAGTTTATCTTGTTTAGAATTTTTCCTTTCAAAGTTTCACTGCATGATGTAGATGTAAAATTCCTAAAAATGCAATCTACAATGATAAACAATCGTTGTTTATTTTTAGCAATGAAAATCCTAGCTACTAAGGAAAGAGGATTATGATTCTTTCAAATAAAGAGCAAAGAGCACACACTAAATGCAATTTTCCTAAATCATTTTTCACACACAGTCTAAATGCAAATGCAAATGCATGTATTTGTTTTTCGTTCCCCTTAATGTGAAAAATGTCAAAAAGGAAAACTAAGTATGGATTTGAAATATTTTCTTCAAAGCGGCATTTCGACAATTTCTTTTTCAAAATGAAAGGAAGACTTAAACGACACTTTTCAATTTCGAATGGAAGATTCTTTCAACACTTCAAATATCAACAAATCAAATCAAATACATGGCAAAAATTTCAATCGACTATCTAAAGAAGGAAGACTCAATGACACTTCTCTTTTTTTTGACACAAAACGATAGTTACGACACTTTTGTACCAAAACGACAGATCGATTCAAGAAACTTTTCGACAAAGGATTGTAAATGATGGAAAAATACATAAAAACATTTACCAATCCTAATCAATGGAGGCTAAACTATGTAATTCAAGTAGGCTTCAGCAATGAGATACTATTCACAAGCAGCAAAACAACTAAACAGAGC
The DNA here is from genome assembly GCA_031772625.1 of Pinus tabuliformis. NCBI lineage: Eukaryota > Viridiplantae > Streptophyta > Pinopsida > Pinales > Pinaceae > Pinus > Pinus tabuliformis. The sequence goes on from CM062816.1 coordinate 2,066,368,095, forward strand.
TGAAAACAGGGACAAAAAAACCCCAAATTTCAAGGATAGAAATACGCTTAGTCAGTTATCGCACCTATTCTTCACATAAAAAAGTATGAATCGCACCTTCTACACTCAGAAAGTGTGATGCATACTGGTTGAAAGTGACAGACAATGCGATGGGCCAGGGAGCGCAACTGAGATGGGTTTTGGCTCAAATTTGCAAATGATTTCAGTGAGTTAAGTTGAGATATGATGGACATTAAAGAGAAAAGTACAGAGGTATGGCATTCAAAGGTTACTGAGCTACCAAAAGGGCACCTAGAATGCTTGTAAGTCAGATGTTCAAATCATAAACTAAACCAAAGATTGACTGAAGCAGCATTCATCTACTTTGCAATTGCAGAGAAAGAGTAGTTCGAAGGCTATCTGACTAACTTTAGGCTCCGTCTATAGTTTATAAAACAAAAAACATCTATTCGATCCCCAGCGGAGTCACCATTTTGTTTCTGGGAAAACTAGTGTCTTTTCGATCTGCTAGCCCTCTAGGATTAGCAGTTATCCTAGCAAACAAACAATCAAAGCAATTTGCGATTTCCTCTATGTATGATAGATAAGAGAGAAGCAAAGGAACCAACCTGGATCTTCCACTTGACTCCTTGCTTGATTTCTCTCCCCCTTGATAGAGCTTGCAACTCCTCTCCTACTTATCCCGCCTAGAGAATACCTATAGGAACAAAGTAACAAAACACCATCAAAGCATCTTGATCTATTATATCATAAACAATGCAGAATCAGAAATACATTGAACACACAATTGCATTCACAAATAACAAGATTCACAAATACACGATTGTATGGAGGAAAACTCAAATAACTTTATTAAAATATAAGGGAGAATTACAACCCAGCTGTCTAATCCAGCATCAAAGCCCTATTCACCTCATGAAAAGAAAAATCACCCAACAATATAATGCCCTTTCTCAAAGACAAACTATTAGCACTTCCTTATGAATTACAAATCCAACCTCTAGATCTCTCAGATGAGGGATCAATTTATAGATGTCTGCAAGGGTGTGAGTCATCTCTGGGTTTTTGATTAATGTCATTCCACTTGTTGTTCTTGGTTCCACTAGGATATTTCTTGGATCTCTTACTCATCCCTGGGCGAACTCAGAGAGGCAAGTGTCAGGAGAAGTTTCTAGAAGATTCCATGAGCATCCACTTAGCAAACTGTCTCGAACATTTGTCCATTCTCTCTCATCGCACCCCACAGAAGGCCTCTTCAATATGCATCACACCTAGCTAGTGTAGGAGTTAGTATGCATGACACCATGAAAGTGGAGCAGTCAATATGGTCTACTTTTGGCTAGTTCTGAGTGGTTTTTCAGGTGGAACTTTTGGGGAATGATGTAATCAGTTGACCATGATCCCTTGGTTTATTGACATATAAGATTGGGGTTACAGTGCCCAATTATTTCTATAACAAGTGACTGGGTCATCATGTTGCAATTCAACGTAGTCACTTCATGTAACTGATTCTGCTAGCAATCTATTTCCTCATTGAAGTATAAAGTGCAGGAGCTCTCATGCTCCCATGTAATCCACCCATCCGCAGTGGATTTACCCAGTCTTGGTCTTGCATTGTTATCTTATAGATGCATTCTAGATCATCATCACTCTCACAGTTGTGGACTGGTTCCATATACTTTGATCCTTCCTCAAGGTCCAGGGGTATTATTACACGCAGTGATTTCTTCTCAAATATCATTTTTTGCTTTTTCAGATTGATTACCCTGTTCAATAGACCAGTCAATTCCCAAGAGAGAGGGGTAGGGATTTCTGTCATCAACAATCTCTATGACTTCAAAACCTGCCAGTGCACTTGCTCTTTCAATATCCATGGTTACTCCTTGCAGTCACCCCATGGGTATGATTTTCTGCTGGTCCACCATCCTTAGCTGAATCGGGGACCATTGCAGCGCAAGTCTCCCCATTCGCTCACATATCTGTTTTGGTAGAACATTAACATCTAATCCCAAATCTAGAATGACTTGATCCATTTCGTATTCTCCGATTTGCGCGGTGAGTCTCATTTCACACCCCATCCTTGTTTTATGCTTTCTCATCTTGCGGACTATGTGTGGTTCTCCTGGCACAGTCCCAACACATCTATTGATAAGTTCCTGTAACCCTTTCACAGCATTACTATTGTGCAATAACTTCATATAGGTTTCGAGGAAAGTTGTTAGCATAGAGGGGTCCATCTCAGGCTCTAGTTTATCCTTGCTTCCTAAAGTGGAGGCCTCAGTGAAGCTCTTCTTAGCTTCCATGAAGATTTCCCGAGCGTGCTCCAAATTGAACTCATCCTCCCTCTCCAGGGCTTTTCGAACCCATGCACTATCTTCTGGCTATTTTCCTTTGTCATCTACCGTCGTGATTCCACTTCAGAGCACTATGTTTACGTTTGAATCTTCCTCGCGTGGCTTAGACCTCATCATCTGCAGGTTTTGAGTCGGCGAAGGTGGTAGTGCTCCTTCGTCACGTATCTGGCTATCAGTATAGGGAAATATTCTATTTCATGATCAAACAGCTTGCAATACTTGCATGATGGGCACGTTGGATTAGTGTAATCATGGGCATAGTGTCCTAGACCTTCGAAATTGTAGCGAATCAACTGTCCGCTACCTCTACTAGGTCCTCCTCCGCCTCAGCCTCATTCACACCCCTGAAATCCTATCCATGTCATTCCTGCATTCTAGTCAAGGGGTCTTGCTTCGGCTTGAACCTTGTAGCCAGGTGTTCTATCCATCATCAATTCATAGCATCTAAAAGTACACTCTTCATGTCCCACTGACCTCCAAAATTTGTAGAACAACTGTTGCAGAGTTTTCCTATACTTTTGTAACAAGTGGCAGTTGTTAGTTCCAATCTTTGCAGCCTGTAACCAAGGATCAACATGAGCTCTTACTATGTCTGGTTTTATCAGATATTTTGCACATGATATTTATCACAAAACACGTCATAATTATTTTCATTAGGAGAAGCTCGGAAAGAGATTTCCAACAGTATATTACACTCCAAAAACAGGCTCCCAGATAAAAAAATATGATCAAAAGAGTGATTGGCTCAAAGACCCTCCCATGTAGTAGTTCAGGTATTGAATGATCCAGAGGAAACTAGGAAATGTCAGTGTTTGGTTTTATGGTTGGACTGTGATAGAAAAGAAGAGAACAAATCATTTGAGGTCTTTTACCATGCTGCTAATCCTCATCTCAACATATGGCGAGCTCATTTCTCTACTTTGATTGAAAGAGATATCCTGTGCAAACGACACAGAAGTGGCATGTCAACATAAAAGGCAAGAATCTCTTTTCTCTGCTTTTTGAAAACTTGCTAGAGATTCCCATTGTTTGGTCTAATGGTAGGGTCAATGAATAGGTTCACATTTGTTTGTCAAAGGGTGAAAATTTTCCCCACTTACATCGGCAAATTGATGTGAGAGGATTGGAGTTTCAAATTTTGGATGCACCTTCATACTTTTCTTCTATAAATGAAAGCATGTGCTTTCGTGGCCAGAGAATATTTTTTCATAATGCTCGTTGCTTCTTTGGTGAAGTGCCGTTGGAAGTTTCAAGAGATTTTGGAATAAATCCCGAGGATGGAGAGTATCACCTTTTGTGCCAGGTTCCGAATGTTGAAGTCAATGCTCGTATGAGGATCCTTGATGCAAAACCTCCATTGTTTCCTTTAGAAAGTTCATTGAAAGCAGTTTTCAATTGTCAAGGCCCATTGGATATTCCTGTATTTGTAGGTGGTGGCATAATGTCAAAGAAAAACAATCATTTCATATCAAATATGCCTTACTCTGCTGTGGCTGAAACAGTCATGCGAAACAAGGAGTTTGGGGCGGTAGCAGCTATAGGTCATGTGCCATTCTCATATGTGTCAGCCAATTTTAAGTTCAAAAATGATAATAGCATCACAGATGTGTATGGCATTCGAGCAACACTTACAGATGGTGGTGAAATACACGGTACTAGAAATGCTTAGCTCTGTCCAGAGGGTGAGATGGACGACTTTGTAGTTGATTTTGACAATGTGGTTCAAACACTTTCTTCCTAATGGGGTCCAAGCAATGCCTATGAAGCTTGGTTATTTAAATGGGGAGGCCAAAGCATATGGTTCAATTTTGAAAACAAGGTATGACATCAAATGGATAGCACCAAAGGCTGAAGGCTATTTCACTGATGCACGTGTTATAATATCTGATGAAGCCATTATAATTAGCTCTTCTTCGATTAATTTTGATCTTGTGACAAAAATTCAAATATCATATCTTAATGTAACTATTTAAAGGAAGAGAGTTCAAATCTCATTTTTGTTGTTGCCCCAAATATCCTGGGCATTCATGCTAATTTACATTTGCAGGGATTTGATATCCTTAGTTTGACTCCTTTAGTGATATTAGTTCTCCAAAGCCCATGCATATGAAATTAACATGGATGGCTAAATTTCATGGATCTGTCATGGAATCATTAGAGAGACTAGTTGATGATAACATGGCACTTAAAGAGGAGATACCTTTACAAAGAAAAATTCAAGTTCCCTGAATTTCTCTATGAGCTTTCAGATGAATCATCAAGGACACTACAGTACAAGACTGGGCTATTATAAGGACTTCCGCGACAAAATTAGTTGGAGATGTTTTTGGGTATGCGTTGTTGTGCTTTTGAGAGCGTGGTGCTGCGCTCCTAGCTGAGGCATTGTGCTTCTGGGTTTAGTACTGTGCGTAGAGAAATGGGTTGTAATCACCGTGGATATATCAAGGGCTTGAAAGAATACAAGAAAACGTGTTCTAGAGCAGAATTATCTCGATGAGATTAATAGGCCTTGTGCACATAGAGGTTGACTACGCTGATGCTGCCCTTCATAGAGAGGACTTCACTCGTCACAATATTGATGTTGCAAGCAATTTTCTCAAAACCTGTGGGCGTTTCTTACATTGTTCACCTTGCATTGTTCAACTAAAACAATCATACACATGGCAAATATGTTAGAACTAATGATGTGACTAAAAAATGTGAAAAATCTTGATGCTCGACACAGTACATCAATTGAGAATGCTTATTATCTTTGTAAGCCTCCTGAAAAATCTTCCAGGGTTTCTAAAGTTCGGCCTCCTTTGCATCAGTATGTGTGAACCATGTGTCCTGAAGTAAATGAAGAAGACTTCTCAAAACTTTATATTCATAAGATACTCGTTGGTACCTCTGAGGATAAACTGCAGAATCTTTTTCCAAAGAAATTGTCAGTTGAATTTCAGGCATTCTCTCCTGTGAAGAACAAATATTGTACAACATTTTTTGTTTTCAAGACTGTGGAATATTTGGCAACAAGTGAGATATTTTACGATCAAAATCATCGAATGATCAAGTCCCAGATTCGAAAAAATGGAGGTCATCTTTTGAATGAGGAAAAGTAATGGTGAAAACTGAAGTGTCAAAGTTGCCAGGCACAAATCCACCAGTGGTTGAGGAAAATCTCAGATTTTAAGGCTTAATATCAGCAGTCAAAGATTGAAACAACAGTAAAAGGGCAGATTTTGTGGAATATGGTTCCACACTTAAATGAGAAGATCCATTGATATTAACCCACTTGGAAAAACTTCACCTAATTTGGGTTTTCAAAAAACTATTTCTCATGGTTCTCTCGAGACAGTTTAGAGTTTTAGTTACAAATTAAGTGATCATATTGTTTAGTATTTTAATATAGGATTTCATTATTAAATTGTTATTTTTTATTTTTTATTTTTTCTATGTGGAGGAAATTTAAAATGATTTTGTAATATTACAAATAAGATTAGTTTTGAAGATGTAAGGGTTCGATTTTTGTAACAGGAGGAAGCATTTGGACTGTGTAAAGTTTTATTGAATATCATAATAAAATAGTTTTTGCCCTTTAGGCCTGGGATCCATCACAGTGCTTAAATGTCTAGTATGTTTTTCTCATAAAGTCATTTATATATTATGTCTTTTCTACTATTTTATGTTGCAGCATTCTCTAAGAGATATGTTAGAAATTCATATGTAATGATGCTCCTTTCATGATGATTTTGCCATTAGTTGTAATGGTTGTCTTAGCAGAATTCATCTGTTGCTAGATAGATGCTCTGTTAAGCAACCTCATTATTCTCTTTCATCTAAAGTTGCTGCTGCAGATCCATCCTTTGTTTGATGCCTGCAGGGCAGCGGGCTTTCTCCCCTATGCTACTCACATTCACAATCTTTATCTAGCTGAACATGGCACTTAATTTGCCCCAAGTTTGCTGATAGAAATTGGTATCGACTCTATAGTCCAATCATCCTTTCTCTTGTCGTTTCAACCCAAAACTTTAAAACAAAACCATGCACTCCATAGCTAGCCTAAAATTTCATTTATTGCAGCCACATCTTTTTGGCAAAGAGAGAGCCCTCTCTAGTCTGGCAGGGCTAGATGCCAGATTGAAGCATGGTCTGTTGTTACCTTGGAATTGTCTTTCTCAGCCTTGAGGTTAATTCTAAGTGCTAACATATTGCTGGTAGGATTTCCAACTATGTTCTGGTTCAAACACTATCAAACAACAACATCATTGTCACAATCGCTTGATTGGTTGGTCTAGCATTATAGCATTACTTGATCTATTGATTTTGCATCCTAGTAGGGTAGCTTTGCAAATAAATAAGCTTCCAAAGGCAGCATTTCAGTTTCCAGTATTTGTTATGTACAGGTTACAGTATGTGCATGTTTGGATCGGTATGAGTTGTTTTGAGTTTGCAGCTATTTGACCGTATTGCCCAATGGATGAGGCACTTGGTCTACGGTGTTCCTGACACCTCCAAGGATCTTCCATCCCCAATGGAGCTGATGTTAGTTCCAGTATTCGCAGCCTATCACCAGGGATCAACATGAGCTCTTACTATGTCTGGTTTTGTCAGATGTTTTGCACATGATATTCAACACAAAACAGGTCATAAGTCTATTCATCAAGAGTAGCTCGGAAAGAGATTTCCAATGGTATATTAGACTCCAAAAACCAGCTCCTAGATCTAAAGATATGACTGAATGAATGATTGGCTCAAAGACCCTCCCGTGCAGCAATTCAGGTATTGAATATCCAGAGGAAACTAGGAAATGTCAGTGTTTGGTTTTTTGGCAGGATTGTGATAGAAAAGAAGAGAACATAGCATTTGAGGTCTTTTACTGTGTTGTTAGTCCTCATCTCAACATATGGCGAGCTCATTTCTCTGCTTTGATTGAAAGAGATATCCTGTGCAGACGACACAGAAGTGGCATGTCAACATAAAAGGGAAGAATCTCTTTGCTCTGCTTTTTGAAAACTTGCTGGAGATTCCCATTGTTTGGTCTAATGGTAGGGTCAGCGGAGAGGTTCACATTTGTTTGTCAAAGGGTGAAAATTTTCCCCACTTACATGGGCAAATTGATGTGAGAGGATTGGAGTTTCAAATTTTGGATGCACCTTCATCCTTTTCTGCTATAAATGGAAGCCTATGCTTTCGTGGCCAGAGAATATTTTTGCATAATTCTCGTTGCTTCTTTGGTGAAGTGCCATTGGAAGTTTCAGGAGATTTTGGAATAAATCCCGAGGATGGAGAGTATCACCTTTTGTGCCAGGTTCCAAATGTTGAAGTCAATGCTCTTATGAGGACCCTTGACACAAAGCCTCTGTTGTTTCCTTTAGCAGGTTCATTGAAAGCAGTTTTCAATTGTCAAGGCCCATTGGATATTCCTGTATTTGTAGGTGGTGGCATAATGTCAAAGAAAAACAATCATTTCATATCAAATATGCCTTACTTTGTTGTGGCTGAAACAATCATGTGAAACAAGGAGTTTGGGGTGCTAGCAGCTATAGGTCATGTGCCATTCTCATATGTGTCAGCCAATTTTACTTTCAACACTGATAATCGCATCACAGATGTGTATGGAATTTGAGCAACACTTACAGATGGTGGTGAAATACACGGTGCTAGAAATGCTTAGATCTGTCCAGAGGGTGAGATGGATGACTCTGTAGTTGATTTTAATTCTTCTGGAAATGTTGATTTTGACAATGTGGTTCAACACTTTCTTCCTAATGGGGTCCAAGAAATGCCTATGAAGCTTGGCTATTTAAATGGGGAGGCCAAAGTATATGGTTCAAATTTGTAAAAAAGGTATGATATCAAATCGATAGCATGAAAGGCTGAAGGCTCTTTCACTGATGCACGTGTTATAATATCTGATGAAGCCATTATAATCAGCTTTTCTTTGATTACTTTTGATCTTGTGACAAAAATTCAAATATCATCTCTTAATGTAACTATTTAAAAAGAAAAGAGTTCAGATCTCATTGTTGTTGTTGCCCTAGATATCCTGGGTGTTGATGCTAATTTACGTTTGCAGGGATTTGATATCCTTAGTTTGACTCCTTTTAGTGCTATTGGTTCTCCAAAGCCCATGCATATGAAATTAACAGGCAGGGCTAAATTTCATGGATCTGTCATGGAATCCTTAGAGAGACTAGTTGATGAGAACATGGCACTTCAAGAGGAGATACCTTTACAAAGAAAAATTCAAGTTCCATGACTTTCTCTATGGGCTTTCAGATGAATCATCAAGTTCACTACAGTACAAGACTCGGCTATTATAAGGACTTCCGCAACAAAAGCAGTTGGAAATGATTTTGGGTATGCAGCGCTGTGCTTTTGGGAGCGTGGCGCTGTGCTCATGGCTGAGGCACTGCGCTCCTAGGGCTGAGGCGCTGTGCTCCTGGGTTCAGGACTGCGCGTAGAGGAATGGGTTGTTATCATCATGGGTAGATCCAGGGCTTGAAAGAGAACAAGAAAACATGTTCTAGAGTAGAATTATCTTGATGAGATTAATAGGCCTTGTGCAAAGAGAGGTTAACTACGCTGATGCTGCCTTTCGTAGAGAGGACTTCACTCATCACAATATTGATGTTGCAAGCAATTTTCTTGAAACTTGTGGGCATTTCTTATATCGTTCACCTTGCACCATTCACCTAAAATAATCATACGCATGGCAAACATGTTAGAAATAATGATGTGACTGAAAAATGTGAAAAATCTTGATGCACGACATAGTACAATAATTCAGAATGCTTATTATCTTTGTAAGCCTCCTAAAAAATATGTTAGGGTTTCTAAAGTTCGGCCTCCTTTGCATCAGTATGTGCGAACCATATGTCTTGAAGTAAATTAAGTAGACTTCTCAAAACTTTATGTTCATAAGATACTTGTTGGTACCTCTGAGGATAAACTGCAGAATCTTTTTCCAAAGAAATTTTCAGTTGAATTTCAGGCATTCTCTCCTATGAAAAACAAATATTGTACAACATTTGTTGTTTTCAAGACTGTGGAAGATTTGGTAACAAGTGAGATATTTTAGGATCAAAATCATCGAATGATCAAGTCCCAGATTCGAAAAAATGGATGTCATCTTTTGAACGAGGAAAAGTAATGCTGAAAACTGAAGTGTCAAAGTTGCCAAGCAGAAATCTAGCAGTGGTTGAGGAAAACATTAGATTTTAAGGCTTAAATCAACAGTCAAAGATTGAAACAACAGTAAAAGGGAAGATTTTGTGGAATATGGTTCCACACTTAAAGGAGTAGATCCAATGATATTAATCCACTTGGAAAATATTCACTTAATTTGGGTTTTCAAAAAACTATTTCTCATGGTTCTCTCGAGACAGTTTATAGTTTTAGTTGCAAATTAAGTGATCATATTGTTTAGTGTTTTAATATAGGATTTCATTATTAAATTGTTTTTTTTTTATTTTTTATTTTTCCTATGTGGAGGAAATTTAAAATGATTTTGTAATATTATAAATAAGATTAGTTTTGAAGATGTAAGGGTTCGATTTTTGCAATAGGAAGAAGCATTTGGACTGTGTAAAGTTTTATTGAATATCATAATAAAGCCGTTTTTTCCCTTTAGGCCTAGGATCCATCATGGTGCTTAAATGTCCAGTATGTTTTTCTAATAAATTCATTTATACATTATGTCTTTTCAACTATTTTGTGTTGCAGCATTCTCTAATAGATATGTTAGGAATTCATCTATAACAATGCTCCTTTTATGATGATTTTGTTGTTAGTTGTAATGGTTGTCTTAGGAGAATTCATTTGTTGCTAGATGCTCTGTGAGCAACCTCATTATTCTCTTTCATCTAAAGTTGTTGCTGCAGATAAATCCTTTGTTTGATGCTTGTAGGGCAGCGGGCTTTCTCCCCTATGCTACTCACATTCACAATATTTATCTGGCTGAACATGGCACTTAATTTGCCCCAAGTTTTCTCGTAGAAACTCGTATCGACACTATAGTCCAATCATCCTTTCTCTTGTTGTTTCGACCCAAAACTTTCAAACAAAACCCCACACTCCATAGCTACCCTAAAATTTCATTTATTGCAGCCACATCCTTTCTCAGCCTTGAGGTTAATTCTGAGTGTTAACATAGTGGCGACCATACTGGGGAAGAAAATATAATTATACCCCAATACTACTAAGAAGTTCTGAACTTTTGGATGATAAGTTTAGAATTCATTAGGCTAAAAAGTGGAAATTTGTAAAGAAATATAAAAATCTTGAGAACTTTGAACACACTGGCTTCAAGAAGATACACGAGGTCCAATATTGATTTAGATCCTCCTCCCGTATTTGAAAATCCTAATCTCATTCCGTGGATGCTCAGACAAGAAAGTTCACCAAGTCCTAAACCTATTTTTAGATCTCATTCATGCCCAGTCGAGTGGCTGTTCCTTTAAGATCTCCCTTTTGACGAGTATTTTGATCTCTCTCTGTTCAGAACCACATCTGATAGCGAACTGCTGGACATATTCCTAAATCTAGAATTCACTAGAGAACTTGAAATCCAATGAGCCAAATTGTTAAGTAACTGAAATCTTTGGAATTCCCCTCAGTCATCCCTCACCGCTGACAGAATCCCTGAACTCTCTGACTCAGCCCAAACATCTTTTGCCTCACCATCATTTCCCCATATTTCTGAAAATCATCCCTCATCTCCATTCATACCTTCACTCCCTCATCAGCCTATCATTACCCCTCAAACACCCATCACTTCTGTTACATCAACTGCCCTTGTTGTCATAGATCCCCCTGTTTCCCCAACACCAATTTTAAATATGCCTTGAGTCATGGCTGCCAGATATGCATCTCTCATTCTGCCTCAGAATCTGGATGATATGCCCACTGATTACCAAAGTAAGATTCCTCTATTCGGTGCCACTCAAAGTATCGCAGCCTAGCAACATGTTGATAGAATGAATGACTTCTTTGACCTTCATGAGGTAGATGCAAAAAATGTGTCCATGATATTATTTGTACAGTGTTTTGGAGGCAAGGTTTGAAAGTGGTTCAGAGCATTACCAGCGGCCTCAATCAATACTTTACTAGTTCTGCATAGACAAATTCTGGATCGGTGGGAGGTAAAGAAAAACCCTCTCCAAATTCTATCTGAGTATGAAAATATCAAAATGAATGTGGGTGAAAGTGTGCAAGATTATTGTGTAAGGTTCAATGCAATTTATAATGCTATTCCAGCTGACATTAAACCACCGATGGGGTTATCATTGATTAAATTTCCAGACGGTCTCGATGCTGAGTGTTAGCACTTGAGATTTCACCCTAGGCTGAGGAAGGTAAACCTTCAAGGCAACATCAAACCATTTCACCTCGTAGCTAGCCCTACGGGGTATGAGAAGGCTCTCTCCGGTCAATCTCAGTAAAATATTCAATGGATAGAGATGACCAATACAGTGACACTGATATTAGGCTAGTAAACTGATAAGGGGGGTTGATTTAAAGTTTTTGGGGTTTTTGGTGGCAATTGGAGGGAGTGCAATTCAGGGTGTGGGGATTGAGCTCAGTTTTTGCAGGTGGGTCTTTGGGGCAAGGAAGGAGTTTGTGCTGATGCCTTAATCTGAGATGGATGATTAGGAATGATAGAGGAGGAGCTAAAGAGGGCAAACAACAACTTTGAATCCTCTTTAGACAGTGGAAAACATAGATATTGAACAAAATTAAAAGCTGAGCATGGCATGCATGAATTCAAACTTTATCACTTCATCTGTTCAATTAGCAGCAAAGAAAGAGATGGAACACATAAACACACTTACAATAACATGTAGAGAACACACCATCAACACAACAATCCACAAGAATCCACAATGATGTCTGCAAAACCCTGGCCTTCCTTTTCCTTAAATTGCAGTAATAGATGTACAATATGCAATAATACTTCTCCCACAAGAGTCCAACCATGAAAATCAGCAAGAGAAGGCATAATATAGACCATCTAACTCCTTTCCCCACCTCTAGGGGTCGAGCTCAGCTTCCTAGGAGCAGTTTGAACTGATTCTAAACTAAGCACTAGATAATAGGTAGTCAAACAACTTGCCTCTATTACTTAGTTAACTCATCCATGCATTAATTATTCACTTTTTACATCAAGGAAGCTTCTAGAAGGGTAAAGAGAGATAAAATATATCAATGTGCCATGAAAATTATACATTCATCCATCATCTACAAGTAAAAATCATCAACAAAGGTGAAAACAGTGTTTTCTGGCCTGAAAAGTCAAAACTGCCAAATTCAGCTCGAGTGGTCGCGCCCCCTGCTCGAGTGGTCACGCCCCTTTGCAGCCACTTTTGAGTGGGTTACACTAGTCCAAATCAGGTGCAAGATGGCTCATTGGAAAGCTTGGTCTGTCTACATTCCATCCCAAGTGGAATTTCTAGATTTGGAGTTGATTTGACCCCTCAAAAGTCAATTCTCCCAAGGTCACTTTCTGCAACTCAAAAAGTGGGCAGAAAGTCAAAATTTTGATGTATTTTGAGCTTTTGGAGGCCCAAATCTCAAAATCAAGTTGACCCCAAGTATAGGTAATTCTAGTTTTTGCATGCCCTTTCCAAAAATGTCAACTTTTTGTGATTCTGAGCAGTCCTCCCGAGTGGTCGCGCGCGGGGTGAGACCACTCCAATGGCCAAAACCTGTAAATTGCACAAAAAATTCACAAATGACAAAATTTTCTCCAAATTTCTTGAAATTTGGGCTGGGAGTCCCCAATCAAGTACCATGCTCATTCAAAGAGGCTTTGGCCAAAGTTTGGAGTGGATCGGGCGTTTTCCTTCGTTTTTGTGCTTTGGCCAACCGTCCTTGGAGCACCTTCGTTCTCGCCGGTATTTTTGACATTTCTCTCAAACCATGACACCTGTGCAAAAAGTGAAGGAGATTTTTCTTCTTTGGCATGTTGTGGACAAAAACCTCTCTCAGTTTTCCAAAATTCATCTTTGATTGCTCTAAAACATCATTTGAGTGAAACTTGTCCCGATGTGTGAAACAAGGAATTTTGTCGAAATGGAGCGAAATGAAGGGGATAGGGGGCTTCTAAATTCTTGGGGAAATTTTTGGAAGTAGGGAGGGATGTTAGGAAGCAGGGGAAAGTGGAATCTCAGAGATTGAGTGAGGGGAAGGGGTCGAAAAGGGAAAAACACAGGCCAAACCTAGAAAATTGCCAAGTTGTAGCTAGAAACTAGGGTTTGTGAAAAAATGAGGAATTTGGGGGATCTGAGGGATGGGAAGTGTTTGATAAGGTACTTTAAGGATAGGGAAAGGTGTATGAACATCTGGAAACAAGTTTTGTCGGTGATTTGACCATCCAAGAAAAATTAGCTTTCAAAACCCTAGGAGAGGGAAATGAGCTTGCCTAGGCACAACTGAAGCATGAACAAGGTGTGAAATGACTCATTAGACACTGACATGACAATGAAAACCCTCTGAATGATGATAAACTCAGCTGAATGGTGACATAGACCGACATTTGGGCAAACCCTAGACCTAATGCCTAGTGACCAAATTTTGCTTGAAGACTCACTGAAATGACAAAATTTGACCTTGACACTTCAAAATCACTTTGTAAGAGCATATTTGATCACTGAAGGAAGGCTGGAAAGACTGAAACTAACATTGGCTCCAATGGGGATGGTAGCTCCTTGGAGGTAACAAGAACCTTAGACCTCTGGGAGAGCAGACCAGTGCTTGCAACCATTGGACGATGGAGTCATTATTTACACCTTTGACACAAAACTTTGACACAATTTATTGAATGAAAACTTGACTGAAACTTAACTGAAGCTTGACTCAAACCAACTCGATGGCAAACTAAAATAACTTGAAAAACTCACTCAACAGACCAAACACAAATGACTCATGACTGACTTAACTAAAACAAGAACTTACAAAGCTTATGGAAGGGCAGCAGACCATCAAGATGTGAAATCATGATGACAACCACCGGTGTTTCTTACAAGACAATATACCATCAAACGATATCAAAATGCCAATGCAACCAATCAAGCAGATGCCTTCTTGATTGGTTCTTCTTATCAGATCTTCTGGTCAACAGTACAAACCTATAACTGTGCATCCAAAAACATAGTTGACCGTATTCTCCTTCATCACTGAATACTGCAATAAACACTATCACTGCTGGCTGCAACAAATCTGCCATTGGATCCTGGAAAACATGAAGACTTGACATTGCCACTTCCTACTGAAAGAACATGGTTTCCTTTGCTTCAAATTCTGATCTACCTTCATCATGTGCTTCAGTAAAAGTATGCTCATGGGCTTCAAAAAATTCTGAACAAATGGGTGAGCAAATCTCCTCTTGAAATAACATTTCAACACATGAAACATATGAAGAATCTGAAAGGTAATCCTGTATGCTATGGTCTTCGGCAGTCAGACAATATGGTGGGTGATATTCATATGATATGACAGCCGGATTATCATTATTTGTTTGCTGATCTACAAGACAATCATCTTATTCAACAGAGGAAGAAGTTTCCCCAACACTTTCCTGACTATGTGTGCATTGCAAATCTGTTGTAGCTAGGGTTGTAACAAAACCTTTCAAAAGCTGATCTATCTCCTCTTCAGACAAAGGAGACAATGCCTTTTGTTTTCTTCTGCTTAAACAATAATTATCTTCATATGACAAGTCATTCAAACTATCCAAATTATGATTGAAAAAAGAGTTTTCACTTACTTGAACAAAGATCTCATCTTGCTGTTCATGAGCTGGCTGAATTACCTCCTCATGCAGGCTCTGTTCTGATGGCATAAGGACATTTGGATCAAGAACTTTGTCCATGATCTCAACAGCAAAATTCTCCCTTTCAAGATTCAGCACAAGGTATTCTTGGTCATCACAATCTGAATGTAATTCTGAAGTAGCTGTCCTAACATTATCACATTCTGCAATCAACACTGGACTTACTTGCATGCTGCTGTCTTCTGTGGGTAGATCTGAAACAAGCTCTTCTCTTTCATCAATTACAGCCATATGACCATCTTCAACCTGCTGATCTTGACAAGAATCTTCTAAGATTTCTATGTGCTGCTGAAACGGCTTTTCATACAGGGCTTCCATGATCTCTTCATCCATGAAATTATCATCTTCATAAAACTTCTCAAGGCTTTCAATAAGACTATAGGCATGCTTGCAACAGTCTTGAACTAAATTCAATGATGGATAAGAGTCCTTATATCGTTCAATGAACATAGCATGAAAATCTTTTAAACAATAAATACAAGCAGGCGGCAAACTTTCATACCATGATCGAGCTTTACCTTCCAGAGTGGCCAAGAATATCTTCATCAAGCAATCTTCAGGAAAATCAACCTTCAACTTGCGAATATGCATATGAAATCTAACTAGATGAAGAGCAGCATCCTTCTTACCATCATCATTAAATATAGGCAGATTCCTTGACCAATCTACCTTCGGAATTTTATTTGGAAAACCGGGGATGTGATCTCGGCTCAAGGGAGCATATCTTCTTGCGATCTGATCCATCTTGAAAAGCTCAAAGCTACTGATCTCTCTGCAGTGAAGTCACCATGAAACACTGATCGCTGTATTCTTCAGTGAAAGGAGTCGCCAAGTGAATGATTTCAGCCTTTCAAGTGTCTGATCGTTGTCCACTATCAACAATCAGATCTGAACTTGATACATGTACTGGGGTGAAATGAAAATGAAGTGTTGTTTTCACAAGCTCACGGAGATTGACTGAAGCAACGTTTATCTACTAACGCTGATGTAAAACAAGAGCGTGTTCAAAGGCTACCTGGCGTGACTTCAGGCTCCGTCTAAGACTTGCGAAACACACACATCAACACACAAACAAGTTTGTTCTCCCCAGTATGGTCGCCAGTATGTTAGCGCTTGAGATTTCACCCTAGGCTGAGGAAGGTAAACCTTCAAGGCAACATCAAACCATTTCACCTCGTAGCTAGCCCTACGGGGTATGAGAAGGCTCTCTCCGGTCAATCTCAGTAAAATATTCAATGGACAGAGATGACCAATACAGTGACACTGATATTAGGCTAGTAAACTGATAAGGGGGGTTGATTTAAAGTTTTTGGGGTTTTTGGTGGCAATTGGAGGGAGTGCAATTCAGGGTGTGGGGATTGAGCAAAGTTTTTGCAGGTGGGCCTTTGGGGCAAGGAAGGAGTTTGTGCTGATGCCTTAATCTGAGATGGATGATCAGGAATGATAGAGGAGGAGCTAAAGAGGGCAAACAACAACTTTGAATCCTCTTTAGACAGTGGAAAACATAGATATTGAACAAAATTAAAAGCTGAGCATGGCATGCATGAATTCAAACTTTATCACTTCATCTGTTCAATTAGCAGCAAAGAAAGAGATGGAACACATAAACACACTTACAATAACATGTAGAGAACACACCATCAACACAACAATCCACAATGATGTCTGCAAAACCCTGGCCTTCCTTTTCCTTAAATTGCAGTAATAGATGTACAATATGCAATAATACTTCTCCCACAAGAGTCCAACCATGAAAATGAACAAGAGAAGGCATAATATAGACCATCTAACTCCTTTCCCCACCTCTAGGGGTCGAGCTCAGCTTCCTAGGAGCAGTTTGAACTGATTCTAAACTAAGCACTAGATAATAGGTAGTCAAACAACTTGCCTCTATTACTTAGCTAACTCATCTATGCATTAATTATTCACTTTTTACATCAAGGAAGCTTCTAGAAGGGTAAAGAGAGATAAAATCTATCAATGTGCCATGAAAATTATACATTCATCCATCATCTACAAGTAAAAATCATCAACCAAGGTGAAAACAGTGTTTTCTGGCCTGAAAAGTCAAAACTGCCAAATTCAGCTCGAGTGGTCGCGCCCCCTGCTCGAGTGGTCACGCCCCTTTGCAGCCACTTTTGAGTCGGTTCCACTGGTCCAAATCAGGTGAAAGATGGCTCATTGGAAAGCTTGGTCTGTCTACTTTCCATCCCAAGTGGAATTTCTAGATTTGCAGTTGATTTGACCCCTCAAACGTCAATTCTCCCAAGGTCACTTTCTGCAACTCAAAAAGTGGGCAGAAAGTCAAAATTTTGATGTATTTTGAGCTTTTGGAGGCCCAAATCTCAAAATCAAGTTGACCCCAAGTATAGGTAATTCTAGGTTTTGCATGCCCTTTCCAAAAATGTCAACTTTTTGTGATTCTGAGCAGTCCTCCCGAGTGGTCGCGCGCGGGGTGAGACCACTCCAATGGCCAAAACCTGTAAATTGCACAAAAAATTCACAAATGACAAAATTTTCTCCAAATTTCTTGAAATTTGGGCTGGGAGTCCCCAATCAAGTACCATGCTCAGTCAAAGAGGCTTTGGCCAAAGTTTGGAGTGGATCGGGCGTTTTCCTTCGTTTTTGTGCTTTGGCCAACCGTCCTTGGAGCACCTTCGTTCTCGCCGGTATTTTTGACATTTCTCTCAAACCATGACACCTGTGAAAAAAGTGAAGGAGGTTTTTCTTCTTTGGCATGTTGTGGACAAAAACCTCTATCAGTTTTCCAAAATGCATCTTTGATTGCTCTGAAACATCATTTGAGTGAAACTTGTCCCGATGTGTGAAACAAGGAATTTTGTCGAAATGGAGCGAAATGAAGGGGATAGGGGGCTTCTAAATTCTTGGGGAAATTTTTGGAAGTAGGGAGGGATGTTAGGAAGCAGGGGAAAGTGGAATCTCAGAGATTGAGTGAGGGGAAGGGGTCGAAAAGGGCAAAACACAGGCCAAACCTAGAAAATTGCCAGGTTGTAGCTAGAAACTAGGGTTTGTGAAAAAATGAGGAATTTGGGGGATCTGAGGGATGGGAAGTGTTTGATAAGGTACTTTAAGGATAGGGAAAGGTGTATGAACATCTGGAAACAAGTTTTGTCGGTGATTTGACCATCCAAGAAAAATTAGCTTTCAAAACCCTAGGAGAGGGAAATGAGCTTGCCTAGGCACAACTGAAGCATGAACAAGGTGTGAAATGACTCATTAGACACTGACATGACAATGAAAACCCTCTGAATGATGATAAACTCGGCTGAATGGTGACATAGACCGACATTTGGGCAAACCCTAGACCTAATGCCTAGTGACCAAATTTTGCTTGAAGACTCACTGAAATGACAAAATTTGACCTTGACACTTCAAAATCACTTTGTAAGAGCATATTTGATCACTGAAGGAAGGCTGGAAAGACTGAAACTAACATTGGCTCCAATGGGGATGGTAGCTCCTTGGAGGTACCAAGAACCTTAGACCTCTAGGAGAGCGGACCAGTGCTTGCAACCATTGGGCGATGGAGTCATTATTTACACCTTTGACACAAAACTTTGACACAATTTATTGAATGAAAACTTGACTGAAAACTGACTGAAACTTAACTGAAGCTTGACTCAAACCAACTCGATGGCAAACTAAAATAACTTGAAAAACTCACTCAACAGACCAAACACAAATGACTCATGACTGACTTAACTAAAACAAGAACTTACAAAGCTTATGGAAGGGCAGCAGACCATCAAGATGTGAAATCATGATGACAACCACCGGTGTTTCTTACAAGACAATATACCATCAAACGATATCAAAATGCCAATGCAACCAATCAAGCAGATGCCTTCTTGATTGGTTCTTCTTATCAGATCTTCTGGTCAACAGTACAAACCTATAACTGTGCATCCAAAAACATAGTTGACCGTATTCTCCTTCATCACTGAATACTGCAATAAACACTATCACTGCTGGCTGCAACAAATCTGCCATTGGATCCTGGAAAACATGAAGACTTGACATTGCCACCTCCTGCTGAAAGAACATGGTTTCCTTTGCTTCAAATTCTAATCTACCTTCATCATGTGCTTCAGTAAAAGTATGTTCATGGGCTTCAAAAAATTCTGAACAAATGGGTGAGAAAATCTCCTCTTGAAATAACATTTCAACACATGAAACATATGAAGAATCTGAAAGGTAATCCTGTATGCTATGGTCTTCGGTAGTCAGACAATATGGTGGGTGATATTCATATGATATGACAGCCGGATTATCATTATCTATTTGCTGATCTACAAGACAATCATCTTATTCAACAGAGGAAGAAGTTTCCCCAACACTTTCCTGACTATGTGTGCATTGCAAATCTGCTGTAGCTAGGGCTGTAACAAAACCTTTCAAAAGCTGATCTATCTCCTCTTCAGACAAAGGAGACAATGCCTTTTGTTTTCTTCTGCTTAAACAATAATTATCTTCATATGACAAGGCATTCAAACTATCCAAATTATGATTGAAAAAAGAGTTTTCACTTACTTGAACAAAGATCTCATCTTGCTGTTCATGAGCTGGCTGAATTACCTCCTCATGCAGGCTCTGTTCTGATGGCATAAGGACATTTGGATCAAGAACTTTGTCCATGATCTCAACAGCAAAATTCTCCCTTTCAAGATTCAGCACAAGGTATTCTTGGTCATCACAATCTGAATGTAATTCTGAAGTAGCTATCCTAACATTATCACATTCTGCAATCAACACTGGACTTACTTGCATGCTGCTGTCTTCTGTGGGTAGATCTGAAACAAGCTCTTCTCTTTCATCAATTACAGCCATATGACCATCTTCAACCTGCTGATTTTGACAAGTATCTTCTAAGATTTCTATGTGCTGCTGAAACGGCTTTTCATACAGGGCTTCCATGATCTCTTCATCCATGAAATTATCATCTTCATAAAACTTCTCAAGGCTTTCAATAAAACTATAGGCATGCTTGCAACAGTCTTGAACTAAATTCAATGATGGATAAGAGTCCTTATATCGTTCAATGAACATAGCATGAAAATCTTTTAAACAATAAATACAAGCAGGCGGCAAACTTTCATACCATGATCGAGCTTTACCTTCCAGAGTGGCCAAGAATATCTTCATCAAGCAATCTTCAGGAAAATCAACCTTCAACTTGCGAATATGCATATGAAATCTAACTAGATGAAGAGCAGCATCCTTCTTACCATCATCATTAAATATAGGCAGATTCCTTGACCAATCTACCTTCGGAATTTTATTTGGAAAACCGGGGATGTGATCTCGGCTCAAGGGAGCATATCTTCTTGCGATCTGATCCATCTTGAAAAGCTCAAAGCTACTGATCTCTCTGCAGTGAAGTCACCATGAAACACTGATCGCTGTATTCTTCAGTGAAAGGAGTCGCCAAGTGAATGATTTCAGCCTTTCAAGTGTCTGATCGTTGTCCACTATCAACAATCAGATCTGAACTTGATACATGTACTGGGGTGAAATGCAAATGAAGTGTTGTTTTCACAAGCTCACGGAGATTGACTGAAGCAACGTTTATCTACTAACGCTGATGTAAAACAAGAGCGTGTTCAAAGGCTACCTGGCGTGACTTCAGGCTCCGTCTAAGACTTGCGAAACACACACATCAAAACACAAACAAGTTTGTTCTCCCCAGTATGGTCGCCAGTATGTTAGCGCTTGAGATTTCACCCTAGGCTGAGGAAGGTAAACCTTCAAGGCAACATCAAACCATTTCACCTCGTAGCTAGCCCTACGGGGTATGAGAAGGCTCTCTCCGGTCAATCTCAGTAAAATATTCAATGGACAGAGATGACCAATACAGTGACACTGATATTAGGCTAGTAAACTGATAAGGGGGGTTGATTTAAAGTTTTTGGGGTTTTTGGTGGCAATTGGAGGGAGTGCAATTCAGGGTGTGGGGATTGAGCTCAGTTTTTGCAGGTGGGTCTTTGGGGCAAGGAAGGAGTTTGTGCTGATGCCTTAATCTGAGATGGATGATCAGGAATGATAGAGGAGGAGCTAAAGAGGGCAAACAACAACTTTGAATCCTCTTTAGACAGTGGAAAACATAGATATTGAACAAAATTAAAAGCTGAGCATGGCATGCATGAATTCAAACTTTATCACTTCATCTATTCAATTAGCAGCAAAGAAAGAGATGGAACACATAAACACACTTACAATAACATGTAGAGAACACACCATCAACACAACAATCCACAAGAATCCACAATGATGTCTGCAAAACCCTGGCCTTCCTTTTCCTTAAATTGCAGTAATAGATGTACAATATGCAATAATACTTCTCCCACAAGAGTCCAACCATGAAAATCAGCAAGAGAAGGCATAATATAGACCATCTAACTCCTTTCCCCACCTCTAGGGGTCGAGCTCAGCTTCCTAGGAGCAGTTTGAACTGATTCTAAACTAAGCACTAGATAATAGGTAGTCAAACAACTTGCCTCTATTACTTAGCTAACTCATCTATGCATTAATTATTCACTTTTTACATCAAGGAAGCTTCTAGAAGGGTAAAGAGAGATAAAATCTATCAATGTGCCATGAAAATTATACATTCATCCATCATCTACAAGTAAAAATCATCAACCAAGGTGAAAACAGTGTTTTCTGGCCTGAAAAGTCAAAACTGCCAAATTCAGCTCGAGTGGTTGCGCCCCCTGCTCGAGTGGTCACGCCCCTTTGCAGCCACTTTTGAGTGGTGTCCACTGGTCCAAATCAGATGCAAGATGGCTCATTGGAAAGCTTGGTCTGTCTACTTTCCATCCCAAGTGGAATTTCTAGATTTGGAGTTGATTTGACCCCTCAAACGTCAATTCTTCCAAGGTCACTTTCTGCAACTCAAAAAGTGGGCAGAAAGTCAAAATT
The DNA here is from genome assembly GCA_031772625.1 of Pinus tabuliformis. NCBI lineage: Eukaryota > Viridiplantae > Streptophyta > Pinopsida > Pinales > Pinaceae > Pinus > Pinus tabuliformis. The sequence continues at coordinate 2,066,390,202 of CM062816.1, forward strand.
TTGATGTATTTTGAGCATTTGGAGGCCCAAATCTCAAAATCAAGTTGACCCCAAGTATAGGTAATTCTAGGTTTTGCATGCCCTTTCCAAAAATGTCAACTTTTTGTGATTCTGAGCAGTCCTCCCGAGTGGTCGCGCGCGGGGTGAGACCACTCCAATGGCCAAAACCTGTAAATTGCACAAAAAATTCACAAATGACAAAATTTTCTCCAAATTTCTTGAAATTTGGGCTGGGAGTCCCCAATCAAGTACCATGCTCAGTAAAAGAGGCTTTGGCCAAAGTTTGGAGTGGATCGGGCGTTTTCCTTCGTTTTTGTGCTTTGGCCAACCGTCCTTGGAGCACCTTCGTTCTCGCCGGTATTTTTGACATTTCTCTCAAACCATGACACCTGTGTAAAAAGTGAAGGAGGTTTTTCTTCTTTGGCATGTTGTGGACAAAACCCTCTATCAGTTTTCCAAAATGCATCTTTGATTGCTCTGAAACATCATTTGAGTGAAACTTGTCCCGATGTGTGAAACAAGGAATTTTGTCGAAATGGAGCGAAATGAAGGGGATAGGGGGCTTCTAAATTCTTGGGGAAATTTTTGGAAGTAGGCAGGGATGTTAGGAAGCAGGGGAAAGTGGAATCTCAGAGATTGAGTGAGGGGAAGGGGTCGAAAAGGGCAAAACACAGGCCAAACCTAGAAAATTGCCAAGTTGTAGCTAGAAACTAGGGTTTGTGAAAAAATGAGGAATTTGGGGGATCTGAGGGATGGGAAGTGTTTGATAAGGTACTTCAAGGATAGGGAAAGGTGTATGAACATCTGGAAACAAGTTTTGTCGGTGATTTGACCATCCAAGAAAAATTAGCTTTCAAAACCCTAGGAGAGGGAAATGAGCTTGCCTAGGCACAACTGAAGCATGAACAAGGTGTGAAATGACTCATTAGAAACTGACATGACAATGAAAACCCTCTGAATGATGATAAACTCAGCTGAATGGTGACATAGACCGACATTTGGGCAAACCCTAGACCTAATGCCTAGTGACCAAATTTTGCTTGAAGACTCACTGAAATGACAAAATTTGACCTTGACACTTCAAAATCACTTTGTAAGAGCATATTTGATCACTGAAGGAAGGCTGGAAAGACTGAAACTAACATTGGCTCCAATGGGGATGGTAGGTCCTTGGAGGTACCAAGAACCTTAGACCTCTAGGAGAGCGGACCAGTGCTTGCAACCATTGGGCGATGGAGTCATTATTTACACCTTTGACACAAAACTTTGACACAATTTATTGAATGAAAACTTGACTGAAAACTGACTGAAACTTAACTGAAGCTTGACTCAAACCAACTCGATGGCAAACTAAAATAACTTGAAAAACTCACTCAACAGACCAAACACAAATGACTCATGACTGACTTAACTAAAACAAGAACTTACAAAGCTTATGGAAGGGCAGCAGACCATCAAGATGTGAAATCATGATGACAACCACCGGTGTTTCTTACAAGACAATATACCATCAAACGATATCAAAATGCCAATGCAACCAATCAAGCAGATGCCTTCTTGATTGGTTCTTCTTATCAGATCTTCTGGTCAACAGTACAAACCTATAACTGTGCATCCAAAAACATAGTTGACCGTATTCTCCTTCATCACTGAATACTGCAATAAACACTATCACTGCTGGCTGCAACAAATCTGCCATTGGATCCTGGAAAACATGAAGACTTGACATTGCCACCTCCTGCTGAAAGAACATGGTTTCCTTTGCTTCAAATTCTAATCTACCTTCATCATGTGCTTCAGTAAAAGTATGCTCATGGGCTTCAAAAAATTCTGAACAAATGGGTGAGCAAATCTCCTCTTGAAATAACATTTCAACACATGAAACATATGAAGAATCTGAAAGGTAATCCTGTATGCTATGGTCTTCGGTAGTCAGACAATATGGTGGGTGATATTCATATGATATGACAGCCGGATTATCATTATCTGTTTGCTGATCTACAGGACAATCATCTTATTCAACAGAGGAAGAAGTTTCCCCAACACTTTCCTGACTATGTGTGCATTGCAAATCTGCTGTAGCTAGGGCTGTAACAAAACCTTTCAAAAGCTGATCTATCTCCTCTTCAGACAAAGGAGACAATGCCTTTTGTTTTCTTCTGCTTAAACAATAATTATCTTCATATGACAAGGCATTCAAACTATCCAAATTATGATTGAAAAAAGAGTTTTCACTTACTTGAACAAAGATCTCATCTTGCTGTTCATGAGCTGGCTGAATTACCTCCTCATGCAGGCTCTGTTCTGATGGCATAAGGACATTTGGATCAAGAACTTTGTCCATGATCTCAACAGCAAAATTCTCCCTTTCAAGATTCAGCACAAGGTATTCTTGGTCATCACAATCTGAATGTAATTCTGAAGTAGCTATCCTAACATTATCACATTCTGCAATCAACACTGGACTTACTTGCATGCTGCTGTCTTCTGTGGGTAGATCTGAAACAAGCTCTTCTCTTTCATCAATTACAGCCATATGACCATCTTCAACCTGCTGATTTTGACAAGTATCTTCTAAGATTTCTATGTGCTGCTGAAACGGCTTTTCATACAGGGCTTCCATGATCTCTTCATCCATGAAATTATCATCTTCATAAAACTTCTCAAGGCTTTCAATAAAACTATAGGCATGCTTGCAACAGTCTTGAACTAAATTCAATGATGGATAAGAGTCCTTATATCGTTCAATGAACATAGCATGAAAATCTTTTAAACAATAAATACAAGCAGGCGGCAAACTTTCATACCATGATCGAGCTTTCCCTTCCAGAGTGGCCAAGAATATCTTCATCAAGCAATCTTCAGGAAAATCAACCTTCAACTTGCGAATATGCATATGAAATCTAACTAGATGAAGAGTAGCATCCTTCTTACCATCATCATTAAATATAGGCAGATTCCTTGACCAATCTACCTTCGGAATTTTATTTGGAAAACCGGGGATGTGATCTCGGCTCAAGGGAGCATATCTTCTTGCGATCTGATCCATCTTGAAAAGCTCAAAGCTACTGATCTCTCTGCAGTGAAGTCACCATGAAACACTGATCGCTGTATTCTTCAGTGAAAGGAGTCGCCAAGTGAATGATTTCAGCCTTTCAAGTGTCTGATCGTTGTCCACTATCAACAATCAGATCTGAACTTGATACATGTACTGGGGTGAAATGCAAATGAAGTGCTGTTTTCACAAGCTCACGGAGATTGACTGAAGCAACGTTTATCTACTAACGCTGATGTAAAACAAGAGCGTGTTCAAAGGCTACCTGGCGTGACTTCAGGCTCCGTCTAAGACTTGCGAAACACACACATCAACACACAAACAAGTTTGTTCTCCCCAGTATCGTCGCCAATATGTTAGCGCTTGAGATTTCACCCTAGGCTGAGGAAGGTAAACATTCAAGGCAACATCAAACCATTTCACCTCGTAGCTAGCCCTACGGGGTATGAGAAGGCTCTCTCCGGTCAATCTCAGTAAAATATTCAATGGACAGAGATGACCAATACAGTGACACTGATATTAGGCTAGTAAACTGATAAGGGGGTTTGATTTAAAGTTTTTGGGGTTTTTGGTGGCAATTGGAGGGAGTGCAATTCAGGGTGTGGGGATTGAGCTCAGTTTTTGCAGGTGGGTCTTTGGGGCAAGGAAGGAGTTTGTGTTGATGCCTTAATCTGAGATGGATGATCAGGAATGATAGAGGAGGAGCTAAAGAGGGCAAACAACAACTTTGAATCCTCTTTAGACAGTGGAAAACATAGATATTGAACAAAATTAAAAGCTGAGCATGGCATGCATGAATTCAAACTTTATCACTTCATCTGTTCAATTAGCAGCAAAGAAAGAGATGGAACACATAAACACACTTACAATAACATGTAGAGAACACACCATCAACACAACAATCCACAAGAATCCACAATGATGTCTGCAAAACCCTGGCCTTCCTTTTCCTTAAATTGCAGTAATAGATGTACAATATGCAATAATACTTCTCCCACAAGAGTCCAACCATGAAAATCAGCAAGAGAAGGCATAATATAGACCATCTAACTCCTTTCCCCACCTCTAGGGGTCGAGCTCAGCTTCCTAGGAGCAGTTTGAACTGATTCTAAACTAAGCACTAGATAATAGGTAGTCAAACAACTTGCCTCTATTACTTAGCTGACTCATCCATGCATTAATTATTCACTTTTTACATCAAGGAAGCTTCTAGAAGGGTAAAGAGAGATAAAATCTATCAATGTGCCATGAAAATTATACATTCATCCATCATCTACAAGTAAAAATCATCAACCAAGGTGAAAACAGTGTTTTCTGGCCTGAAAAGTCAAAACTGCCAAATTCAGCTCGAGTGGTCGCGCCCCCTGCTCGAGTGGTCACGCCCCTTTGCAGCAAATTTTGAGTGGGTTCCACTGGTCCAAATCAGGTGCAAGATGGCTCATTGGAAAGCTTGGTCTGTCTACTTTCCATCCCAAGTGGAATTTCTAGATTTGGAGTTGATTTGACCCCTAAAAAGTCAATTCTCCCAAGGTCACTTTCTGCAACTCAAAAAGTGGGCAGAAAGTCAAAATTTTGATGTATTTTGAGCTTTTGGAGGCCCAAATCTCAAAATCAAGTTGACCCCAAGTATAGGTAATTCTAGTTTTTGCATGCCCTTTCCAAAAATGTCAACTTTTTGTGATTCTGAGCAGTCCTCCCGAGTGGTCGCGCGCGGGGTGAGACCACTCCAATGGCCAAAACCTGTAAATTGCACAAAAAATTCACAAATGACAAAATTTTCTCCAAATTTCTTGAAATTTGGGCTGGGAGTCCCCAATAAAGTACCATGCTCAGTCAAAGAGGCTTTGGCCAAAGTTTGGAGTGGATCGGGCGTTTTCCTTCGTTTTTGTGCTTTGGCCAACCGTCCTTGGAGCACCTTTGTTCTCGCCGGTATTTTTGACATTTCTCTCAAACCATGACACCTGTGCAAAAAGTGAAGGAGGTTTTTCTTCTTTGGCATGTTGTGGACAAAAAACTCTCTTAGTTTTCCAAAATTCTTCTTTGATTGCTCTGAAACATCATTTGAGTGAAACTTGTCCCGATGTGTGAAACAAGGAATTTTGTCGAAATGGAGCGAAATGAAGGGGATAGGGGGCTTCTAAATTCTTGGGGAAATTTTTGGAAGTAGGGAGGGATGTTAGGAAGTAGGGGAAAGTGGAATCTCAGAGATTGAGTGAGGGGAAAGGGTCGAAAAGGGAAAAACACAGGCCAAACCTAGAAAATTGCCAGGTTGTAGCTAGAAACTAGGGTTTGTGAAAAAATGAGGAATTTGGGGGATCTGAGGGATGGGAAGTGTTTGATAAGGTAATTTAAGGATAGGGAAAGGTGTATGAACATCTGGAAACAAGTTTTTCCGGTGATTTGACCATCCAAGAAAAATTAGCTTTCAAAACCCTAGGAGAGGGAAATGAGCTTGCCTAGGCACAACTGAAGCATGAATAAGGTGTGAAATGACTCATTAGACACTGACATGACAATGAAAACCCTCTGAATGATGATAAACTCAGCTGAATGGTGACATAGACCGACATTTGGGCAAACCCTAGACCTAATGCCTAGTGACCAAATTTTGCTTGAAGACTCACTGAAATGACAAAATTTGACCTTGACACTTCAAAATCACTTTGTAAGAGCATATTTGATCACTGAAGGAAGGATGGAAAGACTGAAACTAACACTGAGATGGCATATCAGTTGTGGGAAAGAGGTCCTACTTCACTTAAGGATATGCGAAAGAACGATGTGAGTGTAGAGGAAAATTTGTTGGCCAAAAGAGCAAGGATGAAAACTGAAAAGATGGTGACTATAAAGGAAGAAACATCTTCCTCATATGTTAAGGCAAATAATATTCTCCAGAAAATTAAGAAAATGTTTGACTGGTTGACAGTTGCAGACAAGCTTGAAACCAAAATCAGAAATCCAAACTTCAAAGGACAGCAACAGCCCCAATTCATGATTAAACAAAGGGAGCAAAAGGCACAAGATCAATCGTCACAATAGCAGCAGTTTAGAGCTCCTTTGCAGCAAAACTATGTGCATGGAATAGAGGATGAATATGATGATGTTCTGGTGGTAGAGGTGAATCATTTCTTTATTGATGATGGTTTGCCCATTTTTCTCATGAAAGATGAAGAATATTCAGAGGTCCCAGATGCCCAAAGGGATGAAGACTACATGCTAGCAAATGAGGCAGTTTTGGAGGATGAGTCAGATGATTATCAGTGAGGATATATGAATGCATTGATAGCACAGCAAAAACAATATTCATTGAGAAGCAAAGAGTAAATCCAGTTCAAAAGAGAAAGGAAGCACAACCCAAAAATGACTCCTCAAATATTCAGAAAAAAGGGTAAGAGCCTGTTGATCCACCTTCCAGCAAGGGACCATCCGCAAATAGCTTTGCAAACGAGAAGAACAATCAGCAACGTGCAGCAAAAGAAAATTTTGAAAAGAAGGACCTTACAGTCAAAGAGGTAGATAAAGTTACAGCTTTTAGTTTAGAAAATGAGATTGCTAAATTAAAAGTTTCAATTCCTTTGACTGAATTGATTAAGAACAGCAACTATAAACACCAAGTGTCCAAAATTTTGCACATAGATCCTTTATCTGATATGGTCAATGTAGAAGATGATGACCCTGAGCTCATTTTTGGTTCTGTCTTAGAAGGTTAGTCTGAGGATAGTGAAGTTCCTCCATTCTATATAAGCCTAAGACTACACGAGTATGTCCTCCACAATGCCATGTTTGATTCTGGAGCTTCTGTTATAGACATATTTGGGCACTTCAACCCCAATCTTATATGTCTATAAATTAGGGCTTTTTAACCCCTAAAAGTGTTGTTTCATACCCTAAGAGATCATGGTCAATTGATTACATCATTCCCCAAAAGTTCCACTTGAAAAACCACTCAGAACTGGCCAAAACTGGACCATACTGACTGCTCCACTGTCAGGGTGCAATGCATACTGACTCCTACACTAGCCAGGTGTGATGCATACTGAAGAGGCCTTTTGTGGGGTGTAATGAGTGAGAATGGACAAATGTCCGAGACATTTTGCTAAGTGGATTCTCATGGAATCTTCTAGAAACTTCTCCTATGACACTTGCCTCTCTGAATTCACCCAGGGATGAGTAAGAGATCCAAGAAATCTCCAAGTGGAACCAAGAAAAACAGCTGGAATGACACTAATCAAAAACCTAGACATGACTCACACCCTTGCAAACATCTATAAATGGATCGCATCTGAGAGATCTGGAGGCTGGAATTTTGTAATTTGTAAGGAAGTGTTGATAGTTTGTCTTTGAGAAAGAGCATTGTATTGTTGGGTGATCTTGCCTTTCATGAGGTGAAGAGGGCTTTGATGCTGGGAGGAGGATGCTAGGTCAAACAACTGGGTTGTAATTCTCCCTTCATATTTAATTAAAGTTCTTTGAGTTTTCCTCCATACAATCGTGTATTTGTGAATGTTGTTATTTGTGAATGCCATTTTATGTTCATTGTATTTCTAATTCTGCAATGCTTATGATATAATAGATCAAGATGATTTGATGGTGTTTTGTTACATTGTTTCTACAGGTATTCTCTAAGTAGGATAGGTAGGAGAGGAGTTGCAAGTTCTATCAAGGGGGAGAGAAATCAAGCAAGGAGTCAAGCGGAAGATCCAGGTTGGTTCCTTTACTTCTCTCTTATCTATCATACATAGAGGAAATCCAAAATTGCTTTGATCGTTTGTTTGCTAGGATAGCTGCCAATCCTAGAGGGCTAGCAGATCGAAAAGACACTAATTTTCCCAGAAACAAAATGGTGACTCCGCTGGGGAATGAATAGATGTTTGTTGGTTTTTTTTGTTTGTTTAATAAAGTATAGATGGAGCCTGAAGTTAGCCAGATAGCCTTTGAACTGCTCTTGCTCTGCAATTGCATAGTAGATGAATGTTGCTTTAGTCAATCTTCGGTTTAGTTTATGAGTCAAACATCTGACTTACAAGCATTCTAGGTGCCCTTTTGGTAGCTTAGTAACCTCTCAAGATCATTTCCCTATACTTTTCTCTTTACTGTCCATAATAGCTCATCTTAACTCACTAAAATCAACTGCAAATTTGAGCCAAAACCCATCTCAGTTGCGCTCCCTGGCCCATCACACTGTCTATCACTGTCAACTAGTATGCATCGCACCTCCTGAGCCTGAAAAGTGTGATGCATCCCTATTTCTGTGAAGCCCAGGTGTGATGACTGACTGAACCTACTTCTCTTTTTGAAATTTGGGGTTTTTTGTCCTTGTTTTCAGCGCTGTTTAGTTTTTTTTGTTGCTTATGAACAATATCTCATTGCTGAAGCCTCCCTGCATTACATAGTTTAGCCTCCATTAATTAGGATTAGTAAAAAAAATTTATGTATTTGTCCATCATTTACGATCCTTTGTCAAAAAGTTGCTTAAATTGATCTGTCGTTTTGGTACAAAAGTGTTGTGACTATTGTTTTGTGTAAAAAAAAAAAGAGAAGTGTTGTTGAGTGTTCCTTCCCTGGATAGTCGATTGAACTTTTTGTCATGCATTTGATTTGATTTGTTAATATTTGAAGTGTCGAAAGAATTTTCTATTCGAAATCAAAAAGTGTCGTTTAGTCTTCCTTTCCATTTTGAAAAAGAAATTGTCGAAATGTCGCTTTGAGTAAAATATTTCAGATCTTTGCTATAGTTAGCTTTCCTTTCTTGGCATTTTTCACATTAAGGGAAACAAAAAACAAATACATGCATTTGCATTTGCATTTAGACTGTGTGCGAAAAATTATTTAGGAAAATTGCATTTAGTGTGTGCTTTTTGCTCTCTGTTTGAAAGAATCGTAATCTTCTTTCCTTAGTAGCTAAAATTTTCATTGCTAAAAATAAAAAATGATTGTTTATCATTGTAGACTACATATGTAGGAATTTTACATCTACATCACGTGGTGAACCATTGAAAGGAAAACTTCTAAACAAGATCAAATCTAAAATAAATTTCAATGAACTTAACAACGCTTTGGAACCTAACGCAACAAATCTAGAGGTTTAGGCTAGAGACGTGTTCCGGCGTCGTAAAAACTAGTAACTATCGATTTCATCGAAGGTTGGGTGATTCCTCCTCTTTGATACGACAAGTGCTAGCATGGACTTGTGCTCCCCGTACCATCAAGTATATATTGGCAGACCACAATAGGCTTATATCCTTTATCCATAGGAAGCCATGTCTGCCGCCCTATCGATCACAATGCACTGAACACAACATTCGGGAAGATTGACTGTTGTACATAAGTCCTTGGTAATTTCTCTTTAATTTATCACCAAGGTGTATATTGCAATTTTGTGATTGGTTTGGTAATCCCTCTGTCTAGATTTCCAGAGTAGTCACTTTCATTCCTCTTCAACTCCTTAAAAGAAAACGACCATCTGAGCACTTGTCACGTCAGGCTCATTAAAAATCGAAGGGGACTAGAGTCATCTTTAGCTTTTTCTCGACTCTTAAAAATTGAAAAAGCAAAGTTGTGTCAAAGCGTCATTAAAATTTATCAAATTCGAAATAACAATTGGCCTACCAGTATGGCTATTCTCAACCTTTGTCATTCAAAATACCATGATTCCTCAGCAATCAAATCAGCAACCAGTTGATACTAAAGTTGACCCTTCACCTTCTACTTCGTTTGTTTCTCCCTCCCCTTCTTCCTCTTCGCTTGGTGAAAATAGTGATGCTAGTAACCAAGTGACTGAGAAGAAGAAGAAAGGGAAGGAGAAGAAGAATAAGTCAGTTAAGCAAGGGGGAAACCATATAGCATCTGGTGAAAATCCACACACTAAGCTTTTCAAACCCAAAGATCCATGCATAATTTGTAGAGGAGACCATATTCATCGAGAATGTCCAAGCATTCCTCGGATCTTGAGAGAATGGTCTCCCCGTTTCCACCAAATGGTGTCATCAACCTCTGGTGATAAAGCTGATAGCACACCATCAAATAGTAATAATGGGAAAAAAAGGAAAGTCCAAATTCAATGTATGTTATGTGAAGGGGACCATACCCTTCCCCATTGTCCTTTTTTGGATGAAGCCAAAGGAGTCTTGCATAACCGTCCTGCTTCACTGTAGTGACTTCCATCTGGATATAGGAAACTCTCCTAAAGTTCTTTACTAGTTGAAAATCTGACTGACGTAACTCAATCATCAGTCGAAACACCTATCGCTGAGAGTAAATCTTTTGAGTCCATACCGAACCAAAGTCAACAGGTTGAGATGGCAGTCAACCCAGTTTTACCTTTAGAAGATCATATCCTTCCCAAAGAGAGTGAGAATGATACTATTCAAATTCTTTTTGTTTCTTTAGAGTATGATGAACTTGGGGGAAATCTGCCCATTCCTTCACAACAGGAAGGGAATCCCCCAGTTCCTGCTACTCAAGGGGTAATTTCTCCCGTTTATTTTGTACCCCCTCCAAGCAGTCTAGTCACTTCCTTTGATTGGAATCGACTAGCAAGATCCCACCTTCCTTCGAATGTACCATTCTGGATCATAGTACAAGTTTACAAAATGATCGTGTCTCACACTATCATAGATGAAGGAGCTTCAGTGAGTATCCTTTCCTCAATAGCTTGGAAAGTGCTTGGTTCACCATCACTTATGCCCGTTACATAGAATTTTCCAGGCTTTAACAAAGGAACTAGTTGATTGGTAGGGATCCTCCCTAAGTTACCGATAATTTTGGGAAGGAAAACTATTCACTTGAACGTGATGCTAATCCAAGGGTCGTTAGATTACAATCTACTCCTTGGGCGTGACTATGTTTATAACATCGAGGCTATTGTTTCAAAACTCTTTTGAGGGATGTGTTTCCCACATGAAGGCAAAATTGTCACTATTGACTAGCTTTCATTTCCCGGTTCAAACATAGCTCCAAGTCAAACATCATCCCTAAATGGTCCTTTTGCATCAAAAGTGTCTCTTGAACCTTCATTCCATTCACCTAATTACCGCGAGTAGTCCAGTGAATGTAACGAAGCTTAGGGGGCATGCACTATCTATTTTGAGAAGAACCTAGCTGAAAAGATAAGTTTCCTTGTAGGTTATCTGATTGGTCTGAAACACCATTCACCTTTGTCCACTGTGTGGATGAAGCCCAGGAAGTATTTTTTCTAATCACCGACAAAACCATCCTATCATAAGAATTTCCTTGTAAGTTAAGTGATTGGTTTGACACACCATTCACCTTTGTCTATTTGGTGGACAAAACCAAGGAATATTTTGTCTAATCACTGACAAAAAACCATCTTGCTTAACCACAGTGATTTCCATATGGTTACTGGAGACTCTCCTTTTCTCGATGCCTGGGGGCATGCAAACCTTTTTATGCAAGCTAAAAATGACAAATTTCATTTTTTTAGCTTTTTAGCTTTTTAGCTTTTTAGCTTTTTAGTTTTTAACTTCTTAGGTTAGGTGATTGGTCTAACACACCATTCACCTTTGTCTGCTCTGCAGACAAAGCAAAGGAAGTGTTTTGTCTAAACGCTGATGAAACTATCCTACCTAACCTCAGTAGTTCCTTAGCATTTTAGTTTTTTTTTAGCTTGTTAGTTTTGTCGTTTCTAGTTTACATAAAAAGAAAAACTAAAATCTAAGCATGTTGTCGCATGGTTTAAGCTTGTTAAAAAATAAACCTACCACTGAGCATGTTGTCGCATGTTTTAAGCTTGTTAAAAAAGAAACCTACCACTGAGCATGTTATCGCATGGTTTAAGCTCGTTAAAAAATAAACCTACCACTGAGCATGTTGTCGCATGGTTCAAGCTCATTAAAAATAAACCTACCACTAAGCGTAGTTCCCCCCGGCTCAAGCTCGTTAAAAAATGAATCCAGCTTCGGTAAATAACCTTTGTGATTGCCATAATATCAGCCTTTTGAGCCTTGGTTGTGTTCCTGCCATCACCTCCATTATGTTGGCCGATCATACGCTTCCACTTGATTGTTTACCCTTTTGAGGAATAGCTGCGATGAGTGGTCTTGTTAGCCAGCCTCTTCACATCACCTTGTTTTGAGAAGTTCCAAGCTTACCTGGAAACAGTTGCTACCCTAAACGCCACTCGTTCTTAAAAAACGAGCCTTCTTTAAACTCTTTTTAGACTCATTAAATATGAAAATCTTGTCGAGATATTGGCCATTCCAGCTTGTTAAAGTAATTGAAAGTGCCATCCCTCCCGTATATTTTAATCTTTTTTGGACCTGAAGATTATCTCATGAAAAATTTCGAGCGCTTGTCTCTTTTGGCTCGCTAATGTGATTGAAAAGTCATCCCTTCCATATTATTTTATCCTTTTTTGGACTTAAGGGATTATGCTACGAAAAAGAACTGCTGGAGTTTCCTTTTCGTCCCTTTTCAAACTCTCTAAATAGGAAGAGGACCGATTTTTCCTTGTCGTTAAACTCGTTAAAACAATAGCGACAAACTTGTACTCTAGACAAGAAGGAGTTTCACTATCGCTAGGTTCATTAAAACAAGTGACAGGTTTTCCCGAAGGGCAAATTATAGAACAAGCATATGTTATCCTCCTCAAGCTTGACAAAAATAAAGAGGTACTAGTCAGCAATGACTGGGGAAAAAGGGAAGAAAACTTGAAGAAATTTATGGTAGTAGGTTGCTCTTGAACATGACAGTTTCACTCCATCACCATGATTGAGTCGGGTTGGGTTATTCCATTCACCAATCATTTCACCATTAGTCCTCCACACCATCCATATTTTGGGGTTAACGCTACCAATCAATCTCAGTGTCGCCGATATGTTCAAGAGAAGTCGCTCAGTCGAGAATTCACCATCCAGTTGCTGCCTCATCCACTACAATACCTTCACCCTTCATTTTTCATGACCGCCATTCCTGAACCTTTGTCGTCAAATCGTTTTCACCTCCAGAAAATCATTTGCTTCGTTTCGAGTTGTAGATGTGGGATACATTAAGGCCCTCCTACGATGGGTCACTTCTTGTCAACATCAGCTCATTATCTAAGAAGTTGACTTAGAAACAACCCTTTCAGTACTTTGAAGCTTGCATGCCTCAATGGCAAGTTTCTCACTTCCGGCGACAGGTTAACATCAATGGCCTTTGACCAAAATATTTTGCGTGGTGTTCGACATCGGATCATATATTCACACCACGTGAATTGTACTGTAGTACCTTGAGGATCATTATCATTATCGGTGATTCCTCTCGCGTCTGTTAACAACTTACATTATTGGCTAGTAATCAAGCGATGTCTTTCCATGTTCGACTTCAGAACATCTTTTCACATGGATCGACTTGTACATTGGGCGAATATTGAACGAGTTTGAAGACCCCAGATCTAGTTTCATCCATACGGGCTACGATATATTCAAGAATATAAAGACATCAAATGTACACAGAAGCTGCATAGATGGTCATCCAAGCCAAGGATGATGACTCTCCATATGAAGAATCACCAGTCTGCAACCACAGACGGTTATCTGTTCTATGTACATGAAAATGAATTTATAAAGTTGAGCATGGGAATGCCCGCCTCAGCTAGATCATGAAAATAATATGATGATGATGTATTGTATTGTATCTTATACAGGTCACCTTCCAGTTTGAATACCTTAGATCCTCATGATAAAGCATTTCACCCAACATCAAAAGATTTACGACTTCATGCTTTAGGGGGCAACTATTATAGAAGGGACATAATGAATAATCCTCTAAATTTTGAGAAGATGAGAATCTCCAGAGCTAGAAACCTATCATTTTTCAATTAGCTATTAATAGCTCCATGATTTCACGCTTTCTCTTCTCAAAATACAAATCACATTTCCCTGATGATGGACTCACTAAGCTATTCTGAAACGTTGGTTTCAAAAATTGTTCATAGGTTTTCCACAAACATAAAAATTCTACCAACTTGTATGGACTCTCTCTTTAACACCATTAAGTCCCACCATGGAAGGGACATAATGAATAATCCTCTAAATTTTGAGAATATGAGAATCTCCAAAGCTAGAAACCTATCATTTTTTAATTAACTATTAATAGCTCCATGATTTCACGCTCTCTCTTCTCAAAATACAAATCAAATTGCCTTGATGATGGACTCACTAAGCTAGTCCGAAATGTTGGTTTCAAAATTTTTCATAGGTTTTTCCACAAACATAAAAATTCTACCAACTTCTATGGAGTCTCTCTTTAACACCATTAAGTCCCACCATGGAAGGGACATGATGAATAATGCTCTAAATTTTGAGAAGATGAGAATCTCCAGAGCTAGAAACCTATCGTTTTTAATTAACTATTAATAGCTCCATGATTTCACGCTCTCTCTTCTCAAAATACAAATCACATTGCCCTAATGATGGACTCGCTAAGCTAGTCTGAAACGTTGGTTTCAAAAATTGTTCACAGTTTTTTCCACAAACATAAAAATTCTACCAACCTGTATGGAATCTCTCTTTAACACCATTAAGTCCCACCATGGAAGGGACATAATGAATAATGCTCTAAATTTTGAGAAGATGAGAATCTCCAGAGCTAGAAGCCTATCGTTTTTTAATTCACTATTAATAGCTCCATGATTTCACGCTCTCTCTTCTCAAAATACAAATCACATTGCCCTGATGATGGACTCACTATGCTAGTCCGAAACATTGGTTTCAAAAATTGTTCACAGGTTTTTCCACAAACATAAAAATGTTATAGACATATTTGGGCACTTCAACCCCAATATTATATGTCAATAAACTAGGGCTCTTTAACCCCTAAAAGTGTTGTTTCATACTCTAAAGGATCATAGTCAACTGATTACATCATTCCCCAAAAGTTCCACCTGAAAAACCACTCAGAACTAGCCAAAACTGGACCATACTGACTACTCCATTGTCAAGGTGCGATGCATACTGACTCCTACACTAGCCAAGTGCGATGCATACTAAAGAGGTCTTCTATGGAGTGTGATGAGTGAGAATGGAGAAATGTCCGAGACAATTTGCTAAGTGGATGCTCATGGAATCTTCTAGAAACTTCTCCTATGACACTTGCCTCTCTAAATTCGCCCAGGGATGAGTAAGAGATCTAAGAAATCTCCAAGTGGAACCAAGAACAACAAGTGGAATGACACTAATCATAAACCCAGAGATGACTCACACCCTTGCAAACATCTATAAATGGATCCCTTATCTGAGAGATTTGGAGGCTGGAATTTTGTAATTTGTAAGGAATTGTTGATGGTTTGTCTTTGAGAAAGAGCATTGTATTGTTGGGTGATCTTGATTTTCATGAGGTGAAAAGGGCTTTGATGCTGGGAGGATGATGTTGGGTTAGATAGCTGGGTTGTAATTCTCCCTTCATATTTAACAAAGTTCTTTGAGTTTTCCTCCATACAATCGTGTATTTGTGAATGTTGTTATTTGTGAATGCCATTGTATGTTCATTGTATTTATGATTCTACAATGCTTATGATATAATAGATCAAGATGCTTTGATGGTGTTTTTTTACTTTGTTTCTATAGGTATTCTCTAAGCGGGATAAGTAGGAGAGGAGTTGCAAGCTCTATCAAGGGGGAGAGAAATCAAGCAAGGAGTCAAGCGGAAGATCCAGGTTGGTTCCTTTACTTCTCTCTTATCTATCATACATAGAGGAAATCCCAAATTGCTTTGATTGCTTGTTTGCTAGGATAGCTGCCAATCCTAAAAGTGTCATAGGAGAAGTTTCTAGAAGATTCCATGAGCATCCACTTAGCAAACTGTCTCGGACATTCCTCCATTCTCGCCCATCGCGCCCCACAGAAGGCCTCTTCAGTATGCATCACACCTGGCTAGTGTAGGAGTTAGTATGCATCACACCCTCACAGTGGTGCAGTTAATATGGTCCAGTTTTGGCCAGTTTTGAGTGGTTTTTCAGGTGGAACTTTTGGGGAAAAATGTAATCAGTTGACCATGATCCTTTAAGGTATGAAACAACACTTTTAGGGGTTAAAGAGCCCTATTTTATCAACATATAATATTGGGGTTGAAGTGCCCAAATATGTATATAACAGCTTCCCATAATCTGATGCCGAAAGCCATTATGGAGAAACTAGGACTTGACATTACTCGAAAATATCATGACCTGTATTCTTTTGATTCTGGTAGAGTCCATTGTATTGGTCTTATCAAAGACCTGGTGGTATCTTTAGACCAAATCTCGGCTAAGAATTTTCTCAAGGATGTGGTTTTTGTAGACATTCCACCATGGTTTGGTATGCTTTTGTCCAGATCATGGGGTCTGAAGCTTAAAGGGACTTTACAACTAGATTTCTCCTATGCTACCATTCTCGTGTTTGGCCAATTGAGAAAACTATACAGGGAGAAGAAAATGAAATACATGATTACAAGAAAGGAGAAACCACTTAAACATCCACTTAATGTTGTACATATAGATTTAGAGTCATTTGTACTATATTCAGATAGTGGCTTGAATGATGTTGATAGCCAGTTAGTTGAAGTAGAAGATGTTCCAGAGATTTTAGAAAATTTCATAGCGGCCCTTGATCAAGAAAGACATAAAATTTCAAGTACTTCTAAGCAGTCTACATATCAACAACAACAAAAAGACAGTGAGCAGCGGAAAAATGAAGAGGTCAGTCAAAGTAAGAAAGAGAATGAAACAAAATTTAATCATTTAGAGGAAGAGACAAGCCTATGGAGCACGGATTTTGATGGAGCCATGGGTAAGGATGGTGCCAACATAGGGATTTGGATTCGCAGCCCCACTCTCCAGCAAAATAAAGCTCCTAGTAATGTTAGAATCTGTTCATATAAATTGGCCTTTGATTGTTCTAATAATGAAGCCGAATATGAAGCATTGATTGCAGGTTTGAAAATTCTAAAAAATTTGAATGCAAAAAGGATATCAGTCTATGGAGATTCGGAGCTCATAATCAAGCAAGTCAAGGGAGAATATAAAGCTAAACACATGTGGATGAGAGCCTACTGAAATGTAGTTTTGGATATATTACATATGTTTCCAAAATATACGTTGACAATAGTACCTCATCCTCAAAATGTTATTCCAGATTCACTTGCCACGGCTGCAAGTAATTTGAAGATTCCGATGAATTCCAACAACATGTTTGAGATCCATGTCAAACACTGCCCTGCTCTTCCAAACAATTTAAGGTATTGGCAAGTGTTTTAGGATGATAAGGAGATCAATACCTTTCTGCAAAATGAAGGAAACTACAAGGATGCTTCCATATATGATGATTATGATACTGATGAACCGGAAATTGAGGTGAATCAAATGGAAATATTGCAGCTGAAAGACAATATTATGCCTAAAGGTCTCACACCTTTAGAAGAAATTTTCAATCAAGATGATGTGGCTAGAAAGCCAATCTTGGTGCCTAGAGACAAAGGTGTTGAGGATGTTAATCTTGGAACAACAGATAAGCCCAAGTTTTTGAAATTGTCCAAAACATTGTCTCCTGAGGAAAGGTCTAAATATGTTAGATTGTTATCTGAATTTTCTGATGTGTTTGCTTGGGATTATTCAGATCTAAAGGTGTACGACAAAGACATAATTCAGCACACTATTCCCATCAAGCCAAATCAGAAGCCGTTCAGATAGAAGCTGAGAAGAATCAATCCCAAGTTGTTGCCTTCCATTGAAAAAGAGGTGAACATATTATACAAGGCTGGTATAATTGTCCCAATTAGATTTTCTGATTGGATTTTGAATCTTGTTCCTGTAAGAAAGAAGACTGGGGAAATCTGATTGTGTATTGATTTCCAGAATCTAAATAAAGTATCATTGAAGGACAATTACCCGCTGCTGAAGATGGATCATATCCTCCAAAGAGTGGTTGGAGCATCGCGCATGTCACTACTCGATGGATATTCAGGGTATAATCAAATTCTAGTGCATGAAAGTGATCAAGATAAGACTACATTTACCACCCCCTGGGGAACTTTTCATTATGCTAAAATGCCATTTGGTTTGAAAAATGTTGGAGGCACATTGCAGCGTGCAATGGACATCACTTTTGCCAATGAAAAGGATGTATTTCTGGTTGTATATTTGGATGATTTGACAGTGTTTTCAGGTTTGTATGATGAGCGTCTTCACCATTTAAGGATTGTGTTTCAACGATGTGGGAAATTTTGGATATCACTCATTCCGAAGAAAAGTCTCTTTTCCATGGATGAAGGGAAGCTTCTTGGTCATATTATCTCAAAGGAAGGAATTTGCATTGGTCCTTTAAGGGTAGAAGAAATTCAATAGATAGATTTTCCCAGGAACAAAAAAGAATACAAGCTTTTAACTGTTAGATAAATTTCTTATGTAGATTTGTACCCAATCTAGCTGAGCATTTGAGAGAAATTACTAATATGTTAAATAAAGATAGCATGGTAAAATGGATGGAGGATGCTATGAAGTCATTTAATCTGGTAAAGTATGCTTTATCTACAGCCCCGGTTTTGATTAGTCCCGATTATACACAAGATTTCATTTTATTCTCATTTGCATATGAGCATGCCATGGCAACATTTTTAATGCAAAAGAGAGATCAGCTAGAAAATCCCATTGCATTTTTCGGCAGGACCATTAGAGATGTTGCCTTATGGTACAACATAATTGAAAAACAGGCTCTTGCTCTTGTCAAAGCTTTGAAGGACTTCAGAGTGTATATTCCGCACTCACACATTATAGCATGTGTTCCTAACGCAACGTTTAAGGATGTCCTAATACAAATCGATCCAGAAGGAAGGCTGGGAAATTGGATTGCAGCAATGTTAGAATACGATATGGAGATCAAGCCTATAAAGTTGATCAAAGGACAAGGCCTGGCAAGGTTAATGGCGGAATCAAATCTACATGCTTTAGATATAAATCTTATCACAGACATGTTGGAAGATGAAGAAGAAAGCTCCCTGATTCAAGTATCTAAAATGTTCCTTCAGTCACCATGGTATTCAGATATAGTGTATGTACTTCAACACCTCTCGCCACCTCCGGGGATGATAAAGAACAAAGGTAGATCTCTCAAACTTAAAGCTGCCAAATTCTGCATTTTGAATAATGCCCTTTATTGGAAGGATCTAGGAGGGGTTTTGCTGAACTGTTTAATTGAAGATGAAGCCCAATAGGTGATGAGTGACTTTCACAAGGGTGATTGTGGTGGTCACTTGTTCTAGAAGACAACAGCAAACAAAATATTGAGAGTAGGCTATTACTGGCCAACTTTATTTTCATATGTGTACAAAACAGTCATGAGCTATCATGAATGTCAGGTGTTTCAAGGTAAAAGAAAATTAGTGCCTCTTCCTCTGAAACCAGTTGAAGTCAATGCACCATTTCAGCAGTGGGGGCTTGATTTTATTGGGGAAATCCATCCAACATCATCGGCACAGCACAAATGGATCCTAACAGCAACCGACTATTTTACCAAGTGAATTGAAGCAACCAGACACGCCACAAATATGGTAATCATTCAATTTTTGGAATCAAATATTTTATCTCGTTATGGTTGTCGTAGTAAAATCATCACAGACAATTCAGCTGCATTCAAATCGAAGAACATGATCAATTTTTGCAACAAGCATAAGATTACTTTGGGTCATTCTACCACATATTACCCATAGGGAAATGGTCTGGTTGAATCATCCAATAAGTCATTGGTGAACATTATCAAGAAAATGATGGAAACAAATAAGAAAGGTTGGCACAGAAAGTTAGTTAATGCCTTGTGGGCTGACAAAGTGAGCCAAAAGAAGTCCATAGGTATGTCTCCATTTGAACTAGTTTATGGCATTGACACAATTTTTCCAACATCTCTTGTAGTTCTGGTTGTGAAACTTTCACAGGAGTCCGGTAGTGAGGAAAAATAGTTTCAGCGAAGAATAAAACAGATGATTCATTTACAGCAAAAAAGGGAGGAATTTTTCCAAAATACTTTCAGATTACAGGAAAATATCAAAAAGATCTATGACCGGAAAACAAAAGCAGATAAATTCCAGCTTGAGGATGTAGTGTTGCGGTGGGATGCTAGGAATGAAGATAAGGGCAAGCATTGTAAGTTTGAAAACTTATGGAAAGGATGCTATAAGATTGCTTCATACAGAGTACAAAATGCATTCCTGCTAAAAGAAATGGATGGACAAGATTTTTTAGGAGGGTCAGTGAATGGTAGGCTCTTGAAGCGCTACTTCTTCTAAGGTGATTTCCGAAACTGTGATGTGATCATTGTATATACCATTTTCCTTTTTCATTGCAAGTTTTCAAAGGTACACAGTCATTTCAGCCTGGGGCATGAGGTGAAGGCTATAAATTTGAGTGATTTGTTTCAGTTGGTGTGTTTATTTCAGTGTCTAGTCATAGTTTGAGTCTTGAGTCAGTTTGCATAGTGTCAGTTTCAGTTTTTGAAGTTTCTTCACCATATTGTCCAATGGATGAGGCACTAGTCTACATGTTCTCAGATATCTATGGTTCTTGGCACCTCCAAGGAGCTACCATCCCCATTGGAGCCAATGTTAGTGTTAGTGTCTTCACACTGCCATCAGTGATCAAAATTTACTCTTTTGCATTTCATACTAGGAGTCCCATTATGTTGAGGTTACATTCCATTAGGTCATGGATCTACTAATGGTAGGGTTTATTTAAGTTTTTCCCTCATGATATGTATTTTCTGACCTCCTTTCATACCTTTCAGTCATGATTCATGCTCATTTTCAGTTCATTTCATCAATTACGTAAGGTTTCAGTCTCATTAGGTCTTAGGGTTTCCACCATGGTAAAAAATTCAGTGATTATTGCTAATAATGGTCAGAAAAGACATGAGGGGGTCAAATAATGATCAGAAAGTCATAATTTGTTAATTTGTAAGCTTAATGAAGTTCTCACCTCAAAACTACTTTTGAGGTGAAAACAGAGCATTTGTATTTTATTTTTAAATTTCATGTAATTTTATTGTTCTTATATGTAATAATAGTTCCATGCTGCTCCTAGACATCTGGTGATGTTTCCAAAGCACTGACACTGCAAAAAGTCAAAGAATTTGAGCATCAGTCCACCTATCAAAGCAATGAAACCAAGCATTTAAAAACAGAGTATTGGAAAAAGTAAATAGACATTATAAAAGTGGGCTTTTACCAACAAAAAATCAAAAAGTGAAAGTTATATAAAGCCATTCTTCTATTTTCCATTTCATTTTGTTAGATTTCAAAGTGCCAAAAGGAGAGCTAAGAGTCGATTTCAAGTGTTATTGGGTAAATACAAGTCAATTGCTACGTTTTTGGAAAAATTTGAGCGGCGCTGCGTTTTTTAGGAGGGTGCTGTGTTTTTAAGTTGGTGTTGTGCAAATAGCAGCATTTTTCTATGCATTTTTACACTAGTGTTGTGCTTTCAAAGTGGCGTTGCACACCTATGTGAGGCACTGCGCTTCTGCCCAGCCAAGCTCCAAATCACCCGAAATGTTCTACACCTGCCAAATTCACCTCAAAGTCATCAATTTCGCTCTCTTGCAAGTAAGTGCATTAATCCTATCTTATGTGTTAGGGTTTGGTTTGCTAAGTTTGATGTTTCACATACTTAAATCTAGAACCCTAGCTTCTAGGGTGAAACCCTAGTTTTCTTCATACCACTAGTGTTTGTATACCCCATCTACTTGCCATTATTCCCTAAACCTCATTCCCACATTCCATACTTCCTAAATCCCATTCCCCTCATACATTTTCCCTAAATTCCTATTGACACTCTCCATCAACCCTACAAACCCTGCCCACTCTCCCTAAAACCCTACTCATCCGTAAAAAACCTGTTCACACATCATTCTCTCACATATCCCTTCATCTTCACTCTGCTTATTTCATTCCTTCACCCTATTCCATCATCACCCATACAAAACCATAAGTGTTCACAACCAGAGAAAAAAAATGGAAAGAGACAGTGAATATCAATATGAGGAAGAGACACTCAATGATAGTTCCATGGAGAGACATAAGCAGCAGAGGAAGCTTCATAAAGGAGGAAGAATTATCATAGAAGAGGCTACTAGTTTGAGGGAGTTACAAGCCTGTCCACTTGCCATTTCTTGCTTTAAACACCAGGCATGCTTTGATTTTTGTGAAATGATAGAAAGAGTCAGATTTCAGCATGAGTTGGCTAGGCTATTTGTGACGCATTTGCAAAGTAATGAAGTAACCCTTTCCAGAATAACATTCACCATATCACCAGCTGTCATCTCAGAGGCTACAGGAATTCCAGATGTGGGTGAAAATTGGTACAAAGGTTAGGATATTGATGAGGAGTACTATGAGCCTTACATCAAGGATAAATACAAAGACAAAATGAAGAGAGTAATCCCCTTCAAGTTTTTGTAAGACAAGTATGCCCCATTAATGAAAATCATTATCAACTACTTCACTTGTGAAGGTAGGTTCTCTCGGTTGTATGCCTATCACGTTAGACTTCTCATGCATTTCACTAGAGTAAAGATGATGAATATCCC
The DNA here is from genome assembly GCA_031772625.1 of Pinus tabuliformis. Lineage (NCBI taxonomy): Eukaryota > Viridiplantae > Streptophyta > Pinopsida > Pinales > Pinaceae > Pinus > Pinus tabuliformis. The sequence continues at coordinate 2,066,412,801 of CM062816.1, forward strand.
TTACTTCATGTTTAGAAACATTGAGAAGATGGCACATATTGTACAGAGGAAGCCATACCCCCAGCACTTGAATAGAATTTACCATTATTCTTTGATCAAAATCATTGGTCTTCACCACCTAAGCCTTCTTAATATTCCATGGGAGACTTTCATTTCTCATGAGATGTTCAAAGGCCCGCAGATATTTTCATCAGTACATCATGAAGAAGGTGGACCTTCAAGCCATGAAAAATTCAAAGAGACTGAAACTGTTGGAGTGCCAGTGTTTGTGACATATAGGAGGGGTACTAGGAAACTTTTTGCAGCTGCTAGGCAAGTATTATCTCCACAATGTATGGAAGGGGTCTTGCATTTGTCATCAAGCCACAGGAAAATCCTATCTCCACAAGGTGTGGAAGGGGCTTTGCCTTCTTCTTCAACAAAATAGGTACAGGTTGAGCAACAAAGCAAGGGCAAAAGTAAGGGCAAGAAAAAGGTGCAAGAAAAGGATCTTAGTGATGATCAGGAAAGAGATTTCAATCTTGTTGAGCATGAGGAGCCACAACAGCACTTTACTCATCATGGAGTTGACATTATTGACTTCGAAGCTCAGGATCCGAAGACTGTCAAAGACATGATCATAAAGGAACAAGAAGCTGAAATAAAATCCTTGTCAGATAACTTAGAGAGAGCTAAGTTCATCATCAAATATTTAGAGCAAGAAAACAAACAATTGAGCGACAAGAAAATCCTCATGGAGCTGCAAATGATCAAAGAAAACAAGTAAAAGGCCAAGGAGGCTAATGTCAAGTTGACTTCAATTGAATAAGAGATTGAGAACGATAGATAAACATGGCTTGAGAGGGTCAACATACACCTTGAAGGACTCATTGACAAGGCCAACAAGGATAAGAATGTGCTTCGCCACATGGCCTACCATTACTTGACCCACAACAAAGTTTGTAACATAAGGATCAGGAAACTTAAAGCTAGGTTGAGGAAGGATTTAAAGAGAAAAAAGGAGCAAGATAAGTTAAAGATACTAGTTGAAGCCTCACTAGCCCATCAAAGCAGCTGATGGTGGTGTACCATGCCAACTCTGGGAAAATTTTGATGAATTTTTGTATTTTTCAAATTTTGTAATTTTCAAAACAGAAAACTGGCCTAGAAGTGCAGCACCGTTTTCCCTGGAGAACTTGTTGAAGGAAAAGTTTATATATTTGGATTCAGCATGATGCGGGAATTCATTCCAAAAAATTTCAAAAGTTTTGGAGCAAAACTAGGTCACCAAAAGGTCCAAAACTACCAAAAAATGACCTCTCTGCCTCTTTTTGGACACGCAGAAGCAGCCTCGGGAGATTTCAGTTTTGAAGGGCTAAATGACCTCCAAATGAAAAAATTCAAGTTGTTCTAGAAAATATACTGGAATACCTTTCCAATGAGCCATCTTGGGATAAATGTCGCTAAGAGGAAGGACTCCAAAAGTTGGTGGAAAGTGGCGTTGCGCTTTTGGCTCATGGCACTGCGCTTTTGACCAGTTTGCCAGAAAATCAAATTTTCGCCTACTTTCACTGCAAGTTGACTTTCTCTCTCCTCATGGATGATTTTATGATTGTAATTAATGGATTGGCATGTAAATTTAACAATGAAATGATCTTAGAGGGTAGATTCATCAGTTTGAGGTGGTTTTGGGGTCAATGAATCAATTTCCATGCTTATAGAGGTAAGTTGTTCCACTGCCTATATTCCTGTTCCCTGTTTGCAAATGGTTGAAATAGCTCCTTTTCTCTTGTTTTTGACTCTTGATGGCTAGCATAGGTGGTTTGATTTCTATATTAGGTATTTTTTTCTGTCATTAGCAAAGTTTGGACTCTCTTGGATGCTCTAAGCTACATTGTACACCTTTATCAGCAGTTTGGCAAGGAAATAAACCAGGATTTGCAACTATTTTTATGGGACACTTGTGGTATGGTGTTTTTGCATTGTTTCTTCTTCTGTTATCAGTTTTTCTCATGTTTTATGTATGCCACAATCTAATTCATTGCTTCTAGCTGAATGATATCAAGTTAGATAGGTAGAATTCATTGTTTGCAGTGCTCTGCCTTGGGAAGCCATTCAGTTTAATATGTTTTCTATTGTTTGAGAAGGATACATGATCTTTGCATGCCCTCCTCAGCTCCTCACCAGTCTTGGACCTCTCATCTCACTCAATTTCAAGTTCCAAAGCACCTACCTACCTCACCCCATAGAACACCTTGCATCCTGACTTAATTTCTCGAACCCAAAACTGCCTCGCTCCTTTGATCCAGCAAACAAAACCAACAAAATCAATCAAAAACCCTAGAGCTACTATACTTAGCCTAAAATCCATATCTGATCCGGTCATCTTGACTGAGATTTGCAAGGATAGAGCCCTCTCCTAACCTGGTAGGGCCAGCTACCAAGTTAAGCTTGGTTTGTGGTTGTCCTAGGATTTCCTTCCTTCAGCCTGAGGTCAATCTAGACTCTAACAACAGTTATCTGTGGCATGTTTTCCTACTATGTGACAGATATCACACCACAAAGTAGGCATTGCACTAGGTCCTACTTGAGCTTCAGGCCTTAAAGGAATCATTCCTCTTCCTGCAAGGTAATTTGTAAAGATCGAGCAGTGGTCTTTATCATGACCCTGACTCTTTCATTTTACACACCATACTTCTTCGTGTACCTCTAGCCGAACAATCCTATCATGTTTCAAACTTTGCATCTCAAGGCCCAGATTCTTTAGCTACGCGTGGATCTGCTAAACTCCTAGGTTATGATCTTGCATTGGGGTATCATGTAGCCTCATAGCAATCTCTAAGGCCTCTGCCTAAGTTGTTATCTTCTGCTACAATATCACACTCCTTAAATGTGGTAGTAGCGAAGCTACAAACCACTCATGATGTTGTCCATCTATCAGATTCATATTGGCTTCGCAGATCATACATTTCAACCTCTAATCTAGTTCCCAAGGCGTCTGGCTTGGTAGCATCATGATCTCTTTGAATCCCACAATTGACTTCACTTCATATTTAGGCCTGCTAAATTCCCTATTCAGTGTTGTTTGGATGTCCGTGACTCTTACATTCGGGTTATCATTGGAGTACTTAATATACTAGGTCAACGCGTGATACTACAGAGCACTAACCAGTGTCGCTTTCTTTATATGGTCATCTGTAACACCTTGCAGTTCCCATGCAGCCCTTACAACAAACCAGAATTGGTCCAGATCCTCATTTCCCAAACCTTTGAACATAGGAAACTTCACTGTATTTTCCATACTGAATCACGGTGGTGGTGGAGGTGGTACGGGTGAAGTTGGAGGTGATGGGGGTGAAGATGGAGGTGGTCTAGACAGAGGTGGTATTTGCAGAAACCCCTATCTTATCAACTGTACAACACTTCGCGGTGAGACCTTCACTATCGCTTCTTCGTCCCCTCGCAGTGGTGAAATCAAGGGGCTATACTCTGAACCCTTATTTCCTTCGTTTCTATAACTTTTTCCACTTCGCGTAGACCCAAACATCAAAGTAACTGCATAACCCGTTTTTTGCACAACAATATATTAATCCAATTATTCAGAGATTTTACACACTTACCTCATGGTCCTTTGAGAAAGCATCACTCTGCCTCGTTATAGCTGACTGAGGTGTCGACCGCAAACTCAGTAACAAATCCTTCTATAATGCGATCGATACAATGATCGACGGTGCGCGCAACCTTATCCTCCGATGCTTCCAACCTTTGCACCAGCTCTAGGGTCCACACAATAGGACTGTCAAGCATCCACCTTCCTTGGCTATCTGCTAACTTCGAGACCCACTCGTATAGCTCAGTAGGGAAAGAGGCGAAAATGATTTTATGGATCTCCATATACAGGTAGCTGTCTAAGCACTATTCTTTTAACAACTGTGGGTTTTTGTTCTCCTGTGCCACGAACTCGTGAATTATTCTATCCAACCAGCCTTCGATTTCTTTCTTAGTTGGATTTCAGTGAGATGACATCACACATCTCTCATGCAGATTCTGGTCCTAGCAACGGAACCATTTGGTGGCTTGTGGGGGCCTGACCCAGGTTCAGCGTTAGTTAGCCAAACAATTCCCTACAATATAGGCCCTTTCGGCATCATCCTGTGGAGCGCAGACTGAAGTCTCACCCAAAGCAGTATGGGGGGATGCTGGAACCAAGTTTCCGTACCCTTGAGATAGATGTGATCTCAGCTTATTCAAACTATACCTGCCTTCGTGCAGGTTTCTTATCCCTCTATTCTACCCTTCAGTACCTTCACAAAATGTTACAATCGGCTTCCGCGCAGCCCTAACTAGAGGTTGGTACGCTTTTCTGCTGCTAGGGCAGTGAACTGTGATAATTCCCCAAACTACACTAAGTATCTTAATTATCTTCTTAACAGATCTTAGTTAGCTTCGCATAAACAGATTTTCTTACTTGCGTTCACTTAATCAACACAGTTATACACATTCACGCATCATATAAGCATTCAATGTGAACTTCATTCCCAATATAACAAATGCATAAACAGGAAATGAAGATGCAAAAATTATAGAATACTTCTCTTTATTGATAATTCCAAACTATTACAGACTTGACTCGCCCTATGCACTCAACTGTAGGGGTCCGTGCACTCAGCTATGGACTTCTAGGCCTCTGCACACTCAGCTGCAGAGCCTCTACCTATGCTACAACCCAAACTTATATTTCTACTCCAAATATATGAATCATTTCTTCATCATTGATTAGTTGATTGATTGATGCCTTAACTACTTAGAGCTTCGCTCTATTTATACAATCCCATGGTCCGCAAACCCTAGGTAGATATTTTACAACTGATATTACATTATCAAAATAAGGGTGGACAACCCTATGACCACTCTGTGACCACAAAATGATGAGTCTTTGATGAGACTAGGTATTGAAACAATAATATTGCAACTCCCAGGGCTACCAGCTTTACTTATCAACTCAGGGTTTGTACAAACTTGGAGGTGACAGTGCTATATGCACAAGTAAAAGTGAAGATATTGCATGTTGTCACTACTCATCTGAAAAGAGACCCCAGGGATTCCAAGCCATACTTCTATAGGGTCAGAAGAAGCTTGATTTTGATGAAAGAAGAGAAAATCTACCCTAAGGGAGAGCTACTCTACTACAGTAATGAAGAAATCAACATGTAATGCTAAATCACACCATACCCTAGCTAACTAGTTAACCAACTATGCCTAAACAAAATTTCTAAATCAACACTATCCTAATGCTAATTACCTAAGTTGCAGTATTAAAGAGCATCAAAACTAGACTAAGGTGTAAGCAAAGAAACTTAGGCTAAATTGGGTTTCAAGCCGAAAAAGCAATCGAAGGTTGAAATCAATGAAAGGAGGATGTGAGGGAGAAATAGTGAATAAGATTCGTTGGATCAGTTGGGTGAAAGGCAAATGAATGATGGAGATTAGATTGTAGGAGGTTACATAGATAGATGGGAAAATAGGGTTAACTAACAGGATGAATAGTGGAGATCTTATCATGAAGGATTAAGTTAATGGATGGACAGACAAGGGAACAAAGCAGATGAACGGTGGAGATCGTGTCGCAAGGGATTAGGTGAGTGGATAGATGAAAGAGGTTGACAGGAGATGAATGGCTGAGATATAATCAGGCGGGTGAAGTCAAGAAATGGACAAATGAGGCTAACAGGAGCGATGAACGGCTAAGATCTTATCGCACAGGTGAAGTCAAGAGATGGACGACGGAGATCATATCACGGGGAAAAGAAACATGCAAAAATGAGGGAGTGAATTTCTAAGGCAGTAAGTAGTTTCTCGGGTGCCCTTTAGGTTATAAGCAGTATTTGAAAATTTCACGCGATTAACTTTACTGCGTGACACGTACCACGAGAAAACCACTTTTCCAGTGTGCTCTCGGGCGAATAACATTCATACACTAATCTGCGCGAGATTGCACGATAGCCATTGGATCAGGTGGGACTGATCAATTGTGGAGATCATGCAAGCTAGTTGGCAATCGGGTGAAGCGATAGTCGTCTGATCAGGCAAGGTAGATTGATGGTGGGGGTTTAAAGCGCCTAAAGTGATCGTGTGACGTGATAGCCATCAGATCAGGCAAGGCAGATTGAAGATGGGGACTTAAAGTTCATAAAGTAAGTGGTGGACTCCATGTGAGGCAGCAGTTGGAGAAAATAATGAATTGGACGGTGATTGTGAATGTTTGTTGGTGATCAGACGGCGAGGAAGTGATGCATGAGGAACATGATGGAGGCAGTTTCAAATGAAAATGATAGAGAAAACCAATACGGGTGAACAAATAACTGCATTAAACAGCGAACTCCATAGCCCATGCGAGAACCAGAGACCTGTGTTTTTGAGGCTGCTGAAGAGTCTCTTCCTCAAGTCATGGTCCCAGAGGGAGGAGATGAGGCTAAGACACTTGTGCACAACCTGCTAGTGATCTTTTTCGCCTAGCTAACCTGTAAACTGAAAGAAGGCACAAATGGAACTAAACTACAACACAACTGATCTACTCTACGCTATTGTAATGAAAATGTAGCTACCTAAGCAAATAACTAGAAAAACCATGAATCCTACTTAAGAAACTGAATAGAACCAGAAAGCTACTTAAACAAATAAACAGAACCAGGAAGCTATTCAAGAAAATGAACAATGAAAACCAAGAAACTATGCTAGCATACATGTACAGTAAAGAGGAGCTTTGGCTACTTGGGTCGGGCCCTAACCCAAGAGCTTCAGCCCTTGGAGTTAACTCAGAGCTGGCTTAAACAGAACTCATTCTTATTATAAAAACCATGGATTACAGAACAAACTACCACAAGTCTCTTGCGGCTCGGAAATAAAATAGAGTTTTACAATAGAATTCTGAATCCTACTGAGGTCCTAAACCTCTCTATTTATACATGTGAAGTCTCTAACGACTTTCTTCCCATTAGGGAGGCTTGGCCTCTAATTCAAGAAAAACTAGTTTCTGTCCTTTTCACTTGCTCAGTTGTCTTCTAGTCTTCAAAGTGATGGTTGTTTGCACTTCGAGCTGGTGAAGGAATATTTGAATGGAGGGGTAGTAAATGAGGAGGATTTACCTCCTATAATTACTCTCCCTTGTCCCATTCTAGTTTTAGCAAGGTCTTTGCCATAGTTCCTTGCTTTTATCCTTTATACCTGCATTTTCCTTTCTTTTATCCTTTACCCCCGCATTTCATGCACATTAGACCACAAAGCAACATATCCAACTCTAAATAATTTCATAAACAAAATATAATCAAAAGTATGCAATAAGTTGTGAGAATAGTTGGTTTGACTAAGCTAGGAGGTGAATTAAGGCCAATTAAGGCTCTATAATTACTCAATGATGAGGCTCATCATCAACCCCCTACTGAAAGTGTTTCTCATCCTCTAAGCAACTTAGTCAATGTCCATGTCCTTCATGGCTCTGGTAGCCTCTCTAACATCCCATGCTTCTATTGTGATCTCTTCTTCTTGTTTATAGAAGCTTGATTTCCTTTCTACTTCTTCCCACTACCTCTTTTCCTCTTCTTCTTTTCTTCCTTTTAGCATCCTTAGGAGTAGTGGTGGACTGAGTTTTAGGCCTATCCAATTGACCTTCAACCTTTGCATTGATTGCTCATACATAGGTGTCATGTTGAGTGCTTTTCTCAACCTTTGAGGGGAGTGATATTCTTTGATCTTCAAGCTATGTGGTTGTGTTCTCCATCTCCTTTAGCAGGCATGTATATCATCATCTTAGCAATCTAAACATATCCTCAAAATGTGAAATTTCTTGCTCTTGCACAGCAAGATATCTAAGTGCCAGCTGAGGATCATTTGAAATTAGATTATGGGTGCTGATTAGGGCCATGGGATTTGATTGTTTAGCTGTAATAAAAAGAGGTTTATTTTTCTCTCTGGCCAATATTCTTTTCATCTCTATAACCCTTGACTTCTCATGGTTCATCGATGATGCCAAAGCCATTAATTGTAGATCTCCTAGCTCTGCATTAGGATCCCAAATATTCATGTCAGTGAGGGCCATGTTATGCAAGTAAAACTTAGCCATTTTGGCCCTATCCTCTAGTGCACTTTGATCACAAAGATCAATGAATTTCCTACAGTCTTGAAATGGCATGGTTCCCCTTTCTGCTAGTGTTTTAATCTGAATTTCAGCCATTGTTCTCTTAGGTAAATAGTATAGGATTTAGCTAGCATCCTACACTAGATGGCCTCCTGTTGTTCTTTCTCCTCTATTTCAATGCCTTCTTCCTCTTGATGTTCTTTCTCATCTCCATCAGTTTCTTCCTCTATTTCAACATCCTCCTCCTTGTGTTCTCTTTCATCATGTTCCTCTGTATTAGTTTCTTCATTCTCCATGACAGAAGAATAACATCGTAGATGAGGGTTTTGATGTCATCCTCTACTGGTAAGTCTCTAAAGATGACCATTTTATAGGGATCCTGAGGTTTTGGAGGGAATCCTTAATGAGGATCCTGATCAACCCATGGTGAGCCAACTATTGGGAATTCCCTTTATTTACTTTGTTGCTGGAGTCTATGATTGATTGTATCGGAAAATAGGGTATGTTGAGTCTCTTGTGAACTGGTGTTTCTACCCCAAGTATTAATTCTTCAAGTCTTCTCAAATGGTTGCAAGAATACTGTATCTATGGACTCTTGCATTCTCTTTTGACCTATTAAAGAATTTCCTTTTCTTACCACCTTTTCACTTATAAACCAACTACCAAGGTCTTTGCCATAGTTCCTTGCTTTTATCCTCTATACCTGCATTTTCCTTGCTTTTATCCTTTATTCCTGCATTTCATGCACATTAGACCACAAAGCAACATATCCAACTCTAACTCATTTCATAAACAAAATATAATCAAAAGTATGCAATAAGTTGTGAGAATAGTTGGTTTGACTAAGTTGGGAGGTGAATTAAGGCCAACTTTAAGTTAACTCCAAGGGCTGAAGCTCTTGGGTTAGGGCCTGACCCAAGCAGCTAAAGCTCCTCTTTACTGTACATGTATGCTAGCATAGTTTCCTCATTTTCATTGTTTATTTGCTTAAATAGATTCTTGGTTTTGTTTATTTTTTTAAATAGCTTTCTGGTTATGTTCAGTTTCTTAAGTAGGATTCATGGTTTTTCTGGTTATTTGCTTAGGTAGCTACATTTTCATTACAGTAGTGTAGAGTAGATTGGTTATGTTTTAGTTTACTTCCATTTGTTCCTTCTTTCAGTTTGCAGGTTAGCTAGGCGAAAAAGATCACTAGCAGGTTTTGCGTAGGTGTCTCATCCTCATCTCCTCCCTCTGGGACCATGACTTGAGGAAGAGACCCTTCAGCAACCCTAAAAACACAAGTCTCTGGTTCTCGTATGGGCTATGGAGTTTATTGTTTAATGCAGTTATTTGTTCACCCGCACTGGTTTTCTCTATCATTTTCATTTGAAACCACCTACAGCACGGTCCTCATGCATCGCTTCCTCGTCGTTCAATCACCAACAAACCTTCACAATAATTGTTTGATTCACTATTTTCTCCAACTGCTCCCTCACATGGAGTCCACCACTTACTTTATGAACATTAAGTCCCCACCGTCGATCTGCCTTGCCTAATCCAACGGCTATCGCATCACCTGATCACTTTAGGCATATTAAACCCCCACTGTCGATCTGCCTTGCCTAATTCTATAGTTGTTTCTTCACTCGATCGCCAACTATCTTGGCTGATCTCCACCTTTGATCAACCCTACCTGATCCAACGGCTATCACACAATCTCGCGCAGATTAGTGCACGAACGTTATTCGCCCGAGAGCACGCGAGAAAAGTGGTTTTCTCGTGCTACACATCACGCACTAAGTCTAATCGTGTGAAATTTCCAAATACTACTTACAGCCTGAAGAGCACGCGAGAAACTACTTACTGCCTTAGAAACCCACTCCCTCATTTCTACACGTTTCTTTTCCCCGTGATATGATATCCGTTGTCCATCTCTTGACTTCACCTTCGCGATAAGATCTTAGCCATTCATCGCTCCTGTTAGCCTCATCTGTCCATCTATTGACTTCACCCATGCGATTAGATCTCATCCATTCATCTCCTATTAACCTCGTTTGTCCATCCACTCACCTAATACCTCGCAACACGATCTTCATCGTTCATCTACTTTGTTCCCTTGTTCGTCCATCCATTCACTTAAGCCTTCATGATAAGATCTCCACCGTTCATCCTGTTAGTTAACTCGGTTTGCCCATCTATCTATGTAACCTCTTGCAATCCAATCTCCTCTGTTCAATTTCCTTTCACCCGATTGATCTAATGGTTCTTATGCACTGTTGCTCCCTCACGTCCTCCTTTCACTGATTTCGACCTCCAATTTCTTTTTCCGCTTGAAACCTGATTTAGCCTAAGTTTCTTTGCTTACACCCTAGTCTAGTTTTGATGCTCTTTACTTCTGAAACTTAGATAATTAGCATTAGGTTAGTGTTGATTTAGAAATTCTATTTAGGCATAGTTTTTTAACTGGTTAGATAGGGTCTGGTGTGATTTAGTATTACATGTTGATTTCTTCATTAATGCAGTAGAGTAGCTCTCCCTTAAGATAGATTTTCTCTTCTTCCATCAAAATCAAGCTTCTTCTGACCCTATAGAAGTCTGGCTTGGAATCCCTGGGGTCTCTTGCTAGATGAGAAGTGACAACAAGAAATATCTTCACTTTTACTTGTGCATATAGCACTGTCACCTCAAAGTTTGTACGAACCTCGAGTTGATAAGTAAAGTTGGTAGCCCTGGGAGTTGTCACATTATTGTTGCAATCCCTAGGCTCATCACTTTTTGGCACCGTTGTCGAGGAGATATCTACATAGAAGTAATTACTGCTTTCTTCTATTTTCTAGTCTCCAACTTTCTTTTCTTCTACTTCTAGTCTTCAATCTTCTTCCATTAGTTTATTTCTGCAAAAGTAATCTAGGAGCTTCCTTTCTTTCATTTGTCATTAGTTGCTTTCCTTTCCATTCTGCAAGTACTTTCTAGATTTAAAGAAAATCTTACAAAAACCAACCCAAAAGAATTTCCTTTCATGCCTCATAGGAATAGGGACGATTTAGGGAAATTCTTGTCAAATACCCCCACTGCATCCAAAAGTCAACCTTCTTTCTTCTTTAGTGACGGTGAGTTGGAAGACCCTTTAGGTGAGAAGCCTTACCTATTTTAGGAACCTACAGAGGAAGAAGAAGAGGAAGAACCAATTCCTACTAAACCAATCGTTGAAAACTGAAATGACAGAGGAAATAAAGAGAGAATTGAGGGTGCTTTCCAGCTAACCGGCCATTCATTTCAACATTATGTCTAGCCACAACATCAATGGAATACCCCAATTCAACCTCCCTCTCCACATAGGGAGGTTGAGGAAGAAAGAGAGGAAAGAAAGCTTAAAGTAAATCCACCCTTTCATGAGAGATTAACCCAACCACTCCATCCTACCCCAAAAGAAACTGAACTTCTGGGAGAACTGAAAAATCTATGTGTAAAGATTCCCTTCTCCAAGCAATCAAAGATGTTTCCATTTATAATAAGTGTATTAATGAGAAGTGCTTCAAGCATCTAGGAAGAAGAAAAATGGATGGCCCTACCACTAATGTCATTGGGAAGTTGTCTGACTTAATGTTCAGGCAGGTAATCTGTCCAAAATATTTGGACCCTGGAAGCCCTATAGAAGATGTGCACATTAATGGCACCATTGTCCCACACACTCTGTTGATATTGGGGATGCCATTAATGTGATGACTAAGGACACCATGCTCAATCTCAACCTCCAAGGGTCATTAAGGAAGACCACAACAGTTCTGTAACTTGTAGACCATTCCACAGTCACCCCTGAGGGAATTGTGGAGGATGTGATGGTCTCCATTGACTCCTGGGAGTACCCTACATATTTCCTATTTCTCCAGCCTAAGGCTAAGCTTACTAGTTACTGTTAGCCTTGAGGGCAAATGGTCCAAAAATGAATCCAAGTATGCCCTTTAAAGTCTCCATAAGCCAGCATAATCATGCCAAAGGATCCAAATATGCTCTTGAAGGCTTCGAAATTTGCATGAGGATCACTCAAAAATCCTAACAGTCGCATGGAGGAAAGCCCTTAAAAGGGTAGAAAAACACTATTGAGAGGCTAAAACACCTTAAAACAATCAAAAACCAAGTATCGCAAGCTTGAGCATGGCAATGCACAGCAGTCGTTAGATCTGGTCGATCAATGACCTAGATCTAACAACAAATCGCAATCGGCAGTCGCAATCAACGGGAAAATATGCCATGTTATATGGAAAGACCTCTAGCAGGACCAACATGCGATTGCGATTTATCGCATCGCTATGTCGCATCGATGATCACCATGGAGTGGGGCCTATGCATATGTATACACGCAACCCGATAAACCGGACCCGACGACGTTATGAGTATGAAATACATAACATTTCAGGTCCACAGAGGGCCGTTTTTAGTGGTTTTTGTGTATTTTCATTGTATAAGCGAAATACAAAGGGAAGCTTGGTTTGCGATATGCGATAAGACCCAGACCCGAAAGGATCCAGGAAGAAAAATATATATGATTTTAGGTCCACTAAAGCCCATATTTTAATGTTTTTGTGTATTTTCGTTGTTGCAATGAAATACAAAGGAAGTCTTGGGGCCTTGCGATAGCGATGAATCCTAGACCCGATGTGTTTTCGGAATAAAAATATATATATTTTCAAGTCCGCCATGACCGTTTCTTCATGATTTTTAGTGTTTTTCACCTTATTGCAAAATAAAAAGGGAAGCTGGGAACAGGCCATCAACGACTTGTGATAGCGACCCAGAGGGTGGAGCCGATGGGAGAATAGGCCATATCCAAGGACTTTTGAAGTCCGAAATGAACATTGATGGGTAGGATTCATCAGTGTTATGGCATTTTCACTGGTTATAATAGAAACAGTCACTGTTTGTAGTTTAAAGGGAAAAACAAAGTCCCGAAGACCCATTCCACCATATAACAGAGCCCGGGAGACAGTTTACCAGGAAACAGAGACCAGAAAAGGAAAGAGAAGGGCCACAGCACGCTGTAGCCCAAAAAAAATACATCATGGTGCATCAACAGCATGACACAGCTGAAAACAATAGAAGTGATTATGGGCATCTCTGGCAAGAGAGAGCTCCATGCCAGCGCAACCAAAATATCAGAAAATTGTTACTCTTTTTTCAGAAGAAGAAACCTCTGAACCCATGCTTGCCTAGAGGACATCAAAGTTGTTGAAGAGACAAGGAGGATGGATTAAGACACTCTGAGCCTTTGAGAGATTAGGAGCATTGTGAAAGGCCTATAAAAGGCTGAAAACTAAATGGAACAAGGGTTCAAACTCTTGGAGACTATAGATACTTTGCTACTCAAGCATCTCATCTTCATTCATTAGTAATACAAGCTTCTTTTGTTGTTATATGTTCAATATTCCATTTTCTCTTTTGTTCTAAGTTTGCACTTGAACAGTTTGTTCATGTTTTCTTTTGTGTCTAAGGCTAGATAACTGTCATCTTATCTCTGCTATGATAAATTATATTTGCAAGCTTCTTTGTTGCTTGTAGCTAACCATTCATATGTGGTCATATATGCATCTGCCAGTACAGTCAGTATTTTCTTTTGCTGCCTATAGCTAGCCATTCATTTATGTTTATGTATGCATTTGCTGGTATTGTCAGTATTCTCCATCCATTCATTGAAAATACAAACTGTTGAGCACTAGTGGTCTAAAGCCTTGTAAGGTGAGGGTGTTCATGCATGTCTTGAGTAAAAACATAATTGAAATGGTTATCTGGCTTGATCCAAACCATCATTTATTCCAATAGTTCTGAGAACAATATTTAAGATTATATGTTACCAGGCATCTTCGAGCTACAACCTAGGAGAGTTTCCTGCAGTGATAACATAATTTGTGTTGTTTTCGAGGAGAGGAAACTGAAGCTCAGCTTCCATGGGAGACGACATAGACCCAGCTTTGATGATGGACAAATTCTGCACACTTTTTGGTTGTAATCATCTATCTGGTGACTCTACTGAAGGATGAACCTCTTTGCAACTCCTCTTCATAGTTTTGGCTCAATTTGTGAGGCATACTTGGAAATATCCTCAGAAGCCACAAGTTGATCCAGTATCTAACCCTGAAAAAATCATCAAAGAAAGAAAGGCATTGCAAAAAGGAGCATCAAGTTCAAGTAAACCTAAACAATCTTATATAGCTCTTCAAGAAAATCCTGCAATAGAAAAAATACATGTTGAGAGTATAGTATCTAATACTAGCAGTGAAGAAAAACTCTCAGAGATTTATAAAGCTCCTTATTCTTTAGGTTCTCCTTTTGTAGTAAGCCCAAAGGAAACCTCACCTCCTATCCATCATACTCCTTTAGTCTTATTAGTCTCTCCTTAGCCCTCTGTCATGCAGACTGCCAATACTGTTATAGGCACCACAGCTATGGCAGATCCACAAGCACCCACCAAAATCGAAAGAATCATAGTTGCTAGGTATGGAACTCTAGTACTGCCCACTCCTTTAAATGACATGCCTACTGGAGAATATCAGAAGTATATGCCTAAGTTCAATGGGACTGAAGGTATTTTAGCTGAAGAACATCTCAAATCATTCTATAGCTATGCTGATAACCTGGACATTAGTGAAGATGATGTCTGGATGAGAGTCTTTGTCCAAAGCCTAGATGGAGAGGCTAGAAAATGGTTCAGGGAACTAACCCCAACATCTATAGCAGATATTGAGGCCTTAGATGATGCATTCCTAAAGCATTGGAGGGATAAGAAGGATCTCCTTTACTACCACACTAAGTTTGGGAACTAACAGAGGGAAATGGTGAGTTGTTGTCTAATTTTAATAAGAGATTTAACCTCATGTACAGCAAGATACTAGCTGAAGTGAAACCCACCACTACCTCTGCTAGACTCATCTATGCCAGTGCCTTTGATTCTGACTTCCATTTACTGTTGAGGGAGAGGCGATGTGCTTCTTTAGCTGATATGCAAGATGAAGCCCTGGAAGTAGAATCAAACATCATGGCTGCAGAAAAGCTCAAAGGTAATGATGATAGAAGGAGACAGAGGGACGAGTCTTCATCATCTTCAAATCCGAAGATCGATAAAATGACCAAGATGATAGAGTAATTAGCCTCTGAAATCTCCAAATTAAAGGTTGAGTAGCACCTTGGGAAAGGAAGAGTTCCTAACACCTTTTCTCCTCCAAATCCAAATCCATATAAAAGAGAAAATGAGTAGTTGCAAATTCTGCAAAGAAGCAAATAAGCCCATGAAGACCAAAGGCTAAAGACCCCTTTTCAAAACACAGTCATAGAGCAAGAGAAGTTTGAGGAAGATGATGTGGTCCATTGTTTTGAAGACAAAGGCAGTGCCCCTTTTTTGACCTTTGTTGCCTATGAAAAGTCATTGTTCAATGACTAGATCAGCCAAGAGTGGGACGGTGAAGCTGTTCTACAATCTGAAGATCAACAAAGACATAATCTGAGGTCAAAGATGAATAATGCCAAGGGAACCCCTGTTCAAAAAGTTTTTTTCCCTGCAATACATCAAGCTAATAAGCAGAAGCAACTGGTAGTTGATCCTATCATCCTCAAAGCTCCAGCTCATGAGGTAAGAGGCCTTGACAAGTCTCCTTCTCCTTTTAGTTTTCAATCAGAAATTCAAAAGCTACGAATACCAATGCCTCTGATTGAACTAGTGAAGAATGAGTCCTTCAAAAGATCCATCCTCGAGGCCCTTGAGCCTAAAGTCATCCAAGCCTCCATTGATTGTGTAAATCTACAAGATGACAAGCCAGCTATTATTCTTATCCTAATGATTGAAAATTGTGAGGACAGCTCCCCATCATTCTATGTCTCTCTGACTATTCATGATAAAATCCTTCACAACTGCAGTCTGGACATAGGAGCCAGCCATAATCTAATGCCCAAGGCTGTCATGGATAAATTGGGTCTTGAAATTACCAAGCCTTATCATGACCTGTTTTCTTTTGACTCTAGAAAGGTGAAATGTCTAGGATTAATCAAGGACCTAGCCATCACTTTGCCTCAGCTTCCCATGAAGAGCATGATGATGGATATTGTGGTAGCAGATGTACCCCCAAGTTTGGAATGTTGCTTTCCAGAGGTTGGATCAAGAGATTAGGTGGAACATTGCAAAATGATCTATCCTACGCTACTGTCCCAATTTTTGGTGGTGAAAATAGGATATTGTATAGAGAGGCTCAGTAGTCTTATACAATCAGTGATGAAAGGAATCCCACTAATCATCCCATCTATGCTGTTGACACTGATTTTGGAGGTTTTTTTCTTTAGATTGAAGAATCTCAGTTGGCCTCCATGCAGCTTAAAAAACCATTTTGCCAGATCACAGAGGAAGCAGGCCCATAAATTTGGGACATGTTCTTTGATGGGACTTGCTCTAAGGAAGCTACAGGAGCAGGTGTAATCCTTGTGTCCCCCACACAGGAATGCATTGATTCATCTTTCATATTAACTTTTCAGGTCAACAAAACCTTCCAAGAAAAACATCCAAGGCTGAAAGCATACAGAGATGAGGTGAAATATAGAACATCTCTGCCTCACAAAGTCAAATGCTGCAAAAATTTTGAAAAGGATGATCAAATTAATAGGCTTTTACAAGTCTTTGATGGCCCAGTAAATGGGCAATTTTGAAATTTTATTTCATTTAAGGTTTTAAAGCCTTAGTATTGTAAATATGTTTTTCTTTCAGTTTTTCTTTCATGTAAAATAGACTCCATGCCCAATGGAACACTAGGATGAATATTTGATCTTGCTTTTATAGAAAAGGCATTGTTCTGCAGTTCTTGAAACCTCACAAGGGGGCTTTCATCCCTAGAAGGAGGCAATGTTAGCCTTGTGGGCAAACGGTCCAAAAATGGATCCAAGTATGCCCATTAAAGTCTCCATAATCCAGCAAAATCATGCCAAACATTCCAAATATGCTCTTGAAGGCTTCAAAATTTGCATGAGGATCACTCAAAATCCCAACAGTCGCATGGAGGAAAGCCCTTAAAAGGGCAGAAAAACACTATCGAGAGGCTTAAACACCTTAAAACAGTCAAAAACCAAGTATCACAAGCTTGAGCATGGCAATGCACAGCAGCCATTAGATCTGGTCGATCAATGGCCCAAATCTAACGACAAATCACAATCAGCAGTCGCAATCGGCGGGAACATACGCCATGTTATATGGAAAGACCTCTGGTAGGAGCGACATGGGATTGCGATTTATCGCATCGCTATGTCGCATTGGTGATCACCATGGGGCGGGCCTATGCATATGTATATGCGCGACTCGATAAACCAGACTCGATGGCGTTATGAGCATGAAATACATAATATTTCAGGTCCGCTAAAGCCCATATTTTAATGTTTTTGTGTATTTTCATTGTTTCAATGAAATACAAAGGAAGCTTTAGGGCCTTACGACAGTGATGAATCTCGGACCCGATGGGTTTCCGGAATAAAAATATATACATTTTCAAGCCCACCACAACTATTTTTTCATGATTTTTAGTGTTTTTCGCCTTATTTCAAAATACAGAGGGAGGTTGGGAACAGGCCATCAGCGACTTGTGATAGCAACCCATAGGGTGGACCTGATGGGAGAATAGGCCATATCTGAGGACTTTTGAAGTTTGGAATGAACAGTGATGAGCGAGATTTATCAGTGTTGCAGCGTTTTCACTGGTTATAACAGAAACAATCATTGTTTGCAGTTTAAAGGGAAAAAAAAAGGCCCAAAGACCCATTCCACCATATAACAGAGCCCGTGACATAGTTTACCAGAAACAAAGGCCGGAAAAGGAAAGAGAAGGGCCACGTCATGCTGCAGCCCAAAAAAAATACATCATGGTGCATCAACGACGCGACATAGCCGAAAACAACAGAAGTGATTGTGGGAATCTCTGGCAAGAGAGAGCTCCATGCCAATGCAGCCAAAATATTAGAAAACGGTTACTCTTCTATCAGAAGAAGAAACCTTCGAAGCCATGCTTGCCTAGAGGGCATCAAAGTTGTTGAAGAGACTGGGAGGATGGATTAAGACACTCTGAGCTTTTGGGAGATTAGGAGCATTGTAAAAGGCCTATAAAAGGCTGAAAACTAAATGGAAAATGGGTTCAAACTCCTAGAGACTGTAGAGACTTTTCTACTCAAGCGTCTCATCTTCATTCGTTAGTAATACAAGCTTATTTTTCTGTTATATGTTCAATATTCCATTTTCTCTTATGTTCTAATCTTGCACTTAAACTGTTTGTTCATGTTTTCTTTTATGTCTAAGGCCAGATAATGGTCATCTTATCTTTGCTTTCATAAATTAGATTTGCAAGCTTCTTTGCTTCCTGTAGCTAGCCATTCATATGTGGTCATATATGCATCTGCCGGTACAGTTAGTATTTTCTTTTTCTGCCTGTAGCTAGCCATTCATTTATGTTTATGTATGAATCTACCAGTATGGTCATTATTCTCCATCCATTCATTGAAACTACAAATTGTTGAGCATTAGTGTTCTAAAGCCTTGTAAGTTGAGGGTGTTCATGCATGTATTGAGTAAAAACATAGTTGAAATGGTTATCTAGCTTGATCCAAACCATCATTGATTCCAATAGTTCTGAGAACAATATTGAAGATTATATGTTACTAGGCATCTCTGAGCTACAACCTAGGAGAGTTTCCTGGAGTGATAACAATTACCCTCTCATTCTTGGGAGGCCATGGTTGGCCACAGCTGATGCTTACATTAGCTACAGAGCTGGGAATATGACCATCAAGAATGGGTATATGTCCAAACAATTAGTCATATACCCTCCTGCTCAACCTACCCTGGAGCATGATTTACCTTTATGCTTAGAGGAGGCAGAAGAAGATGAGGTTTATTCTACCCAACTTTATGCTTTGGAAACAACCATAGGAGTAGGACAGCAAGATGAGGATGACTTAATTGAACACCTACTCCAAAGTCCAACTCCTAGTTCATTACCATTAGAAGAGAAGTAACGGAAACCCAGAATAATCATCCCATTGACTTATGCTTGGCCAGTTCCAACCCACTCCGTGTCAAACCGTAGAATGTGGCGCAGAGAAAACTTTGAACATTAATCCAACTCTTTCTGCTTTAGAAGAGGAAAAGTTGTGCAACATGTTGAGAGAGAACCTAGAAGCCTTCACTTGGAGTTATAAGAAAATTAAGGGAGTACACCCCTCAGTGTGTACTCACCACATATACATCAAAGAAGGTCGCAAGCCAGTCAGGCAACCACAAAGGAGGATGAATCCAACTCTTAAAGACATAGTTAAAGAAGAACTGCAAAAACTATTGGATGCAAGATTCATTTACCCTATCTCAGACAGTGAGTGGGTCTCTCCTTTAGTTTTAGTTCCCAAGAAAAATGGTAAGTGGAGGATTTGTGTTGATTATAGGGAGTTGGAAAAAGCCACAAAGAAGGATCATTTTCCCCTACCCTTCATTGACCAAGTGCTAGATGCCTTGGTAGGGAAGAAGTTCTTTTCTTTCCTAGATGGATTCAGTGGGTACAACCAAATCCAAATCTGCTCAGAAGATTAGGATAAGACAAAATTCACCTATCCTTGGGGTACTTTTTCCTATAGGGTCTGTTGTACCTTAAGAAACCAATTTCCTGGCTGTGCAGAAATTATGCTTAAGACATTAATGTTTATAATTATTTTCACTTGTTTGTCACTTAATTGTATGTTGTATTCTTAGATGAAGGACCTGAAAGACTTGGTTTTAAACCCTCAATACTTAGGTGACATGAAAATCGTAGAATGCCCTTTGATTGCTGAATATAAATGATGAATGAAGAAATCTTGAATAAGTCATATACAATATGATGTTTTACACAGAATCTACTATCTGTGACACTTGGAGAAGTTAAAGATAATATGTTGTCTTACACAGAAACTACTATCTGTAACTTAGAAGAATTTTAGAGGTGGGAACTTCAAGTATAGGCACGCTCTTTTAAGGGATTTTAACTTCATTTACATAAGAAAATAAAGACCTGCAGCTTCATTATCGTACTTAAAGGAGGAAAACATTTGATGACACATAATAGAGAAGTCACAAAATCATACCCAACAATGTGTGGAAAACTTTTGATTCTTTCATTAATCAATAGTTGTATCAGGAATACAGTGGCCTAGTCTCTAGATTCTCCAATGTTCGAACCCCTCTATAAATTTCCTCTTTTTATACATTATGAGATAGTTGGTAATCACCAACACTGTCAAACTACCTAACTATCCTCTACCTACTTTAAAGTAAAGATAATTACAAAATATTACATTTGAGGGTAAAAACACCTCATTCATTTCAGGAAAACAAGATAATAAGAAGTAATAGAAATCAGAGAATGATGGGAGAATACTACTTGCTGTTAGAATCTATAGCTTGAGCCTGTGGTTCTGCTGATGGCTGAGCATTAATGGAGTAGTGGATGAAGTGGTGGGGTATGGTGAGTGGTGTAGGTAATTAAAATATGAAAGTGGTGGAAGATGTGGAATGAGTGACGTGAGGCAGAAGGCTTTGGGAGCTCACTGCGGGGTTAAAGAATGTACAGGAGTTTCAACGTGATTGAACCCCTGCAGTGATTTCAAGCCACACATTGCGGTCAACCATTCTAACATCATGGTCAACTGCAGGGGTTGAGCTTTAATTAATCTTCGTGCTCATTGCTTCCCCACAACACACCTCAATGTAATTATCAAGTTATCGCTTGATCGCGCCTCTTGAACCTGCATGACGTTTATCATATGGAAAACCTTCGGTTACCATGAAACTCAAAAGAATTAACATTTTGGTTCATAAACCTGTCGCGTTTTCCTTTTCAACGCCCCTTTGACTCCCATATGGACCTGATATGAAATAAAAAATGTCAGTTAATGATTTATCGGGTCCGATTTTAAAGATAGAACCCGATTACTTGCCGACCCAATATTCATCAGCGTCATACAGACCCGATAAGAAATAAAAATTGTCGGTTAATGATTTATCGGGTTTGATTTTAAAGATAGAACTTGATTACTTTCTGACCCGATATTTGGCCTGGACTTCAGTGAGTTAAACTGTATTTGATACACCATCGTGTCCGATCTCCGAAATAAACCCCATTCTAGTTAACTACGCGATTGTTGTCGGATCTGTGGCTTGTTGATCGAACGACCCAAATCTTCTCACGGGTTTATCACCTTCAAAAGCCATTAATAATATAAAATCAACCATTTCTTACAAATCTTCGCATTTCTTTTTATTTCCATTATAACATAATATTTTATTTTTCTTTCATATTTTGGTAAAACTGAAAATAAAACATAAATAACAATGGATGCTACAACATCTAGCTCCACCTAGGGATAGTGCTTTTGCCATAGAAGCACTAAGAACCGTAGATCAGTGCGTTCACCTCGGGCATGGAGTCGTATATTGCTTAACCAATTCAAATTTTATGGAATTTGTACACTGAATTCACTCTGGTATCTACAATGATAGGATGCTTATGCTTTAGAACTGGAAGTAATGCTTGAGGTACTGCCCTTTGACAGGCAATTATAGAGTTTCACCATCAATATTCTCAAGAAGAAAATTGTTATTGGACCTTTCTTCGACAATTCTAAAAGGGCCATGTTATAGACAATTTTGTGCCTGGCAGCATCGGGCATGAATTGTCAATAATCCAAGGGATCCAAAGTCCCTAAACATGATGTTCCTACCCCTAGAGGAACAAGGTCAGCAAACCAACAGCTCTCAGATCAGTTCTCCACCTGAAAACACTCAAAAACAAGCAATCCTGAAATCAAAGCAGGTGCTCCACTAGGCTTCTGCGCTGAAACTCAACTCCTCCATGGTGTACCTGCGTTGCAAAGCAGGTAGAACAAAGGCCACCTGCGCTGAGTGAGATGGGACAAGTGGCACACTGAGTCATTGCTCTGGAATCTTCCAAAAATGACACTTGGATCAGGGATTTCGCCTTGTGATGAGTCAGAGGCTCTGTTTCTCCAAGTGGAAGCAAGGTTCTCCAAGTGGACTCAAGAACTGAAGATCAACTGAAGAGAGAGAGGACACAAGGCAGCTACACATCAGTTGCAAGCTGACTCATCCTTTCTCAATTCATCTATATATTGAGCTCTCTCCTATGAGCTCAGGAGGCTGGAATTTTGTGCAAAGTAATGATATGTTGTTGGTTTCACTATAGAACTATTGGGTGATTGCTTGAAGGAGGTGAAGAGGAGAAATTATTTCTGCTGGGAGGTGTTGCTGGATTGGGGCCTTCAATGGTTGTAACACTCTCAGAACTTTACTTCTTCCATTAATAAAAGCTATTGAGGTTCTTCTATATGCACTTGTTTCAATGATGTATTGTGATAATTGTATATTTGATTTATGCTAATCCTTGAATCAGTTATGATTGCATGCTTCTTGTAGTTTCCTTCTTTGTTATTTTGCAGGATCTCATTGTAGTTGGGCCAGCAAAAGAGCAAGGAGCTGGGAGCAAGCAGCAAAGAGAAGAGTTTGGATTCGACATTAAGCGCAAGGCAACGGTTAGTGCATTTCTTCATTCTCTCTTGCTTTCGTAGAGAAGTAAACCTTAAGTAGTTTTCTTTACAGTTGTTGCTGAGGTACTATCACCCTTAGAGTGGGATAGGGTCATCCGAGTCGGATACTTTTGCCTACAACAAACTGGTGACTCCGCTGGGGATCGTATCTGTTTGATTGTTTGTAGTATTTTGCTTTTCATTTCCTGAACAAAAGAGTACCAAATCGAAAAGCTTTTGACTATATCAAAAGCGAAGTAGAGGGCAGCTACTCTAGCTCATTTCTGAGCATGTTCATGATTTGAAGAGCTGATCTACAAGGATCCTTGTAAGCTCTTAGTGATAGCTTTTCATCTTCCTTGTCATCCCTTAGTGTGTGCTTGACTGATAGCTTCTGATTTGAGCAAAAACTGTGAATTTTTGAGAAAATTGTGACCCGGAAACTGAGAAAACGCAACTTTCGTTTTCCAAAGCAGGTAGTACACAGGCTACCTGCTTTGCAACGCAGGTCCCGAAGGGGCTACCTGCGCTGAGAGCCAGACTGGCTGTGCAGCACCTGCGTTGGCCCAATTTTGCCTTGTGCATTTGGGGTTTCCTCCCTTTTTCTTGCCTGTTTTCACTATAGATTTTGCAGCCAGTTACCAGTCTTGTACCTGTTCTGAAACCAACCTTACTTGCCATCATTCCGCCTCTGTTATATAACGAAATTGTACTTGTTCTTTTGTATTTCTTACATCATTTACAATTTCCCATAACGAAAGTGAACTAGTCTTGCTTTGGCCTCTTAGATCTGAACCTGTGTTAGGCATTTTGCTGGTCTAAAGAGTTAGCTTGTTTGCTGTCCATAGCTGATTAGTCTTTTTACTTTCGTCATTATGGTTTGATTTCATGCATTCCCAGTGTTTAAACAAGTAAATCTTAAGGTGTCTTTTGATTTTGGACCAAATTGTTTACTTTCGCTTGAAATCGAAATCAAAGTTATATAACAACTTTCTTTTTGTAATACATCAACATTAAGAAAGGGAAAAGAAAATACATGCATTGTGCATTTTGCATTTGACTGTTTGCATACTGATTTAGGAAAAATTGCATTAGTGTGTGCTCTATGATCTGTGTGAAAAGATTTGTCTTTCTTTTCCCTCAGTAGTTAAGTTTTTCAAAGTTGAAAGATTGAAAAGTTTGCTTCTCATCTTAGACTGCATTCAGGAATTTGTTACATACATCTCGTGGTGATCCTTAAAGGCAAACTGCTAAACAAGATCAACATTAAAATAAATTCAATTTACATAACAACGCTTTGTAACATAACGCAAACACATAGAGGTCTAGGTAGAGACGTGTTCCGGCATCGTTAAACATAGTGACTGTCGATCTCTACAAAGGTGGGTGATTCCTCCTGAGAGTCGGTGGCACTAATACGGACTTGTGCTCCCACGTACCGTCGCGTATATATTGGGAGACCCCTATAGGAACAAAGCCTTTATCCATAGGAAGCCGTGTCGGCCATCCTACTGATCGCGATGCAGTGAACACAGCATTCACGAAGATCGACCACCCGTACCGTAAAACGTATTCTGTGGTTTCGCGAAAAGTTTGGCACACCCTCTGCCTAGAACTCCAGAGAAGTTTCTTTTGGCCTTTTTCAAACTCTATAACTGAAAAAGTCCATCCGAGCATTTGTCACTTCGGGCTCGTTAAAACATCGAAGGAGACTAGAGTCATCTTTAGCTTTTTCTCGACTCTTAAAACATGAAAAAGCAAAGTTGTGTCTAAAGCGTCGTTAATAAAATTTATTTTAATCGGAACATAATCACCTGTTATTCCCACGTTGATCTTTCAGTTGAAAAGTATGGAGCCCACCAACCAAGGAAGTCACCTTGGTGGAAGTCCCAATCCCTTCTCCTCTTGGGGAGATGTTGGTGCGCCTCATATGGCCACATTGTCACTTCCAGGATTGACAATTGGCCTACCTGTATGGCTCTTTTCAACTAATGTAGTTCAGATCACCACTAATCCTGAGCAGTCGAATCAACAGTCAGACCAGTCTAGAGCTACCCACCAGCCTTCCACTTCTTACAATTCTTCCTCTGATCCTTCATCTTCGCAAGGTAGAGCCGGCAAAAGTCAGCCTCCCATGGAGAAGAAGGAGAAGAGGAAGAAAGAAAAGAAGCAGAAGGAGCCTAAGGTGAAGGCGACTGGGGGCAAGCAAAAGACATCTGACAAAAATCCACACACTGCACCGACCGGGCCTAAATCGCCATGTGTCATTTGCAAAGGGACCCACTTCCACCGTGACTGTCCTTGTATTCCCCGGATACTAAGGGACTGGTCCCCCAGGTTGCACAATCCGGTAGCATCAACCTCTGATAGACATGTTGATTGCATTCCATCAACTAGCGAGAGTGAAGGACAAAGAGGGAGACCAAGATCACCCTGCAGACTGTGTGAAGGCGATCACGCCATCCACCGTTGTCCATTCTTAGATGAGGCGAAGAGAGTTTTGGAAGATCGTCCGGTTTCACCGTTACGACTTCCTCCTGGATACCAAAAACTCGTGCCAAGTCCCTCGATAGTTGAAAATCCAGCTGGCCCGATCAAGTGGTCAGCTGAAGTGTCGGTCATTGAGAATGAACCTACTGAATCCAGACCAGACGAAAGTCTAAAGGTCGAAACGGCAGTTGACCCGGTTCTTCCTTCAGAGGTTTCATCCTCAAATGACACCGTCGTTGAAGATTCATCTTCAAATGACACCCTCACTGAAGAGAACAAGGATGACACCATCCAGATTCTTTTCATCAACACAGACTCTGACGAGCATCAGGGCAACGCGCCCATTCCTTTATCGCAGGAAGGAACATCGTCAGGGTCGTATCCGGCCGTGTATTCGATCCCACCACCAAGCAACCTGGTTGTGTCCTTTGATTGGAATCAACTAGGCAGACCCCGGTTACCAGCCAGTATCCCATTCAGAATCATCGTCCAAATCTACAGAATGGTGATGGCTGGAACTATCATTGATGAAGGGGCATCTGTGAGTATCCTTTCCTCTATTGCTTGGAAAGCACTGGGTTCCCCGGCGCTTTTACCTGAGATGAGAAATCTATCACGTTTTGATAAAGGAACCAGTCGCCCGTTAGGGATTCTCCCCAATGTTCCTGTTACATTGAAGGGGAAGACAGTTCATATGAACATCATGGTCGTCCAGGGACCCTTGGTGTATAACTTACTCCTTGGACGAGACTATATATATTGCATGGAGGCGATAGTGTCCTCACTCTTCAGAGTTATGTGTTTTCCGCACGAAGGAAGAATGGTCAAGCTCGTAGACCAACTTTCATTTCCAGGATCACGCATCGCAAATAGTCAAATACCATCCCTTAACGGTTTATTCACTCAAGGAATGCCTCCACCCCCGGTTCTACTTCCCGATGAATGCGAGTGATTCGGAAGAAAGAACTGGGACCCAGGGGGCATGCACCCTGGCCTGCCTTGGGCAGAGAAAACTTTGGGTATAAAGTTAATTTCCGCAGAAGAATATGACTAGTCCATACCCCGTCCGACATGGAAGAGAGGGTTGTTCTAGGATAAAGTTCTTTTGTCAAAGTTATGTGAGTGAGATAATCAGCTTCTCGCTCCCCTTGTCTAGGTAAGTAGGATGCCGAGGGAGGAGATCCATTTGTGGCGGCAAGTAGCCACCATCTTTGAAGACAAGCCTCACCCATTAAAACATATGTTTTGAAGGATAAGTAGGGGCAGCCTCCAAAGAAAGAGATGAAATTGCTGCAACAAGTGGTCACCATCTTTAGTAACCTAGTAATAGACATCGCCGGAAAAAAGAGTTTAGTTTGTGGCAGCGAACAAAACCATTTTTCGGATAATAAGTAAGAGGCAAACTTCCCTCCGTAACGCCAATGTTTTATCTGTTGCGATCTTGCAAAAATCAAAAAGTGAACTGATGGGAAGACAAGTACCGTCGGCACCGAAAAATAACGAGAAGACAAGTATCGTTAAAAATATAGCAAGACGACAAGTAGAAAAACAGAGGTGGGACAGAGGAGGGGTAGCCTTGAAATTATACTTTATACCTGGGGGCATGCGAACCTTTTGGAGTGCAAGCACGGGACGACTGTTTATTTTTTTAAATTTTTAGGTCCTCCCTTTAAACCTGTAGGTCTAACCCGTTAAACTCATAGGATTAGCCATTTCCGGCTTGCATAAAGAAAGGATGTGGGGCAAAAGTTAAAACTTGCCAAATTGGAGTAACTAGTGAGGTATAGCTCCTTAAATATGACTACCTCACCTGAGGCGTTCCTTGTATTAAGACTGGTATAATCGAGCAGTTTTAGCAATGTTCATGCTCGTTAAAAAATAAACGCAAGATTCGAGCAGTTTTAGCAATGTTCATGCTCGTTAAAAAATAAACACAAGATCCGAGCAGTTTTAGCACATAGTTCATGCTCGTTAAAAAATAAACATAAGTTGTGAGCAATCTTCCCCTAGAGTTCAAGCTCACCCAGAAAAAATGAACCGGTAAATAACCTTGGTAAATGTAACTTTTGACAGCCATATTAAAGCCCTTGGTCGTGTTCTTGCAGTCTCACCTCCATCCGTTCATTTGGCCAATCGTTCATCTCCATATGTTTGTTTACCCATTTTGAGGAACAACTGCGAAGAGTGATTTCACTTAGCCATCCTTGTGACACTGCCGTGATTGGAAAATTCCAACCTGTACCTGGAATCTGCTGCTATCCCTGTTTATCACTCGTTCCTCAAAAGACGAGTCTTCTTTGAGCTCTTTTCTCCTGACTCGTAAAATATGAAAAGTTTGCCGAGTTTTGGCCTTCCAGCTCGTTAAACGACCGGAAGAGCTATCCCTCCTCTAGATTTTAATCTTTTTGGACCTGAGGGATTATTGCACAAAAAGATCGAGCGCTTGTTTTGTTCGGCTCGTTAAAGCAATCGAAAATTCATCCCTTCTGTATTCTTTTTCGGACTTAAGGGATTAGATGACGAAAAAGGAATTCTGGAGTTGACTTTATGTACCTTTTCAGACTCTCTAAAAATGAAAAGGACCGAGTTATCCTTGTCGTTAGACTCGTTAAATTCATTAAATAGCGACAAACTTGTCTTTAGACGAGAACGAGTTTCCCTATCGCTAGGCTTGTTAAAACATAGCGATGGGCTTGCCCGAAGGGCAGGTTATAGAACAAGCATATGTTATCCTCCTCAAGCTTGATAAAAATAAAGAGGTACTGGTCAGCAATGACTGGGGAAAAATTGGGAGAACCTCACAGCTTTAATGGTAGCAAGTCGCTCTTGAACATGACACTTTGTCCTCCGTATCACATCGGGTTGGGTTGTTTCATTCACTGGTCTCATCACCATGGTCCTCGCCACACCATCCACATTTGGGGTAATGCTACCAATCCATCACATCAGTGTTGTTATATGTTCAAGAGATGTTGTTCTGCAAAGAGTCAACCGTGTCCCATCCACTGCCATACATTTTCCTTCATCCATTTCATGACCGCCACCCTGAATCATACATCACAGTTTGTTTTCACCTCATCACAATCACTAGCTCCGTTCCGTGTCACTGATGTGGGATTCATTAAGGCCCTCCTTTGACGGATCACTCCTTGTCGACATCAGCTCATTATCCAAGGAGTTGATCTAGGAACAACCCCTTCAGTACTTTGAAGCTTGCATGCCTCAATGGCAAGTTTCTCACTTCCGGCGATAGGTATACATCAATGACCTTCGACCAGAAGATTTTGCATGGTGGTCGACGCCAAGTCCTTTATTCCCACCATGTGAATTGTACTGCCGTACCTTGAGGGTCATCATCCTTATCAGTGATTCCTCTCGCGCTTGTTAACGGTTTACATCATTGACCGGTAATCAAGCGATGTCTTTCCATGTTCGACTTCAAGAAATTCTCACATGGATCGACTTGTACATCGAGTGAAGATCGGAAGAGATTGAAGGCCCCGGATCTAGTTTCATCCATCCGGGCTGCGATATATATTCAGGATATAAAGACATTTGATATGTACATCATTGCAGCAGATGATCATCCTTCTCAAAGGATGATAATTTCAGCAGAGAATTATCAGTCTATCATCAGACGATCGTCTGTGCTATGTACCAAAATGAATTTATAAAGCTGAGCATGGGAATGCCCGCCTCAGCTAGATCATGAAAAAGAATGAAAAATAATGTATTGTATTGTATCTTATTACAGGACACTTCTCAGCAGATTGAATGAACTTCGGATCCTCCTAATAAAGCATTTCACCCGATAAACGACCTCATACTTTAGGGGGCATCTGTTATAGACAATTTTGTGCCTGGCAGCATCGGGCATGAATTGTCAATAATCCAAGGGATCCAAAGTCCCTAAACATGATGTTCCTACCCCTAGAGGAACAAGGTCAGCAAACCAACAGCTCTCAGATCAGTTCTCCACCTGAAAACACTCAAAAACAAGCAATCCTGAAATCAAAGCAGGTGCTCCACTAGGCTTCTGCACTGAAACTCAACTCCTCCATGGTGTACCTGCGTTGCAAAGCAGGTAGAACAAAGGCCACCTGCGCTGAGCGAGATGGGACAAGTGGCACACTGAGTCATTGCTCTGGAATCTTCCAAAAATGACACTTGGATCAGGGATTTCTCCTTGTGATGAGTCAGAGGCTCTGTTTCTCCAAGTGGAAGCAAGGTTCTCCAAGTGGACTCAAGAACTAAAGATCAACTGAAGAGAGAGAGGACACAAGGCAGCTACACATCAGTTGCAAGCTGACTCATCCTTTCTCAATTCATCTATATATTGAGCTCTCTCCTATGAGCTCAGGAGGCTGGAATTTTGTGCAAAGTAATGATATGCTGTTGGTTTCACTATAGAACTATTGGGTGATTGCTTGAAGGAGGTGAAGAGGAGAAATTCTTTTTGCTGGGAGGTGTTGCTGGATTGGGGCCTTCAATGGTTGTAACACTCTCAGAACTTTACTCCTTCCATTAATAAAAGCTATTGAGGTTCTTCTATATGCACTTGTTTCAATGATGTATTGTGATAATTGTATATTTGATTTATGCTAATCCTTGAATCAGTTATGATTGCATGGTTCTTGTAGTTTCCTTCTTTGTTATTTTGCAGGATCTCATTGTAGCTGGGCCAGCAAAAGAGCAAGGAGCTGGGAGCAAGCAGCAAAGAGAAGAGTTTGGATTCGACATTAAGCGCAAGGCAACGGTTAGTGCATTTCTTCATTCTCTCTTGCTTTCGTAAAGAAGTAAACCTTAAGTAGTTTTCTTTACAGTTGTTGCTGAGGTACTATCACCCTTAGAGTGGGATAGGGTCATCCGAGTCGGATACTTTTCCCTACAACAGGCCATACCAGAGAGGATCAAACTTTCCATGCTTACCCTTATCTTCTCTTCTAGTATCCCATCTTAATACTAGGTCTGCAACTTGAAAGTCAATATCCTGGGCTTTTCTGTCAAAAATAATTTTCATCTTTGATTGATACATAATCAGGTTGTCTCTTACCTTGTCCCTATTTTCACTTAGATCCACTACTTTATTCATTCTTCTTAACAAATCATTGGATTCTTCTTTCGCCTCTTGAATCATTGCAATCATAGGCTTCACAAGTTGACTTGGAAACAAAGCATGAGTTCCATATACTAATTCAAAAGGTGATTTTCCCATAGATATCCTTGTAGTTACTCTAAGAGCCTAGAGAGCAAACTTCAACTTAGAATCCCAATCTTTCTAATTCTCTGTAATAGTGTTCTTAAGGATCCTCATCAATGTTTTATTTTCTTATTCATCCAGACCATTTCCTTGTGGGTGATAAGTTGTTGAATGGGACAAAATAACATTTTACTTTTGACAAAAAGCATTAAACTTGTTTGAACTAAAGACTTGAGCATTATCTATTATGATTTTGACAGGGCATTCAAATCTGCTAAAAATATTTTCTTCTAAGAACTTCATCACCACCTGGTCATTTTCCATTTTAGTAGGAATAGCTTCTACCCACTTGGTGAAGTAGTCAGTAGTTGTAATAATCCACCTATGTTGTCCACTTGAGGGTGGGTTAATCTCCCCAACAAAATCTAGACCCCATTTTCTAAATGGTTCTTCTATGAAGACTGGGATCAAAGGAAAGGGAGCTAGCCTCTTCTTCTTAGCAAAATGCTGACATTTTTGACAACTTATGACAAATTTATACGTATCACCAAATAGAGTGGGCCAATAAAATGTTGCCTGAAGGATTTTATGTGCAGTAACCTTCCAACTGTAATGTCCTCCACATAACCCCTCATGATAATCTTTGATTGCCTTTGTAAACTCATCTTCTGTTAAACATAGCAACAAAATTCCTACAGGATCCTTCCAGTATAATCTGCCTTCCACAATCACATATGGATGTGCTTTGATCTTTAATGCTCTATACTTTTTTCTATCCAAGGATTGGGGATAGGAGAGAAAACAAAAATATTGTGTTATATGCTTGTACCATTATGAACATAAAAATTTATACCTTATCTTCATATCTAGATCTGGCTTTTCTTCACTTTCTTCAGTTGTTCCTTCATCCACAAGTGTCAGCAAGTTGATTTTCAATGCCTGAAATTTCAACTCTATCAACATTTTTGCCAATCCTTTCCCTTTCACCAACTTTTTGGGTTTTATTTTCAAGTTATACTCTTGGATCTTGGCTATCCATTTTCCTCTTTTACCTTCTACATCACCTTGTACTAACACATCTTTTACTACAGCATTTGGCACATAAGAAATGATTTGCGACTGCAGCACATAAATTCTAAAGGATTTTAGGGATTTTACCAAAGCATACACCTACTTTTCAAGAATATTATACTTTAGCTCAGCATCCCTAAGAATCTTGGTAAATAATGCAACAGGTTGCTCCTTCTCTTCATCATTCTTCTACATCAAGACAACAGCTATTGAATTCGGTGATGCGAATGAAAAGAATTGCAAAGGCTTTTGATAATCATGGTTGATTAACACTGGAGTTGCCTGCAATGCTTCTTTAATCTTGGAAATTGATTCTCTAGCTTCCCTGATCCAATGCAATTCATTCTCCTTCTTCAGCATATTAGTAATTTCTTTTACAATTTTTGCATAATTGGACATAGATCTCCTTAAGAAGTTTATTTTTCTCAAAAACTTTTGAATATCCTTTTTACTCCTAGGTAGTGGTATTTTTTGCACAGCTTGTACTCTTGTTGGATCTATCTTCGCTCCATCTCTAGAACAATGTGCCCCAACTGTTTGCCTTCTTCTAAGGAAAAAATGGATTTCTTGGGATTTAAGGAAAGCCCAAATCTTCTACATTTTTCAAAAATATTTTTTAGATGGTCCAGATGTTCTTCATCAGACTTTGAGAAAATAGTAATATCATCCAAATATATTACTACAAACTTGTCTCCCACAAAATCAATGTCCATAGCCCTATGAAATGTAGCACCTACGTTTATCAATCCAAAAGGCATTCTGGCATACATAAAGGTTCCTTAGGGAGTTGTGAATGTTGTCTTCTTCCGATCTTCTTTATCCACAGCCACTTGGTTATACCTAGAGAACCAATTCAGCATTGACATTCTAAAAGATCATGTTACCTTCTGCAGCACATGATCCATTTTAGGCAATGGATAATTATCTTTCAAGGAAGCCTTGTTGATATTTTTGAAGTCCACACATAACCTTATCTCTCCATTTTTCTTTCTTACATGCACTAAATTAGCCACCCAATCTAATTACCTAAGTGGAACTATTATTTTGGCATCAAGAAACTTTTTGACCTCTTTTTCAATTGATGGTAGAAGCAGAGGATTTATCTGTCTAAGGTTATGTTTAAAGGGTTTAATTCCCTCTTTCAAGGGGATCTTGTGATGAATAATATTTACATCGTATGTTTTGAGATCCTCATAGGACCATGCAAAGACATCAACATAGTCCTTGAAAAGTTTAATATATCTCTCCTGATAATTAAGTGAAACTCCACTGAATAATTTGACTAGCCTAGGCTCCTCCTGAATTCCAATATTATGATCTTGAATGTGTTCATCGTGTGAAATTTTTCCTAAGTCAACAACCACATCATTGGGGTTAAAAATCCTCTTAAGAGGGACAAGTCCCTTTGGCAGAATATTATCTTTCAATTGAAAAACTTTTTGATTAACTATTGAATCTTTTAAACCACTAACTTCTACAACTTCCTCTGTTTCATCTTCATCCTGATTGGTTTTTTTTCCCTGAAACTCTTCAACCATAGTAAAAAATTCTTTAATCTGCTGATCAACTTCAAAAATTTGCCAATATTTAACATTATCAGGAAAAAAAGGTATGTGCCTCATTTCTACCTCATATCTTAGTTTTGGATTAATAGGAGGCCTGAAAGGACTAGCAGCCACAGCCAATGAATCTTACAATTTGTTCCCATCCCTTGGAATAAATTGAATATTAAAAGGTTCGAAAAAGTTTTCAACCAAATCCCATAATTCATTTTTGTATGCCCTAAGCCTATGGTGCTTTGTCTAACAATGATTTTTTATTTGTTTTATAATCAACTGCGAATCTCCAAAAGCATAAATTGACTTAAATCCCATTTGTTTAGCTATTTGCAGAGAAATAATCAAGGACTCATATTCCACCACATTTTTTATTGCTTCGAACTCCAATTTAAAAGAAAAAGGGAACATATTACCTCGAGGTGAAATTAGAAGGAAACCAACACCTGTTCCTTCCTTAGAATAGGCTCCATCAAAGAATCATTTCCACACTTCTTCAGTTTGCATTTCTATAATTACATTGCCTAAAGTAAGTTGCTTCTAATTATATTCAGCCAACTCTGCATTATCATGCAACATGAAGAAAGAAAATTCATCTTTCTCCTGGCTATATATAGGTGAATTACTTGCTCCATTTTTTGTAATTGTTTTTATAAATCTAGTTTCTCTATACAATCTTCTCTCTTCTCCACCAAAAGTAGGTATAACAGCATATGTAAAATCTAGTTTCAGAACACCACCCAATTTAGCCCCCCATGACCTAGATAGTAGCATTCCAAACCTAGTAGGGATATCTACTACTACTACATCCATGACCAAGCTTCTAGCCGGGATCTGGGCTAGTGACACTACCAAATCCTAAATGACCCCAAGACACTTGAGTTTGTTTGAATCAAAAGAGTACAGGTATCTATAGGGTTTGGTAACTTGTAGATTTAGTTGTTTCATCACTGAAAATGGCATAAGGTTGTGTGAAGCTCCTGAATCGAACATAAAATTACGCAGGAGGAAATCATGGATCAATAATGAAATATAAAAAGGAGGTGTTGAAGGATCTACTCCCTCCACATGTGGACCAAAAACCACGACTGGTTTATCATCCTGCAGACTTACAGTGTCATTTATATTCACATTCTCTTTTAAATTAATAAACTCGGTAATATCCCTTTGATAAATTGGTGTTTTTGCTAATTCTATAAGGGGAACTTGAATTCTAACTTTTTCCAACTCTTTAGTAAGACTAAACAAATGACCCTGTTTAGCATTTTTTTCATTTTCATCTTCACCTTTCTTCATGACTGACATTACTTGGGGAATGGAAACAAGTTTCACCAAAGGAATTTTTCCACTTTGATCTTGAGAAGACTCACCTTGAAGTATTTGTGTCTTGCCATTTTCATTCTGTTGTTGCTTTCCTTTATTTACTTATTTTGCAGGTTGAGATTCTTGTGGAGTTGCCTTTGGTGAGGAAGCTATAACATGCTACCCACTTTCATTTTCCTGACTTCTTGATCTTTTCCTTGACCTTAAATCATATTTATTATGTAATTCTACCTGCATAAAATCAGAGAATTGCTCCCAATATTCATCAATTTTATTTTCATCATAAATGGAATCTTTTTCGGCATATTCATACTCTTCTCCTTCAACACCAAGTCCATCTTCATCTATTGCATATAATATAGAAATTTGATCTTCATGGTCCCTGGGGTGCTGTAGTACTTCACCAGGATCTGCCTCTATATACAATGGTGCTTGAATTTGATCTTTTTTTTTTCTCTCCTTTTGCAAGATTTGCAAAGGTTGTCTTCTATATTGGGGATTAAAGTTATTATTATGTTGTACTTGTCTATGAGAATTCTTATTTTCCAACTCTAACTTAATCAATTTATTTGACAAAGTTTTAATTACATTACTCATATCCTCTAACATTTGAATTTCTGAGGTTTCCATCTTTGCCTTTCCCTAGTCTTGAATAGGTTGCATCTCTGGTGCTTTGCCTGCAGCCACCAGATTCGCTTCTATCTCTAATGCATCTGTTTGGATCTAATCAAGGGTTGGGGATTTTCTTTCCCTTAATGTGAATCCAAAATTTGACTCAAAAGCCCCTGCAAAAGTTATTTTTTCACCAACAGGAGGGAGCTTAATCTCCACTGGAAGACTATTGTACAATTTATTAAATCTTCTGACAAATTTAACTATAATTTCATCATATTTCTTCTTTATAGCATTAAACTTTGTTAGTGAATACCCATGGTCTCTTTTTTCTCCCCATCTCCGGGTGAGTATGCGTTCCATCTCTTCCCAAGAAGGAATAGAGTTATTAGGAAGCCCTTTAAACCATTTTCTTGCTTCTCCATCCAAGGATTGAACAAAAAGTCTTAGAACAACATCTAGATGGTCAACATTTAGGTTTTCTGCAAAATTACAAAAGATTGATACATGGTTCTCTGTTGTTTGTTCATATTCCCCTGTAAAATGAGGAAAAATATTGAGGTATTCTGGTGGAATTTGATTCAACAGTTGTGCCAATTGAAGAGGTTCATACCTACTCATCAATAATGCAAGCGCTGCCATGTTTTCTCCCAAATTTATTGAACCTTGATTACCAACAGATGTGGAACCTGACTGAGGGGTAAATGGAGTGTGCAGAGGTGGTAATGTAGCTATAGGTTCATGTTGAAAAATTATAGCAGAGAATTGAAAAGTAACAAACTCTAAAGACTACTCTTGATAGTTGGGTTTTTTAAATGAAGATGATGTAAAAAGTGACCCTTGGTCAGATGAATGTTTGGGTGAGAGATGTGATGAATTATTGCATAATGCAAACAGTGTAGGAATCGATGTAAGTGGGGTTTTAGACCTTCCAACCTTCTTAGGAACTAGCCTTTCAGGATCTAAAAGGGCTTGAACTTTCTGTTGTGAGGTGTCTGATCTTGTATGGGATCTTCTTGGAGCTGGAGTTATTGCTTTTATCCAAAACAACAAAAAATTTCCTCCTCACTGAACAACCAGAGGAAACTATTGAAAACTGAGGGAAAAGTTTTCTAGTCTTCTTTCCCCGGCAATGCCTCCAATTAATGTTGTACCTTAAGAAACCAATTTCCTAGCCGTGTAGAAATTGTGCTTAAGACATTAATGTTTATAATTATTGTCACTAGTTTGTCACTTAATTGTATGTTGTATTCTCAAATGAACGACCTAAAAGACTTTGTTTTAAACCCTCAATACTTAGGTGACATGAAAATCTCAGAATTCCCTTTGATTGTTGAATATAAATGATGAATGAAGAAAGCTTGAAGAAGTCATAGACAATATGTTGTTTTACATAGAATCTACTATATGTGACACTTGGAGAAGTTAAAGATAATATGTTGTCTTACATAGAAACTACTATTTGTAACTTAGAAAAATTACAGAGGTGAGAAATTCAAGTATAGGAGCACTCTTTTAAGGGATTTTAACTTCATTTACATAAGAAGATAAATACCTGTAGCTTCATTACCATACTTAAAGGAGGAAAACATTTGATGACACATAATAGAGAAGTCACAAAATCATACCCAACAATGTGTGGAAAACTTCTAATTTTTTCATTAATCAACAACTATATCAGGAATACAGTGGCCTAGTCTCCAAGTTTTCCAAAGTTCGAACCCCCTCTCTGTAAATTTTCCACTTTTTATACATTATGAGACAGTTGGTAATCACCAAAACTGTCAAACTAACTAACTATCCTCTAACTGCTTTGAAGTAAAGATCATTACAAAATATTACATTTGAGGGTAAAAACACCTCATTCATTTCAAGAAGACAAGATAATAAGAAGTAATAGAAATCAAAGAATGATGGGAGGTTGTAGCTCGCTGTTAGAATCTATAGCTTGATCTTGTGGTTCTGTTGATGGCTAAGCATTAATGGAGTAGTGGATGAAGTGGCGGGGTATGGTGAGTGTCGTAGGCAATTAACAAATGAAAGCAATGGAAGATGTGGAATGAGCGACGTGAGGCGGAAGGATTTGGGAGCTCACTGTGGGGGTAAAGAATGTACGGGAGTTTCAATGAGGTTGAACCCCCGCAATGATTTCAGGCCACACATCGCAATCAACCATGCTAACGTCATGGCCAACTGCGGGGGTTGAGCTTTAATTAATCTTCGTGCTCATTGCTTCCTCGCAGCACACCTCAATGTAATTATCAAGCTATCGCTTGATCGCGCCTCTTGAACCTGCATGACCTTTAGCATATGGCAAACCTTTGGATAACATAGAACTCAAAATAATTGACATTTTGGTTCATAAACTATTACGCCCGCATTTTCAATGCCCCTTTGACTCCCATACGAACCCAATAGGAAATAAAAAATATCGGTTAATGATTTATCGGGTCCGATTTTAAAGATAGAACTCGATTACTTGCTGACTAAATATACATTGGCGTCATACGAACCCGATAGGAAACAAAAATTATTGGCTAATGATTTATCGGGTCCGATTTTAAAGATAGAACCTAATTACTTTCCGAACCGATATTCTGGCCCGATATTTGGCCCAAACTTCAGCGAATTAAACTGTATTTGATACACCATTGCGTCCGATCTCCAAAATAAACCATTCTAGTTAACTATGCAATTGTCATCAGATCAATGGCCTGTTGATTGGATGGCCCAGATCTTCTCGCTGGTTTACCACTTTCGAAAGCCATTAATAATATAAAATCAACCATTTCTTTCAAATCTTCGCATTTCTTTTTATTTCCGTTATAACATAATATTTGATTTTTCTTTCATATTTTGATAAAACTGAAAATAAAACTTAAATAACAATGGATGCTACAATAAGGTCCTTCCTTTTGGCCTATGCAATGCTCCTGCCTCTTTCCAAAGAGTAGTAATGAGTAGTTTTGCTAAATTAGTACATGATGCAATAGAAATCTATATGGATGATTTTACACCTTATGTGATCCAGGTGGCTCTAGGGACACACACAAGACAAGGAGGGCTTATGAAAGCTCAAAAATCAAAGTGATCAGAATAATTTCAAACTAGGACTAGAGTGAAGATCTCATTGTCCTGATCACGGTGATGCAAACAGTTCTTCAAATCGAGTGCATATGCGAAAGTTAGAAGCAGTCAAAATTCGATTGACTCTTTGTTGACTGGGCAGGCTCAAGGAGGCCACAATTTGGACAGAACCAGGCCACCAGATTCCAACCAACCTAGGCCATATTCTGGGTGAATTTGTGTCCCGGCTAATTTGTCTCCTTTGGCCTAAAATCTGAAAATTTTTAAAATGCCCTATTTTTTAATATTAAAAATTAAAAAAAATGTGGTGGAGGACACCACCCCCGCCACCCCTCATACCCTCGAAACCACAACAAAAATATTAAACATGGCTCGGTGGCCATCACCCTGCCGAGCCCTCCACCATATACGTAACCACATTATTATGGGGTGGGCGGGCCACCTCCGGTGGACCCGGCCCACACCCCCAAAAATCTCAATGGTGCCGGAATTTGGTAAGGGTGCCGGTGGGGGTCGAACCCACCTGGCCCACGTGGCCGGCCCCCAAGCAGGCGGCACCATGAATACAACGTACAACCATTTGAGTGTGCCAACCAATTAATACAACGAACCAACAACTTAACAAACCACGCATGTTAAAAAAAATGTTTTGTTATATATGGCAGGGGTAGGATTTGATCCCCCGACCTTCATGCTCTAAATATATCTGCCAACTATTGGGCCATGGGGTTTCCTTGGTAAACTCCACCCATATTTTTCTATATAAACCCTTAAAATTTACTTGCACGAGGAGGAGAAAGGACCGAATGGAGGTTTGGAACAGGAATGAAACCACGTGATGCAAAATGGAACAGAGGCCAAACAATGGCATGTTTTTTGAGGCAACCATTTTTTAATTAATTTATTGCAGGTAGAACCATGAGCTCAGAGAAAAGGCAGGCAGAACCATGATTAGGTGAAATTCTCAGGTGGGTGAAATTTTTGCAATGTCCAAATTGGACAAATTTTATGCCGATCTTACACCTCTCAGTGACACGAACCTGATGGCGTGGTCAGTTTCCTGATCTGAGCAGCAGGTTTGTAGAGGACTCAGAGGATGGAATCTTTGAGGAATCTATGGGGAATCTAAAAGATTCCTTAAGCCCTAGATGTCCACTTTCTCAAAATTCATAAATTTCACAGTTGATTTTGCACTATTCGATGCCACAAATTTGATGGTGCGTTCAGATTTTCCATTTTCTCAATTCATTTTTTGGCCACTTTTCTAAGTGGAGTACAGGTGTCAACATTCATGTGTGAGCAGTCATTTCCATGCGATTGATGCTATGAGATCGATGGCACGAATAGCTTCAGCAGTTTGACATATGCTTCTTCAGATGGCCCCTAGTTGTGAGGTATATGCAGTGTATTCATGTACATATTTTTCTATGCATTATGCTACACAGATCCCTGTTGATTCTTGATGTGGGATCTTGTTTCTTACTCATTTTCATGATTCCTGCTTGATGTGAGGCGGAATAATCTGTGTGATGTACATTTTGTCATGATTCATCATGTTATGTTTTCAGATCCCTTTGTTGTATGTTGATGGAATACTCATGTTGTCGTCATGTATGTTTACATTGAGATCCCTTTTATGCTATGTTGGTGGGATGCTCATCATGCATGAGTTTGTGTCATACTGATAGGAGTCCTTTTTTACTGAGAGTTCATGTAGTGGAACATCTCTTGGAGCCACTCCTATGTGAGGGCATTCTCCTTGTATGATAGCGACATCACCTCTTATGTACATCATCACTATTGACAACACTTAATGCAGTAGCCTACACCATCTTGACACTAGGGCCTGTAGACGTAGTCCCTCCTGGATGAATTATGTTATCAACGGCTTATGTTTTCATGTGTTGATGATTAACATGTTCCTCTTCTTTACAGCATGTAGATGTATTCACTTATGTTCTTTTAAAAATGCAATTTAACACATCACGAAAGTAAAAGGTATTGGAAGGGTCCTTTGTCACACCTGGACCTGGATCAAGTGGTATCAAAACGGTCTTTGCATGGATGTAAATTGCAAGTGAGAACAATGGAACGTGTAACGGCAGAGGATGACAAAGTGATGTACGAAACCGTGCTCAAAATTTCCAAAAGAGTGGAAATAATGTATGAAACTCTACAGAAAGAGACAGATGAAAAGGAGCGATTGCAGCTTCAGTTGCAAGCCACGGAAGAGGCCCTAGAAAAACTAAAGCACAACAAACATAATCTTCAAACAGAGAACGTCAAATTGAAGATGCACCTACATGAAGAGAAAGAGGAAAAACAAAGTTTTCTACAACAGTTGCAAGCTAAGGACGAGGCCTTGGAAAAGCTGTAGCGTGACCCATGTGAGGTAAAAAGTAATTCTCTGAATTCATGTATGTGTCCTGATGATGATTTCGCTATTTTTGAAAATCATACCACGGGAATTGGCTCCAAACTATTGAAGAGAATGGCATATGAAGGAAAAGTCTTAGGCATTAATGGCCAAGGCATTGCAACCCCATCAAAGTAGAAGAATTACCCCGTTAGGTAGGACTTGGGTATGTCAAAAAGGAAGTTGGGGAATGCGCCACGACAGTTAGAAAACCACCAATAATAGATGATGAGCAGCCCTCATCAGTTCTTTCCAAATAAACAGAGGAGGTAAAAGATGTTGATTTCCTTTCAGTTTATTCTTCACATAGTATGCTTTTCGTTGGAGATTTGGAGATCCCAATTACAAGGAAAAACATGAGGCTCCTGACCAGGACGAGGCACGAAGAGGAAAAAGAACTTGGTATTAATAACCAATGCATAACTCAACCATTGGAGGTTTTGCATAAACATCGACTTGCAGGCTTGATATACACCGAGGGAGAATGCTCGAAGGTGTCAGACTCTTCCGAGACATTGTCAAAATCATCGAGGAAAGAGAATTGTTACACAGTAATTTGTCACTGCTTCCCTGTCAGTTACCCTGCTGTATCAAGAATTCACAAATAATCAAGTTCATGCCTTCTGAACTGGCCCAAAACCCACTTTTCTAAAGTTTTCCTCATCAGCGCGTCTGTCTCTAAAATATCCGCGCTGACCGGCGGCTCTTAGCATATTCAGTGCGCTGCCAGCGCGGAAGCACATCACTTTTCCGCGCTGGTCGCCAGCGCGTCTCTGCTTGTATTGAGTCGCGCTGACATGACTTTCCCAGTTATCGAGGCGCGACGTCAGCGCGTCAGTTGCCTTATAATCCACGCTGATCCTGTTTGGGCGAATTTGTTCCAACAGCCAGCCTTCCAGATTATTCCAGGCTTGGTTGTTGGCTTTGTGAGTATCGACTCCCTACTATGGCATGTCTGTTCGACCCTTTGCAACCACTTCCCTCAAGGATAATCTCATCCTTCCACCCTTTTAGGAGGCTCCTTCTCCTATATAAAATTCCACCATTACCATGAGCAGCTAGTTTGGAATAGCTTGGATTGTGTAGAGCTTATAGTGCTCAGATTGCTGCTACTATAGGTATTTGGTGTGCTAAGTGTGGAAGTGATTGATAGCTTAGGGAAAGTTGTGTTGTGTTGCTAGTTTGAGAGAGAGTTTCTTGTCTTGAGGGAACCATTTCCAAAGGTGAATGCTCGAGACGCTTGCTGATTGGCCCCCCCTGAGAAGGATACCGACGTCAGAACATTTGGTTGTACTCTTCTCTATTTTTGATTAATAATAGATCACTGCTACTATTGCTCCATTCTCATTTGTACATGCAATGGTTAAATGTGAATTACATCTTTTCTGACCAATGTATGGTTGCTTTTACTATATTTCACGCTTGCGTTTGTTCCCTCTTCGTGTGTGCAGGTATCTATTCGCGGGGATCGCGGAGGATTGTGACCGGCCGAAGCGAAGGAGCGAAGGCAACATCTCTTCATCAAACGACAGCGCGGGAACCCAAGTAGGTGCTCTTTACCTCTTGTTTAATTGCAATTAGGAGCATGCATAGCAGCATTGTGTGATTGTTGCTAGACCCTTGCTGGGCTAGTAGGGATCACCTCTATCCGTAGAGGGGATTTACCTCTCCAACAATTTGGCGACTCCGCTGGGGAGTAGCCTTGTTGTCTCTTGAGTCCATCTTTGTGTTTGAATTCGATTGCTCTCTCTTGTCGAGATTCTGGGATTGTTTCTCTGCCTGCAAACTTTCTGCGTGCATCTGAGAAGTGTTTTAACTGTCAAAAGGTCTTTACCTGTGGTTTGGGAAGTTTTTGCTTTGGCTTTATTGGTTTTTGCCCTCAGCGCGCTTTAATTAAAAGCAGACGCGCTGATGTCGCGTCCCTTCTTCTGTGCTGCCTTTGTCATCGCCCCTGTATCACCCGTAGTCGCGCTGACCTCGTTTTCAGAGACAGCGCGTTTTATCCGTGTGCTTCCGCGCTGACGTCGCACACCTGCTTCTTTGTCTTCCCTGTCATCGCGCCTGTATCATCCATAGTTGCGCTGACGTCGCGCGCTTGCTTCTTTGTCTTTCCCGTCATCGCGTCTGTGTGATTAATAGCTGTGCTGACCTCGTTTTTCCGAGACAGCGCGCTTTATCCGTGTATTCCCGCGCTGACGTCGCAAAGTTGCTACGGGACCCCTCCTGTCAGCGCCAAGTTGCTGAAGGCCACCCGCGCTAATCCTGTAAAACTTGATTTTGTCCAAATCAGCCTCCTATACCTATTCGTTCAGCTTTCCCCTCTGCTCTCCACTTGGTTTGTGACTCATTTTGCATTATTTGATCTCTGGGCTGCTTGCTTACGAAGTCTTGTTCCACAGGGTTTCGTTTTGCTCGTTTTTCGATTTCTGCAAATACCTTCCTTTTCGCTTTCCCTGCTTGGTTTGTTTTTCCGCCATCACTTTTACAACTACTGGATTGTGTTGGATCTCTATTTGACTGGTTGAGGCTCTTATCCTCCAGGTGTTAGCTTTTCTCCATTGATTTCGCACTCTAGCCCTAGGACATCTAGCGGCCCTGTGTGTGTCAAGCCTTCCGTAGGGATTTTGCTTCCTTGTTTGACCAGCCAACTTCAGGTTTGTTGTTGCACGTGTTCGGTGATTGTTGAAGTGTTTTTGGTTGTGTTTCCGAGTAGTTTTCACTTCCTCCGTGTTTCAATCCTTGCTTGTCGTGCCGAGCTTAGATCACACAGCTCGTGCGGAATTTGTTTTTCCTTTCGATTTGGAAATCTTTGTTGGGTGTTTTGGGAGCTTTGTGTGTTTTCACTAAGTGATTGGCTTGGTGTTCTCGTTCCTCCAAATTCATTTAGATG
This sequence comes from Pinus tabuliformis, assembly GCA_031772625.1. Lineage (NCBI taxonomy): Eukaryota > Viridiplantae > Streptophyta > Pinopsida > Pinales > Pinaceae > Pinus > Pinus tabuliformis. The sequence continues at coordinate 2,066,456,127 of CM062816.1, forward strand.
CTTTGTGTCACTGAAAGAAAATCAAACTAGTAGCTTTGCTTTTGAGAATTGAAAAAGGAAAGAGCATTTCATTGATTTGCATTTTCAAAAGAAAAGTTTGCTTTCCTCGCTTTTAGCTGCATTAGGCTGCTTGATTGTTTGATTTCATTTTGTTTATTTGGAAATTCTCTGCCTTCTCATAGATAGAATTCATCGAACAAAATGGTTTTCGTTGGCATGTAGTTTGCATCTAGGTAATTGTGAGAGAACATACGATAGAGCATGAAATCGAAACTTAACTCAAGATCAACTATAAAATGAACCAAATGAATCTAAAAATGCATTGGAACTAAACGCAAATATCTAGAGGTCTAGGTTAGAGACGTGTTCCGGCGTCTTTAAACATAGTCACTGTTGTTTCACATTATGTTTGGGTGATTCCTCCTTCTGTGACTCGATAGTGGTCTAACACGGACTGCGCTCCCATGTACCGTCGCGTATATAGGGAGACCCCACTAGGCTTTTATCCTTTATCCATAGGAAGCCGAGTCTGCTGCCTTGTGAACCGTAACGCACCGAACACAGCATTCGGGAAGATTGACTGCAGTACGGAAAGTCCTTGGCTCTCATATGATTGCTGAGGTGTATAAGCAGTTTTACGGGTTGCTTGGTAAACCTTATACCTAGAGTCTCCAGAGCAGTCACTTTTGATCCTTTTCGGACTCCCTGAATGAAAAGGTGCCTGTGAGCGTCTTGTCACTTCGTGCTCATTAAACATTCGAAGGAGACTGGAGTCATCTTTTCGTCCTTTTCTCGACTCTCGAAACATGAAAAGGTCAAGTTTGGTTCTTGTGTCTTAAAATTAATTCGGCCACGATAACATCACCTGTTTTAGATCTTGTGTGCGATAGTTTTGAGTAGGGTTTTTATCGTTAGTTTCCTTTAGGTTTTCTAAGGGGTCTGGTCATCCTGGTTGACCCATCAACTCCCGGTCCAAGTGATCAAGGTTCTCCATCTTCTGTTGCCTCTGAGGTACCGGTTGTAAGCAATACTCTTCCCATCGTTCCGAGTATCCAGCCTATCAACGTACGTGCTCCAGGCGACGAGGATTACATAGAAGATTGGAATCCTATCTGGGAGCCCGATTATACCCCTCGTACTCCTCTCGGTATGTCGTCTCTGATGTCTACTTCCCCCATGGATGAGACAGCTTCCAGCACCGGTGAGACGCCCGTCGTGACGGACATCGAGACTCCGATCCCGGCTTCTTCTCCACTCCCTCCACGATATTCATCAGTGAGGGACAGGATAGCCGCTAGAACTACTGCTACAACTATATGGGATCCTAATCTTATTTCCACCACCGGGTCTTTTGTTTCGCGACCTCTTAGTACGCTTCTTACTTCCGGGCTTGACACGCCCGTTACCTCAGTTCCCACTAGACCCACCGTCTGTGTAGCGCGATCGACTCCGGTCGTCAGTGCTGTACCAGCATCCTCATCTGCAAACCCTGAAGCTGGTCCCTTTTCTGGTGGCATTCCAGGAGCAGGGCCATATGATGCTTTTGGGCAACCCCTCACGGACCCAGATTACGAAGGTCCCCTCTTTTATTATGATGAGAACGGTGAGTACCTTGAGAGCATTTCAGTCCTTCCTCATCGTCCTTTCGAAGAGAACGAGGAACCGTTGGATATCGCATATGATCCCGCTACTCAAATTTTTCATGGGGCTCGAGATCCTTTCGGACCACCCCAAGGGCCACCCAATCAAGGCCAGCCACTCTATGTGCAAAGCCCTCAGGGGCAACCACTTTATGGCCCGCCTTACCCAGGACAATCTGGGGACCCACAGGGACAACCCTTGGGCATTGGAGGTCCGTCGTACGCGTATCAAGGTCAACCTACTGGCTATCCAGGGCAACCTGGTACCCAGCAGGGTTACCCAACTGGACAACCCGGGCAGCCTTACATTCAACAGGGCCAGTCCAGTTTCCAGCAAGGGTACCCATCTGGACAAACTGGCTCAGTTTATAATCCTCCAAATCAACCAGCAGTCCAGCAGGGATATCCTCATGGGCAGGGGGGGCAACCCCATGTACAGCAGGGACAACCTACTCCCCAGTCTGGTCATCCTTCTGGGCAGGGTGGGCAACCCTATGTTCAGCAGGGCCAACCCACTGCTCCACCCGTGAATCCTTCTGGGCAAGGGGGGCAGCCTGCTATACAGCAAGGCCAACCTACTGCTCAGCCTATGCACCAAGGAGGGCAGCCTGCTACACAGCAAGCCCAGCCCTCTGTTCAGTCCGTGCATCCTGGGGGGCAGACGGGCCAACCTTCTATACAGCAAGGTCGACCCGCTGTCCGCCCTGTTCGTTTATCTGGACTACCTGGCCGGCCTCAGGGCCGACCAGCTGTTCAGCCAGCTCAGTCATCTATTCCGCAAGGACAAACCCGGATGGCACATGGACAACCTAATGCCCAGCAAGTCTATCCTGTTGGCCAACCAGGTCCATCCCGAATCCAACCGAGTCAACCTCCGGGACAGATGGCTCAACCCCAGCCGGTTCAAGGACATTACTCTGGACCTCAAACTCAAACGAGTTATCAGATGCAAGGTGGGCCACAGCCTCAACCTCCCTACCAAACGCAGCCTACCTATCAGGCTCCGTATGGGGCCCAGCAACCATATGGCTACCAGCAAAACTAGTTTGCTCCTTATCAAAATTATCAACAACCACAGGTCACTCCTTATCAAAACTATCAGTATGGTGCACCTGTGGCGCAAGCTGCTAATACTTGGGGAGCTGGGGGGCAGACACAGGGACAGCCGTCCGCATATGGCCAGAATCCGTATGGACAGAACCCCTATGGACAAACCCCCTATGCGCCAGGCCCTTTTGGGCCAAGTCCATCGGGGCAAAGTTCTTACGCTCCAGGCCCTTTTGGGCCAGGCACGTCCGGACAAAGTCCGTGGGGGCACCCACCATCTGGGTGGAACCCTAATGTCGCCTCGAATCCGCAGCCACAAATGTCCTTTAACCCGCAGTTACCATTCTTAGCAACGTTGGAACTACCTGATGTGTCCAAATTAACAAATGATCCTATTTTGCATAATCCATATTGGCCACCAGTTCCGACCAAAATACCAGGTGACTGTCCAAAGTTTGACGGCAAAGCCGGTGAAGACCCTCAGGCCCATGTAATGACTTATCACCTTTGGTGCTCATCGAACTCATGGCTTGATGATTCTATCCGGCTACGCCTCTTTCAAAGGACTCTCACTGGTTCAGCTGCTAAATGGTACATCGAACTCAATCGCGGCATGTTCCAAGATTTCAACTCATTGGCTATGGCCTTTTTGACTCACTTTCAGTTACCCATTCGGTACGAGACTGGGACCCACCTTCTCACGTCTCTCAAACAGGATACGGCTACGCACATCTCCGATCATATACATGAATGGAGAAGGCGTCGTCGCTTGATTAAGTTTTGGATCCCTCATCAGCTCCTGACCGACTGGTTCACGACTTCCTTTGTCCCTAAAATTGCAAAAGATATCGCAATGGGAGCGTGTGTAACCGAAGAGCAAGCGATTGCGCGAGCTCAGTACCTTAACTTAGTATATTCTCAGTCAGGTACTTTGTATGAGTATTTGCCAGACACCCCGAGGCATGGACAGCCCAAAGCTCCACCAAAGCCTTCTGTTGATGGAGTCATTGGTTCTGTGAATGCACCATCGAAGAAGTCGGCCGCGAACCCTGGGAAGCAGAAGCAGAATACCTCTAGCGAAAACGCTCCTCAGGGCCAATCAATTTCTGGGAGTACCTCCGAGGTAAACGCCGTTCAGTCCACCGCGGCGGACAAATCCTCGAAAGGGAAAAAGAAAGGGAAGGCTAAAGATAAATCTGGACAGCCTAAGCAGGACCCTCCTAAGTCTTCTTCCGAGGAAGGAGCTAAACGGAAACCTAAGTATCCTTGTCTCATCTGTGAGGAGGATCACTACACCAAGGATTGCCCCAGGCGCTCCGAGGTTAGTTGACTTTTGAAAGGTGCTCCGGGACCTCCTGTTGTGCTTAAAGAGCCTTTCCCTTCCCAGCAGACGCATTTGGTGGCAGATCCCTCTCAAACCTCTTCCTCGTTCGGTTCTTAAGTGTTCATGGCTGGAACGATCCCCATCCATGTTTCAACTCGAGCGAAAGATTATCCTTCTCCAGCCGGGAAAGAGCCAGAGGTTACCTCCAGCGCTCCTCCGTCCAGTTCTGGTCCCCTTCACATTGAACGGCCCAGTCCTGAGACGATCCCCCGACCCCCTCCCAAAGGTGTACTCAGGAAGTCATCTTATAACCCCAATGCTCGTGCTGCCCAGCACTATAGCATTGTCGAGGACTTAGCTCAGGCTCCGTCCGCTATGTCCGCTTTAGAAGTCCTCCAGAGCTGCCCCTCCCAGAGGAAGTCCCTGCTATCAGCGATTGGTGGCATAGACCCGGCAGATTCGGATTTAATTTCTTTTGATCTCGAGGGTTTCACGCAGAGACTGCCTCATCAGGTAGCTTTCCTTATACAGGTTCTCATCAACGGCAAAACGATCCACCGTACAGTCATTGATGAAGGTGCCTCAACCTGCATCATGTCAGTTGCTTGCTGGAAGGCTATCGGTTCCCCTGCTCTGAGCCAGTCTCCTACGACCCTGGAGGCTTTCGATGGAAGAGAATCCCATCCATATGGTATCCTCACGCGATTGCCCATCTCTTTATAGGGGAAGACCGTAGAAGTGGAAGTTGAAGTTGTCGACGCGAATCTCACTTACAATCTCCTCCTTGGACGAAGCTGGACGTATGCCATGCAAGCCGTGGCGTCCTCTTTGTTCCGTGTCGTTCGCTTCCCCCATCAAGGAAGAATCGTCACGGTGGACCAGCTGTCCTTCTTTGCTTCCTCTTCTGAAGGAAATGTGCCATTCGTAGAGCATACCTCCAAATCGCTAGTGAGTGTGGGTGTTGGACTGTTCAAAGATCCCTCATTAATGGGAGTCTTCCCCCTCCCACCTCCGAATCTCACCTCTGTTAATATGATTTCAGTGCGTTCTGATCCATGGGTCCTTCCCCCCTTGAATCAGGAAGACTCTTGGGGCGATATGATGCCGTTGAGTCCTGCCGAGCTCAACTACATCGAAATTGTCGCTGCATCGGCTCCCCCTCCTGAACCTTCTTTTTCAAGTAGCGTTCCCGATTCATATGATCACTTCCCTTGGTTGGGAGATGAGGCCACTTCGGATCCTTTGAAGGAATCATTCCCCTCCGATGAGGCTATCATTGAGACTATGTCTCTCGAGGAGCTCCCTTGGTTAGATTACCACCATCGCTCTTCGTTTCTCCCTCCACATTCGGAAATGGTCGCGTGTCTCGAGCGGTTTGCTTCATGTGTCCCGTCTCCGCCTCTCCAAACACCGGTTCAGTTATATCAAGTGTCCTCGGAAGGCAATATGGGTAACATTACGCAAACCCAGGCTATCGACATCTCTGTCAAACCAGGGATTGTCGAGAATATTTTCATTGCAGTCACATGCACTCCTGAGGAAATTCAACTTTATACCGCTTTATTTCGTGAATTCCGCGATGTCTTCGCATGGTCTTACGAGGAAATGCCCGGCATCGACCCTAGTATTGTGGTGCACGAAATACCTACTTATCCCGGCGCTAAGCCTGTTCGTCAACGTTTACGTCCAGTGCACCCCCGAAAGGCTGCTGCCATCAAGGCCGAAGTTGAAAAACTCCTCCGAGCTGGTTTCATCTATGCCATTCCCCTCACGGAATGGGTATCCAATATAGTCCCTGTGAATAAAAAGCAGGGCACTATCCGGGTCTGTGTTGACTACCGCGACATTAATCGCGCCTGTCCGAAAGATAACTTTCCTACGCCTTTTATTGATCAGCTTATTGATGACTGCGCAGGAAGCGAGATTTATTCGTTTATGGACGGCTTCTCTGGTTACAACCAGATCAACATAGCCCCCGCAGACCAGCATAAGACAACTTTCATTTGTCCTTGGGGCACCTTCGCTTATAAGAAGCTACCTTTCGGTCTTAAAAATGCCGGTGCCATTTTCCAGCGTGCGATGTCGTATGCTTTTCATGATATCCGACACATCGTACAGCCTTACCTGGATGACCTTCCAGCTCATTCAGCTAAACGTCAAGACCATCCATCTCATTTACGCGAAATCTTTCTCCGCTGTCGACACTACCGTATTCGACTCAATCCGCATAAGTGTGTCTTCTGCGTAGAATCTGGCCGACTGCTCGGGTTCATCGTCTCCCGGGAAGGCATCCGTTTGGATCCCCTTAAAGTCGAGGCCATTTTGAATCTTCCTCCCCCTGCCTCTCTGCAGCAATTACAGAGCTTGCAGGGTAAAGCTAATTTTCTCAGACGATTCATTCCAAATTATGCCGAGGTGGCTAAGGGTTTCACACGGTTATTAAAGCGAGACACGCCCTTTCGCTGGGACGCTATCGCTCAGGAATCTTTCGAGCGTCTTAAAGACCTTCTTGTCTCAGCTCCGCTCTTAAGACCTCCGAATTACCACCGTGACTACACTCTCTATCTAGCTGCCGCTGACACCACCATCGGCATGGTTCTAGTGCAGGATGACGATGCTGGCACTGAGCATGTTATCTATTATCTTAGCCGCAACCTTCTGGATACGGAAACTCGCTATGCATATGTCGAGAAGTTGGCATTGGTTGTTGTCTGCGCCGTCCAACGATTCCGGCATTATATCCTATTGCGCACAACGACCGTGATCTCTGATTGCAACCCCATGACCTACATTTTGTCACGTCCGCTGCTGGGGGGCAAATACTCGAAGTGGATCGTAATCCTCCAAGAGTTCGACTTGGAATTCACTACAGCCAAGTCTAAGAAATCTCTGGTCTTTGCTGAACTACTCTGTTCCTTACCATCTCATTCTGCACCATCTCGCTCAGAGGAGCATATCCCGGATGAAACACTGTTTCTCATCAGCACCCTCGACCCGTGGTACGGGGACATTATCGTATATTTACAGACGTCTTCCTTCCGTCCGAATATATCGAAAGATGCTCGACGGCGAATTCGTCACCAAGCTCAACCCTATCGCATCTTGGGCGATACCCTGTACCGCCTCGGCGTTGATTCTGTTCTCCGTCGTTGCTTGACTCTCGAGGAGGCTGAGCGAGTTTTGAATGACTGCCACTCCGGCGCTTGTGGTGGCCATATGTCCGGCTATGCTACCGCTCAGAAGATCCTCCGCGCTGGTTATTTCTGGCCTTCCATCTTCAAGGATTGTATCCTTGCTGTATGAGCATGTCACGAATGCCAGGTTTACCACCGGAAGATGCGTGCACCTGTTGCACCACTGCACCCTGTTGTCACCGTAGGTCCATTTGCCAAATGGGGCATCGATTATACGTCCTGTAACCCTCATTCGGCCGAGGGGCATGGGTACATAATCGTTGCCGTGGATTATTTCACCAAGTGGGCCGAAGCGATGCCTACATTAAACGAAGACGGTTACACGGCGGCGTAGTTTTTATTTAACCATGTCATTACACGTTTCGGAGTCCCTCAGGCCATCGTCACGGATCACGGAAAGCATTTCCGTAATCACATGATGACGGAACTAACGACCCAACTAGGCTTGCGTCAAGATAGTTCGACACCATACTATCCACAATCTAACGGCCAAGTTGAAGCCGTGAACAAAGTTTTTATCACTATGCTTCAACGCACCGTCAATACGCACAAGTCTAATTGGAATCTGATGTTGTTCCCAGCCTTGTGGGCCTACCGGATTTCCGTGAAGGATGCCACCGATTTCACTCCATTTCAATTGGTTTATGGACTGGAGGCTACCCTTCCTGTCGAATGCGAGATTCCTTCATTGAAATTAGTTGTCGAGTTGCTCCCCAACACCACTTCGGTGGAGGAACGGCTTCTGTACCTAGAACGGTTAGACGAGACTCGTCGTTTAGCTTCTCTGGCTATCGAAGCGCAAAAGAAGAGAGTCAAAGCTCACTTCGACCAGAATATTCATCCTCGTTCCTTCGTTGAGGGAGATCTAGTACTGCTCTACGATCAAGCTAAAGATAAGCTGGGGGCAGGAAAACTCGAGTCCATGTGGCTAGGTCCCTACATCGTTAAAGAGTTTTACAAAAGGGCGCATATGAGTTGATTGATTACGAAGGAAACCCTCTTGACAAGCCCCGCAACGGGCTGTATCTGAAGAAATATTACGCATGACTTCATGCACTCAGTTTGTACATACGCGTGTTTAGTGTGTTTTGTGTGCATAATTTCATGTTCTGCTTTGGTTTGAAAACATGTTTCCCTCTTATTGTGTTTCTTCTTCTCGTGCAGATGTCTAGTGCACCTTATGTTGGTTTCGCTGATGGCGCCTGCCGTAGTACCTGCAATTTTTCTTCTGCGGCATGGGCGATCTATGATCCTCACGGAGAGTTGCTAGATCTTCAAGGAGTCTGTCTCGGTCGCACCACTAATAATGTTGCTGAATACAGTGCCGTAATTGAGCTACTAGCCGAAGCAGTTGATCTCGGCATTCGAGCAATGATGGTAAACCTGGACTCCCAGCTAGTCGTTCACCAACTTAACGGGCAATATTCCGTCAGAGACCAACGTATCCTAAGATTGTACCTACGTGTCTGATTGTTAGAAAGGAATTTTGGTTATATCACGTATCAACATATTCCAAGACGATTGAACACGTTGACTGATGCATTGGCGAATCATGTATTAGACAGACATTTGCGAAATAGATAACATCATACAAGAAGACATAGGAAGCATAATAGAGTAAAACATATGTAAATATTTTCTCAAGCATAGTTCGCATGTGTGCAGTGTGTGCTTTTAAACTTGCATTAAAAACATTAAAATACATGGGTCATCTGTTGTGCAATTCATACATAAGATCACATTTGTACTGAACATTCGCATAACATACGCAAAACATCATCATATGTAAGCAAGATCCATCCAAAAATCGGTATGTATATATATATATATCGTGTGGCGCACTGAGGCGCTCAAAAATAAGTGTATGTGTCAAAAATACAAGAGTCACTGTTCTCCACACATCGAGACAAATGTCTCGCAAAACATCAAAAAGAAACCTAGGCGACTACTGTGCTGGGTTTTGCTCTCTATAGCACACAGCCGCTCGTGCCACTCGCCTCAGCAAGCGGTGCACCCTGGGTGCCACCCCCACCGTATGGATCTGGTGCTCTATGGGAACCTCCTCAACTCCCTGATAGTCTGGCACACCCTCCAGCAACCCCTCAAGGTTGCGAGCTATGGTCTTCGAAGTATCTACTCCTGGAGGGACTAAGGCAAGGACATTAGCTCCCTACCCCTCTCTCCGTGCCTCTGGAGCTAAGCCGACGGGTCTGACAGGTCCCACATCTGCACACGGCGACATTTGTTAAGACATATACATTAAAATCAAAAACATTAAAAAACTCAGAAAAATCAAAGTGTCATACCTCCATCATCCCAGTGGTCTCCCGGCGGCAATGGCATGTCGGGATCGTTGCGGAAATCCATACCTGCGTACGGCCAATCCTCGACGAAAACGATCTGATGCTCCAACCACTCTCGAAAAACCACTCCCCAATGAGCTGGCCGGCCACCACCCCCGCGTGGCATGATGCGAGCCCATCGAGTGGCCCGCGTCTCCCGAGGACTCCTGGGAGGATCCACGGCTATAGTCTGCAGCCGCATGACTGGTACCCACTCCAGAATGAGTGGGAGTAGGAGCGACCCATAGCCAAACTGTTTCGACTCTCCGCGTCGACAGTTGTTGAGCTGCCTCTTCATGCTGTTGGTCACCGCAGTGGCCCAATCAAACACTGTAGGCTGTAGACAGTCAAGAGCTAGCAGCAGGTGGGTCTTCGAGGCCTCATGGTTGGCCAAGCTTCCCGCTGCCCGGGTCACCATAAACAGGATGGTGCGAAGAACTATGTCTCTCACCGTGGGAATCGACACCTTCCCACTCCGCGTCTTCTCAGCCTCTGGACATACTCGAGCCATGAGTTGGTCGAGAGTCTCGCCGCTGGGCCGTTGCCCCTCCAGAATGGGCCTCGCACCCCGGCGTGACAAACCGGTCAAGAAATATATGTCCATGAAGTCGAACTCGATATCTTTACCACGGATGGTAAATTTACCGTCTATATGGTTCCATGACCGGATCAGGAACTCCAGTAAGTCGTGATGAGCTCTTAGGCATGGAGTCAAGAAGAATTTTAAAAATCCACATGCCTGCATTGCATCTCGACAATCCGCTCTTGCAAAAGCGGCGATATCCTCAACATCATGAGCCCTCTCTTGCCACTGGAAGGCCATTGTGTCCTACATAAACAATAAGAACAATTAGAATGCTGGTAGATAAAAATTTCACGTCCAAATTATTAAAAATAAAATCTAGCTGCGCCAGTGCGGCTGTTTCTAAAACAGACGCGCTGAAAATGGCGGTCCTTTGTATTTTCTTCAGGTCAGCGCGGAAGAACACGGGTTTTCCGCGCTAACCCGAAATTTGGTACGTGTTATTTTCATCGGTCAGCGCGGTCCCGAGCGGGAAACCCGCGCTGACCGAGAGCGCACCCATGGCTCAAAAACTCGCCCAATTGGGCCAATCCCACCGTTAAATTACGAATAAAAATGCTCAAAAAAGGGCGCGTGGCAAGAGGAACCTACCTGGAGCAAGCCGTTCGCCAAATGGTGTCCGCACGAGGAAGAATTGGCTCCGTCAACTTCACAGCTTCACAACGTTCTCAGAGGCTCAATTTGGTAACAATGGTGAAAATGACTATTTACCTTTCTATTTATAGTAAAAATGGCTTAATTGACTTTAATTTTTGCGAATATGGGTTTATGGTCATGTTTTTACCATGGATTTTACGCTTCTGTACTGTTTTATACATGTTTTAATATGTTTTTAACATGTCGAACGGATTTATGCGGGTGTTTTTTGTTGTGCAGGTCCTTCGAAACGGTGAAAATCATAATGATCTTAAAATCACTTGATCGCGAACTGTCATCTTTGAGCTCTTTTCCGACACAAAACAAGAAAAGATGGCCGAGTCTCCTTTCAGCTCGTTAAAGGGAATGAGAGGCGATCATTTTAAGCTCTTCTTCTGACCGTGTAACTTAAAAATATTGTCGGGTGTTTGTTGTTTCGCACTCGTTATCGGCTCTAAAACGACGTGTTTCCGACCGCTTTTTTACTTTTTCAGGTCAAAAGCACTATTTACGAAAAGTACTCCTCGATCGTAATGGTCGGGCGGTTCTTTCGGGCATTGTTTTATACTTTTTTGGGCTCGAGAGACACAACTGCACGAAAAAGGACCCCCCTGGAGTCTCCTTTTCCGCTGTCTTTTCAAACTCTCTAAATAAGAAAAGACGCCGAGTTTTTCCTTTGTCAGGCTCGTTAAACACTTGATGACATCGGACATTGTCGAAATGACACTCTTCAAGCATATGCTATCCCCGTCAAGCTTGTCATCCAAAAATAATCGGGGTACCTGCCAGAAATGGTGGGGAAAATGGAACTATAATCATAGTCGTGTCGGCAGTATGTCGCTCTTGAACATGGCACTCCTCTGCTTCATGTCTGGGTGGGACCATTTCATCTCGCTTTTCACTGGCTTCCGTGGGTTTGGGTTATCCTATCTCGCTTATCATCTGTTCATTGCCATCGTTATCATACCCTTTGCTCATTCGATGTCAAATACTGCCAAATCCACTATAGTGCCGCCGATATGTTCAAGAGAAGTTGACCTCTGCAATAATACAACCTCATCTGCTATCTCACACAAATCATTTTACCTCTGTCTCGTGTCGATGATGTGGGAAACATTATGGCCCACCTTCAGTCAAGGTCACTTCCTGTCGACTTCAGCTCATTATCCAGGAAGGCGACTTAGAGACTCCCTTCAGGTGCCTTGGAGCCTGCATGCCTTAATGGCAGGTTCTTCGTGTTCGACGCGAGGTTTACATCATTGGCCTCCGATCGAATGATTCCGTGGGTGTTCGACACTAGCCCATTGATTCACACTCCGCGGATTGTACCTATAGTACCTTGAGGGCCATTGTCATCATTGGTGGTACCTCTCGCGTCTGTTAACAGTTTTCATTATTAACTGGTAATCAAACGATGTTCATGCGTGTTCGACTCAAACTCATGTATTCACACGCTTGAACCTGTACTTTGTTCGGGTCGGGATGGAGCGCAAGACCCTGGATCCCTGTCTGTTATGGTCCAAGCTGCAATTTTGTGGATGATCATTACATGACTCATTGATGGATGGCTGCGCCCATACCTAAGTCTTCATGGATGGTTGCGACCATACCTTATCATTATTCTGGCCCCTTTAGCTGGATGGCTGCGTCCATTCCATAGACCTTTTCGCATGTCTTTTGGATGGCTGCGCCCATGCCTACACTGCATGTACTTGATTATCAGAGATATTTCGGTCCTTCCTGGTGGTGTTCCAGTTCGGCAACGTGTTGTAAAGCATTTCACCCCTCCCACTCTCTCGGTCTTCATGCTTTAGGGGGCATCTGTTACACAGTAATTTGTCACTGCTTCCCTGTCAGTTACCCTGCTGTGTCAAGAATTCACAAATAATCAAGTTCATGCCTTCTGAACTGGCCCAAAACCCACTTTTCTAAAGTTTTCCTCATCAGCGCGTCTGTCTCTAAAATATCCGCGCTGACCGGCGGCTCTTAGCATATTCAGTGCGCTACCAGCGTAGAAGCACATCACTTTTCCGCGCTGGTCGCCAGCGCGTCTCTGCTTGTATTGAGTCGCGCTGACATGACTTTCCCAGTTATCGAGGCGCGATGTCAGTGCGTCAGTTGCCTTATAATCTGCGCTGATCCTGTTTGGGTGAATTTTTTCCAACAGCCAGCCTTCCAGATTATTCCAGGCTTGGTTGTTGGCTTTGTGAGTATCGACTCCCTACTATGGCATGTCTGTTCGACCCTTTGCAACCACTTCCCTCAAGGATAAGCTCATCCTTCCACCCTTTTAGGAGGCTCCTTCTCCTATATAAACTTCCACCATTACCATGAGCAGCTAGTTTGGAATAGCTTGGATTGTGTAGAGCTTATAGTGCTCAGATTGCTGCTACTATAGGTATTTGGTGTGCTAAGTGTGGAAGTGATTGATAGCTTAGGGAAGGTTGTGTTGTGTTGCTAGTGTGAGAGAGAGTTTCTTGTCTTGAGGGAATCATTTCCAAAGGTGAATGCTCGAGACGCTTGCTGACTGCCCCCCCCTGAGAAGGATACCGACGTCAGAACATTTGGTTGTACTCTTCTCTATTTTTGATTAATAATAGATGACTGCTACTATTGCTCCATTCTCATTTGTACATGCAATGGTTAAATGTGAATTACATCTTTTCTGACCGATGTATGGTTGCTTTTACTAGATTTCATGCTTGCGTTTGTTCCCTCTTCGTGTGTGCAGGTATCTATTCGCGGGGATCGCGGAGGATTGTGACCGGCCGAAGCGAAGGAGCGAAGGCAACATCTCTTCATCAAACAACAGCGCGGGAACCCAAGTAGGTGCTCTTTACCTCTTGTTTAATTGCAATTAGGAGCATGCATAGCAGCATTGTGTGATTGTTGCTAGACCCTTGCTGGGCTAGTAGGGATCGCCTCTATCCGTAGAGGGGATTTACCTCTCCAACAAGAATGATGGGAACACATCCCCATCATCCCATGGAAGTTTCCATTGTAGGGAAAGAGCTGAGGCAAGCTCTCATCGCCATACTTACACTAGATATGGCAAGGAAAGGTATAACCACTCTCGACATTCGAATGTTCATTTCGATTATAATCATGTTTTTTATGATGAACATAAAACATGGCATCGAAAAACATGTACCTTTTGTGGATTAATATAACCATACATTTTCTAAGTGTTGGAAAAGAATGACAGCACACAAAAGGATGAGGCATGAAAGACCCTCTCAACGACAAGTAAAGGAAAATGTTAAACAGATCTGGAGGAAGAAGACCTATTGTAGTAATTGTGACAGAAGTTGCCATCAAAGAGCCACTGGTTGGAGGCTCCATCCAGAGCAGCGCCTTAAAGACAAAGCGTCAGTGCATGAACTAGGTAAAATGATTGTTCGACAAGAAAAATCACCACAAGGAGGTGACCCATTCACCTTGATAAGTGAAAAATGGTTTCTAGATATATTAACATTTCATGGTTGTGCTTTTGTAAATCATTTGTTGCATTTTAAAATGTAAAAGTGATGATGTTTTTCCATCACTTGTTCAGCAACAATGATGTCTGGTCTTATTCTAAGTTGCATGATAAACTGTGAAAGCGATGTTGTGTTTCCATCACTTTTCAAATCAAAACAAATAGGGTTTGGCCTTATCTTTGTAAATCATGTGTTGCATTGATAATGTGTTTTCCATCACTTGTTGAAGCAACAATGATATGTTGGCCTTGTTTTCATAGCTGGAGTGTTGCGTCCAGCTTGATGTAAACTTGACTAGCGAGTATCTGTTATAAACTTGTGGCAAGTGTGGGATGCTTGGGTCATTAGTTGGTCATGAAAGTCAAGCATGTAATTTGCAAAACAATGTACTATAGGTTGTAGAGATTGCAGGTGTCGGATCATCGCTTAAGGCTCTGAAGAACAAAGGTGAAGGTGATGGAAGCGAGACCTTTTCAGGACAATTGAGATGCAGACAAGGTACAAAGAAGTTGTAGATTATTTTTCATGCTTTTAGAGGACCAAAAGCTCCTCAATGGGGAGGATTGATCCAGGTGGCTCCAGGGACACACATAGGACAAAGAGGGCTTATGAAAGCTTAAAAATCAAAGTGATCAAAATGATTTCAAACTAGGGCAAGAGTTAAGATCTCATCGTCCTAATCGTGGTGATGTGAATGGTTCGTCAAACCAAGTCCGTATGTGAAAGTTAGAAGCAGTCAAAGTTCGATTGACTTTTTGCTGACTAGGTAGGCTTAAGGAGGCCACAATTTGGACAGAACTCAGCCACCGGATTCCAACCAACCTAGGCCAGATTCCAGGCGAATTTGTGGCTTGGTTAATTTGTCTCCTTTGGCCTAAAATCTAAACAATTTTAAAAATTCCCTATTTTTTAATATTAAAAATTAAAAAAAACATGTGGTGGCAGGCCACCACCCCCACCACCCCTCATACCCATATAACCAACAAATATATTAAAAAAGGGGTGGGCGGCCATGACCCCGCCACCCTCGGAACCGAAAAAAATATTAAACATGGCTCGGCAGTGATCACCTCGCCAAGCCCTCCACCATATATGTAACCACATTATTATGGGGTGGGCAGGCCACCTTCGGTGGACCCAGCCCACACCCCCAAGAATGTCAAAGGTGCCAGAATTTGGTAAGGGTGCTAGCGAGGGTCGAACCCACCTAGCCCGCATGGCCAGCCCCCAAGTTGGCGACACCATGAAGGCAATGTACAACCATTTGAGTGTGCCAACCAATTAATACAATGAACCAACAACTTAACAAACAACACATGTTTTAAAAAAAATGTTTTGTTATATATGGCGGGGGCAGGATTTGATCCCCCGACCTCTACGCTCCAAATATATCCACCAACAATTGGGCCAAAAGAATTTCGTGTTTTTCAAGGAAACCATTTTTTAATTAATTTATTGTAGGTGGAACCATGAGCCCACAGAAAAGGCAGGCAAAACCATAATTGGGTGAAATTCTCAGGAGGGTGAAATTTTTGCAATGTCCAAATTGGACAAATTTTATGTCGGTCTTACACCTCTCAGTGACACGAACCTAATGGCGCAGTCAATATCTTGATCTGAGCAGTAGATTTGTAGAGGACGCAGAGGAGGGAATCTTTGAGGAATCTAGGGGGAATCTAAAACATTCCTTAAGCCCTGGATTTCCACTTTATCAGAATTCAGAAATTTGACAGTCGATTTTGCACTATTCAACGCCACAAATCTGATGGTGTGTTCAGATTTTCCATTTTCTGATTTCATTTTTGGCCACTTTTCTAAGTGGAGTGCAGGTGTCAGCATTCATGTGCGAGCAGTCATTTCCATGCGATTGATGTTGTGAGATCGATGGCACGAATAGCTTCAGCAGTTTGACATCCGCTTCTTTAGATGGCCCCTGGTTGTGAGTTATATGCAATTTATTCATGTACTTCTTTTGTTATGCAATGTGTTGCACAGATCCCTATTGATGCTTGATGTGGGGTCTTGTTTCTTACTTGTTTTCATGATTCCTGCTTGATATGAGGCGGAATCATCTGTGTGATGTACTTGTTGTCATGATTCGTCATGTTATGTTTTGAGATCCCATTGTTGTATGTTGATGGGATACTCATGTTGTCGTCATGTATGTTTGCATTGAGATCCCTTTTATGTCATGTTGGCGGGATGCTCATCATGCATGAGTTTGTGTCATATTGATAGGAGTCCTTTTTCACTGAGAGTTCCTGTAGCAGAACATCTCTTGGAGCCACTCTTGCGTGAGGGAATTCTCCTTGTATGATAGCGACATCACCTCTTATGTACCTCATCATTATTGACAGCACTTAATGCAGTGGCCTACGCCATCTTGACATCGGAGCCCAGAGACGTAGTCCCTCTTGGACGAACTCTGTTATCAACAGCTTATGTTTTCATCTGTTGATGATTAACATGTTCCTCTTCTTTACAGCATGTAGATATATTCACTTATGTTCTTTTAAAAATGCAGTTTAACACATCACGAAAGTAAAAGGTCTTGGAAGTGTCCTTTGTCACACTCGAACCTGGATCATTATGGCTGTGATTTCCAAGAAGCCCTGACTAACCTAGGAAAAGTATTTCACAAATACATTAAAATGAACCTGTTTCTCAGTCCATAAAAATTTGAATTCTTAATAATTGAAGGGACTGTACTAGGTCATTCAATATCTCAGCAAGGGTTGCAGGTGGACCCAAACAAAATAGCAATCATCCAAAGGTCCCACCTCCACAAAAGTAGAGAGATGTAAGGAGTTTCTTATGGTTAGATGGATACTATCGAAGGTTCATAAAGGACTTAAGAAATTTGGCCTCTCCTTTGTTTGGGTTGTTGGTGTTGGATCAGGTGCACAGCAAACTTAATTAAACACACAGCAAAAATAATAAACAAGCACATAAACACAAGAATTAACGTGGTTCACCCAACCAATCTGGGCTACGTCCACCAAACATAGGCATCAGGAATATATTAATAAAATTAGGAGATTACATCATGAAATCCTCACACTCACATAGCAAATCATCCAAATGACTGCCTGTTATATAGCATAGAGAATCTAACAGCCTCATAACTCCCTCACATCAAATATAGGAGGTATTAACTCCCTCCCAACAACCTGGAGCTAATCTAGGAACTGAATCCCTATTGTTGTCATCCTTCAGAGATTTTTGCCTATTTGACTAAAACAGAAAATCTCAACAAACTCCACCTTGACAACAATTCGCCTGATGCCCTGTTATTATTATTTTATCTTTTCTGCAAGCCAAGAGAAGCCAAACACCAGCGTAGCTTCTCCAACAAAACTGGTTTCGTGAACATGTCTGCACAGTTCTCCTTTGTATGCACCTTTTCAAGAGAGACTCCCCTTTCAGTGATAACCTGTCTTACAAAATGATATTTGATTGGAATATGCTTTGACTTACTATGATAGGCCGGATTCTTAGCCAAATGTATTGCACTTTGATTGTCACAAAGTAACCTGATGTTATCCTGCAACCTACCAAACTCACCAAGCAAACCTTTCAACCAAACCGCCTCTTTGCAAGCATGCGAAGCAGCAATGTATTCTGCTTCAGTAATAGACAAAGCAACAACGTTCTGTAGCTTTGACATCCAGCTTATAGCCCCACCTGCAAGAGTAAAGACGTACCCTGAAGTTGACCTTCTCTTATCCAAGCCACCTGCAAAATCGGAATCAACATATCCGCAAACATATTCACTACTATTATTGTAAGAAATACAATAACTACTTGTGCCTCTCAAGTACCGAAGCACCCATTTTACTGCTGACCAGTGCTCTTTACCCGGATTTGCCATGTACCTGCTGACAACCCCAACTGCATGAGAAATATCTGGTCGCGTACACACCATCGCATACATCAAACATCCTACTACATTGGCATAAGGAATTCAAGACATATAATCCTTTTCTTCATCTGTATTAGGACATAAACTCGAAGAAAGCTTAAAATGGGAAGCTAAAGGGATCGACACAGGCTTCACATTGTTCATACCAAACCTCAAAAGTATTTTCTCAACATACTTCTGTTGTGATAGCCACAGCTTACCATTGCCCCTGTCTCTGAAAATCTCCATGCCCAAAATCTGTCTTGCGGCTCCTAGATCTTTCCTATCAAACGTCCTTGCCATCTGAGTCTTCAACCTGTTGATTTCTTCAATGCTTTTGCTTTCTAAAAGCATATCATCAACATACAACACTAAGATAATGAACATGCCATTATTTAACTGCTTAAAATAAACACAATGATCATATTCACTTCTTACATATTTCTGACTCAACATGAAAGAATCAAACTTCTTATACCACTGCCGAGGCGACTGCTTCAGGCCATATAATGACTTCTTGAGCCTGCAGACAAATTTCGCATTGCGATGCTGAACAAACCCTTCCGATTGTTCCATATATATTTCCTCATCTAAATCACCATGTAGAAATGCAGTCTTAACATCTAACTGCTGCAACTCCAAATCAAACAGAGCCACTAATGCTAACACAACTCTAATTGAAACAATTTTAACCACTGGTGAAAATATCTCATGAAAGTCTATGCCAGCTTTCTGAGAAAACCCTTTTGCAACCAGCCGAGCTTTGTACCTGTCTTCCGTATCATTCACACCTCGTTTCAGCTTGAACACCCACTTGCATCCCACAGTTTTCCTGCCTTTGGGAAGTTCAACCAGATCCCACGTGCCATTCTTACCTAAGGCCACCATTTCTTCCTTCATGGCTGCTTTCCATTTGTCACTATCTGAACCTTCTACAGTTTCCTGATAACACAAAGGTTCATCATCATTAGCGATCAAAGCAACTGAAGTAACATGATCATCATACCTTCTCGGACGACGTTTGATCCTTGTAGATCTCCTTAAGAATGTTTCTGGTGCTTCCACAACTGGCTGTCTATCAACTGAAGGAATTTCTTCATGATCGCCATCTGAGACCTGTTCATGTCCTCCATCTGAACCCTGTTCATAATCTGATTCTGAAACCTATTCATGACTATAATCTGAACTATGGTCGTTATGACTATCATTAGAAATGCTGTCAAACTGAATATGCTAGAAATCAGATACATCATCCTGTTTCAATCTTCTATCTACATCTAACTATACAAGAGAGGATTAATTAAACCTTACATCTCTGTTGATGATGATTTTGCGGTAGTAGGATCCCACAATCTAAATCCCTTTGTTCCATCACCATACCCAACAAAGATATACCTTTTCGATTTCGGATCTAATTTAGTTCGCTGATGTTTAGGCACTAGAGCATATGCATCACAACCAAACACTCTAAGTTTAGAATAGTCACAAGGGTGTCCTGTCCATACCTCTTGCGGAACCTTGCAGTCTATTGTCGTTGATGGAGATCGGTTTATCACATAACAAGCAGTTGCCACTGCTTCCGTCCACAACTCCTTCGGCAACCCGGCGTTACTCAGCATACACGTTGCTCTCTCTAGAAGAGTCATGTTCATGCGTTCAGCAAATCCATTCTGCTGAGGAGTATAAACCGTGGTCTTATGTCTCTCGATCCCTGCATCCTTGCAATAGCTGTCAAACTCCTTGGAGGAAAAATCACCACCATTGTCAGTTCTTAAACATTTTATTGTTCTACCAGTTTTGTTTTCTACCAATGCTCTAAACTGCTTGAAAACTGTAAAAACATCAGACTTCTTTTTCAACATGAAGACCCAAACTTTCCGAGAAAAGTCATCAATGAATGATACAAAATAAGATGAGCCACCATATGACGTTGTAGGGGCTGGACCCCAAACATCTGAATGGATATAATCAAGTATGCCTTTACTAGTATGTTTGCCTATTTTAAACTTTTGTTTACTTTGTTTACCAAACAGACAATGTTTACAGAAATCCAATTTTCCAGATCTTAGATTAGGAAGTAACTTTCGGTCAGCCAAAATTTTCAATCCTCTTTCACTCATATGCCCCAATCTTTGATGCCATAAGTGAATGGAACTACTGTCATGTTCAGACACAGACACATGATCTGACCCAGTTCTACCTTCTAACTGAAATAGATTTCCTACTTTCTTAGCCTTCATCACTAGTAAAATACCTTTATATATTTTCATAACTCCACCTTGAATTATAGTTTTATATCCATTTGAATCAAGTGCTCCTAATGAAATCAAATTTTTCCTTAAATCTGGTACATGCCTCACATCAGTTAATATTTTGGTTGTGCCATCAAACATTTGTAGTTTTATGCTTCCAATCCCAACAATATTACATGTTACATCATTACCCATGTACACAACACCATCATCAATTGATATATATGTTTTAAACCAATCTCTATGTATACACATGTGGTTAGATGCCCCGGAATCTAACAACCAATGTTGATCATGTTTTGAAACATTAACTGACAATACTTCATCACTCATACCTGAACCAGATACTGAACCTGTATCTGTGGTGTTGGCTTCCTTCTTTTCTGTCAAAGAGCCTTCTTTAGCAGCCTGCTTTCGCTTCCAGCAATCCTTTTTCAGATGTCCAGCCTTGCCACAATGCCAGTACTTCACCTTGGGCTTCTTTCCTTTGGATTTTGAACGAGAGTCGCTATGCTTTCCCCCGGAGTGTCTCTCTCGTGAGCGACCTCTGGCCATCATTACCTCTGATGTAGAGGTGTCTGCATTCGACCTTTTCCTCGTTTCCTCAGCCAACAAGGCTCCAACAACATCGTCAAACTCAAGAATTTCTGATGTACTAAAACTTATGGAAGTAACAAAGTGATCCCAGGATTCAAGCAAAGAACATAATAGAGTTATTGCCTTATCCTCTGAATCAAATTTCACATCTAGACTGTTTAATTGCACCAACAAG
Organism: Pinus tabuliformis; assembly: GCA_031772625.1. Taxonomy (NCBI): domain Eukaryota; kingdom Viridiplantae; phylum Streptophyta; class Pinopsida; order Pinales; family Pinaceae; genus Pinus; species Pinus tabuliformis. Next base: position 2,066,477,297 of record CM062816.1, read on the forward strand.
GTATTAAAAACATTCAGGTGATCAGCAATTGAGGTACCTTCTTTCATCCGCAAACTGTAAAGCTGCCGTTTCAGGAGAATTCGATTTGTCAAAGATTTCGTCATATAGAGCTTCTCAAGCTTTGACCACAAGCCTGCGGCGGTTTTCTCTGACACAATGTTGAACAGAACATCGTCCGCCAGACATAACCGAATTGCGCTCAGAGCTCTATCGTCCATCTCATCCCATTCATCCTCCGTCATGGAAGCAGGTCTTTTGTTTTTCCCCAACAGTGCTTTCGCCACACCTTGTTGAACCAGCAGATCGTGCATCTTCACCTTCCAGATCTCAAAATTATTCTTGCCATTAAATTTCTCAATCTCAAAACGGGCACTTTGAGTTTTCGCCATTTTGTATCAGCAAAAAACAATAATCTCCAATATCAAACCAGCAATTTAAAAAACAAAATTGTCTATGCCTTTGTTTTTACATAACACAGAAAACTGCCTATGCCTGTGTACTTCTTGCTTTTGTAAAAAACTGCCTATGTCTTTGTACTTTGTCAATATAAAATTGTAACATCTATTGCTTGCAATTTTCCGACAGATAACATGAAGTTGGGGGTTTATTTCCTCACAATTCACTGTCAATGGCCTATTTTCCGCAAGTCATTATGCAATATTCTGCTTCCGTCACCGTGTGCTTCAATGTCACAATCATTTCTGATCAATACTCAGAGTCTCTGGTATATTATATTCTAAATATCCCTCAAATTATTATCCTTCCGTGTTGTCCACGATGCCATTTAATAATATAAATCCACGCGATTTTTAATATGCATAAATCCACGCTGTTTGTCACCGTGCAGGTTTTGTTTACATAAATCACGCTATTTGTTACCGTGCAGGTTTTGTTTACATAAATCACTGTGCTTGGAATATATATTCACGCTGGTTTTTTTTTGTTTTAAAAACAAAAAACAACATACCCACGCCCACGCAGGTCATATATATCCATATATATATTCACGCCTTTTAAAACATAATGCACACGGTTTGTATCACGCCTTTTACAACATAATACACACGGTTTGTAGAGCCACACAGTTCATAATGTACATGGTTTCATTTGAAACAGAAAAAACATAAAAGGCAGCGTTAACTTATGGTGATGCAATCTTAATCACACATCAAGTCAAACCAATCGGAGGCTGACCTGAAAAACGCGCAGCGATTCGAACTGTAAATTGCTTCTCGGCTCAGCGCGCGCAGCAACCTCTCCTTCGTCTGGAACAGCAACCAAACCGCCGGCTGCCTCCAGCATGCAATCACGTCCAAAACACAGTCAGCACCAGCACTTCTCCTCTCGTTAGCGCAGCACCTTCAGCACTCCGGGACTTGATACAACACGACTTCCTCTGCTGTGCCAGACGTCCAACAGTGCTCTGATACCAATTGTTGGATCAGGTGCACAGCAAACTTAATTAAACACACAGCAAAAATAATAAACAAGCACATAAACACAAGAATTAACGTGGTTCACCCAACCAATCTGGGCTACGTCCACCAAACATAGGCATCATGAATATATTAATCAAATTAGGAGATTACATCATGAAATCCTCACACTCACATAGCAAATCATCCGAATGACTGCCTGTTATATAGCATAGAGAATCTAATAGCCTCATAACTCCCTCACATCAAATATAGGAGGCATTAACTCCCTCCCAACAACCTGGAGCTAATCTAGGAACTGAATCCCTATTGTTTTCATCCTTCAGAGATTTTTTCCTATTTGACTAAAACAGAAAATCTCAACAGTTGGCCAAAGATTCTGAGTTTATATGGTCAAAGAGTTGTCAAGAGGCCTTAGACATTCTAAAGGGTAAGCTAACCACTGCACCAATCCTTAGAGGCCCAAACTAGGCCCTCCCTTTTCATATTCATGTTAATGCCTCACAGCCATAGGAGCAGCCTTAGGTCAGGAAGAGGAGAAATTTCCCTATGCCATCTATTTTATCAATAAGAACCTATCAAAGGCTGAGCTAAACTATACTGTGACCGAAAAGGAACTCCTAGTTGTTGTGCATTCATTGAACAAATTTAGGCATTTCATTACAATCTATCAAACATTTGTGCATATTGCTCATGCCGCAATCAAATATTTAATCAATAAACCAAATGTGAATGCTAGAATCATAAGATGGTTGCTTTTATTAAAACAGTTTGATCTAACTATTGTTGATAATCCTGGTAAGGAAAATGTTGTTGCTAACTTTCTATCTAGGATGAATCTTCCTGCAGGTGAAGAAAGAATGGTGGATGACCAGTTACCAGATGAGCATTTGTTTGCTATTTCAGTTCTCTCCCCATGGTTTGCTGATATAGAAAACTATCTGGTATCATCACAGTTCCCACCAAACTTACTCTCCAAAGAAAAGAGCAAGATAGTCAGAAAGAGTGACCCCTTCACCTGGATTGGGGGCAATCTGTTCAAACTTGGCCTAGATCAAATCTTAAGAAGGTGTGTGAGGGAAGAGGAAGTCTTTAACATCCTTCTGACTTGTCATGATGGGCCTTGTGGAGGTCACTTTGCAGCAAAGAGGACAACATTCAAAGTGTTGCAAGCAGGCTATTATTGGCCTACTCTTCATCAGGATGTGAAAACATATATTAGTCAGTGTGATCGGTGCCAAAGGATGGGAAAGCCTACTCCAAGAGATGAAATGTTGTTATATACCTAGGGGGGATAATATGGGGTACCAAGGGAGGTACCCAAGGTAATAATGTAATAATGGGATGGGCCATAGTAATAAATAAGGTGGTTAACCCATGTCATGTAAGGGACCACAAGTAGTTAATAATAATGTAATGGGCCCATGGTATTAGTTGATGGTATGAGGGAACCATGGTAATGACCCATGGTATTGTATGTATGAGGCCGATATAGAGGCTAGAGACTCCATGTCAAGGAGAGTGAAGAATTATTGTATGAACAGGCATATGGCTTGTGGAGTGTTCTCCTTCCTTAAGGAGTGAATGTATGGTGTTGCCCTACCATAAGGGTTTGATCAATAAAGTGAATCATTTCTATCTATTTTGATCTTGTTATTTATTGGGTATATTTGTATTCTCATATATTTTTGGGTCAGATCTACAACAAGTGGTATCAGAGCATTGTCTTATATTTTCATATCAGGTCTATAGTATTTTGGGTTAGATCTATAACAGCTCTGATACCACTTGTTGTAGCTCTGATACCACTTGTTATAGATCGAACCCAGAATATATGAGAAATAACAAATATACCCAATAATAAGATAGAAATAGATAGAAATGCTTCTTTATTGATCAAAGTTCAAACCCTTATGGTAGGGCAACACCATACATTCACTCCTTAAGGAAGGAGAACACTCCACAAGCCATATGCATGTTCATACAATAATCCTTCACTATATTCCTTGACTTGGAGTCTCTAGCCTCTATATAGGCATCATACATACAATACCATGGGTCATTACCATGGTTCCCTCATACCATCAACTAATACCATGGGCCCATTACATTATTACTAACTACTTGTGGTCCCTTACATGATATGGGTTAACCACCTTATTTATTACTATGGCCCATCCCATTATTACATTATTACCTTGGGTACCTCCCTTGGTACCCCATATTATCCCCCCTAGGTATATAACAAATGTCCCTACAACCTCAAGTGACTTTCGAGCCATTTGACAAGTGGGGAATGGACTTCATTGGACCTATTAACCCTCCTTCAGATCAAAAATAGCACATCATTGTGTGCACTGATTATTTGACTAAGTGGGCTGAAACCAAGGCAATTAAGGTAGCAACATAAGAGAAAGTGGTTGAGTTCCTAAGAGAGAATATATTCTACAAATTTGGGTACCCTAAAGAGCTAGTCACAGACCAAGGCAGCCAGTTTACCTCCAGCATGATTGAATAATTGCTCAGCCATAACAAAATCAAGCATAGGACCTACACTCCTTATCATCCACAAGATAAAGGGCAAGTGGAGGTGACCAACAAGATATTTGAGAACATCTTAACCAAGGTAGTGAGCAACAACAGAAAGGACTAGGCAGAGAGACTAGTTAAGACCACTTAGGCCTATAATAGCACATGGAAGACCACCACTAGATTTACACCCTGTGAGCTGGTCTATGGGAAAAAGGCTTTGTTGTCCATTGAGTTTGAATATAACAAATTGAGGATGGCAACCCAACTAGATTTGGATCTCAGCCATGCACAAAAATAAATATTGTTACATTTAAATGGCTTTGATGAATTTAGAATGCAAGCCCTCCTACATACAGAGATAGTTCAGCTTCAGAGGAAGATCTGACATGAAAAGCACATCAGGAGAAGCAAATTCAAGAGGGTTATTGGGCATTGTTATATGATTCAAGGTATAAAGACTTCAAGGGCAAGCTAAGGACAAGATGACTCGGACCTTATGTGGTGGAAAGATGCCATGACAATGGTTCAGTGCAAATCAGAACTATTGATGAAGAAGCCATTCCATTGCTAGTTAATGGACACAGATTGAAAATGTACAAGAGGCCTTTATCAAAACAAGAGTTCATTGACAATATCAATAAGACAGTGATGATGGTGGAGCAAGTTCCAGCTCCTCCCTCATCAGGTCACTGAAAAAGGAAAAAAGAATAAGGATTCAGGTGAAAACCTCCATGAGGTGCCTGAGTCCCATATTTGGGTTGAAAACCTCATGAGGCGGCCCAAGGATCAGAAAAATGAAAAGGATAAGAAGATCCATCGGTGAAAACCTTCCTTGAGGCGCCTAGGGCAAATATCTAGGGTGAAAACCTTTCCGAGGCAACCTAGGTGTTTTTTTTTAATATAATAATAAAAGAAAAAAAACATAAGTATTATGTGCAGGTGGGTGAGAAAGACAACTAAGGAGAAAAGAGAAGATCCAAAGGGAACCCTGCCTCACATATATTTCATCTCCTCCACTCCTTACCATGCATCCCTCCATCATTTCTATTATTTTTCACTTCATTGCTTCAATTCAGGTGAAGATTGTGTTTTCTAACAGAATCACCTCAACCATTACCATCATCCCTGCATCCACATACACTCCTACTCCCTTTGTCCATTCATTAAAACATCCTCACAGTAGCATCCAACAACATGATCAAGAAATTCTAAGGGGGACACCAAACATTTCCAAGTGGTAATCCAGGAGCTCCACAGAATCAGCAGCATCAAATCCAGGAGCTCCACAGCAGCAGCAGTGTTACACAGCAATTTGTCACTGTCGCTGCTACCCCTCTCCTGTGTCTTGGAGGAATCATTCCGGGACCTATGAGAAGTGACATGGCCTACAAACACTTGCATTGCATTCCTCTAAACATGAGCTTTAATTGCCCTGAAGACATCTCCTGCTGAAAAACCCTAAAAATGGCCCTTTTTCCATTGGCGCGGTTCCATAGTGTATCCCTAGCGCCAATGGGGGAAATCCTCCAAAGAGGGCGTAGCAGTTTGCACTTTTTCATAGAGTCTCAACTGCGCCAACCATAATCAGTGGCGTTTTTAACAAACCAACGGCGGAAGTTTCATCCTAACAAATTCCTGAACTGAATCTATCTTGGGTTGGGTGGTTTGGCTACGGATTTCCATAGAGAGGAAGGGATTTGCCACCTCTCATGGAAACTTCCTTGATGATATGGCCAATCCCATGATTATTGTGGATGATCCCTGTTAGCGCTTGAAATTTCACCTCAGGCTAAGAAAGGTAAACCTCAAGGCTACATCAAACCATTTAGCCTCGTAGCTAGCCCTACGGGGCAGGAGAAGGCTCTCTCCGGTCAATCTCGGTAGATCTTCAATGGGATGAGATGACCAACAAGGTAACACTCATATTAGGCTAGTAAACTGATTTAAAAAAGGTTGATTTGGGGTTTTTTGGGTTTTTGGTGGCAATTTGAGGGAATGGCAATTTTGGGTGCGGGGATTGGACACAGTTTATGCAGGGGATTCCTTGGGGCAAGGTAGGAAACAGTATTGATGCCTTTAACTGAGGTGGATGATCAAGAATGAAAGATGAGGAGCTAAAGAGAGCAAACAATGACTTTGAATTCCCTTTAGACAGTAGAAAACATGGAAATTAAACAAATTTAAAAGCAGAGCATGGCTAGCATGAATTCATACTTTAACACTTCATTTGTTTAATGTGCAGCAGTAAAGAAAGGAAATGAATCACATAACAAAGCTTACAAGAACATGAAGAAACACACCATCAACACATGAGTCCACAAGAATCCCAAAGATGACTGCAAAACCCTGGTCTTCCTTAGCCAAAAATTGCAGAGATACAAGTGAAATAATACAATGATTGCTTCTCCCTCAAGAGTCCAACCTTCCAACCCCTGAAAATGATTAAGAAAATACATAATATAGGCAATCCAACCTCTTCCCTTTCCTCTAGGGGTCGAGCTCATCCTTCTAGGAGCTGTTTCAACTAATTCTAAACTGAGCACTAAAATCTAGGCAGTCAAAACAACTTGCCTCTATAAGCTAGGAAACCAATCCATTCATTAAATATTTACCCTTGACATGAATGAATCTTCTAGAAGTGTTAAACAAGAGTAAAAGTGTCTTAGAGTTACAATAATTACATCAAAGATAATCATCTTCAACCCCAAAAAGTCAAACCAAGTCAAACTGTGCTTTTCCGAGCTGTACAGTGAAATCTGGCAAAGTCTGCTCAACGGGTCGCGCCCCCCTGCTCAACGGGTCGCGCCCCTTTGGAGCTCTGTTTGGGGCACTTTCAGGTGTCAGAATTGGGTGCAGGATAGCTCGTTGGAAAGGTCTGTGAGTCTACTTTCCAACCCAACTAGAATTTTTAATTTGGAGGTCATTTGCCCAGTCAAAACTCAATTCTCCCAAGACTGCTTTCTGCAACTCAAAAAAGGGGCAGAAAGTCAAATTTTGCATGTATTTTGACCTTCTGGAGGCCCAAAACCCCATAAAAACTCAAGTCCATCCATGGGCATATGTAAATTTGCATAAAAAATCGGGAAATTCTGAGTTTTTGTGAAAAGGAGTTTCCATGACAAAGGGTCTCACCGGGGGTGAGACCCGTTGAGGAGCCAAAACCTGTAAATTTCCAAAAAATGTCAAAATTACCCAAAATTCTCAAAAAATTTTGGGATTTGAGCTGTGGCTAGGCTATTGAGTGCCATGATCTTTGAGTGAAGCCTCAGCCAAGATACGGAGTGGATTGGTATTTTTCTTCCCTTTTAGGGCCTCGGACAAACTCCTTGGATCCGGCGATTGTAATTTTGGCATTTCTCTAAAACCATGACACCTGTGCAAAAAGTGAAGGAATTTTTTCTTCTTTTGCATGTTATGGACAAAAACCTCTCTCATATTTCAAAAATTCATCTTTTATTGCTCTGAAACATCATTTGAGTGCAACTTGTCCCAATGTGTGAAACAAGGGATTTTGTCGAAATGAAGCGAAATGAAGGGGATAGGGGGCTTCTAAATTCCTGGGGAAATTTTTGGGAGTGGGGAGGGATGTTAGGAAGCAGGGGAAAGTGGAATCTCTGAGATTGAGTGAGGGGAAGGGGTCGAAAAGGGCAAAACACAGGCCAAACCTAGAAAATTGCCAGGTTGTAGCTAGAAACTAGGGTTTGTGCAAAAATGAGGAATTTGGCGGATCTAAGGGATGGGAAGTGTTTGATAAGGTACTTTAAGGATAGGGAAAGGTGTATGAACATCAGGAAACAAGTTTTGCCGGTGATTTGACCATCCAAGAGAAATTGCCTTCAAAACCCTAGGAGAGGGAAATGACCTTGCCTAGGTGCAACTGAAGCATGAACAAGGTGTGAAATGACTCATTAGACACTGACATGATAATGACAACCCTATGAATGATGATAAACTCAGCTGAATGGTGACATGGACTGACATTTGGGCAAACCCTAGACCTAATGCTTAGTGACCAAATTTTGCTTGAAAACTCTTTGAAATGACAAAATTTGACTTGGAAACCCTGAGACCACTTTGTAAGAGCATATTTGATCACTGGAGGAAGGCTGGAAAGACTGACACTAACATTGGCTCCAATGGGGATGGTAGCTCCTTGGAGGTGCCAAGAACCTTAGACATCTGGGAGAGCAGACCAGTGCTTGCAACCATTGGGCGATGGAGTCATTATTTACACCTTTGACACAAAACTTTGACACATTTATTGAATGAAAACTTGACTGAAAACTGACTGAAACTTAACTGAAGCTTGACTCAAACCGACTCGATGGCAAACTGAAATAACTTGAAAAAACTCACTCAATGGACCAAACACAAATGACTCATGACTGACTTAACTAAAACAAGAGAAGGGCAGCAGTCCATCAATATGTGAAATCATGATGACAACCACCGGTGTGTCTTACAAGACTATATACATCAAACTATATCAAAATGCCAATGCAACCAATCAAGAAGATGCCTTCTTGATTGATTCTCCTGATTAGATCTTCTGGTCAACAATACAAAACTATCACTAGGCATCCAAAAACATAGTTGACCATATTCTCCTTCATCACTGAATACTGCAATAAACACTATCACTGCTGGCTGCAACAAATCTGCCATTGGATCCTGGAAAACATGAAGACTTGACATTGCCACCTCCTACTGAAAGAACAAGGTATCCTTTGATTCAAATTCTGATATGCCTTCATCATGTGCTTCGGAAAGAGTATGTTCCTGGTCCTCAAAAAATTCTGAACAAGTAGATGAGCAGATCTCCTCTTGAAATAACATTTCAAAACATGAGACATATGAGGAAGAATCTGAAATGGAATCCTGAATGATCTGATCTTTTGTAGTTTGAATACATGGTAAGTCATCCTCATATGATATGATAGCCAGATTCTCATTACATTCATCAATCATAAGAGAAGAAACTTCAGATGGTCCTTGAAGCACAAGATGATCATTTATATCGTCTACCACAAATTCATGCAGAAAAACTTTTTCACTTGCTTGAGCAAAGATCTCACCTTGTTGTTCATGAGCTGACTGAATGACCTCCTCATGAAGATCTAGTTCCAGTGAGGTGGGAGCACTTAGATTTGTAACTTCGTTTTCTTCATGCCAGCTGATCTCAACAGTCGAGTTCTTCTTTATAGGATTCAACACAAGGTATTCTTGGTCACCATGATCTAAATTTTGATCTGAAATAGCTGAGTTGACTGCATTACATTCTAAAATTGAATCTTGGCTACCCTGCACGTTGTCTTCTTCTGTAGGTAGATCTGAAACAAGCTCTTCTCTTTCATCAATTACAGCCATATGGCCATCTTCAACCTGCTGATCTTGACAAGTATCCTCTAAGATTTCTATGTGCTGCTGAAACGGCTTTTCATACAGGGCTTCCATGATCTCTTCATCCATGAAATTATCATCTTCATAAAACTTCTCAAGGCTTTCAATAAAACTATAGGCATGCTTGCAACAGTCTTGAACTAAATTCAATGATGGATAAGAGTCCTTATATCTTTCAATGAACATAGCATGAAAATCCTTTAAATAGTAAATACAAGCAGGCGGAAAACTTTCATACCATGATTGAGTTTTACCTTCCAGAGTGGCCAAGAATATCTTCATCAAGAAATCTTCAGGAAAATCCACCTTCAACTTGCGAATATGCATATGAAATCTAACTAGATGTAAAGCAGCATCCTTCTTACCATCATCATTAAATGTAGGCAAATTCCTTGACCAATCTACCTTTGGAATTTTATTTGGAAAACCTGGAATGTGATCTCGGCTCAAGGGAGCATATCTTCTTGCAATCCGATCCATCTTGAAAAGCTCAAAGCTACTGATCTCTCTGCAGTGAAGTCACCATGAAGCATTGATCTCTAGAGTTTTCAGTGAAGGAGTCGCCAGTGAATGATTTCAGCCTTGCAAGTGTTTGATCGTTTTCCACTATCAACAATCAGATCTGAACTTGATACATGTACTGGGGTAATATACAAATGAAGTGATGTATTCACAAGCTCACGGAGATTGACTGAAGTAGCGTTTATCTACTTCCGCTAATGCAAAGCAAAAGCGTTTCGAAGGCCACCTGGCATAACTTCAGGCTCCGTCTAAGACTTATGAAAAAAACACATCAATCAACAGACAAGTTTTTTCTCCCCAGTATGGTCGCCAGTATGTTAGCACTTGAAATTTCACCTCAGGCTGAGAAAGGTAAACCTCAAGGCTACATCAAACCATTTAGCCTCGTAGCTAGCCCTACGAGGTAGGAGAAGGCTCTCTCCGGTCAATCTCAGTAGATCTTCAATGGTATGAGATGACCAACAAGGTAACACTGATATTAGGCTAGTAAACTGATTTAAAAAAGGTTGATTTGGGGTTTTTTGGGTTTTTGGTGGCAATTTGAGGGAATGGCAATTTTGGGTGCGGGGATTGGACACAGTTTCTGCAGGGGATTCCTTGGGGCAAGGTAGGAAATAGTATTGATGCCTTTAACTGAGGTGGATGATCAAGAATGAAAGATGAGGAGCTAAAGAGAGCAAACAATGACTTTGAATTCCCTTTAGACAGTAGAAAACATGGAAATTAAACAAATTTAAAAGCAGAGCATGGCTAGCATGAATTCATACTTTAACACTTCATTTGTTTAATGTGCAGCAGTAAAGAAAGGAAATGAATCACATAACAAAGCTTACAAGAACATGAAGAAACACACCATCAACACATGAGTCCACAAGAATCCCAAAGATGACTGCAAAACCCTGGTCTTCCTTAGCCAAAAATTGCAGAGATACAAGTGAAATAATACAATGATTGCTTCTCCCTCAAGAGTCCAACCTTCCAACCCCTGAAAATGATTAAGAAAATACATAATATAGGCAAGCCAACCTCTTCCCTTGCCTCTAGGGGTCAAGCTCATCCTTCTAGGAGCTTTTTCAACTAATTCTAAACTGAGCACTATAATCTAGGCAGTCAAAACAACTTGCCTCTATAAGCTAGGAAACCAATCCATTCATTAAATATTTACCCTTGACATGAATGAATCTTCTAGAAGTGTTAAACAAGAGTAAAAGTGTCTTAGAGTTACAATAATTACATCAAATATAATCATCTTCAACCCCAAAAAGTCAAACCAAGTCAAACTGTGCTTTTCTGAGCTGTACAGTGAAATCTGGCAAAGTCTACTCAACGGGTCGCGCCCCCTGCTCAACGGGTCGCGCCCCTTTGGAGCTCTTTTTGGGGCACTTTCAGGTGTCATAATTGGGTTCAGGATAGCTCTTTGGAAAGGTCTGTGAGTCTAATTTCCAACCCAACTGGAATTTTTGAATTTGGAGGTCATTTGCCTAGTCAAAACTCAATTCGCCCAAGACTGCTTTCTGCAACTCAAAAAACAGGCAGAAAGTCAAATTTTGCATGTATTTTGACCTTCTGGAGGCCCAAAACCCCATAAAAACTCAAGTCCATCCATGGGCATATGTAACTTTGCATAAAAAATCGGGAAATGCTGAGTTTTTATGAAAAGGAGTTGCCATGACAAAGGGTCTCACCGGGGGTGAGACCCGTTGAGGAGCCAAAACCTGTAAATTTCCAAAAATGCCAAAATTACCCAAAATTCTCAAAAATTTTTGGGATTTGAGCTGTGGCTAGGCTATTGAGTGCCATGATCTTTGAGTGAATCCTCAGCCAAGATATGGAGTGGATTGGTCTTTTTCTTCCCTTTTAGGGCCTCGGACAAACTTCTTGGATCCGGCGATTGTAATTTTGGCATTTCTCTAAAACCATGACACCTGTACAAAAAGTGAAGGAGGTGTTTCTTCTTTGGCATGTTGTGGACAAAAACCTCTCTTAGATTTCCAAAATTCATCTTTTATTGCTCTGAAACATCATTTGAATGCAACTTGTCCCGATGTGTGAAACAAGGGATTTTGTCGAAATGAAGCGAAATGAAGGGAATAGGGGGCTTCTAAATTCTTGGGGAAATTTTTGGGAGTGGGGAGGGATGTTAGGAAGCAGGGGAAAGTGGAATCTCCGAGATTGAGTGAGGGGAAGGGGTCGAAAAGGGAAAAACATAGGCCAAACCTAGAAAATTGCCAGGTTGTAGCTAGAAACTAGGGTTTGTGCAAAAATGAGGAATTTGGCGGATCTAAGGGATGGGAAGTGTTTGATAAGGTACTTTAAGGATAGGGAAAGGTGTATGAACATCAGGAAACAAGATTTGCCGGTGATTTGACCATCCAAGAGAAATTGCCTTCAAAACCCTAGGAGAGGGAAATGACCTTGCCTAGGTGCAACTGAAGCATGAACAAGGTGTGAAATGACTCATTAGACACTGACATGATAATGACAACCCTATGAATGATGATAAACTCAGCTGAATGGTGACATGGACTGACATTTGGGCAAACCCTAGACCTAATGCCTAGTGACCAAATTTTGCTTGAAAACTCTTTGAAATGACAAAATTTGACTTGGAAACTCTGAGACCACTTTGTACGAGCATATTTGATCACTGGAGGAAGGCTGGAAAGACTGACACTAACAATCCCAACTCCCCTTCCTCCATCTATAAAAGCTTTTCCATTTTCCTTGGCAATCTAGTTCTAGAGTTTTTGGAGTTAGATAGTCAGAGAGTTGGATAGTTTTTAGTTCCAGAGATTCAGAATTCCAAATTCCCAAGAGCTTCATGCTGCAAGAGCCTTCTTGATTCCCTTAAGGCCAAATCCAAGCAAGGAAATTATTGTCCAAGATCCAAAGAGAGAGAGGCTTGTCCTTATTCCCGACAGGCTTTGCGAGACATGTGTTGCTAACCCGCCAAAGGAGAATCCAGCGTCAGAACTTTGGTTGTGTTCTTCTTTGAATGATTATTAATGAATGACTATTAGTTATGGTTCCACTCTTGTTATTATTTGTGATGATGATGAGTTAAGTCCTTTCTGACTGACATATAGTTGCATATGTTGGATTTTATGCTTGTGTTTATGTCGTTCTTTGCATGTGCAGGTATCTATTCATGGAGATCGTGAGGATTGTGATCTGCCAGAGCAAAGGAATGGGGAGCACCGCCTCTTCTACAAGCACTAGTGTTGGAATCCAAGTAGGCCTTCTTCACTGGTCTATTAATTTTGAATTAGGAACTTGTGCTATAGCGTTGTATGATTGTTGCTAGACCCGGTCTTGGCTAGTAGGGATCGCCTCTATCCGCAGAGGGGATTTACCTCCTCAACAATTTGGCCCTTTTTCCATTGGCGCGGTTCCATAGTGTATCCCTCACGCCAATGGGGGAAATCCTCCAAAGAGAGTGCGCCAGTTGGCACTCTGTCATAGAGTCGCACCCGCGCCAACCATAATCAGTGGTGTTTATAACAAACCAATGGTGGAAGTTTCATCCTAACAAATTCCTGAACTGAATCTATCTTGGGTTGGGTGGTTTGTCTACGGATTTCCATAGAGAGGAAGTGGTTTTCCACCTCTCATGGAAACTTCCTTGATGATATGGCCAATCCCATGATTATTGTGGATGATCCCAACTCCCCTTCCTCCATCTATAAAAGCTTGTCCATTTTCCTTGGCAAGCTAGTTCTAGAGTTTTTGGAGTTGGATAGTTAGAGAATTGGATAGTTCCAGAATTCCAGAGATTGAGAATTGTTAAGTTTCCCAGAGCTTCATGCTGCAAGAGCCTTCTTGATTCCCTTAAGGCCAAATCCAAGCAAGGAGATTATTGTCCAAGATCCAAAGAGAGAGGCTTGTTCTTATTCCCGACAGGCTTTGCGAGACATGTGTTGCTGACCCGCCAAAGGAGAATCCAGCGTCAGAACTTTGGTTGTATTCTTCTTTGATTGATTATTAATGAACGACTATTGGTTATGGTTCCACTCTTGTTATTATTTGTGATGATGATGAGTTATGTCCTTTCTGACTGACATATAGTTGCATATGCTGGATTTTATGCTTGTGTTTGTGTCGTTCTTTGCATGTGCAGGTGTCTATTCACGAAGATCGTGAGGATTGTGATCTTCCGGAGCAAAGGAACGGGAGCACTACTTCTTCTACAAGCACTAGCGTTGGAATCCAGGCAGGCCTTTATCACTGGTCTATTAATTTGCAATTAGTAACTTGCGTTGTAGCGTTGTAGCATTGTTGCTAGACCCGGTCTGGGCTAGTAGGGATCGCCTCTATCCATAGAGGGGATTTACCTCCTCAACAAGCAACATCAGATCTCCAATCACAGACACCTCCAAAAGCCAAGAAACCATCAGCAGGCAACATAGGAGGAAGAAGAATGACCATCAGCAACACCTCTAATCTTTGACAACTGCAACATGGCATCAAGACCACAGGTAAGTATCCCACTCACTCACTCATATGCATCATTTGATCAAAAGTTGTAAAGGTTAAGATTTAGTTGGTTTATAAGTAAAAAGGTGGCAAAAAAAGGAAGTTATTTAATAAGTCAAAAGAGAATGCAAGAGTCCATAGATACAATATTGTTATGGCAACCATTTGAGAAGACTTGAAGAATTAAGACTTGGGGTAGAAACACCAGTTCACCAAAGACTCAGCATACCCTATTTTGTGATACAATCACTCATAGACTCCAGCAACAAAGTAAAGAAATGGAATTCCCAACAGTTGGCTCACCATGGGTTGATCAGGATCCTCATTAAGGATGCCCTCCAAAACCTCAGGATCCCTATAAAATGGTCAGTCTTCAGAGACTTACTAGCAGAGGATGACATCAAAACCCTCATCTATGATGTTAGTTCTTCTTTCATGGAGAAAGAAGAAACTAATACAGAGGAACATGATGAAAGAGAACATAAGGAGGATGATGTTGAAATAGAGGAAGAAACTGATGGAGATGAGAAAGAACAGTAAGAGCCCATCCAGTGTAGGATGCCAGCTAAATCCTATACTCTTTACCTCAGAGAACAATGGCTGCAATTTCAAATTAAAACACTAGCACAAAGGGGCACTATGCCATTTCAGGACTGCAGGAAATTCATTGATCTTTGTGATCAAAGTGCACTAGTGGATAGGGCCAAAATGGCTAAGTTTTACTTGCATCACATGGCCCTCACAGACATGGATATTTGGGATCCTAATGTAGAGCTAGGAGATCTACAATTAATGGCTTTGGCATCATCGATGAACCATGAGAAGTCAAGGGCAGCAAAGATGAAAAGAATATTGGCCGGAGAGAAAAATAAACGTCTTTGCATCAGTGTTGAACAATCAAATCCCATGGCCCTAATCAGCACCCATAATCTAATTTCAAATGATCCTCAGCTGGCACTTAGATATCTTGCTGCCCAAGAGCAAGAAATTTCACATTTTGAGGATATGTTTAGGCTGCTAAGATGATAATATGCATGCCTTCTAAAGGAGATGGAACACACTACCACACAGCTTGAAGATCAGAGAATATCACTCCCCTCAAAGGTTGAGAAAAGCACTCAACCAGGCACCTATGTATGAGCAATCAATGCAAAGGTTGAAGGCCAATTGGATAGGCCTAAAACTCAGTCCACCACTACTCCTAGGGATGCTAAAAGGAAGAAAATAAGAAGAGGAAAAGAGGAAGTGGGAAGAAGTAGAAAGCAAAGCAGGGGGTCCCCAAGAAGGTACAGTTGTGGCTTGGTTAGGGTTGTAATATGCATGGGATGACCCTTGCATATCCTACTGGTATGGGCTAGGCCCAGGAGGTCTCCTTTGTTTGATGTAGAAAAGCTGCTCAGTGACACCTTTAGCTCCTTGATATATAGCTTTGAGTCCAAGTAAAGAAGGGCACTTGTCTGTGGAGTGGTTTTCTTCATAGACTAAGAAAATCGGATGCCTCCTACTACATCTAGGACAAAAGATGGCCACGGCTCTCTCTACTTCCTCTTGCTTCCTTTTGATGTTCATGGTGTCCAATTGCAAGGCAAGGGTTTGCAGCATATCACTTTTGAAATCTTCCAACATATTTTCAATTTCACCCTTGATGGATAAGTTGGAGGATGATGTACTGGCCATAGGTTGACTACCCCTACCCTTTTTCCTGGCTGCCCTAGAACAGTTTCTAAAGATAGTCTTAATATCCTCATAGGGTAATTGGTAGACATATCCTCTTGCTATCATATAAGGTATCCAAAGATCCTCCCTTACTCCTCTAAGCAGGACCAACTTTAGTGACTTAGGGTCAAGTGTGCACCTGGCCCTTTTGTAACTGAGCTAGAATCTTTGTTCATAGTATTCTAGTGATTCATCCTAGTCTATGGTCATCCTGAAAATCTCTTCTTTAGTATCCTTTGACCTACAATAGTCCCTATATTTCTTGTTAAAAGTTTGTTGCATCTGAGCCCAAGTTGTGGTGCCATCTCCAAGTAAACCCATGAACCAGCATAATGTTGCATCCTTGAGGGTAGATGGAAACAATTTTAACTTTTTCTCATCATATATATATTCATAGGTTCGGCATATAACAGAAAATTCAAACAGGAAAGTGTAAGGGTCCTCTATGGTTAGGCCATGGAAATGAGGTAGAGCATAGGGGCCCATATTCTTCATCTCAACGTCCCATTGGTTTCGCTGATGGGGAAGGCACCCTCAATTCTCTCTCTATTTCCTTTGTCATTTCGTTTTTCAGCCATTGGTTTAGTAGGAATGGGTTCTTCCTCTTATTCTTCCTCTGTAGGTTCCTCAAATAGGCAAGGCTTCTCACCTAAAGGGTCTTCTAATTCACAGTGACTTAAGAAGAAATAAGGTTGACTGTTGGATGTAGTGGGGGCAGTTGACAAGAATTTCCCTAAATTGTCCCTATTCCTACAAGGCATGAAAGGAAATGTTTTTGGGTTGGTTTTTGTAAGATTTTATTTAAAGCTAGAAAGTATTTGCAGAATGGAAAGGAAAGCAGCTAATGACAAATGAAATAAAGGAATCTACTATATTACTTTTGCATAAATAAACTAATGGAAGAAAAATGAAGACTAGAAGTAGAAGAAAAGAAAGTTGGAGACTAGAAAATAGAAGAAAGAAGTAATTACTTCTACTTAGACACCTCCCCGACAACGACACCAAAAAGTGATGAGCCTAGGTATTGCAACAATAATGTTGCAACTACCAAGGCTACCAGCTTTACTTATCAACCCGGGGTTCGTACAAACTTGGAGGTGACAGTCCTATATGCACAAGTAAAAGTGAAGATATTGCCTGTTGTCACTGCTCATCTAGCAAGAGACCCCAGGGGTTCCAAGCCAGACTTCTATAGGGTTCGAAGAAGGATGATTTTGATGGAAGAAGAACAAATCTATCCTAAGGAAGGGCTACTCTACTTCGGTAATGAATAAATCAACATGTAATGCTAAATCACACCATACCCTAGCTAACCAGTTAAATAACTATGCCTAAACAGAATTTCTAAATCAACGCTAACCTAATGCTAATTATCTAAGTTGCAGGAGTAAAGAGCATCAAAACTAGACTAAGGTGTAAACAAAGAAACTTAGGCTAAATCGGGTTTTAAACGGAAAAAGAAATCGGAGGTCGAAATTAGTGAAAGGAGGACGTGAAGGAGCAACAGTGCATAAGAACCATTGGATCAGTCGGGTGAAAGGAAAATGAACGGAGGAGATTAGATTGCAGTAGGTTACGTAGATAGATGGGCGAAGAGGGTTAACTAACAGGATGAATGGTGGAGATATTATCATGAAGGCTTAAGTGAATAGATGGACAAACAAGGGAACAAAGAAAATGAACAGCGGAGATCATGTCATGAGGGACTAGGTGAGTGGATGGACAAACGAGGTTAACAAGAGATGAATGTCGAGATCTAATCGTGCTGGTGAAGTCAAGAGATGAACAGACGAGGCTAATAGGAGTGATGAACGACTAAGATCTTATCGCGTGGGTGAAGTTAAGATATGGATGGCGAAGATCATATCACGGGTAAAAGAAACATGTGGAAATGAGGGAGTGGATTTCTAAGGTGGTAAGTAGTTTCTAGTGCGCCCTTCAGGCTGTATGCAGTATTTTGAAATTTCATGTGATTAGCCTTACTACATGACACGTAGCATGAGAAAACCACTTTTCTAACGTGCTCTTAGGTGGATAATGTTCGTGCACTAATCTGCACAAGATTGCACGACAACCATTCAATCAGGCGAGGCTGATTAATAGTGGATATTGGCCAAGCTAGTTGGTGATCAGGTGAAGTGACAGCCGTCAGATCAAGCAAGGCAGATTGACAGTGGGGGTTTAAAGCACCTAAAGTGATCGAGTGACGCGATAGCCATCGGATCAAGCGAGGCAGATCGACGGTGGGGACTTAAAGTTCATAAAGTAAGTGGTGGACTCCACGTGAGGTAGCAGTTAGAGAAAATAGTGAATCGAATAGTGATTGTGAAGGTTTGTTGGTGATCAGATGGTGAGGAAGTGATGCATGAGGAACGTGCTAGAGATGATTTCAAATGAAAATAACATAGAAAACTAGTGTGGGTGAAAAAATAACTGCACTAAATAGCAAACTCTAGAGCCCATGCAAGAACCAGAGACCTATGTTTTTGGGGTTGCTAAAGGGTCTCTTCCTCAATTCATGGTCCCAGAGGGAGGAGATGAGGCCGAGACACCTACACACAACCTGCTAGTGATATTTTTCCCCTAGCTAACCTGTAAATTGAAAGAAGGAACAAATGGAAGTAAACTACAACACAACCGATCTACTCTACTGTACTATAATGAAAATGCAGCTACCTAAGCAAATAACCATAAAAACCATGAATCCTACTTAAGCAACTCAATAGAACCGAAAGGCTATTTAAAAAAGTAAACATAACTAGGAAGCTATTTAAGCAAATGAACAATGAAAACTAGGAAACTATGCTAGCATACATGTACAATAAAAAGGAGCTTTGGCTACTTGGGTCAAGCCATAACCCAAGAGCTTCAGCCCTCGGAGTTAACTCAGAGTTGGCTTAAACAGAACTCATTCTTATTATAAAAACTATGGATTACAAAACAAACTGTCACAAGTCTCTTGCAGCTCAGAAATAAAATAGAGTTTTACAATAGAAGTCTGAATCCTACTGAGGTCCTAAACCACTCTATTTATACATGTGAAGTCTTTAACGACTTTCTTCCCATTGGGGAGGCTTGGCCTCTCATTCAAGAAAAGTTGGTTTCTGTCCTTTTCACTTGCTCAGTTGTCTTCTAGTCTTCAAAGTGATGGTTTCTTGCACTCCAAGCTGGTGAAGGAATATTCGAATGGAGGGATAGTAAATGAGGAGGATTTACCTCCTATAATTACTCTCCCTTGTCCCATTCTAGTTTTACCAAGGTCTTTGCCATAGTTCCTTGCTTTATCCTTTATACCTACATTTTCCTTGATTTTATCCTTTATTCCTGCATTTCATGCACATTATACCACATAGCAACATATCTAACTCTAACTCATTTCATAAACAAAATATAATCAAAAGTATGCAATAAGTTGTGAGAATAGTTGGTTTGACTAAGCTAGGAGGTGAATTCAAGCCAATTAAGGCCCATATAATTACTCAATGATGAAGCTCATCAGTCTTTAAATTAGGATTACAAAAATTGGACCAAAATATAGGCTTTAAGCCCTAAAACTGCCCTTGGGGGATCCCGCGCCCAACACCCCTCTCTCCTATGGTTTCTTCTTCTCCTAATTTTAGCTCCCCAAAAATATGTTGAGGGACCTAGTCACGTACTTTTGAGCCATCTCCCTAGCCTATGCCCTCACATGAATTTCCATGGATCCTATGTTTACTGCTCGAGCTCCTATCAAGCTTGGTTTTCCTTTGCAGCCAAATCAAGAGGCACACCCTCGTGGAGTTTTAATTCTACATATATTTAGAATTAACCTCTAGGTAGAATCATTAGATAAATAACAAACCATGTATCAATCCAAAAATAGATGATTATAGATGGAGACTAATTGACGGATGGTCAAGGTGGAGTCATGGAAAAATATGTGGAATAACATGTAGACAGGATGGATGTTCAGAAGTGAGGGGGAAGCATTTTGCACAGTAATAAGAAGCTCAACCAAATAAAGAGCTGAATGATTGAATTAAATGATCATCTAGATACCTAAGCTTCTCCAATGCATGAGAACCAGAGGTGGTGTTGTATTTCCTTAAGGTGAAATCATTCACACACATCATGGATTCAATTGGAGTGACATGCCCGAAATGAACTAATTCAACTAGATGTGAAGGATGGTTTCTTGTTGTTTCCATAATACCCACTTAGAGAACTATATCAATTGCATGATTCCAAACATTATGTGTATGCCTCATTTTATGTGATGATAGCACCTTCCCCTCTCATCATTGTGTGGAGTTGACGAAGGTAGCCTCATTTTATATGACGATGGCACCTTCCACTCTAATCATTGTGTGGAATTGATGAAGGTAGTTATCCTTTCAAGAATTCACCTCCCTCTTCACCCCATCCAAGGAGTTTAAATATAAAATTTAGATAATATCATAAAATTTTATTTTATTTAATATTATTTAAATAATTAAATTTAATATAATGTAAGGATATTTTATTTTATTTTGATGTCAATATTATATAAATGGCTTAGTCTAACTTATAGACAAAATAGTCTTTTTCACCCAAATTCACCAAAATTCGACAATATAATTTCAAGATTTTTTGTTATTTAAAATACATTTTTGAATGCATAAATGGATTCAGCGCCCTAAAAATCCCCTGTGGCACTCGAATTATGGAATTAAACAATTTAAACTCAAGTTTTAAAAATCTCCATCGGATTTTGATTAAAATTAATGAGAAAAAATAATAATTTCGTCTATAAATTAGACAACTCCTAGATAAATTAATTTTGATATTAATATTATATAGAATTTAAATTCTTATATATACTTATAATGCAATTTTAAATGAGCAACTAATTATTAATCTATTAAATTGTAACTAATTATTATTCTAATTACATGTCTTTTTAATCATTTTACATATTTTTCGAATGAATATAAAATAGTTTTGCAATAATTTCTAATAAGTAAAAATAAAAACATAAAAATATTTTAGTTTTCTTACTTTTAAACATATGCTTATTAATTTAATATTAAATTATTTATATAATTTCTGTAGGAATTTACAGGGTAAGTTCCTCAGATAGAACACCAGGGGACACCGCTCATAAACAGATCACAGATCAGTACACCAGTATTCTTGACGTAGTTAAAACCCTCAAAGAGGGAAAAAGTACATGGCTTGAGCCAACGCAGCCACTTCAGGAAATTTATTAATGTAAAAGAAAGAAAATTTACATAAGCTTCTCTCATGAATGGTCACATTACAAATAACCATCCATGCTCTTTAAATAGAGATCATGGACCAATCGGGTGTTAAGCCACAAATCAAGTGTCGGTAATACCAACGAGAGAATGAACCATCGGATTACTTCATGTCTAGAACATATCGTGACCATCAGATTGTAAGTTACAAAAGTATATAGTAAAGAAACACACTTTACCTAACTCTACACTAGACCAAGTTATACTTAACTATTTCCTATGTGTCGGAATATCCTAACATCCCCCCTTAAGAACAACTTGGGATAGGATTGAAGGATGTACAAGTATGACACAATAGGAGAAGAAAGGAGGAATTAGAGCCTATCCCCCCTTAGTGACAACTTTTTGAACCCCAACCATAAATCAAAGTTTAGTAAACGTTGCCTCTATGAGAGCCTTTGTAAAGATGTCTGCAACTTGATCATCAATTGAACAATATTGCACTTCAAGAACATGGTCATGAACGAGCTTTCTAATGAATTGCATGTGTAGTTCAATGTGTTTGTTGCGCTGATGTTGGACCGGATCTTTGTTGAATGGCACTTTAATTATCACACTAAAGTGTAGTTGGATGCTACTACTGAAAGCCAAACTCTGACAGGATCTAACAAAGCCACAGGGCTTCCTTACTAGCTTCCACGGTGCCATGATACTTTACTTCTGCTGAAGAAAGAGAAATGGAGAAACGGAACTTTGTTTCTTGCAATCCCATGTAATAGGTCAAGAACCAAGAGTGAAGACATAATCTGTAGTAGAATTCCAATCATTAGGGTCACCAGCCCAATCGGAATAAGTGAAACCAACCAATAGAGAATATGCTTCTGCACTGTAATGAATCCAAAACTTAACTATACCTTGAACATAACGAAGTATTCTTTTAGTTTCTTTCAAATGAATTTCATGTGGGTTTTGCATAAACCGAGAAATAAGGCCAACAACAAAGGAAAGGTCAGGATGGGTATGGGTCAGATACAAAAGTTTTCCTACAAGCTAATGGTATAAGATAGCATCAACTTCAGGGGAAGTACAAGTGACTTAAAATTTGGCTCCACACTGAAAGGGAGAAGGAGTTGGCTTATAGTCTTCCATGTGAAATTTGCGTATAATATCACAAGCATACTTGGACTGGGAAAGGGAAATACCTTCCTTGGATTACAAGACTTGAAGACCAAGAAAATAATGCAAGTGTCCTAAGTCTGTCATTTCAAACTATTTTTTAAGGTTGGACTTCACATGGTTTATAAGGTTAGGATCACTACCAGTAAGGATAAGATCATCAACACAAAGAACAAGAATGATAAGAGACTTACCCACTTTCTTGGTGTAGATAGTATTGTCAGAATGACACCTAGAAAAGCCAGTATCTAAAAGAAAGCTATTCATTTTGGCATACCAAGCCCAAGGGACTTGCTTGAGACCATAAAGGGACTTCTCAAGCCGACATACAAGGCTAGAGTTAGTTTGTATAAATCTAGGAGGTTGTTCCATATAGATTTCTTCATGAAAGTCCCCATGCAAGAAGGCAAATTTAACATCTATCTAATGGACTTCCCATTTGAAAGAGGCAGAAAGGGAAAGAAGAAGGCAATTAGAGTGCATTTTGGCAACAGGGGAGAAGGTTTCAGTATATCTAATTCCTTCAACTTGTGAAAAACCCTTAGCAACAGGACAAGCTTTATGTTTATCAACTTTTCCATCTAGTCCAAACTTGGTTCTATAAACCCATTTGCATCTAACAAGTTTTCATCCCTTTGGAAGAGGAACAAGATCCAATGTATCATCTATCAATAATGAACAATATTCTTCATTCATAGTTGCATCCCAATCTAGATGGCTTGAAGCTTATGCGAAGGTGTCAGGATCATAATTTGCTAAAGCTTGAGCCAGTAAAGAAGAGGCTCCATCAAACTGAGAATGTGTACAATGTTGATCTATAGGATCACCTGAAAGAGCACCTTCTGCATCTCGAGTAGCACGGAATCTGAGGAGATGAAGGAAGATCCTAATAAGGTTGGGGAGGATTTTCATCCTCGATGTCATCATTTGAAGAAGAAATATTTTCAGAAGTAGAAGAGATAGAGAGAGGTGGCACATCCACCGAAATAGGCTCGTAGGCTAATATATTTTCAGCAAACTTTACATCTCTTCTAATGATAACATTTTTGGATTTAGGTGGAAGAAGTCTATATCCTTTGAAATCTTTAGAATATCCAACAAAAAACCATTTTTCACTCTCAGGTTCTAAGGCTTTATGTTTCTCATCAGGAATATGGGCCTATGCTTCACTTCCAAAAACATGAAAGTGACTTACATCTAGTTTAAATGAGCTTCATGCTTCTTCTGGAATAATATTCTTTAAAACCTTAGTAGGAGTGTGATTTACTATGTAATTTTCAAAGTTAATTACTTCTGCCGAAAATTAAGACTAAGTCCTTTAGATTGAAGCATACAATTAGCCATTTCCTTTAAGGTGTGATTCTTCCTTTCATCTACACCATTTTTTTGTGGATTATATGGAACAGTATATTGCATTTGAATTCCATGCTCAATACAAAAGTTGATGAATTTGTTGGTATCATATTCTCTGCCATTATCAGTTCTTAGCTTAGGAATTTGATGTCCAGATTGTTTCTCATCAAAGGCCTTAAAGGCCAAGAACATGTTAAATACTTCACTCTTGAGTTTTAAGAAGTATACCCAAGTGCATCTAGAGAAACCATCAATTAAAGTTAAGAAATACTTGTAGCCAGAGAATGAAACAACTGGAAGTGGACCACATAAATCACTATGCACAAGTTGTAAAGCGGTCAAGGCATGCCAAGAGGCATGTTTTTCAAAATTGAGTGACCAAATCACTCATGCCAAAGTTTGTTCACTTCATCATTATGAGCAACAAATACCGAGGGAAGAGTTGATGACCCAAAGTTGTTAAACTTATACAACCTTGTAGAATCATCAACAATGCCAGTAGCTAAAATCTGTCTAGGATCTCTTAGGTCCTTAATTACAACATCATGAGGTGAAAACTAAATGGTTTTACCTTCACCTAAATGAGTTATCTGATATACAGATAGAAGGTTGTAGGATAAGGTAGGAACACATAATATATCATTAAATTGACCATTGTCTAGATGAATAGTTCTAGCCCCTACAACACTAAGAGATCTATCATCACCAACCTATATATTTTTGGTGTTAAAATCATTTAAAGAATAAAACATGGCTTTGTTTTTGGCCATGTGATAAGAATCTCTAAAATCAATGAGCCACTCATGAGAATGAGAAGAAGAAGATACATTTAGTGCATAACCAAACCGAGATGCTTGACAACCACACGCAGAAAGCATTATTCCCGAAGATGAAGTTGAATTTGAAGAGTGCTCCAAATGGATGTTATGTTTCTTCATTGTTGTTTCTAAGGCTTCCATCTTGTTAAAGCATTTAGATTCCAAGTGGCCATCTCGATTACAAAATTTGCAATGTCTATCAGTCTTCTTCCCTTTGTTTTTATTTGCCTTATCATTTTGTTGAATTGATTTTTCATTTTGATACTAAAAGTGATTAGGACCCTTGGTTGGTTTAGGACCATTCTTTTTAGGAAGCTACTTCTTGGGATTCTTTGAACTTGGTTGTTGTTGGGCAGCTAAGGCTTTCTTAGAAGAGTTTCCAAGATTAAGAAGACCAAGATGTAAGATTTTTTCTTGTTCTCTTATTAAAGAATCACAAAAGGCATCAAAAGAGGGGGACTTGTAGTCTTGTCCTTGAGAATTAAAGGCTTCTCTAGTAGAATGGAAGGTGGAAAGAAACACATAATAGGTCGGTCACAACTTAGTAAGAATGGAATAGATAAGGATACCATCTTCTTTCTTAACCTTAACACATTCCAAGAGAAGTTTAAGGGTCTTGAACTTGGACAAAAAATCTTCAATGGAAGAAAAATTATTGGGGTCCAATGTAAGCAACTCATTTTCGAATTGATAGGCTCTAATTTCATTTTTAATTCCAAAAACTTTATTGAGTTGCTTCATTGCTTCATCAGGGGTATCAAATTCTTCAATATGGAACTAAGGTATGAAGAAATAGACATACCTATCAATCCACATGCTTGATCTTGCATATTTTCCCATTTGGCTTGCTTATCTTCATCTTTAGTGTTAGACTCTTGGCCTGAGACTATTCTATAAAGACATTTACTTCTAAGTAAATCCTCCATGTAGGACACCCATTGGAAGTAGTTGGTGTTGTCAAGAATAACTTGGCATGGAATTCAAATTTTAATAGAAATTGAAGCTATATATGCTGAAATTAAGTGTTCCAATGGAAAGATCTAGAAAAATTAGGCCGATTAAAAAAAACGGCTCTGAAAACAGCTTCTGGATGAAGAAGTTATGGCTTTTTGAAGAAAGTTGTTGAAGATGCAGATGAAGTACGTGAATGTGCGGAAGTGAAGGATAATGTTATATTTAAAAAAAAGCCCTCCTCCTTCCAAAATTAATCTAATTAACTCACTTTTTAAAAAAATATATGTGACCCACTTGTATAGATAAGTGAAAGTCACTTTTACAATGGTACTTTATGAGTTACCCACTAAATTGTAACTTAAATAAAAGATAAAGAGACTTTAGAATTATAAGTGACTCACTTTTTAGAATGGGTGAGAACATTTTTACATAAAGTAACTTTGGACCAAATGAGCTAGTTTAAAAGGTTAGTAATTTTTGGAAAAGAGAAAGAGGGTGTTTTTTTTTGTCACTAGAGATTTGGAGTGCGTGTTTACTTGAGAAAATCATTAATGCCTACAAAACAGACATGCAAAAAAAGCCAAACCTTACGACTTGAAGTTAGATTTCGTCAGAAACTAAATATTTTCCCCAATGTTTCTAATTTTCTGAGATCATACTGAGGCGCAGCAGAAAAGAGCATACACATGAGAAAAATACTTCCCTTGTGTTTCTGATTTGCCCATATCGCATAGAGTCGCGGGGCAAATAACATACGCAGAAATGAAATGTATAGATCTGGTAATAAAAAACAGAGAGATAAATAAACCAAAATAAACAAAGAGATAAATAACTAAAACTGCAAATAAATATTGTATACCTCCAAATAATTGACATAGCTAGGACTACCGGAAACCTTTTCACATGAAACGAAAGGGGTTCCTCATTGGAAAAATGCTCATAACATAATAGAGCAATTCTCTTGGCCCAAAAATGGTCAGAAACAATAGATCTAGGAAACAAAAGTCAGATGCAATTGTACGGCTTCGGATTTGGATCACCAACGGATGCAGCCCTCAAATCGCTTTGATACCATGTAGGAATTTATAGGGTAAGTTCCTCAAATAGAACACTAGGGGACACCACTCACATACAGATCACATATTAGTACACCAGTATTCTTGACGTGGTTGAAACCCTCAAAGAGGCAAATAGTACATGGCCTGAGCAAACACGGCCACTTCAGGAAATTTATTAATGTAAAAGAAAGAAAATTTACATAAGCTTCTCTCATGAACAGTCACCTTCCAAATGACCCTCCATGCTCTTTAAATAGAGATCATGGACCAATCGGGTGTTAAGCCGCTAATCAAGTGTCGGTAATACCGAGGAGAGAATGACCTGTCAGATCACTTCATGTCCACAACATATTGTGACTGTCAGATTGTAAGTTACAAAAGTACATAGTAAAGAAATATACTTTACCTAACTCTACACTAGACCAAGTTATACTTAACTATTTCCTATGTGTCGAAATATCCTAACAAGTTCAAAATAATCAATATAACTTTAGTTGTTGTTTATAAATTAAATAAAACAAAACACCTTTATCGTTAATTTTATAATTTTAAGGATTAAAGAGATAAAAAAAACTCTAATAAATTGGTACATCTTAACTACATTGATAGATTTTTTTTTATTTTTTTAAAGTAAATATATAATGGAAAAGACAAAAGAAAAGTAGGAACAATGAAACAAAAAGTAATGAAAAAATCAAACTGAAAGTGAGATAAAATTTGGAACATAAGATATTATACATTAATTTTGTGTAAGAGGATTCTTTGTGTGGTGATAAATTTGACATAAATTTTACCACCGATTCAAGAGATGATGAAAATTTCACCATGGTTCAAATATTATGTATCTCAATCATTTTTATTTTAATCTTTATATATCAAATGTTGAAAGAACTAAAACTATTCAAAGTATAATTGTTTTAATCATTTAAAATGAATTTAATAGTTAATAAAAAAAAAAACATAAATACTTTATGTATGGTTGTATTTTTAATATTTACATTTATATCATGAACTATGTTTTTCCTTTATTTGGTTTTTTTTCATGAGCCAATTTATTAGTGAATGTGTTGAGGGACATATTCAAGATATATTTACTCTTTTTCATCTGCACTCACATAAATATATTTCAAGTGCCCTCACATAAATTTGTATAAATCTTGCACAAGTTCCTATTAACCTTGTTCTATTTTTATGGCTAGGTGAAATGCACACTTTTGTGGTATTTTAACTCTGTATAGATTAAGGATTGACCTCTAGGCAGAGTTGTTAGATAAATAACATGCTAGGTGTCAGATTGACAGATTGTTGAGGAGAATAGATGTAGGAAAATTAATGGAAGGTGGAGGAAGATTGATGGAGAGAAGATGTGGACTAGCATGCATACAAGAACAATGTTTAGAGGAAGGGGGGAAGTATAGTGGAAAATAATTAGAAGCTTGACAAAACAAAGAATTGAACGGGCAAATTGAGAGAAAAACAGACACCCAACTTTCTCCATCGCATAAAAAACATAGGTGGTTTCATATTTCTCTAATGTGAAATCATTCACACACAGTGGATTTGACAGACCTAGAATGAATTGGTTAGGCCAAATGGCAAGGATGACCACTTGTTATTTGCATAATGTCACCCTGAGAACCATATCAACTACATGATTCCCAATGTTATGTGTACACCTCATTTTGTGTGATGATGACACCTTCCCCCTCCCCACCCCCATGTGGAGTTGGTGACATCAACTTTGTGCTATCCTCTGGGGGATTCACCTTCATGTTCACTCCATGCAGGGAATTAAAATATAAATTTTAAATAATATCATAATCTTTTATTTTATTTCATTTTATATTAATATATTTGCTTTGTGAACTGTAGCAATTGGTATTCATTAAAAGCAATATTACATAAAGATTACATCCATAACCAGAGGGTCTTGATAACAAAAGTCAAACACAAAGGAATAGAGATTTCTTGACAACAACATGAGAACTAGACTCCTTACAATAACCATAGGCCATATACCATACTCTAAGGAGTCGAGACAAGAGAGAACAAGATAATTTAAACCAAATGCCTTGCATCTAAGAGCCAGAGGCAACAACTGAATAGAAAAGACAAAATAATTTAAGCCAAATGCTTTGCATCCAAGAGTTAGAGGAAACAACAGAGCCATCATTGAAATGCCGCAAATATAAGACACCAATAAGTAGTCTAAATTCACACCAAATGTGAGAAACATCTCTATCATATCCAAATTCTAACCACGATTGGCAATTGACCAAGCTGAAATTGAAGAGCCATCCCAAGATATAAGCACAAAGTAAACACATGTAGAAAAAAAAGAGTTGTTGAGACAAACAACCTCTAACCAGCTTTGAGCAGTAAACACAACGTGTATAATGAACTTCAAATCCCTTCTCACACCAAAATAATTACAAATTCAGGAAGGCCACAAAAACCACCATATATCCCTGCAAGTCCCTATTTTGAAAAGCAACAAAACCATCAGCAGATCACTGGAACAAGCTTGGAAAAAAGGAGACAAAAACTTGGATACCAATTTCTAATCTTGAGCTAAGGAAATGGTAGTGAGAACTTGAGCATTGTCAACCAATGGATAAGTAGGATCACCAAGAGGAACTGTAAGATCACTAGAAGTTGAATCTAACACATGAAAACTTTCCACCTGGACCAAACGAGATTCAATGTTATCAAGGAAGAATCTATGGTTCCTTGGTATACATTTGATGTCCTCCAACCCAGAGAAAATATTATAATTTTCAGCTTACTTGTATTTAAAAAAATAAATGTAATGGTGTGTCCATTTATTGATGCAAAGACAAAGAGTACATGAAATAAATTCATCAATTATGGAACCTACCTGGATCCGGAACCCATTTCATACCATCACCATAAATCTCTGAATCATAATGATAAGGGTATTCCCCTAATTCTTTCAACTCCAACAATATAATTTCTTTCCTCGCTTCAAGAGGAACAACATCAATGAAAGTAGTCATTAAGACGTAGACAAAAGGTCGAATTATTTTGAATCTAACACTACATACACCACCTATTATACTCACCATTCTCTAATAGGAGGCATAATGGAAGAAGCAAGGGAACAATAAAGACAACCACTTAGAGAACCACGACCAAAGAAACATGTAAACGGACGAACCACACAACCCCCCCCCCCCCCCCCTTCAACCCTAAACCTAAAGACTACCATATCATCCCCTAATTGCCACACCAGAGGTCCAAATTCAAGTAAATTTTGAAATTCACCACACTTTAACGACATAATACACCTAAATTCCCAAATCCATACCAAACCTTGAAGACTCCAGATACCTAGACTGACAACAAGAGAACTCTTGTTGCCCAAAGAAAATGACAACATTAACAAGGTGAAACCCAGAATAAAGAAACAAATATGCTCTTGAATTTGTTGAGTGATGCCTCAAATCACAAACCCAAAGTACTCCAGATACGTGAACCAGATAGACCCAAAAAAAACTCAATAAATATGCCAAACCTCTACAGACAGAGCTAGAATCTCCTCAATTTCAATACCATACTAAAATATGACCTGGATACCAACACAACAACACAAAAATTTCACAAGGATAAGAAATGCCTATGAATTCGCTATCTATGATGGGCATGACCACCAACTCGAAAGCAAGCCCAATATTTGTAGCATGCAAACAAATAACCAAGAATATCGACCCCACAAACTTTCCAGAACAGGCGAAATCAAACATAAGACCACAAACTCAAGAGCAGACCCAAGCTCTTTGGCATGCAAACAAGAGACCAAGGAAATTGATCCCAAATGAAACTAGGAAAAGGAGGTTAAGGATTGGTCCTCACCTCCACTCCCTTGTTGAACATATTGTTGCCACCCCACAACATTAAGCATGCATTTATAGTGATGAGACATCGGGTTCAATATCCATCTCACCTTAACTATATGTTACCATGCCATGGCTAGGGAGGGGCATTCGTAATTAGGGCATGACTTCTAAAGAATTGTCGAATCATTCCCTTCATTGTTAGCACCCATCACAGATATCTTACTATTAATATTATTTAAACAATTGAATTTGATATTACTTTAATGTTAATAATATTTAAATTTAAATTTTGTTAATATTTTATTTTACTTTATATTAATCTTATATAACTTTTAACTTCTTATTTTATTAATTTAATGCAATTATAGATTAATAATGGTAATTACATATCTTTGTTATGATAATAAGGCATTGTCTTAAGACATTTTCTTAATCATTTTTAATAATTAAAAATAAATAATATAAATTTAGTATATTTTCTTTTCTTTTGTCTTGAAACATGTTTTTATTAATCTGAAAACTAAACTATTAATTGATAAAGCATTTATGTAATGTTGAAATCTTTCTAATTTGTTGATGAATGAATAGGTATGAATTAACTAAAAGAAAACAAATTTATTATTAATTTCAGAATTTTAATTAGAGAGGGATAGAATTGTTTCTTTTATATTTTTAAGGGAAAAAAATACAATGGAAAAATAAAAAAATTACTAATTTTATTTTGAAAAAACCATAAGAAAAGAAAAGGGAGACAAAACTTGGAATGTAAGGTTAAATGTTAATTAACCCTTTAAAATTTTATAATAAAAAAGACTTTTAATTATTTATTTTTTAATTGGAAATAAATCTAATATTAATAACTTAATATCAATTTAAAAAATGTTGAAAGTTTTATTATGGTTTAAATTTTATGTATTTCAATAATTTTAACAACATTGAGGGTTCCTTTAATTGGTTAAGTGCTTGTTGTAAAAGCACTTTGCTATTGAGAGGTCATTGGGTGAATTCTCCTATATGCACTGAAGTTGTGCTCTATTAATGAGTCAATTCTCGTCTACAGTCTACACTATGGGATTGTGCCCCATTAATGAGTCAAGGAAAAGTGTTCCATTTGGATGGATCTACTTGGAACAATGTTTATGTAAATATAACTATCACCAATCTTCAGAGTCTATAAACCATATATATATATAGATATTTCTAACTTAATCTCCATATATAAAATATTGAGAAGCAAAAAAATCATTTTTTTAAATTATAAATATTTTAATTATCTAAAATAAATTTAAATATTAATAAAAAAGAAATATAAATATTTTATGTAATATTATATTCATAATATTTCTAAATATATAAATTTAAATATCTCATTTTTAAATACTATATATTTGTTTTACATATTAAATATATGTTTATATTAAAATTTAAATAATATATAATAATATTATTATTTTATATATATTATAATAATCTTAATCATAATAAACTTTAAATACACCTTAATATAATAAATCCTCATATTTCACATAAATTAATATTCACTAAATACAAAATTCAAATGTCATGAATCATAACATTATATTACAAATCACAACATCATATTTACACACCAAAACAAAAATGTCAACTAACATTATTTTTATATATACCAAAACAAGAATGCCATCCCTCATCTTCATCTACCTTTATCTAGTATTTACTAACATATATTATCTAAATTATAACTTTTTATTTTACTTTTATATTAATCTTATCTAAAGTTTCACTTCTTATATATTACATGTAACGTAATTTTAACTTGTAACTGATTATTACTTTAATTAAATATCTTTTTATATTATTACATATTTTTGGAATGATTATAAAACATTTTTGTGATCATTTCTCATAAGTAAAAATAAAAATGAATAAAATTATAAATTATAAATACATTTATGTATTAATTTTATGTATTATGTATATATTAAAGGTCGAGAGAATTCAAACGTTTAATCATCTAAAATGAATTTAAATATTAATAAAAAAGAATACATTTAGCAAATTTTCTACCTTCTGCCCTCACACAAATATTTATGGATCTTGTACGGGCTCCTGTGAAGCTTGATGTAAAGACACATTCTTGTGACAATTTAACTCTACATAGATTAAATATTTACCTTTAGGGAGAGTTATTAGATAAATAACAAACCAGGTGTTAGTCTGATACATAGTTGATGTGAATTAATGGAAGTTAAGGTGGAGAGAAGATGTAAACAAGAAGAATATGGGGAATTATGATGGGCCATAATTAAATGCAACTTGTTATTTCCATAATAGCACATCAACAACAATATCAATTGCATTATCCCAAATGTTGCAATACAAAATGTTATGTGTCCACCTCATTGTGTGTGACAATGATGCCTTCCCCCTCCTTGCCCCATGTGGAATTGGTAAAGGAAAACTTATGTTGTCCTCTTAGGGATCCATCTTCATATTCACTTTATGCATGATTTTAATATATAACTTTATAATAATATCATGATGTTTTAATTTATTTTTATATTAATATTATGTAAACAATTAATTTTAGGTTATATTATAATATTTTAATTTATTTTGATATTAATATTATTTAAATAAATAATTTTAATATAATTTAACAATATTGTATTGGATTTTTATGTTAATATTATTATATTTCCGGTTAAGATATAATGTATTCATTTTTTATTGATTTGTTATTAGTTTTGTTTTGACTAAAAAAACTTAAAATCTATCCAAAGTTTAACATTATGAAATTAAATTTATTATTTTTAAATAAAATTTATTTCTATTTATCTCAAATATGATTTGTTGAAATGTCTCCCCTCTTATTAATGATGATGGTGGTTAACGTCCACTGAGACCAAATTGGTCTATCGGACCTATAATTTTCTTAGTTCTTAATTGTCCAGCTTCTCGTCTTTCTTGGCGAGATTGATGTTGTAGCTTTCTTTTTTTTCTCTAAGGTCTTCCAACTTCCTGTATCTTGCATCTCCTCCATCTCTTCTGGTTCTTGGGACACTGGTGTCTTAGCTTTGTGATCTGTTGAAGTTTGGTCTGGGAGATCTACTTTGTTGTTAGATGAAGATTTATTTTGTGCGGTATCCAAATCCTCATAACTGTTCATGCTTGAGGGGTTGTCGAGTTCACTTTTTTGCTGTTGGACCGGGCTTTCCCCCTACTTGTCTTGAGAGTTGTTTCTTTCGTGCATGATTTCTTGCAATTCAGAGTTTTCTAGAGAGTATTCTTCCTTTACGACAGTGTAATGTTCTTTTTGTGCTCCTTCCCACCATGTAGATCTATGGTGATTCTTTCTAGCAGAATTTTTCTGGGAGGCTTTTGGGCAATTTTTGGCTAGATGGCCTATCTCAAAGTAGGATCAGCATCTAAAGAGGACACTTTCACAATCGAGTTTCTGGTTCCACACATAGCCTTTACTTGTTAATTTTATTTCAGCTGGGAATCTGACACTGAAGTCCATTTCCACACAAATATGTGCATAGGTGGTTCTGGCATATTCCTCTGTTTCTGGGCACCTGTAGTAAAATTTCCCAATTGCATTTCCAATGGCTTTAGCAAGGGGAGATTCCAGAGATGCAAGGGTAGGTTTGGCAATCTCACCCAAACTGGTGTTGAGGTTATCATTGTTCTTGAGGGATTGAATGATGGGTTACATGGCTTCATGTAACGATGGCAAGAATTGACTTTTGTGTACTTTATTATTAATTACTATGTACTATATCACTAATTACTATGTACAAGAAATATAAATAATTTGAAAAATAACATTATATATTAATTACTATGTACCATAAATGCAAATGGTTTGTAACTAAATTCAAAAATTCTATTTTCTCATTGGTGGAAAGTATTGAATAGACCATTTTTATGGGTTTTATCTTTTAATTTACAAAAAATAATTTAAAAAATATAAATTTGAAAAAATATGTGTACAATTTGTACAACTCTCATTATATTAATCTATACTCTAATGACATGACATGTGCACTATAATATGCAGTTGTCTATAATGCGACTTTTTGGAAGCCTTTCTGGTGGGTTTTTCCGGTCAAAATTTGGCAGCAATTTATTCGAATCGCAAGTTTGATAGCTAGTTTCTACACAATCAAAGCGTCCCAGGGGTTTTCTAGGGTGCTGAATCCAAATATGCAGTTAAAAATCCATTTTAACTGCAACAAATCAAGATTTAACCTCAATTTCTTCCACCGGATTCCGTCACCGGAATCTCCAAAAAGTCGCATTATAGACAACTCCCTATAATATGAGCATTATATAAAAAAATGTCATAATTCAATATTAAATAAATAATTATTAACTTGCCATCATTCTCTTCAATGTCAATTATTATATATATATATATAGATAGATAGTCTTTATCTACCAAAAAAATGTTTAATTATATTACAAAAATTAATAAGAAAACATTAAACAAATATTCATATAACTCATTTTACAATTTTATTATTGTTTGGAGTACATATAACAGATTATGAAATTAAAATATTTTAGTAAACTAAGCGGCAGGGAACACTAGCTATGCGGCCTTATTTATATTTAAATTTTTTATTTTACTTTAAATTTTAATTTTTTATTATATAAATTTAATAGCATTTTAAGTTAATGAAGATAATTACATATCTTCCAAATAATTATATGACATTTTTTTAATTATTTCTAAAAACAAATAATATAAAATCTTATTAATACATTTATTTTATTTTCCCTTTAAAACTTGTTTTCATTAATTTGGAAACTAAACTATTAATTGATAAAGCATTAATGTAATGTCAAAATATTTCTATTTCACTGATGAAATAATAAGTATTGTTAATGGATTGGAGTGGGATCTATAAGGACAGGGAAATATTATGAACAACTCAACGTTGGCATGGGGATGTTTTGAGAGCTCGGCTCAAAACCCTAGCAATGGAGCAAACCCTAGTTGCATTGACAGTGGACCAAGGTACCCGTCTGTGTCGAAATCCAAGGTTAACAAGGACGTATGGAAAACGCCTGACTTCTACCCATAGCCTTTTTTTCTTGTTAGGTTTCTTCCTTTTTTGGAAGGTTGTGTTAGTTTGTGGTATATGGGTCGCTTCTATTCCTAGTTTTGTGGGCCTTTTGCCAAACCCTTAGCCTTTTCTGCAGGGGAGCCTTCCATCTAGGTCCTAGTTGGCTTGAGCTCTTATATCCTTATCATATGCCACTATCAATAGTGGAATCTTGTTCACACCGAGATGTTTTTAATGGAGAAAGGCCACATGTTTCTAGATTCTCAACCTCATTGGGAAACTCAACATGTTAACCTATTGAAGCTTTCTCTAAGTCTGTGAGAGGTTCCCGACATCTTAAACCATTGAAGATCTATAGAGATAAGCCCTTTTTGTCCGTAGGAGTCGACATAGAATGGAGTAGAGATTCGAGTCTCTTTGTCAGGGCTTTGATGGTGTTTTTCTATTACATTTCTCTCATCATGGACAAGCTAAAGACTTGGGTTACAGTCCATTGGAAGCCCCTTCTTGGCTATTGTCTGGCCATAATCCTGTTAATGAACCATTGGATTCACTTCCATTTTCTAGGTGAAAGTGACCTACAAACTATCTTGTAGAAGTCATGTGTTATTGGGTGTGGCCATTTATGGCTTCAAAATTGGACGACGGGTTTCAACCCCCTTTTGGAGAAACCGAGGGCTTGGTACTTATAGGTTAAGCTCATTGGTTTTCCACTGGAGTTGTGGAAAAAGTAGATTATAATGAGGGTTGCATATATGGTATTGGCATATTTATATTTTTTTGATGATATATCCCTTGTTTCTTTTGACAAAAGAATTCTCTGGGTCCTTATCAAGATACATGGAAAAGGGGTTAACATAAGAGTTGGAAATCTTTATGGGGGACTATACATTTAATCATAAGCTCGCTTTCTGGAAGGTACCCTTCAGATGTTCGATTTTCCATGATATTAGACATCTCAATATTAGTTGTCCCTCGACTAAGGAAAATTCTCCCAGAGCTCCTTTATTATTGGTTCCATTGTCACCTCTTTCACCTTTTGGTCTCACCACATCTATAGGTTTGTCATTAAATGGTAGCATGGCTCAAACAAAAGATGTAGGGTTTCACTAGACCCCTTCCCTTTTAACTGTACTAGAGTTTCCTTTCTCTTTCCATAATAATTAAGTGGTTATGGGGGATTCCTTTACAACAAAAGATTCAATGAGTCTCGGTTATGAAATGAAGGACTCGAGAGCTTTGAGTTGACCCTCTGTTGATGCTATGTCAATGACGAATCTATCAAGGTATTCCTTCGAAGGTACAATAGCTTAGACGGAATAATGAAGCTCAAAACGAAAGGATGTCATAGGACCTAGATTCTCGAACACAAGCCATTATGGAGTCAATCTCGGGTAAGCTTCTTGACACGTTGTATGTTGAGTATATTTCTATTCTTGATAATCTCAGTTATAAATATTCATCAAGCATTATCAAACCTATAGATTCTCATTCCATAAATTTGAACCTTCGTTTGGGAGGCATAGCTCGGTCCACCCTATTTACCACATGTCTAGGCCCTGCCATCTCTACATTTTCAGTCCCTTCTACTGGACCTTATTTAACCTAATTAGAATCATTGTAAGGGGTTTATAATTTGAAGGATGTGGGTTCTCTGGAATTTTCATCTTTTCCTTCCCTCAACCTCACTTCCATCCCAAATTTCTCTGGTCCTTGCTATGTGTCTGCTTCCCCTCCAAAAATGGCTTCCAACTTTTAGAATGTCACAATTAGGAAGAAGAGGTTGAATAAGAAGGATCTAGACAAATATATTTATCCTCGGGGGGATTTGTTTAAATAGGTTTCTTACACAAAGTATCTTTCTAGGGTCCTTAGATAATATTATCCCTCCACTAAGGGTCTTCCATGATCATTATTCCACTAAACATTAAGGGATTTGGGGGGCCTCCTTAGGTTCGAGCCCTCCATAGGCTTGTCATGTCTCAAAGACCATCGATTATTCTCTTCTAGGAAACCATTTTATATGCATACAAAGCTAGAGAACTCCTCATAAACATTTGTTCGGCCTGGTGTATCTATGTTGTTGATGCAGTCAGTTTCTCTAAGGGTCTTTCGGTGATGTGGAACCCCAGGAGGGGTTTCCTTCAATGATTCTCCTCCATGAAAGGAATATTATTGGAAGACACTCTAAGAGGTTATGAAGGCTAAGTAACTATTCTTAATTGCTATGGTCCATATGAGGACCGTAATAATTTTTGGAACCATATTATCCAGAGTGTATTACTAAATAATCTAAATCTAATCACAGAAGGTGATCTAAATTTTACCACCTATGTCAATGAAGTTTGGGGAGGTTCTTCCCAACCATATCCTTTCATCCATGTGATTACTCAAATGATTTCAACTGCAAATCTAGTGGACATTTTCCCCTGTCCCATGGTACCGACCTAGAGCAACGATAGAACCGGGGCTAAGGGAGTTGCCAAGTGATTGGATAGATTTATTTTAGCTTACTCTTTGGTATCAAAAAATAGAAGATATTAATCTTTGACCTTTCATGACTCGATATCAAACCATTTTCCGATTGGACTCTAGCTTGATTTCGATATGCTGAATCAAAGGACTCATTTCAAATTCAATCATGCCTGGTTAAAAGAGGACTTGCTTTGAGGCCTAGTCCACGATTGTTGCTGAATTATATTCCTCTATAGTCTTCTATTATGGAGAAATGGTACTAGAAAATGTCTTATATCAAAAAATAGGTCAAGCTTTGGGCTAGAATACATCAGTGGGATCAACAGAATAAGCTAATTTATTTGGAGGAAATAAAAATTACAATGATTTTATTTCCTCACATTTATCTACTGATATCAAAAGAACCCTATGCTCCTTGGTCGTGAATAAGGACAACATTCTTGAAGCATAGGAAGAAAGATGGAAACTAAAAGGTAGTGCCATCTGGATCAAGCAGGGCAATAGAAACACAATTTTTTTTTCAAAAATATGCTTCCCACCAAATAAATAGGAATGTCATCTAGGATCTTATGGACAATGAAGGAAATTTGATATATACTCAGAGGGATCTAAAATTGGCAGCTAGGTATCATTTTTTTGGTGTATTGAAAGACTCGGGTGATGAAAATACTCCGAAAAAGTTGAAGGTCCTTAAAAATTTTCCTAATTTCTTCAAACGGGAGGAATCACAAAGTGTTAGACAATCTGTATCTATGGATGAACTAAAATTAGTCCTTAATTCATTTTCCATAGATAAAATTCATGGGACAAATGACTGGACTGTCAAATTTTATTTATCTTTCTTTGATTTGATCTGTTGTCACTCACTGCATTATGGGTTTCAATTGGTCAAGGTTTCCCAAGATAAGTGAAGTTTGGAACCACCTTCCCAAGCCACATAATATCACAGAGCTTAATCAGACCCTCTCCAGTTCCTAGCGCTCAGATAGAGATTTCCAATGGTATATAGAAGTCCAAAAAAGGACTCCTGGATCAGAAGTTAGAGCATGTTGAAGATTGCTTTTGGAAAGCCCAGAAAACCAAGAAAAAGGCTAAGTATGAGGGCATCCTGCAATCCCGCATCCCGCAAATTGGTAGTCTCGTAGTCACAGTAGTCCCACATCCCACAGTCCCACATGGCCCCCACAATACCTGATGGGCCATCCTTAAGGAATTGGGGGGGAGGATCGTTGATAGTGTTAAAGCGTCAGGGAGGGCAGACGTTGATTTACACTAAAAATCAATGACAAACAAAGGTCGAGCCAGCCCCTTCTCAATCCTCCACATGGAGAAATGTGGTAAATCCTACATCTTGTAATCCCACAATATCAGTGGATCAACGAGCTTCTGACTTAATAGACGTTGCAGGGGCTGATTACGTGATACAATGTAAAAGTTCCGAGGGAGGCCGAATTTATTTCACACAAGAAACCTATGAAAAAACAGAGTCGGGTCGCTCCCCTCCTCTCTCCTCCACATGGTAGATTACGAAAAATCCCGCACTCTCGCAATCTCGCATCCTGCACTCTCACATATTCATAGTCATTCAATATTGGCGGATCGACGAGGTTCTGACTTAATAGGCCTCGCAGGTTGCGAGTGTACGATATGGTGTGACATCATTGGGGAGGGACGAAAAAGTTTAATAAAGAAAATCATGAAAAGACCAAGGTTGGGCCACCCCCTTCTCTCTCCTCCACATGGTGGTATGCGGTACAGTAAATTCTGCATCTGGCAATCTCGCAATATTGGTGAATTGACGAGGTTTACATTCCAAGACCATGTGGGGACCAATTCTGCGGTATAGTGTAAAAGTTCCAAGAAAGGCTGAAATTCATTAACAAAGGAAATGCCTACAAAACCAAGGCAGATGGCCCCCCTTCTCTCTCCTCCATGTGGTAGTACGGAGGGTGACGTGGCTATACAGAGGACACGTGTCACCCAGTTTCGGCATTTTCAGGGGAGAAATGGGGTCATTTCTAGTTGCCACGTGTGACCACTCATAGGGTGACACGTGGTAGCAATGATGTCACCCCACAGATCGGCAATTGCGGATGTTTAGGGAAAAAGCTAAAGGTAAGGTCCCTATGATTGCGATATGTGGGGGATCATCCCGAATGCGATACAACATGTGTTATATTGTATAAGGATTTTACGTCCGGACTGTTGACTCACACTAAGGAAAAAGGTAAAGGGTCCCCCTCTCCTGCAGTGTGATTGTGATGTCCTAGGTGGGACTAATCCCGCAGATCAGTGATCGCAGTTGTCTAGGGAAAAATCTTAAGGTAAAGCATAGTAATGTGTCGATATGCGGGATTTTGATTTACAAAAGAAAAAGGCTCCCAGACACGGGTCTTATGGCCTTAACACCTGAGGGCTAAGCCCCTCGTTCCAACCCCCAGTCATATGAGGAAAGCCACATGAGGGGCTATAATAAAGGGGGGCTAAGGGGGGAATCAAAAGTGCCCGTTTCGCCTGTTTTAGAGGAAAAAAGCCCGAGCCTAAGAGACTGCGTTGTTACACTATAATACATATCACCCACTACATCAAGGCATCAATAGTGCAGGATAGAGTCTTAATGGGCAGATGGGTCGGAAGCTAAAGACTTAAATGGACCTTAGCGCAACAATGGAGTAGTACACGGGACTCATGAATAGTAATGGCTCAGCATGGAGCCCCATCCCTCTACATAGCAAAAGACCACAAATATGGGCACTTATAGTTGACCCAACCCCTACTCCACAGAACAAGGCATCTGAGCAGTAAAGGCAGAAGCGACAGGGTCAATTGAGCAACACAGCAGGCCATACCATGAGCAAATTACAGCCTAAAGCAGAGGTGATCACAAGATTGGCACAAAGAATCTTCATTCACTTCTTTTTATAGTTATTTACTTATTTTTGTCCTGTAACATGCCTTCCTTTCAATGAGGCTTTTAATTCTGTAATGTTTTGGGCCACAGAGCCATCTCTGACTAAGACAGCTAGTCGACCTAACAGCTAAGTCTAGACTAGAGATATTTTGTTGTAATGAATGTTCTTGTTCCCCTCTCCAGATAAATAGGGGATAGAAAGAATTAAGAAAGGTTAAAAAAATTCTATAGAAAAAACTACATGCCATTTTCTGATGATTTTTTCTTTGTAACTCAAATCTTTTTCAAAATATCAAGGATATGGTGGTGATTCCCCCTTCAAGTATTACAATATGTGTTCCTTCTGTTAAATCTCATTTTATGTTCATCTTTCCTCTCTGTATTCATGCAAATTATTGCTGCTAGAAATGTTTCAAGCATCCTCATAGATTTATTTGTATTGATATGTGAATGAAAGTGCCTGTCATTATCTCACAGATTCACTTGTCTCAATACTTTTGATGCATATACCTGTGTGGGCTATTGAAATCATATCTTTAAATATGCAACACATGAATCGTAGCATTTCACCCCTCCTTCACCCATTATTTCCTCTTGCAACTCAAATAAGCATAGAAATCCTTAATGCCTGAAGCTCTATGTGTTAAGTGTAGAATGCTTGAAGCCTTATGCTCTATGTGATGAGTTTCTCCTTCTCTTGGTCCTCTCTCATCTTTTCTACAGAAGCTTATGAAGTTGTAACCCCTTGAATTACTCAACCTCCACTATTTTTATGCATATTTATGAGATATGAACCTGTGAAGAAGTACCAAAAATCCATGTCTTATTTCTTTGGATAAATGAACCAATCTATCTCCTATATATATATATATATAGAACATAAGTGATGTCTCTAGTTTCCTGTATATCATTTGAGACACACAAATCTAGATGTGCCCAGGCACTGGTCTTGTAAGAAATCCAAGGATGTCTCTGGGAGCTACAACATGATCATTCCAAACCTTCTGAAAGTTCTTGAAGAGGTGCGAATATCTAGTAAAGTTTCAGATGAAATCAATGCAACCTTCCTAGCTCTTATTCCTAAAAGCTCAAAATATACTTCTTTTGATGACTTCGAACTAATTTCTCTGTGAAACCTTATTTATAAAGTGATCTCTAAGGTGATTGCTAACAAATTGAAGAATGCTCTTTCTTCTAACATCTCCTTGGAGCAGTTTGGATTCCATCTTTGGTAGAGTTATTCATGATGCTATTAGAGTGGCACAGAATGCTATACACTCCATTAAAACCAAAAAGCGCACAACTTCCATTCTCAAGGTGGATCTAGTAAAATCATATCATAGGGTAAACTAGGGTTTCCTCATATTACTCCTATTACATATTAGCTTGGACGTGCATGTAATAAATTGGATTATGGGTTGTATATCCTCTGCTAATTTTCAGTCCTTGTCAATGGTTCACCTTCTGCTTTCTTATCGAAAACTAGGGGTTTGTAACAAGGTTTTCCTCTATCTTAGTTGTTATTTATTCTTGTTATTTAATTTTTAAGAAGGATGATTTCCACGGAAAAATTTGAAGGTTCCTTAAAGGGTGATAATATCTCCAAAACCATATTTCTTACCCATTTTCTCTTTGTGGATGACATCCTAATCTTTGGAGAGGGATCAGTTAGAGAATCACAAATTTACAACTCCATTTTTTACTCTTTTTACGTGGCCATTGGAATGCAAATAAGCCAAGGTATGTCCAACTTTTACATGCACAAAGTCAATGCTAATACCTCGGAGAGGATTATCACTTTTCTCCCATTCAAAGTGACATCTTTGGAGCATGGACTTACATATCTTAGGTATCATCTTAAGCCTAACTGATATATGATTCAGGACTATAATTTGATACAAAAACGCATTAAGAACCACATTAATAACTAGTGTTACAAGTGGTTTCCATAGGTGGTAGAAAAAAATTGTTAAAATTGGTTTGAAGAGTATACCAATTTATTGGCTCTCGTTGTCGAAGGTTCCCAAAATTGTTATCTGTAGAATTTTCTCTACAAATCAGTGAGCTCACTGATATCATGTAGAAATTTCACCTGCAAATCAAACTGATATATGCAATGTACTAAAGCATAATACTAGATCTACATCTACCATAAACTTTGCGGAAGCTTAATTGAACATGAGAAACATCAAGCATGAACACACATAACTGATAAGAAGGAATCTATCACACATAACACAGAATATATCACTAGGGAAAGCACCAACATAAAACCCCAACACTATATTATCAATCAAGTGGAAATCCTCAACAACATACAAAAATAATCAGCTCAAAAGCTATCCTGCTGTCTCTGTACTCTAATGATGTAGATCATAGACTGCCTAGGCCTCAATATATAGGCCACAAGTCCTCCAATCCCCTATTTCCTTGAGCAATTTTGATTGGGGTCCAATTACAAAACATATGTGAATTGGCCCCAGATCATACCTGTTGTCAACCTCAGGTCCAACTACGCAATCCTTCAGGACACTGGTTCCTCTTGCATGGAAGGAATATTCACTAGAATTATCCTAGCATTTGATAGTACACTGTCTCTCATCTGATATCAACTGGGTCTCTGTCTGAACTGCCATGCATCAGATCCATGAGTGAATGCACAGTTATATGAAAATAATAGTTGTCACATGCATGCAAGCATCAACAAACTACATCTCATTAATTTAACAACTTGTTAAATTAATCTAACTGAACTTGACTAAGTTAAACTAAGTCAACTGATCCTCTCAATATAGAACTCATCCTTGATTCCTCAATCAGTGGAGCAAATCAAGGAGACATTCCCCAATTAGTGGAGAAATAATTGCATGTTCTCACAAAGACTTCAAGTTTTCTTTTCCTTAACTAATTAACTCATGGAGAATTAATTAATTAATATTCCAAACTGCTGGTAAGACCAAATTCGAATTTACTTCCTATAGATAGACCAGGGACTGCTATAAATAGGAAGGGACCTAGAAATGCTATTTTTAGAAGATGCTATTTTTAGTAGTTTCACCTCTCACCCAAGGTGGCCAAAATGCTCATTGGCCAAACTACTATTTTTAGAAGTGCTATTTTTAGCAGTTCTATTTTTAGCACTTTCTAAATTTAGCATTTCTTGTTGCACATTTTTCAACATTATCAATAGAATTAGGCAAACTTTCTTCAATTTTTTATGGGTCGGTAAGGAAGAGTGAGTTGGCTTCCACCTTGCAAAGTCGGACGTGTTGTCCTAACCCAAAACATGTATAGGTTAGGGATTTAAAAACCTTCACTAGTTCTGCAAAACCCTGGAAATGAAAATTATGTGGTGAGTGATTTTAGGTGCGGGTATCTAGAGCACAATAATTGCAAGCAAGTACTTGAAAAAAAAACCCTTTATAGAATGGATTTGGTTGGCACAACCTTCATCTTTCGAAGGAGGAT
Source organism: Pinus tabuliformis (assembly GCA_031772625.1). Taxonomy (NCBI): domain Eukaryota; kingdom Viridiplantae; phylum Streptophyta; class Pinopsida; order Pinales; family Pinaceae; genus Pinus; species Pinus tabuliformis. Next base: position 2,066,521,719 of record CM062816.1, read on the forward strand.
CAAATATATGGAATGGTTTAGTGGCTATTGTTTCTTAAATAAAAATATGGCTAGTGCGGAACCTCAGTGATGGTAACGACATTAACATTGGAATGGAACCATTCATTGGAGGAACATTTTTTTTCAAATTGTCATAGGACCTAATTAATCAACTTAATTCAAATGGAATAATAAGGCTGAGTCACTCTTTCATGCAATGCTCCGAAGGCAGTTTTATTGGAAGATGGAAGTCCTCGGTGGACTTCGGTCTACAGGGTAATTTGGTGATGGAGTGGGAGGGCTTCACCCTAAAATTGTCTCAAATGGTATCATTCCTAATGATAGGAAGGATGCCATAGTCTGGAAAAAGAATCTAGCAACAAGCCAAATCTCCGCTACGCTAGCATATGTAGAAATCTTAATAGAAAATATGGTCTCACAAGTTAAATGGTGGAATCAAAAAATTTGGATTTGGGACATCCCTCCAAAGCTCAAATTATTTCTTTGGTTGATGTTGGAAAATATAATTCTAACTTGGGACAACCTATCCAAGTGTGGGTTCTTGGGGTTTAATGATTGTGTTCTATGTAAACAAGGGCCTGAATCAATTGAGCATTTATTTTTCCAATGGTTTTTTTCCGAGGCTCTATGGCATGTAGTCATCATAAGCCTCAACCTTTGGGTTTCTTTTCCACTAAGCTATTTGGAGACTTACTTATTCTAGTGGGAAAAAATATGGGGATTCACAAGCTCCTTCCATTCTATGCGGCTTGGGGCATTTGGAAAACTCATAATAAACTGATTTTTGAAAATAAATTGGTTAGCATATAGAGGATCCTTCCACATATTCTTGGCTTTTTCGATGACTATCTAAAACAGAAGAATCCCATAATTCAACACATTATAGATTCTCCCTTAGATTTCTCTATAGATTTTATATAGCTCGGAAAAATGGAGTCTACAGTGGTTGTGTTTTTATTTACCTCACTAGAAAAATCTCAATGCAGATTTATCTTAATATGGAGTCAGGTTCCAACACAAAAGCAGAGATAGTAGCTTGTTGGGCTCTTCTTTTTGTTGTTGCTTCCATGAAGGTGGTTTCAATTCATGTGCAAGGAGACCCTCAGTGTGTGGTTGAGTGGATCTAAGGAAGATATCAATTCAAATCTATAGATCATCTTTGTTGGAAGGAGAGAATAATATTTCTGAAAGAACAATTTCGACATGTCCACAGAGAGTTGAAATGCAAGGCAGATGCCTTATCCAAAAAACAAGCTTGTTAGAAAATGAAGGTGTTATCATTATGGAAACTTTTCAAGACAATTACCTTCAATGGAGAGGGTGTTTCTCGGTTCCTTCCAACCATCAGCTAATATCTCTTTAACTTGCTCAGTCATTTTTCTGCATACAAATCCTGATCTCACTGATCTCGTTTTTTGATTTTTCACGGTTAGTTAATTTTTTCTCTGCCGATGAACTTATTTTTTGTACAAAAGTCTTTGTCCTTGTAATCATAGTTTTAATATCTTTGTTGTATCTAATTTGCCGCTGATGATTTTGTAAGATTATAGATTTGATACATGTTCTAACCATTTTGGGAAAAATCTATATATTTGTTCTTATATCAACACCCATTAAATTGTTGGAAATGTTAGAATTTCTATTTGTGACTGTACTTCTTTTCTTTAATAAAAAGAATGGTCTCCTCTTTTTTGGAAAAAAAGTGTTGTTAATGGCTTAACTAAAAGAAAACACATTTATTGTTATTGAGATTTTTAATATGGATTAGTCACATCAATTTTTATTGGTCGAAGTTTTGAAACTAATGTAGTTCATCTTTGTCTTGAGGATGAACCACATTAGATGGTTCGAAACGTCGACCAGTAAAAACTTATGTGACTAATCTCGAAGAAAAATCTCAAGAATGTTTGAAATCAAACATTTATTATTAATTTTATAATTTTAATAATATGGGTGGATTTTAAAAATTACTACAAATTTGTAAACTTTAATTACATATGGATAGAAAATTTTCTCTTATAATTTTATATTTAAAGTAAAAATATAATGGAAGAATCAAAAGAAAATTAGGGAAAAATAAAAATAAAAATTGAAAGAATCAAAGGAAAAGTAAGATTTTTTTATTTTTTTTTCAAAGAAAAATCGAACTTTTTATTAAGAGAATAAAAAGTTACATATGCAGATGCTAGAGCATTATTGTTTCTAAAAATGATATAAGAGAAACATATAGTTCTATGACATGTCCAAAAAGACAAAATTGGGTCTCTCCTTAAGGAGAAAACATGTAACACCCTCCTCCCACATCTACCCAAGCAACTAGCCAACCAGGGTAAACATGCGACAAGAGGACACTATGATATGATTCGATGATCCGAACTTAAACATGAATGCAACAAATTACAAATATAATCATAAATGTAGAGATGCAACAGAAAAACACTTCATTTCATTAGTAGAAAAATACTGAACTATGCTTACAAACAGAATGGAAATAAGATATCTCAAGCGATGGTAGCTTATCTTTGAGAAGAGATGTGGCAGATACATGCCTCTGAAATGTGTTAAAATGAGTCTCAAAGGCCTATTTATTATTCAGAAATAATGGAAAACTCTAAACATCCAAAAATGTAACCCTAGGAGATGAAGAGCCAAAACTGTGGGGCCCATTTGTGTAAATTGGTACATCAACTTCCTGGGGTCGTAACTTTGGCATACGATCTTCATTTGGCTATCATAATACCTCATTTCTAATATCTCGAAGAGAAGGCCAAAAAAATTTGCAAGCTAGTTTGGAATGTTTTTAATCTCGCAGGTTTCCCTAAAAACATCGTTTAGGGCCTCAAAACGACTCCAAAAGTTCAGGACTCGAAAAACTGAAAGAGACAGTGTTGGGGATCCAAGTCGAATAGGTGGGTGGCCACCAATATCCACCTAGATCATTCCTGTTGGAATTATGATATAGGTGTTGTCCTTAATGGCAACTCACTCAGATGACAGTTCACAGTGCAACAAGTTAACTTACATATTCAACTCCAGAGATTGAAGAAAGAGAGTGGTTTAAGTATACACAGGTTCACTTTGTCCAAGCAGCGTATACATGCGGGTTAACAGAACAAAAGGAGCGTATACATATACATGCACTCCCACAGGAGGAAAATCACGTACATGTTGGAAAACCAAGGTTTTGGTCGAAGGTATTAGTCCAAAGTATTTTTTCCAAGGTATTTGGTTTGAGGTATTGGTCCGAGTTATTGGTCCGAGGTATTTGGTCCAAGGTATTGGTCCTAAGTGGTTTTGTTCCAAGGTATTGAGAAAGGCCTAAAACTATATAAGGAGGAGAAGATCATTAGGCCAAGGTATGCAAGTAATGAATATCTTATGAAGAGTGAGATCAAAAAGAAAATATGCATGTTATGGGTTTATGGTGCTTTCCTTGATCTGAACTAAGGATGAACCTTAGCAGTTGATGGGGGATGAGATATAATGATGGATCAAGATCATGAGACCTAAAATGAGTTACTATTATATGGTTTTATCACGGATAGTCTAGATCTGAATGCTAACGTGTGATTTACACTATAAATGTTTTGATCTGGGTATGACTGAAGTCTGAAATAGTTGTGATGTTTTAAGTTAGCATTTGTAGATCTGTACGCTGGTTCTCTTTGGTAAAAGCGCATATACACACTGGTTTGGCACATCAAAGTAGCGTATACATTATGGAATATGATATTTGAAGTTGCAGTTGGATCTGGTTTTTGTTGCAGAGTTTTGGTTCTGCTTTGTGTTCTTGTGACTATATTCTAGTGACAGTGTTCTAAATGTTCAGATTCATTGATTATGATTCAGTGATGATGGGTTGTCAGTGATTGATTGATTCAGTTTTGGTTGATTTAGAGATTGATGATTGAGTTTCAGTGATTGGATGATGAAGATGTATTTGATGGTTGAAGTGCAGTGGTGATTGATTCTGAGCTTCAATGTTACTGATGGGTCCAGTATGAAAATTTGATGAAACGAGGCTTTCAGATTGTGGTGTTGTATTCCAGGAGTATCCAAACTGAAAATTTATGAAACATGGTCCCTAGATGAAGATAGAAGGTCGTATCCTTCTGTAGGCTGATGCCTACGTACTGGTAAACATATCAGTCAATACAAGAGCTAGGGGGTGGAGCTTCCTTCCAGTAGCAGCTAGAAAACAGGTGAAGGTTGAAGCCTTCTGTAGGCTGGAGCCTATGTACTAGTAAATGGATTAGCTAGTACAAGATCTGGGGGTTGGAGCTCCCTTCTAGTAGTAGCTGGAAAACAAGTGAAGGTTGAGCCTTCTGTAAGCCGGCACCTATATACTAGCAAACAAATTGGCTAGTATAAGAGCTAGGGGGTTGTAGCTCCTTTCCAGTAGAAGCTGGAGAATGAGAGAAGGTTGTAGCCTTCTGCAAGTGGGTGCATGTGCACTGGTATGAGTCTGTACCAGTACAAGATTGTAAAAAGGTTTTTTTTTATTAAAAGAAGACAACAACAGGTGGTTTTTGTCCCGCATTGGGTTTCCACCTTAAATCTCGGTGTTCATGTGTGTTTCTTATGTGTGATGGTTTTTCTCTGTTATTATTGCACATGGTTACTGTTTATATGGTTAATAAATTACTGATGCACTTATTAAAGATAAACATATGATGAATTAACTGAGTCATAAGTTTGTTGGATATATGCTGGTTGCCTTAAATACAGTTGCGTGTACATGCAAGTTACCTTCATTGAAGTAGCATATATAAATCAGAGTATGAAAAGAAAAAGTTATTGATTTGACTAATACCAATTCACCCCCCACCCCTCTCAGTATTATTTCTAACAATTGGTATCAGAACAAGTCCTTTGGTAGAAGCTTGATCGCTTGAAGGAAATATGTAGAAACAATGGGAAAGAAGCTAAAGAAGATAGCACCTCAGAAAAATAAGACATCTCAAAGGAATAGTGACAGCAAGAGAGACAATTTGCCATTAGGTGGAAGCAAGTATTCAGATTTAGAATCACCTCAGGTTGAAGATGAACAAGCAAATGAAGTATCAGGTACAAATTTTTGCTCTTATAGTGATACCTTTCTTTGTTCACGCAATATTGAAGATATTGGAAGTGATCGTGAAAGAAACATAGAGGCAGAAGTTAAAAGACTTGTTGATAAAATCAGAGATCAACAAGATCTATTTAGCAAAATGGAGTGTGCCTTCAAAGAAGAAGTTATCAGATTAAAAGCTCAGCTGGAGGAAGGAAACAAAGTAAGGAAGCAATACAAGGAAAAGGAAGATCAATGTCAAAAGATGCAGGATGAAGTGACATCATTAAGAAATAAAGTAAATGAAAAGAGTACAACAATCAACAAACTTAAAGATAGATCCAGTTACTATGAAGGTCTTGAAGCTAAGATCCTATCTCTAAAAGAAGATCTTGAAAATAAGTAGAATGAAGAACTACCTCAAGCAGATGAAGAATAAGAAAATGAGATTCTCAAATTAAGGCAACAAGTGGAAGAAGGAAGAAAGGCTGAAGAAATATTGAAGAAGCAATATCTGGAAAAGGAAGAGAAATATCAGGTTGAGGTAAATATCTTAAAAGGTAAATTAGAAGAAAAGGATAAACTGTTACGATTTCAAGACAGTACTAAGATTTTGGACAATATTCTTAGTTAGAGGAGGAATGACCTGTTGTAGAGTTTTATGAACCCAACGTTTCGGACTACCAAGTGAGTCCATCATCAGGGGAGGATGCATCAATAGATATTCTTAAGATCTTAATGATGTATCCAAGAGCTATAATTAGGGTATATATATAAGTTATTAAACAAAAGAAATAAGAAAATAGGTAGGCTCTTATCTTTTTATTTAATTAATTAATTAAATTATTTATTTATTTATTATTATTATTATTATTATTATTATTAATTAATTAATTAATTTATTCAAGGGGATAACTTAATCGAATAATTTTATTATTTATAGAATTAATTATTATGTTTATTAATTCTATTTTAAATAATTGGTTTAATTGATTCATTAATTTGTTTAAATAATAAATTAATTGGTTTAATTAATCAAATTAATTAATTTAATTATGTATTCTTTATTAATATGTTTATTCGTTTATTTACATTATTAATTTATTAATTTGATTAATTAATTCAATAATTAATAAGTTTACAGGGATAAATTAATTACTTATTTTTCTATTTCTTGAATTAATTATTAGGTTTAATAAATTTATGAAAAATTATTATTATTATTATTATTGATTGATTAATTACTATGTTTTACTAATTAACTAATTTTTGATAGTTAATTAAACGAATAGATTAGTTAACAAATTTATTATTTATTATTATTTTTTTAATAAGTTTATTAATTTAATTTAATGTACTTATTTCTTTGTTTAATGTACTATCCTCACCTGTATGGATTCATTATTTAAAAATATTCTTAGTAGTCAAAGGTCTCCTACCATCAAACTGGTCTTGGTTTTCATGAATCTGTTGAAGGTGAATCTATCTCACAAGATGAGGCAAAGAAATCTAATGCAAAATCTGAAATGCTCAACAAGGAGATGAGAGGTCAACCCCATCAACAACCAAGGAAAGAAAGTCTTCAAAGAAAATCTTTTACTCCTAACTGTGGAAGGGATAGTCAGCTATTTCATCCAATGAATAATGTTAAATGTTTTATATGTCATAATTTTGGACATGTTGCAGTGATATGCAGAAGTAGAATGGTTCAAGACTGTCACACAAAAAGATGATCAGCTTCCAGGTACTTTAAGGGATATTGTTTTTCTTGCAATATGTTTGGTCACAAAGCCATTGACTGCTATAGAAGGAATATGAAACATGTAAGATGTTATGCATGTAACAAGTTTGGACATATAGCAAAGGAATGCAAGAGAAAATTTTGGGCACCATACCAAAAGGAGAAAACATCATCACACTTGAAGATATGGAAGAAGAAGGAAGTACAGTCAGAAAGATGTGGCATAGCATAATGTACAACATAACAGACTCAAGGGGAGTTGAAAGTGTGAAACTTCAGTGTTCTAAATCTCATACGCAAGTTTTAGGAAGAAAAGTCGCATATATACGTGATTTTGAAGCTGCACAGTCGTGTATATGTTGATTTGAGGAAAAATTAGTTGGACAGACTCAGGAAAAGGGTTTTGATATGGTCTGTTTCATGATGGTTGCAATCTGTTGATGATATGTGGAAATGTTTTGGTGCTCATAAGCTGTTAAAAAGTTGATGTATATCTGATTGATGATGATGCCTTGATGATTCTTACTGATATTTGCAATGATCAGATATGACAATGAACAGTTGGCATAGGTTCAGGGGGAGCATATGCTTCTAATAATGCATTGTTGGCATTATGTTAGAAGATCTTGGTACATGAAGATGCTTATATTTCTTGATCCACATAGTTGTTTTGATTTAGGTGACTCTTTTGATGATGGACATATACAGGCTGTTGATATTGATGCTACTAGAAGATGTTGATGGTACAGTTCATATACGATGTATGATAGTTGCTTATTACTATCATGGTCTTGTTTAGATTGTTGGTCCTTGTTATAAATGTCATGTATATCATTTGATGTAAAGGTCACGAAAATACTTAATTTGTAACCCCACTATGCATGGGAAGGATGATGTAATATTTCTATTTCAGTCATGTATAAACATTTGGTATATCCCCACTTGGTTGGATGGATGAGTCAAAATTTGTGTATCCTCACTTGGTTGGGAGATTGATGTATGTATGAGTCATTGGTGATAGGAAGGCAATACTCACTTAGTTGATTTATAGAGTCATGTTATTCTTTTGAAAAATATTTTTTGCATACTCTGCATGTGCTCAGGGGGAGCATGGGTGGTTTAGTGCATCTCAGCATGTACAAAGGGGGAGCTTAATCATAGAATTCAACATGTACTCAGGGGGAGCATGGACAACATAATGTATATCAAAGGGGTAGAATATCTTAGTCTGCCCTTTCCCCTTGATGTCAAAGGGGGAGAGTGTCTTGGTGGTATTGTTTTATTGCCATCAAGTCCAAAGGGGGAGATTGTTGGCATTATGATACAGGTGTTTTCCTCAATGGAAACTCACTCAGATAACAGTTCATAGCACAACAAGTTAACTTACAGATTAGACTCTAGAGATTGAAGAAAGAGAGTGGTTTAAGAAGTATACGATGGTTCACTTTGTCCAAGCAGCGTATACACGCAGGTTAACAAAACAAAAGGAGAGTATACGTATACACACACTTCCACAAGAGGAAAAGTGTGTACATGTTGGAAAACCAAGGTTTTGGTCCAAGGTATTGATCTGATGTATTTTTTCCAAGGTATTTAGTCTGAGGTATTGGTCTGAAGTATTTGGTCTGAGGTATTGGTCATAGGTATTTGGTCCAAGGTATTGGTCCTAAATGGTTTTGGTCCAAGGTATTGAGAAAGGTCTAAAACTATATAAGGAGGAGAAGATCATTAGGCCAAGGTGTGCAAGTAATGAATATCTTATGAAGAGTGAGATCAAAAAGCAAATATGCATGTTATGGGTTTATGGTGCTTTCCTTGATCTGAACTAAGAATGAACCATAGTGGTTGATGGGGGCTGAGATCTAGTGATGGATCAGGATCATGAGACCTAAAATTAATTATTCTTATATGGTTTGATCATGGATTATCTAGATCTAAATGCTAACACATGATTTACACTGTAAATGTTCTGATCTGGGTATGACTGAAGTCTGGAATAGTTGTGATGTTTTAAGTTAGCATTTGCAGATCTGTACGCTGGTTCGCTTTGGTAAAAGCGTGTATACACGCTGGTTCAACACATCAAAGTAGTGTATACATTATGAAATATGATATTTGAAGCTGCAGTTGGATCTGTTTGTTGTTGTAGAGTTCTAGGTTCTGCTTTGTGTTCTGGTGACTATATTCTAGTGACAGTGTTCTGAATGTTAAAATTGATTGATTTTGATTTAGTGATGATGGGTTGTCAGTGATTGATTGATTGGGTTGTGGTTGATTCAGAGATTGATGATTGAGTTTCAGTGATTGGTTGATGCAGATGTTGTTACCGAGAAATCTAATGTCTATTCAGAGCTACTAGTCCCACTAAGATGGGTAGCTATCTTAGAAATAAACATATTAAAGTCACTTGTTTTTCCTTTCCGAGAGAGGTTTCCTTTCCCCTTTGACAGAATCTCACTACTGCTTCCTTACTTGTCTAGCTTCAAAGAGCACCTGTAGATTCACAACAGCATAATACCATCAAAGTATAGAGATCTTTCACTGTAAACAATATAGGATCAAATATATATTGACCATATAAATGCATATAACAAACACAGTATTCAGAGATACACAAGAATATGGAGGAAAACTCAAATAGCTTTATTAGTAAAAGTCATAGAAGAGAGGATTACAACCACTTGGTCTGACCCAACGCCATCCTCCCAGCTTGAAAGCCCTCTTCACCTCACACAAAGCAAGATCACCCAACAATGTCTTCAAAGAGAAACCAGCAACACCTCTTTGCAAATTACCAAATTCCAACCTTTGGATCTCTTGGATGAGGGATCCATTTATAGATATTTGCAAGGGGGTGAGTCAGCTTCTGGGATTTTGATTAGTGTCATCTCTCTGATAGTCCTTGGTTCCACTTGGAGATTTTAGATCTCTTACTCATCCTTGGGTGAACTCAGAGAGGCAAGTTTCAAATGAGCAGTTTCTAGAATATTCTCTAGGTTTTCACCTAGCGAACTGCTTGTGCCATTTGTCTGCTCTCACTCATCGCACCCTATAGAAGGGCTTTCCAGTATGCATCATAATTTTTGGATGTGGCAGGTAAGATGCATCACACCTTTAGCACTGGGCAGTCTGTATGGTCCTGCTTTGACCAGTTCTGAGTAGCTTTCATGGAGAATTTCTAGGAGATGATGTAATTAGCGGACCTTGCTCCTTTAGGGTATGAAACAACACTTTTAGTGATCCGGATTTAGATAGGAACGCAATAGATTACAGCAATAACCATAAATATAGAGATGCGATAACCATAAAAACAGAGATGCAGCGGAAATAATACTTCATTTCATTACTGTAAAATACCGAAATATGCTTACAAATAGAAATGGAAATAACCCAACTAGGGCGATGGTAGCTTATTTCTAAGAAGAGATGTGTCGGCTACATGCCTCTGAACTGTTCTCCAAAAACTGTGTTACAATGAGGCTCGAGGGTCTATTTATTGTTGAGAAACAATGGAAAACCCTTCACATTCCAAAACCTAACCCTAGAAGATGAAACGCCAAATTGTGGGCCCCGTTTTTGGGTAAGTTGGTACATCAACTTCTCGGGGTCGCGAATTGGTCGTACTATCTCCCTTTGACGCGCATGATAGCCCGTTGGAAAGATCTCTCCGAGGACTACGACAGAAAAGACGATTTTTTGTCAAAAAAATTGCTGGGGTGGATTTCCCAAAAAACGTCGTTTAGGGCCTCAAAACGGCTCCGGAAGTTTAGGACCCGAAAAATTGCTAAAAATAGTAAACTATGCTATAATTAATGAAACAGAAAAACTGAAACAGACAGTTGTGGGGGTCCAAATGGGATAGGTGGGTGGCCACCAACATCCACCTGGATCATTCCTCCCCCCTTAGGAAGCAATGGTCCCCATTGCATTGAGTTCCTCCCTGAGATGAGGAAGCTTCTGCTGAGCTGGGTCTCTGGTGAGCTGTTCTGCAATCTCTGATGTGTCCAGAAATGGTGGGGAGCATGGTCGGCGACGGTCCACATTGAACACTCGGTGCAAGCGAAGGAACGGAGGAATGTTGTGCTTCAAAGCATTGTTTCCCATAGCCTTGTTACTGGTGTAAGGACCATGTCGAAGTGGTCTGAGTTTCTGATGGGTTCTGTGCTCCCTCTGCAAATGTAACCAAACTTTGTCGCCCACCTGAAACTTGTGTGGTACCCCTCCGAGTAAGGAGAAGTTGTTCCTGTGTTCTGTCACGACTGTATCCCTCTGTTGTTGCTGTTGTGTGGAGGAACCCTTCGTGGGGGTCATGGATGTAGCAACGATCTTCCCCTTACTTTGGGAGCGAACCAGACAGAAAATAAATTTCCTAGTCTGTGAGATGAGCTTGCTGCCTTTCTTAGTAGTGATCAAAGAGGTGGTAGTAGGTGGGGCTACCTTCGGTATCCTGTATAATGAATTATCCAAAGAAATGATGACAGCGCGATACCTTGACTCATACACAACATGTCGCCTCCACAAGTATGGCTGGCCTAATAGTACATCACAAACATCTAGAGGTGTAACATCACACAATACCTCGTCTGTGAAGGGCTTGATGCTGTAGGGAAGGTAGCACTGCTAGCGAACTTTGAGATCTCATCCTTCGTGAAGCCAACCGATACTGTACGGCTGTGGATGTGGTCTAGTTGGTAGGCCCAACCGCTTCACGACCTCTACTGAAATGAGGTTCTTTTGGCTGCCACTGTCGACAATGAATTGCAGCGGTGAACCCTTCACCCACATCTGTGAGTGGAAAAGACATTCCCCCTCCTCTGGATCTTCAAGCTCATTTATCTGGATCTTGGCAGTAGCAACAGTGGCGCTGGGATCCAGATCAATGATCTGCTTCCCTTTGTCATTCCCCTTGTTGGGTTCCGACTCAGAGTCAGAACATGCATCTGATTCGGAAGCCTTCAACTCGGCCACCAGTGACTGCTTGGTCCGACACTCACTTGTGTTATGAGTGGGACTCTTGTGGAACTCACACTACTTTCCTGTGTCCTTCTTCGGCTTCGTGGTGGTGTTCTTTTCTTGCGACTTTGACGGGTTGTCTTGGGTCACCCCGCCTTGGCTTTGTCCTTTGGACTTCGGATTTGCAAATCCAAAGTCTTGCTTCTTCTGTTTGAACTTTTGCTCGATTTTGACAGTGTATCGGTATGCTATGCCGAGTGAGGAGATGTTCAAGAACTCCATCTCTTCCTAGATGTATCTGTGTAGGCAGCTGCAGTATTTTAGTACCAGATGCAGCTCAGAATCTTTGATACCCAACTGTGTGCGAAGGGTATGAAAAATATTTGTGAACTCTGGCACATCTTGGTCTCGTCCCTGCCACAGTGTGGTCCATTTGATATATTTGTCCTCATAGCTTTTGACAGGGTAGTACTGCTCCTTGATGGCATCCCGAAAGTCATTCCAAGTGGGGGCAGCTGAAAACAGTGAGCCTGTACTTTCATCCTTCTGCTCGCAGTATGTTTCCCACCAGTCCTTGACGTGGGGGGCTGCTTTGAGAAGAGCGAAAACAATCTTTTCCCGACTTGAAAATTCATGAACAGAAAAATACCCATCTAGCAGATTTAACCATTTATCTACGGCATCTGCGTCTATTTGACCCTCGAAGATGGGGATTTCAAAATTAATTTGTACCTTAAACGGTGTGGCGTTTCCAGAGTAGCTGTTGGAAGCCGATGCGTCACCTCTGGGTAGCCGCTGAAGGATCTCCGCAAAGCTATCCATCATCACGTTCCTTTGCCACTCGAGGGTTTCTTCGAGCAAGATTCTGATAGGATCTCCTGCCCCCTCGTCTTTCTTCTCATCCGCCATGGGAGGTCATCGAGATTTGCGAGGCTGGTCTTGCAAAGGTTCGACCAATTCAAGCCCTAACTCCTTATATCCCGACCTCGTTGGGGACATGCAAAGAAAAACAGAGAAAAAGCAGACCGCTCTGATACCACTGATCCGGATTTAGACAGGAACGCAATAGATTACAGCAATAACCATAAATACAGAGATGCGATAACCATAAAAACAGAGATGCAGCGGAAATAATACTTCATTTCATTACTGTAAAATACTAAAATATGCTTACAAATAGAAATGGAAATAACCCAACTAGGGCGATGGTAGCTTATCTCTGAGAAGAGATGTGTCGGCTACATGCCTCTGAACTGTTCTCCAAAAACTGTGTTACAATGAGGCTCGAGGGCCTATTTATTGTTGAGAAACAATGGAAAACCCTTCACATTCCAAAACCTAACCCTAGAAGATGAAACGCCAAATTGTGGGCCCCGTTTTTGGGTAAGTTGGTACATCAACTTCCCGGGGTCGCGAATTGGTCGTACTATCTCCATTTGATGCGCATGATAGCCCGTTGGAAAAATCTCTCCGAGGACTACGACGGAAAAGACGATTTTTTGTCAAAAATTGTTGGCGATGGATTTCCCAAAAAACGTCGTTTAGGGCCTCAAAACGGCTCCGGAAGTTTAGGACCCGAAAAACTGCTAAAAATAGTAAACTGTGCTATAATTAATGAAACAGAAAAACTGAAACAGACAGTTGTGGGGGTCCAAATGGGATAGGTGGGTGGCCACCAACATCCACCTGGATCATTTAGGGACATAGAAGCCCTTGGTTTATGGACATATGTGATTGGGGTTGTAGTTCCCAAATATGTCTATAACAGTTTCCCCCTAAAGCATGAGGTCGTAAATATTTTGATGTCGGGTTAAATGCTTTATAATGAGGATCTGAGGTTTTTCACACTGGAAAGTGACCTATAATAAGATACAATACAATACATTATCTTCATAATATTTTCATGATCTAGCTGAGGCGAGCATTCCCATGCTTAGCTTGATAAATTCATTTTCATGTACATAGGACAAACAACTGTCTGTGTGCAGACTGATAATTCTGGTAGAGCCATCATCCCTTAGTTTGGATGATTATCTATGCAGCAATGATGTACATTCAATGTCTTTATTTTCCTGATTATATCGCAACCTAGATGGATGAAACTAGATCTGGGGTCTTCAAAACTCGTTCAATCTTCACTCGAAGTACAAGTCGATCCATGTGAAAATATGTTCTGATGTCGAACATGGAAAGACATTGCCTGATTACCAGTCAATGATGTAAATTGTTAACAGGCGCGAGAGGAATCACCGATGTGATGATGACCCTCAAGGTATTGCAGCACAATTCACGTGGTGTGAATACATGAGTTGATGTCGAACACCACAAAAAATCTTTCAGTCAAAGGCCATTAGTGTAAACCTGTCGCCGGAAATGAGAAACTTGCCATTGAGCCATGCAAGCTTCAAAGTACTAGAAGGTTGTCCCTAGATCGGCTTCTTGGATACTGAGCTGATGTTGACAAGAAGTGACCCATCGTAGGAGGGCATTAATGGATCCCACATCTATGACATGGAACAGAGCAAATGATTTTGTAGATCTGAAAACGATCTGGTGATACAAGGTTCAGGGTGGCAGTCATGAAAGAATGAAGTGTGATGGTATTGTAGTGGATGAGACACAAGGTGGGTAGGTGAATTCTCTGAGCAACTTCTCTTGAACATATCGGCGACACTGAAATGGATTGGTAGTGTTAACCCCAAAAGTGGATGGTATGGTGGACCAATGGTGATATGACCGGTGAACGGAATAACCCAACCCGACTCAATCATGGTGATGAAGTGAAAGTGTCATGTTCAAGAGCGACCTACTACCAATAAATTTTCTTCAAGTTTTCTTCCCAATTTTCCCCAGTCATTTTTTACCAGTACCTCTTTATTTTTTTCAAGCTTGAGGACGATAACATATGATTGTTCTATAATTTGCCCTTCGAGAAAACCTGTTGCTATGTTTTAACGAGCCTAGCAATAGTGAAACTCGCTCTTGTCTGAATGGACAAGTTTATCGCTATTGTTTTAACGAGTTTAACGACAAGGATTACTCGGTCCTTTTCAATTTTAGAGAGTTTGAAAAGAGACAAAAAGAAGACTCCAATATTCCTTTTTCGTAGCATAATCCCTTAAGTCTGAAAAAGTATAAAACAATGTGAAAGGAATGACTTTTCGATAGTTTTAACGAGCCGAACAAGAAAAATGCTCGATCTTTTTGTGTAATAATCCCTCAGGTCCAAAAAGATTAAAATCTAGAGGAGGGATAGCACTTCCAATCAGTTTAACGAGCTGGAGAGGCCAATTGCTCGGCAATCCTTTCATATTTTATGAGTCAGATGAAAAGAGCTTAAAGGAGACTCGTTTTTTGAGGAACGAGTGATTTTTTCAGATAGTAGCTAGTTCCAGGTAAGGTTTGGAAATTTCCAAACACGAAAGTGTAAAAAGGTGGCTAATAGGATCACTCTTCGTAGCTGTTCCTCAAAACGAGTAAACAATCAAATGGAGGTGAATGATCAGCAACAATAGAGTGGAGGTGATGGTGAGAACATGACCATGGCTCAAAAGCTGATGATAATAGATTCACAATGGTTATTTACCAGAGGTGGGTTCATTTTTTAATGAGCTTGAACTCTGGTGGAACATCTGCTCATTTCTAGGTTTAATTTTTAATGAGCTTGAACTTCGCGTAAAACTGCTCGTGCTAGTCGTATAATAAGGATGTCTCATCGATAGGTTCATTTTTTAGGGAGCTTGCACCATTCGAAATTATGCTCCGACTCCTTTTATTATGTAAGCTAGGAACAACCAATCCTACCAGTTTAAAGGGTTAAGAACTTACAAACTAAGAAAATAAACGGTTGTTTTTCACTTTCACGCAAAAAGGTTTGCACGCCCCCAGGTATAGCAAAGTAGAGTTTCCCAAGTTACCCCTCAATTTGTAGACAGAACACTTGTTCTATCAGGAAAAGCCTACCTTCTCCAGTTTACCCCTCAATTTGCAGAAAAAACATTTGTTCTATCGGGAAAGGCCTACCTTCTAACAGAGGTACCTTATTCCGGTCCAATCCCATTTTCCTAAACAGAGGGCTGTGTTAGACCAGTCATATATCCTCTACGGAAACCTACCCTATACCTGAAGTTTTCCTATCGAAGCAAGCCAGGGTGCATGCCCCCTGGGTTTCAGTCTTGACCACCGAATCACTCGCGCTCATCAGGTGGATGGACTGGAGATTGATGAGACATTCCTTGTGCAAAAAGACCTGTTAGGGATGGCATTTGACTATTAGCTATGTGTGAGCCAGGGAATGAAAGCTCGTCTACGAGTTGGACCACTCTGCCTTCATGCGGAAAACACATTACTCGAAAGAGTGAGGAGACGATGGCTCCCATGCTATAAATGTAGTTGCACCCAAGGAGTAGATTGTAATCTAAAGGCCCTTGGACTACCATCACGTTCAGATAAACAGTTTTCCTTCTCAAAGTTATAGGCAAACTTGGAAGGATCCCTAACGACCGACTGGTTCCTTTATCGAAGCCTGTCAAATATTGCATCTTAGGCAAAAGCGTTGGTGAACCAAGTGCTTTCCAAGAAGTTGAGGAAAGGATACTTACAGAAGCCCCTTCATCTATGTGGTACCAACCATGACCATTTTGTAAGTTTGCACTATGATTCGAAATGGTACATGAGATGGTAAACGGGGTCTGCCTAGTAGATTCCAATCAAAGAAAATGATTAGGTTACCTAGAGGTGGGACCGAATAAATGGCCGGATATGACTCTGACAAATTTCCTTCTGGCGGTAAATGAATGGGCAGATTGCCCCCATGTTCATCGGAGTCTATGTTTACGAAAAGAATTTGAATAGTGTCGTTCTCATTCTCTTCGGTGACTATATTATCTGAAGGTAAATCTTTTGAAGTCAAGATGGGGTCAACTGCCGTCTCGGCTTGTTGACTTTGGTCCGATGTGGACTCAGAGGATTTATCTTCAATGATAGGTGCTTCTACTGACTCCAAAGTTGGGTCGGTCGAATTTTCAACTAGCAATGGATTCAACAAGAGTTTCTTGTACCTAAGAGGGAGTCGTTGTGGTGATACAGGACGATTATCCAAGACTCTTTTAGCTTCGTCTAGGAAGGGACAATGGTGGAGGGCATGATTGCCTTCACACAGTCTGCAAGGAAATTTAGATTTTCCTTTTTGTCTGGTGACTTCGCTTTCACTAGTTCATGGTGTACTTTCAACATGATCGTCAGAGGTTGACGAGACCGAATTGTGCAAGCGGGGAGACCAGTCCCTTAGGATCCATGGGATGCAAGGACAATTTCGGTGATAGTGGTCTCCTTTGCAGATGACACATGGAGATTTAGGTTTGGACGATGCAGTGTGTGGATTTTCGCTAGACGATGCACAGTTGCCCCTTTTTGCCGTTGGTTCTGTTATCACCCCAAGAAACTCACCTAAGTTGCATATCGGTGATGCTCGGGAACATTACAAATTCAACCAAATATAGTTGGATAAATGGTGGATGAATGGAACAAATGCTGCATATTCGAGCGAGATAACCACTTCTACTATGATTGACCCCAAACATGGGTGAACACCCCCAGACTACAAGGCTATTAACCACCTATTACTCATAGTTTGAGGATAAGGTGATAATGGAGAAGACTGACCACACCAGCAGATGCACAGGACCCTGTGATGGCCGGCTGCAACCAGTTAAGAGGTCTGTAAATCTAGTTTCTAATGCACAGACAGGATGACAACTCTCTATGCATTAAACAACAGAAACCTGCACACATGTTCTATGATACATGCTAAATCCTAAAACAAAGGTGGGATGACAGCCCCTCTGATGCTAAACATTCACCGCAATAGAACAAATGCAAACAGGCACAGCCTGGAACAAGAAAGAGAATTGGAAAGTGAGCAATAAACAGTAAAAGAAGCTTGTATTAGCTGGAAATGAAGACCAGACGCTGCAGGTTACAAAGTAGTTACAATCTCCAGAAGTTGAACCTTACAACAGGGTTCTCTTCATCTAACACTCATCAATCTATTACATCTCGTTTTTTAGTATATATGGTGTCTCATTACAATCTATCTGTTAGCTATGCGTGGAGGAGCCCATAAATGGCCACCAACCACATTTACATTTAGGAATGGGCCGCTGATACAAAACTAGTTGTGTTTAAATGGATTTAACCCTCTCTGGCAGCTGGAGTATTAACTGAAAGATGCCCCATAACTGATAAATGCAGTGATCTGCTCGAGGCTATCCTTTTCAATCTTTGGCCACTCTGTTAGCGGTTGCTGGAGAATCATTGAGCTGGGTGCAGGTAGCTGGCTGTCATTTTCCTTCAGCGGTAGTGAACAGTCGGGAGTGGTACAGGCAACATGGAAGAGGCGTGCATATGACAAAAACAACTATTGGCCGTCAGATCCAACAGAAGAACGGTGGAGATCAAATTGTAAGGAGCTATCGGGGGTAATATGATGGAGGAATGAGGGCCATTGGATTGAATGAACAGACAGAGGGCATCGGTCTTGCGGGGAAAGCTATTCAACATGGAAAATACACTATCAAAGGCGGGCCTGCGGACCTGAAACTTTATGCATGGGAACAGTGAGTCGCATCGGATCCGGCAGCCAATATCGCATCGCTATAATGGAAAAGACCTTGTCACATTGAAAGCGTCGATTGCGATGGTGCTATGGACCCGACGGAGTCATTAACAGTGGCTTATAATCACATCGCATCCGATGTGGGCGGTCGGCAATCGGCGATCGGTGAGGCTGAACTAGACTTGCTGAAAAGCTCCGATTGCGACCTGCAACTAGCCCACAGACCCGATAGAGGTTTTAACCATTTTTAAGATTGAAGAAGGGGCATCGGGATATCGCATCGGTGGGACCCAAGGGGTGTAGCCTTTATTCATATCCGATTGCCGATAGCGATGAGGAATGAAAGCGCCAAGGCTATATGGTAGGGTCCTATGGAGGCTTTGCGCTTCACAATTAAGGTTTGGGGCTAAACAGGGGCTTTGACGAATTTCGGAGGGATTTAAACGGGTAATGAAGAGGTTACAGAGGATAAAAATAGAGATAGCGGGGCTATGGAGTAGAAGGGACATGAAGGGGAAGGGAAGAAAAGACTGTTGCGGGCTACCTTTCTGAGCATAAACACACGGCCGACTTGAACTTTGGCCCCCCAAATGCTGAAGTTTGTAACAAAGCTAACACTGGCTCCCTCTGGGGATGAGATCCTCCCTATGAGGTCTCAAGAACTGCAGACCAATGCCTTCATATAAAACAAGCTTAAAAAACATTTGCCTAGTGTCCATTGGGCATGGAGTCAACTAAGCATACAACCTAAAACTATAAAAGAACTTAATTACAAACATTAAAGCCTAAAAATGTAAACTTCAAAATTTGCCCATTTGCTGGGCCACCAAAATTGTTTCTCCTGCTCTCAGCCCGGTTCATCATAGATCAGCAGGACAGGATTTATTTGATCCTCCACCTCAAAGAGTTTAGGACATTTGAGCTCCATAGGCAGAAATGGATCAAATTTCATTTCCCCTCTGTGTATTTTCCTCCTTGGATGTTCTTGACAGGAGCCTTTGTACACCTGATGAATAACAATGAATGCTGTGTACTTATTTTTATCTTCTGTGGCCTCCAAAATAAATATGAAAGATACATCATTGTTTTCTTGTGCAGGGGACACAGAGATAACATTTGCTCCTGAATATTTGTTTGAA
The DNA here is from genome assembly GCA_031772625.1 of Pinus tabuliformis. Taxonomy (NCBI): domain Eukaryota; kingdom Viridiplantae; phylum Streptophyta; class Pinopsida; order Pinales; family Pinaceae; genus Pinus; species Pinus tabuliformis. Next base: position 2,066,541,218 of record CM062816.1, read on the forward strand.
CAGCCCTCATCCAAGGAGGATTTCCAAAACTGTACATCCTCTCCCTCTATCATCTGGTAAGATGCCCTTTCAGGCTGTGTGGGGGCCAACTGAGCAGGTATCAAAATATCAAAACTGAGGTGATTAGTCTCAGCCTTGAGCACTGAATTATGTTCTGCCTCAGTGTTCAAGGGGCAGCAATGAGGGCTTTCCTTTTGAGCAGACAAGGAAACAAAAGATGATGGGAAGCATTCTTCTCCCTTCTTTATCACTGGACTGGGGATGATAGCAGGCTGGCTAATTTGCAGATTTGCATAGCCATGTGAAGATGAGTTGACTTTGGGCTCAGACTCCTGGAGGGAGGTAGGATCTGCTGCCATATGCTGTTGTTGATCAGCTTGTTGTTCTGCAGCTACAACAAGCTCACGAGCAGTTCCTCTAGCTATTGCTTCTTCATATGCAGCTCTGGTTAGGAAAGGAGCACCTCCCAAACCATGGACCTCCTCCTCTTCTTCAAATAGATCTTATTTCATGACTATATTCTGACAAAGGGTCTTCACCCTTTGATCCTCGTTTGCATCCCTGTTTCTCTGCAAAATCTGCAATTGCTCCTGTGCTCCTTTATATAGATTTGGAGCTGGAAGAGAAATGGAACAAGGAGCTCCTGCTTCTTCAAAACGCTGCTCAGCTTTCAACTTAGAAACTTCAGAGGACAATAGCTTTATCATCCTGGCCAATTTATCTATCTCAGGCTCATAGGATGATGAGGGTTCACCTCCCTGATTCTTCATTCATCATCACCTTCAAGTATTTCTGCAGCCATAATATTTGCTTCTACTTCAAAGGCTGTAGCTTGCATATCAGCCAAAGAAGTACATCTTCGTTCTCTTAATAGTAGGCAGAACCTAGAATCGAAGGCAGTGCCATATGTGAGCATGGCAGAAGAAGGGGTAGGTTTTATTTCAGTTGGTATTCTGCTATACATTTGATTGAATCTGATATTGAAATCAGACAGCAGTTCACCATCTTCTCTCTTGAAGTTCCCAAATTCAGTATGATAATAGAGAAGATCTTTATTACTTCCCCAGTGCTTTCAAAATACATCATCTAGGGCTCCAATATCTGCAATAGACCTAGGGGGTAATTCTCTAAACCATTTTCTAGCCTCCCCATCTAGGCTTTGGACAAAAACCCTCATCCAAACATCCTCTTCATTGATATCTAGGTTATCAGCATAACAATAGAAAGATTCGAGGTGCTCTTCAGCTGATACTCCTTCTGCACCAGTAAACTTAGGCATATATTCCATATAATCTTCTACAGGCATGGCATTCAAAGGGGTAGGCAAAACTAAGGGCCCATACCTAGCAGCAACTATTCTTTCTATCTTTGTAAGAACTTGCTGGCTTGCCATGACTGAGGTAAGGTAAAAAGATATTGGTGAACTGAGTAGAATGAATCAATGAATGGAATAGCAGAAACAGAGGAATATGCTAGACAACATGGATGCTTTTATGGATAGAAATCCGAAAGGGAAATGAATAAACGGGAGCTGTATGAATCTCCGAAGGTGAACTTCACTAACAGAGACACATAAAATTCTTTAAGGCGTACCTGATCCTGATGCTCCCTTCCGCAAAGTTTTTTCTGCTTATCAATCCTCTCAGGATCAGGCACTGGCCAGCTAGTGATTTCTGAAGATTTCTCTGAGCATGCTCCACAAACTAGACCAGAACTTCAATGTGGAGTCGCCAAAGGATGGCCTTCCTCCAGTGGAGTCGCCAGACAGATGATTACAACCAACGTCTATGTTCAAACCTTATCTGTCATCAAAGCTTGAAGCTGTGTCATCTCCCAGGGAAGCTGAGCTTCCATTCTCCTCTCCCAGGGAAGCTGAGCTTTGATTCTCCTCTCCCCGGCAACGACGCCATTTAATTTTATCACCCCAAGAAACTCACCTAGGTTGCATATCGGTGATGCTCGGGAACATTACAAATTCAACCAAATATAGTTGGATAAATGGTGGACGAATGGAACAAATGCTGCATATTCAAGCTAGATAACCACTTCTACTATGATTGACCCCAGACATGGGTGAACACCCTTAGACTACAAGGATTTTAACCACCTATTACTCACAGTTTGAGGATAAGGTGATAATGGAGAAGACTAACCACACCAGCAGATGCACAGGACCCTATGATGGCCAGCTGCAACCAGTTAAGAGGTCTGTAAATCTAGTTTCTAATGCACAGACAGGATGACAGCTCTCTATGCATTAAACAACAGAAACCTGCACACATGTTCTATGATACATGCTAAATCCTAACACAGAGGTGGGATGACAGCCCCTCTGATGCTAAACATTCACCGCAATAGAACATATGCAAACAGGCACAGCCTGGAACAAGAAAGAGAAGTGGAAAGTTAGCAGTAAATAGAAAAAGAAGCTTGTATTAGCTGGAAATGAAGACCAGATGCTGCAGGTTACAAAGTAGTTACAGTCTCCAGAAGTTGAACCTTACAACAGGGTTCTCTTCATCTAACACTCATCAATCTATTACATCTCTTTTTTTAGTATATATGGTGTCTCATTACAATCTCTCTATTAGCTATGCGTGGAGGAGCCCATAAATGGCCACCAACCACATTTACATTCAGGAATGGGCCGCTGATACAAAACTGGCTGTGTTTAAATGGATTTGACCCTCTCTGGCAGCTGGAGTATTAACTGAAAGACGCCCCATAACTGATAAATGCAGTGATCTGCTCGAGGCTATCCTTTTCAATCTTCGGCCACTCTGTTAGTTAAATGCGGTTGCTGGAGAATCATTGAGCCGGGTGCAGGTAGCTGGCTGTCATTTTCCTTCGGCGGTAGTGAACATTCGGGAGTGGTACAGGAAACATGGCAGAGGCGTGCATATGACAAAAAAAACTATTGGTCGTCAAATCCAACAGAAGAACGGTGGAGATCGAATTGGAGGGAGCTATCAGGGGTAATATGATGGAGGAATGAGGGCCGTTGGACTGAATGAACAGATAGAGGGGATCGGTCTTGCGGGGAAAGCTATTCAACATGGCAAATACACTATCGAAGGCGGGCCTGCAGACCTGAAATTTTATGCACGAGAACAGTGAGTCGCATCGGATCCGGCAGCCAATATCGCATCGCTATAATGGAAAATACCTTGTCACATTGAAAGCGCCGATTGCGATGGTGCTACGGACCCGACGGAGTCATTAACAGTGGCTTATAATCACATCGCGTCCAATGTGGGTGGTCGGCAATCGGCGATCGGTGAGGCTGAACTAGACTTGCTGAAAAGCTCCGATTGCAACCTGCGACTAGCCCACGGACTCGATAGAGGTTTTAACCATTTTTAAGATTGAAGAAGGGGCATCAGGATATCGCATCGGCGGGACCCAAGGGGTGTAGCCTTTATTCATATCCGATTGCCGATAGCGATGAGGAATGAAAGCGCCAAGGCTATATGGTAGGGTCCTATGGAGGCTTTGCCAATTAAGGGCTGGTGCTAAACAGGGGCTTTGACGGATTTCAGAAGGATTTAAATGGGGAATGAAGAGGTTACAGAGGATAAAAATAGAGATAGCGGGGCTATGGAGTAGAAGGGACATGAAGGGGAAGGGAAGAAAATACTACTGCGGGCTACTTTTCTGAGCATAAACACACGACCGACCTGAACTTTGGCCTCCCAAATGCTGAAGTTTGTAGCAAAGCTAACAGGTTCCTTCTTCTTCTTCTCCTTCCCCTTCTTCTTCTTCTCAGTTACTTGGTTTGTAGTTTTACTATCTTTACCAAGCGAAGAGGAAGAAGGAGAGGGAGAGACAAACCAAGTAGAAGGTTTGGGGGAAACTCTGGTATCATCTAGTTGTTGATTCGACTATTCAGGAATTACGGTGCTTTGAACGACAGAGGTTGAGAAACGCCATGCCGGTAGGCCAATTGTCAGTCCTGGAAGGGACAATGTGGCCATATGAGGTGCACCAACATCTCCCCAAGAGGAGAAAGGACTAGGACTTCCCCCAGGGGAAAATCCTTGGTTGGTGGACTCCATTTTCTCAACCTAAGACCAATGGGGGAACAATGACATTATTCCGTTTAAAATAAATTTTAGACGCTTTGACACAGCTTGCTTTTTCACTTTTTAAGAGTTGAGAAAAAGCTAAAGATGACTCTAGTCGCCTTCAATTTTTAATGAACCTAAAGTGACAAGTGCTCAGATGGACCTTTTCCTTTAAGGAGTCTCAAAAGGAATGAAAGAGACTGCTCTGCAGATCTAGACAGAGGGATTACCAAACCAATCGCAAAACTACAGAATACTTTTTACGGTATGGCAATCAATCTTCCCGAATGTTGTGTTCAGTGCATTGCGATCGATAGGGTGGTAGACATGGCTTCCTAAGGATAAAGGATATAGCCTATTGTGGTCTCCCAATATATACTCGATGGTACGTGGGAGCACAAGTCCGTACTGTTGCTTATCGTCTCAAGGAGGAGGAACCACCCAACCTACGATAAAAGCAACAGTTACTAGGCTTTACGACGCCAGAATATGTCTCTAGCCTAGACTTCTAGATGTTGTGCATTAGGTTCCAAAGCATTTTTATGTTCATTGAATTTATTTTACAGTTGATATTTCTTAAGAAGTTTACCGTTAAGGTTCACCACGTGATGTAGATATACAATTCCTAAAATGCAATCTAAGATGATAAACAATCGTTTAATCTTCTTTTTGCAATGAAAATCCTAGCTACTAAGGAAAGAGAAATGAAATACTTTCAACATAGAGCAGAGAGCACACACTAGATGCACTGTCCTAAATCAAAATCATTAAGCAGCCTAAATGCAAATGCACGTGCATGGATTTGTTTTCGCTTTCTTAATGTGTGAATGAAAAAAAGAATGCTAAGTACAAATCTAAATTATTTCTTCTTTCAAAGCGACAGTACTAACAATTTTCTTTTCAAAAAACAATAGGAAGGCAAGATGACACTTTGCGATTTTGAATTGAAAACTGCTTTCAACACTTGAAATACTTATAAATTCAGATCAAATACAAGAGTAAGAGTGTAATCGACTATCAAGAATAATGGGATTCTTTTCTTTGACTGAAAACGACACTTGTGACACTTCTAAATTAAAAGACGACAGTTCGATTAAGCTACTATTTTGTAAAAGAGAATTGTAAATGGTGCACAATACATAAAAACATTCACAATTCTTTGTACAATAGAGGTTGGATGATGCAAAGAAGGGGGTTTCAACAATGGTCTACTGATCATAGACAGCAAAACTCCTAAACAAAACTGAAGACGGTGAAGAAAAAACCAAAATCTGGAGGCAGATCTAGTCTTGTCTGATCATCGCACCTGCAACACAGGGAAACAGGGATGCATCCCACCTACTACACACAGGAGGTGCGATGCATCTAGATTTCCTAAAAGAGAGGATGCGATGGTCAAGGAACGAGACTTTAGCTTGGTTTTTGGTCACAGTTTGCAATTTAGTCCAGGGATTTAGGCCGAGCAAATGATAGTCAGTAACTACAAAGTATAGGGTTGATCTAATGAGGTTACTAAAGCTTCCTCTAGGGCACTTAGGATGTTTGCAAGTCAATTGTTCAGCTCATAAACAAACCCAAAGATTGACTGAAGCAGTGTTGATCTACTTTGCACTTGCATAGCAAATGCAGTTCGAAGGCTAGCTGGCTTGACTTTAGGCTCCGTCTGTGGTTTATGAATCAAACAAATAGAGACAAGCAATCAAACTAATCGCTCTCCAGTGGAGTTGCCATTTTGTTACCAGGAAATCTAGTGTCTATTCAGAACTACTAGTCCCACTAAGACGGGTAACTGTCCTAGAAACAAACAGATTAAAGTCACTTCTTTTTCCTTTATGAGAGAGAGATGGGAAAGAAGAAGAGAGTACCAACCTCAGTCTTCCACTTGGCTCCTTGCTTGTTTCCTTTCCCCTTTGACATAATATCGCTACTGCTTCCTTACTTGTCCAACTTCAAAGAGCACCTGTAGATTCACAGCAGCACAATACCATCAAAGCATAGAGATCTTTCACTGTAAACAATATAGGATCAGATATATATTGACCATATAAATGCATATAACAAACACAGTCTTAAGAGATACACAAGAATATGGAGGAAAACTCAAATAACTTTATTAGTAAAAGCCATAGAAGAGAGGATTACAACCACTTGGTCTGACCCAGTGCCATCCTCCCAGCTTGAAATCCCTCTTCACCTCACACAAAGCAAGATCACCCAACAATGTCTTCAAAGAGAAACCAGCAGCACCTCTTTGCAAATTACCAAATTCCAACCTTTGGATCTCTTGGATGAGGGATCCATTTATAGATATTCACAGGGGGGTGAGTCAACTTCTGGGATTTTTATTAGTGTCATCTCTCTGATAGTCCTTGGTTCCACTTGGAGATTTTAGATCTCTTACTCATCCCTGGGCGAACTTAGAGAGGCAAGTGTCAAATGAGCAGTTTCTAGAAGATTCTCTTGGTTTCCACCTAGCGAACTACTTGTGCCATTTGTCTGCTCTCGCTCATCGCACCCTATAGAAGGGCTTTCCAGTATGCATCGCACTTTTTTCATGTGGCAGGTGAGATGCATCGTACCTTTAGCATAGGCAGTCTATATGGTCTTGCTTTGACCAATTCTGAGTAGCTTTTCATGGAGAACTTTTGGGAGATGATGTAATCAGCTGATCTTGCTCCTTTAGGGTATGAAACAACACTTTTAGGGACTTAGAAGTCCTTGGTTTATGGACATATGTGATTGGGGTTGCAGTGCCCAAATATGTCTATAACAGATGTATTTGATGGTTGTATTGTAGTGGTGATTGATTCTAAGCTTCAATGTTACTCATGGGTTCAGTATGAAAATTTGATGAAACGAGGCCTTCAGATTGTGGTGTTGTATTCTACGAGTATCCAGTCTGAAAATTTATGAAACATGGTCCCTAGACGAAGAGAGAAGTTCATAGCCTTCTGTAGGTCAGCACCTATGTATTGGTAAACATATCGGCCAGTACAACAACCAGGGGGTTGGAGCTCCCTTCTAGTAGTAGCTAGAAAATGAGTGAAGGTTGAAGCCTTCTATAGACTGGTGCCTACGTACTAGTAAATGGATTGGCTCGTACAAGAGCGAGAGTGTTGGAGCTCCCTTCTAGTAGAAGTTGGAAAACGAGTGAAGGTTGGAGCCTTCTGTAGGTCGGTGCCTACGTAATAGTAAACGGATTGGATAGTACAAGATCTAGGGGGTTGTAGCTCCCTTCCAGTAGAAGCTGGAGAACAAGGGAAGGTTGTAGCCTTCTACAGGTGGGTTCCTGTGTACTGGTATGAGTCTGCACCGGTACAAGATTGTAAATAGTTTTTTTATATTAAAATAAGATAGCAGTAGGTGGTTTTTGTCCCACATTGGGTTTCCACCTTAAATCTCGGTGTTCATGTGTGTTTCTTATGTGTGATGGTTTTTTCTGTTATTACTGCACATGGTTACCATTTATATGGTTAATGAAGTATTGATGCACTAATTAAAGATCAACATATGATGAATTAACTGAGTCATAAGTTTGTTTGATATATGTTGGTTGCCTTAAATACAGTTGCGTGTACACGCAAGGTACCTTCATTGAAGTAGCGTATATAAATCAGAGTATGAAAAGAAAAAGTTATTGATTTTTCTAGTACTAATTCACCCCCGCCTCTTAGTATTATTTCCAACAAATCCTATCCCCCTTAGGAAGCAGTGGTCCCCATTACGTTGAGTGCCTCCATGAGATGGGGAAACTTCTACTAAACTGGGTCCCTAGTGAGCCACTTACCTTGGTGAAGGAGTTGGCCAGCGTTGACAACCCGATATACTTGGATCTTCTGCTGGCGAGTGTTCTTGATCTGTGTGTCCATGATCCGATCAGTGGTGGATTGTTCCATGTAGTTTGGGTTTAGCTCTATTGGTGTGAGTTGTTCTACAACATCGGATGTGTCCAACAATGGTGGAAAGTATGATCGAAGGTGGTCTACATTGAACACTGGGTGTGTACCAAGGAATGGTGGAATGCTAAGCTCAAAGGCATTGTCCCCCACAGCCTTGGGTGATTTTGTATGGCCCATATCGGAGCAGGCGAAGCTTGCAATGGGGTCCAGTGAGGCGCTCCTTCTACAAATGTATCCAAATGTTGTCACCCACCTAGAACTTGTGCGGCACCTAATGTTGATCATGGCGATGCTTGCACTTAGCATTGGCTCTGTCCAATATATCATGGAATTGCTAGTAGATGTATTGAATACGCTCAATGAAGCTGTTAACCCTGTCGACTTCAGACTGGACATGAGACGAATCGGCCTTAGTAGCTGTAAATGGTATGGCCACAACAAAGGGACATAATGGTTGAAATCCCAGCCCTCCCTGAAAGGGGTGGTGGCCTGTTGAGCTATGGAGAGGTATGTTGTAGCCATGCTAGACATAGGGAAGGCTTTCATCCCATGTGCGTGGATGCTTCGAGTTGTACATGAGTAGAATGTGTATGATCATCTTGTTGACCACCTCTATTTGACCATCAGTTTGGGGATGGAAAGTTGTGGACTTAGTAAGTTTTGTATCTAGCATCAACCAGAGACTTAACCAAAATGTACTCAGGAATCTGTTGTCACGATCTGAGACAATGGACTATGGGATCCCAAGTGTACCAACACTTTCTCAAATGAGAGCTTAGTAGTGGCCTCTATTGTGATACTCTTCTTACAGGCCGCCATGGTGGCCATCTTAGAGAATCTATCGATGACCACGAAAATGCAATCATTGTCATGCTTAGTAGAAGGAAGGTCTGACATGTAAGCCATGGAGACAAATTCCCGAGGCTGACTAGGAGTAGGTAGAGGAGTATACGGGCCTTGCTACTTGATGGTTGGTTTGGAAAATTTGGTGTAAGTGGTGCAGGATCTAATGCACTTCCCAACATCCTGATGAAGTTTTGGCCAATAAAAGTACTTATGCAACACCGTCACAGTTTTCTCTACTCTAAAATGTCTAGCGACCCGACTGTAGTACACCTCCCAAATCATCTTGGAACGGTCGCTTGAAGAAAAATAGATGTGTCCTAGGCATCATAAAAGTGCATCTTGAAGGTGAAAATTTGGAAATTGCTTCCCTTCCAGGAGTGTATGGTATGTGCTGCTGAATTTTGGATCGCTCTTGTAAAGATGCAACTACCCCGATCTTTCATGCCCACAGGAGTTGAGCACAGTGATTAGCACCATGATAGGTGGTCAGCTGAGGAAATCAACGACATTATTGGTGCTTCCCTTCTTATACTTAATGTTCAAATGGAACTATTGTAGGTAGGTGGAGCGTTAGGCATGGAATTCCCCCAAGGCAGGTTTTGGGGCTTAAAGCCCAAGTTTTGACCAAATCTTTTTGTAAAAGCTCCGCGAATTGCAGGTGCGGGGCGCAAAAATTATAATAGAGTCATAGGGTTGTCCGCCCTAGTTTTTGTAATGTAATGTCAGCTAGATAGACCTACCCATGGTCTGCGGACCAAGGGATTGTATAAATAGAGTGAGGCTCTAAGTGTATAAGAAAGAATAGAGAAGTTAGAATAGAAGAGAAAGAGAAATCTAAGGGATTGAGGAGCAGTGTAAAGTGTGTCGTTTGGTTGTAGAGTAGGGAAAGGCTCTACAACTGAGTGCACAGAGGCGTAGTAGTCCACAGCTTAGTGCACGGACTCCTGCAGCTGAGTGCATAGGGCAGGTCGAGTCTGTAACCATTGGAAGAATCAATAAAGAGAAAGTTTACCATATTTTTGTGCATCTTTTACTGTGTTAATATATGATTGGGTAGAATTTGCAAGAATATTGTTTATATGCTGCACGAACTTATTTGAATGTTTTGTATAACTAATTATAACATAAGACATCCAAGTATGTGAAGGTAATTAACTGGTATAGGAAGATAAGTAAGATCACAGGTAATAGCACAGAGTGTGGCTCTAGCTGCACAAAAGCTCCATGATCCCTAGTTAGGGCTACGAAGGTAGTGTATCAGGGCATAAGGGACAGGGAAGTGCGCGGAGTGACCTACGCACAAGAACAAATAGTGGGACTAGTCGAACCTCTCAGACATATCAAGGGTGCGAAAACCTGGTTCTAGCACCCTCCCATACTACTTCGGGTGAGACCTCAGTCTGTGCTCCACGGACTATTGCCGAAAGGGCCAGTAGTACCTAGATTTGTTTGGCTAATTAACTCTGAACCTAGGTCAAGCCCCAACAAGCCAACAAATGGTTATGTTGCCAGGACTGGGATCTGCATAGAGATGTCTGATGTCGTATCACTAGAATCCGACAAAGAAAGGAATTGAAGATTAGTTGGACAAGAAGATTCACGAGTTCACAGTGTAGGAAAACATGAATCCACGACTATCAAAGAAAGAGTGGTTAGACTGCTACTTATATACAGAGATTCATGAAATTTTCTTTGCATCCTTCCCCACTAAGTTGTACGAGTAGATCACGAAGCTAGAAAATAGCCAAGGAAGGTGTAAACTTGACAAACATATTGTGTGGACTCCAGAATTGGTGCGCAGACTGGAAGAATCTGAAGATAAGATCGTGCGTGCTATTGATCACTAGTTCAATCAAATCATAGGAGGATTCATCACCGAATTTGCGGTAGATACTTCAGTCAGTTATAGCGAGGCAGAATGATGCTTCCTCAATGGACCGCGAGGTAAGTATGTTAAATCTTTGAACACTTGGATTAAAATGCTACTGTGTGAAAATCGGGTTATGCGAATAAATTGATGTTTGGGGCTATGCGAAGTGGGAGAATCTACAGAAACGAAGATATCACAAAAATAGAAACTAGCCTCTTGATTTCACCCTCATGAGGGGGCGAAGAAGAGCTCGCGAAGGTTGGCCAAGAAGTGTGATCAATCTGATAAGACAGAGAATTCCGTGCATACCACCCCCACCCACACCACTGCCAGTTTCACCATCTTCACCCCCATCTTCGCCCATACCACCTCTGCCACCACCGTGAAGCAGTATGGCAAGTGCAATAAAGCTACCAATGTTCAAGGGAGTAGGGAATGAAGATCCGGACCAGTTTTGGTTTGTGATAAAAGCTATATTGGAAGCATAGGGTGTCATGGATGAAAATATAAAGAAGGCAACATTGGTCAGTGCTCTGCAGGATCGCGCACTGACCTAGTACATTAAGCATTCCAATGATAATCTGAATGCGAGGATCACAGATATCCAAGCTTCGCTAAACAAAGAATTTAGCAGGCCAAATTCAGGGGCATAGTTGATCATTGGGTTCAAGGAAATCACAATGCTACCAGGCGAGACCCCGTGGGAATTGGCTCAAATATTGAAGTGCACAATTCACGAAGCAAACATGACATTAATAGATGGGCAACACTGCGAATGGTTTGTAGCATCATTAACGTCGCATCTACGAAACGCACTATCACAACATAGGCTAACCACTTAGGCCGAGGCCTTGGAGGTCACGATGAGATTGCATGAGACCCCGATACAAGATCCTAACCTAGGATTTCAACAGATTCACGCACAATTGAAAAACTTGTGCCTAGAGATGCAGAGTTTGAAACAAGACAAGACAACCTGCCCAAAGATGAGCAATGAGATATGGTGCATAAAATTCAAGGGCTAGGGGCACGACAAGGACCACTTCCCGGTGTTCGCAAATTACCTTGCGGGAGGAGGGCTAATTCCACTAAGGCCAGAGGCACAAGCAGGACCAAGCACGACGCTTACACTATGGTGCGTGATTTTTCAGATAGGAGGAAACCATGCTAAAGATAACTGCCATCTATTACAGAAGTATACACAGAATTCACAGTAGTTGTTCTATAATTTCTGTAGGTCAGTAGGACATGATGAGCGCACCTGTAGAAGATATGAGCTAATGATGGATTGAACTCCTACCTATAGAGTTCAGGTTTAAACACGGCTCCTCAATCAAAACGCAGGAATGGCACACAATAGATTTCAGGGGCGCAGATGAGGCCGAGGTGGAGGGGGACCAGGAAGAGGTCGCAGACAGATGATATGTTACAATTATGGAGGGCCAAGGCATTATACTTGCGATTGTACGAATCCAACACGACCATCATGCTTGTATTGTATGTTGTTTGATCATGAGAAGGAGGATTGTCCCACACTAATAGCGAGGTTGCACGGTAAAGGAGCACTCCAACCTCCCCTGACTCAGAACCTACAAATGATGAGGTCTAAGCCGCGCGAGGAAGACCCTAATGTAAATATCGTGCTTCGGAGTGGAATTACGACAGGGGATGACAAAGGCAAGAAACCTGGAGAAAATACTTGGGTTCGCAAGGCTCCAATGAAGGAACCAGAATTTGATTTGGAGCGCGCTAAGGAGACTTTCATGGAAGCGAAGAGGAGCTTTGTTGATGCCTCCACTTTAGGAAATAAATACAAACTGGAGTCGGAAATGGACCCATCGATGCTCACTACATTCTTGGAGACATCCATGAAGTTGTTGCATAATAGCAAGGTTGTAAGGGGGCTGCAAGAACTCATAACTAGATGCGCTTGGACCGCGCCAGGAGAACTGCGCATAGTCTTAAGCTCGGGAAGCACACAATGTGAATAGGAAGAGAGATGAGGTTGACCACGCAGATTGGGGAATATGAGATGAACCAAGTGATTCTGGATCTAGGATCGGATGCGAACATCCTACCAAAACAAACATGGGAGCGCATGGGCAGGCCTGCGTTACAATGGTCTCCTATCCTACTGCAAATGGTGAACCAGCAAAGGATCCTACCAATGGGGAGATTGTAGGGAATCACAGTAGATATTGAAGGAGCAAGCGCACTAGCAGATTTGAAGTAATAGAGATTGTTGATGACAACAATCCCTACCCTGCGCTATTAGGAATAAATTGTGCCACTGACATGAATGGAGTGATAAATCTGAAGAAGCGCAAGATGATATTTGAGAAAAAGTCATTGTGCGTAGTGTTACCTTTAGACCCTGTAGAAGGATCGCACTACATGGAGCGAGTGTGTGACTATGACAGCAACGACGATCTGGACTGCATCTACAAGATAACTGCGTAGGAACAAGATTTGGTAAATCCAACCGTGGATGGCCGAATCTCACGGGAGCACGAAATCTCCTGCACATCGAATTCTGACGAGGAGATAGAACGATGGCAGAACCGGTTACATGAGGTAACCACGCTCAACTGTAACATGATGACGAGGTCGTTGCGCTGTGTAGAAACAGAGGCAAGGGATCTGCCTACGTATGACAAGTTAAGCGAGGTGGATGACTTCCTGAACAAATTTGAAAGAGAAGTACCAGAACAGCAGTGTCTCGATGCTCTGAAATGGGTACTGCGTGCTACACCCGCAAGATGGTGGGGTATGCACCAAAGAAGTTTTGAGGACTAGTGTGACTGCTGAAGAATGATGTGCATGTAGTTTGGGAAGCCTTAGATGTGGTTAACAAACAAGTATTACAGATAGGATGATCCACATGCACACCTTGCAAAATGGACAAAGGTCTATGGGGAAGAGCCACAACCTGAATGGGTGCACCTCTTCTGTCATACCCTGGACATTATACCCATGAATTGGTATATAGAGACGAAGCTCTGCCATGGCACGAACGAATGGGATATCTTGCGCGAGGGATTCCTATTAACCTTCACATTTGAGGATCATTGGTGGGATACTGTTCATGACGTGCTACAAGCAGTAAAAGCAGCTATCTTTAAAATACCCCAAGAAACAATGGAAGTACTTCAGCCAGATTGGGCAACCCAGCTGAGTTACGCTCTAGAGTGTTACAACGTAAATATTGAATAAGACGATGAAGATCCATGAAAAGTTAACATTCCAGAAATGGAGGGCTATCGCGAGGTTCAAGGGCCATTGATTAAAGATCTTGACATAACTGTTCCAGTAAAAAAAAAGCACGTAAACATTGGTACGGAGGCCGAACCGAAGTATGCAACGCTCAACGACTACTGGGATGACACCATGGTGGATATGGTCACTAAGTTATGGTCACTGAGTTACTCCGTGAGTACCAAGACTAATTCTCGACCAAGATCATGGAATTAAAGGGGATCACTGGCAATTTAGGGATGATGAAGATCACCCTAAAACCCAACACAAAGCCGGTTAAGCAGAGGCCTTACCACTTGAATCCAAAGTACAAGGAAAAGGCCCACATAGAACTAGACAAAATGCTCGCAGTTGGAATCATTGAGCCAGTGGAAGAATCTGACTGGGTAAGCCCTATGGTAGTGAAAGAGAAGAAGTAGAAGGGCGAGATAAGAATATGTGTGGACCTTAGGAAATTGAATGACGCTTGTGTACACAACCCATTCCCAACTCTATTCACAGATGAAGTATTGGAAAATGTCAGTGGGCAAGAAGCATATTCTTTTACTAATGGATTCTCAAGGTACTGTCGGGCGGATGAATCATTCTTGCAGACAAGACCGATCTCTCTAGTATATAATGATATCTAGCGACAAGCAAACCAAACAAATTCTATCTTTCTCTAAATATGCAATTTTTAAATAAAGATTAATAGGTGTTTTAGGCCTACCTCGGGTCCAGTGCTAGTTTGTAGAAGCCATGCTCCGTTGATCCAAATGAGCTCCCTTTTAAAGAATCTGCAAACACAAACAAGCACACATATTAAATAGCACCTGCATAACCAATATAATAAAGCATATTTATCATGATGATCAAGGAATTCATGAAATAAATCATAGAAGACAATTTATTGAGAAAAATGAATCTGATTGTATTAACTTTAATCAAAGAAGAAATTTACAACCTTGGTCCCTTGATGCTGTACAAGCTCCTCCCAGGGTCCAACAAGAATCTCCTCTACTTTGACAAGTTTCACTCTCTTCCCAATGAAGCCAAAAGGTATGTAATCTCTCCTCTCAAGCTTAACTAGGAAGTTTCAATTTTACCAACATTTACCCTAAAAAATGTTCAGCTTTCAACCTCCTTAGCAACCAACCCAATGCCTCAATTTA
This sequence comes from Pinus tabuliformis, assembly GCA_031772625.1. Taxonomy (NCBI): domain Eukaryota; kingdom Viridiplantae; phylum Streptophyta; class Pinopsida; order Pinales; family Pinaceae; genus Pinus; species Pinus tabuliformis. The sequence goes on from CM062816.1 coordinate 2,066,556,303, forward strand.
TAGAGCAAAGGAGGGAAGTTACTAGGTCCACCTTCAAAGGGATAGAGCCCTCCTTCAAAGGGATAAGCTCCTCTCATCAAGGGGTTAGCTCCTTTAGTTATGGGATGCATGAACCACCTAAGAGTGAAACATCCACGTCAAGATTCCTTCTAGAAGCGTCCAGAATTAACCCAAAGTGAGTTTTTAAGAATAAACTTGCGCCTTTTTGACTTTTACAGGGGTCCGCACCCACTCTTTTAGAGACAGAGCGGGCAAGTCCACAGGTAACATGACCAAGGGGTGTGAGACCGCAGGTAATGGTAAGAGAAAGTGCAGAACCAAAACTTTATAGATTTTCAAAGACTTTCTCTCATTTTTAAAGCTTAACATGAAGAGCTGAGGTTTGAGACTTGCAAAGGAGGACAGTATGAGTGGTGATAGACTCACACTGACTGCAGAAAGTCATGGTGACAATATTTTGTGTAACAGATTGCCCCCTAAAGTGCGAAGTCTATAGTAGATGAGGATTTCAATTATCATCTAAGAAGAGTGAAGTACTTTATCATTTCGAGGATTATCTTATGGAGAGCCTGGTTGGAACCTGTAAAAACATTCAATACAAAATATATATATGAGATCATATCATCACTGAGGTAGGCATTCCCATACTCAGATCAAAACTGACTAGAAAACTAACTAAACTGCTCTGATATAGGAATGATCTTGCAATACATCACAAGTATAGACTCATATAGACACAGTATGGGTGAAGCCATCTGTTTATGAATAGTCTCCTGCATAATGAATACAAAATTCCTCACAACCTGGATGGTGCAAACTATATCCAGGGTCTTGATTTCTACTTCCCGACATAGTACGATTCTATCCATGTGAATGAATGTGTCGAAGTCAAACATGGTAGAAACCACTTGATTACCAGTCAATGATGTAAACTGCTAACAAGTGTGAGAGAAACCACCAGTAATGTCAATGCCTCTCAAAGTACTCAGTACAATCCATGAAATGTGAATAGATGTGTTGATGTCGAACATGTCACGGAATCCTTTGATCGAAGGTCAATGATGCAACCTATCATCGAAGGCGAGAAACCTGCCATTGAGGCATGCAGATCCCAAGGTACTAACAATTCCTAGATCATCTTTTTAGATAATGAGCTGAAGTCGATAGAAAGCGATCCGTCATAGGCAAGCCCACAACACGAAATCATAGATCAAGTTTGAAGAAATATATTTGCAAGGACTGACTCAGGGATGGTCAAAATGGATGACAGATATTTTGCAGATGAATGGTTTATTTGCACTGACCTCTTGAACACATAATGACACAACAGATGGTTTGGTGAAAATTGACCCAAAGCTAATACCCAGAAACCGGCTGAAGACTTTCAATATGGTTTGATTAACTGTTAGGCAAAGGATTTCCCAACCCAGGTGAACAAAAAGTGTCATGTTCAAGAGTGGTTAAATTTTTTTCTGAGACACAAAGTATGACAAATAGGTTCATTTTTCTCTCTTTTCCCCCACCATTTCTAGCAAGTACCTCTTTATTTTTAACAAGCTTGAGGAGGATAACATTTGCTTGATTATAAGCTCATCCTTCCAATGAGTCCAACTTAGTTTAAATTCGAACCCTAAGAAGGAGTGGTCCATTCCTGTTTGTAATTGAACAAGTCCTTTACTGTTAAATTTTAACGAGTCCAGCATAGGAGAAACTCGTCATTTTTCAATTTTAGGAAGTCTGAAAAAACTTAAGAAAACTCCATGGTTGTCCTTTTTCCTAAATTTGCGTCTCCCAAGCCCGAAAAAGTATAAAATAATACTTGAGAGAACCGCTTGACCATTACGATCAAGGAGTAAATTTCATAATTAGTGTCTCTGATCCGAAAAAGTAAAAAAGTGATCAATGACACGTCGTTTTATAACCAATATCGAATTTGAAACGACAAAAATCCGACAATCTTTTCATGTTTTTACGGTCAGAAAAGGGCTATAAGTGGACCATCTTTTTAATTAAGTTTTAACGAGATTAAAAAGAAAAACTCGGCAATATTTTCATATTTTAGGAGTCAGAAAAGAGCTTAAAGGTGACTCTAATGTTTTTTGTCAAAAATGATCAATTTCGCCTGAAAAATCCATTATCCTGCACAAAAACTCAAACATTACTCATACCTGTTTTAAAATAAATAAAAATGCTTCAAAAGTTACCTCTTTAAAGTGAAAAATAAACAAATTAAAAATTCATTTATTCCAAAAAGATTATAAAAAGGGCTTTTGTAAATTCATTTTTACCATTTGACTTCAGAGTGAGAAAAGAGAGCTTTTGGTAAGAAAATTCCCGTGAAAACTGCGGAAAATCTGTCCATTGGAATCGAACACCGTCACCTCCAGGTAATCCACATCATCTTACTCTTGCATTTCATCCATTTGAAATTTGTTTTTAGGTTTTATTTTTATTTCTAGGAAATATTTAGGTTAAAAAACCGTGCGTTGGGGTCCGCAGGCGTAGAATAGGAAACCTGCGGACCCCGACTCTTTCACATGCAGAAAAAAGTCAGGGGCCGGCACCTGATGTATAGCCAGAGTGCGGACCTATGCACTGTCTCTAACATAGAGGGTGCAGTCCCCGCGGGATAGGTTTTCAAACTTAAATTTTTCAAATTTCGCCCAAAAACTTTGATTTAAAATATTCTAATCCACCTTTTTATTGAATGTAGGGTATACACCATGCTTGACTGGCGGGAACGGGAGCACGAGGATGTGGACCTTGCCGCGATTAATCATCAACTTTCGATTGATGCATTGAAGGCATGCGGTTTATTCAAATTCTGGGCCATACCTGGCATGAGGGCCCAGGTGGACTTTTTGTAGTGGCTGGTAGACAAGTGGAATATAGACCAGTGTTTCTTTATTGGTGGCCACCAGCTCGAAATGGAGCCGGAAGACATTTACTTTTTGACTGGTTTGCCTAAGAGAGGTGAGCAATTGACTCTATTCAGGGCTAGGCCAGGTGGCCAGTCTGTCGATAGCCTGCGGCTAGAGTTTTGTAACGACCAAACCAAGGACAAAGGGATTGATATCAAAACCATCTCCCGTCCTGAACTCAAAGTGATTGCATTTACTGTCACCAGGCTCTGTGGAAGTGTAGCACTACATATGGCCACTGGATCCCAAATGCGGATGGCAGTAGACTGCTTTCGGGGCATGATCTTCAACTAGTGGCCAACTGACTAGAGAAAAAACGGACAACTGAAAAACTTTGGATATGGTTTTTTAGTTGTGAGCTTTGGTCTAGAGAGGGTCCCAATGTTGGTTCCACAACATATTTCCGTTGGAGCTGGACTTCCCCGAGAGCCCAAACTGATGCGTTGGGTTGGAGTTATGGCCTGTCATCCTGAGGAGGGTTCAAAATTTGTTCGATTTCCTCCTGAGTATTTTCGTTGGTTGGAGAACCAAGTTTTTGCTATTCAGGATTTTCCTTATGCTGGGATGGATTATCGTGGTGACCCAGACATGGCTCTTCCACCAGGAGAGCAATGGGATGACTCAGGTAAAATCATTTTCAACATTTTCCTAATTTAAATTTTTTTGTTTTTGTTTTTTAAATCATCCCAAAATTGATAGTAAAAAGTTTCAAATGCAGATGTAGGTCCACGACGACCAGCCACTCTCCGACCCTATGAGAGGAAACAACCAGCTGCAGCAGCACCAGCCCCACGGGACGAATCTACAGAGACCCTGGCCGAATTGGAAAACCATCTAGAGCGTTTGATAGCAGACATTCCAGAGACTAGCATAGATGAAATTCCTCTTAGGCTACAACACTATGTGATTGCGGTCCCAGGAGTTTTCAGGAGGTTCCTTTGTAGGGTGACCCATACAGTGGTTTCTTATCGTGATCATCACCAGTGATAGGATGATTGCCTGTTGTAGACTCATATGACATTTTTTCTTTTTGCACTATCATTTTTGCCGATCATAAGGTGTTTTTCAACCTATGATCAAAGACGATGTATATTTGACACACTTCTATGCTATGCTATATCACTATTACCGGCTACCTTGTAAAACATGTTATAGAATGTTTTTAAATTTACTTGCTTGATTATTGCAAATGTCTACTTAACATTCGAGAAGCAATTGCATCTGCTAATGTATTTAAATATCTTGGAATATGCTGATATTCAATATAGTCAAAGTCACGTTCCAAGAGACGAACTCTCAAAAATAATCTCATTAACACTGGATTTCTAATGGCATACACTCTATTAAGCTGCAATACAACGAGTTCAGAATCTAACCTCACTATCAAACTCCAAATCCCAAATGAGATGGATTCAGATAATAACTCAATCACTGCACTATACTCTGCAATGTTGTTCGTTGTTTGACCGAGGCTTACCCCATGCATAGATACCAACTCATCAGAGGGTGAATAGATAACCCAAGCTGTGGAAGAAATGTTCCGTGTATTACGACAAGCACCATCAGCAAAACCAATGTATGTTTGGAGAGACGCCGACATCTGCAATATCAGGAGTAAAATCAAGATAAGCAAGAATAATGAAAAAAACACTCTCTAAGCTAAGCACACTTTTTAATCTAAAACACACCAACTAGAAAGAAAACTAACCTAACTAAAATCTCCACACCCAGATTTAAGCATAATATCTCTTCAGGTAAAGACCATTTTTGGGCTTACCTAAAGAGACTCCTTCAAAGTCTACCAATTCATAGGCCCCTTTTGCCAGCTTTCGCTTAACAACATAAGGACCATGCCACATGGGTACGAATTTTCCAGTGCCTAATTTATCATTTGCTTGATCATACAGTAAGACTAGGTCTCCTTCCGAAAAATTACGAGGTGTAACATTTCGATCATACTGAGCTTTAATACATTTGGCATGAGCTTCGATTTCTAGTGCAGCATCACGTCGATTCTCATCTAGCTGAGCCAAGTACAACAAATGTTTTTCCTCTTCAAAAATGGCTGGAAGTAATTCTATGGCCATTTGCAATGACGGGATTTCGCATTCAATGGGTAACACAGCTTCCAAACTGTAAACTAGTTGGAAAGGAGTGAAACCGGTTGATGTTTTTACTAAGGTTCGATATACCCAAAGCACTGAAAATAGCATGTTATGTCAATTTGACCTATGAATCCCAATGATTCATCAGATCATAATGACTAGAACTTTGTTGATGGCTTCAACCAGACCATTAGCCTGTGGATAAGAAGGAGTTGAACTATCGTGACGTAGGCCAAGTTGGTTTGTCAGTTCAGTCATCATAATATTTGGAAAATGATGCCCATGATCAATGATATTCACTTGTGGAACACCGAACCTAGCAATTATATGATTGAAAACGAAAATCACAGCAGTTTTGCTGTCTGCCGCAAATGTAGGCATCGCCTCGGCCCACTTGGTAAAATAATCTACCGCAAGGATGATATACGTATGCCCCCCGGCCGAGTGAGGGTTACATGTAATATAATCGATACCCCATTTCGCAAAAGGACCAACGGAAATTATAGGGTGGAGAGGAGCAGGTGGAGAGTGCATCTTTCGACCAAAAATTTGGCAGTTGTGGCATTTTCGGACCGCGTTAATACAATCTTTAAACAATGACAGCCAGAAATAGCCAGTGCGCAATATCTTTTGGGCTGTGACAAACCCAGACATATGACTACCACACGCTCCAGAGTGACAGTCATTTAGAACCCTTTCAGCTTCTTCATGAATTAAGCAACGTCGGAAAATAGAGTCCGCCCCACGACGATAAAGTGTATCTCCAATAAATTTTGAATTTTTGGGACAGGAATCATATTTTCCGACGCTGAGATCTTGAAATTTCCAGCCGAAAGGATTGGGTTTGGAGATAAACTATGATATCTCCATACCATGGATTAAGAGTTCTGATTAGAAACAAGGATTCGTCTGCAATGGGCTCTTCCGCCACGTTTCAGTATCAGCACGTGGGAAGTCACACATCAACTCCGCAAAAACTAAAGATTTCTTTGACTTAGATTTTTCAAACTCCAAGTCAAATTCCTGCAGGATAACAATCCATTTGGAATACTTGCCCCCTAGCAATTGTTTGGTAAAAATATAGAGCATAGGGTTGCAATCGGAAATTACAGTAGTTTTGCGTAGTAAAATGTAATGACGAAAACGTTGGACAACTTGAACAGCTGCCAAGGCCAATTTCTCCACATGTGAATATTTTAGCTCAGTTGGATTTAAGGTTCGACTAAGGTAATATATCACATATTCACTACCGAATTCATCTTCCTAAACTAGTACCATTCTGATGGTGGAATGCGAGGCGGCGAGATATAAGAAGTAATCCTGGTTGTAGTTGGGAGGATGCAATAACGGTGCATGGGTCAATGCGTGTTTTAGTGCATCAAAATATTTTTCAGCTATCTCATCCCAAAAGAATGAAGTATTCTGTTTCAACAACCTGGTAAAACCCTTTGTTATCTCGGTGTAGTTAGGAATGAATCGACGTAAAAAGTTTGCTTTCCCTTGCAAACTTTGGAGTTGGCGAAGAGTCGAAGGAGGAGGCAATTTGACAATAGCTTCAACCTTCGAGGGATCGACACGAATGCCGGCTTTCGAAACAACAAATCCCAGTATCCGACCCGTTTCTATACAGAAAACACACTTGTGTCGATTCAACCTAATTCGATAATGCCTACACCTCATAAAGATTGCTCGTAAATGGATGAGATGATCAGCTCTATGTAATGAATGAGTAGGTAAATCATCGAGATAGGGTTGCACAATGTGCTTAAAGTCATGAAACGCATAAGACATGGCCCTTTGAAAAGTTGCACCGGCGTTCTTGAGCCCAAAAGGTAGTTTGCAGTAAGCAAATGTCCCCCATGGACAAATGAAAGCCATTTTTGGTTGATCAGCAGGTAGAATATTTATTTGATTATATCCGGAAAAACCATCCATGAAGGAGAATATTTCACTGCCGGCACAATCATCAATGGTTTGGTCGATATAGGGAGTTGGGTAATTGTCTTTTGGACAGGCTCGATTAATATCCCTATAATCGATACATATTCTTATTGTTCCTTGCTTTTTATTAACATGAACAATATTTGATACCCAATCCGTTAAGGGAATTGGATAAATGAAACCTGCTTTAAGTAATTTTTCAACTTCTGCTTTAATAGCAGCAACTTTTTGCTGGTGGATCTGACGCAAACGTTGCCGGACAGGTTTAGCATCTGGGTAAGTTTTGATTTCATGAACAACAATTGCTGGGTCAATTCCTGGCATTTCCTCATATGACCAGGCAAACACGTCACGGAATTCTTGAAATAGGGCCTTATATGTTTGAATTTCATCTTCCGTACAAGAGGCACCTATATGAATGTTTTCAACAATTCTAGGCTTAACCGAAATGTCAATAGGAATAGTTCGAGAAATATTTCCCAAATTTAACTTAGAATCAGGATTTTTCAATGGATTATGAGGTTCCTTGACATAATCAGTTGTAAAAATAGATGAAAAATCATTTTCAAAGCGATCAATCTCAGGTAAAAACGAAGATCTATGATGAAGATCTTCCCATGGTAAATCATCAACACACAAGATTTCACGAATCTACTCATCAGTGTGAACAAGTTTGGAAAAAGTTGTTGAATCTGAGTTTGATGTTGAAAGTGATTCTTCATGGACCACATTCATTAAGTCAATTTGGGTTGAAGAAGGGTCGGAAAACAACTGTACGGCCTGATACGCAATTTCATATGGACTCAAAGGCATAGCATCACCAAATGAATCTATCTCAGATTCGGAAGGTATGATCCAAGGATCATCATAAACAATAGTGTCTGATGAAATCATATGAATGGTTGCAGTAGAAGGCGATACGTTAGAAGGAGGAAAGGAAAAAGTTCCCAGTAAACCAGAATCTTTAACTAGTCCTACTCCAACATCCTTATAAGGGATAGTCGTTTTGCCGACATGCTGGATACTTTCAGAAGAGGCTGGGTAGGATGAAAAGTAAGTTAGCTGGTCTATAGTTATGATCTTTCCATTATGAGGAAACTTTATAACCTGAAAGACTGATGAAACAACCGCTGTCATAGCGTAAGACCAACTATGACCCAAGAGAAGGTTGTAATCTAGAGGGGCATCAACCACCTCCACATCTAGATTAACAGTTTTGCCTTCAACCCCTATAGGTAAATCCTATAGAATTCCAAAAGGATGGAACCCATGGCCATCAAAGGCCTTTAGAATCATTGGGGATTGGTTAAGTGTAGAAGAACCAAGCGATCTCCAACACTAGATCGACATAATACACGTTGAAGCTCCCTCATCAATCACAGTCCTGTAGCAAGGTCTGTGTTTGACTAACACTGAAATCTGGAAAGCCATTTGATGAGGTAAGCAAGGTGTACTATTTTCTAGATCGAAAATTATAAGGTTCGAGTCCTGAATATCAACAGCTCCTATAGCCGACAATAGCAATTTACACTGTGCTGGACATGATTGCAGCACCTCCAAAGCCGACATTGCTGAAGGTGTAATGGCTAAATCTTCAACAATGTTATAGTTTTGAGCAGCTCTCGCATGTGGATTGAAAGCTGACTTTCAAAGTATACCCTTGGCGGGTGGTTTGATTACTAAGTCTGGGTTAGATTTCTCGATCTGTAGTGGATCGGAACCGGGAGTTGAAGTTGATGGGTTCGAATTAGAAGATTCTACTTCCTTACCACCAACAGGACTTTTACTTCCATAATCTTGCGATCGTGTCGCAATCCTAACATGGGACATCATCATTATGGGTTCTTTTGAGGCATTTGAGGAAGAACCTATCATCTTACTGTCTTGACTAGGAAAATGATCCTTCAAAACAGCAGGCATTTGGGAACCTTTGACGATTTTCGCAACCTCAGCGCGATGAGGGCAGTCTCTTGTAAAATGCTCTTCGTCACAAATGAGACAAGGATAACGACGTTTACGTTTCTCATCAGTAGATTCCGTTTTTTTCTGGTTTCTCTTTCGAATTTTTATCTATTTTATTTTTCTTCTTCCCTTTCTTTTTACTGTCGAATTTTGACTTGGCTATAGATGACTCTACAACATGAATATCAGCAGAAATTTCCACGGAAGAATCTCCTGTCGGGGAATCTGGTAAAGTTATGATAGGAAAAGAATTCTTGGAAGATTTCTTCTTACTTTTGGTATTAACTGTACCAATCATACCATCAGTGGCATGAGACCCTGAAGGAGCTGCAGTTATTTGATTTTGTTTAGGAAGATCGGCGATTTTCTCGTGTAACGTACCCGACTGCGTAAAAACGAGGTCAAGGTACTGAGCTTGAGCAATTACTTGCTCTTCAGTAACGACTCCTGCCTTAGCTACATCCTCAGTGATTTTCGGTACTAATGATTTAACAAACCATTCTTCTAAGATCTAATCTGGAATAAAAACTTTCACTAAACGTCGTCGACGTCTCCATTCATGAATGTGATCTGAAATGTACGTGGACGTTGACTATTTTAATGAAGTTAATAATTCCGTGCCATTGTCATATCTAACTGGCAACTGAAAATGAGTTAAAAACGAAGTAGCTAGCTAACTAAAGTTATATAAAGTGGCTCGTGGTAACTCTATGTACCACTTGGCTGCAAGACCAATTAGAGTGCATTGAAAAAACCGTAAACGAATTGAATCATCTGAAATGGAGTTAGACGTACACCAGAGCTGATAAGTCATCACATGGTTCGACGGATCCTCTCCTGATTTACCTTCAAACTTAGGAATATCACTAGGCAACTTATTCAGCATTGGTGGCCAAAACGGAAGACAATTAATTGGATCGTTCATAAGGCGCGACAAGTCAAGCAAGTCCAAAGTTGCAATGAATGGTAACTGACGATTAGGGTCTCTGAAACCCTGGGTCATGAGACCAGCCCCAGGAGGAGGATATCCAGGATAACTAGGAATTGGAATTGCATTTGGGATATTATATCCTCCCGGTAAACCAGGATTAACCGGACCGTACTGGGGTTGTTGAGGTTGCTGATAAGTATATCCAGGGTACAGTTGATACTGATAGACTGGGTTCTGCACAGCAGAACCGAATTGGTACTGTCCCTGGTATGGTTGATAAGTAAATTGAGGTTGACTTGTGACAACTGTACTTGGACTAGGTTGTCCTACAGGCATCTGAACCGAAGTTTGAATTGTAGGTCCAGACTGAGGTAAAGATGCTTGAGGAGTTGATGCAGGAATAGTAGAAACCGGAGCTGTCGATACTCCAGAAGTAGGTGGGGTAGATTGAATAGATGTTGCAGCAGTTGCAGCAGTCATTTGAGGCGGAGTTCGAGGCGAACTAGGCCCAGGATGAGAAACTACAGTAGGTGCAGAAGTTTGAATAGTAGGCTGGACAGGTTTCTGGGTTGAACCAGAAACCAAGGGTTGTCTAGATTGAGATGACAACTGCACGTTCGGTTGTAAGATCTGTTGTGATTAAGATGGATCCCACACTAAGTTCATTCCGGGGTATGGACCCATAGAAGGTTTAGCATATTGAGGACCATAACCAGGTTGAGGGTAGGGTTGATAATTCAAAGGTACATTTCCAGTTCCTTGGACAAATGACTGACCTGAAGGTGGTTAGAAACCTTGGGTTGGGTACTGACCTTGAGGTTGATAACCTTGGGGCACATATTGATACAGGGGTTGACCTTGAGGTACATATTGATACTGGGGTTGACCTTGAGGTACATAGTGAGTCTAGGGTTGACCTTGAGGAATGTGCTATCCCGTAGGTATGTACTGTCCTTGAGGTTGCCCCCCAGGCGGTAATTGGGTACGTTGAGGTTGCCCCCTAGGCGATAATTGAGGACCTTGAGGCTGCCCCCCAGGCGGTAACTAGCCACCTTGAGGTTGCAGATTTGGAATGGTACTTGACATCATAAGAATATCTTCTACACTCAACGGCTTAGTTCCGTTATTACCAGTTAATAACCCTTGTTCAATAGGTTGAGGAGATGCTCCCGAAAAAGTACCAGTAAGTGACTGATACCTAGAGGGAACAAAAGGACCGCCATATAAAAATGTTTCTGGAGATTGAGAAAACATGGATAATTGTCTCGACATATTCAAAGGAGGATAATAACCTCTAGGTGTTGGATGAAAAGGAATGCGAGGTGGTGAAAAATGTAGTCCCGGGTTTTCCAAAAAATTGGTCAATGAAAGATACCAAGCGTCCCTCCTAAGTGGACTGTAAAAGATAGATTCACACTCCCTAAGTTCTATAGCTGGGTGATTTTCAGGGATAGGTATACCTTCTTCTGGAGTAACAAGTTCTTCAATAGCAATAAGTCCAGAAGGAAGATTTTGGGTAATGACTCTTTCTACCCTGGGTGAACCAGGACCACTGGAAGTTGGAGAGGCAAATCCTGATGATGGAGTGGCAGCAGGTTCAATTTCAGGTTCCTCATCTAATTCACTAGTAGAAGAAAAACTACCAGTAACTTCGGAAAATGAAATAGGTTCAATAATATACTCTGGTGCTTGCACTTGATAATCAAGATGTACAACTAAAGAAGACTCTCCTTCTTCAGGTGACCCAACTCAACTGGGCTCATAGCCCTTCAAGTTGGCTTGGTGAAAACTCAAGAGGTTGGCCCCGAAGTCTACGGGATTTCCTTGGTAATTCAACCACGATTAAAAATTTTAATTAATTCACACGCAAAAAAAGAAAAATCTCAATAAAAACCACCTAAAGTCTCTAAAGAACCAAACAATTTGATGCACACACCTAAAGAATCTAGGAGGTCAAACCACACACAAACAGTAACTTTCCGTACCGAAAACACTAGTTGGTGATGAAATCCAACGTCGCAGAATTCAATACAGAAATGGCGGTTGGAACAGTTACCCTGGCAACCTCCTTAATGAATTGACTGGCACAAATTTCTCCACTAAACCGTCTCGAGTGAGGAGAACCCCCCAGAAAATCCAAGTGAGTCTAGCCGACATCTGCTCCAGGTACAATGGGATCTTCCCTCCACTGTCACCTTAGGAAAGAATCCTATAGAATATGGTCACTATGGTTACCAACAGAAAAAAATATACCTGGGGGAACAGTGTATGATCCGATACACACGCAAGGGCAGAGTAGCAAGCTCAATCCCCTTGAAGGCTCCTTGACATAATCCAAGGTTTACCAACAAGTGACTCCAGGCTCCTCAACAATGGTTAATCCGAGGTTTACCATTTTTAATATGTGTATATCTACTATCGTTCCCAATGAGGAACGATTGATTACCCCGCTGGTTCGGACAGGATCTCTTGCTTGACTCCTTTAAGAGGAGCTTCCCAGAGCATAGATGTAACAATTGGAATTTATCTCCTACCGCAAGATACAGCTACTTGTTTGTTTTCCTATCTTGGAGAGTTAATTACTCCCTACTCCAAGATACTAGCCTAAGCTATGTTGGTGATAAAGAGCCCTAGAAATAAAAAGATTACTAGACAGATTTTACTTTAAGCGTTATTTTTATTGGTTTTTTCTTAAGTCAAAAGGTGCAGAGATGAAACTTTATGGTGTGAAGACTTGACTCCAAAACACTAAAAATGCACTTAGGATGATAAAAAATCTTTTTCTTCAATGAACTTCTAGCTAAAGAAAGTTTGAGAATGCAAATGCTTGTAAAAACAAATCTTTCCTTAACAATCAAATGAAAATAAGAACTTTTTGTCTTTTTCAATACACTCAAAAACGAGACAACTAGTTATGCTCACGAAAATTTCCCTTTCTTTTCAAACACTCAAATACTACAAAAACAAACTTTTTCAAAAGATATTTTTTCTTTTAATTTTTATAAAACACTCAAAACTATTGAAAAATCTAATCTTGAGATCTATAAATTCTAAAAAACTAATTGAAGTAAAAGCTTACAAGATTTCTTTTCAAGGATGTTTTACTTAGCTATGATCAAACTAAGGACTAATTTTTCCATAATCACAAATTAATCAAAAACAACCAGCTTTTGTTTTCTTTTTTAAAAAATGAAATCCAAAACTTTCAAAACAAGTTCTTTTCGAAGTTTCGCAAAGAGAAAAACAAGATGTATTCCTCAACAAAGGCAGATTTTACAAATCAGTCAAACTCATAAGAAGACCAGCAAAAACCAGGGTGATCTGAGGTTTCTAAGGCTTCTAAGCTTCTGAGTTACTACAAAGACCAAATGAAATCAAGCCAGGCACACAAACTTCTAGAAATTCACCTAAAACCTAAATGCCAATGGAATTAACCTACGAAAAGTTTCTAACAAGACATGTGCAGATCTGGGCAGAGGCTAAAAACACATAAACAAATCCTAAGCTGAATGAATGAAAATATTTCAAGTTTTTCAAAATTTTGACAGGGTTCGTAGGCTCCCAGTATACCCAGGTGTGGTACCACTCTATGTGTAAAGCAAAAGTGTGAGGATGTCCACATTGTGTTACAAATAGAGGGTGCGGTCCTCTTCCAAAAGCGTGAAAAACAAAAAATATTTCAAAATCTAAAAACCTACCCAATCCCACACAGCAAGAAAAAACCAGAAACAGAGAAACAGTTTCTCAGGTCAAAGTAAAAGCAAAGGCAAAAACCAAAAATTCAAGTCCCCAGTGGAGTCGCCATTTTGTCGGGCGGATGAATCGTTCTTGCGGACAAGACCGATCTCTCTAGTATCTAATGATATCTAGCAACAAGAAAACCAAACAAATTATATCTTTCTCTAAATATGCAATTTATAAATAAAGATTAATAGGTGTTTTAGGCCTACCTCGGGTCCAGTGCTAGTTTGTAGAAGCCACGCTCCATTGATCCAAATGAGCTTCCTTTTAAAGAATCTGCAAAAACAAACAAGCACACATATTAAATAGCACCTGCATAACCAATATAATAAAGCATATTTATCATGATGATCAAGGAATTTGTAAAATAAATCATAGAAGACAATTTATTGAGAAAAATGAATTTGATTGTATTAACTTTAATCAAAGAAGAAATTTACAACCTTGGTGCCTTGATGCTGTACAAGCTCCTCCCAGGGTCCAGCAAGAATCTCCTCTACTTTGACAAGTTTCACTCTCTTCCCAATGAAACCAAAAGGTATGTAATCTCTCCCCTCAAGCTTAACTAGGAAGTCTCAATTTCACCAGCATTTACCCTAAAAAATGTTCAGCTTTCAACCTCCTTAGCAGCCAACCCAATGCCTCAATTTATAGAGCAAAGGAGGGGAGTTACTAGGTCCACCTTCAAAGGGATAGAGCCCTCCTTCAAAGGGATAAGCTCCTCTCATCAAGGGGTTAGCTCCTTTAGTTATGGGATGCATGAATCACCTAGGAGCGAACCATCCACGTCAAGATTCCTTCTAGAAGCATCCAAAATTAACCCAAAGTGAGTTTTTAAGAATAAACTTGCGCCTTTTTGACTTTTACAGGGGTCTGAACCCACTCTTTTAGAGACAGAGCGGGCAGGTCCGCAGGTAACATGACCAAGGGGTGCGGGACCGCAGGTAATGGTAAGAGAAAGTGCAGAACCAGAGCTTTATATATTTTCAAAGACTTTCTCTCATTTTTAAAGCTTGACATGAAGAGTTGAGGTTTGAGACTTGCAAAGGAGGACAGTATGAGTGGTGATATACTCACACTGAATGCAGAAAGTCATGGTGACAATATTTTGTGTAACAGGTACCACCAGATCAAAATCGCACCGGAAGACACGAGCAAGACCACCTTTGTGACTGAGTGGGGTTGCTTTCAATACACGTTATGCCATTTGGGTTAGCGAATGTGCTGGCCATTTTTTCGCACATAGTTGTTGCAACATTCAAATAATATATCCACAAATTCCTAGAGTTCTATCTAGATGATTGGACTGTATTTGGATTGGTTAAGCACCATGTAGCGAGATTATGCTTGATGCTTGATACATGACGATGACACCAATTCGTGCTAAACCTCAAAGAAACCTATTGGGACATGTGGTCTACAAATAGGGAGTAATGGTAGACCCCATGAATATTGCAGTAATTCTGAATTTGGAAGCACCACAAAGTGTTAAATAGTTTCACGCTACCCTGGTACATACGGGATACTACAGGAAGTTCATCAAAAGCTATGCCTAGATCATCGCGCCAATGGAGAAGCTGTTGTAAAAGTATGTCACATTTTGCTAGAATGATGATTTCATGAAGAGCCTAGATGTACTAAAACAGAAATTGGCCTCCACCCCAATCCTGGTCTTCCCAAAATGGAATGTGGAGTTTCATGTCCATGTTGACGTGTCATGTATAGCACTGGGAGCGGTGCTAACACAAGAAGGTGGAGAGGGCTTGGATCACCCTATCACGTTCGCAAGTCGTAGGTTGTCTAAAGCATAAAAGAACTATTCCACAACCGAACACGAGGAGTTGGCTATGGTGTACGCGCTCCAAAAATACCGCCACTATTTGTTAGGGGGACATTTCAAGATATATACAGACCATTCCGTGCTAACATAATTGGTTAAAAAGCATATGTTGGGGGGGTGCATATGTAGGTGGCTCCTATTGTTCCAAGAATATGACTTTGAGGTCATGGTAAAGCCTGGACGTCTGAACGTGGGACCAGATCACTTGTCACATATTGAGACAGGAGAGGAACCTAATAGTTTGGAGGAAGTATTACTTGATGCATAGCTCTTTGTTGTGCATGTAGAGGACAAACACTTTGAAGATATAATCCACTTTCTGACAATGGGAACTACGCCAAAGGAATAATCCGTCCAACAGAATAAGGAACTGGTGGTGCGTGCAGCT
This sequence comes from Pinus tabuliformis, assembly GCA_031772625.1. Classification (NCBI taxonomy): domain Eukaryota; kingdom Viridiplantae; phylum Streptophyta; class Pinopsida; order Pinales; family Pinaceae; genus Pinus; species Pinus tabuliformis. Next base: position 2,066,572,132 of record CM062816.1, read on the forward strand.
GATTTTTCTGTCATCGTGGGGCACCTATACAAAATGGGTAATGATGAGATACTGCGAAGGTACGTACCTGAATTTGAACGAATTCATATCCTCACGGAAGTGCACGGGGGCGCTGCAGGAGGAAACTATGCAGGATGAGCGACTACGCAAAAGATTCTCCGCGCAGAGTTGTGGTGGCCAACCCTTCATCAAGATTCAAAAGCACACTGTAAGGCTTGTGATATATGTCAAAGGATAGGTAAACCATCACAGAGGAACGAGATACCTTTGAATCCACATATAACGCTGTAGCCCTTCGAAAAGTTGGCAATCAACTTTGTAGTCCCTATCAAGCCTCAGGAAAAAATAGGCATGTGATACATTATCACCGCGATAGAGTACCTGACTCGTTGGGTGGAAGTGCAACTAGTCAAAGACTGCATGGCCACCATGGCTGTGAAGTTTTCGTTTGAACACGTGTTGACTCGATTTGGATGTCTGAAAATCTTAATGAGTGATCACGGTACACATATCCTGAACGAAACCATTAGTGCACTAACAGAAGAGTTCCAGATGTATCATCAAAAAAGCACACTGTATCACCCACAAGCCAACGGGACAGTAGAAGCATTCAACAAAATTCTGGAGACTGCACTAACCAAAGTTTGCAACGTGCAGTGGAGCGATTGCGACCTGTGTGTACCTGCAGTACTATGGGCTTAGAGGACAATGTGCAAGAAACTGACAGACAGACACAGGTATGACGGACCACGAAGCCCTGGAACAAAGGGTCACACAGTTGGAAGAACTTGAGGAGGAATGGTTCCTAGCTAGCTTTCATCAGTAGGTACAAAAGCAGCATGAGAAGGTCTGGCACGATCACCATATTAAGTTGTGCACCTTCAAGGTAAATGATTTAGGGCTGCTATATGACAACAAGTGTTATAAATTCCCAGGAAAGCTCAAAATGCATTGGCTGGGACCATATTTTGTTAAGGTGGTCATAGACAGAGGCGCAGTACAGCTATTCAAACCAAATGGAGAACCTTTCCCAAGCAAAGTGAATGGCAGCCGATTAAAGCCCTACATGGGTGGCCTGGCTATCTAACTAGCCAGTAGAAGCACAGTCTTCGCGATCCTAGGATCCGAAAGAAGGTGCGAGACTATAAACACATATAGGGGATACACACACAGATGCAGAGAAGCACTTCCGACACAGTGGTCTCGGAACAACGCATGCAGCAGATCTAGCAGGCAGCAGTTCAGTGCGCTGCCGAACCTGCTGCAGTTCGAGCAAAATTGGAAGGAATCCATGGAAAGATCTCCGCACCATTAGAGTGACTCAATGGTGAGTCACGATTTTTGTGTTGGGGGCCTATTGGGCATGGAATCCCCCCAAGGCGGATTTTGGGTCTTAAAGCCCAAGTTTTGACCGGATTTTTTATAAAAGCTCCACGAATTGTGGGCACGAGGCGCAAAAATTATAATAGAGACACCGGGTTGTCCACCCTAGTTTTTTTAATGTAATGTTAGCTGGATAGACCTACCCATGGTCTGCGGACCATGGGATTGTATAAATAAAGCGAGGCTCTAAGTGTATAAGAAGGAATAGAGAAGCTAGAATAGAAGAGAAAGAGAAGTCTAATGGATTGAGGAGCAGCGTAAAGTGTGTCGTTTGGGTCGTAGGGTAGGGAAAGGCTCTGCAGCCGAGTGTGTAGAGGCCTATTAGTCCGCAGCTGAGTGAGTAGGGAAAGTCGAGTTTGTAATCGTTGGAAGAATCAATAAAGAGAAAGTTTACCATATTTCTGTGCATCTTTTATTGTGTTAATATATGATTGGGTAGAATTTGCAAGAATACTGTTTATATGTTGCGCAAACTTATTTTAATGTTTTTTATAACTAATTATAACATAATACATCCAAGTATTCAAAGGTAATTAACTGATACAAGAAGATAAGTAAGATTGCGAGTAATAGCAGAGAGCGTGGCTCTAGCAGCGCGGAAGCTCCATGATCCCTGGTTAGGATTGCACGAAGGCAGTGTATCAGTGTGTAAGGGACAGGGAAATGCGCAGAGTGACCTGCGCGCAGGAACAAATAGTGGGACCAGTTGAACCTCTCAAACATCTCAAGGGTGCGAAAACCTGGTTCTAGCACCCTCCCAACTACTTTGGGTGAGACCTCTGTCAGCGCTGCGCGGACTATTGCCGAAAGGGCCAGTAGTACCAGGATTTGTTTGGCTAATTAACTCTGAACCTGGGTCAAGCCCCAACAAGATAACATGGACCATTTCTAATGGCGATCATTCTACAACTTCCCTTATGTATGTATGTACTGTAGAGGTCGGTGGTCTGTGTGGATGACCATTTCCTTCCCCATAATGTAAAGCTTCCATTGATGATAGGCCTGCACAATGGAATAAATTTATTTTTCATAAGTGGGGTGCTTTCAGACTGTGTTCTAAAGTGTCTCACTATGGTAAGCCACTGGATGCCCATGCTGAGTTAGAACCGCACCAATAGTATAGTTGGAGGCATCTGTCTCAATCTCAAATGGTTGTTGTAGGTCTGGTAATGTGAGCACTGGGGTTAAACAAAGGTGATTCTTCAACTTGAAGAATGCTTTTTGTTGGGTTTTAGACCAAAAAAAAAATATTTTGCTCCACCGGTGGTGACTTGAATTAAAGGCCAAGTCATATGAGAGAACTCCAACATGAACCTAGGGTAGAAGTTGGCAAGACCCAAAAAGCTGCAGAGCTCTGTTAGAGTGGTTGGGGTTGGCCAATCTCAAACGAATTGTATCTTGGATGGGTCCACATGTACTCCTTGCTCATCAATTATGTACCCCAAATATTGAACCCAGGTCAGGCCAAAGGTGCATTTCTCCAAGTTAGCACACAACTTGTGTTGTCGCAAGGTTTGAAGGACTTGTCGAATATGGTGGAGGTGCTCATCCCAACTCTCGTTGATGATCAAGATGTCATCTAAATACACCACCATGAATGCATTGGTGAAGGGTCACAAGACGTTGTCCATCAGTCTCATGAAGGTTGTAGGGGCATTCATCAATCCGAATGACATGACCAACCATTCGAGAAAGCCCTCCTTGGATTTGAAGGTAATCTTCCACATATCAGAGGATCCGATAGGCACCTGGTGATAACCTGACTTCAAGTCAATCTTGCTGAAATATTTTCCCCCTTTGAGCTGGTCAAGAAGGTCATCAATTCGCAGGATTGGGTACCTATTCTGGACAATGATCTTGTTTAATGCCCAATAGTCAATACAAAGCCTCTAGGTCCCATCCTTCTTTTGTACCAATACAATCGGGCTCCCACAGGGTCATGAGCTTGGCCTAATGTGCCCTTTCTGTAATAGTTCGTAAATATGCCTCCTAATCTCATCGTTTTCCATAACAGAGCACCGATAGATCGACCCATTGGGCAGTGGCATGCCTGGGGTCAGATTGATGGAGTACTTGACCTGACAGTGCAGAGATACCCCTCTAGGTGAGGCGAAAATATCCCTATACTCCTCCACAACCATTTCCATCTATTGTTGTTGTGTAGAGGAGACCTGCCCAGAAGCCATGGCCACAACCTTCTTCTTGCCCTAAGGGCGAATCATAAGGAAAACAAATTTCCTGGTCTAGGAAATGATCTTATTGCATTGCTTTGTAGTTATCACAGAGATGGTGGTAGGCGGGGCTACCTCTAGTATCCTTTATAACTTGTTGGCCAAGGTAATAATCGTAGAGCAAGGTCTAGACTCATATAGAGCATGTCACTTCCACAAGTATGGTTGTCCTAACAATACATCACAAAATTCAAGAGGAGAAACATCACACAATACCTCATCTATGAAGGGCTTGATGCTGTAGGGAAGGCGACACTACTGGCTGACACAAAGATCTCGTCCTTGGTGAAGTCACCCGATGGTGTGCAACTGTGGATGTGATGTAGTCTTTAGGCCCAACCACTTCACAACCTCTACTAAAACGAGGTTCTTTTGGCTCCTATTGTAGACAATGAACTGCAGTGGAAAACCCTTCACCTACATCTATGAGTGGAAGAGGCATTCCCCCTCCTTTGGATCTTCAGGCTTAATCTTCTGGATCTCGGTGGTGGCCACAGTGGCACTGGGCTCTGCATCAATGATCTGCTTCCCTTTTTCAGTTCCCTTATCGGGTTTTGATTCAGAGTCAGAACATGCATCTGATTGAGAAGCCTTCAACTCGAACACCAGTGACATCTTGGCTCAACACTCACATGTATTGTGAGTGGAGCTCATATGGAACTCACACCATTTTGTTGTGTCCTTCTTTGTCTTCATGGTGTTGTTCTTTTCCTGCAGCTTAAGCGAGATGTCCTAGGTAGCCTCGCCTTGGCTTGGTCCTTTGTTTTGTGGTTTGTGGGCACCTTTTCCTTGCTTTGGATTCGTAGATCCAAAGTATCACTTCTTCTGTTTAAACTTCTTCTCAATATCAATAGTGTACCAGTACACCATGCCAAGCGAGGAAATGTCCAGGAACTCCATCTCATTCTAAATGTACTTGCGTAGACAACTATGGTACTTAAGCACCTAATGCTACTCAGTATTCTTGATACCCAGCTTCATGCAAAGGGTATGGAAAATATTTGTGAACTTCGACACATCTTGGTCCCTTCCCTGCTGTAGCATGGTCCACTTTATGTATTTACCTTCATAGCTACCGATAGGGTAATATTGTTCCTTGATGGCATCTCAAAAAGAATCCCATGTGGGTGCGACTAAAAACAATGAGGTTTCACTCTCGTCCTTTTGTTCACAGTAGGTTTCCCACCAGTCCTTGATGTGTGGGGTAGCTTTGAGAAGTGAAAAAGTAATATTTTCCCGATTGGAAAAGTCATGAATTGAAAAAATCCTTCCAACAGATTTAACCATTTATCTACGATGTCTGCATCTATTAGGCCTTCAAATATGTGAATATCATAGTTAACTTGTACCTTAAAAGGAGTGGTGCCTCCAGAGCGACTGTTGGATGAATATTCATTGTTTGTGGGTAGCCATCAAAAGACCTGGGAAAAGTTATCCATCCTTGCGTCCCTCCATCGCTCGAACGCTTCCTCGAGTAACATTTTGAAAGGATCTCCTGCCCCCTTGTCTTTCTTTTTGCCCACCATGGAAGGTCGTCAGGTTTTGCGAGGCTGATCCTGCAACAGTTCAACCAGATCGAGCCCTAATTCTTATACCCTAACCTCGTTGGGGACATGCAAAGAAAAACAGAGAAAGAGAAGACCGCTCTAATACCACTGATCCGAACTTAAACAAGAACACAACAACTTACATATATAATCATAAATACAAAGATGCAACAGAAAAACTCTTCATTATATTAGTAGAAAAATATTGAACTATGCTTACAAACATAATGGAAATAAGATAGCTTGGGCGATGGTAGATTATCTCTGAGAAGAGATGTGGTGACTACATGAATCTGATATGTGTTAGAATGAGGCTCAAAGGCCTATTTATTATTGAGAAACAATGGAGAACCCTAAACATCCAAAAACCTAACTGTTATTGTGTTTTCTTCTTGAATGTGTACAAAAAGAAACCACTGTAGGTTGTGGATGACAAACAACCCTAACAATGAAACTAGTTGTTAAACAATGTGGATCTGCAACAAATGATAGAAACAAAACCTGCCAAAACCCTGATCTATGCAACAAAACTAGTTAAACAACAAAATTGAATAGTAAAATAAGCGCAAATAACTCCAACAATCCAATGGAAACCAGATAGATAAATAATATACTTTATTAAACAACACATGTGAAGGAAACAAATAATGTTACCAATCCCCCTCTATGGGATGGGTTCTTGGCTATTCTCAAATGTATTCAACTTATGTAGAGTCTCTCTCCTCTATAATGTGTAAAACTCAGCAATCAAAAATGTTTGAGCTCAATGTGAACTCAAATGAAAAAGAAGATGGTGTGCAACAATGATAATAATCAGAGCTACAACAGTGAGTGTAACAATGAAAATGATCAAAAGTGAAGAATGAATGGAAAATCCTTCTATTTAAAAAAAAAAAAAATATTAGGTTATCCTCAAGTAATGAGAAAATAATAAAATATTATTAACCCCATTCTAGAATTAACCATTTGGAATATTTTATTATATTTGGTTAGAAAGAAAAAGCATTTAAACTTTTATTTAGAAATAATAAATAAATTATTTATCCATCATCTCAAGACATATGGTTAAGGAATAATAAACAAATAATGATTTATTTAATTATTCCTAAGGGATTTGGTCAAACTTGACAAGGAATAATAACTAATTCGTGATTAATTAATTATTCCTAGAGAAAAATAATATAATTAATGATTTATCTATTTATTTCTCATAATTTAGTCAAATGTGACAAGGAATATTAATTAAACAATGGTTTAATTAATTATTCCTAGAAAATAATTAAATATATAATGATTTATTTAATTATTCTTCCTCAGTTTAATTATAAATGACTAAACAAATGTGGTTTATTAAGTAATTTCTCACAGTGAAAGCAATTTTACTATTGTAAATTTGGCCCAACATGGTGTACTTCGATCCATCTAGTACATTATGGCTAGATGATCAATTTTTTGTGATAACACTCACCCTAGGAGATGAAGCGCCAAAACTGTGGGCCCCGTTTTGGTAATTGGTACATCAACTTCCCGAGGTCATAAATTTGGCATATAATCTCCGTTTGGCTATCATAATACCTTGTTTTGAAGATCTCAAAGAGGAGGCTAAAAACAATTGGCAAGCTAGTTTAGCAAGTTTTTTGTCTCTCCGTTTTCCCTAAAAACATCGTTTATGGCCTCAAAATGGCTCCGAAAGTTCAAGACCTGAAAAACTCCAAAAATAGTAAACTGTGCTACAATTAAGGAAACCGAAAATATGAAAGAGACAATGTTGGGGGTCCAAGTGGAATAGGTTGGTGGCCACCAATATCCACCTAGATCATTAGACCTCCTAAGTCACGTTAAGGAAGTGGAACCAATGGAAACACACTATACAGACATTCAACATCAGTTTTAGGACTTTCAGGAACCAATCCAACACTTTAGACAACTTTCCCTTGGGTCCCACTGAGATTTTTGACAGCTTAAGCCTCAGACACTCTCATGCTATAGGCATGACAAACTCCAGATACTCATTTATTCAATGTTATGCCATTGTCCCTGGGATTAGAGCCACTCTTTCAGGCCTAGAGCCCAAGTCACAGCCCAGAATTGAACCATCCCTTCAGATTAGAAAAATAACATGGAAATGATAGTACTAAAGAAAATACTTGTTTAAGATCTTGACTAGACCCCTACTAGCCATGACATGCATTTCTTCAAACATCATGAATATGTAAACTATGGGTGTAAATAACAGATCTGAGCATAGGGATCTCATACTTATCTAAGATTCAACATGATGCATTGATGCCTCAAAACATTAACTTCCATTCCATCCATTAGACCATAGATATATTTTGCATTCATATACAAGTAAAAATATGATGAGAGCCATACATAGTCGTTGTCATAAAACACATACATAACCAACATAATAGGGACATAAATACCAATGAATTCACTGCCATATAAACCTCATATAATACAGTATAATGCTCATAGAAATACAAGAAGAAATAATGTCTTATTCATGATGCAAAATCCAACCTAGGATGGGACTTCTACGTTCCACCTGACCGTAGAATGGTTAAGTCAAATCTCTCTTCATACATTCACCCCCATGCCATATTCCAAGCATGAATGTGGGATCTCATAGAACACATCAATCAAAACTCATCCAAGGCTTCTAGAGGCCATCCACCTCAACCCATCAAACAATGATTCCACCTCACAGTTAGACATCATAAAACCATCATCATATTGGTCTCCATCCAAGCCTTCCAAGGCTTCTAGGGCATTTGTTCCAAACCAAGGCGTCCAGGACTAGTAACTCAACCCACAACTATAGCCAGGCTTCCAGAGCATTTTTCCAACCAAATCCTCCAAGACTAGTAACTCAACCCACCAAGGGCTTCCAAAGTGTTTTTCCAGCCAAGGCTTCTAGTACTAGTAACTCAACCCAGGCTTTTACAGGGCTTCTGGAGTGTTTTTCGAACTAAGGCTTCCAAGACTAGTGACTCGACCCAGGTTGTTATAGGGCTTCCAGAGTGTTTGTCCAACCAAGGCTTCCAGGACTAGTAACTCAACCCAAACTAAGGAAACATGAGAACCAACCAAAAGCAAACAATGAAAGTAAACCCACAATCACCATGGATATCCAGGAAATGGAAAGGCTAGGTAATCCACTGTCAATCCAGGAAATCCTCCGTGCCAATGATAGATCATGAGCAAGAATGCACATGCATATTCCATGCATGCGAAAAATATTGAAGAAATCATGCATGCAACTCGGTACCTGTGAGAAAATCTGATGTAGTTGCTAATCCCGATGCCCTCTTGCACTTTCCTTTGTCTTCTTGCTCCAAGAATCCAACTATGCCACACCCACTAAGAGGGCTCCAAGAAAACTCTAAGTCTCCAAGAGCATGAGAGAGAGAGAGTATAATGAGAGAGCTCCAATGTTGAACTGACCAAGCTCACCAACTAATCCTCAGAGGCCTTTTTATCAATAAGGCCTCTATTTTCTTCGTTTTCCTCCTCACATGCAACCTATGACCTTTCACCTTCATTTTCTCCTAATTTCCATTATTTTCACAAATAAATGTGCCAAAAATGCCTTTTTCCTTTCCAAAGCCTTAACCATCTCCTTTGCCAATTTCCTTAGCCATAATAAACCGGATCAACATTCACTAGGATGTTCCCCCCACCATTTAGTGTGGAATGTGTGTCCCATCATCTGTGGTCTTATATATTTTACATGAGTTTTTAACAAGGTTGTGTTGTGGCCACAACTATCACCCCATTAAAACATGCTCAAATAACAAATTTTTGAATGGGTCCCCTAGAAGTCTGATTTTTCATTTGTCAAAATGATCTATTTTATCACAAGGATATTAATTCTTTGCCAAGTCAGATTTTCCATGCCTGATGGCTAAGCTATTGAATAAACCTCCACTGCAATGGTTCATTCCTGACATAGCCTAGCCCTTTGTTCACTCCCTTCATCAGGACCTTTTAATCTTCACAAACATGCATGATACATTTATGCCCACACAAACAATCACCCCCACCCTTATCATAATCGTCGGTGTGCTTAACTCACGAAATCTTCCATCGCGTCCTTTTTTTCATCATAATTCCTCATAACCAAAATACTCCACAAAACAAGCATAAATCCTTTTGGGCTCATCACAAATAACACAAGGCATTCATGGCTTCCAGACCTGATGGGTTTTATTAACTCAAATGTATACATTTCGGGTCCCAAAGCCCGTCACACATCGCAATCAGCCTAAGTCCAAGGTTTATGTCTATATAGCGTGCCCCTGGCCTCCGGACCCACCGGAACTATGAACCGCATTGTATACATTGTCGGGTCCTACCCCCAATCACATATCATGTATCGGCAGAGCCCGAGCCTTATACATAGTACACGCAATGATATGGCAGACCCACCGAGCTATCAAATATGATATATATATTTTCGGGTCCGAAGCCTTATCGCATATTGCGATCAGCAGAGCCTCAGGCTTGTGCATATTTCAATATGTGATAGGTCGGACCCAGCGATATTTATAGACTCCAACATATAACATTTGAGATCCGGATTGAGTGATTAGGGTAGGATTTCCTGTGTTTTCATGTGTTTTCCAAATTTTCCGAAATTACAAAGGGATCGGGTTTTCAGTGTAAAAGGCAGGCTTGTGGAGTCCCGATAGTGTAATTGCGCATTGGGGAAGTGGAAGGCATGGGTACTGCGACCCACGTAGGGGCCGATACCAGATTGTGATTTAAAATAAGCCCTCAAAAAACTATGCCAAGCCTATGGGTTGAGGGGAAAATTGTATGTTGACTGTGTATCACGCATAAATCCTTTTCACACTTGTTCCATAGTTTATAAAATGAATGAAGGTAGCGTTTACACTTGATTGAACATTTAAGTTTATTGTTCACAATCATCAAGCTAATGATAGCTATCCTTGCAGGTGAGAAGTGAGAGACGCAGGAGGAGATTCAAAGAGCCATGTATGCAGAAGCGCTGCATTTAAGGGTCTGGTTGCAAGCATTCTGGGTCAAAACCCCCACGCATTGCCTATACATTCCATAAGCAGAGTTGTCCTGGTCTTCATTATGGGAAGGCAACATATAGTCACCCTTTCTACCAACATCTATTCTCTTCCTCGAGAAAGGAATCGATCTGGTCGTTATGCTTTCTATGTGTCAGCGTCACGCTAACGATCCTATCTCTGTGTACTCGATTTGCATATCTAAAGCAGTGGGAAGATGAAGAGGCAGGGTAGACCTAGAGTCAGGGGCGTTTGCATAAGTATTACCTCCGAAGAGGAGAAAGGGCTTTTGATTTTCGGGAAGAACAGTTTTGCTTTATTGTGAATAAGGAGGACTGTTTTGGGGGAAGAAGGAGCCTTTAGTTTTAGACATATTTAATTGCTCTTTTATATGTTTTGGATCAGAGTGTTGTTGCTGGCATGAATGTAAATGTGATTTGTATTTATGCATATTTATGACTTACAGTTCACTATTAGTCTTGTTAAATTGAATGTGATTTAGTTTCATGGTTAACTTGTGAATGGTCTCTAATTTGAAACTAAGTTAAACATCAATTGCAAGTTTAATTTCATAAAAGAATGTGGATTCCTATATGAGTGATTGGATTGCAATTTAGTTTTAATACAGTCTTGTCCAGCTGTGAATTCGGTGATTGATTCATTTGGACTTGAATCTATACATGATGTTTAATCTTCTTTATCACGCTCCTGTCGAACATATATATGATGTTTAAACCTCTATATTATGCTTCTGCAGGATAGTCTAGGATAGCTAAGACTAGATTAGAGAAGTTAGAAGTAGTATAGATAGGATTTAATACATAGAGGTTAGCTATTTTATTTTGTTGATTTAATTGAATTCTTCCTCCTGGAATCAATCTTTCAACATGTTCAAACAGTTTACGGGGTCCCTTAAAACCCGTCGGAGCTAGCCATTCCAAATGAAAGCAGGTCTAATTGGGGCTTGTGATCGGGTTAGTTCCCCTTGTTGGCATAGTGGAAACTAGCCATGTCAACAAATTGTCGCTAGAAGGAGGGCCTGAACCACCATCCCCAGCTTTTCAAGATTTCATCTATAAGTGCCATGCATGGATTTAAAAGGATTAATGTATGGATCGTAAAGGTCAAAGAGATCCTACCACACATTTGAAAGAGCCTCATTTTGAAGAAACAGAGACCCCTTTAAGTCCTGTTTTAGGTCACCCATGGAAGAGAGATTGTGGGAGTATCCTGTCACTCAAGAACAACCAGTCAGAACACTTACTCGAGCTTACGCTCGTTCCCTCTCTCAGCTTCCCATCTTTCACTCGTTACCTTCGACAACTAAGAGAAAGCCAAGGATCTTTACCCTGAGTGAAGATACATCTGTAGCCACTTCTCTCGAAGATATTGTGCTAGAATCCTTACAGAGTATCGACATCCCTTGGGAAGAAATTCCTAAGGATTCCCCTTTAAAGGTAACTCCTCGCTTGATTTTTAGAATCCTAACGGAGAAGCCTCCAACCAAAACCTCCCTATCCATAGTATGGCCAACATTCCCCCTCTAGGTGGGAATCAGCCTCCACCTCCTCCTCTGGGTGGGAATCAACCTCCACCTACTCCGGGAGCACTCCCTCCCTGGCTTGCACAGGATGTTGCAGCAGTACCTGGGCAGCATTATCCCTTACCCAAAAATGCAAAAAGAGTGTTACCTAATTTCGACTCTGAGTGGGGAGATACTGTTGATAACCATATTCGCTCTTTCTTCCTAGCCTTGCGAAGGTTGGGGGTCACCGATGAAGATGTGGTGTGCCACTTATTCTCTTTTAATTTGACTGGTGCAGCCTCCACATGGTATTTCGGCTTGAGAATAGGGTCAATCACCTCTTGGGATGCTTTTTAGCAGGCCTTTTTAGACAAGTTTGGTGATGACAAAACACCTGTGGCCTTAGTTTTAGAATTATCCCATCTGAAAATGGAAACCAAGGAGAAGGTTAAGGATTTTAACATCTGGTTCAACACCTTTTTCAATAGAATCCCAGCCACCGCTAGACCTACTGAAGAGGTGGTAATGAAATTCTATATCTCTACTCTCCCTATCCCTACAACGATGTGGGTTAAAAGGAGTATTGTGCAAACCTTACAAGGCGCTATCGATGAAGCGATGAAAGTTGAAAATGAAATGATCAGCCTCACAGCATGTCATTATACAACTAAAGTGAAGAAAGCCTCTCAATCATCCAAGAAGAATAATGGAAATTATAACAAAGGGGCTGAAACTAAAGAAAAGGACACCATGGATGTGGAAGGGTTGCATCGGATCATTAAGAAACTAATGAACATAGTCATTGATATGAAAAGGAATCATGGAGAGAGTACTAGTGGTAATGGAGGAGACTATAAAAACAGAAAGCCCTTCAAGCCTTTCTATCGTAAGAAAATAGAAGTTGGTCATGGTCAGCTTGCATTGCCTGCTCCACCTAATGAAGGGGCTTTAAACACAGAAGAGTTGGCTCTTATTGGATCGCTCCTTAACAAAGAAGAACCTATACTGGAGCTCGAACCAGAACAAGGAGACGAGGAGGAATACCAAGTAGAAGAACCCTCAGATGAGGAAACCCAAATTAATGTGCTGTGGGATTTCCATAATGATGAGAATGATGACGAGGGAGATAACACTGCAGAAATCAACACTAATGAAATCCACACATGAAGTAAACGGCCGCTTCTAGGTGCGACAAAGCCCTTAGACCAAACAAAGCAATATGTTCACCCTATGAAAGCATTTGCTCCCAGAGTTCCTGTCAAGAAGAGTAGGCCTGGAAGTCAATCCAAGAATGCCCTTGTTGCAAGTCACCCAGAGAAAGAAAATGCATCTCCCACTGCAGCAAAGGCTACTCAAGACGGTAAACTCCCATCTAAGAATGGAAAAATAGGTATTTTTACTCTACCATATCTTGTTTATAACATTGATTACAATATTGTGGATGATCTCAAGAAGTCTAGGGCAAATATCACATATTTAGACCTGTTAAAATTAACGCAGAAAAGAGATTTGTTGCTGAAAGCTATGAATGAGTGGAACTACAAAAACCCCACCACCTCCAGTGGCCAAACCAAGAAGTCAGTGCCCAGACCTGTTAACACCTCTAGCGCAACCCAAATACCATCAGCTATGGAAGCCACTATGTCTAAAATGAATTGAAAGCCCCAAGATGTCAGTGTAGCCATGATAGGGAGGAGATCAAAATCTATGACTCCACCTTTCCTTATCACATTTGAAATCTTCAACATGAATGTGCACAATTGCTTGGTAGACTCTGGCACCTCATCCACTTTTATTCCTTACATTATTGCTAATAGACTTCAAGCAATACCTGATAAAATTGAAACTCAAATTATGTGGTTGGATAGAATGAATGTGAGAGTTATTGGGGAGCTGAAAGATGTGTTGATTCGGATGGCTGCCAAACCTCAATACACTCAAGTCATTGATATAGTGGTAGTGGATATACCTTAGGCTTATGGAATGCTACTTAGTAGGGACTGATCATCAAATCTAAATGGATATTTCTCAACTGATTGGTCCCATCTTTTGTTGCCTCAAAGGGTAAAAGGTGATATGCTGAGAGTGGATCGGGAAAGATACATGAAGTACATGGTAACGGAACTAAATAGCCCCAATGAACCTATAATGTTCTCTAAATATATCCGTGGGAATTATAGTTTCAATGTTTATGCCACGGAAACCTGTTTCGGAGAATGCTTTGCAGAAACAGTTGAGGAGATTTTGACAAACACATAGTTGGAAGAAAGAATCAATCAACCCCATCATCCAATTGATGACTTACCTTGTATTATAGTAGAAGATAGGACTAAATTCATAGGAAGTATTCTTTTAGTGTAACATTAGAATTTATTTTCGGGACACTCCACTTTGATGACTCTAACTGTCTTGAAAGTGCAGGCGCTAGAGGCATTTTCATTGGCCCACTAGGGAACTGACGTCTAATGGCCAGCCGGTTGGAATGCATGCACACCAGTAACACAGCAGAACATGAAGGCTTGTTGAAAGGCCTGAGAAGAGCCATTGAAAGGAATGCAAAAAATCTCAAAGTTCTTGATGACCCACAGATAATGGTGAACCAAGTAAAGAAAAAGATACACTGCAGTCTACCACATCTGGTGAGGTACCAACATGAGGTATGGATTTTAATTGACAATTTTGATTCTTTCAATGTCACATACATACCTCGAAAGTATAACCATGATGCTGATCTGATGGCTACTATGGCTATGAAAATTTTGCCTAATCTTCGATTAAACAAGAATAAATTTTATGTTGAATTGATTTTCAGATCATCTGTAACTGTTAACATCTCAAATTGGCAGGTGTTCGAAGGTGATAATCAAATCCTTGAGTTTCTGCATTGCGAAGAACACTCAGAAAGGCAACCATTAACAAAAGGGAGCATGATAAAGTTATAAACGGAAGTGAAGACGAGGTGATATCTTTCATCGAGAAATTTATTTACTTTTCATCTCTCATGAGTGAGCCAACAGGTAAGCACACAAAATTACAACACTCATGGCTGAGCCCATTCCAAGCTGTGGAAAAAAGTGGTCATGGAATTTACAGATTCAAAACCTTATAGGGAGAAACTGAAAAGCTCCTTGTTAATGGCCAGCATCTCAAGAGATACTTCCAGTAGCCACCACATGGTGGTTACCTCCTGAGTAGGTTATAGTTCATTTCATTTTTTTGTTAGTGTAGTTGTATTCATGTCCTTTCTTTTTGTTTTCTGCAAAGTCTATTTTCCTGTTGTTTTGAATTACATTCCTTTTCAGCCAGCTGATGGTGGTCTTCCAGTCTCGTTATACCTTTAATATTTCTCGTCATTCACCACTCTCAGCCTTTCGAATTTTCTATCAGCCCATGAGCGCTTGAGAATGAGCAATGAAATGCAAACCGAAACCCCTCATGGGCATCTGTTGGGAACTATGTGATATCTGTTGATAACCTAGATATCTGGAGCATGTAAGGGCATCTTTATAAAACAAAAAAATGTGCAACTATGACTGGACTAGCATGGATGAACATTGCATTTAAATAAATCCCACTCGGACCTAGCCTATACTTGCTTGTAAGGTTTACAGTCATTCTCCATTGGTCCCATCCACCACACTAAATGGTCCAATACCTATTACTCACAAGTAAACCTCCTTTCATGGGCTAAGCTCACTATCTCATACCCTGTGGAAAATCTAATTGTGCTCTAGTCCTTGTGCCTAAAACTGGAAGGACTTATCTAAAAAGAAATGAAATGTCAAGTCCTTGTGCCAATCTGGAAGGATAGGTTGTTTGGGAAGCCAGTTAGAGTAAGGACTATTGCTGGGCTCAGAGTACCGGTTGACACAGCAAGCCCAACCTTGCTTAAGTGGTTTAAAAATATGGCATGATCCATGACTGCGCCCCATTCAATCAATGAAAATATAGCACTGAAATTCTCATATAAAGTGCAAGATAAACATGTCTACATCAAGCTTGATGAGCAATAAAGAGCTGAGGTACACACTTAAACAGGTATGGACAAACCAGTGACAGCAACAAAGGGATTTTTGAAAGTGGGAAACAGGTAAAGGAAGGTCAATAAACCCCATAATACTGCCATTGGAGAATGCCCGTCAAAATAATATGAGTAAGTAGAAGCTATTTGTCCCTATCCCTCCTAAAGTAGTTAATGTTTAAGTGGAACCCATGCTTGTCCATCCATATAGTTTACATTTCAAGTTTATCTTAACATCTTGATGTTTTATTGATCCGAAGGTTATTTGGAAATAGAGATAACTAGTTCACCCAGCGGTTCGCCATATGTTGTGGCCATAACTATCACCCCATTAAAACATGCTCTAATAGCAAATTTTTGAATCGGTCCCCTAGAAGTCTGATGTTTCATTTGTCAGAATGATCTTTTTTATCACAAGGATGTTAACTCTTTGCGGAGTCAGATTTTCCATGCCTGATGGATAAGCTATTGAATAAACCTCCGCTGCAATGTTCATTCCTGACACAGCCTAGCCCTTTGTTCACTCCCTTCATCGGGACCTTTTAATCTTCACAAACATGCATGATATATTTATGCCCGCATAAATAATCACCCCCACCCTTATCATAATTGTTGGTGTGCTTAACTCACGAAATCTTCTGTCACATCCTTTTTTTCATCATAATTCCTCATAACCAAAATACTCCACAAAACAGGCATAAATCCTTTTGGGCCCATCGCAAATAACACAAGGCATTCATGGCTTCCAGACCCGACGGGTTTATTAACTCAAATGTATACATTTCGGGTCCGAAAGCCCGTCGCACATCACAATTGGCCTAAGTCCAAGGTTTATGCATATATGGCGCGCCCCTAGCCCCCGGACCCACCAGCACTATGAACCGCATTGTATACATTGTCGGGTACAATCCCCAACCGCATATCGCATATCGGCGGAGCCCGGGCCTTATACATAATGCGTGCAATGATATGGCAGACTCACTGAGTTATCAAATACGATATATATATTTTTGGGTCCGAAGCCCTATCACATATCGTGATCGGCGAAGCCCTAGGCTTGTGCATATTGCGATATGTGATACGCCAGACCTGGCGATATTTATAGACTCCAACATATAACATTTGAGGTCTGGCTTAAGCAATTAGGGCAGGATTTCCTGTGTTTTCATGTGTTTTCCAAATTTTTTGAAATTACAAAGGGATCAGGTTTTCAGTGTAAAAGGTAGGCGTGTGTGTTACACTAAAATTTGTCACCATGACTATTTGCAGTTAGTATGGCTCCATCAACTGTCATACTATCCTCCTTGGCAAGCCTCATACCTCTGCTCTCCATGTCAAACTTCAAGAAAGAGAAAAAGTCATTAAAAATCTATATATCTCTGGGTACGCAGTTTCTCTTAGCCTTACCTGCGTGTACGCACTCCAAGTTCACAATACCTGCGTACTTGTATGCTCTGTATGTAAAGCAATGGGTGCGTACTCCTGTAAAGGTCAAAAGGCGCAAGTTTCACTCCAAAAAAGTTACTTGTGGTCATTTCTAGAGCCTTCTAGAAGCTTGTTTGACGTGTATGGAGCGCCTCCAGATGGTTCATGTATCCCTACCAAAGAGGAACTTATCCCATCAAGAGGGGAGCTATCCCATCCAAAGAGGGGCTTATCCCATTGATGGTGGACCTGAATAACTTCCTCTAGAGCACTATAAATACAGGCATTGGGCCAAAGGGAGGGAGGTTGAAAGCTGAACATTCCTAAGGGTAGATGATGCTGGAATTAGGACTCCCTTGTAAAGCTTGAGAGGAGAGATTCCCATCCTTTCCTAGCCTTATTTGAGAGTGGGTGAGCTGATCAAAGTAAAGGAAAACTCTTGTTGGACCCTAGGAGGGACTTGCACAACACCAAGGCTCAGGTTGTAATGGTTCCTTTTGTTACCTTTTAATGCAAATGAACTTATTTTTCTCAACAGATTGTTATTCATGGTTTGTTTCATATACTCCTTGGTCTGTATGATGGATATGTATTGTTATATGAGTTTATCAGGTGCTATTTAATCTTTTGTCTTGTTAGTGAATGCAGGTTTCGAAGAGAAGGAGGAGCTCATCTGGATCGGCGAGGCTGGACTACTACAAAGCGTTGGACTAGAGGTATGTTAAAGATCCCCTGATTACTTGTAATTGCAATGCATGTTTAGAGAAAAGTAGCTTTATTTGTCTTGTTTGTCACTAGAAAGCTTTTGCTTCTAGGGAGGTCGGTTGTGTCCGCACTAATGACTCTTTCCGCATGACAAAATGGTGACTCCACTGGGGAATCCATTAATGTGAATGTTTTTTCCTTTGTATGAACTTTTGATCTGAGAAAAGTCATTTGTTTTCTGATTTTTGGCTGTCTGACTGTGTGTTTGGGTGGGCTAGCTTAGGGTT
Source organism: Pinus tabuliformis (assembly GCA_031772625.1). Taxonomy (NCBI): domain Eukaryota; kingdom Viridiplantae; phylum Streptophyta; class Pinopsida; order Pinales; family Pinaceae; genus Pinus; species Pinus tabuliformis. The sequence goes on from CM062816.1 coordinate 2,066,590,301, forward strand.
AAATTAGTTTTTAGTTTTTCTTTGTTTTGCTCGAAGTACGCAGCCTCTGAGTGTAGCACAGTGCATACCTGTACGCACTGTCGCTTTGTGCACAGAGCGTACCCGCACCTGTGCAAACAGGTCGCCTGCGTACCCCTGTCAAAACTAAGAAAATTTCATTTTCCTTCTTTTTTGCCTTTTACTTTTTGTTTTAATTTGTTTTTCTGCCCAGATCCATTAGTTTTCTGCCATAGATCTTCACCTAATCTTGTTTCGTTAGTGTCGAGGGTTTTAGTAAAATTCATAGGGATTTTTCCTTAGGGTTTGATTTTTAACTGGTCCTGTAGTGACTTTAGCGTTAGAGGTTGTCAAACTTTGGATCTCCCTGGTTTTGTTCAGTCCTCTTAGGAGTCGGGCTTGTCATAGAAATCACCCTTGTGAGAGACCTACCTTTGTGTCTTCTCTTTGCAAATCTCGAAAAGTTTGTTATTTGAACTTTGAATTTTATTCTTGAGAAAAGAACAAAAAGATTTTGATTTTTTTTTTGTTTTGACTAGTTTTTGGTTCTGCATTCACTAGTCCTTAGTTACATTTTGACTGAGTAAAACATCCAGGAATCATCTTTAGTAAGCTTTTGACTCGTTAGATTTACTTTTATATTTATTTCTCTTAGATTTGCTTTTGAGTGAAATTGAGTTGATTTGATTGCCATAGCTTTTTTAACTTTGATTTTTGTTAAAGTAAGTTTTACATGCTTTATTAATTAGGAAAAAATACAAAAATATCTTTTGGAAGAAAGTTTGCTTTGGTAGCATTTGTGTCTTTGACAGAAAAGGAATTTTCGTGAAGTGAATAGTGGTCATGGGTCGTATGTTTTGAAAAGAAAAAGAGTTTGTTTCTTTGTTTTCATTGCCAAGAAAGTTGTTTTTATTTCGAATTTGCATTCTCTAACTCTCTTAGCTAAGAAATTCATTGAAAAAGGAAAAATTAGTGTAAATCATCCTATGTGCATCTTGTTAGTGGATTTCGGTCGAGTCTACACACCACCAGTTTCATCTCCACTACCTTTTGTCTTAAAAAAGCCATAAAATTAACGCTTAAAGTAAAATCAACTTAGTAACTTTTTATTTACTAGGGCTCTGAAACACCAATATAGATCAGGCTAGTGTCTTGGAGTAGGAGAGTAATTAACTCTCCAAGACAGCAAAACCAAACAAGTAGCTCATCTTGTGGTAGGATAAATCCAATTGTTTCATTTGTACTCTGGGAAAGCTCCTCTTAAAGGAGAAGCACGAGCTCGTGTCTGAACCAGTGAGGGGATCAATCCTCCCTCGTTGGGAACGACGCCAGGCACGCACGTATTACAAACGGTAAACCTCGAATTAACCATTGTCGAGGAGCCAGGGGTCACTTGTCGGTAAACCTTCGATTATTGTCAAGGAGCCAGCAAGGGGATTGAGCTTGATACTCTGCCCTTGCATGCTGTCGAAGTGTAGACTGTTCCCCCAGGTGCATTTGTTGCTATTGGTAACCTTAGTGACCATTATCTTTAGGATTCTACCGAGGTGACGGTGGAGGGAAGATCCCACTGTACCTGGAGCAGACGTCGGCTAGACTCACTTGGATTTTCCGGGGGGTTCACTTCACTCGAGATGGTTAAAGTGGAGGAACTTGTGCCAGTCTATTCATTAAGCAGGTTGCCGGGGTAACTGTTCCACCCTCCACTTCTGTACTGAATTCGACGATGTTGGGTTTCATCTCCAACTAGTGTTTTTGGTCCGGAAGGCTACTGTTTGTGCATGGTTTGACGCCCTAGATTCTTTAGGCGTGTGTTTCAAATTTGTTTGGTTCTTTAGAGACTTTAGGTGGTTTGCTTTGAGATTTTACTTTGTTTGCGTGTGCAGTAGTTAAAAGTTTTTAACTGTGGCGGAATTACCGAGACAGTCCCGTCGACTTCGGGGCAAGTCTCCTGAGGTTGTTTCCGTGGCCAAATTGTTGAGGAAATCCCGTAGACTTTGGGGTGAACCTCCTCAAGATGTCCCAAGTCATTACGAAGGTTTAAAGGTCCTTGTTACTCCTAGTGGCAGTAAAGTAGGTTCACCTGAAGAAGGAGAATCGTCGTTGGTAGTCCATCCAGATTACTAAGGTCTAGAAACAGGTTATAATCCTGAAGCAGTTGCAGTTTCCGAGCTTGCTGGTAGTTTTTCATCTACTAGTGATATAGGTGAAGAACCTGAAGTATCTGAACCTGTTACTCCAACTTCTAGTGCACCAGATTCACCTAGGGTAGAAAGAGTCATCACCAAAAATCTTCCTGCTGGTTTGATAGCTATTGAAGAACTTTCTCTAGAGGAAGAATTAGGCATATCTATCCTTGAAGATCAACCTACTATTGATCTAAGGGAGCGTGAATCTATCTTTTACAGTCCTTCTAGAAGTACTACTTGGTACCTTTCGTTAACCAATTATTTAGACAACTCAGGGATAGGTTTTTCTCCCCCTCGAACTCCTTTTCCACCCGGAGGTATTTATACTCCTGTAAATATGTCTGGTCAGTCGTCCGTGTTCACTCAATCTCCTGAATCTTTCTTGTATGGCGGTCCTTCTGTTCCCTCCGGGTATCAGTCACTTTCTGGTACCTTTGCGGGGGCATCTCCTCAACCCATTGATCATGGGTTATTAGCTGGAACCAATGGTAATAAACCGTTGGGTGTAGGGGACATTTACATGATGTCAGGTTCCGTTCCCGTTTCTCAACCTCAAGGTGGCCAATTACCGCCTGGGGGGCAGCCTCAATATGTACCCCAGGGTCAACCTCAGTATCAATATTTACCTCAAGGGTATCAACCTCAGGGTCAAGGTCAACCCCAGTATCAATATTTACCTCAAGGTTATCAACCTCAAGGTCAATACTAGAGTCAAGGTTATCAACCACCTCAAGGTCAGTCATATGTTCAAGGTACGGGAACTGTGCCTTTCAGTTATCAATCCTATCCTCAATCCGGTTATGGATCTCAGTATCCTCAACCTGTCATGGGTCAATACCCCGGAATGAACATAGTGTGGGATCCATCGCAAGTTCAACAGGTATTGCAGCCAAGTATACAGTTGTCATCTCAAGCTGGACAACCCTTAGTTGCTAGTCCATCCCAGCAACCAGTCCAGTCTAATGTTCAAACTTCTGTAACTTCGGTAGTTACTCAGCCGCCAATTGCACCTAGTACCCCATCTCAAACAACGGCTGCTGCAACTACCGCAACATCTGCTCCTTCCACCACACTTGCTTCTGGAGTATCGACAGCTCCAGTTTCTACTGTCTCTGCAACTACTCCTCAGACATCTTTACCATTGTTTGGATCTACGATTCAAACTACGGTTCAGATGCCTGTAGGACAACCTGGTTTAAGTACGGTTGTCACTAGTCAACCACAATTCGTTTATCAACCGTACCAGGGACAGTACCAATACGGGCCTGCTGTCCAACAGCCGGTTTACCAGTATCAACCATATCCTGGGTACACTTATCAACAACCTCAGCAACCCCAGTACGGTCCGGTTAATCCTGGTTTTCCAGGAGGATATAATATCCCGAATGCGATTCCTATTCCGAGTTATCCTGGATATCCTCCTCCTGGGACTGGTCTTGTGACCCAAAGTTTTAGGGATCCTAATCGACAATTACCGTTTATCGCAACTTTGGATTTACCAGACTTGACGCGCCTAACGAACGATCCAATACAATATCTTCCGTTCTGGCTGCCAATGCCAAATAAGTTGCCCAGTGATATACCCAAGTTCGAAGGTAAGTCTGGAGAGGATCCGTCCAATCATGTGATGACTTACCACCTCTGGTGTGCTTCAAATTCCATCTCGGATGATTCGATCCGCTTACGTCTTTTCCAGCGTACGCTCATTGGTCTCGCGGCCAAGTGGTACATTGAGTTACCACTGGCCTCTTTTACAATTTTAGTCAGTTAGCTACCTCGTTCCTAACTCATTTTCAGTTGCCGGTCAGATACGATAACGGCACGGAGCTATTAACTTCATTAAAACAGTCGACCTCCACTTATATTTCCGATCATATACATGAATGGAGACGTCGACGGCGATTAGTGAAAGTTTTTATTCCGGACCAAATCTTAGCGGAATGGTTTGTTAAATCATTATTACCGAAGATTACTGAAGATGTAGCTAAGGCCAGAGTAGTTACTGAGGAGCAAGTAATTGCTCAACCGCAGTACCTTGACTTAGTTTACACTCAGTCAGGTACGTTACATGAAAAGATCCCAGATCTTCCAAAGTCAAATCAAATCGATGCTGCTCCTTCGGGATCTCATGCTGCTGATGGCATGATTGGTTCAGTAAATACTAAAAGTAAGAAGAAATCTTCAAAGAATTCTTCGCCCATTATAACCTTACCAGATTCTCCGACAGGAGAGTCTTCTCCTGAAATTTCCGCCGATATTCACGCTGTAGAGTCATCTACGGCTAAATCAAAAAATGGTGGGAAGAAGAAGGGTAAGAAGAAGGGTAAAGCAGACAAGACTCCAAAGGAGAAAACAGAAAAGTCGGAAACCAATGACGAAAAGCGCAAACCTCGATATCCTTATCTAATTTGTGAAGAGGATCATTTTACAAGAGATTGCCCCCATCGGGCCGAGGTTGTAAAAATCGTCAAAGGTTCCTCAACTCCTGCTGTTTTGAAAGATCCATTTCCAAAGCAGGAGAGTAAAATGATAGGTTCTTCCTCGAGTGCCACTGAAGAACCCATATTGATGATGTCTCATGTAAGGATTGCGACTCGATCTCACGATTATGGTAGTAAAAGTCCTGTTGATGGATCGAAAGAAGCAGAATCTTCTCATTCAAATCCATCAACCTCAGCTCCCGGTTCCGATCCACTACAGATCGAGAAACCTAACCCTGACTTAGTAATAAAACCACCCGCCAAGGGTGTACTTCGAAGGTCTGCTTTCAATCCACATGCGAGAGCGGCCCAGAATTACAACATTGTTGAGGATTTAGTTGTTTCACCCTCGGCAATGTCGGCTTTAGAAGTGCTGCAATCATGCCCAGCACAGAGAAAATTACTTTTGTCGGCTATAGGAGCTGTTGATGTTCAGGACCCGAACCTGATAATCTTTGATCTAGAAAATAGTACACCGCGTCTCCCTCATCAGATGGCTTTCCAGATTCCAGTGATAGTCAAAAACAGGCCTATTCATCGGACTGTAATTGATGAAGGAGCTTCCACGTGTATTATGTCGATTCAGTGTTGGAGATCTCTTGGTTCTCCTTCGCTGAACCAATCCCCGACTATTCTTAAGGCCTTTGATGGCCGTGGGTTCCATCCGTTTGGCATTTTACAGGATTTTCCTATAGGGGTTGAAGGAAAAACCGTTAGTCTGGATGTGGAGGTGGTTGATGCCCCTCTAGACTACAACCTTTTGTTGGGTCGAAGTTGGTCTTACGCTATGACAACGGTCGTTTCATCGGTCTTCAGAGTCATAAAGTTTCCACATAATGGCATGATCGTGACAATAGACCAGCTGGCTTATTTTTCATCCGACCCAGCCTCTTCAGAGAGTATCCAGCATGTCGGTAAAACGACTATCCCTTATAAGGATGTTGGTGTAGGATTAGTTAAAGATTCCGGTTTACTAGGAACTTTTCCTTTTCCTCCGATCAACGCAGACCCTTCATTCGCATCCATTCATATGATTACTTCAGACACTATTATTTATGATGATCCTTGGATTGTCCCATCTGAATCTGAGATAGACTCATTTGGTAATGCAATGCCTTTGAGTCCATATGAAATTGCTTATGAGGCCGTGCAGTCTTTTTCCGACTCAAGTTCAACCCAAATTGACCAAATGAATGTGGTCCGCGAGGAATCCCTTTTCGCGTCATCCTCGGAGTTAATAACATTTCCCGAAGTTGTGTCATCTGACGAGCAACTTTGTGAAGTCCTGTGCGTAGACGATTTACCATGGGAAGATCTCCATCATAGATCTTCGTTTTTACCTGAGGATGATCGTTTTGAAAATGATTTCTCGTCAATTTTTACAGCTGAATATGTCAAAGACGCTCAGAGTCCAATGAAACATCCTGATTCAGAGCTGAATTTGGGAAATGTTTCTCGCACTATTCCCATTGACATTTCAGTGAAATCTGGAATTGTTGAACACATTCATATAGGTGCCTCGTGTTCAGATGACGAAATTCAAACATACAAGGCCCTATTTCAAGAATTCTGCGACGTGTTTGCCTGGTCCTATGAGGAAATGCCAGGAATTGATCCCTCCATTGTTGTTCATGAGATCAAGACTTACCCGGACGCTAAACCCGTTCAGCAACGTCTGCGTCAGATCCACCCTCGGAAAGCGGCCGCAATTAAAGCAGAAGTTGAGAAGCTGTTGAAAGCAGGTTTCATTTATCCGATCCCGTTAACGGATTGGGTATCGAATATTGTTCTGGTTAACAAGAAGCAGGGAACAATAAGAATATGTATCGACTATAGGGATATCAATTGTGCTTGTCCCAAAGACAACTATCCAACGCCCTATATCGATCAAATAATTGATGATTGTGCCGACAGTGAAATATTTTCCTTTATGGACGGTTTTTCCGGTTACAACCAAATCAATATTCTACCTGCCGATCAACCAAAAACGGCTTTCATTTGTCCATGGGGGACATTTGCTTATTGCAAACTACCTTTTGGGCTTAAGAATTCCGGAGCCACTTTTCAAAGGGCGATGTCTTATGCATTTCATGACATCAAGCACATTGTGCAACCGTATCTCGATGACTTGCCCGCTCACTCTTTACGTCGAGCTGATCACCTTGTCCATTTACGAGCAATTTTTATGAGGTGTAGGCATTATCGTATACGGTTGAACCCACACAAATGTGTCTTCTGTATAGAAGTGGGACAATTGCTGGGATTTGTAGTTTCAAAAGTCGGCATTCACGTCGATCCCTCGAAGGTCGAAGCTATCATCAAATTGCCTCCTCCTTCGAGTTTGCGCCAACTCCAAAGTTTGCAAGGGAAAGCAAAATTTTTACGCCGATTCATTCCTAACTACGCCGAGATTACCAAGGGTTTTACCCGGTTGTTGAAACAAAATTCTCAATTCTCTTGGGATGAGATAGCTCAGAAATCTTTTGATGCACTAAAGCACGCGTTGACCCATGCACCGTTGCTGCATCCTCCCAACTACAACCAGGATTACTTTTTGTACCTCGCCGCCGCTCATTCCACTATTGGAATGGTCTTAGTACAGGAAGATGAATTCGAAACGGAACATGTGATATATTATCTTAGTAGGACGTTAAATCCCACTGAGCTAAAATATTCGCATGTGGAAAAATTGGCCCTGGCAGCTGTTCAGGCTGTTCAACGTTTTCGTCATTACATTCTTCTCCGTAAAACTACAGTCATTTCGGATTGCAACCCTATGATTTACATTTTGACTAAACAATTGCTAGGGGGCAAGTACTCTAAATGGATTGTTATCTTGCAAGAGTTCGACTTGGAGTTTGAAAAATCCAAGTCTAAGAAATCTTTAGTTTTTGCGGAATTGATGTGTGACTTCCCGCGTGCTGACACGGAAACTGTGGTAGAGGAACCCATTGCGGACGAATCTCTGTTTCTCATCAGCACTTTAGATCCGTGGTATGGGGATATAATCGTCTATCTCCAAACCCAATCCTTTCGGCCCGAAGCTTCAAAGTCGGAACGCCGAAAAATTCGATTCCAGTCCCAACAGTACAAAATTATTAGAGATACTCTTTATCGTCGTGGGGCGGACTTGGTTTTTCGTCGTTGCTTAACTCATGAAGAGACAAAAAGGGTTATGAATGACTGTCATTCTGGAGCATGTGGCGGTCATATGTCTGGGTATGCCACAGCCCAGAAGGGGTTGCGTGCTGGCTACTTCTGGCCATCCATGTTTAAAGATTGTATCATTGCGGTCCGAAAATGCCACAACTGTCAAGTGTTTGATCGCAAGATGCGCGCACCACCTGCTCCTCTCCACCCAATAATTACCGTTGGTCCTTTTGCTAAATGGGGTATCGACTTTATTACATGTAACCCACACTCGGCCGGGGGGCATGCGTATATCATCCTTGCGGTTGATTATTTTTACTAAGTGGGCCGAGGCGATGCCTACATTCGAGGCTGACGGCAAGACAACTGCGATTTTCGTATTCAATCATATTATTGCTAGGTTTGGTGTCCCACAAGCGATAATCACTGACCATGGGCGCCATTTTCGAAACATTATGATGACAGAACTTACAAGCCAGCTTGGTTTGCATCATGATAGTTCTACTCCTTATTATCCCCAAGCAAACGGTTTGGTTGAGTCCATCAACAAAGTTCTTGTTATCATGATCCGACGAATCATTGGTATTCATCAGTCGAATTGGCACAACATGTTATTTTCAGCGCTTTGGGCATACCGAACCTCAGTGAAAACATCAACAGGGTTTACTCCTTTCCAACTAGTTTATGGTTTGGAAGCAACATTGCCCATTGAATGCGAAATCCCATCACTTCAAATGGCTATTGAATTACTTCCATCTACTTCCGAAGAGGAGAAGCGTCTATTATACTTAGCTAAATTAGATGAGACTCGACGTGACGCTGCATTGGCAATCGAGACTCACGCAAAAAGAATGAAAGCTCAGTATGATCGCAACGTGACCCCTCGTAATTTTTCGGAAGGAGACCTAGTGCTATTATATGATCAAGCTAACGATAAATTAGGTGCTGGAAAATTCGTTCCTATGTGGCATGGGCCCTACATTGTTAAGCGAAAGCTAGCAAAAGGGGCCTATGAGCTGGTAGATTTTGATGGGAACTCTTTGGGTAAGCCCAGAAATGGACTTTACCTAAAGAGGTATTATGCTTAAATGATGGGTATGGAGATTTAGTTAGGTTAGTTTTTCTTTCTAGCTGGTGTGTTTGTTAGTTTAGACAGTGTGCTTAGCTTAGAAAGTGTGTTTTTTCGTCGTTATTCTAGCTTATCTTGGTTTTACTCTTGATAATGCAGATGTCGACGCCTCTCCAAACGTACATTGGATTTGTTGATGGTGCTTGTCGTAGTACACGGAATATCTCTTCCGCAGCTTGGGTTATCTATTCGCCCTCTGACGAGTTAGTTTCTATGCATGGGGTGAGCCTCGGTCAAACAACAAACAACATTGCAGAATACAGTGCAGTGGTTGAGTTATTAGCTGAATCTATTTCATTTGGGATTCGGAGTTTGATAGTGAGGTTAGATTCTGAACTCGTTGTATTACAGCTTAATAGAGTATATGCCATTAGAAATCCAGTGTTATTAAGGTTATTTTTGAGAGTGCGCCTCTTGGAACGTGAATTTGATTACATTGAATATCAGCATATTCCAAGGTCATTAAATACATTAGCAGATGCAATCGCTTCTCGAATGTTAGACAGACATTTGCGATAATCATAAATGTAAATTTAAAAACATTTCATCATACATGTTAAACAAAATAAGCCGGTAATAATGATATATATATAGATAGGAGTGTGTCAAAAATATACATCGTCTTCGATCATAGGTTGAAAAACACCTTATGATCGGCAAAAATGATAAGTACAAAAAACCAAAAATGTCACATGTGTCTACAAAAAGTGACTAGCCAATCACTGGTGGTGCTCTCTATACGAGACCACTGCCCGTGCTACCCTACACAGGAACCTCCTGAAAGGTCCTGGAACTGCGACCACATAGCGCTGAAGTCGGATAGGAATATCGTCTATAGTCGTCTCTGGTATGTCCGCCGTGAGACGTTCTAGGTCCTGTTCCAGCTCGGCTAAGGTCTTTGCGGCCGCATCCTGTGGGGCCGGTGCTGGTGCAACTGGTACTCTCCTCTCGAATGGCCGGAGATTGGCCGGACGCTGTGGACCTACATCTGCATTTTGAAATTTGTCACTGTCAGTTTTGAAACGATATAAAAACAAATAAAAAGTAAATAATTTAAAAAAAAAAACTTGTGAAAAATGAAGTACCTCTGTCGTCCCATTGTTCTCCCTGTGGAAGAACCATGTCCGGATCACCGCGAAAATCTACTCCGGCATAAGGAAAGTCCTGGATCGCAAAGACCTGGTCCTCCAACCAGTGAAAGTAACCCGCAGGAAATCGAACAACTCCCGCTCCCTCATCAGGATGCCGGGCCATCACCGTAACCCATCGCATCAACTTTGGCTCCCGAGGAGGCCCAGCTGGAACAGTGAGATGCTGTGGGATCAGCATCGGAACCCTCTCTAGGGCAAAGCTCACAACTAGAGGCCCATACCCAAAGGTCTTTAATTGTCTGTTCTTTGCCCTAGTCAGTTGGCCCTTCATATTGGCCAACACAGCGTCACACCAATTGAAAATGGTGCCTCGGTAGCAATCTATCGCCATCCGCATTTGGGACCCGGTGGCAATGTGCAAGGCGGCTGCGCCGCAGAGTCTGGTAACTATAAAGGCAATTACCATAAGTTCGAGCAGGGATATGTATTTGATTTCTATCCCTTTCTCCTGATTTTGATTGTTGCACCACTCTAGTCGGATGCTAGCAAGGGATTGGCCACCCGGCCTAGTCCCGGACAGAGTCAGTTGCTAAAACCCCGAAAGGCAGATCCTAAAACCCCAAAGCCCTCAAAAAATCAAACAGGGCTTGAAATGAAATTCTAAACGGATGAAAACAAAGAGGAGGATGTTGTGAAATACCTGAAAGAGACGGCGCTCGATTCCGACGGTCGGATTCTCCGCAAAGTCCACGGGAAGTTTCTTGCTAAAAGCCCTTTTCTCTCCTTCAACAGTAAAATGGTAAAAATGAAATGGTAAAAAGTCTTTTTATAGGTTTTTGGATAGATGAATGCTAAATTTGTTTATTTTTCACCATGGAAAGATAATTTTCAATGCATTTTTGCTTATCTTAAACAGGTATGAGTAATGTGTCGTTTTTGTGCAGGACAATAGGACTTTCAAGGAAAATTATCATTTTTCACGAACCAAAACATCAGAGTCATCTTTTAAGCCCTTTTCTGACTCCTAAAACATGAAAAGATTGCCGAGCGTTTCTTTTACACTCATTAAAACGGAATTAAAAGACGGTCCTCTTATAGCTCTTTTCTGACTGTAAAAACAGGAAAAGATTGTCGGGTTTTTGTCGTTTCAAACTCGATATGGAAATAAAACGACGTGTCCTTGATCGCTTTTTACTTTTCAGGTCAGAGGCACTAATCATGAAAGTACTCCTTGGTCGCAAGACTAAGCGGTTCTCTCAGGTATTATTTTATACTTTTTCGGGCTTGGGAGACACAACTTTACGAAAAAGTTCAACCTGGAGTCTTCTTAAGTTTTTTCAGACTCTCTAAAAATGAAAAACGCCGAGTTTCTCCTATACTGGACTCGTTAAAATTTCACAGTAAAGGACCTGTTCGATTACAAACAGGAACGGACCACTCCTTCTTAGGGTTCGAATCAAAACTAAGTTGGACTCATCCGAAGGATGAGCTTATAATCAAGCATATGTTATCCTCCTCACGCTTGTAAAAAATAAAGAGGTACTTGCCAGAAATGGTGGGGGAAAAGAGAGAAAAATGAGCCCATTTGTTATCCTTTATCTCAAAAAAAGCCTTATTACCACTCTTGAACACGACACTTTCATTCACCTGGGTTGGGAAATCCTTTGCCTCACAGTTGATCAAACCACATTGAAAGTCTTTAGCCGGGTATTAACTTTGGGTCAAATGTCACCAAGCCATCTGTCGTGTCGTTATGTGTTCAAGAGGTCTCTGCAATAAACATTCATCTGCAAAATACTCGTCATCCATTTTGACCATCCCTGAGTCAGTCCTTACAGCTATATTTCTTCAACTTGATCTATGATTTCGTGTTGTGGGCTTGCCTGCAACAGGTCGCTTTCTATCGACATCAGCACATTATCTAGAAAGATGACCTAGGAATCGTCAGTACCTTGAAGTCTGCATGCATCAATGGCAAGTTTCTCACCTTTGACGACAGTTTACATCATTGACTTTCGATCGAAGGATTCCGTGAAATGTTCGACTTCAACTCATTCATTCACATCTCATGGATTGTACTAGGTACTTTGAGAACCATTGACATCACTGGTGGTCTCTCTCATGCTTGTTAACAGTTTACATCATTGACTGGTAATCAAGTGGTTTCTACCATGTTCGACATCAACTCATTTATTCGCATGGATAGAATCGTACCTGTCGGGAAGTAGAAATGAAGACCCTGGATCTAGTTTCCACCATCCAGGCTGCGAGAAGTTTTGTATTCATTATACAGTAGACTAATCATAAACAGATGGCTGCGTCCATACTGTGTCTACAAAAGTCTATGATTATGATGTACTGCAGAATCATTCCTGTATCAGAGCAGTAGATAGTCAATTAGTTAAAGTTTTCAATCTGAGTATGGGAATGCCTATCTCAACGATGATATGATCATATATATGTATTTTGTGTTGAATACTTGCAGGTTCCGACTGGGCTCTCCACAAGATAATCCTTGAAATGATAAAGTACTTCACCCTTCCTAGAAAATATGAAACCCTTATCTACTACAGGCTTCGCACTTTAGGGGGCAATCTGTTACACTAAAATTTGTCACCATGACTATTTGCAGTTAGTATGGCTCCATCAACTGTCATACTATCCTCCTTGGCAAGCCTCATACCTCTGCTCTCCATGTCAAACTTCAAGAAAGAGAAAAAGTCATTAAAAATCAATATATCTCTGGGTACGCAGTTTCTCTTAGCCTTACCTGCGTGTACGCACTCCAAGTTCACAATACCTGCGTACTTGTACGCTCTGTATGTAAAGCAATGGGTGCGTACTCCTGTAAAGGTCAAAAGGCACAAGTTTCACTCCAAAAAAGTTACTTGTGGTCATTTCTAGAGCCTTCTAGAAGCTTGTTTGACGTGTATGGAGCGCCTCCAGATGGTTCATGTATCCCTACCAAAGAGGAACTTATCCCATCAAGAGGGGAGCTATCCCATCCAAAGAGGGGCTTATCCCATTGATGGTGGACCTGAATAACTTCCTCTAGAGCACTATAAATACAGGCATTGGGCCAAAGGGAGGGAGGTTGAAAGCTGAACATTCCTAAGGGTAGATGCTGCTGGAATTAGGACTCCCTTGTAAAGCTTGAGAGGAGAGATTCCCATCCTTTCCTAGCCTTATTTGAGAGTGGGTGAGCTGATCAAAGTAAAGGAAAACTCTTGCTGGACCCTAGGAGGGACTTGCACAACACCAAGGCTCAGGTTGTAATGGTTCCTTTTGTTACCTTTTAATGCAAATGAACTTATTTTTCTCAACAGATTGTTATTCATGGTTTGTTTCATATACTCCTTGGTCTGTATGATGGATATGTATTGTTATATGAGTTTATCAGGTGCTATTTAATCTTTTGGCTTGTTAGTGAATGCAAGTTTCGAAGAGAAGGAGGAGCTCATCCGAATCGGCGAGGCTAGACTACTACAAAGCGTTGGACTAGAGGTATGTTAAAGATCCCCTGATTACTTGTAATTGCAATGCATGTTTAGAGAAAAGTAGCTTTATTTGTCTTGTTTGTCACTAGAAAGCTTTTGCTTCTAGGGAGGTCGGTTGTGTCCGCACTAACGACTCTTTCCTCATGACAGTGTGGAGTCCCGATAGTGTAATTGTGGATTAGGGAAGTGGAAGGCATGGGTACTGCGACCTGTGGATGGGGCGATACCCGATTGTGATTTAAAAGAAGCCCTCAAAAAACGGTGCCAAGCTTATGGGTTGAGCAGAAAATTGTATTTTGACTGTGTATCAGGCATAAATCCTTTTCACACTTGTTCTGTAGTTTATAAAATGAATGAAGGTAGCGTTTACATTTGATTTAACATTTATGTTTATTGTTCATAATCATCAAGCTAATGATAGCTATCCTTGCAGGTGAGAAGTAAAAGACGCAGGAGGGTATTCGAAGAGCCATGTATGCAAAAGCACTGCGTTTAAGGGTCTAGCCGCAAGCGTTCCAGGTCAGAACCCCCACGCGTTGCCTATACATTCCATAAGAAGAGTTGTTCCAGTCTTCATTATGGGAAGGCAACATACAATCACCCTTTTTACCAACATCTGTTCTCTTCCTCAGGAAATGAATCGATCCAACCGTTATGCTTTCAACGTGCCAGCGGTCAAGCTGACGCCTATCTCTGTGTACTCGATTTGCACATCTGAAATAGTGGGAAGATGAAGAGGCAAGGTAGACCTAGAGTTAGGGTTGTTTGCATAAGCATTACCTCCGAAGAGGAGAAAGGGCTTTTGGTTTTTGGGAAGAACATTTTTTCTTTATTATGAATAAGGACTGTTTTGGGGAAAGAAGGAGCCTTTAATTTCAAACTTATTTAATTGTTCTTTTATATGTTTTGGATTAGAGTGTTGTTGCTGGAATGAATGTAAACGTGATTTGTATTTATGAATATTGATGACTTACAGTTCATTATTAGTCTTGTTAAATGGAATGTGATTCTGTTTTATGGTTAACTTGTGAATGGTCTCTGATTTGAAACTAATTTAAACATCAGTTGCAAGTTTAATTTCATAAAAGAATGTGGATTCCTATATGAGTGATTGGATTGCAATTTAGCTTTAATACAGTCTTGTCCAGTTGTGAATTCAGTGATTGATTCATTTTGACTTGAATCTATACATGATGTTTAATCTTCTTTATCACGCTCCTACCAAACATATATATGATGTTTAAACCTCTGTATTATGCTTCTACAGGATAGTCTAGGATAGTTAAGACTAGATTAGAGTAGTTAGAAGTAGTATAGACAGGATTTAATACATAGAGGTTAGCTATTTTATTTGGTTGATTTAATTGAAGTCTTCCTCCCAAAAGCAATCTTTCGACATGTTCAAACAGTTCGCGGGGTCCCTTAAAACCTGTCAGAGCTAGCCATTCCAAATGGAAGCAGGTATAATTGGGGCTTACGATCAGGTTAGTTCCCCTTGTTGGCATAGCGGAAACTAGCCATGTCAACAGGTTGTTATAGAACCTTCACCCTTGGAGGAACACTGTCCTCGATGTTCAACAACACCTATAACCACAAGACTGTTGTAAGAAAAAAATATTGCCCATGGAGCTTTATAACACAGCTCGTTGCAGTATTTACAATGACCATTGTTGAAACATGAAAATCATACAGTTTACTGGAGCTTTATAACATAGCTCATTACGGTATTTACAATAATAACAACATATACTCATGCACATTTTCTTCACCCAACAAATAATCATAATGTATATGGAGCTTTATAAATCCAACTTGATACAATATTTACAATAGTACACACATATACACATTTTCTCAACCAACAAAGAAAAGGATATGATGTCTGCATCCACAAAAATGGAATCCAAAGGCTCACACCTCCACCCTCAAAGTAATACCAGGATTCACCTCCTTCCCAAGAAGTCCAAAATCCACTACAAAGTCAAATCTGCATCCAATGTCCATTTCCATAATCTTGTGCCACTTGTCCTCTCAGTGAATAGTTACTGACTCATTGTTCCAGGGCGCACTCCCAATGTGCATCTGATTCCATTTGATAATGTTAATGACAAAAACAAACATATCCGCGACCTTCCCTTCTCTGCTACACAATCCCTCAGGAAATACGGTCACCCCTTCCGTGTAGTCACTCACCTCCCAATTTCCATCGGCACCCCCATTCTGGGCAGTCCATCCCTTGGCAAGGCTTCCTCGCATCGAAAGATAAAAAAAAGAATGCATATCCCTACCTTAAAACCATCATACCGGTCATAGCATGCTCATGGAAATCAATGGACAATATTTGGTACTAGTATCCCACAAAGGCCCTGCTCTTGAAGTTCTTTACCAACATACTGCTGCATTTTCCATTTCCTTTTGTTGATGCTGCTAATTCTTGTAGTCGATTTCAACCACTCAACCATACATGTTCATGCATTACTGTTCCAAGCACATAATTTCATTAAATTCAAAATATCTTGAAATAACTTCAAATCATACCTCATCGGTAACCACGGGGGATTCAATGACAAAGCAATACCATATCATGTGCATTTGTATTGGGGCATACAAAATGAGGGAAAAATGAAATAAGATATTAAGCATATAATAGGGAGGTAAAGGGTTTTTATATGTTGTATAACATTATGTGTATTATAAGCTATTGTTTATACAATACATTGGCCATGCGAAAGCCAAAAACAAATGGGATGGAGAAATAGAGGTTCAAGCATATTGTGGGATTTTCGAGAGTGGGAGGGAGGAAGAAAAAAATATGGTAATATTAGGTCCATAGTAGCCTAATATTCAAACCTATGGCCCTGGTATTGACATGCAATTCTCTTTTATCTTTCATTTTCATCCTTTTACTTAAATTTTTAACATTACCATGAAATGAATCAGGATGTTTGAGAGTGGTTCTGACCTCATTAGATTTCCTATGGAGAAAGTATAATTTTAAATCTCATTTAAAATCCAGCAGACTTATTAATTTTTCAGGATTTCAGGATTGGGGGGATTGAATGTTTCCATTGGATTTTGTCATGTATTAGGGTATGGAATGTGTATTTAATCAAGAGAACCAAGCCCTATATGTGCCTTGATTATTGTGACATTGGTTTTCAAACTCCTCTATCACAACCCTACTAAAAATGTACATGTCACTCAAACAAAATATTGACTTGACATGCTACATTTTTCCTATCTTATGTTAATGCTTAGAGGGTGATATTAATGACAAATATCCCAACATAGGAAATGATTATGATGATATGTAGGTATTTGTTGTAGCATGATTTCTTTGGATGTTATAGGCCATCCAAAGCCTATTTGTTGATGTATTTTTAATTAAGAGATGGGTTGCACTAGATGTTATTTTGGTTATGTGCACACTTACATGCTATGTAAATGAGAACTTGTAATTGTGGACATGCAATTGATGAAGATTATAAATACTAGATGAATGATGTTGTATGGTTTAATCCATGTTTTTATGTTTTTTATCATTTTTTCATCATTCTACAAGCTTTTTTGACATATATGTATCAAAATATATAAAAATTTATATTATATAATATTCACTCCCAAAATCTCTCCCAACCTAGGAGCTTTTGAAAAGGTCACTCCTCGCTCATGCTTCCACTCCCACTTCCCACTTCTACTCTCGCTTCCTGCTTCTGCGCCCACTCCCAAACAACCTTGCTCTAGAACAAGCATGCATCACATTACTAATACCTCTATGATCTATGTCTAATGTGTGTGTTAATACTTTTTACCTATTTCTATGTTAGTGATCCTCCCAATGATGGGATAGTAAAGAGGATAACAAATATGGCACCTTAACCCTTTCCTTACATTAGTGACAAATAGGTTGAATGAAAGTGAAGGAGACAGTGATACATACTATTGCTTGGTAGAGGGCACATGCATGCCATAAGAGATAGTAAAATAGATTATTGTTTGGAAGAGAGTGCATGCATTCTAAGGGCACACATGTCACACCTTCAATTAATTCTAGTTTAGATGTTTCAAATTTAGCAATTTCAGTTTTCGATATATTTTTCTATTATAAGAGATTTTCTTTTGTTATTTTTAGCATGCGTGATATATTCTTACTATGAGGCTATAGATCCTTAGTCAATTAGAATACTTGTGCATGATAAATTCCCATCTTAGGTAGAGGACACAGATCTCAAGGAAGGGATGCATTATTGCATGCTCCAATTCATCTTTTTATGGAGACACGCTTACTTGGAACTATTTTCATGCAACTATGATGCACTAGGTGGTCAGGTTAAGGCTATGATTTGACAAAGTCCATACAGATAGGATTTTGCATGTGTCCATATTCACTGTACTTTACCTCCTCTTCCTATTCTATAAGCAAGATGAAAGGTGTGCCATTTTGTTGGTTATTGAGGTTTTATTTTGAACTATTGTAGTGTATCTTTTCAGTGTTCAAAAGAAGATAGATGTAATTGAGAGTTCAAATCTATGTATTTTCCATTCATATTTTCCAAAATATGTATTTGTAAATAAACCAACTTATATCTGCCTCTTTTTTATTGAAACTTTCAAGTTTTCAGCTACCTTATATTTAGATTATTCTTTTTGGTGTAGAACCTACTTACCATTGTGTTGTAGCAGCTACAACCACCCTCCAAAATTTTGGCATGCACCCAATTTCAGAGCCTCCCTTAAGAGTTTCACTTGATGACTGCACACACTCATGTTCACTCTGTGAGCTCACACGAGTCTTCACATTTTCCTTGCTTGTTCATTTCACCAAATCTTGCATGTTGATGCCAAAGTCATGCTTGCGACCATGTTTTGGTTATGCTCAAATTCTTCACTTTGTGTGTACTTATTGTGCTTGCTATGAAAAAATCTATCGCACTCACACACAGAGTCACATTCACTGTCATGCAAGTGTCGTAAATACTGACCAATGATCAATCACAAGTGTCGTGCTTTTCGCTTATACTGTCGGTCATTCATGTTTTACATGTGTGTCTGAATGCTTTGAATCGTCTCGTCGTCAAGTCATGCAAGTGTGTGTTTGCAAGATCACATATGCATCTTTCACTCATTCACACACTTAGTCATTTTGCTGAAGTTCTAATGACCAGACTCCCCTCTGACAGTCGGACGATCACCCCACCATCGACTCAATCGACTGTCACCCAAAATAGTGCAAAAGCACTAATCAAGTCATTTCAAGTTGCGCTACTCGCAAGAAAATCAATCAGTCTCCATGCTAATCAACCAGAGAGTTTGACCCAACAACCACCCCAAGACTCACTCCCCTAAAAAATTGTTGAGAGGCTACAAGCATTGCCCACTTTGCTGGCTAAGGAAATTGCATAGACAAGACGGACAAACACTCAGTGCTTATCCCTGTCTCCCTCAATAAATTGCGCAATTTCTCTAGCCAGCCCTCCCGACAGTGGACAACTGCTCATCTAGAAAATTGTGCATTTTTCATGAGCAGGTCTTCCGCTGCCCAGTAGTCTGCTCAGCTCAGAAATTGCACAGAGATGATCAGCAGGTCGGCCTCCCAACATCAATGCAATTTCTCTTACAAGTAGCTCCCAGGAGCAGATTGCCAGTTCCCACTAGGAATTGCACAGTTTCTGCTACCAAGCCTCCCTGCAGCCTCGTCTGTTCCTCCAAAAACTTGTGCAATTTTTGCTGCCAATCCCCGGTGCCCGCTCATTCCAGAAACTACACAGATTTTGCTTGCCTAGCCTCCCTATAGCTTGGAATGTTCCCCTATAAAACTGCTCAGTTTTTTCCTCAAGTTGGCCCAGACCTCATGCACAGTCACTGTCAATTCATATTTCCTATCTCCATCACCCAGTGACTCTTGCGCAGTTTTCATCAGTAGTGCCTGAAGCCTCCATTCTACCTCGCTACCTTGTTGCCTCTCCTGGTCACCTGCATCCAAAATAATCATGTATCATGGTAGACTAGGAGGTTTTTGGATTTGATGTTGTCTCGTCATGAGTCACTACAGGAACAGGTACACAAACAACATGGCGCGATGAAGAACGGGATGAATGAAGGGGAGCACATGCAAAAGGACAGATTCACCAATGAACGAACAAATGATGCATGCAAAGAGATGTGCTCATGAATGGATGATCATGCAAATATGTGTTGGCGAACAAACAAATGAGCAAATATGCAAGATGTGCTCACAAATAGACGAATGAACGAACATGCACCTTTCACGAACAGATGAACCTGTCAAGCATTCCAATAGATAATTAAGGAGCAACGTGCAAAAGCAACATCAAGCAAACCAATGACCATCAAAGATTCTGCGCACTCTGTCATGCGGAGGTAAAGCTGTGACACACCATGAGGACATTCATCACCTAGCATTACTGTATCTTGACATGCACACCAACAACAGCATGAACATACCAGCATTGTCATGTCAAATCTTTTCATGAGTCATGTCGTCCACATCTCTATTGTGGGCCTTACTGTCTATCAATGTAATGTAATGTGGAAGTCCAAGAGACTCACTTGTTGTGCAAAGAATCATGTAAAGTCCAAAAGTCATGGAAGTCAAACAGTCATGAGGGTAGTTGAATAGCCACAAGGGTTAGTTTCACCCTTGGCTATAAATACCCCCTCATTTGTACATGCAAAGGACTTTTCACCTCAACTCCTCCCGCATAGCCAAGATATTCTGTTATCTTTTCTTTGAGGAGTAAGCAATGGCTCCAATGCCCCTCACACGGGTTTAACGATATATGGTGTAACGATGTGTCTTGGAACTTTTGTTTAATTCAGAAGCCTGCTAATAGGCCAACACATTTTCACACATGTATTGTATCTATTGTAAGACTAATCTTCAACACGTGTAATGCATGTTGCTTGAACCTGTGTTTAACACTTGAACTAATTCACTTATTGTAATACACATGTTGCCTTGTGGGGGCCTGACCCAGGTTCACCGTTAGTTAGCTAAACAAATCCCTACACTACTGGCCCTTTCGGCATCAGCCCGCAGAGTGTAGACTGAAGTCTCACCCGAAGCAGTATGGGGAGATACTAGAACCAAGTTTCTGCACCCTTGAGATGGTTGTGATATCGATTTATTCCAACTATACCTACCTTCACACAAGTCGCTTATTCTTCTTCTCTGTGCTTCAATACCTTCATGAAATGTTACAATCGGCTTCCATGCAGCCCTAACCAGGGGATGATATGCTTTCGCGCTGCTAGGGCAGTGAACTGTGATATCTCCCAAACTAAGCTAAGTATCTTAATTATCTTATTAACAGTTCTTAATTAGCCTTGTGTAAATAGATGTTCTTACTTGTGTTCACTTAACCAATACAGTTATACACATTCACGCATCATATAAGCATTAGAAGTGAAATTCATACCCAATATAACAGATGAATAAACAGGAAATAAAGACACATAAATTATAGATTACTTCTCTTTATTGATACTTCTAGACAATTACAGACTTGACTCACCCTGTGCACTCAGCTGTAGGGATCCGCGCACTCAGTTGCGGACTTCTAGGCCTCTGCGCACTCAGCTACAGAGCCTCTACCTATGCTACGACCCAAACTTAGACTTCTACTCAAAGAAATCTCTTATACATCATATCTTCATGTCTTGTTGATCTATCTCCATTGATCCAGGTCCTGGTGTGACGAAGGACCCTTCCAAGACCTTTTACTTCCATGATGTGTTAAATTGTCTTTAAAAGAACATTAATGAATACATATGCATGTTGTAAAGAAGAGGAAAATGTCAATCATCAACACATGAAAACATAAGCATTGATAACGGACTTCATCCAGGAGGGACTACGTCTCCAGGCCCCGGTGTCAAGATGGTGTAGGTCGTTGCATTAAGTGTTGTCAATAGAGGTGATGTACACAAGAGATGATGTCGTGATCATACAAGGAAAAATGCCCTCACACAGGAGTGGCTCTAAGAGATGTTCCACTACAAGAAATCTCAGTCAAAGGACTCCTATTAATACGACACAAAAACATGCATGATGAGCATCCCGCCAACATGGCATAAAAGGGATCTCAATGCAAAAACATGCATGACCATAACAAGAGTATCCCAGCAACATACAACAAGGGCTCTCAAATCATAACATGACAGATCATGACAGCAAGTACATCACATAGAAGATTCCACATCAAATCAAACAAGGAATCATGACAACATGTAATAAACAAGATCCTGCATCAACATCAATCAAGGATTTGTGCACAATAATGTATAAAGAAGAAGTACATGAACACATCATATACCTCACAACCAAGGGCCATTTAAAGAAGTGGATGTCACACTGCTGAAGCTTCTCGGACCATCGATCTCAAGGCATTGATCGTATGAAGATGACTGCTCGCACAGGAAGGTGGACATCTGCACTGGCACTTAGAAAAGTGACTAGAAGAAGAAATGAGAGAATGACAAATATGAGTGTACCATTAGATTTGTGGCATCGAGCTGTCCAAAATCCAAATTCTAAGAAGTTGAGAATTCTGGGCTCAAGGAATCTTTTAGATTCCCTCGGGATTCCTCAAAGATTTTGTTCCATGGATGGACTGGAAATCTGCAACTCAGATGGCGAATCTAATCTCGCCATTGCAATCCCTGCGGAAAACCATGAAAGACAAGTATAAACTTGACTATATTCCAACATGGAAAAATTTTACCTCCTTGGGAAAATTTCAAGGCTCATGGTTATGCTCCCTGTTTTCACTGAAATCATGGTTCCACGTGCATTTTGGAAATGACTGAAAAATTCAGAACTCTGATGGAGAAACAAAAAGCACCGTTTCACTCGTGGCAATGAGAGGTGTAGAATCCATATAAAATTTGTCAATTTCTAACAAAGTGAAAATTTTTCCCTCCTACAAAATTCATGGTTCCTGCATTAAAAAATAATTAATTAACTACCTCGAAATCCATGCCCGCCTTCTGCCTCCTCCAACTATGTGCACTGGTAAAATTCTGAGTTTATATTAAAAATTTAAGTGGATTTATCAATGTGAGCAGTTATGGCTCAATGGTAAATGAAGCGTATGGTTGAGGAGGGGTCGGGGGATCAAATCTCGCCCCTCTATCTATATATATATATAGATATATATACATATATAGATATATATATAATAAATCCCGAAATGATATATTAATGGGCATCGGGTCCGCATTGGGCAGACCACCCCTTAAACCCTGCACTAATATTTGGCACCCTTAACTGTTGTTGGCAATATATATATTATGGTGCATTCAAAATCGGTGATTGACGTGGTCGGTGCCTTCAACATCAGCGATCGGCGTGGTCGGTGCCTTCAAAATCAGTGATCGGCGTGCGCTGTTGGCATATTTAAATATCGGCGGCATATATATCGACGATTGGCGCTGATGAATGGTGAACTGTCATAGCATTTGTCGGCGCTTTATATGGCATCGGGGCGATGGGGTGTGGGCCGAGTCCACCGCTGGTGGCTCGCCCACCCCGATATACATGGCATATAAATATATGCAATGGAGGAGGGTTCGACGGGGGTTATGGCCACCAACCCGAAACCATATATATGCGCCATTTAAAAAGGGGTTGGGGCGATGGAGGGTTCTGCAGGGTTATGGCCGCCGACCCGTAAACAAATATTTATATTTTTTCATTGTTGTGATTTGGCCGGTGGGGAGTTATGGCCCATCGGCCTTATAATAATTTTGGTTATGGAATTTTGGGGTGGCGGGGGTGGTGGCCTGCCACCTCATATATATATATATATATATATATATATATATATATATATATATATATATATATTGATTTTTATAAAGAGGGAGGTGTTTTTTAAATCTTCATAAAATAAGGGTCATTGGGAAAATTAACGAGGCAATAATTTCGATCGATTTCGGGAGCTAGGTTTATGCCTCGGGGTCGGTTAAATTGTAGGACACTTAAACCTGGCCCACATCCCAACTTTGACCAAAACTTTGACTGGCCCATTCTCCTCCATACGAGCTCAGTTTGATGAACCATTCGCACCTCCACGATCAGGACAACGAGATCTACGCTCTGGTCCTAGGTCGAAGTCATTTTGAGCACTTTGATTTTTGAGCATTCATAGGCCCTCTTTGTCCTGTATGTCTCTCTGGAGCCACTTGGATCATCCCTATCTACTTAGAGCTTAGCTCTATTTATACAATCCCATGGTCCACGGACCATGGGTAGATCTTTTACAATCAACATTACATTATCAAAAGAAGGGCAGACAACCTTATGACTCTTTAACAACTACGCACTCCACGACCACAAAATGCAGTGTCTTTACATTTGGATTACAGAAATTGGACCAAAATATGGGCTTTAAGCCCCAAAACTTCCCTTGGGGGATCCCGTGCCCAACAAGCCCCCAACACAAACATCGTTACTCACCCTTGAGTCACTCTGTAGGTGCGGAGATCTTAGCGCAAAGACCTCCCAGCTCTATTTGGATCACCACAACGTTGGCAGCACACTGAGCGGCCCCCTACTCAACTTCTTCCATGCATTTTTCGGCGACTGCTACTAAACTACTGCTCTGAATATTCTACTGAGCTGCTTTCAATTTCATGAGCTTCCCTTCAATAGAGGTTGTGATCACGTAAGCCTCATCAATCCATGGTTGTAGGCATGCTTTTAAGACTGCTTCCTTATGCAAAGCGACATCCACCTGTTCCTTGAGTGCCTTTGCCTCCTGCATCCATGCAAGCCTCTATGTAAGGACAACCATCTGCGCGGTCCATTTGACCTCATCATACCTCTGTTGGAGCTCGCGCAACTCTGTCTCTAGGCACTCTATATTTGGCTCCTCCTACAGGGTGGTTAGGACCTCAAATGACTATTCAAACAGCTGCATGCAATCTGCCACTGCACTGTCAACCGCCATTTTTGCTGCTATAACAACGATGGTTCGTTGTTCCCTGACTTTCGGTAGAGTTGAAGGTTGAGCCTTCAACTATAGTTCTGTGATCTGCAGGTTCAAATTCAGTTGAACCCTAGCCATTTCTGCTCGAGCATCGCACAACGCTATGGCGAATTTGCAGATGCGCACCTCCACCAGTTCTTCTGCCTGAATGTCCAACTCCGAGACCATCCAGTAGGCTTCCTCCACAACCTACATTATCTGCCTATTCTGTTGTACTGCTTCGTTGTGATGCAGGCCCAACTGCTCGATGTTGATGCGCTACTTGCTCATCACCTGTAGAGCATGATTCTCCCTAGCCCTGAGTTCTGCGATGACTCCATCATGTAAGAGGTAGAGCATCTCCTGAGGGAGTGCAGCCATGTTCAATCCTACCCCTTTTAGATTGCTAACCATAGGCCTGTCGACCTCATTTTCTGTACTGAGCGCCCCATCAGGTAGCAGTATTGCATTGGTCACTCTTGTGTGCAAAATCTCCTCAGAAGCTGAAGTGCCGAACATGAGGCTGGTGGACACTGAGCCAGCCTGTGGAGTGCAAACCTGCAACTCCTATAATTTTGTTCGAAGAACCCCCAATACCAGCTGATGTTATTCTTCAAATTGTTGGAGGGCCTCTACAGTGACATCCCTCACCATTTCTCCGATGTCATGCAGATCCCCCTCAGTGAGGGTGATTGGGTCGAAAGATGTTTTTGATGCCTTGGTTTTATTTCGCGGCACTGCCTGCTCTCGCGGTTGCGGACGCTTGAGTTGGGTGGATGTTGTCTGTAGGTCCGTGTCACCTTTTTTAGTCTCTGTTTCTGCTCAATGCCGGGCAAAGGTGACATCTATCCTTCGCACTCTTCTTCCCCTGTTTTCTGTTGTTTCACCACTTTCACGGCGTCGTGCGCTACCTAGGCCTTAGCCTCTGCTTCCTCTTTTCTGTATTTTTCTTCCAGCTGCACCATTCAAAGCTTGTCTCTTCCTTCTTGCGTTGCATGGCAGACTTGTCCGTTTCCATCGTGGAGCCAACTGGAGCATGCCACTCCGGCGGCCAAGACTCAAGGACTGCAAATATCACATCGTTATTCGCCAAATACGGTAAGTTGTGCCATGTCTTTGTAGGGTCCTTCCACGCCCTAATAAAAACATGGTGGAAATCTGCTTTGAACTATGTAAAGCTCTGTAAACTGACGTATGCTATGGGTGACAAACGTGGCTTGCGATTGATCCCCATCTGGATATTCATCTCCATTAATATCCAAAATGTCTTGCTTTCTTTAATACATTGTGCGTCCTTGTTCACCCATAGCGAAGCATACTTCACTGCCTCTGGTAGGTCCTGCATGATCGAAGGGAATTGGCTGTCTTTAGGCAGCTCCCATGCCACCAGTACTATCAACAACAGGAGCCACGCATAATGAAACGTTTTGCCCTGCTCCTATGCCTCGCGACCTTGACTGCAGGGTTGTTAATGCTGGAGATGGTGTATCCTCACTTCTTCTTGTCCAACTTGAACCTCTTGTTCATTGCTTCCGCGAGGGCCAACTCACCACCTTTTCCTTCTG
The DNA here is from genome assembly GCA_031772625.1 of Pinus tabuliformis. Taxonomy (NCBI): domain Eukaryota; kingdom Viridiplantae; phylum Streptophyta; class Pinopsida; order Pinales; family Pinaceae; genus Pinus; species Pinus tabuliformis. Next base: position 2,066,616,390 of record CM062816.1, read on the forward strand.
AAATGTTGGTTGGATCCTCCCCTAAGTAAGGCAACCGTGTAATCTAGTGAATTAGATGGTCTGTGATGGGAATGGGCTCCTCCAACCACAAGCACCCATCATGCACCAAGCAGAGTGGTTGCCTGTTGACGAAGACATTCACTAGGGCACATTGTTAATGCGGCACCTAGAGTAGGTTTAGCAACCTGACTTTCTCTACACCTCTGAGCCATGTCCACGGCTCCAATTGAATTGTTCCAGCAGTCGCATCAATCCTTTGGTGCATTAGCTTCTTAGTCACTAAATGCAGGAACTTCTCGTGGTCTGCAAGGTCCCAATCTTCAAACTTCAACATAGGAATGCACCCCAAGTGTGGTCCCTCAAACACAATATCGTCTGGGAGCAGCAGAGTTTTCAAAGAGCTCTTGCTCTCATCTATGTCCTTCGGCACCTTTCCTTTACCCTTGCGTGGAGGAACATAGTCAGGTAACTGGGTAATAGGGTCCGCACCCTAGGTTTCAACTTCCATCTCTTTGTCCTCCTCCTCCACTAGGATTTCTTTAGACTCCTCCTCATTGGCCTCCAGCTTAATGGCCTTCCTCTTTTCTTGCAAGGTAAGCTTGGTCCTTTGTGGATTTCTAGGTGAGATGCATACCAGGATCATGGCCTACTTATTCTTCTTAAGTCACGGTATTCTGGGTGATTTAGGGACGCCAACTATCATTTTGGCACTCTCTGGGGCTTCGACCTCCACAATTTCCTACGTGGCTTCCTCAGGTGTCGACATCATTCTAGTTAGGAGGTCTTGCATCTCTTTTGGCAATGTTTCAAACACTAAACTTGCTCTCAAGGCCTCAAAATTCGAAAGGTCCATACACACTTAATAGTGCAACAACTGAATTTTCCAAATGCTAAGTGTTTGTCGCTAGACAGCCACTTGTAATTTATAGGACCTTTTGAATTTGAATTTTACCGTTCCCCCCACATTTGGTCCATTAATGCTAGATTGGCAGCACATTTTCAAGAATCTAACCCATAAAGTTCGCCTTAAATGCCTATTGCCTACTCCATTTAGCATCAAACCAACCATCAAATCGTAAATATTGACTTTAACAGTCACTTTCCGGCAGACCTGCGTGCTAGCGCAACTGTCTTCATGCTGTCGCAGACCCTGTGACACTTTTCTGCTTCACGCAATCCTGAAATCGCGCAGCTCCCAGGCAGTGTAATTTATAGTTTGGCGCCTACTTTCAGCTGCCCGGAACACTAACACTGTGCTTCTATTAGCTAGTCAGATGGTCGGTGTTGGGCATTGAATCCCCCCACATCATGTTTTGGGGCTCAAAGCCCAAGTTTTGGTCAAAGGTTTTGTAAGACTCTACGAATTGCGAGTGTGGAGCGCAAAGTATAGGATGAGTCATAGGGTTGTCCACCCTAAAGTATTATAATGTAATGTAAAGTCATGTTGGCCTACCCATGGTCTACGAACCATGGGATTCTATAAATAGAACGAGGCTCTAAGTTGTAAAGGGAGCGAAGAAAAGAGAAGAATACAAATGGTTTGAGCATAGAGTAGGAGTCTAAGTGTATTGGGTCATAGTAGTACGAAGAGGATTTGCAGCTGAGTGCACAGAGGCCTAGAAGAGTCTGCAGCTGATTGCACGGACCCCTGCAGCCGAGTGCGTAGGGCAATGTCAAGTCTGTAATCTTGATTGAAGAATAATAAAGAGAAGTTGATTCATATTTCTGTGTATTTGCTTGTCCATTGCCTTCTTTACATTTATACTGTTTTATTTATCGCGTGCACTGATATGATTGCTGAATATGATGTAATAATCATTAGTCTTACACAAATAAGTTAAGTAGTCGGGTAATAATAGATTAAATAGCAAGGAACTTGGGTATTATACGGGTCACGCCCTCAGTAGGGCTGCGCAGAATCAGCATCATAGGTCACAAAGGGATAGCAAGTGCGTGTAGCGACATGCATGCAGGGTCAAATCACAGACCTCCAAAATCTCATCAAACATCCACAAGGTGCAGAAACCTGGTTCTAGCACCCTCCCATACTACTTCGGGTGAGACCTCAGTCTACGCTCTATGGACTGTTGCTGAAAGGGCCAGTAGTATCGATATTTTCTTGGTTAAATCACCTCTAAACTTGGGTCAGGCCCATACAAGCCAATAGCCAGGCCACCTGTGTATGGCTTTAAATGAATGTCATTCACTTTTCATAGGAAGGGATCTCCATTCAACTTAACCAACTAGACCGCACCACCGTCAGTAATCTCCTTAATAACATATGGCCCCAGCCAATGCATTCTGAGTTTCCCAAGAAATTTATCAAACTTACTGTCATATAATAGTACCAAGTCATTCACCTTAAAGGTGCATAACTTAATATGTTGATCGTGCCACACCTTTCTCACTACTTTTGGACCTGCTGGTGAAATCCAGCCAAAAATCTGTCTTCTTCCAGCTCATCCAACTACGCCAGCCTCTCTTCCAGGGCTTTGCGATCCATCATATCTGTGAGCACTGTTATGCATAGACTAGGCATGATGTATTCCATAGGCATCACAACTTCAACCCCGTATACCAGCCTAAAGGGTGTCTGTCCTGTTAGCTTCTTGCATGTTGTCTGATAAGCCCATAATATTGTAGGTATGCGTAGGTCCCAATCACTTCGTTGAGCATTGCATACCTTGGTCAGCACATTTTCAAGCACTTTGTTGAAATCCTCCACTATCTCGTTAGCCTATGCGTGATAAGGTGTGCTCTTCTAGTGATACACCTAAAATTCCTCCGTCAATGCGCTGATTGTCTCATTCAAGAAGTGCGTACCCCGATCACTCATCAAGATCTTTAGGCATCCAAATTGTGTCGGTACATGTTTAAATAGAAACTTCATGGTGGTCGCGCCTGTGCAATCCTTCACCAGTTGCACTTCTGCCCAACGAGTCAAGTACTCTGTCGCAGTGATAATTTACCTTGCGCCTGTCTTTCCTTGGGGTTGAACAGGTCATACAAAATCTATTACCCATTTTTCGAAAGTTTGTAATGTCATTTGTGGATTCAAAGGCATTTCATCCCTCCGCGATGGCCTACCTATTCTTTGACATACGTTGCACACCTTGCAATATGCTTTTGGATCCTCATGAAGGGTTGGCCACCACAACCCTACGCGTAGAATCTTCTGCGTGGTTTCTCTCCCTGCATAATGTCCTCCTACGGTGCCTCCATGAGCATCTGCGACGATGCTGCTTTGTTCAAACTCAGGTACATACCTTCACAGTATCTCATCATTCCCCATCTTGTATAGATGCCCAGTAATGACAGATGAATCTTTCGCGTGCACCACTAATTCCTTCTTTTGCTGGATAAAGTATCCTTTTGGTGCAGTTCCAATCGTTAGGAAGTGTATTATATCCTCAAAATTTCCATTCGCGAGGTGCACAGAAAAAAGCTACGCGTCAGGTAATCCTTCCTCCAAACTAGTGGGTTCCTCCCCTACCTCAGTGCGTGACAGGTGGTCGAGTCCCACGTTTAGTCATCTACGCTTCACAACAACTTCAAAATCATATTCCTGGAACAATAATAGCTATCTATAGATGCGCCCCCCCAACACAGGCTTATTGACCAAGTACTTTAGCGCGAAGTACAGGTGCCTGCTCAGGTTGGGGCTTTTCTCCATAGGCCACATCCATGTGCGTGGATCATTCTGCCCATCGTACTTGTTTGTCAGTCACATCTTAGGCTTCCCAAATTGTGTTCACATCATTTTCCCACATTCGCTCCAATCATGAAAACTTCCCTTGTGCGTACCCCACCATCTTGCGGGCATAGTGTGCAGTGCCCAGTCCAAGGCCTGGAAGCATTGCTTTTCTAGAACCTCCCTCTCAAATGCATCCAAAAAGGTATCTACCTCATTCAGGCCATCATAAGTAGGCAGATTTCTTTCCTCTGATGACACACAACGCAGTGACCGGGTCATCATGTTGCAATTCAGTGTAGTTAATTTGTGTAACCAATTCTGCCAGCGTTCTATCTCTTCGTCGGAGTCTGAAGTGCAGGAACTCTCGTGTTGCCATGTAATCTGCCCATCCACGGTGGGATTCACCTAGTCTTGGTCTCACGCCGTTATCTTATAGATGCAGTGCATATTTTCATCACTCTCATAGTCGCGGACTAGATCCGTATAGCGCGATCCTTCAGCAGGATCCAAGGGTATTATTACACACAGTGATTTCTTCTCAAAGATCATTTTTCGCTTCTTTAGATTGATTACCCCATTCATATTAGTAGCCCAGTCAATTCCTAAGACCGCGGGGGAGGGATTTCTGTCATCAACAATCTATATTACTTCAAAATCTGCCAGCACGCTCTCTCCGTCAATATCCACGGTTACTCCCTATAGCCGCCCCATGGGTATAATTTTCTGTTGATTTACCATCCTTAGCTAAATTGGGGACCATAGTAGCGCAGGTCTCCCCATTCGCTCCCATGTCTGTTTTGGTAGAACATGTCGGCTAGATAAATTGTTCTTGCGGACAAGACCGATCTCCCTAGTATCTACATATATCTAGCGACAAGCAAGACAAGCAAATTCTATCTTTCTCTAAATATTGTGATTTATAAATAAAATCTAAGAGATGTTTTTAGACCCTACCTCAAGTCCAACGCTAGTTTGTGGCATCCACGCTTCGACCGTCCAAATGAGCTTCCTTTTAAAGAACCTGCAAACACAAACAAGCACACATCAAATAACACCTGCATAGCCAATATAATAAACCATATTTATCATGATGATCAAGGAATTCATGAAATAAACCATAGAAGACAGCTTATTGAGAAAAATGAACTTGATTGTATTAACTTTAAACAAAGAAGAACTTTACAACCTTGGTGCCTTGATGTTGTACAAGCTCCTCCCAGGGTCCAGCAAGAATGTCCTCTACTTTGACAAGTTTCACTCTCTTCCCAAAGAGATCAAAAGGTATGTAATCTCTCCTCTCAAGCTCAATTAGGAAGTCTAAATTCCAACAGCATTTACCCTCAAAAATATTCAGCATTCAACCTCCCTAGCAACCAGCCCAATGCCTCATTTTATAGTGTAGAGGAAGGAAGTTACCAGGTCCACCTTCAAAGGGATAAGCTCCTCACATCAAGGGATTAGCTCCTTTAGTTATGGGATGCATGAACCACCTAGGAGCGAACTTGCCACCTCAAGATTCCTTCTAGAAGCATCCAGAATTAACCTAAAGTGAGTTTTTAATAATAAGCTTGCGCCTTTTTTACTTTTACAGGGGTCCGCACCCTTTCCTTTAGAGACAGAGCAGACAGGTCTACAGGAAACATGACCAAGGAGTGCGGGATTGCAAGTAATGCTAAGAGAAAGTGTGGAACCAGAGTTTTAGATATTTTCAAGGACTTTCTCTCATTTTTAAGCCTTGACATGAAGAGCTGAGGTTTAAGACTTGCAAAGGAGGACAGTATGAGTGGTGATAGACTCACACTGACTGCAGAATGTCATGGTGACAATATTTTGTGCAACAGATTGCCCCCTAAAGTGCGAAGTCTGTAATAGATAGTATTTGTCATCTAAGAAGAGTGAAGTACTTTATCATTTCGAGGATCATCTTGTGGAGAGCCTGGTTGGAACCTGTAAAAACATTCAATACAAAATATATATATGAGATCATATCATCGCTGAGGTAGGCATTCCCATACTCAGATCAAAACTGACTAGAAAACTAACTAAACTGCTCTGATATAGGAATGATCTTGCAATACATCACAAGTATAGACATATGTAGACACAGTATGGGTGCAGCCATCTGTTTATGAATAGTCCACTGTATAATGAATAACAAAATTCCTCGCAGCCTGGATGGTGGAAACTAGATCTAGGGTCTTGATTTCTACTTCCCGAAATAGTACGATTCTATCCATGTGAATGAATGTGTCGAAGTCGAACATGGTAGAAACCACTTGATTACCAGTCATTGATGTAAACTGTTAACAAGTGTGAGAGAAACCACCAGTAATGTCAATGGCTCTCAAAGTACTCAGTACAATCCATGAAATCTGAATAGATGAGTTGATGTCGAACATGTCACAGAATCCTTCGATCGAAGTTCAATGATGCAACCTGTCGTCGAAGGCGAGAAACCTACCATTGAGGCATGCAGATTCCAAGGTACTGACGATTTCTAGATCATCTTTCTAGATAATGAGCTGGAGTCGATAGAAAGCGATCCGTCGTAGGCAGGCCCACAACACGAAATCATAGATCAAGTTTGAAGAAATATAGTTGCAAGGACTAACTCAGGGATGGTCAAGATGGATGACAGATATTTTGCAAATGAATGGTTTATTTGCACTGACCTCTTAAACACATAATGACGATGCAGATGGTTTGGTGACAATTGACCCAAAGCTAATACCCAAAAACCGATTGAAGACTTTCAATATGGTTTGATTAACTGTTAGGAAAAGGATTTCCCAACCCAGGTGAACAAAAAATGTCATGTTCAAGAGTGGTTGAATGCTTTTCTGAGACACAAAGTATGACAAACAGGTTCATTTTTCTCTCTTTTCCCCCACCATTTCTGGCAAGTACCTCTTTATTTTTTAACAAGCTTGAGGAGGATAACATTTGCTTGGTTATAAGCTCATCCTTTGGATGAGTCCAACTTAGTTTAAAATTCGAACCCTAAGAAGGAGTGGTCCGTTCCTGTTTGTAATTGAACAGGTCCTTTACTGTTAAATTTTAATGAGTCCAATATAGGAGAAACTCAGCGATTTTCAATTTTAGGGAGTCAGAAGAAAAACTTAAGAAAACTCCATGGTTGTCCTTTTTTGTAAATTTGTGTCTCCCAAGCCCGAAAAAATATAAAATAATACTTGAGAGAAACGCTTGACCATTACGATCAAGGAGTACTTTTCATAATTAGTGTCTCTGATCCGAAAAAGTAAAAAAAGCGATCAATGACACGTCGTTTTATAACCAATATCGAATTTAAAACGACAAAAATCCGACAATCTTTCATGTTTATACGGTCAAAAAAGAGCTGTAAGTGGACCGTCCTTCTAATTCCGTTTTAATGAGCTTAAAAAGAAAAACTTGGCAATCTTTTCATATTTTAGGAGTCAGAAAAGAGCTTAAAGATGACTCTAAAGTTTTTTTGTTGAAAATGATCAATTTTGCCTAAAAAATCCGATATTCTGCACAAAAACTCAAACATTACTCATACCTATTTAAAAATAAATAAAAATGCATCAAAATGTTACCTCTTTAAAGTGAAAAATAAACAAATTAAAAATTCATTTATTCAAAAAAACTTATAAAAAGGGCTTTTGTAAATTCATTTTTATCGTTTAACTTCAGAGTGAGAAAAGAGAGCTTTTGGGTAGCAAACTTCCCGTGAAGATTGCAGAAAATCCGTCCATTGGAATTGAACATCGACACCTCCAGGTAATCCACATCACTTTACTCTTGCATTTCAACAGTTTGAATTTTGTTTTTAGGTTTCTATTTTGATTTTTAGGAAGAATTTTGTTTAAAAGACCGCTTGCAGGGATCCGCAAGCGCAGCATGCGAAACCTGCGGACCCTGACTTTTTCCTACACAGGAAAGAGCCAAGGAATCACAGCTGTTGTTCGGGTAGAGTGCGGACCTACGCACTATCTCTAACTGGAGAGTGCGGTCCCAGCGGCATAGGTTTTACAATTCCAAATTCTTCGATTTCCGCCCAAAAACTTTGATTTAAAATGTTCTAATCTGCCTTTTCTTTCAATGTAGAGTATACACCATGCTTAGTTGGCGAGAACGGGAGAACGAAGATGTGGACCTTGCCGCAATTAATCATCAACCTTCAATAGATGCATTAAAGGCATGCAGGTTATTTAAATTCTGGGCCATACCTGGCATGAGGGCCCAAGTAGACTTTCTGCAGTGGCTGGTGGACATGTGGAATATACAGGACCAGTGTTTCATTATTGGTGGCCACCAGCTCGAAATGGAGCCAGAGGAAATTTACTTTTTGACTGGTTTGCCCAAGAGAGGTGAGCAATTGACTCTATTCGGGACTAGGCCAGGTGGCCAGTCTGTCGATAGCCTCCGGCTAGAGTTTTGTAACGACCAAACCAAGGACAAGGGGATTGATATCAAAACCATCTCCCATCCTGAACTCAAAGTGATTGCATTTACTGTCACCAGACTCTGTGGAAGTGCAGCACTACATATGGCCACCAGATCCCAAATGCGGATGGCAGTAGACTGTTATCGAGGCATCGTCTTCAACTGGTGCAAAGCTGTGTTGGCTAATTTAAAAGGCCAAGTGACTAGAGCAAAGAACGGACAACTGAAAAACTTTGGATATGGTTTCTTAGTTGTGAGCTTTGGTCTAGAGAGGGTCCCAATGTTGGTCCCACAGCATCTTTCCATTGAAGCTGGACTTCCCCGAGAGCCCAAGCTGATGCGTTGGGTTGCAGTTATGGCCCGTCATCCTGAGGAGGGTTCAGAGGTTGTTCGATTTCCTCCTGAGTATTTTCATTGGTTAGAGAACCAAGTTTTTGCGATTCAGGACTTTCCTTATGTTGGGATGGATTATCGTGGTGACCCAGACATGGCTCTTCCACTAGGAGAGCAATGGGATGACTCAGGTAAAATCATTTTCAACATTTTCTGCTTTAATTTTTTTTTTTTTAAATCATCCAAAAATTGATAGTAAAAAGTTTCAAATGCAGATGTCGGTCCATGGCGACCAACCACTCTCCAGCCTTATTAGAGGAAACACCCAGCTGTAGCAGTACCAGCCCCACAAGACGAATCTACAGAGACCTTGGACGAATTCGAAAACCATCTAGAGCGTTTGACAGCAGACATTCCAGAGACTAGCATATATGACATTCCTCTTAGGCTACATCGCTATGTGATTGGGGTCCCAGGACCTTTCAGGAGGTTCCTTTGTAGGGTGGCTCATGCAGTGGTTTCTTATCATGATCATCACCAGTGATAGGATGATCGCCTTTTGTAGACTCATATGACATTTTTGCTTTTTGTACTATCATTTTTGCCGATCATAAGGTGTTTTTCAACCTATGATCGAAGACAATGTATATTTGACACACTTCCATGCTATGCTATATCACTATTACTGGCTATCTTGTAAAACATGTTATGAAGTGTTTTTAAATTTACTGTTTGATTATTGCAAATGTCTACTTAACATTCGAGAAGCAATTGCATCTGCTAATGTATTTAAATATCTTGGAATATGTTGATATTCAATATAGTCAAATTCACGTTCCAAGAGATGAACTCTCAAAAAAAATCTTAATAACACCGGATTTCTAATGGCATAAACTCTATTAAGCTGCAATACAATGAGTTCAAACTCTAACCTCATAATCAAACTCCGAATACCAAATGAAATGGATTCAAATAATAACTCAATCACTGCACTATACTCTGCAATGTTGTTCATTGTTTGACCGAGGCTTACCCCCTGCATAGATACCAACTCATTAGAGGGTGAATAGATAACCCAAGCTGCGGAAGAAATGTTCCGTGTATTACGACAAGCACCATCAGCAAAACCAATGTATGTTTGAAGAGACGTCGACATCTGCAATATCAAGAGTAAAATCAAGATAAGCAGGAATAATGAAAAAAACACTCTCTAAACTAAGCACACTTTTCTAATCTAAAACACACCAGCTAGAAAGAAAACTAACCTAACTAAAATCTCCACACCTAGATTTAAGCATAATATCTCTTCAGGTAAAGACCATTTCTGGGTTAAAGAGACACCATCAAAATCTACCAATTCATAGGCCCCTTTTGCCAGCTTTCGCTTAACAACATAAGGACCATGCCACATGGGTATGAATTTTCCAGCGCCTAACTTATCATTTGCTTGATCGTATAGTAAGACTAGGTCTCCTTCCAAAAAATTACGAGGTGTAACATTTCAATCGTACTGATCTTTAATACGTTTGGCATGAGTTTCGATTTCTAGTGTAGCATCACGTCGATTCTCATCTAGCTGAGCTAAGTACAACAAATGTTTCTCCTCTTCGGAAGTGGTTGGAAGTAACTCTATGGCTATTTGCAAAGACAGGATTTCGCATTCAATGGGTAACACAGCTTCCAAACCGTAAACTAGTTGGAAAGGAGTGAAACCAGTTTATGTTTTTACTGAGGTTCGATACGCCCAAAGCACTGAAAATAACATGTTATGCCAATTCGACCTATGAATCCCAATGATTCATCGGATCATAATGACTAGAACTTTGTTGATGGCTTCAACCAGACCATTAACCTGTGGGTAATACGGAGTAGAACTATCGTGATGCAGGACAAGTTGATCTGTTAGTTCAGTCATCATGATGTTTTGAAAATGACACCCATGATCAGTGATAATCGCTTGTGGAACACCGAACCTAGCAATTATATGATTGAAAATGAAAATCGCAGCAGTTTTTCCGTCTACCGAAAATGTAGGCATCGCCTCAGCCCACTTGGTAAAATAATCTACCGCAAGGATGATATACGCATGCCCCCTGGCCGAGTGAGGGTTACATGTAATAAAGTCGATACCCCACTTTGCAAAAGGACTGACGACAATTATAGGGTGGAGAGGAGCAGGTGGAGCATGCGTCTTTCAATCAAAAATTTGACAATTGTGGCATTTTCGGACCGCGTCAATACAATCTTTAAACAAAGACAACCAGAAATAGCCAGCGCGCAATATCTTTTGGGTTGTGGCATACCCAGACATATGACCGCCACACGCTCCAAAGTGACAGTCATTTAGTACCTTTTCAGCTTCCTCCTAAGTTAAACAACGTCGAAAAACAGAGTCCACCCCACGACGATAAAGTGTATCTCCAATAATATTCTATTGTTGGGATTGGAAACGTATTTTCCGATGCTAAGATCGTGAAATTGCGGGCCGAAAAGATTGGGTTTGGAGATAAACAATGATATCTCCATACCATGGATCAAGAGTGCTGATAAGAAACAAGGATTCGTCCACAATGGGCTCTTCCGCCACAGTTTCAGTGTTAGCACATGGGAAGTCACACATCAATTCCGCAAAAACTAAAGATTTCTTTGACTTAGATTTTTCAAATTCCAAGTCAAATTCCTGCAGGATAACAATCCATTTGGAATACTTGCCCCCCTAGCAATTGTTTTGTCAAAATGTAGATCATAGGGTTGCAGTCGGAAATTACGATAGTTTTGCATAGTAAAATGTAATGACGAAATCGTTGGACAGCTTGAACAGCTGCCAAGGCCAATTTCTCCACATGTGAATATTTTAGCTCAGTCGGATTTAAAGTATGACTAAGGTAATAAATCACATGTTCACTACCGAATTCATCTTCCTGAACTAACACCATTCCGATGGTGGAATGAGAGGCAGCGAGATATAAGAAGTAGTCCTGGTTGTAGTTGGGAGGATGCAATAACGATGCATGGGTCAACGCGTGTTTAAGTGCATCAAAATATTTTTTAGCTATCTCATCCCAAAAGAATGGAGTATTCTATTTCAACAACCTAGTAAAACCCTTTGTTATCTCTGCGTAGTTAGGAATGAATCGACGTAAAAAGTTTGCTTTCCCTTGCAAACGTTGGAGTTGGTGAAGATTCGAAGGAGGAGGCAATTTGACAATAGATTCAACCTTCGAGGGATTGACACAAATGTCAGCTTTCGAAACAACAAATCCCAGTAACCGACCCGTTTATATACAGAAAACACATTTGTGTGGATTCAACCTAATTCGATAATTCCTACATCTCATAAAGATTGCTCGTAAATGAATGAGATGATCGGCTCTATGTAATGAATGAGCAGGTAAATCATCGATATAAGGTTGCACAATGTGCTTGATGTCATGAAACACATAAGACATAGCTCTTTGAAAAGTTGCTCCGGCATTCTTTAGCCCAAAAGGTAATTTGCAATAAGCAAATGTCCCCCATGGACAAATGAAAGTCGTTTTTGGTTGATCAGCACGTAGAATGTTGATTTGATTGTAACCGGAAAAACCATCCATAAAGGAGAATATTTCACTTCCGGCACAATCATCAATGATTTGATCGATATAGGGAGTTGGATAATTGTCTTTTGGACAAGCTCGATTAATATCCCTATAATTGATACATATTCTTATTGTTCCTTGCTTTTTGTTAACAGGAACAATATTTGATACCCAATCCGTTAAGGGAATTGGATAAATGAAACCTACTTTAAGTAATTTTTCAACTTCTGCTTAAATAGCAGCAGCTTTTCGTGGGTGAATCTAACGCAAACGTTGCCGAACGGGTTTAGCATCTGGGTAAGTTTTGATTTCATGAACAACAATTGTTGGATCAATTCCTAGCATTTCTTCATATGACCAGGCAAACATGTCTCGAAATTCTTGAAATAGGGCCTTATATGTTTGAAGTTCATTTTCCGTACAAGAGGCACCTATATGAATGTTTTCAACAATTCCAGGTTTAACTGAAATGTCAATAGGAACCGTTTGAGAAATATTTCCCAAATTTAACTCAGAATCAGGATTTTGCAATGGATTCTGTGGTTCCTTGACATGATCAATAGTAAAAATAGATGAAAAATCATTTTCAAAATGATCAATCTCAGGTAAGAACGAAGATCTATGATGAAGATCTTCCCATGGTAAGTAATCAACAGACAAAATTTCACGAATTTGCTCATCAGTATGAACAAGTTCGGAAAAAGTTGTTGAATATGAGTTTGATGTTGAAAGCGATTCTTCATGGACCACATTCATTAGGTCAATTTCGGTTGAAGAAGGGTCGGAAAACAACTGTACAGCCTGAAACGCAATTTCATAGGGACTCAAAGGCATAGCATCGCCGAATGAATCCATCTCAGATTCGGAAGGTGCGATCCAAGGATCATCATAAACAATAGTGTCTAATGAAATCATATGAATGGTTGCAGTAGAAGGCGATATGTTAGGAGGAGGAAAGGAAAAAGTTCCTAGTAAACCAGAATCTTTAACCAAACCTACCCCAACATCCTTATAAGGGATAGTTGTTTTGCCGACATGCTGGATACTTTCAGAAGAGGCTGGGTCAGACGAATAATAAGTTAGCTGGTCTATAGTTATGATCTTTCCATTATGAGGAAACTTTATAAGCCGAAAGATCGATGAAACAACAATAGTCATAGCATAAGACCAACTACGACCCAAGAGAAGGTTGTAATCTAGAGGGGCATCAACCACTTCCACATCTAGATTAACACTTTTTCCTTCAACCCCTATAGGTAAATCCTGTAGAATGCCAAAAGGATGAAACCCACGGCCATCAAAAGCCTTTAGAATCGTCGGAGATTGATTGAGTGTAGGAGAACCAAGTGATCTCCAACACTGGATCGACATAATACACGTTGAAGCTCCCTCATCAATTACAGTCCTATAGCAAGGTTTATTTTTTACTAACACTGGAATCTGGAAAGCCATTTGATGAGGTAAGCGAGGTGTACTATTTTCTAAATCGAAGATTATAAGGTTCGAGTCCTGAATATCAACAGCTCCTATAGCCGACAATAGCAATTTACGTTGTGCGAGACATGATTGCAGCACCTCCAAAGCCGACATTGCTGAAGGTGAAATAGCTAAATCTTCAACAATGTTATAGTTCCGAGCAGCTCTCGCATGTGGATTGAAAGCTGACTTTCAAAGTATACCCTTAGCAAGCGGTTTGATTACTAATTCTGGGTTAGGTTTCTCGATCTGTAGAGGATCAGAACCAGGAGTTGAAGTAGATGGGTTCAAATTAGAAGATTCTGCTTCCTTACCATCAACAGGACTTTTATTTCCATAATCATGCGATCGTGTCGCAATCCTAACATGGGACATCATCATTATGGGTTATTATGAGGCATTTGAGGAAGAACCTATCATCTTAATATCTTGACTAGGAAAAGGATCCTTCAAGACAGCAGGCGTTTGAGAACCTTTGACGATTTTCACAACCTCAGCGCGATGAGGGCAGTCCCTTGTAAAATTCTCTTTGTCACAAATGAGACAAGGATAACGAGGTTTACGTTTCTCATCAGTAGATTCCGTTTTTTCTGATTTCCCTTTCGAATTTTGCTTATTTTTCTTCTTCCCCTTCTTTTTACCACCGGTTTTTTATTTTGTTGTAGATGATTCTACAACATGAATATCGGCAAGAATTTCCACGGAAGAGTCTCCTGTCGGAGAATCTGGTAAAGTTATGATAGGAGAAGAATTCTTTGAAGATTTCTTCTCACTTTTGGTGTTAACTAAACCAATCATACCGTCAGCGGCATGAGACCTTGAAGGAGCTGCAATTATTTGATTTTGTTTTGGAAGGTCGGGGATTTTCTCGTGTAAAGTACCCAACTGCGTATAAACGAGTTCAAGGTACTGAGCTTGAGCAATTACTTGCTCTTCAGTAACAACTCTTGCCTTAGCTACATCCTCAGTGATTTTAGGTAATAATGATTTAACAAACCATTCTGCTAAGATTTGATCCAGAATAAAAAATTTCACTAAACGACGTCGATGTCTCCATTCATGAATGTGATCTGAAATATAAGTGGACGTTGACTGTTTTAATGAAGTTAATAATTCCGTGCCGTTGTCATATCTGACAGGAAACTGAAAATGGTTAAGAATGAAGTAGGTAGCTGACTAAAATTATAAAAAGTGGCTCGTGGTAACTCAATGTACCACTTGGCCGCAAGACCAATTAGAGTGTGTTGAAAAAGACGTAAACAAATTGAATCATCTGTAATGGAGTTAGATGCACACCAGAGGTGATAAGTCATCACATGGTTTGATGGATCCTCTCCTGATTTACCTTCAAACTTTGGGATATCATTGGGCAACTTATTCGGCATTGGTGGCCAAAACAGAAGATAATTAATCAAATCATTCGTAAGGCGCAACAAATCAGGAAAGTCCAAAGTTGCAATGAACGGTAACTGACGGTTAGGGTCTCGAAAACCTTGGGTCATAAGACCAGCCCCAGGAGGAGGATATCCAAGATAACTTGGAATTGGAATTGTATTTGGGATATTATATCCTCCCGAAAAACCAGGATTAACCGGATCGTACTGGGGTTGTTGAGGTTGTTGATAAGTATATCCAGGGTACGGTTGATACTGATAAACTGGGTTCTGCACAGCAGGACCGAATTGGTACTGTCCCTAGTACGATTGATAAGTAAATTGAGGTTGACTTGTGACAATCGTACTTGGACCAAGTTGTCCTACAGGCATCTGAACTGAAGTCTGAATTGTGGGTCCAGACTGAGGTAAAGATGCTTGAGGAGTTGATGCAGGAACAGTAGAAACTGGAGCTGCCGATACTCCAGAAGTAGGTGGGGTAGATTGAACAGATGTTGCAGTAGTTGCAGCAGTCGTTTGAGGTGGAGTTCGAGGCGAACTAGGCCCAGGCTGAGAAACTACACCAGGTGCAGAAGTTTGAATAGTAGGCTGGATAGGTTGTTGGGTTGAACTAGAAACCAAGGGTTGTCTAGATTGAGATGACAACTGCACATTCGGTTGCAAGATCTGTTGAGATTGAGATGGATCCCACACTACGTTCATTCCGGGGTATGGACCCATAGAAGGTTGAGCATATTGAGGACCATAACCGGGTTGAGGGTAGGGTTGATAATTCAAAGGTACATTTCCAGCTCCTTGGATAAATGATTGACCTGAAGGTGGTTGGAAACCTTGAGTTGGGTACTGACCTTGAGGTTGATAACCTTGAGGCACGTACTGAAACTGGGGTTGACCTTGAGGTACATATTGATACTGAGGTTGACCTTGAGGTACGTACTGAGTCTGGGGTTGACCTTGAGGAATGTACTGTCCCGAAGGTATGTACTGTCCTTGAGGTTGCCCCCAGGCGGTAACTGGGTACCTTGAAGTTGCCCCCCAGGTGATAATTGAGGACCTTGAGGTTGCCCCCCAAGCAGTAACTAGGTACCTTGAGGTTGCCCCCCAAGCAGTAACTGACTACCTTGAGGCTGCGATTTGGAATGGTACCTGACATCATAAGAATATCTTCTACACTCAACGGTTTAGTTTCGTTATTACCAGTTAATAACCCTTGTTCAACAAGTTGAGGAGATGCTCCCATAAAAGTACTAGTAAGTGACTGATACCCAGAAGGAACAAAGGGACCGCCATATAAAAATGTTTCTAGAGATTGAGAAAACATGGATGACTGTCTTGACATATTCAAAGGAGGATAATAACCTCTAGGTGTTGGATGAAAAGGAATGCGAGGTGGTGAAAAACTTAGTCCCGGGTTTTCTAGAAAGTTGGTCAATGAAAGATACCAAGCATCCCTCCTAGGTGGACTGTAAAAGATCGATTCATGCTCCCTAAGTTCTATAGTTGGTTGATTTTCAGGGATAGATATACCTTCTTCCGGAGTGACAAGTTCTTCAATAGCAATAAGTCCAGAAGGAAGATTTTGGGTAATGATTCTTCCTACCCTGGGTGAACCAGGACCACTGGAAGTTGGAGAAGCAAATCTTGATGATGGAGTAGCAGCAGGTTCAGTTTCAGGTTTAGAAATTTCAGGTTCCTCAGCTAATTCACTAGTAGAAGAAACACTACCAGTAATTTCGGAAAATGAAATTGGTTCAATAATATACTCTAGTGCTTGAACTTGATAATCAATATGAACAACTAAAGAAGATTCTCCTTCTTCCGGTGACCCAACTCTACTGTCACTAGGAGTTACAAGAGATCGTAGCCCTTCAAGCTGGCTTGGTGAAAACTCAGCATGTTGGCCCCGAAGTCTACGATACTGTCTCGGTATTCAGCCACGATTAAATATTTTAATTACTTCACACGCAAACAAAGAAAAATCTCAATTAAAACCACCTAAAGCCTCTAAAGAAGCAAACAATTTGAATCACACGCCTAAAGAATCTAGGAGTTCAAACCACACACAAACAGTAACTTTCCATACCGAAAACACTAGTTGGTGATGAAATCCAACGTCGCAGAATTCAATACAGAAATGGCGGTTGGAACAGTTACCCCGACAACCTGCTTAATGAAACAGACTGGCACAAGTTTCTCCACTAAACCGTCTCGAGTGAAGAGAACCCCCCAGAGAGTCCAAGTGAGTCTAGTCGGCGTCTGCTCCAGGTACAGTGGGATCTTCCCTCCAACGTCACCATAGGAAAGAATCCTATAGATTATGGTCACTATGGTTACCAATAGAAACAAATATACCTAGGGAAACAGTCTGTGATCCGATACACACGCAAGGGCAGAGTAGCAAAGCTCAATCCCCTTGAAGGCTCCTTTACATAATCCAAGGTTTACCGACAAGTGACCCCAGGCTCCTCGACAATGGTTAATCAGAGGTTTACCGTTTTTAATATGTGTATATCTTCTATCGTTCCCAATGAGAAAGGATTGATTACCCCACTGGTTCGGATATGATCTCGTGCTTGACTCCTATAAGAGGAGCTTCCTAGAGCATAGATGTAACAATTGGAATTTATCTCCTACCACAAGATATAGCTACTTGTTTGTTTTTACTATCTTGGAGAGTTAATTACTCCCTACTCCAAGATACTAGCCTAAGCTATGTTGGCGATAAAGAGCCCTAGAATAAAAAGATTGCTAGATAAATTTCACTTTAAGTGTTATTTTTATTGGTTTTTTCTTAAGTCAAAAGGTGTGGAGATGAAACTTTATGGTGTGAAGACTCCACTCCAAAACACTAAAAATGCACCTAAGATGATAAACAATCCTTTTTCTTCAATGAATTTCTAGCTAGAGAAAGAGTTGAGAATGCAATTGCTTGAAAAACAAATCTTTCCTTAACAAACAAATGAAAAGAAAAACTTTTTGCCTTTTTCAATAAACTCAAAAATGAGACTACTAGTTATGCTCACGAAAAAATATCCCTTTCTTTTTCCACTCAAAAACTACAAAAACAAGTTCTTTTCAAAAGAGATTTTAAAATTCCTAGAAAACGCTCAAAACTATTAAAAATCTAATCTTGAGATCTATAACTTCTAAAAATCTAATTCAAGTAAAAGCTTACAAAATTTCTTTTCAAGGATGTTTTACTTAGTTATCAACAAACTAAGGACTAATTCGTTCAGAATAACAAATTAATCAAAAACAACCAGCTTATGTTTTCTTTTTTTTAAAATGAAATCCAAAACTTTCAAAACAAGTTCTTTCGAAGCTTCGCAAAGAGAAAAACGAGATGTATTCCTCACCAAAGGCAGATCCTACAAATCGGTCAGACTCACAAAGAAGAACAGCAAAAACTAGGGTAATCTGAGGTTTCTTAGGCTTCTAAACTCTGAGTTACTACAAAGACCAAACGAAAATCAAGCCAGGCACACAAAACTTCTAGAAATTCACCTAAAACCAAAATGCCAATGGAATTCACCTACAAAAAATTTCTGACAAGACACATGTAGATCTGGGCAGAGGCTAAAACACATACAAAAATCCTAAGCTTAACTGAAAGAGAAGTTTTTAAGTTTTTCAAAAATTTGACAGGGTCCGCAGGCCCCCAGTATAACTAGGTGTGGTACCGCTCTGTGTAGTAAAGCAACAGTGCGGGGATGTCTGCACTGTGTTACAACAGAATGTGTGGTCCTCTACCAAAAGCGTGAAAAACAAAAACAATTCAAAATCTAAAGAAACTACCCAATCCCACACACATCAAGCAAAAACCAGAAACAGAGAAAAAGTTTCTCAGGTCAAAGTAAAAGTAAAGGCAAAAAACCAAAATTCAATTCCCCAGCGGAGTCGCCATTTTGTTGGCCGGATAAATCCTTCTTGCGGACAAGACCGATCTCCCTAGTATCTACAGATATCTAGCGACAAGCAAGACAAGCAAATTCTATCTTTCTCTAAATATTGTGATTTATAAATAAAAGCTAAGAGATGTTTTTAGACCCTACCTCAAGTCCAACGCTAGTTTGTGGCAGCCACGCTTCAACTGTCCAAATGAGCTTCCTTTTAAAGAACCTGCAAACACAAACAAGCACACATCAAATAACACCTGCATAGCCAATATAATAAACCATATTTATCATGATGATCAAGGAATTCATGAAATAAACCATATAAGACAGCTTATTGAGAAAAATGAACTTGATTGTATTAACTTTAAACAAAGAAGAACTTTACAACCTTGGTGCCTTGATGCTGTACAAGCTCCTCCCAGGGTCCAGCAAGAATGTCCTCTACTTTGACAAGTTTCATTCTCTTCCAAAAGAGATCAAAAGGTATGTAATCTCTCCTCTCAAGCTCAATTAGGAAGTCTAAATTCCAACAGCATTTACCCTAAAAAATATTCAGCTTTCAACCTCCCTAGCAACTAGCCCAATGCCTCATTTCATAGTGCAGATGAAGGAAGTTACCAGGTCCACCTTCAAAGGGATAGAGTCCTCCTTCAAAGGGATAAGCTCCTCACATCAAGGGGTTAGCTCCTTTAGTTATGGGATGCATGAACCACCTAGGAGCGAACTTGCCACCTCAAGATTCCTTCTAGAAGCATCCAGAATTAACCTAAAGTGAGTTTTTAATAATAAACTTGCACCTTTTTGAATTTTACAGGGGTCCGCACCCTTTCCTTTAGAGACAGAGCAGGCAGGTCCACAGGAAACATGACCAAGGAGTGCGGGACTACAGGTAATGCTAAGAGAAAGTGCGGAACCAGAGTTTTAGAGATTTTCAAGGACTTTCTCTCATTTTTAAGGCTTGACATGAAGAGCTGAGGTTTAAGACTTGCAAAGGAGGATAGTATGAGTGGTGATAGACTCACACTAACTGCAGAATGTCATGGTGACAATATTTTGTGCAACAGAACATTCACATCTGATCCCAAATCCAGAATGACTTGATCCATTTCCTATTCTCTGATCTGCGTGGTGAGCTTCATTTCATGTCCTGTCCTTGTCTTATGCTTTCCGATCTTGTGGACTATGCATGGTTCACCTGGCACAGTCCCAACATATCTATTGATAAGTTCCTGTAACCCTTTCACAGCCTTACTGTCGCGCAGTAACTTCATACAGGTTTCGAGGAAAGTTGTCAGCATAGAGGGGTCCATCTCCGGCTTCGGTTTATCTTTGCTTCCTGAAGTGGAGGCCTCAGTGAAGCTCTTCTTAGCTTCCATGAAGATTTCCCGAGTGCTCTCCAAATCAAACTCAGCCTCTTTCATCAGGGCTTTGTGAACCCATGTAATATCTTCCTGTTGTTTTCCCTTGTCATCTCCCATCGCAATTCCACTTCAGAGCACTATATTTACATTCGGGTCTTCCTCGCATGGCTCAGACCTCATCATCTACAGGTTTTGATTCAGGGGAGGTGGTAGTGCTCCTTTGTCACATATCCTAGTTATCAGCGTAGGACAATCTTCTATCTCATGATCAAATAGCATGCAATACTTGCACGATGGGTGCGTTGGATTAGTGCAATCACAGGCATAGTGTCCTAGCCCTCCGCAATTGTAGCAAATCAACTATCCACGACCTCTACCAGGTACTCCTCCACCTCAACCTCGTCCGTGCCCCTGAAATCTTGTCCACGCCATCCCTGCATTCTGGTTAAGGGGCCACATCAACCTAAACCCTGTAGGTGGGAGTTTTATCCATCATCAATTCATAACTCCTACAAGTATGCTCGTCTTGTCCCACTGACCTACAAAAGTTTCAGAACAACTGTTGTGGAGTTTGTGTATACTTCTATAACAAGTGGCAGTTATCCGTGGCATGTTTTCCTGCTATTTGATAGATAGTGCACCACAAAACAGGCACCATGCTAGGTCCTACTTGAGCTTCCACCCTTAAAGGCATTGGTCTTCCTCCTGCAAGGTAATTTGTAAATACCGGGAAGTAGTCTTTATCATGACCCTGGCTATTGCATTTCACACACCATACTTCTTCACATACCGCTGGCCAAACTGTCCTATCCTGCTTCAAACTTTGCATCTCAAGGCACAAATTCTTCAGCTGCGTGTGGATCTGCTGAACTCCTAGGTTAGGATCCTACATCGGGGTCTCATGCAGCCTTATGGAAATCTCCAAGGCCTTTGCCTGAGTTGTTATCTTCTGTTGCGATAACGCACTCCTTAAATGGGGCAGTAGCAAAGCCACAAACCACTCGCGATGTTGTTCATCTGTCAAATTCATCTTGGCTTCGTGGATCGTACATTTCAGACTCTAATCTAGTTCCCAAGGCATCTCAACTGGTAGCATCATGATCTATTTGAATCCCATAATTGACTGCGCTTCATATTTAGGCCTGCTAAATTCCCTATTCAGTGTTGTTTGGATGTCCGCTACTCTAGCATTCAGGTTATTGCTGGAGTAATTAATATACCAGGTCAGCGCGTGATCTTGCAGAGCACTAATTAGTGTTTCCTTCTTTATGTTATCATTTGTAACACCTTGAGCTTCCCATACAGCCCTCACAATGAACTAGAATTGGTCCAGGTCCTCATTTCACATGCCTTTGAACAAAGGCAACTTCACTGTGTTTGCCATACTAAATCACAGTGGTTGTAGGGGTGGTCCGAGTGAAGTTGGAGGTGATGGCGGTGAAGATGGAGGTGGTGTGGGTGGAGGTGATATTCGTGGAAATCCCTATCTTATCAATTGAGTAGCACTTCACGGAGAGACCTTCGCTATCCCTCCTTCGTCCCTTCACAGTGGTGAAATCAAGGGGCTATACTCTGGACCCTTATTTCCTTCGTTTCTGTAACCTTTTCCTCTTCATGTAGTCCCAAACATTAAGGTAACTGCATAACCAATTTTTCACACAACAACATTTTAAACCAAGTATTCAGAGATTTTACGTACTTACCTCATGGTCCTTTGAAAAAAGCATCACTTTGCCTCGCTATAGTTGACTGATATGTCGACCGCGAACTCAGTAACAAATCCTCCTATAATTTGATCGATCCAATGATCAACGACGTGTGTGATCTTATCTGCCAATGCTTCCAACCTTCACACTAGTTCTGGGGTCCACACAATAGGACCATCAAGTTTCCACCTTCCTTGCCTATATGCTAGCTTCACGATCCACTCGTATAGCTCAATAGGGAAAGGGGCAAAAACGATTTCGTGGATCTTTGTATATAGGTATTGGTCCAACCATTGTTCTTTTGACAGTCGTGAGTTTCTGTTCTCTTATGTCGCGAACTCGTAAATCCTTCTGTCCAACTAGCCTTCGATTTCTTTCTTAGTTGGATTCCAGTGATATGACATCACATATCTCTCATGCAGATTCTAGTCCTAGCAACAGAACCATTTGTTGGCTTGTGGGGGCATGACCCAGGTTCAACGTTAGTTAACCAAACAAATCCCTACATTACTGGCCCTTTTAGCATCAGCCCGCAGAGTGCGGACTGAAGTCTCACCCGAAGCAGTATGGGGGGATGCTAGAACCAAGTGTCAGCACCCTTGAGATGGTTGTGATGTCAATTTATTCCAACTATACCTGCCTTCACGCAGGTTGCTTATTCTTCTTCTATGCCCTTCAGTACCTTCATGAAACATTACAATTGGCTTCCGTGTAGCCCTAACCAGGGGCTAATATGTTTTTGCGTTGCTAGGGCAACAAACTATGATATCTCCCAAACTAAGCTAAGTATCTTACTTATCTTATTAGCGGTTCTTAGTTAGCTTCGCGTAAACAGATGTTCTTACTTGCATTCACTTAACCAATACAGTTATACACATTCTCACATCATATAAGCATTAGAAGTGAAATTCATACCCAATATAACAAATGCATAAACAGGAAATAAAGACGCAAAAATTATAGAATACTTCTCTTTATTGATACTTCCATATGATTACAGACTCAACTCGCCTTGCGCACTCAGCTGCAAGGGTCCGCACACTCAACTATGGACTTCTAGGCCTTTGCGCACTCAACTACAGACTCTGCCTATGTTCGACCCAAACTTAGACTTCTACTCAGAGTTATCTTTCATACATCATATCTTCATGTCTTATTGATCTATCTCCCTATCTACTTAGAGCTTAGCTCTATTTATACAATCCCATGGTCCGCAGACCATGGGTAGATCTTTTACAACCGACATTACATTATCAAAATAAGTGCAGACAACCCTATGACTCTTTAACAACTACGCACTCTGTGACCACAAAATGTGGAGTCTTTACATTCAGATTACAAAAATTGAACCGAAATATGGGCTTTAAGCCCCAAAACTGGCCTTGGGGGATCTGCACCCAACAACACATATGTTAATGAAAATTTGTTGTATATGTTGTTAATGTTGTCTAGCCTGTGTAGACTACTCTCCTGGAAATCAGACATACTTTTCACATAAAACTTGTTATAACAACCATTGCACTTGTGTGGACTAATCCACTGAGTGTTATACATGTTATCTTCCCTTGTGTGTTCTGAGTGCCGCATCCGTGTGTACCGTTTCGATAGAAACTATGCATGTCTTGTTGTATTGTGTGTTCCTAATAGAGTTGGGACTTCTCCCAACCGACTTGGGGTTCACTCTCACCCTCTCTCCCTCTACAGTGAAAGAAACATTGACACAAGTAACACTTACACTCACCAGGCACGCGAACCTCACTTCTCGAAGACAAAGCAGATCACTCTCTTGTGCTAACAAGCAAGAGTTGAGGCAAATCCTTAAGATAATGGCAACCGGGCCATCATACTGGATGGGACTCCCACACCAAACGGTGTGAGGTCTAGTTTGGACTTCATACGGGGTGATCCCCTGAATGTTGGTGGGTCCAGCACCGTCAACACATTGTTAATGAAAATAAAGGGATATAAATATAAAGGGGTGTAAAAAATGTTAATGAAAAAATGAATACCTACAATATCTAGTGAAAGTAGGGGCTTTTTAAAATGGGAAGGTGTATTGGGATAGTATTGGTAGGGGGTTAAATAAAGTGATTTTTAGAGGTATTTTCCAATATGTAGTCAAATTAAGGGTATTATTAGTATACCACAAACACACATGCTATGTTATAGGTTCATTGAGTGAAGCCTCCATTTCGGTAGCTTGTCAATAAGGTACACTTGCAATCCTGTTTACTTCCTATCACAACAAGTCAAACTAACATCTTTGACCAAATCATCATGTATAAATATATCACATCAGGTTAGCTCAAAACATAACCACCATAGATCAAAATCGTAAATCACATGCAACCATCATAGATCAAAATCATAAATCACATGTAACCATCATAAACCATAATCATAAATCACATGTAATCATCATGGACCACAATCATAAATCACATGCATAATAAAATTGAATAAAATATTGATACTTATTCTTTAATCAATCCTTGGCTTTCGCCTTTGTCTTTATTCCATACGCACTCCGGATCTATTACCAAACCTTACAAATGCCCAGTGCCTTCTCCTCAACCATGTGCACATACACACAATGTGCATCACACCCATAACACCACATATGACATACAACAACATACAATACATGCATCTATACCCAGTGTACAACACAACACAATACATACTCCTATGTCCAATGTATGACACAACACAACATGTATATGTACACAATGTAAATAACAAGACATACATTTGCACACAATGCACGACACCTCAAAATGCATACACATACAGTCAATGTACAATACAACTCATACATCTATACCCGATGTGCAATGCCACACAATAGATGTACCTACACCTGGCGTACAACACAACAAAATACATGTACTACACTGATGCAGGAGCATAGACTCGGAAAAATACCTTGTATTTATTAAAACTAAGGGGTCTCATGTTTTTGAGAAATTATTAATTTTATGTAATTTTGAGAGGATTTGTAATGTTTCCAAATAATTGGAAAACATGAGAGAAATTAGACTTGGGATATTTAAGAATTAATTATGAGCCTAAGTTAGATTTAGTTTCAAAATTTTAGGGATAAAATCTAGATTATAGGGGTGTTGAGATACTTGGGGATTTTGTGGAGTGACTAAAGGGTTGTGAACCAAAATTGGTTCAATTCAATTGGTATAGATTTGTGAGATTGAGAGTGAAGAGGGGGTGTGAGAAGTGAGGAAGGTTTCTCCTTGGAAGCCTTCAGCAGTTTGTAAAAGGGCCTTGGATTTGCATATCTGGCCATGAATATAACTATTGTGTATGCTTGGTTTTATGTATATATGAGTGTGTTGAATTTAGTTCTAGTATATTTGTGGTTAATGCATTCTGAGATGGTTCTGTACATGATGGCAGAAATCGATGTTGTATATGGTTCTTATTTGTTTTCTTAAGCGCACATGCTGTAGAATTATCATTGAAATAGTTTGCATTCTGGCTTAAGGTCGTAGTTATGCGTGGTTTCCTTTGAAGATATACAGAGAGAGCGAACCCTGTTTAATGCGCACCTATCTCTGTTTGCTTGAACGCTGTCCATTGTGTGACTTGTATGCATCGACTAAAGATTATCGAGCAGCGATCGTCCTGGAAAGCACCCGGTGCAACTTCAAGTTGGAGGAAGCCATTGAGCCCACGGTATTGGTTTCGGTTCCGTGCGTTTTACGATGTGTAAAGACCGATGAACTTTTGAATGAATTTGTTCCTGAATGATAGGATCGGAGGGTTGTGCATTTATGGCCAAGAATCACAGCAATCTACGAAGAGTTTGAGGTTTTTAAGAATTTCATTTGGAGGGGTAGCAGGCAGAGGCCTCTTGAATTCCAGTAAATTTCAGTAGTTGAAATGTTGGAGGACAAAGTAGCGGACCTGTTACAGAAATACCTCGGAAATTATGTGAGAGGACTGTCGAAGGAAGCTTTAAAGATCAGCGTATGGAGAGGGATCAGTTAACTCCGCGTATATATGCAGCGATTCTTCCTTGAAGCATTGCGTCCTACCAAAAAGTATGTATGCGGTGGTATGCTGTATGTGTAGGCTGTATGCTATGTGGGGGATAGCGTAACAAGGACCGGGCGATTCAATCGTTGGTTGTGCAATTACCAACTGTTATGTGTATCAATTGAAACTAGTACAAGGCGGATGTATATAGCCACCAGTCCATAAGACTGGGCCTTTGCCATGGGAAAACCCAGGGCATAATCATCGCCGGTGGAAAAAGAGGCTCGGAGCGGAGTAAAATTAAATACAACTCAGGTTTGAAATGCATCGGGTCTAGAGATTTGCATCGGCGCGTGGTTCTGTTGGAGAAAATCGTGGAACAATATTGAGCAAAATCATCAGTTGTATTCTACCTGTGCACGTGGAAGGGGCCCATTGATGCGCGTTGGGCAGAGTATTTGCGTGGGCGCAGCTCATTGTGAATAATGAAATAGCATGTTCCAGATTTTCACTAAGCTATCAAGATCTGGCGCGATTTTGCAAGATGGCGTGAAGGAATTGTGAATCCAATTAGCCGAATCACATCAAATGTGGAATAAAGCTTGTATTGTGACTCGACGACAAATTAACAACTTCTATAATCTGAAGCGTAGAAATTATCAAACGAGGAATATGTGATCATGACAATGACATGGTTATCAAGTCTTTGATGAAATCCGTGGAAGCGGGAAAGAAGATCTGGTTCGGAAATTTGCCACAGATGCATTTCGGGTATAAGGATCTTGGTCAACAGATTGTAATTCAGTTACTGGGAGTGATTGAATAAAGAGCCACGAGTTCAACAGAAAGAGAAATCTACGCCACGAAATAGAAGGCGTTAAAATCCTAGCTGAGGAGTGCACGAGATTTGATTCGGACTTTTCGCAACGGATTTCCTAAGATCACAACCCAAAGAATGAACCCGTAGAGGTGTCACAATAATTGAAGGTCATCTGTAAAAATTGAGACCGATTACATTGTAATTGGTTATTCGACCTGAAGCACAGAAGTAAGAAAAGGTCAGGTATGGGTTTCAGCTTATATGGTCTTTATTTTTAAATAGATGAAAAGTCGACTTTTGAACAGAGAACTGTATGTTGAATAAACCTTGAAAGTTAATAATCCCATATGCGCTAGTGGCAGCAGTGAATGTCAATGTCGATTACGTTTCAAGGGCATATATTGAGTGTGACTTTGCCAGGTATTAAGATTTTAATTTGGGAAAAATGTTGAGATATGTTATAAGCACCGGAAGTGTGTGATTCTGGGTTTGGCGGGTTTAGCTCGCTATCATTTTTGGTATCAGAGATTGGCTCTGTGGAATGTTTATTTTGAAGGTTCTGTTGAATTGAAAAATGTTTATTTTCTGAATGAGGACGAGAAGGTTTTTATTGAAAACTGAAATTTATTTTTGACTGTATAATGAATGATGAAGGAAGATCAGAGTTTTAAATCTGATATGCAGCATACATAATTGCAAGTGAACAGGATTACAGTGAAGGAAATTACAGAGGCGAATGAAGGACGAGATCAGGCAGGTGAGATGATTTTTTTTTTCTGATTTGAAATTTTTGATGAGAGTTTATGGTTGCAGAAAAGACGATGGCATTGAACCTGGAATTCAGCTAAAGGCTGAATAAGGAGGACAATTGCAGTGTCCTGAAGAAGAAGGTGAGTTGAAGAGATAGCCTGAAGAGAGTAGAGAGAGTGCTCGAAAGGTTCCAGAGGTAGTGAACCAGTACTTACCAAAAGACTGCGTGAGGAGGGCTTGGTGAGGTAAGTGGCAGCAGAAGAGATTGCTGTTGTAGAGGCTAGTACAACTCATAGTGAGTGAACAACTCATGGAGAAAGCGATCATGGAGGATCAAAGAAGAGGTCTAGAGGAATGCCGCAGCAATGAGATGACTGCAGAAGTCAGAGAAAGAGAGATTGCAGTAATGAAAGTGCAATTGCAGGTACTAGAGGAATGGCTGCAAGAGCAGGAAAACCAGAATAGAGGATGGATCTTTCCACTGAAGGGAAAGAAAGTGAAGTGGCAGAGGCTACAACAGAAAAGAGATTGACAGATAAACATGCAGTTAACAGAAGAGTTGAGAAAGCTCGAGCAGATGATGGATGTACAGTTGAAGTGTACGCAACTCAGAGCAGCTGAGTTGGAAGAGGAGGTTTCGATTGATCAAATAGAGGAGGAGATCATTAGTGATTTCTTGAATTACTGGGCAGATCCAGATCAGCTGGATAATGGGAACTCTTGTGTTTTTATAGCTGACAGTTGTGATGTGATTACAGGTTTTGATGAAAAGGAAGTTCATGGGAATGAAGAAGATGATCAGCTGGAAGAGCTGGTATATGAACCGACGATTAAAGCTGATGAGACTTGTAGTTTTCAAACTGACAAGTTGTGTATGAATGCAGGGACTGTAAGTGATGGTGATGTTATGCTTCAGCAATGCTACAGGGAAATTGCATTGCTAGAATATTTGTTGAAAAATTCGGAGTATGATGTGGGAGAAAGACTGGTTGACAGTCTTGAGAATTCTTCAGAGGATTCTTTGGGCAAAGAGAATCAGCATAGTGATGTGCTGATAGTGGAGGAGAATTCAGAACATCATACTGAAGTGCTGGCAAAGGAGGACAAGGCACTGATGCCTTCTGATTTTTATTCTAACAAGTGTTTTGTGAATGCAGGTATTGTTGCAGAACATTTGACTCAATTGAGAAGTCAAATGAAGGAAGAAGAAGTTTTCTGTTCTAGAAAACAAGAGGGCATGGATGATTGGGAGGCAGTGAAGACTGGACAAGTCAGAACAGAAACAAGCAAAGAAGTAAGAAGACAGCAAGTGACAGTACAGATAGAAAAAGTAAAAACTGAGCAAGCCGTCTTAGCTCAGCAGGCAGAAAAAAATCAGCAGCTTGAAGATTTATTGGACAAGGAAATTGAATTAATCAGAAGAATCATGTTGAAAATGTCTCAGAGGAAGACATCAGCAAGGAAGAGACGCAGCAGAAGCAGCAGCAAAATGAAAACAGAGACAGATTGTGAAAGTGCAGCAAGTGGAGCAAGACAGCATAAAGTGTGGGATCCAGGCGGACAAAGATTTAAAACGCATGATCTGGAGATCATGATCATTTTCTACCTTGGGAGTCTGATGCAGGAGCATAGACTCGGAAAAATACCTTGTATTTATTAAAACTAAGGGGTCTCATGTTTTTGAGAAATTATTAATTTTATGTAATTTTGAGAGGATTTGTAATGTTTCCAAATAATTGGAAAACATGAGAGAAATTAGACTTGGGATATTTAAG
The DNA here is from genome assembly GCA_031772625.1 of Pinus tabuliformis. Lineage (NCBI taxonomy): Eukaryota > Viridiplantae > Streptophyta > Pinopsida > Pinales > Pinaceae > Pinus > Pinus tabuliformis. Next base: position 2,066,645,594 of record CM062816.1, read on the forward strand.
AATTAATTATGAGCCTAAGTTAGATTTAGTTTCAAAATTTTAGGGATAAAATCTAGATTATAGGGGTGTTGAGATACTTGGGGATTTTGTGGAGTGACTAAAGGGTTGTGAACCAAAATTGTTTCAATTCAATTGGTATAGATTTGTGAGATTGAGAGTGAAGAGGGGGTGTGAGAAGTGAGGAAGGTTTCTCCTTGGAAGCCTTCGGCAGTTTGTAAAAGGGCCTTGGATTTGCATATCTGGCCATGAATATAACTATTGTGTATGCTTGGTTTTATGTATATATGAGTGTGTTGAATTCAGTTCTAGTATATTTGTGGTTAATGCATTATGAGATGGTTCTGTACATGATGGCAGAAATCGATGTTGTATATGGTTCTTATTTGTTTTCTTAAGCGCACATGCTATAGAATTATCATTGAAATAGTTTGCATTCTGGCTTAAGGTCGTAGTTATGCGTGGGTTCCTTTGAATATATACAGAGAGAGCGAACCCTGTTTAATGCGCACCTATCTCTGTTTGCTTGAACGTTGTCCATTGTGTGACTTGTATGCATCGACTAAAGATTATCGAGTAGCGATCGTCCTGGAAAGCACCCGGTGCAACTTCAAGTTGGAGGAAGCCATTGAGCCCACGGCATTGGTTTCGGTTCTGTGCATTTTACGATGTGTAAAGACCGATGAACTTTTGAATGAATTTGTTCCTGAATGATAGGATCGGAGGGTTGTGCATTTATGGCCAAGAATCACAGCAATCTGCGAAGAGTTTGAGGTTTTTAAGAATTTCGTTTGGAGGGGTATCAGGCAGAGGCCTCTTGAATTCCAGTAAATTTCAGTAGTTGAAATGTTGGAGGACAAAGTAGCGGACCTGTTACAGAAATACCTCGGCAATTATGTGAGAGGACTGTCGAAGGAAGCTTTAAAGATCAGCGTATGGAGAGGGATCAGTTAACTCCGCGTATATATGCAGCGATTCTTCCTTGAAGCGTTGCGTCCTACCAAAAAGTATGTATGCAGTGGTATGCTGTATGTGTATGCTGTATGCTATGTGGTGGACAGCGTAACAAGGACCGGGCGATTCAATCGTTGGTTGTGCAATTACCGACTGTTATGTGTATCAATTGAAACCAGTATAGGGCGGATGTATATAGCCACCAGTCCATAAGACTGGGCCTTTGCCATGGGAAAAACCAGGGAATAATCATCGCCGGTGGAAAAAGAGGCTCGGAGCGGAGTAAAATTAAATACAACTCAGGTTTGAAATGCATCGGGTCCAGAGATTTGCATCGGCGCGTGGTTCTGTTGGAGAAAATCGTGGAACAATATTGAGCAAAATCATCAATTGTATTCTACCTATGCACGTGGAAGGGGCCCATTGATGCGCGTTGGGCAGAGTATTTGCGTGGGTGCAGCTCATTGTGAATAATGAAATAGCATGTTCCAGATTTTCACTAAGCTATCAAGATCTTGCGCGATTTTGCAAGATGGCGTGAAGGAATTGTGAATCCAATTAGCCGAATCACATCAAATGTGGAATAAAGCTTGTATTGTGACTCGACAACAAATTAACAACTTCTATAATCTGAAGCGTAGAAATTATCAAACGAGGAACATGTGATCATGAAAATGACATGGTTATCAAGTCTTTGATGAAATCCGTGGAAGCGGGAGAGAAGATCTGGTTCGGAAATTTGCCGCAGATGCATTTCGGGTATAAGGATCTTGGTCAACAGATTGTAATTCAGTTACTGGGAGTGATTGAATAAAGAGCCACGAGTTCAACAGAAAGAGAAATCTACGCCACGAAATAGAAGGCGTTAAAATCCTAGCTGAGGAGTGCACGAGATTTGATTCGGACTTTTCGCAACGGATTTCCTAAGATCACAACCCAAAGAATGAACCAGTAGAGGTGTCACAATAATTGAAGGTCATCTGTAAAAATTGAGACCGATTACATTGTAATTGGTTATTCGACCTGAAGCACAGAAGTAAGAAAAGGTCAGGTATGGGTTTCAGCTTATATGGTCTTTATTTTTAAATAGAGGAAAAGTCGACTTTTGAACAGAGAACTGTATGTTGAATAAACCTTGAAAGTTAATAATCCCATATGCGCTGGTGGCAGCAGTGAATGTCAATGTCGATTACGTTTCAAGGGCATATATTGAGTGTGACTTTGCCAGGTATTAAGATTTTAATTTGGGAAAAATGTTGAGATATGCTATAAGCACCGGAAGTGTGTGATTCTGGGTTTGGCGGGTTTAGCTCGCTATCATACACAAAGTAAAATGAGTACGCATGTCACGACACCACAACTACACAATGCACATACATAGTATCGCATTCCCTCAACACATCATGTATGACATGCACATATTACCACACGTACAATAGTACCATATATAGAACATGTACACAATACCACTTGTACACCACACCACCTGCACAACGTGTACATAGAATCACATGTACATGGTACCACATGTACAATGTGTACACAATGCCACATGTACATTGCACCACCTATACAATGTGACACAATACTGTTAGTAAATTATATATTACAGAGCAATGGAACACATAAAATATGCAGAAATATAAACACAGAAAATGCATAAAACAATAGAGACATAGATATGCGTGGTTCACCCAGTTTGGGCTACGTCCACAGAGAAACAACCAGTCCTTACTTTTATATTCTCCAGGAAACTGAAGAGGTACAACCTACAATAGATCCAATGTAACTCCCTCTTCTCTCTCACTCAATCTCCTTTCTCTTCTCGCTCAGAATACAGATCTACATAGACGCAATACAATTCCCTCATATATAGCGAGGGGTTGCCTTCTAAGGCAAAAAACCCTAAATTAAACATAACTTCTACCATTAGATCTCTGCCTAATGAACAGCCTAGATTGACTACAAAATTACAACATTTTACAAGGAAATTTTACATCTATTTTTAGCTTTGGGGGCGCTGCCCCCGATCCCCCTGCTAGGGGGTGGCTCCCAAAGGTCGCAGTCGCCCCCCACTAGACCCCCCCTGTAACGTATATTTTATGGGCGGCTTACCGCCCCATTACGAACTAGGGTCCAATGTGGAGATACCTTTGAATACATAAGATAATCAGGCTCCACACCCAAAAAATACCACATGTACACAGTGCCACATGCACGACACTACATGTACACAATGCCACACACACAACATGTACACAAAACTACTTGCAGACAGCGCCACTTGTACAACATGTACAAAACACTACATGTACACAATGCCACACACACAACATGTACACAAAACTACTTGCAGACAGCGCCACTTGTACAACATGTACAAAACACTACATGTACACAACACCACTTGTAAAATCATGCAGACAACACCATATGTACCTAGCACCACCTGTAAAACATGCATGCAATAGCACAGGTACATAGCACTACATATCCAACATGTACATAGCATGATTTGTACACAACACTGCATATACAACCTGTAAATAGCACCATCTATACCCAACACTGCATATGCAATATTTGCACAACACTATTTGTACCATCTTGTACTCAACATTGCATAAACAACATGTACACACATTATATCTACACAACACCACATGCGCACAACATCACAGATGCAACATGTACAACATATACACAACAATAGTACCACACATCCAAACCACACTATCTCTACCAAGTAATCTTACTCCTATTGTCTCTTCACCATCCATGCTTATCCTAGCATGTCACGGGCCACACAAAATTTATTCTGCTGATGCATCCCTTGGTATAATATGTCCATAAAATAGACATAATATAATCACATAATATCAACTCATAACCACATGATACTGACCTCGTAGATGTGTCAGGCTACTCTTCCCACTTGATTCCTCATGAACCAGGAATCTCTTCATGACATTCACCTGTGTAAGCAATCATTCCTCCACAAGAATGATTCCTAACAACCCTATCAAACAGTGACATAGATACATAGATACATACATACATATACATAAACATTATCATAAAACAATCATGGTCCTGTCAGACAACGACATCCATACACACCTACATGTATACATGTATACACATCAACATAATCATGATCACACATAATTACCAAATATCATAAGGTCAAGGTTAAGAGAACCCCCTTTATCTATGCACACCATGCACAACTTTGAGAGCAATCGTTCCCAATGTAGTCAAGGCACCTGGCACCTCAAATATATTTACTTTACCTTTCTCATGAATATCTTGCCACTATCCATTTACCGCAATGGACCTAACCATTCTAACTGATTGTCATAGTCTTACCTTCCACTGCACTTACTTATGCACAGAGCTTCATCTGAATCTTACATTACCTTTCAGGTACCACACAGCTCTCCTTGAGCTCCACTAACTATCCTCTTTCCCAAAAAATTCCCAAGACTCAAAACATAAAAGGAAATTCCAAGAAACAACCAAGAAGAAAACCATGAAAACCAATAACAACACGACACCACAATAAAGTGGCATAGCCATGCACCAGACACATGCAAAATTGCAAATCAAACACAACAATCGCAAAATACCAAAAGAACAAGACTAACCATAAACACCGTGACTCAATCCCCATGGTTCCCAAGGAAATCTCAACTAGAGCCTTCTTCAAAATTTCATGGCAATCTCTTTGCATGCAATCTCCTGCATCATACTACCATAAACACATAATTGTTAGTGCATAAATAAATATAACAATACACCAATTAGCTTACCTTGTTGTTCCGAACATGTTGCTTGCAACTAAACACATGCACACCCTCTCTCAAGGGACTGCAATTCCCTTAACAGATCCACCTGTAACTAGAGACTAGCGAATATACCTGTCAAATACATGTTCATGAATCTAGCACATATCCACATAATGTTAAACAAAATCAAGGTTAAGAAGAGTTCATGTATGCAAACACTTGTTCATTTTGAATTAGGGTTTCCAAACATAGCCAAAGGAATTCTTTCCCAATTCCTTCTTTCTACCTTTTTTCTTTGTTGCAATAGAGTCTTACTATGTACTGCCACATCACTCAATTGTTAGTTATATAAACATATCAATTATTACCTTGTCATACTAGTACCAAGCATGTTTCTTGCAACTGCTCACACATGTCAACCACATGTTCCAAATATCAAGACAATCATATTTATCAATTTGAAATCAAGTTTTACAAATAATCGTGTTATAATCCATAGTCAACTCATAGTCACTAGACATAGTGCTACAACTATCACCTACTACACTCACGTACATATCAATTGTCTCAACACATATGTATTAGTACAAACATCTTAAAACAAGATCATTTCTTCATGCAACACATACTCATATCATGTAATTAATCAAACATTCAAACAACTCGCAAACATACCATGTTAGATAAATCAACTAGATGACATAATAGACACCAAACACTCAAACACCAAATAGACGACATGATCAAATAGCCAAATCAAACAGTCAAACACATAGTAGATGACATAGGCAAGCCCATATCTTAATGTGTCTCAAAGGAGGCTATCTTGTTTGCACCCTAACTCATACCTGAATGTCAAAACCCTAACCATTTTCATAGACCAATCCAACTTAGTATGATACATACAACATCAAGATATTAAATGCAATAACCCTAATCATCAAGCTAACTATCATATACAAACAACAAGTTAGCCTATAACACACTCATCAACAACATATAACATAATCATCAAGTTATCTAACATATAACAATCAACAATAGCAATGCATCCAACCACGGGTTACTATCATCCTTGATTATCTGACACATGTGCATATGACTACACTAATCAATTATCATATATCATGTATGTAACCATAACGTCAAAATCCATGTACATAAACCTAATGTATATAAACCTAATGCATATAACAATCTTTAACTTACATACCTACATGCCCAACATGCAAACCTATATGACGATCTAATCTTAATATCCCAAATTCTAATGTTGCAACCTCATTATGATGATCAGCATATTATGTTCTATCTTAGCTAACACATTAGCATCATAACAACCAATATCATCATGATGAACTAAATTGCATATAATGACTTCACAAGGAATGTTTGACTTACTATTCATGGATAACTATAACCAAGACAATACATGCATAACAACTTCATATAGTTGTATAACACATGAGTACAAAAGCATTTACACATCATTCTAGCTAGAGTCCAGCCATCAATGCATGACCATAGAAACTACACAAACCATGACCTCATGCATGACAACAAAAATGACATCACATGCACTTAAAAACATGTGAACACTGACATGCATAACAAATGCATATACAACCATACACTCATGATGATGCATCCTAACAACAACATCATCAACCTTCACAAGGCGATATCACTACAACCATGATCAACACCATGCAAATGGAACAAGAACATGGACTACAAGCATAAGCAACACACATGCAATCGACATGAATGCATGACCAACATACACCACCCATCCAGTCTAAGGGGTGCACCATGCTCTAATACCACTTTGTAACATTCTCCTCCCACTTCTTCCCAAGCAACTGACCAGCCGAGGTAAACATGCGATGAGAGGCCACTATGATATGATTCGACCTCCTAAGTCACGTTAAGGAAGTGGAACCAGTGGAAACACACCATACAAACATTCAACATCAATTTTAGGATACTTAAGAACTAACCAACACTTTAGACAACTTTCCCTTGGGTCCCATTGAGATTTTGGACAACTTAAGCCTCAATCGCTCTCATGCTATGGGCATGGCAACGTCCAAAAACCTAGAGTCGCTCTCACAGGATTGCCTGCCAATGTCCAGAGACTCATTTAGTCAGTGTTATGCCAACGTCCTTGGATTTGAGCCACTTTTTCAGGCCTAGAGCCCAGGTCACTACCCAGAATTGAACCATCCCTTCAGATCAGTAAAATAACATGGAAATGACAGTACTAAAGAAAATACCTTTTTAAGACCTCGACTGGACCCCTACTAGCCATGACAGATATTTTGTTAAACATATCATGAATATGTAAGCTACAAGTGTAAATAACAGATCTAAGCATAGGGGTCTCATACTTATATGAGATTCACCATGAAGCATTGATGCCTCAACACATTAACTGCCATTCCATCCATTAGACCATAGATACATTGTTCATTCATATACAAGTAAAAATATGATGAGAGCCATACATATCTGTTGTCATAAAACATATACATAACCAACATAATAGGGACAGAAATACCAAGGAACTCACCGCCATATAAACCTCATATAATACAGTATAATGCTCATAGAAATACAAGAAGAAATAACCTCTTATTGATGATGCAAAACCCAACTCGAGACAGGACTTCCATGTTCCACCCAACCGTAGAATGGCTAAGCCAAATCTCTCTTCAGCCATTCACCCTCGTGCCATATTCCAAGCATGAATGTGGGATCTCATAGAACACATCAATCAAAACTCATCTAGGGATTCCAAAGGCCATCCACCTCAACCCATCAAACACTGATTCCACCTCATAGTCAGACATCGCAAAACCATCATCAGATTGGTCTCCATCCAAGCCTTCTAGGGCTTCTAGAGTGTTTGTTCCAACTAAGGCTTTCAAGACTAGTAACTCAACCCACAACTACCAACGAGATTCCAGAGCATTTGTCCAACCAAGGCTTTTTGGACTAGTAAATCAAGCCACCAAGGGTTTCCAGAGAGTTTGTCCAACCAAAGCTTCTAGGACTAGTAACTCAACCCACAAAGGGATTCCAAAGTGTTTGTCCAACCAAGTCTTCTAGGACTAGTAACTCAACCCAAGTTGTTACAAAACTTCCAGAGTGTTTTTCCAACCAAGGCTTCCTAGACTAGTAACTCAAACCAAGCTAAGGAAACATGAGAACAAAATAAAAACAAATAATGAAAGTAAACCCAAAATTACCATGGCTATCCAAGAAATGAAAAGACTAGGCAATCCACTTTCAATCCAGGTAATCCTCCATGCCAATGACAAATCATGACCAAGAGTCCACATGCATATGCCATGCATGCCAAAACTAGTGAAGAAATCATACATGCAACTAGGTACCTGCAAGAAAATATGATGTAGCTACTGATCCTAATGCCCTCTTGCACTTTCCTGGTCTTCCTTTGCCTTCTTGCTCCAAGAATCCAAGTATGCCACACCCACCCAAAGTGCTCGAAGAAAACTCTAAGTCTCCAAGAGTATGAGAGAGAGAGAGAGAGTATAATGAGATAACTCCAACATTGAACTGACCAAGCACACCAACAAATCCTCAAAATCCTTTTTATCAATGAGGTCTCTATTTTTTTCATTTTCCATTATTTTCCTCATTTTCCTCCTCACATGCAACCTGTGACCTTTCTCCTTCCTTTTCTCCTAATTTCCATTATTTTCATAAATAAATGTGCCAAAAATGCCTTTTGCCTTTCCAAAGCCTTAGCCATTGCCTTTGCTAATTTCCTTAGCCATAATAAACTAAACCAACACCCACTAGGATGTTCCCCCCACCATTCAGCTTGGAATACGTGTCCCATCATCCGTGGTCTTATATATTTTACATGAGTTTTTAACCAGGGTTGTTACAAAACAACCCATTTTTTTATCCATATCCAATAACTGAGTATATTTGAAAATGATAAGATGAGTGCAAATAAAGTAGAGTCCAAAGAAGACTATTTATAGCTGTAAATTTTTCTCCAAAAAAACTTGTCTGAAAAAAGGAAAATTGATATCAAAACAAAAAGAGAAATCCCATCCAATACCATCATATATGATAAAACCTATAAGAAACATGTCTTGTAAAAAAAGGTTGGTGTGTGTACTCCTGGAGTTTCCCCTTTGTATGTTCTATGACTAGCTAGACACGCAGATCTTGTCCCACACCTTCCTTAGAGAGAAGGTCTGCCTCTGTGTTATGCTCCCTATAAATATGGCAACATGTAATAAAATCAAAATGTTGTCTGATGAATTGTATTTCTTCTAAGATTGGCTGTAAAATATGATTTTGAAATCTCTGAACTATGTTGAACTGATTGATGACATTTAAGGAGTCCCAAAAAACTTATAGAGATCTGATTCCTAGCTCCCTATCCCAACAAAGAAAAAGTTTCAAAGATAGTAATTCTGCATAGTTATTTGATCCATTTCCCAAGCCTATTTTGGATTTTAAGAACCTTTAGCTGCTCAGATGAATTACCAATCCACCCCCGCAACGAATCTGTGTATTTGATTATCCATCAAAATAATACCAAGGGATTTGTAGGTTGATATGTTCCTCTCTTATGACTCTAGGAGCTTGTGTTGATCAAGTTGTTGGAATTAAGGAGTAATTTGCAACAACTTCGAATGCTATGAGAGTTGCGGTTGATGTTTCGTCTCTGAATATTCCTTTATTTCTCACCAACTAAATTCCCCAACATATTAAAGGTGGATTGTTCCTTATTTTTTCGTCTCTCACCCCATCCCACTAATATTTCCATGCTTCCCCAATATTGTGCCCTCTCCAATCAAGCATGAAATCTAGAAGTCTTTGAGATGTTTCCCATACATTTGTTGTGAAGGATCATATGGGAAACAAATGCATGATTGTTTCTTCCCCATTCCTACATAAAACACACCATCCTAGCCCTTCCTTTTTCCTTCTTTGTAAATTATCCCATGTCGGGATTTTATTCCTAAGAAGACACCATAGGAAAAACCTAGTCTTAGATAGACATTCCAGCTTCCACATAGGCTTCCACCATCATAGTTGTTGAACATGAATTCTTGATTCAATTTGATGGTTGTACCCATATTTGAGGGATTAAAGACCCGTGGGGGTGTGAACCCACCTGAGTGTATCTTCCCTTTCCCAGATACTAACTTGTGATCTTTACAGTCATGTTATATAATCTTTCCAAATACCCCCAAAATTCTCATTTAGGTGTATTTATTCAACCGCTTTCCAATGTTGATGCCAAAGGGAGGAGATTTCTTCATCCACCACCTGGTTGAGGAAAAATATGCCTTGCTCGTTTAGAGTCATAACCATTTCCTTTGCAAGTTCATGATTCACATTACACCCTACCCAAGGGTAAATACCCACTCTGAAATTTTCTCCATACCAACTTGCCAAGTGAGACCCACTCCTATCACTCTGAAAGAGTCCATTGTAGCCTTCCAGATGGAAAAAGTGTTTGGTACTCTCTTTTCAGGTTCACCCATTCATCTATGGTGAGGGGGAAGATGTATTTACAAGTGACCACTATTGTCTAAAGGTTTTCTACAGTTAGAAGGTGCCACCTATATTTTGCTACTAGTGAACTAAAAAAAATAGGAAAATCTTTAATTCCTCACCCCCCAAGCTTTTGATAAGGCTATTTTTTCCCAAGCTACCCAAGGGAGAACGCCCTCTTCCTTTGATCCTTACCATAGGAAATTTTCACACGACTTCCTAATATAGTGCAAGATCCATTTCAAAATCCATGTCAGAGCTATCTAGTGTACTAGAGTTGCCACTAGAATTGATTTAATCAAGACCAACCTTCTAGCCCTCGAAATCCATTTGAAGCTCCAATGTTTAATTCGTTTCTCAATATTAGCTAGGAGCCACTTCCAATCATTTTTTTTATATGAGTCAGGTTTTAGATGCAACCCCAAATATTTGAGGCTTTCCTTCATATGTTTTACTTCAAAAGGTAAGAAATTTTGTGCCCTAATAACTTCTGCCTGTGATAATCCTTCATGAACCAGTGAAGATTTATGTTCATTTATGAGCACACTAGTGTCTTTTAGGAATAAGTTGATAATCTCTTTCATGTGCTGAAGGTCTTGTCTGGTCCCATCACTGAAAAAATAATATCATCTATGAAGAGAATATGTCATGAAAATATTAGTAGCTACCTCGATCCCTTTCACTTCACCTCTACCTTTTGCTGCCAAAATCAATCTGCTTAAACCTTCCACTGCTAAAAAGAACAAGAGAGGGGACATAGGGCATCCCTATCTCAGTCCTCTCTGGGCATGAAAGAAAGGGGAGGAAACCCCATCAATCAGAACAACAAAATTCACATTGGTGACACACCCCATGATCTAGTTAATGAAAGGTATTTCAAATCCCAAGTGAGTGAGGAGCATACGCAAATATATCCAACTAATTATATCATATGCCTTAGACAAGTCAATTTTTGCAAAAATACCTTTCATGTTGCACCTTTTGAGGTTATGGAGCCATTCTTGTACAACTCATATGGCTTCATGTATTTTGCAACCATGACAATGATTTTGCTATGATCTTATAGATATAGTTTCATAGGGATATGGGTTTGAATTCTTTGAAATCCTAAGGATCATCTGTCTTCAGAATTAAAGCCAGAAAAGTTGCATTGAAGTTTCATGAATCTGTCCTTTGAGTCTTGAGTTCTCCACCATCTGAAGTAAGTCATCCCCAATAATCTCAAAGAAATGTTGAAATAATTCCATTGTCTAGCCATCTGGCCCTAGGCTCTTGTATTTTTGCATTGATTTGATAACTGCTTCCACCTCTCCTTTTGTGATTGTAGCCATTAATTGATCATTTTCCTCCTCCTCCACAAATCTTGGAAAGAATTAGGCAACTTGGACCACTTCTGCAATTGTCACTTGATCATGGGCTTTGTACAGGGCTTTAAAGTGATCCTTTCCCATAGAATCTAATTCTTAAAAAAAAATTGCTACTCCTCCATCTACTCTCGACATTTCCCAAATAGTGTTTATGTTTTCATTCCCTTAACATCATTTTGGAAAAATTTTAGAGTTTTCATCACCACTTGCTAACCATATCACTCTACTTTTCAATCTCCATTGCTCCTCTTTATCCTTCAAAATGTTCCTTTTGGATATTTCTAGTTGTTTTATTCTTTCCTTGGCCTCCTTTGATGCATATCCATCCCCCTCTAGGCTTTCCAATCTCTCCAAATCTTCCTTAGTAGATTTTAGGTCTGCCTCCTACCTTATCTTTTTCTGTGTCGCCCATTGAATTGTGGCTTGTTTGGTTCTTTTAAGATTTTCCATAAACTACTGAACTATGGAAGATTCCGAATCTTGGTTGTACGGTACCCAGGTCTCCTTTACTGTTTTGTTATAACTCTCCTCGTGAAGCCATGAGGGGTTGAACTTGAATGGACTTCCAAGTTTCCAATTACTCCCCTTTAGTTCAAGGAATATCATATGATGATCAAAATCTCCTCCTGACCCAACCCACTGTCGGAAGAGTGAAATTCTATTGGCTAAATTTTCTGCCAGCAGAAAATGGTCCTGTCTTTTGGCCACCCTGGCTAAACCAACACGTTTGTTCCTCCATGTGGGATTATTTTGATTAGATTTATATCAATCAACTTACTCTCCATCAATTTTCTTGTGAATTATTCTACTAGAGGATCTACTTGGGCTTGAGGACCCTAGGTTTTTGCCACCTATAAGGAGAAATTTAAATCCCCTCCCACCACTATGTTTTGTTCTTTCATAAAATATTTTGTTAGTAGGAAGATCCAAAATTAAGAGACCATATCCTAACAAGGGCCATACACTTTGAAAAATGAGATCTCCACACGCAAGTCTAATGAAAAATGTTAGGTCCCTATACTACTAGTGTAACCCCTTATTGTTATTAGTACAACCCACTTATTATATTGATGTACCAATGTAGTGCCCATATTGTTACTAATGTGCCCCATAGAATCCCACTATTGTTATTATTGTGCCCTTACATTATTATTATTATGTCGGCTCTCATTATGTTATGACCCCTTAGACTCCTATATATAGAAAGGAGGTCTTTTCATTTGTATCATCCAAGAATTGTTCATTTATGTAATGTAAAGGAGGTTGCCCCCTCGAAGAGGCTGAATTCTAAGGCATTGACCTATCTTTTCTATCTTTTCTTGAGCTGGTTTCATAACATTTGGTATCAGAGCTTTGGATTCTAGGGTTTCGCTGCTCCAAACAGGTCATCGTGGCATTTTCGCTATAATTTTTTTTCTGCGACGTTTCAGAAGTTGCAAAAAAAAACCAATTTGAGAAGAAATCGCGCTGAACCTTGGGTCCGAATTTCCGAGCTTTTCGCGCTATATTTGCGGAGATATGATCTGAGGAAGTTGGTCTTTTTGCAGACTCCTGAATTACATTCCAAATAGGTGACCTGGGGAAAATAGTCATAACTTTCTCTCTGAGCATTGGATTGAAATTTCGTAAGAAGGTACAGAAAGAGGACAGACTGTAGTTTCTTGTATATCTTTTTCAGAGCCAAAGGTCGAAACTTTGACACGTGGCACTTCATACAAGTTCGCTATTCTGGAAAGGTCTATAATCAGGTCATCTTGAAAGATTGTGCATAACTATTTTTTGGAGAATCCAATTTGGATTAGACTGGTGGCATTGGAAAGAGGACACAGAGGGCTACTACAGGTAGCAATTTCAGAACTTAAATATCCGCAAGTACAGAGTTACAGTCGTTTCAAGATCAAGGTACTAAAATCAAGAAAAAGCAAGATGAGGAAGTTTGATGGCAAGGATCTGGTAAATTGGATACTTCAGATGGAGCAATATTTTGATCTACATGGTGTACCACTGTTACAAAAGGTATGTATCGCATCTTCATATTTAGAACCGGATCAATTTTTATGGTATAAAGGGCTTTGTTCTCGTAAACAACTTGTTACGTGGTCAATTCTCATGGAGGAAATGATAGCACATTATGAGGATACAAAGAGCAACACCACAACAATTGGAAAGAGTAAAAGGGCTTTGTGACATATTTGAAAGTAAAATTATGGCAACAAGTAAGTCTACCCCTCACAACTTTAAAGATGGACGTGTTGTTTCTCCTAGCCTTCCACAACCTACAAGGGTTACACCACAACAATTGGAAGAAAAAAGAGAAAAAGGGCTTTGTTACAATTGTGACAGCAAATGCACTAAAGGTCATAAGTGTGCTGAGAAGAAATTATTTTACATAGAGTATGAAGAGGAGGAAGAAAAGGATCAAGAAACATCAAAAGAAGAGGATATATGCCAGGACCCGACCCCAGAGAAAGAAGAAATGAATCAGAACATATCTTGTAAACTATTGGCAAGAATGACCACCCCTCAAACTCTCAAGATAGAAGGACATATCAAGAAGAAAAGCAAGAAGTGAAAGATCACATCAAGAAAGAAGAAATGAATCTAGCCATATCTTGTAATTCACTAGTCGGAATTACCACTCCTCAAAAGATCAAGATAGAAGGACATATGAAGAAGAAAAATGTTCAAGAAGTGAAAGATCACATCGAGCGTCAAGAAATGAATCCGACCATATCTTGTAAAGGATTGGAAGAAATTACCACTCCTCAAACTCTAAAGATAGAAGGACATATCAAGAAGAAAAAGGTTCAAGCAGTGAAAGATCACATTAAGCATCAACAACAAGTTCTCCAACTTTTAAAGGACGCCACTGCGGTGCAAAATCAAATGAAACAACAGGTAGATCAACATCATAGTGAAAAATGTTTTGATGTAGGCGACTGGGTATTTTTACTACTACATCTAAAGCAAGCTATTTATGAGAAGGAAATGTTGGCAATACTACATGCACTTAAAAAATGGCGACCTTACCGAATGGGAAGACTCTTCAAGGATGAGGATGTGGAAGCATTGTTTTGTGCTATTTCTATTATCCAACCAAATTGGATAAACGAAGCAAGGGATGAATGGAAGAAGGACAAAGAAGTATGGCGACTTATTCAAAAGTTGCAAAAGATCCCAATTCAAACAATATTGCCAGATATTGAAAAGGAAGGAAAAATCATATTGGAACCTGGAGCAGTCACAGAAACAAGAACTCGACAGCTACAAAATCGATCAATTTTAGAGTATCTCATCAAGTGGAAGAACTTACCCGCTGAAGATTCCACATGGGAGGACAAGAATTTTATACAGAAGCATCAATAACTACTCAAGCGTTGAGGACAACGCTTTTTGAAGGAGAGGGGCATGTTAGGCCTCTATACTACTAGTGTAACCCCTTATTGTTATTAGTACAACCCACTTATTATATTGATGTACCCATGTAGTGCCCATATTGTTACTAATGTGCCCCATAGAAGCCCACTATTGTTATTATTGTGCCCTTACATTATTATTGTTATGTCGGCTCTGATTATGTTATGACCCCTTAGACTCCTATATATAGAAAGGAGGTCTTTTCATTTGTATCATCCAAGAATTGTTCATTTATGTAATGTAAAGGAGGTTGCCCCCTCGAAGAGGCTGAATTCTAAGGCGTTGACCTATCTTTTCTATCTTTTCTTGAGCTGGTTCCATAACAAAAAAACTTCAACTGCCATAACCATTTCAGATCCCTAGGATTTTAGAGCCCTAAATTTACTTGTTGTGAAGCCCATAGCTAAGCCCCCTGATCTTCCCCTACCATCCAAAGTCAAGAAGAACCACCCAGGGAAAATTTTATGGGGGCTTTTTGAAACAACTTCTCCACTCCATAAGGTTTCCTGAAGCATTATTATATTTGGGCATATATCCTATATAAGCCTTTTAATAGCTAGTTTTTTTACGGGCACTAGCTAGGCCTATACAATTAAAAGAAAGGACTATCATTTGGAAACTTCCAATGGGGCTTGTGTCATTCTAAGCACCCCTTCCAGAGAGATTTTTTTTCCCGTCAACTATGTCCATCCTTGATTTCAATTGTGATTTTGAGATATTTGTTTTACGACCTCTGGTTTTCCCATTGCCAAGGGGGTTTTAACACCTCCCTGAGGACTCCAAAGGGACCAGTGGAAGCCCCTTTTTTTCCTCTAGGACACATGTTATAATGTGAGGCCGAAAATATTGGGTTAGAGAAGATAAAGGGGTTCCCAACAGGATGGTTTAACACGGGAATAATGGTTATGATGATGTCCAAAGAATTTGATAGGCCATCGAGCAAAGAACATTTTGAAATATGGGGCCTGGAGGGACCAAGCCCTAAACCAGATGAAAGAAATGAAGACATAAGAGATATAATGCATGGAGATGAGGGAAAAATAATACTTGCTGACTGAATGTGGTGTTCGGTGTTTACTTGTTCTTCCTATGCTTCCATATGGTACCAAGGTCCATTTCCATGCTCCCCTTGTTGTACCTCTTTCTGTGGTTGCTCGACTTCCACTTCCATATGAATAGGGGGTGGTCCCCTCTATTCATCCTCGAACTGTGCCTGAGGAGCCCCTTCTAAAACACCCTCATCCATCCCTCCATCCATTACACTATTACCCTGCCTCCTTTTCCTTCCAAACCCCAACGAGAAATCACAAACAAGGTGGTCGTGTTGACAGCATCGATGGAAGCGGAAGGGTAATTCATCATAGTAGCTTTTGTGTATGGTTATATCCTTGAAGGCATAATTCTAGTTTTTCAAAAATCCCTTCTCTTGGATCTGATTTTACCAAGATTCTAGCCATTGTCCTAGTCCTTATGGAAATGAAAGACATATCAGCCTCTAAGAACATACCCACTTTGTTTCCTATGGCTCTAGAGACATCTTCCATCCAGAGTTATGGTGGAAGGGTTGGAAAGCACACCCAAACTGAGACCTCTTCGAGCTTCTCTTTGCTCGCATCGAAAAGAGGTGTCCATCTTTTGAATAGTATCAAGGAGGATCTAATACTCCAGTTTCGATCAAGCACCCATTGTAAAGCTTCTGGTTTCTTAAAAGGTATCATGAACCATCCTCGTGCTAAAATGGTGACTTTAGTTTCTCTATTCGATGATTCATTCCAAGACTTTGAGATCCATTCTGCAATAAAGTTTGTTGTAAAGAATTTACCCTTTTCCCTTCCGACGAGGATCTCTTCTGACGTTGTCATGGTTGCGTTGAGTTGAATGTCAACCCTAAGGACCAATTTAGGGTCTTCAAACTTTTTTCTAATACACTTTCCCTGATTCCTTTTAGATCCTAGCCTTTGTGAGTTTCCCCTCTTTAAAGTATCTTCATGTTAACATTGTTCTTGAGGTTGTGCCTATGAATTTGTTATCTCTTATTGCTATAATGTTTCAGTCAGTAATTCAGGCGTGGGGTTCTCTTCACCCCTCCTTGGATCCCACAGAATCCCTTCATAACCTTGTACTCTTTGTGGCACCTAACCAAGATCAACTTTCGGAATGCCCAAGCTCTTGAAACCTTGCTTCTGGCCATTTTCCTTCCCTTAGGCCACATGGAGGTTAAATTTTGCAAGATTTTCGTCTGTAACTTCTATTTTCTTATGGGTTTCTCTTTCTCTCGTTACTGGCATTTCTCCAAAACCATTTACTATTGTAATCTCCCTAGTCTTGCCTTCCTGAAGAGGATCTAAAAAATCCGGAGCCGAGATTTGACTATTCTTCGAAAGTAGTGATAGTAGACCTCTCAGACCCGATCTTTTTACATTTAAACTTGAAACACCAGCTATACAATGCTTGAGTCCCTCAATACCCCACAACCCACAACTTCTAACGATGTCTTCCAGTCCTCTCGTGAACCCATTTTCTTGAAAGGCAAGTAAAATAACTTCTGAAGGTTTTATAGTACTTACCAGGAAATATGTCACTAGGAGGGTTTGATCTGGGACCATTACTGTAAAACCTTGACCTTCTTGTTGTGTTCTAACCACTTTCCTTGAAACTGACCTTTCGAGTAAACCCTTTTCGACCTCCAAACCACTGGATGAACCTCCGAATGACAAATCCTTCCGAGAAAAATCCATTGTGACAATGGGGGATCTAGCTAGAGGCCCAACTTTCGCTAGATTCTGCTGAGTAGGATCTAGTCCCCATACTGTCAAAATGTTCTCCAGTTCCGACTCCAACTCAACAAACTCCTTTGGACTAACCATTTTTATCCCTAGTAAGTAAAATTTATCCTCTACAACCCACACTAAACTGCATAGATCCCTTGTTGCACAATGAACAAGGATTAAACAAAACTTCATGGACTTTTGGAATAACTTCAACTGCAAAAAGTTACAAAACCATTGAGATCGTCTGCTTTCTCATTCCTGGTTGTAGATTCCAATCAAGTTGTCTTAGTAAGACAACCGTAACATCAACCAATCCATTCTGCGTCGAACCCTAGGTGCCTCATGTGGTAACTCCACTGCTCCATCGCTCCCAATCATCTTGTTCCTCCCCCCAAAAGTAAGATAAAATTTGAAATGTTAGCTAATACCTTAATTTTATAATAAAATGAATTTTTATTTTTCCTTATAATTTGACATAAATCTAATATCAATAATCTAACATCAATTTAAGAATGTTGAAAGCTTTACTATGGTTCAAGTCCTATGTGTGTTAATAATTCTATCTTAATCTTGATATTCAAATATTGAGAAAACTCAGAATTTTCAAATTATAAATATTTTAATTATATGAAATCAATTTAGAGGGGGTGGTTGGAGCAGAGAGGTTGTGCTCAAAAATTTGAAATTAAGTACATATGGGAGTTAGGCAACTAAACAAACACTGTGGTAGAGGCATATGGATTGGGCTCCTTCTAGCCAAAGAAGCAAACATTAAAGATGTTGTGGCGTTGGGAGATTAACAACTTGTCATCAACTTGTTATCACAGCGTAAGGATCGCAAGTTGCAAAGCATTATTGATAGAACCAAGGATATGAGACTAGCCTTCTCTACTATCAGTTACTTTCATATATCAAGTATGGACAATTCTGCTACAGATAAAGGTGTAAACTTGGACACAAAAGTCCTAATGAGAATGGGTATTGCTAATAGAATTTGATAATCAAAAATTGTTGTAAGATTATAGGTATAGAAAAACTTTCATTATATTCACCTACTATAAAAGCCACAATAGAAATGCGAATTTTGAATGAATACTCATCTTAATTAAAAAATAAATAAATTTAAATATTAATAAAAAAATACAAATATTTTTATTTTTATTTTTTTAAATGTATTATTATATTTATAGAATTTCTATTTGTATATAAATTTAAATATCTCTTTTTCCTTATTAAATATATCTATATCAAATCTCTTTCCTATATAGAAATATTTTATTTATATTAAAATTTAAATAATATATAATAATATTATTATTATATATATAATTATATTTATTATAATAAATACTAAATTTTAAATATACCTCAATACAGAAATTTAAAATTATAACATTTTCTTTATATTTTTAATAAATCTTCATATTTAACCTATAATTAATATTCACAAAATACAAAATTCAAATGTCATGAATCATAATATTATATTTACAAAATAATTATTATTCAAAAAATACAAAATTCAAATGTCATGAATCATAGTATTATATTTATATTTAACAAAACAAAAATGTCAACTAACATTACTTTTAGATATACCAAAACAAGAATGTCCTCCCTCAGCTTAATCAAGCTTTATCTAGTATTTACTAACATTTATTATTTAAATAAGAAAATCAAATATTATTTACATTCTATATCTACCTCTCATCTCTCGTAAAATAAGGTGTAAGGGTCAAATCTCGTAACTCTCTATTTACCAATTAGCCATTGCTCATAAAATAAAATAAAATAAAATAAAGAAATAAAGGTGCAAGGTTCAAATCTCATAACTCTCTATTTATCAATCAACCATTGCTTCTGTAACACGTTCCAAAAGAGATGTATCCCAAATTCCAATATACGCATACTGTCCTAGACGAAGTATATACCTGTCAATTCATGGCGGTCAAGTCATCAAGCAATCTAAAGTAGTAGGCAATACAGTAGGCACAGGCACAGAATATGGAGGACGGAGCATATTCTCCGCCATGATTGTGTATACTATTACAGCAAATCTTTCATTGGCGTCAAGTGGCATTAGATGGAATAATATATAGTATTGGTAAAAACAATAATAAGATCGAAGCTACCAGTCAAAAGAAGTAAGTATTTACCGGGTTTTAATTAAAGGAGTATGTGATTTGATTGGAAAAGCAGTTTGCGTATTAATCTTTGGATTGCAGGTTTTGCTTTTGAATTGGCAGGGTTCCTCTAAATTAGAGGAAGAAAGCCAGTATTTGATCCTTAAATTGGATTAGTGCGGATAATCTGCGGAGAAGCCGAAATTTGCGCTGGGATTGATTGTCGTGCAGATGCAGGCAGTTCGTTTGGAGTCTTCTGCTCCTTAGCAAACTATACGATTTCAATTTGCCGGCAACAATGAAGGAAAATCGTGGCTTTGACGGGAATCCTTTGAGCAAAAGCTGAGTCAGTACAGCGGTTTTCGTTGGGCGTTTTGGGAATTATGAGCGACGGGGAAGAGGAGAAGAACAAAATCAATTCTATGGCTCTGGTTGCGTGCGTTCCGCCGTCTTCGTCATCCACGGACGCCGGAGACCCTTCTTTGCTGCAAAACGCGACATTCGGTCGGATGTCGACGGGAATTTTCCCGGAAACGGAGGACGAGAAGAAACAACGGCAGCAGCAGCACAAGAAGAGGTCCAAGAACTGGACCCGTCAAGAGACTCTGCGGCTTATCAGGTTGCGTTCCGAGTTCGAACCCCGATTCGCACGGAGCGGCAGGAAATCGGAGCTCTGGGACGAAATCTCCGTGGCGTTGCAGCAAGAGAGCATATGTCGCGATTCTCAGCAGTGCAGGGACAAGTGGGAGAAATTGACGGCCGGATATAAAGAAGTCCGTGACGGCATCAAGAACCGGCAGGACAACCCTTTCTTCGACGAGCTCCAGCCGCTGCTCTCTGCCAGAGGAGCGGCGACTAAGGTTAAAGACGGCGCCGAGCCGGCGGCTGTGGGAGTCACAAATGGCGGCGACAGCAAAACCGACGAGGAGGAGGGCCACGGAGAGGGTGAGGGCGAGGGCGAGGAGGAGACGGAAGACGGGTCTCCGCCCGGCAAACGGCGGTGCCGTTACTGGACGGGAACAGGAACCAATAACCTGGAGGCGGTGGACGCGGTATTAGAGAACTTGTTTGACCGCCAGCAGAAGTTTTTCCGGGACTTGCTGGATTCGATGGAGCGGAGAGAGCAGATGCGGGAGCAAATCCGTCAAGAAAAGGAGGACAGGTGGCGGGCGGAGGAGCGGGCTCAGAGAAGTAGCATGACCGAGGCCATGATTCGTCTCTCGAGGAAGCTTCTCCAGCAGCAGAGCCAAGAATTCACGGCACATAACGGAGTAGGAGTAGTCAGTGTCACCACTACGAATAATAATAATGGTGGTGGTAATCCGAAGAAGAGGTCTAAGAACTGGAAGAGGGCAGAAGTTCTCCGGTTGATTAAATTCCGGGGGGAAATGGAGACCAAGTTCATGAAATCCAGCCGGAGAGCCGCTCTGTGGGATGAAGTGGCAGGGCTGCTGGCCAGAGAGGGCATAAGACGGGATGGGAAACAGTGCAGAGAGAAATGGGACAAGTTGGTTGCAGAGTACAAGGAGGTTGTTGACGGGAAAAGGGACCGCGGAGAGAGCCCCTATTTTGCAGAGCTGACGCCCATTGTTGGGCGCCCGGCTGCAGAACAACAGGTTCTCCATCAGCAGCAGCTGCAGATAGAGACCACTGCGACCAGCTAACCGGCTGGAAGGGTTGATCAGGACCTTATGGCAGCATCACAGGATCTAAACTCGCACCAGCTCTTTAGATAGTTTGATCAGGACCTTAGGATTGATCAGAGCTTTCAGTACTGGTAGCATCGCAGGAGCTGCAGCTCACACCAGCTCTTTAGATGGTTTGGTCATGGCCTTAGGGTTGATCATAGCTTTAAGTACTTTATTGGTTAGGACTACTTATTGGAAGGGTTGATCAGGATCTTGTTGGTTAAGGTCACTTTTTTAAGGGTTGATCACTAAATTACAAGCTAAGATTACTTATTAGAAGGGTTGAGGGGAACTTACAGATGAAGGCAACCTATCAGAAGGGTTGGTGAAGACCTTACTAGTGTAGACTACTTACTATCGACCAGAATAGACTTCACTGGTTAAGATGACTTACTTATTATAGAGCAGGGTGTTACTGGCTTTTTAGATGACTACGTTGATAGCTCTTTCACTTGCATGAAGGGCTGATCATTATTTTACTGGAAAAACGATTTGCCATTGTTAGGCTTACTTCAGGATGTCTCTGGCTCTTTAAATAGGTATTAATCAGATGTGGGGGTTTTTTAGATGGATAAAACGCTTGATGAGGATCTGGTTCTTTAAATGGTTATTCATCAGATGTGGCAGACTTTGCATGAGGATCTTGTGGGCTCTATAAGGAATGATCTGGACCTTATTAGATAAAATGATTTGCCCTACTATGACTTATTTATACATGGTTATCCGATGTGGCTGGCTCTTTAGATGACTAAAAGGATTGATGAAGACTGCACTGGAAAAACTATTCACCTTTATCCCTACTGGGTTAGAGAAATCCTCCCAAAATCTCTTACCCAGCTCTGAGATAAAACTGTTCTGATAATAATTAACTGTTGTTTGAAGGCTTGATAGGCACCTTAAGGGCACTTACATTACAGCAAGTGATTGGGCTTCTAGCTTGCTCTTGGAAACATCATAGAGGCTTGTGACTTACTTTATCAGGCTTTACAGGCTTGCAACTTGCTTCTGTTTTAACTAATTCTCATTAGAAGGGTTTAATGACTGATTAAATATCCTATCAGGTTGATCAACCTTTGACTGGTTTCATGTCAGCTTATATAGGGTTTCTACTGGGTTGACCTTGGAAAGGATTCTACTTGGTTGACACAAGAGGAGGGGGACAAATCTTTTGATTCGTGGTTCTGTGTCAGCACTATCAGATATCAATCTGCCATCTGTACATATTTATATATATAATGCTTGGGCTTTTGCGCCCTTCACCTTTTTTCATTTTGCAATGTAAACTAGTACTCCATTTTTAAATTTTAATGTAATCTGCAGTGTCCAGGGTCTCCGTATTCTCTGGCCTGGTGCATCTCTGATCTTTGTCATTGAAACTGAAATGAATACCAAGCTCGGAGCTGCATTTTTACTTGAATGCTTGTCGCAAACCTGGTCATGTTTATCTCTGGTGATTTCTGCTGCTTATCTGCTGTTCTTTTGGTTGGGTTTTCTCATAATTTTAAATTGGAAATTCCTACTGGAATTAACAGGCCTCGTTATTTGGCCATGCCCAGGAAATTAATTATCTCATTTGCTGCTTCGTTGTTTTCGATTGTTACACCAGTGAGATTCATGGAAAAGGAAAACAAAGAGGGGTTCCGGCACAACATCCCTTCCATGCCGTTTGTCCTCGTAAAGTAACCAATCCTCTGCCTATTGCTCAGTCCTCTGTAAATTGCTTACATTTACTCCAAAGTATACTAAAAAATTCACTACACTAACTCCAAATAACAATAAAAACAAAATTATCTGCTAGAAAAACTCCTTTTAATCACTGTTTTTCAACCCCGTGGCATTCATATGCATCCACTGATGGTACTGCCAACTTTTTTTTCCTGGTTTTTGCACTATTGGAGGCCTTGGGATTTAAATAAGGATTACCAGAATGACAATGGTTACCGCTGCTCTCATCTCTTGCAAAAACTGTAATATAATTATTGTAATTATATACCTAATCTTTTCTGTGATATTAATTGTGTATTTACATGTATAAATAGAGATTAATTACCAGCACAAAATCATATTAGTAGATGTATTGATATATTATGTTCAATATTATATTTTATATATTTATTAATATATGAAAATCAACCTATAATAACAACATATTTTATATGTATAATTTTTGCTTAAACCACCTGTTGTCTCGGTTAAGTTTTTAACTCTTTCATTCAGAATGGCTAGTGCCCAGGCCACTGCTCAGTCACATTCATTTTCAGAGCATATTCTTTCTTTGGAATAAATAACTTGCAAGTGCACAGTGATAGGGAGAAAAAGGCACTGTAACTTGTTAGAGGACTAACGAGAAGGTACACAGTATAAATTGGAATAATGAGAAGGTATATACTATGAATGGAATAATATTCAGAAAAAGTTTATCTATTAAAATTGAGAAGGTACACAGTATAAATTGGAATAATAAGAAGGTATATATTAGGAAGGGAAGAATATTCAAAAAAAAAATTATCTATTAAAATTGAGAATATTCCGAAGAAGTTTATTTATTAAAATTAATATATTATTTGATTTGAAAATAGAGTTGTAAAATTTTAGTTTAATTTATAGATGAAATGGGTTTTAATTGAAATTTGGCTATATAATTTCTAGCAAGAATGTGATTTTTTGTTGTTTAAAATATAGTTTTGAATGCATAAATGAATTAGACACCCTAAAAACCTCGACAACTTAAACTCAAGTTTTTCAAAATCTTTGTCTAGTTTTGATCAAAATTAACCAAGAAAAATGCTCTGAAAAAAGAACATTTTGTCTTTAAGTTATACTATCCAAAAATAATTAATATATAAAAATATTTTTCTATTAAAGTTAAACACATATTAGTAAAAAAGTAATGATATTATAATTTTAAATTTTATTAATTTTTTTATTTAAAAAAATATTATAATTTTAAATTTTATTTCTAATTATTTTAATAATAATTAAAATATATAATTGTTTATGATAATTATAAGTAGCGTTGTTGGGCATAGAATTCCCCCACAGTAGGTTTTGGGGCTCAAAGCCCAAGTTTTGGTCAAAGATGTTGTGAAACTCCGCGAATTGCGGGCACGGAGCGTGAAGTGTACAATTGAGTCATAGGGTTGTCTACTCTAAACATTGTATTGTAAATTAGTGTAAAGTTGGCCTACCTATGGTTCGTGGACTATGGGATTGTATAAATAGAGTGGGGCTCTATGTTGTAAAGAGAGGAAAAAAGATAGAGAGTAGCAGAGGAATGGTTCGAGCTTAGAGTAGAATTCTAAGTGTCTTGGGTTGTAGTAGTAGGAAGAGGCTATGCAGCTAAGTGCGCAGAGTCCTAGTAGAGTCTGCAGCTGAATGCGCGGACCCCTGCAGCTGAGTGCGCAGGGCGGAGTCGAGTTTGTAATCAAGACAAAAAGCTAATAAAGAGAAGTTTACCATAATTCTGTGCATCTAGTCTTGAATCGTTATTCAGTTGTTATGTATTATTTTTACTCTGTTTATTTATTGCGCGCAATTGAGTAGATGCCTGTATGGTTCAGAATACTTATATGTGAAAACAATCTAAGTAATCAGCTACTAGTGCATAATTAGGAAAGACTTGGGTAAATAACAAGGGTCGTGCTGCAAATAGAATTGTGTGAAGACAACACCACAGGCCGCGAGGGGCCCACTGGTGCGCGAAGGTTGAACCACGTACTAATCCCAACATATCAGACATTCTCAGGGTGCGGAACCCTGGTTCTAGCATTCTCCCATACTACTTCGGGTGAGACCTCAGTGCGCGCTCCACGCACTGTTGCTAAAAGGGCAAGTAGTGTCGGGATTTGCTTGGCTAAATCACTTCTGACCCTGGGTCAGAGCCCACTAAGCCAACAAGCATTATTTGTAATTATTATTGTTGTAATTTTAATGATAATTAAATTATATGATTACATAACATTTGTCATTATTAATTTTGATAATTTTAATGATTATTGGATTACATGTTTGTATGACAACAAATGTCATTATTTTGAATTAATGTTGTCCTTTAAAGTTTTCTAAATTTCGTCCCAAATGAAAAAAAGAAAGATTCTAATCTCTAAATTTTGAGATATTTTGATTTTTCATTGGTTTTTAAATTAATTTATCATAAAATTAAGTTTTATTGGGTTTTGAAAAATAAATCTATTAGTTTAAAGTTTTCTAGATCCCATCCTAAATGAAAAAAAAGATTATAATCTCTAAACCTCGAGATATTTTGATTTTTCTTTGGTTTCTAAGTTAATTTATTATACACTAAAGCTTTATTGGGTTTTACAAAATAAATCTATAAAAATATTAGAATAATAATTTTTTTTCTTTATATTTAAATATCTTAAAGTCAATATATAATAAAAAATTTAATATTTCTAATACAAAATTTTAGTATATATTATTAATATATAAGTATTTTTTATTCTTTTATTATGATTATACTATATTATGATATGGTAAAAGAGGGAACAAAAAGATTTAGCAATAGTGAAGAACAACACAAAGATGTGATGAAGCTTCAACTAGAGTGTAAGGAAATATTTAATTCTTGTAGATTAATCATGGAGTAATGACGCTTTTGTGTCGCCTTCTTTTAATCAATATGATGGATTGGATGTCCCTATAATCTATCAAAGCTTTGGCCAAAATCAATGCCCTTGGTGTTGCTTTTACCCCAAAATGGCAAATTATGGGGACTTGGGCGGTGATTTGAAGCATTCAAGGATTGATAGTTTTATTTTCAAGCCCAAGCTTGAGATCACAGACAATGTGCTTGGGATTTCACAGGGACGACATAGAAATTGGTTGTTGAATTCAAGATTGTCTACTTTAGAATAGCTCCTATTCCAAAAAAATATTATGTAATTGCAGTCACCACAAGTGAAATGTGCTACCATTTCGCTTAATTTTTTTTCTTTTCTTCTAATAGGACTTTTAAATTATCATGGTTCCCATATTTACAAAACATAGAATTTAGAAGTTCAAAACTAGCATAGAAATGAACTTAACGAGAAAATGATTAACGAAATTATATTGTTTTTCTTGGAAGAGTGTCTCTCTTCCCATCTCTGGAAGAGCGTCACTCTATTCCAGTTCCACCTCCTCTGTTGTCATTCCCATTCCTCTTGCTCCGACACTAGAATGCACTGAAGGCACTGACAACGATATCTTTCTGAAAACTGAAAATGCCTTCTTCAATCCTAATAACAACCTATTTCTGCTCATCAGTGGCTAAAATCTAACAGGGGAGTCCTCTTCAAAGATTTGTATGCCTCTTTCTAAGGTCTCTAAGTGGCTTTAGATATTTGTCATATACATATTCTTATCGACAATCAATTTTGTTGCACTCGTAGAAACAATTAACAATGCTTGCATTTGGAGTGAGTAGCAAGATAATTTTCCCAAATCTTATATTCCTTCGGTGTACCTTTGCACCTTTAGGGACAATTTCTAGAATAACTAATAATTCACCTAAATATTTAATAGTAATATTAAATGCCTTCATAATTCAAAATGCCTTGGTAATTCACCTAAAAATTATTGACCTTCCATAAGCCGAAGTGGTGAGAAAATGTTGTTACATGCCGCTTCAAGATCAAACTAACTCTTCTTGGCAAGAAGAGATGCACTAGAGCTTTATTTCAAGTAATGATTTGAAATCTATTAAATAATTGTATGGTTCTTATCAAATTGGTTAATTGGTTTGAACTTGTATTGTATTTTGTTTTTGTACTTCTACATGTTCAAATAGAATCAGACTTTGTTGCCTACTGAAAAGTAGAGGGTATGCTTGGTGCTCTTTTCTTGTAGCAAATTTAAGCACAAAGGGGTTTTTACAATTGAATGGATTATGGGATGTCGCTTCCTCTTTGCATAATGGTAGTTTAATACAAATCTACCTAGAATTGTATCACTAATTGGTCGCACGTTCAAATGCCAAATGCTTCGAGTTTGGACATTAATGAGGTTTCCTTCTAAGAATTAGTGGTTTTTTCTACAACATGTTCCAAATTAGTGACTAATGGATCCATATTCATAAATATAGTTGATAGCATCCTTAAGATTACCATCTAATGTATAGTGTTAAAGTGAAAGCCCTCCTATTTGAGGATCAATAATTAATAAAGAAGTCTATGGGAACTTTGTAGAATGTGAATTTGTTGGAACCATGGGTATAAAGTCAGTGGGTTCACAAAAACAAGGGTGACATCTCGCTGTACTTCTATAGTAAGTATTTTTTTTTTTTTCAATTTAAAAAAGATTGAGGTCTACTATTTTTCATGGTGGCACATGGTTATGGGATCGAGGAGGATTTAGGTTATTTGTTGGTTTCTATATTTTGACCCAATGGAAGAAACTTGATCCATAAACGATAGACTTATAGCTCGCTCACTTCACTAACATGGATCCTCTATGGAAAATGAAATATATTCTTTATTTCTTTGCGTTGTACAAAGATCCATGTTCTCAAAATGGCCACAAGGCTTATGTTCTTTGTGAAACCTCTATTTTGAATTGATTATCTATCTCCTTTCTTTGCATAATTGACATACAAGAAACTAAATGATAATACAATGGCAAATAATTGTATGTTCTCAATGTGCCCATAAATACTAGGTATATAAGTATGCATGATGTTTAGTTCTTTGTTTCGAGCATTGGCTTTCGAGGATTTTGTGCACAATGCAGTTCTGAATGCAACTTCTCTGCAACACCTCTCTATGCACTATTCCTCCAAAGGATGTGAGGATGGTTTTATTTGTGTGATGGTTTACCTTCTTGGTTACTTTCTTATGATGGCCAACAAGTCATCTCTTTCTTCAAGTTTGGTTTGAAGACTTCACTAGTTTGAGTATTATGGAAAACCAAGGCCAATTCTCAACAATGGAGCATTCCACTCATCAATATCGTCTTGAGCATGTCTAGTTTTGTTTCTAGTGGTCCAATTTGTTGGCTTTGAGATGCCAAGACAATTCTCTATACATGTATGGCCACAACTAGCCTTTGTATAGTGATGTCCACTAGAAACAAATATACAACTAGGTTAATTCCATTAGATTCCCTATGTGTATTCAGTCAAGGTGGGAACAATGCACCAACTCAATAATTTTTTAGTTGGGAAACAAGGCATGAAGGTGAGAACATTCATGTGCTTTCAATTGAGGCATCTAATGATCATCAATATTCAAATTTGGTTATATCATATCCCTTATACAACATCTCCCACAACAACTTAATATGTATCTTGGACGGAAAAACTATTTAATTCCAATTACTTGTTACCCAACAATGTTATATGAATAAATACATTAAGAGGAGGCCAACACGTTTAAACATGCCAACTATTATAAGTATCACGACCCCGTATATGTACCACGCCTCCTCTCATATCTACCCACTTTCACCTGCTTGCCCAGGGTAAACATGAGCTGAGTGGATACTATGACATGACTCAAACTCCTAGATAACCTTAAGGAAATGGAGCCAAAAAAACCAGACCTCGCTGACTTCCCTCAGGTGCTATAGGAACCCAGGAACTAACCAACCATTCCAGGAGTCCAACCCCTGAGATAATTTTCTTTTTCAGTGAGATAGACCCCTAGTCGCTCCCATGACGAGGCCTCCAAGTGATTGTAACCCTCCAATCCCTCCCACAGGTCTGCTTCCCTGCAACTGTAGTCTCTTTCAGGCAGTTTTGTGCTAGAAACTATGAGATTTAAGCCACTTTTTTAGGGCTAGGATCTAGACCCCTGCCTAAAACTTAATGAAACTCCCATAAATGATAAATAACACAAAGACAAAGTATCTGACACAAAACTTACTCAAAGACTTGACCTAAATCGATCTAACAATGACGGTCATTCCATCAAACACATGATGAAAATGCAACCTACAAGTCATGAATTCACATCTAAACATAAAGATCTGAAACTTATCTGAGGTTTACCAAGAAGGACTAATGCCCTCTCACCATAGCTGTAATAACATCTATTAGGTCATGTATTCAGTAACCATTCATTTATCAACCAAACATGATAAGAGCCATAACTTGGATTTGTCATAAAACCATGCGTATAACCAAATAAATAACAATAATAAAACAACCAATACAACCACATAATAAGGATTTTACATTTTGGGAGGCCTTAGGGTTTGAATAAGGATTACTAGAATGACAATGGTTATTGACATTAATTGTGTATTTACATTTATAAATAAAGTTTAATTACTAGCACACAATCATGTTAGTAAATATATTAATATATTATATTTGATATTATTTTTTAATCTTTTATATATTTATTATATAAAAATCAACCAATAATAACTATATATATATAAGTGAAACCATCTTTTGTCTCGCTTAAGTTTTTAATTCTTTCATTCAGAATGGCTAGTGCCCACGCTAGTCACATTCATTTTTAGAGCATATTCCCTATTTTGAATAAATAACTTACAAGTGCACAGTGATGGAGAGAAAAGGCAATGTGTGAGAAGGTACATAGTATAATCCGAATGGAATAATGAGAAGGTACATACTATAAATGGAGAATATTTAGGAAAAAATTTACTTATTAAAATTGATATATTATTTGATTTGAAAATATAGTAGGTAAAATTTTAGTTTAATTTATAGTGGATTTTTTATTGTAATTTAGCCATAACCCATATAATTTCTAGCAAGATTGTGATTTTTTGTTGTTTAAAATACATTTTTGAATGCATAAATGAATTCGACATCATGAAAAAGAGAATTCTATATATTAAACAACTTAAACTCAAGTTTTTAAAATTTTTTACTAGAGTTTGATTAAAATTAACAAGAAAAAATGCTCTGAAAAAATACCATTTTGTCTTTAAATTATACTACCCAAAAATAATTAGTAAATAAAAATATGTTTTTACTGAAATTAAACACATATTAATAAACAACAATGATATTATTAATTTTAAATTTTATTTAAAAATTATTATAATTAAAAAATTCTAATAATTTTAATAATAATTAAAATATATAATTATCTATAATAATTACAAGAATCATTATTTGTAATTATTATTGTTCTAATTTTATTAGAAATTATATGATTACACACCAATTTTCATTATTAATTTTGACAATTTTAATGGTGATTGGATTACATAATTTGTATGACAACAAATATCATTATTTTGAACTAATAATGATTATTTACACAAAAGGTGTTCCCATGATGGGTTTGGTTGGGCAGAATTGACCAATGAGATCTGTGTATTTAGGTTCTCCTCCCTCCAAATAAAAATTGACAAGTGACACTGCAATAATTACCTAGGAAGTGTGTTGTCCTTTAAAGTTTTCTAAATCCCATTCTAAACCAAAAAAGAAAGATTCTAATCTCTAAATTTTGAGATATTTTGATTTTTCATTGGTTAGTAAATTAATTTAACATAAAATTAAGTTTTTTTGGGCTTTGAAAAATAAATCTATTTGTTTAAAGTTTTTTAAATCTCATCCTAAATGAAAAAAGAAAGATTCCAATCTTTGAATTTTGAGATATTTTAATTTTTCATTGGTTTCTAAGTTAATTGATTATACAATTAAGTTTTATTAGGTTTAAAAAAATAATCTCTCTCTCTCTCTCTCTCTCTCTCTCTATATATATATATATATTAAAGCCAATTTTTAATAAAATTTATAAAATTTATTATACAAAATTTTAATATATATTATTAATATATAAGTATTTTTTATTCTTTTATTATGATTATACTATATTATGATATGGTAAAAGAGGAAACAGAAAGATTAAGCCACAATGAATAATGGCACAAAGATGTGATGGAGCTTCAACTAGAGTGTAAGGAAATATTTAATTCTTGCAGATTAATCATGGAGTAATGTCGCTTTTGTGTCGCCTTCTTTTAATCAATATGATGGATTGGATGTCTTGTAATCTATCAAATATTTAGCCAAAATCAATGCCATTGGTGTTGCTTTTACCCCAAAATGGCAAATTATGGGGACTTGGATGACGATTTGAAGCATTCAAGCCATTGGTGTTGGTTTTACCCCAAAATGGAAAACTATGGGGACTTGAACGATGATTTGAAGCATTCAATGATTGATAGTTTTATTCGCAAGCCCAAGCCTAAGATCATAGACAATGTGCTTGGGATTTCACAGGCACGACCTAGAAATTGGTTGGTGAATTCATGGTTGTCTACTTTAGAAGATACTATCCTATTCCAATTTTTTGTTTATGTATTTGCAATTACCACAAGTGAGTTGCGCTACTCATTTTGCTTAATTTTTTTTTTTCTTCTAAAAGGACTTTTATATTATCATGGTTCACATATTTACGAAACTTAGAACATAGAAGTCCAAAACTAGCACAAAAATGAACTTAAGGAGAAAATGATTAATGAAATTAGATTGTTTTTCTTGGAAGAGTGTGTCTCTTTCCACCTCTGAAAGAGCACCACTCTGCTCCAGTTCCACCTCCTCTATTGTCATTCTCATTCCTCTTTCTCTGACACTGGATTGCACCGAAGGAACTGACAATGTCGTCTTTCTGAATATTGAAAATGCCTTCTTCAGTCCTAATAGTAGCCTAATTCTGTGCATTAGTGGTTAAATCTAACAAGTGGAGTCCTCTTCGCAGATTTGTATGCCCCTTTATAAGGTCTCTGAGTAGCTTTAGATATCTGTAATCTACATATTCATATCGAGAAGCAATTTTGGTGCACTCATAGAAATGATTAACAATGTTTGCATTTGGAGTGAGTGCAAGATAATCTTCATAAATCTTCTAATCATTCGGTGTACCTTTGCACTTTTAGGGCAATTACTAGTAATAACTACTAATTCACTTAAATATTTAATGGTAATAATAAATTCCTTCATAATTCAAAATGCCTCTGTAATTCTGTTGGGTCCCTATAATACTAGTGATTACCCCATTAATATTGTAGTTATACCCCTTATTTATATTGTTGTGCCCCTATTACCCCCCATATTGTTATTTCTGTGCCCCATAGAAGCCCCCTATTGTTATTTGTGTGGCTTCATATTATTATTGTTAGGTCGGCTGGATTATATTGTGACTCCTTAGACTCCTATATATAGAAAGGAGGTTTTGTCATTTGTATCATCCAAGAATTGTTCATTTATGTAATGTAAAGGAGGTTGCCCCCTCGAAGAGGCTGAATTCTAAGGCGTGGATCTCTCTTTTCTATCTTTTTGTGAGCTGGTTTCATAACATTTGGTATCAGAGCTTTGGATTCTAGGGTTTCGCTGCTCCAAACAGGTCATCGTGGCATTTTCGCTATAACTTTTTTTCTGTGACATTTCAGAAGTCGCAAAAAAAACCCATTTGAGAAGAATTGGCGCTGAACCTTGGGTCCGAATTTCAGAGCTTTTCGCGCGATATTTTCGGAGATATGATCTGAGGAAGCTGACCTTTTTGCAGACTCCTGAATTACATTCAAAACAGGTGACCTGGGGAAAATCATCATAACTCTCTCTCTGAGGATCGGATTGAAATTTCGTAAAAAGGTACAGAAAGAGGACGGACTGTAGTTTCTTGTATGTGTGTTTCAGATTCAAAGGTTGAAACAGTGACTCGTGGCACGTCGTACAAGTTCGCTCTACGGAACCAGTCTAAAAGCAAGTCACTGTGGGAGATTTCACATAACTCTTACTTGGAGAATCCAATTTGGCTCAGACTTGTGGCATTGGAAAGAGGACGCAGAAGGCTACTAGAGGTAGCAATTTCAGAACTAGATGATCCGAAATTACAGAGATACATCAGATTCAATATCAGGCTTCTATAAAGTGAAAAAAGGTGTGTAGTTTTTTTTTAAATTTTTATGTAAGCTTGGTTTAACGGAATTCAAAGGGCATAGTAAAGCATTATTATCGGTAACTGATGCCCCGAGGAAAGAAAATGCAAACACCTAGTAAGGAACCTGAAAGCTCTAGCATGACTCATGAAGAAGAGGAAGAAATGCTACATGATATATCAAAATTACAAGAACAAGTGCAACAAATGTCACGCTCACAAAAGCTAACAGAAGCTAAGATAAGTGGCGTGGAATCTAAGATAAATGGCATGGAATCTAAGATAAATGGCGTGGAATCTAAGATAAAGGGCATGGAAACTAAGGTGGAGGATTCATTGAAAACTTGAAGATAGATTTGAAGACAGACATGGAAGAATTGAAGAACTTGCTACAAGAAAGGGTCACTAATGGTGAAAAGGTAGTAAAGGAAACTCATGATGAGAACAAAAGAAATGTTAATCATGATTCCATAGACTCTAATGTTGGATCGAAGACTCACCATGTTCCAAAAATCGATATGAGGAAGTTTGATGGCAAGGATCCCGCCACATGGATATTACATATGGAGCAATTCTTCGATCTCAATAATGTGCAAAACACACAAAAGGTACGTATGGCAACTTTATATTTGGAACCAAATCAGTTTGTATGGTATCAATGGCTTTGTTCTCATAAACAATTTATCACTTGGGCAATTTTTACGGAAGAATTGATAGCACATTATGAGGATACAAAAAGCAACACTTTTTTTAGCCAATTGATAAGTCTCAAACAAAAGGGTTCAATAATGGAGCACATTGAGGAGTTCCAAAAATTGAACATAAGGGTAAAAGATATTCCAGAGGAGCATAGGATTGATGTGTTCATAGGGTCTTTAAAGGATAATATCCAACATGATGTGCGCCTTTGGGAACCTGATTCATTAGAGAAGGCATTCAGGTTAGCAAGAAAAATGGAAAGCAAAATTATGGCAACTAGGAAGCATACCACTCACAACTATAAAGATGGAAGTGTTGTTGCCCATAGTCTTCCACAACCTACAAGGTTGACACCACAAAAATTGGAAGAAAAAAGAGCAAAAGGGCTTTGTTACAATTGTGATAGCAAATACACAAAAGGTCATAAGTGTGCTGAGAAGAAATTATTCTACATAGATTGTGAAGAGGAAGAAGAAAAGGAGCAAGAAAGGTCAAAAGAAGAGGATATATTCCAGGAACAAAGCCTAGATGAAGAAAAAATAAATCCGACCATATCTTGTAATGCATTGGCGGGAATTACCACTCCTCAAACCATCAAGATAGAAGGACAAATCAAGAAGAAAAAGGTAATAGTGTTGATTGATTCAGGAAGCACCCACAATTTTATTCATTGTAGGGTAGCAAAAGAATTGAATTGCTTCCTATATCCAGCACCAGAGTGTCAAGTGATGATTGCAAATGGAGGAACAATAAATTGCTCTGGAAAGTGCCATAATATCAAGCTATCCATGGGAGAATATGTATTGACTAGCCCAATGCTTTCCATTCCAATGGGAGGTGCGGATGTTGTACTAGGAGTCCAATGGCTACAATCCTTGGGTACAATAGCTTTTAATTTTCAAGAACTTTTCATCAAATTTTCTTCGGAAGGAAAGGAAGTTGAATTAAGGGGTATTGCAGGGAAACCAGGAAAGATAATCAGCTCTCATGGTATGACAAAGCTTCTAAAAAAGGAGCAAAGAGGTGTAATTGCACAATTATGCTCGCTAGATGTTTCCACATTGGAATCATCTATTTCTCCAGATCTCCAAAAAGTCTTGGACAATCATTCCAAGGTATTTGAGACTCCCAAGGGTCTCCCACCTATGCGTGATCATGATCATGCTATTCATCTGATTCCAGGAAGTGTTCCTCCAAACATCAGGCCGTACAGATATCCCTATGTCCAAAAAAGTGAAATTGAACGTATGGTTGCAGAAATGCTAGAGGCTGGTATAATTCAACCGAGTCAAAGTTCTTTCTCAGCTCCAGTAGTATTGGTGCACAAGAAGGATGGATCATGGCGCATGTGTCCAGATTATAGGGAGCTCAACAAGCTCACTATTAAAAATAAGTTCCCCATTCCTGTTATTGATGAATTACTGGATGAATTGCATGGATCAATTTACTTCACCAAGTTGGATCTTCGTTCGGGATATCATCAAATCAGAATGAAGATTGAAGACATTCCAAAAACGGCATTTAGAACTCATGAGGGTCATTATGAATTTTTGGTCATGCCTTTTGGCCTTACCAATGCACCTTCAACATTTCAAGGTTTGATGAATTCAATTTTCAAACCATTCCTTAGAAAATTTGTGTTAGTATTTTTTGATGATATACTAATCTACAACAAGTCTTGGAAGGATCATGTTGAACATGTTGACAGGGTGCTACAACTATTGGAGGAGAAACAATTATATGCAAAAAGATCCAAATGTTTCTTTGGAGTCCAGGAGGTGGAATATTTGGGTCATATTGTATCTCATGAAGGAGTTAAGGTAGACCCTAGCAAAATTAAAGCCATTAAGGAATGGAAAATCCCCACATCCATAAAGCATCTGCGAGGATTTCTTGGGTTGACAGGGTATTATCGCAAGTTTGTTAAGAATTATGGGAGAATAGCAGCACCTCTAACAACATTATTGAAGAAAGATTCATTTTCATGGACTCCGGAAGCAACAAAGGCCTTTGAACATCTTAAAGAGGCAATGTGCCAAGCACCGGTCTTAGCTACACCGGACTTCACAAAAACCTTTATTGTGGAATGTGATGCTTCAGGAAATGGAATTGGTGTTGTTCTAATGCAAAATGAAAGACCCATTGCTTTTGAAAGTCGTCCAATCAAGGGAAAGTTTTTAAGCAAAGCTATTTATGAGAAGGAAATGTTGGCAATACTCCATGCACTTAAGAAATGGCGACCCTACCTAATGGGAAGACACTTCAAGGTAAAAACGGATCATGATAGCCTTAAATACTTTTTAGAACAAAGATTATCCTCTGAAGAGCAACAAAAGTGGGTCACAAAGATGTTGGGTTATGACTTTGAAATCATCTACAAAAAAGGGAAGCAAAATGTGGTGGCAGATGCACTCTCAAGAAAGGATGAGGATGTGGAAGCATTGTTGTGTGCCATTTCTATTATCCAACCAGATTGGATAAACGAAGCAAGGGAGGAATGGAAGAATGACGAAGAAGTGTGGGCACTTATTCGAAAGCTACAACAAGATTCCAGTACTTCTGATACATTTAGCTGGAAAAATGATTCGTTATGGTACAAAGATCGCTTATACCTCTGTAAGAATTCCCAGCTAAAACAAAAGATTCTTATGGAATTGCACACTTCTCCCTTAGGAGGGCACTCAGGATTTTTAAAAACTTACCACAGGGTTAAGAAGGAATTTTTTTGGGATGGCCTTAAATCAGATATTCAAAAGTTTGTGGCGGAATGTTTGGTTTGCCAGCAAAATAAAGTTGAAACAATTAAGACACCGGGTCTATTACAACCTTTATCCATTCCAAGCCAACGTTGGGAGGAGGTTTCAATGGATTTTATCACAGGTTTACCCAAGTCTGAGGGAAAGAGTGTCATCATGGTGGTAGTTGACAGACTTACCAAGTATGCACACTTTTGTGCATTATCACATCCATTTAAAGCCAGTACAGTTTCTACTGCATTTATGGAAACATTTCAAAAGCTACATGGAAACCCAAAGATTATTGTAAGTGACAGAGATCCCATTTTCACTGGAAATTTTTGGACAGAATTATTTTCTTGTCTTGGTACTCAGTTAGCTCATAGCTCATCTTATCATCCTCAATCTGATGGGAAAACTGAGATAGTAAACAAATGTTTGGAAGGATATCTTCGTTGCTTTGTATCTGATAAACAGACACAATGGGTCAAATGGTTGCCTCTGGCTGAATGGTGGTATAACACTTCCTTCCATACAGCAACAAAAATGACCCCATTTATGGCACTTTATGGGTATCAACCACCATCCATCACATCATATTTAAGAGAAAATTCTAAGGTTCAGGCAGTGGAACATCACATCGAACATCAACAACAAGTCCTCCAACTCTTAAAGGATAACCTCGTGTTGGCACAAAATAGAATGAAACAACAGGCAAATCAACATCACAGTGAAAGAAGTTTTGATGTAGGTGATTGGGTATTCCTACGGCTACAACCATATAAGAAAATGTCCCTAAAGCAAGCTAAGAAGGATAATAAATTATCACCAAAGTATTATGGTCCGTACAAGGTGTTGCAAAAGATTGGTACTATGGCATACAAATTGGAGCTTCCTGCAGCTTCTCGATTGCACCCAGTCTTCCATGTTTCATGTTTAAAGAAGGTTATAGGTGACAAGCTCCCAATTCAAACAATATTGCCAGAACTTGATGAGGAAGGAAAAATTATATTGGAACCGGAAGCAGTCATAGAAACAAGAACTCGACAGCTACGAAATCGATCAATTTCAGAGTATCTTATCAAGTGGAAGAACTTATCCGCTGAAGATTCCACATGGGAGGATGAGAATGTTATGCAGAAGTATCCAGAACTACTCAAGCATTGAGGACAACACTTTTTTGAAGGAGAGGGGCATGTTGGGTCCCTATAATACTAGTGATTACCCCATTAATATTGTAGTTATACCCCTTATTTATATTGTTGTGCCCCTATTACCCCCATATTGTTATTTCTGTGCCCCATAGAAGCCCCCTATTGTTATTTGTGTGGCTTTATATTATTATTGTTAGGTCGGCTGGATTATATTGTGACTCCTTAGACTCCTATATATAGAAAGGAGGTTTTGTCATTTGTATCATCCAAGAATTGTTCATTTATGTAATGTAAAGGAGGTTGCCCCCTCGAAGAGGCTGAATTCTAAGGCGTGGATCTCTCTTTTCTATCTTTTTGTGAGCTGGTTTCATAACAAATTCACCTCCAAATTATTGACCTTCCATAAGCCCATGTAGTGAGAAAATGTTAATACATGCCGCTTCAAGATCAAACTAACTCTTCTTGGCAAGAAGAGATGCGCTAGAGCTTTATCTCAAGTAATTATTTGAAATCTATTAAATAATTGTATGGTTCTTATTAAATTGGTTTGAACTTGTATTGTATTTTGTTCTTGGACTTCTACATGCTCAAATAAAATTAGACTTTGTTGCCTACCTGAAAAATAGAAGGTATGATTGGTGCTCTTTGCTTGTAGCCAATTTATGCACAAAGGGGTTTTTACAATTGAATGGATTGTGAGATGTCGCTTCCTCTTTGCATAATGGTAGTTTAATACAAATCTACCTAGAAGTTTATCACTGATTGGTAGCATGTTCGAATGACAAATGCTTCAAGTTTGGACATTGATGAGGTTTCCTTCTAAGAATTGGTGGTTTTTGCTACAACATGTTCCAATTTAGCGAAAAAATGGATCCACATTCACAAATAAAGTTGATAGCATCCCTAAGATTACCATCTAATGTGTAGCGTTAAAGTGAAAGCCCTCCTATTTGAGGATCAATAATTAATAAAGAAGTTTATGGGAACTTTGCAAAATGTGAATTTGTTGGAACCATGGGTATAAAGTTAGTGGGTTCACAAAAACAAGGGTGACATCTAGCTATACTTCTATAGTAAGTAATTTTTTTTATTTTTTTTTTAATTTCCAGTTTAAAAAAGATTGAGATCTACTATTTTTCATGGTGGAACATGGTTTATGGGATATAGAGGGATTTACATTATTCATTGGTTTCTATATTTTGCTCCAAAGGAAGAAACTTGATCCATAAACGATAAACTTATAATGTAACAACCCTGGTGAAAATTCCATGTAATGAAAGTTAAAAATAATAACCACGGTTGATGGGACACTTATTCCAAGCTGAATGTTTGGAAAGACATCCTAGTGGGTGTTAATTTTGCTTGTTTATGGCCAAGGAAATTGGCAAAGGCAATGGCTAAGGCTTTGGAAAGGCAAAATGACATTTTTGGCACAATTATTTATGAAAATAGTGGAAATTAGGAGAAAAAGGAGGTGAAAGGTCATAGGTTGCATGTGAGGAGGAAAATGAAGGAAAATAATGGAAAATAAATAAAATAGAGACCTCATTCATAAAAGGCTTTTGAGGATCAATTGGTAACCTTTTGTTAGTTTATCTTTCGAGCTCTCTCATTATTCTCTCTCTCTTTCTCTCTCACTCTTGGATGCTTAGAGTTTTCTTGGAGCACTTTGGCATTGGAGCAAGAAAGACAAAGAAGGCAAGAGGAAGTAAAGATCAAGTAGGGAAAGACACGATCAAGCAACTACAACAGGTTTCATTGCAAGTATCGACTTGCATGTGTATTTTCCTTGCTATATTTGGCATGGATAGGATTGCATGTGGTTATTTTCTATCATGGCATGGGTTTTTCTAGTTGTGACAGTGCTATTCAGCCTAACCTTGTCATTTCCTGATAGCTTTGATGCGATGGGTTCTCATATTCGGTTAATGTGGGATGGCCAGATGTATTTATAGCTAAGTGGGGTCGATCTTCGAAATGACGAAAACATGGTCTAGTGGTCCCTGAACCGGACCGTGGGTTGCGGTAAAGCTAGGATTGTGT
This sequence comes from Pinus tabuliformis, assembly GCA_031772625.1. Lineage (NCBI taxonomy): Eukaryota > Viridiplantae > Streptophyta > Pinopsida > Pinales > Pinaceae > Pinus > Pinus tabuliformis. Next base: position 2,066,685,735 of record CM062816.1, read on the forward strand.
GCCTTGGTGGGCCTAGGAATCCTTACCGGTCAATGACAGGATATACGGTAAAGCCAAGAGGTGGATTTATCTCCGTTGGGCCTAGTAGACCCAAGATGGGATGTACGGTAAAGCCTGGAGAGTGTGTCTCGGTGTAGGGCCTAGTGATCCTTGGATTAGACTGTGGATTACAAAAAAGCTTGAGAGACTAGGAGGAACTCAAATTCCTCATGGTGTAGGTGGAGAACTCTGGTGGCATCCATTTTTATTTGGTGTTTTTGGTGTGTTCTATGAGTCCCACATTCATGCTTGGAATATGGCACGGGGTGATTGGTTGAAGAGAGACTTGGCAACCAATCTACGGTCAGGTGGAACGTGGTAGTCCCATCTCCAATTTGTTTATTGCTTTCTTTAATGAAGAATTCATTACCTTTATTTTCATGTGTAAATGTATTGATGGTTAAGTGGATTTTATGGTTGATATGATTATGATATTTCTATCCCTATTATGCTTGTTATATGTATGTTTTATGACAAAAGATATGTATGGTTCTCAGCATGTTTTTAATTGTAAATGAATGGATAATGTATCTATGGCCTAATAGATGATTATGAAACAAATGACATGAGGGAACAATGGTTCATAACGATCCTCAGATAAGTATGAGATCTCTACACTTAATTATGTTGTTTACACCTATAGGTTACATGTTGATGATATGTTTGACGAAATTCCTGTCATGGCTAGTAGGGGTCTGGTTAAGGTCTTGTTTAACTTATTGCTTTTGCATCATTGTTTCCTTGTTCTTTTACTAATCTTAAGTTATCATTCCATTCTAGGTTGTGACTTGGGCTTTGGGCCTGAAAATGGCTCAAATCCTGGGGAAGCTGGCACAAAACTGGAAAAATGAGTATCTAAATGCTGGTAGGCAAGCCTGTGAGAGCGAATCTGGGTTTCTGGACGCTGCCGTGCCTATAGCATGAGAGCGACTGAGGCCTAAGTTGTCCAAAAACTCACTGGGACCCAAGGGCAAGCTGTATTAAGTGTTTCTTTGGTCCCTGTTGGTCCGAAAGTTGATTTTGAATGTGTGTGTGTTATGTTTCCATCGATTCCACTTCCTTAAGGTCAAATAGGAGGTCGAATCCAAGCATAGTAGCCTCTCATCGCTTGTTTACCTTGTTTGGCTAGTTACTTGGGTAGATGTGGGAGGAGGCTGTTAGAGAGTGGTATCAGAGCATGGTTCACCCCTCTGACTGGATGAGAAATATGTGTTGGTCATGCATGCATGTCAGTTGCATGTGTGTCTACTACACTAGCATTCCATGTGCTTGTTGCATTTGCTTGATGATTGATTATGGTTGTAGTAAGGTTGTCATGGAGAATTTGATGTTGATTTTGTAGAATGCATCGTCATGAGTATTTGCCTGATTACATATTGTTACATGTCACTTACATGTTGATTTTATGTCACCTACTTACATCCTTGTATTTTATTCTACATTCTTGTAGGTTTGATTACATGTATCAATCTTGTAGGATGGCTACAAGAATTGATCACTTATGCTCGATTACATGCGTTTATGCATATGTGTAGTTGATTAGGCATTGCTTATGCATGTTGATAGTTGCATGTGGAAATGTGTACAATGGAGTAATGGTTGTTGTCATGCATGAGGTGATAACAAGCATTTTTTATATGGCCTTGCATTGATGACTGGACCCTAGCTAGAATGATGTTTATGTGTTGATGCATTTATTTGCGCATGTTTATATGTTGTTATGTTTATGTTATACACATATCATGCTGATTTGGATGATATTGCAGATGAGGTAACCTCCCCAAATTATACTAAGGTACGTTGATTTATTGTGATTTGGTTTATATAACATATTAGTCATTGCAAGAAAGAGATCAAATGGCTAGCAAGGTGGTAGACTACCTAGAATCTCCCTATGCATCAGATGAGCAACATGGTGTAGGGCACTCTTCTGATTTGGCAGATACATTGAGAAGATTGAATGAAGAGATAAGGAGTTGTAAGGTAAATAACGACCGGATCATATGGGCACAAGAGAAACAAGTAGAGGTTAATGAAATACTTCTTCAGAGTTTGTTGGAATTGCAGCGACAAGGGCCACTTTAGATCAACCATGGATAGGAGGAAAAAACTAATGGGGCATATGGCAGTAGGTATCATGGTAGACACAGGTAAGATAGATTTGATACGGTGAGAGATGGCAGGTTGTTGGACACTCCAAATAGAAGGCGTGATGAGCACAAGTACTATTCTAGTTCTGGTTCTGATAGACATCATGATCGCCATTGTTATCATCCTTACAGGAGGAGTGATAGGGATACTTGCCGGATGAATTCAAGAAAGAAAAACCACCTACTTTTGATGGAGATGTGAAGAAGATGGAAGAGGCAAAGGCTTGGGTACTTGGGATAAACAAATTCTTTGAGTTGCATGAATATACAGATAAAATGAAGGCCACAATAGCTATTTTCAACTTGAAAGGTAAAGTAGACATATGGTGGGAAGATGTTAAGCAGGTTAGAGACATCAGGATTTTGACTTGAGTTGGTAGGAGTTCAAGAGGCTTTTTAGGAAGAAGTAATTGTCATAGAGGTACTATGATAGTAAGGCGTAAAAATTATATGAGCTAAAAATGGGGTTAATGATAGATGAAGAGTACACGACCAAGTTTCTTGAGCTATTGAGGTATGTACTGTATCTTACTGATGAGAAGGATAAAGTTCAACAATTTGTCAGTGGTTTTCCATTAGCATTTAGAGATTGGATTGAGTATGAGGAGCCTCGGTCACTCGAGGAAGTTATTGGGAAATTGAAGAATTTCTATGAAAAATCAAAGCATAAGAATGAATCTTAGCAAGGATGGAAAGGGAAGGAAAAAGGTAAAGGTAAATGGTAGCCTAAGAGAACAAGGCCTCAAAATGTAGATGGGAAAGAAAATATGGCACCACAAAATAATTTCAATGTAGCTAGACAGGGACATGGGTCATAACAACAACATAGAGGTGAGGGCATTGGTTGGTTGGAATGTTGGACATGTGGAGAGGAGCACCTTGGGAGAGATTGTCCATGACATCAGGGAGTTAGGCCTAAGATATATAGTGCACAAGAGGCACAGAGTGTTGGAGATGTTGGTTAGAGTATTTCACGTATCTATACAACATTGGATAACAAAAAGGTAGAGCATCATACATTTATCATTGAGATGGACAGTAAGCTTTGTGATCAAGTTATTTATATTTTAATTGACCCTTGATCTAATTATAGCTATGTTTGTCCTAAATTGGTGGATAAGTGTAGTTTGAGTAAGGAATTGCATGTAGAGTCTTGGTTAGTGCAGTTGGATACAGGTACAAAGAAGCAAGTTCATAATTGGGTAAGAGCTTATGCATTTGATTTGAATGGTATGCTTACTTCCACACATCTAAAAGTACTACCTTTGAGATCATACATTATGTTGTTGGGCATGGATTTGTTGTATCTACATAGAACCAAGGTAGACTGTTATGAAAAAGCCATTGAGTGTGTTGAAGACAACAGGGAACCAAGAGACTTGTCAGGTAATAAGAAAGACATAAGTTAGGATGGTTACAACTATGGAAGAAAAGTGTAGCCACAGGAAAGGGTGTATGATATTTGCAGTGCACATTTCTAGTGATAAGGGTAAGGAGGTTGGGGATGCAGATGTGTTGAGCAGGTACCCAGTTTTGCAGCGGTTTTAGGATATATTTCATGATTACAAAGTTTCCACCTCACAGGGAGGTATATTTTTTGATTGAGTTAGCACCAGGGGAAACTCTGACATCAAAAGCACCTTACAGGATAATTAAACCTGAGTTAGTTGAGCTAAAGTTGCAGTTGAAGGAAATGTTGGACAAGGGATACATTAGGCCAAGTGTATCACCTTGGGGCGCAATGGTATTGTTTGTGAAGAAGAAAGATGGAACTCTCTGATTATGCATTGAGTATAGGTAGTTGAACAAAGTGAGTATCAAGAACAGATACCCTTTGTCGAGGATTGATGACTTGTTCGATCAGTTGAATGGAGTAGTAGTGTTCTCAAAGATTGATCTGAGATTCAGATACCATCAGATACACATCAAAGATGCATGCATTTATAAGTCTGCTTTTCGGACCAAGTATAGGCATTATGAGTTTGTTGTAGTTCCATTTGGTTTGACTAATGCTCCTGCTATGTTTATGTGCTTGATGATTAGTGTGTTGAAGAGAGATTCCATACAGGCCGGTAGAGTATTTAATTAATGGAAAGACCTGTGAGCAATTTTGAAACCATAATAGTGTGTTGCTTCTATATTTGGATAAGTTTGTTATTGTGTTCATTGATGATATGTTGGTATATTCTAAAAATGATGAAGAGCATGCCGCATATTTAGCAACAATGTTGAGGTTGTTGATGGAGAATCAATTGTATGCTAAGCTCAGAAAGTGTAGTTTCTTTCAAAGTGAGGTACCTTACTTGGGGCATGTGGTCTTCAAGGAGGGAATTACAGTAGATCCAGAAAAGATAAGGGCCATCATGGAGTGGGTAGCTCCTAAGAGTGTGGATGAGGTGAGATCTTTCATGTGGTTGGCAGGCTATTATAGGAGGTTCATCAGGAACTTCTTGCAAATTGCTTATTCTATTACATCATTGCAGAGGAAAGGTAAGAAGTTCGAATGGACAAAGGAGTGTGCGACTAGTTTTGAGCATCTTAAGCAGTTGTTGACACATGCACCAGTGCTACAGATTGCAGATCTAGAAAAAGAGTTTGTAGTATGCACATATGCCTTCAAGAGAGGACTTGGTGGCGTCCTTATGCAGGATGGACAGGTGGTATGATACGAGTCACGAAAATTGAATGGGCATAAGAAGAACTACCCCACACATGATCTTGAGTTGGCAACAATTATACATGCATTGAAGATGTAGAGACACTATCTTTTGGGCAAGTGATTCACATTGACGATTCATCACATTGGTTTGCGATATCTACTTGACCAACCGAATTTGAATGGTAGGCAGGGTTGGTGGTTGGCTCAATAAGTGAGTTTGATTTTGAGATCAAGTATATTAAAGGTAAATAGAATAGAGTGGTAGATGCTCTTAGTAGGTGGATATAGATAAATCAATTAGCAAGTATGAGCTCCTATGGGACATATCTACAAGATAGGATCTTGTGGGAAGGTCAGCAAGATGTCAGATATATGGATATTGTGAATAGGTTGAAACAGAGCACAAGTATAGGTATAGGTGATGGTATAGGTACAGGTACATGTGATAATATAGGTACAGGTATAGGTATAGGTACAAGTGAGAGTACAGGTACAAATATAGGTACAAGTGATGGTATAGGTACATGTACAGGTAGTGGTAGTGGTACAAGTGCAGGTGCACAAGATGTGAATTATTGTCTTACAAAGGATGAGTTGGTCAGATTTAGAGATAGGCTATGTGTGCCGGATAACAGTGAACTCAAGAAGGTGATCTTGAGGGAGTTTCATGTGAAACCATATTCAGGTCACCCATGTTATCAGAAGACATTGACTGCAATGATTTTTTGATTATTGGCCAAATTTGAAGAGAGATGTAGCAAAGTATGTGGATACATGTTTTGATTGTTAGCGAGTGAAGGATGAGTGTAAACATATAAGTGGACTGCTACAACCGATTGCAATTCCAGAGTGGAAATGGGAGGTCATTTCCATGGAATTAATCAACAGATTATTGAGGATAATGAGACAACATGATTCCATCATGGTTATTGTGGACATGTTGACAAAGGTTGCACATTTCATTCCAGTGATGTTTACATTCTTAGCTAGCGATGTAGCACAGGGTTTCATCAGAGATGTGGTTATATTGTATGGTGTTCCAAAGAAGATTGTGTTAGAAAGGGATGCAAAGTTCACTTCCAAATTTTGGGAGGAGTTGTTTGTAGGTTTGGGCACAAAGTTGGCCTTAAACACAACTTATCATCCATAGATAGAAGGACAGACAGAGAGGGTCAACAAGATATTGGAGGACATGTTGAGTATGTACGTGATGCATCAACAGTGGAAGTGGGAGGAGTATGCTGCCTTGGTTGAGTTTGCATACAACATTAGTTATCAGTTGTTAGGGTCAGTAAGTTTACATTTGTCAAACATATTCAAATGACTCAATAGTTAGTTTAAACAAATTCGAACTTAATGTCATAGATTCTATCATAAGTTCGAGTGTCACTATCCAGAATGTTGCCATGGGTGTGGTCATCAAGAGGTCTAGTCAAAAATATGAAGTTGTCGTGAGTTATTTGGAATACTTATCAAAGTCTGAAATAACTGAGTCACGAGTCAGGTGTAAATAGTGGGTTTGTCATGAGATTTACATAAGTAAGAGATAACTAAAAATATCACTTCTCCAAAGCAGGATAGCTATTGAAAATTCCACCTTTATTTTCCCTCCTAATCTATTCATTTTCCCAAATGCTATAACCTACATTCTGCATTCTGCATTTCCAATTCCCTATGTTTTAAATCCCCTATGCATCTAATCATTATTTAATCCTAAAACATATAATTAGCATAACTCCCGTTCCATCTTTCCCACCAAAAGCTATGATTTCCTATCATATATGACACTACCCATATAATCCTCCCATCGATTCAAGCCCTATTCCAGTCAATCCTTCTAATGATTACCACACACAAAACATCATATTTTGAAAAGGAAGGCATTGTATGAAATCACACTACAAGAAAAAGATAAGCAGGGCAGTTGCAAAACAACCCAAGAAGCTTGAGATGGAGTCTAGTAGGCCTACTACAAGAGCAACAAAGTTGAAATAGGGATGGATACAACAAATGAAGAACTCTGTTTTAGCCACCATTTTTCATAACAATTTCTCACCACAAGAAATAGAATTTTTGGAAACTGGAAGATGTTTTTATCAAGGACAGGTAAAAGAACACTGACCTCTTCTAGATTTTGTACAGGTGTCATGGATCAGGAGATTTGATTACATATTCAAAGCCTATTTTTCGGATTGTGCAAATACTCCATTTTAACCATGGTTTTTTAGAGTCGTTTCTGAGGCTCTGGGGAAGAATTTGAGGAAAATGAGAGAGGTTTCTCTCAAGAAAAATTTCATATATAGAAACCTCTCTAATTTTTTTACACAAGTGTCATAGTTTGGGAATTACAAGTGTCACTTGGACACCTAGTTTTCACGTTTTCCTACTACTAGAATTCTGAAATTCGTTTGGAAATTCGATTTGTAAATTCGGATTAAGAAATTTTGGATGCATGCTAGGAGTTATAAGGTGTTTTTGATGAATTTATGGAAATTTTAATGCTTTTGGAGTAGTGTGGTGGTGTTGTTTTAAGACTAGATGGCACTTAAGAGACAATTTTGAAAAATGTGTTGCGCAGGTGCTAAGTAATCGCTGCGCAAGCCATGCCTGTACATTTGCACGTATGATGGGAGGAAGCCATTTGTTAGAATTTGAAGACATGAATGTGGAATAGGTGTGGCAGCCAACTCACAGCTTCAACAACCATCCACGTGTCAGTTTTGAAAGCAAAAGGTCATTGTGCAGTCATTTCCTAGTCAACACTAGCTGTCCCTGCTTTTTACAGCTTTGTTGGGCTCACAAAGATATGGATATCGAAGATAGACTTGTTTATTTCTAACATTTAGTTTTTCTTATTTCAAATAAAGCTATGAAGTTTTATGTATTTTTTTTTTCATTATAAGAGGAAAAAGATTCATAACAACAAAAAATATTTCCTCTTTTTATTTTTGATTCGATCCTCTATTGGATCAATGATGCAGTGAATGTAGACACTTGTGATATTATATGTATGGTATATTTAAGATGGTTAATGCATATGAAGAAGGTTGTTTATAGTTCAACAATGTTTGCATCAACTTTCAGAATTTATGTGAGTAATTGTGATCAATTCATGGATAGAATGCTTATGACTTGAGAGTTATCGATTATTGTTTGCAAGGATTCTTACGATATGATGTTTGGAGTTATGTTTATCTATTCCTCAGTTATTCTATTGTCTCTTCTTGTTTTATGAGTATAATGATCTTGGTTGATATGGAATTCAGTTACGCTGCTCTAGACAACTGTTTTCATATTTCAACTGCAAATGGAATGTTACATACTCATGAATTTTATTTCTTTTGTCTAGTTTTCCTTCTTAAGTATGAACAACATTGATATATGCATACGAAGAATTTGTTTCCTCTATTATTCTCCTCTATACTACAACCTATTACTTCTATCCAAATTTATGCTTAACAAGCCCTTGTGGATGATGTCGATTTTACTTGCATAAGTAAAGTGAATAAAAGGTCCATTGATCACATGTTATCACCCTTTCTACCATTTGTACTTCAACCAAAATTTTCAAATTCCCTTTCAGATCTGGTCTTTGTATGGCATATAGTTGAAACCTTTAGTTTTAGAAGTTGAGGGAGCCCCCTTGGGTTGGATAAGATGAGTCTCTCAACCCAAAGAGGTTTGTGGTTACCTCTGAGATGTCTACTTTCAGAATGGAGAAAACTACAAAGTGTTAACATCATGAATCTGGAGTGATTCGGTTAACAGGGTGTTGATTGGAGCAGATATGTTGGTTGACATGGAACAAGAAATGTAGGTAATCAAGAAGAATCTAAAGGCAACACAGGATAGGTAGAAGAGCTGTGTAGATTTGAACAGGTTTTTCAAGGAGTTCTAGGTTGGGGAACAAGTGTACTTGCACATCAAATCGAAAAAGAGCTCCTTACGGATTGGATCATGTGCCAAGTTGGCACCACAGTTTTGTGGACCCTTCAGTATCATTGAGATGATTGGGCCATTAGCCTATGGACTTGCACTTCCTTTGAAAGTGAAAGTCCATGATGTTTTACATGTATCATTGATTAAGAAGTATGTTAAAGATGATGATCATGTGATTGAATGGTATGTATTGCAGGTGGAACTAGAAGAAGAATTACAGCCAGAGCCTCAATGTATATTGCAGAAAAAGGTGCTCATGCTATAGAACCGAGCAATCGAATAAGTTAAAGTGCAGTGGAATCACTTTGGTATTGCTAAAGGTACATGGGAGATGGCGGATTAGATGTGTGCTATGTATCCTTCCTTGTTTTTCGGTTGAGGTAAAGCAATTTTGAGATGGTGTTTTGGTATATGCTTTAATATGGTGATTTCGTATATGCTTTGATATGGTGTTTTGGTATATGTTTTGTTGATATTTCTATATGTACATATGTATATGGATGTAAATATTGCCATGAGCTATGTTATAAAGCTTCACTGAGTGGTATGGGTGTCACATCGTTATGATTATGTTGTCATGTTACTATGCTATCATGTGGTTATATTTTCATGTTGCTATGATGTCATGTGGGTTGGTACTTAGTAGGGTGATCATTTTAAATAGTGCATCGAGCTATGTTATAATTATCCATGAGTAGTATGTCTTCTTTCCAGTTGTTTGTTGAGGTATATGTGTGATTGAACACCGAGGACGGTGTCCCCCAAGGGGGAGGGTTCTGTAACAGCCCTGGTGAAAATTCCATGTAATAAAAGTTAAAAATAATAACCACGATTGATGGGACACTTATTCTAAGATGGATGTTGGGCAAGAAATCCTAGGGGGTGTTGATTTGGTTGGTTATGGCTAAGGAAATTGACAAAGGAAATGGATAATGATTTGGAAAGATAAAATGACATTTTTGGCACAATTATTTATGGAAATAATGGAAATTAGGAGAAAAGGGAGGTGAAAGGTCACATGTTGTATGTGAGGAGGAAAATGAAGGAAAATAATGGAAAATAAAGAAAATAGAGGCCTCATTCATAAAAAGGCTTCTGAGGATTAGTTGGTAACCTTTTGTCAGTTTATCTTTGGAGCTCTCTCATTATCTCTCTCTCTCTCTCTCTCTCTCTCTCTCTCTCTTTCCCACTCTTGGACACTTAGAGTTTTATTGGAGCACTTTGGCATTGGAGCAAGAAAGGCAAATAAGGCAAGAGGAAGCAAAGATCAATAAGGGAAATGCAAGATCAAGCAGATACAAAAAGCTTCATGGTAGGTATCGAATTGCATGTGTATTTTCCTTGCTAGATTTGGCATGCACGGGATTGCTTGTGGTTCTTTTCTATCATGGCATGGGTTTTTCCAGGCGTGACAATATTATTCAGCCTAAACTTGCCATTTCCTGATATATTTGATGATATGGGTTCTCATATTCGGTTAATGTGGGATGGCCTGATAGATTTGAAGCTGAGTGGGGTGGATCTTCGAAATTAAAAACACATGGACTAATGGTCCATGAACCGAACTGTGGATCACGGTAAAGCCACTAGCATTGTAACCCTTAAACCAGACTGTGGGTTGTAGTAAAGTCAGGATTGTGTGCCTCGGTGGGCCTAGGAATCCTTGTCGGTGAATGGTAGGATATACGGTAAATCCAAGAGGTGTATTTCTCTCTGTTGGGCCTAGTAGTCCTGGGATGTGATGTACTGTAAATCTTGAAAAGCGTGTCTTGGTGTAGAGCCTAGTGATCCTTGGATTGGACTGTGGATTACGGTAAAGCATGAGAGAATAGGAGGCACTCAAATTCCCCATGGTTTAGGTGGAGAACTTTGGTGGAATCCATGCTTATTTTGTGTTTTTGGTGTGTTCTATGAGTCCCACATTCATTCTTTGAAGATGGCACGAGGGTGATTGGTTGAAGAGGGAATTGGATCAACTAATCTATGGTAAGGTGGAATGTGGTAGTCCCATCTTCGGTTGGTTTATTTATTTCATTAATGAAGAATTCATTCCCTTGATTTCATGTGTAAATGTACTGATGTATATGTGGATTTTATGGTTGATATGCTTATGATATTTCTGTCCCTATTATGCTGGTTATATGTATATTTTATGACAACAACTATGTATGGCTCTTAGCATGTTTTTACTTGTAAATGAATGGATAATGTATCTATGGCCTAATAGATGATAATGCAACAAATGACATGAGGGAACAATGGTTCATAGCGATTCTTTGATAAGTATGAGATCCCTACACTTAGTTCTATTGTTTACACATATAGGTTACATGTTGATGATATGTTTGATGAAATGCTTGTCATGGCTATTATGGGTCTGGTTAAGGTCTTGTTTAACTTATTTCTTTTGCATCATTCTTTCCCTGTTCTTTTACTGATCTTAAGTTATCATTCCATTATAGGTAGTGACCTAGGCTTCGAGCCTAAAATAGTGGCTCAAATCCCAGGCAAGCTGGCATAAAAATGACAAAATGAATCTCTCGATGCTGGTATGCAAGCCTGTGAGAGTGACTCTGGGTGTCTGGACACTATCATGCCTATAGTATGAGAGCAATTGAGGCCTAAGTTGTCTAAAAACTCAGTGGGACCCAAGTGCAAGCTGTCTTAAGTGTTGGATTGGTTCTAGTGGGTCCTGAAGTTAATGTTGAATGTCTGTGTGTTATGTTTCCATCGATTCCAATTCCTTAATAAGGTCACATAGGAGGTCGAATCCAAACATAGTAGCCTCTCGTTGCATGTTTACCCCAGTTGGATAGTTACTTGGATAGATGTGGGAGGAGGGTGTTACATATAGCTCACTCAATTCAATAACATGTATCATCTATGGAAAATGAAATATATTCTTTATTTATTTATGTTGTACAAAGATACATGTTCTAAAAATGGCCACAAGGCTTATGTTCTATGGGAAACATATATTTCGAATTGATTATCTATCTCCTTTCTATGGATAATTGGCATACACGAAACTAAATGACAATAAAATGGAAAATAAATGTATGTTATCAATGTGCCCATCAATACTAGGTATCTAACTATGCATGATGTTTAGTTCTTTGTTTCAAGAATTGACTTTCGAGGATTTTGTGCACAAAGTAGTTCTAAATGCAACTTCTCTGCAACACCTCTCTATGCACTTTTCTGCCAAAGGCATTTGAGGATATTTTTGTTTGTGTGATGATTTACCTTCTTGGTTACTTTCTTATGGTGGCCAACATGTCATCTCTTTCTTCAAGTTTGGTTCTAAGACTTCACTAGTTTGAGTATTATGGAAAACTAAGGCCAATTCTCAACAATGGACCATCCCACTCATCAATATCGTCATGAGCATGTCTAGTTTTGTTTATAGTGGTCCAGTTTGTTGGCTTTGATATGCCAAGACAATTCTCTATACATTAATGGCCACAACTAGCCTTTGTATAGTGATGTCCACTAGCAACAAATATACAACTAGGTTAATGCCATTGGATTCCCTATTTGTATCCAATTTGGGTGGGAACAATGTACCAACTCAACAATTCTTGAGTTGGGAAACACGGCTTGAAGGTGAGAACATTCATGTGCTATCAATTGAGGCATATAGTGATCATCAATATTCAAATTTGGTTATATCATATGCCTTATACAACATCTCCCACAACAACTTAATATGTATCTTGGATGGGAAAATGATTTAATTCCAATTACTTGTCATCCAAGAATGTTATATGAATAAATATATTAAGAGGAGGCCAACAAGTTTAAAAATGCCAACTATTATAAAGTATCATGACCCCGTATATGTAACATGCCTCCTCTCATATCTACCCACTTTCATCGGCTTTCCCTGTTGGAAATAATACTAAGAAGGGGGGGGGGGGGGTGGGTGAATCAGTGTTTACAATTCAATAATTTTTCATTTCCCAATCAGATTTATATACACTACTTCAATGAAGTGAACTTGCATGTGCACGCAACTGTGATTAAAGAAACCAACGTATGCCCAAAGAACTTATGATTTAGTTAATTCATCATGTGTTGATATTTAATCAGTGCATCAATATTTTATTATACAATAATTATGTGTAGTAATAACATAATAAACCATCACACATAAGCAACACACATGAACACCAATATTTAAGGTGGAAACCCAATGCGGGAGAAAAACCACCTGCTGCTATCATCTCTGTCTTCTTCTTAATATAAAGAAAATATGTTTACAATATTGTACTAGTGCAGACTCATACCAATATGCAGGCACCCACCTGTAGAAGGCTATAGCCTTCTCTCATTCTCCAGCTTCTACTAGAAGGGAGCTACAACCCCCTAGCTCTTGTACTAGCCGATATATTTACTAGTACATAGGCACCAGCCCACAGAAGGCTACAACCTTCTCTCTTCCTCCAGGGACCACATTTCATAAATTTTCAAATTGGATGCTCCTGGTACACAACAACACAATATGAAGGTCTCGTTTCATCAAATTTTTCACACTAGACCCATCAGAAACTTTGAATCTCAAACTCTATAATAGTAACTACAACAACCAATAATCACTCAATCTGAACAGTCAGATCACTATCACTAGAACATTGTGTTGAACCAAGAAACCTGCATCATCATTTAGAACCAACTGCAACCTCAAGAATCATACTTCAGAATGCATATGCTACTTTAATGAACCCAACATGTGTGTATACTCTACTTCCTTTAACCAAACTTGCATATACCTCTAAAAATACTGAAACATAAAACTTCTGAATCAAATATGTACCAAGCAGTAATATTCTAAACATCTACTATCAAATTACAGAGATCTAGATAGTCAGCAGCAAAGATCACACTTCTCACTTAATCAATCAATCAATCAGACTCAATCTCCTCATGCATTCAATTCTACTTTTAGATCTAAGAAGACATCATTGATAGACAACAGTAAACCAACATCATTGATCAGATAGAGCAAACATTTTTGAATAATAGGCTTCTCTTTTGTATACGCTACTTGGAAGCTTCGAACCAGTGTGTATACATGCCTTCAACAAGGTGAACCAGTGTATGTATTTGCAAATACTAACTTACAAATTTGTTGTTATTCCAACTTTCATACATACCCAGATCATGACATTTAAATAATAAAACATGTGTAAGAAATTAGAACTAGCCCAACCAATATCATATCATTCAATGATAAGTCATTTCAGGTCTCATGATCCTAATCCAACATTGAATTCAAGGTGCACACATTATTTCAGATTATATCATAATCATAGCCCATATAACATAAAATGTACTTCAGATAGAAGTATTCTTGAGAAACTCTTTCACTTGCACACTTGGCCATTTTATCTTCTCCATAGCCCATATAACATAAAATGTACTTCAGATAGAAGTATTCTTGAGAAACTCTTTCACTTGCACAGTTGGCCATTTTATCTTCTCCTGCTTATATAGTTTTTGGCCTTTCACAATACCTTAGACCAAAACAACATTTAAAACCTGTTGTATTCTTGGACGGGATCAAATAATCATTACTACGCTCAATATTGTGGGCTAATACCATGGTATTGACCCTTGATATTCTTTGATCTTGAATTTCCTTGATTTTCCAACCCATACACGCTTTTCCTCTTATGAAAGTGTGTGCATACGTATACACTCTTTTGTTTTGTGTACTTGCATGTATATGATGCTTTGACAAGGTGAACATGCATATACAACTTAAACTATCTTAATACATCCTTTTCCTTCAACTTCTTTATTCTGATCAATAGACCATTGTTCCAACTTCTTGTTCTTCTGTACTAATGCCATGTTACCTCTGAATTGACCTGTGAGTGATTTTCCATCAAGGACAACACATGTATCATAATGCCAATGATCTCCTCCTTTGGACTTGATGGCAACCATATTGGTGTTGATTACTTCAAGCTATAGAACTTGTTTGAGATATCAAGCAAAACAAAAATAATCTCCCCCTTTGACATCAAGGGTGAAGGGAGGACCAAGATATGCTTCGCCTTTGAGATACACTATGCTGTCCATGCTCCCCCTGAGTACATGCAAAGTCTGCAGAGATATCTTTTCAAAAGAATAACATGACTCTATAACTTAACCATGTGAGTATGACCTTCCTATCACCAATTACTCATACTTACATCAATCACCTAACCAAGTGGGGATACACTGAAATATTACTCATCCACCCAACCAAGTGGGGGTATACCAATTGTTTTTACATGATTGAAATATAAATATTATTACATCATCCTTCCCATGCATAGTGGGGATGAAAATTACATCATATGTCCAATAGGACTCATTGAAAAATAGAATATGATAGAAGGAGACATATTACACCCTAGATCTTTACATGACCTATGCAACAATTGATATGGATATCTGAAACCATAGCTGAAATCAGTAACCATAATGCCAACAATGCAGAATTTTTGTGAAGGTTAATGCTCCCCCTGAACCTGTGCTACCTGTGAATTGTCAACAAATCATTCATCAGGGAATCTTCATGAGTCAGATAAAAATCAATGAAGAAAGCATATCAACAGACTGTAATCATCAATATCAGACTGAGCACCCATGACAAATTCTGACCCACTGTTTTTCTATCAGAAAATCATATATGCTCCTGCAACCACAAAAACTCACGTATATACACGATTATCCTTCATGAAACCCACGTATAGGAACCTTCTTCTGAAAACTGGATTTAACAGCAGGATGATGCAGAAACTACTCCCAGCTTTTGTCTGAGATATTCAAATGTTTCTTTGGGAAGCAGTTTGGTAAATATATCAGCAACCTATTCTTTGGAGGGAACATACTCCAATTTAACCTTTTGTTCAAGCACTTGTTCTCGTAGAAAATGGTACTTAATGGGTATGTGCTTGGTCTTGGAGTGCATGACTGGATTTTTTGAAATACTGATGGCACTTGTATTATCACATAAAATGGAGATGGGTGGAGAACATGTGATTTGAATGTCTTGCAATGTTTGCATCATCCAGAGTAGTTGTGTGCAGCAAGATGCAACAACCACATATTCCGCTTCAACTGTAGATAAGGCAATAGAACTTTCTTTCATGCTAAACCAAGATACTAACCATGATCCCATATACCATGCACCTCCATTAGTGTTATTTTGATCATCAACATTTCCCGCCCAATCCGCATCTGTATATGCATGAAGAGTAAGATCTGTATCTTTAGGATACCATAGACCAAAGCCTTGAGTTCCTTGAAGATATTTGAATATTCTTTTTAAATCTTGAAGATGTGATTCCTTTGGATTTTCTTGGAAACTTCCAACATTTCCTATTGCATGCATGATATCAGGTCTGGTACCTGTTAGATAGAGCAGACTTCAAATCATAGATCTTTAGGCTGGTTGATTCACTGTAGGTGATTCATCATTAGAACTGAGACTTCATCCTGTTACCATTGGAGTACACACTGGTTTAGAATATTCCATTTTGTACTTCTTCATAATCTACTTGAGATATTTAGTTTGTGAAAGAAAAATACCATCTTTTGTTTGTTGTACTTGTAGACCAAGAAAATAAGTGAGTTCACAAAGTAAGGACATTTTGAATTCTTGCTGCATAACTGAAGCAAATTTCTAACTCATAGATTCTTCATTAGTAGTTTATCATTCTTAATCTTGGTGTATAAGTTGTTTTCTGTAGATCCTTTTGTGAACCCTTGTTGTTGTAGATATTTGTCAAGGCGATAATACCAAACCCTTAGAGCTTGTTTTAGTCCATAAAGAGCCTTTTTGAGCTTGCATACAAGCTTTTCATCATTTCCTAAAATGAATCCTTCTTATTGTTCAATATAAACTTCTTCTTCTAATTATCCATTAAGAAATGCAAATTTTACATCCATTTGATACACTTTGAATTTCCGAAAACTTGAAAGAGAAAGAAACATTCTTATGGCTTCAAGTCTGGAAACAGGTGCAAATGTTTCTTCAAAGTCTATACCTTCTTGTTGAGCATACCATTTACAAACAAGTCTTGCTTTGTTTCTAATAACCTCTCCATTTTGATTCAATTTATTCTTGAATATACATTTTGTTCCTATAACATTTTTATCAAGAGGTCTAGGAACTAGTTCCCACGTATCATTCTTTTCAATTTGGTCAGGTTCTTGATTCATTGTCTTAATCAAGCATTCATCTTTGCTAGCATCATTAACATTATGTGGTTCTATGGAGGATAGTAATGCTAGATAACTAGAAGTTTTTGCAAGAGTTCTTCTTGTCTGTACTCCAAACCCTTTTTCTCCTAGAATTTGAGATTCTGGATGATTCTTTTGAACATATTTGGATGGAGTCTTTTCCCTGTCAGTTGTATCTTCTTCTGATGCTTCATTGGTTTCTTTCTCTATATCATTTTGATTTGATATGAGAAAGCATTCATCGTCTTCCTCATTGTCATCATCCTTTGTTGACTTTATTTGTTCCAGATTTCTGCATACTTCATCAATTACTATATCAATGAATTCGACAATTTTCCGAAGTCTCTTGTTATAACATTTGTATCCTTTACTTCTAGATGAATAACCAAGAAGAATTCCTTCGTCTACTTTGGGTTCAAACTTACCAAGTTTTTCATCAGTCTTTTTGATGAAAAATTTGCTTCCAAAAACTCTAAAGTGTTTTACAGTAGGAGGCTTAACATACCAAAGTTCATATGGAGTTTGATCAATATTTACCCAAATATTAGCTTTGCTGAGAATAGTCATGAAACTAAATGAAGCTTCACCCCAGAAGGTGGAAGGAGTTCCAGATTCATCAACCATAGCTGGAGCCATTTGTTGAATTGTTTTGTTCATTATCTCAACTACACCATTTTGTTGAGGAGTTCTGGAAACAAATAACTACCTTTTTATTCCATGTTGTTCACAAAAATAAAAAATTCATCTGGTATGAATTCTCTCCCTCGATCAGAACTGAGACATTTTATTTTTGAATCTGATTCATTTTCAACTAAATCTTTGAAGGCTTTAAAATTTTCAAATGCTTCATATTTATGCTTTAGTATACCTATCCAACACATTCTAGAAGAATCATCAATGAATAAAATAAATTATTCTTCTCCACGACGTGACTTTTTCCTTGTTGGTCCACACAAATAAGTATGGATGAGTTCAAGAGGCTTACTTGCTGATCCATCTTTTTCATTGAAATGAACTCTAGCTTTCTTATCGACCTGACATTGTTTGCAAATGGTATTTTCTAGGATGCTGATATCTGGAAGATCACAAACCGCCTTGAGCCTGCATGATTTTCTTATTTGAGAAAAGCTTAGATGCCCCAATCTTCTGTTGCATCACCAATTTTCATCTTTTTTTGCTTAGATAGCATTGTTTTAATCCTCCTTTCAGAATGTATAGATTGCTTGGAGTTCTTGTACCTTTGATTATGGTCTTTTTGCTATCAATCTCAAGAACTACACATCCATTTGATTGAAACACAACTTCATTTCCTTGATCACACATTTTACTGACACTCAACAAGTTATGTTTTAAACCATCAACATACATGACATTTCTAGCTTTAACCTTTGCTTTCAAATAAACAAAACCTTTACCTTTAATGACAGCTAGTGTGTCATTTCCAAAGGAGACATTCTTTTCTTTTTCTAAAGAATTATATGAATGAAGTTTCTCTTTATCACCTATCATGTGTTTAGAGCATCCGCTGTTAATGTACCACTGATTTCCGTGTCCTTCTGCAAACAGAGCTATGCCACATCTTTCTGATTGAAATTCCTTCTTTCTCCACACCATGGAATTTGATGATTTTTTCTCCTTTTGAAGTGTTGGCTGAAATTTTCTCTTGCATTTAGATTCTTCATGACCAAAGTTATTACACAACGAACATTCAATTTCATATTCAAGAGGATAAAAGTTATTATAAGAAATTTTCTTGATTCCTGTTATGCTCCTTTGATTTCGTGCTTCTCTAGTCATGATAGTTTTGTAAGAAACAGATTGAGCAACCTTATGCCCAAGGTTATGGCATGAAAAACATTGTCCATTAAAGAAGTTTATATGATCATAAAATATTTTGGTATTGTTTACCTTTTGGTTGATGCTTCTATTGATGTTCATCCTTGGAGTAAATTGAGCATGATTTACCTGATGAGTACTTTTAGGTTTTTTTCTAATGATTGACATACTCTTAATTGGTCTTTGCTGCATCAAGATAGCTTCTGGCGAAGGCTGACAACTTTTGTGATTGGGATGATTCTTTAGTATATCCAAGACCGATATTTATAAGAGGAAAACGCTGAACCTTGATTATTTCATTTAAAGTTTCTAATACTTTAGCAAATCCAAGATTAAGAGATTTTGTCTTATCAAGTTCTTTTCTTAGACCCACAACTTCACATTCTAGTTTTTCATTGTGCTTTTCTCTTTCAGTGAGTTAATGTGTCAACGTGTCTATGATCGTACTCTTTTCTTCCAAACAGATTTTGAGTTTAGTTATTTATTCAAGAAAGTCTTCCTCTTATAAGGCATCCAAAAAATCATCATTGTCATAAGCCATGAGTAGTTATAATCTTGTTCAGTTTCATATTCATCACTAGTAGATAATCCATCGCTATCTTCATGAGTATAGTAACTTATTCTTTTAACAACATGTTTTCTATTTCCTTTTGCAGATTCCTTTCCTTTTTCATGATTATCTTTATGAGGACATTTTGCAGCATAATGGCCAACTCTACCACAAGCAAAGCATTTGAATGGTAGCCTACCTCTGAATCTTTCGGAACCCCGTTGAAGCTTCTTGACAAAGTTTACCTCATCTTCTTCTTCTGAAATATATCCTGATTCATTGTGCTCTTCCTTCTCTTTTCCATTTGTTGAAGCTTTGAAAGTGCTTCTCTCATATTTGATGGACCTCCTTTCCTCACTTCAAAGGCAGTTGGAGTTCCTTGAAGTTGAACAACAATAATAGATTGAATATCCTTCTTTTCTTCTATGGAAAATACTTCTGACTCAATTCAGAAGACAAAGATCTCAAAATTTTCTCTACTAAAGTAGCCTCCTTTATCTCTTCACCCAGATTCTTCATACAATTAAAAATATCATCTACACGTAAAAAGTAACTAGAAATACTTTCATCACTATGCATGTTAAGAGTTTCATACTAAATTCTGAGAGTTTGGAGCTGTTGAGCCTTAACCTTGCACTCATTTACCTGTCCTCCCAACAACTTTTCCCCATTCACTTCTCTCTTCTGACATCATTTCCTCCATCAACTTGTTCAATTCATTGCATTATATGTCTTTTAACATGATTTGATTGACTGTGCTAATGATTGATTGTTTGTTTAGAATTTTGGTACATGTTCAGCAATTCCGCAGCTGTTCTGCAATTCCGCAGCTACTCAGCAATTCCGCAGCTGTTCAGAGATTTTTCAGCCTTTTTGTTGTTTGCTATACTCCACGTGTCTTCTCCAGGAACGAACCACATGGGCATGTTGGTATGGATGTCTACATGGATCGTATGCTATTGGTTGGGCCAAATCAGTCACGTATGCCCCCAGTCAACGCAGGAGTACCCACGGTCAAACAGTTAAGTTCCAGACGGTGGCACGGCTTTGCGTGAGC
This sequence comes from Pinus tabuliformis, assembly GCA_031772625.1. Classification (NCBI taxonomy): domain Eukaryota; kingdom Viridiplantae; phylum Streptophyta; class Pinopsida; order Pinales; family Pinaceae; genus Pinus; species Pinus tabuliformis. Next base: position 2,066,706,203 of record CM062816.1, read on the forward strand.
AACTGAGACACAGAATCACAGCTGGCACTTCCTCCACGCCACGAAGACAGCAAGGGACAGGATCTAACCATAGATTTACTCCCCAGGATGACCGTTTCCTCTAAATGTGCACGGAGCTGCCTGCGTGTTGCTGCGTAGTTAATTAGTTAGGCCTGTAGTTGCTTAGTTTACGCAGAGGACAGTTTGTCCCTGTGCCTATAAATAAAGCGTTCTCCAACGCTTAAAGATTAGCTCTTATTATTGTAATTTCCGTAATCATTTTGGTTGTAAAACTCTGTTTTAAAAGACTGCTGTTACAACACTTTTTCACTGTATTTTGACATGTTGAATTAATAGAAGAAGACTGTTTCTGCTCATCTCTGCGTAGCTGATCTTTAGCTGGTTGAGTGGATGGAGGGCCCCCATCTATCACAACCTATGTACAGTAGCATTTAATTTTATTTTCCTGCCTTTCTTTGTTTTCATTTTCACATGTACAATAATGTATAGTTTGATTTCTGCAATTTCTCATTTCTTTGATCATGTATAATAATGTACAGTTTGATTTCATGCCTTTACATTTCCAGCACTTTTCAGAACTGATCAGTTTGTTTATGCAGGTGTGTTAGAGCCCGGGATAGTGTGTTTTTATTTCACTGATGGTATTTGAAGTTGTCTTGTCTTAGCTGCTGATTTTTACTTTGCTTACGCAGTTTCATTGCTAGTTTACTTTCTAAAGTTTTTGACAAGTTGCTTACTAACTTTTTGATGGTCTTCTTATCATAATTATCTAACTTTTATTGGACCAGAATATCATTGAGTGGCAGCTTGGTTTGATTAGCTTTTTGACTCATATTACTGATTTCTTCTTAACTGTTTTTCACATGAACAATTACAGCTAGAAGCAGAGTGTTAAGAAAGAATGAAGTGTTATGATTTGTCATTTAAGTTTTGCAGTTAAAGTAATGTTTTTCACTTTTCATTGAGTTAACATAGATGCTATTTTTGTTCTTATCAGCAGCATAGATAGTGGACTAGTGCCATTAGTCATTTTGTTTAATGTTTTGCTTTCATTCGAAGTTTCAATTCCATTGCAAGTCACTTTTCAAGCTTTCTCTTTAAAAAGTTCTAGAAGCATTTAGTAATCACCATACACACACACACACTCATCTATTTATAAATCCATCACTCCATCTTAGGAAGTTAAATCAACCATAAACATCATCTAAAAACGACAAAAAGAACTAGGAAAGGTTACTTAAGTACATACTGTACATATCACTTCATCAGCTTACGAGCCCCGGGTTGACAATTAATGATAGCAATTTAGACAACACTAAATTGACCAAACATTTTGGCGCCGTTGCCGGGGAAGTGAAATTAGGTAGCCAATTCTAAAAAAAAAATTAAGAAAATTTCAAGAAAGGGAAATTGATAACCTCTCAAAGTATGCTCTCCTCTTGCACCTAGAGTGATCTGGAGGATCAGAAAAGAGAAAGTTATTGGTTTAATAGTTTCTCAAGTATGCTCTCTTCTTGCACCTAGAGTGACCTGGAAGATCAGAAAAAGAATTATTAACTTGACTTGAAGAAAAATAAAAAAATGACATGCATAGAGCTAGAGATTCTAGGGGAAGGTTTTTAGCTAGAGCCAAGAGTTCGATTTTTACAAGTCCATCTACTCCAAGGGATAGACAAGAGACACCTCCTTTATCTCCAACTGATACTCCTAGCCCTAGGGTTCCCGAAATTCAGGAAGCAGGAGTTGAATCTCCCATACTTTCCATCGAGTCTGAAAGAGATCCTTTCCTTCTTTCTCCAGAGAGGCAAATTATAATTGAAGAAGTAGAAACACCTGAAGAAGGAGGGAATCCTTCTCATACACCCTTAGTAGAAGAACCAGAAGACTGTGAAGTCTCTGGGGAAACTACCATGGCAGAGGAAGAAGCACCTGGATTCGGTAGAGGTAGAGGTAGAGGAGGAGGAGGAAACAATGGAGGAGGTAGAGGTAATATTGGAGGAAATAGGGATGGGGATAACTCATTCGGATTCCCTATAGTTGATGAGGATTCCCGAGCTACCATGAAAAACATCTCACCATCTGTCCTCCCAAACTTTCATGGATCAAGGAATGAGGACCCTGAAACATTCTTATTTGAGTTTGAAGTCGTATGTAGAACTTATGACTATTTGGATGACACTCAAAAACTCAAACTGTTCCCTTCCACATTGAAAGGACAAGCTTTGAAATGGTTCATGGGGTTAGTCACTCAATCCATTAGGTCTTGGAATGATATGAAACAGACATTTTTGGATAGGTACCTGGACTATTGTATGCCCACCAACCACAAGGATGAGGTATTTAAAATGGTACAAAAAGAGGATGAGAATTTGGAGGAACTGATTGAAAGATTTCAATATAATTTGAAAAGAGCAAAAATGAGTAACTTGGATGAAGAGACCTTGAAAGCCCTATTACTAAAAGCCATTAGAGATGAATGGATAGATCTTTTGAATATGATGGGGAAGGGAGATATATCTCAGCTTCCACTTTCCGATATAGCAGAATTATGTGTCCATCTCTCAAGGGGCAAATCAAAAACTCAAAAAGGGCCTAGGGATCCTTCACTCCTCAGAGCAAATAAATCTGCAACCAGATCAGTAAGTAGGGCTGAAATCGGCAATATGCTTGATGAATTCAAAACTGATATCTTAGGGAGTCTTAGTGAACAATTAGACACCCTTAAGATCCACAATAAACAGAAAGCAGAAGCCGAGGCCTTGACCATCTTTTGTCCGAAATGTAGGAAGAAACATGCTTTAAGGGAATGTCCCTTGGAAGCACAAGTTGTGGAAACATGTGTAATTTGCTCAGAAAACCATGAGACCAAGGTTTGTCCTTCAATCCCTGGACTCAAAGCAGTCTTTCAAGAAGATCCAAATACACTTGAATCTCTCTGTTTTGTTGCAAGGAGACCATGGCAGGGGCAACAAACTCAAGGGTTTAACAACTCTATGAATTTTCAACCCCAACCAAATTGGAATCCTTGGCAACAACCTTGGCCTCAACCTCAAAATCCTTTTCAAGCATGGATGCAAAGCATGCAAAATCCTTATGGGAGATTTGCTCAATTCTATCAATATCCTCCATCTTTTCAGAATCAGCAAGCTCCACAACTCCCAAATCAAAGTCAACAACTATCATTACCATTCCCTCAACAACAACAACCTTCTCCACAAAATCAAAACTCTCAACTCTTGCTCCAATCCCAACAAAAGCCAAATCAACTTCCATCTCAGCCATTGCCAAACCCCAATAATAGAAACCCTCAAAATTCCTACATGATGGAAGGTCAACCATTCCCTACCTATATGATTGTTCCTCTCAATGAAGTACAACTCAGATCAGGTAAAATCTTAGATCAACCTTCTATAAATGTTCAAAAACCAAGCATTTCTGAGGAAGAATCTCTTAGAGCTAATAAGGGTTCTGAAGCATCCCTTCAACACCCAAACATTCAAACAGAAAAAGAAAAAGAAAGAGAATCAACCCCCACAACTCCCATAGTTGAGCAACCTACATCTGTGGCCACACCTCCTTTTCCCGAAAGGTTACAAATCGACAAAGGAGTGGAAAAACAAATTTGGTTGCCTGACTATAATTTTTTAGATGAATTGAAGAATGTCTGTATCAAGATTCCCTTGTTACAAGCCATTAAAGAGATTACCATTCTAGCAAAAACAATAAAGGATTTGAGCCTTAAGAGACCAGGAAGGAAACCAAGAGATACCAGAAAGATCCACCTGGTAGGAAAAATTGCAGACATTATGATGGGAAAGATTACCATGCAGAAATATGTAGACCCCGGTAGTCCAATTGTCAAAACACATATCAATGGGGTAGAAATACCAAATACTTTGATTGATTTAGGGGCTGCTATCAACATTATGAGTAGACAGACCATGGACCAGTTAAAACTTCCTAACCTTCTCTTTACACCTACTTTACTGCAGCTTGCAGATAGATCGATCATTAAACCTGATGGTGTATTGGAAGACATTCTAGTCTCCCTAGACTCTTGGGAATATCCAGTTGATTTTATGATTTTAACTCCCAAGAACAATCTAGGAGGACATCCTCTTATTTTAGGAAGACCTTGCCTGGCCACAGCTGATGCTTTCATAAGTTGTAGGTCTGGGGACATGCATATTTCTGATGGAAATTCAACAAAGAAGTTCAATTTGTATCCTCCAGCGAAAGCAATTACAGAAATAGGAGAGAATGAGTGGGTTGATGATGAAGATACTATACAACCTGTCTTTACCATTTCTGAGATTAGTGAAGACAGTCAAATTCTGAATACATTAGAAAATTTCGAACCATCTTCAGAATATGACTCTACACAATTTCAGTTGGATTCTGACATAGAGTGTCTATCATCTAGACAAATGTCTCTTTTCTCTATGGAAGAATTTGGTAGTTCTGCCATTGAAATCTTTCCAGGAAAAACATTAAACATTAACAAAAACTTGGAAAAATTCCAACAGGAAGAGCTAACCAAAGTCTTGCAAAGACATTCTACTGCTTTTGCATGGGAGTATACCGACATGAAAGGTATTGACCCTAAGACTTGCATTCATCATATCTACATTGAGGAAAATAGTAGACCAATCAGACAACCTCAAAGAAGGATGAATCCAAATCTTAGGGAGATAGTGAAAGAAGAGCTCCAGAAGTTACTCAATGTAAACTTCATTTACCCTATTTCGGATAGCCAATGGGTTTCTCCCTTGGTCATAGTACCTAGAAAGAACGGTAAATGGAGGGTTTGCATTGATTACAAAGAATTAAACAAAGCAACCTTGAAGGATCACTTTCCTTTGCCCTTTATTGATCAAGTATTAGATACTTTAGCAGGTAAAAAGTTTTTCTCATTTTTGGATGGTTTTAGTGGTTACAATCAAATTCAGGTAGCACCTGAAGATCAAGACAAAACCACATTTACTTGTCCTTGGGGAATTTTTGCTTACCGAGTACTTCCTTTTGGATTATGCAATGCACCCGCTACATTTCAAAGGGCTGTGCTAGGAATTTTTTCAGATCTAATTCATGATTGTGTAGAGGTCTACATGGATGATTTCATAGTATATGGTAATACATTTGAAGAAGCATTAGAAAATTTGGAAAAAGTTCTAATTAGATGTAAAGAAACAAATCTTTCATTAAGTCATGAAAAGTGTTTTATGATGTTTACTGAAGGAATTGTTTTAGGACATCATATTTCAGGAGATGGAATTAAAGTTGATAGATCCAAAGTAGAAGTCATCTCCAAGTTACCTGTTCCAAATTGCCAAAGAGATGTTAGAAGTTTTCTTGGGTTTACCGGATATTACAGAAGATTTATTGAAAACTTCACTAAGATAGCATCTCCTCTTTTCAAATTACTTACCAAAGACTGTGAGTTCAAGTGGGATCCTGAATGTCAGTCTGCCTTTGAAACTTTAAAGACTAGAATATCTGAAGCACCCATTTTTAGAGGGCCAAATTGGAAACTCCCTTTTCACATTTCTACTGATGCTTCAGATACAACTCTAGGAGCTGTTTTGGGACAAAAAGATTTGGTCCCTTATGCCATTTATTACACCAGTAAAAATTTGACTCCCACCGAGTTAAATTACACTGTGACTGAAAAAGAATTCGTAGCCGTTGTTCATGCAATCAACAAGTTTAGACACTACATAACTGGCTATGAAACTTTTGTCCATACTGATCACTCCGCAATTAGATATCTCATGAACAAACCTATTACTAATGGCAGAGTTACAAGATGGCTTTTACTCTTACAAGAATTCAACATTACTGTGTTAGATAGACCAGGAAAACAAAACACAGTAGCTGATTTCTTGTCTAGAATCCAAAACACTAACGAAGATTCTCCTGTAGAGGATAAGTTTCCAGATGAATACTTGTTTGTAGTAACTACCAAGACTCCTTGGTATGCAGATATTGCTAATTATCTAGTTACAGGGAAGCTACCTCCACACTTATTTCCTAATGAGAAAAGGAAAATTATTCAGGAGAGTTCACATTATTCTTGGATTTCTAATGAATTGTTCAAAACAGGGCCAGATTGTATGATCAGAAGATGTGTTCGGGAAGATGAAATGCCTGACATCCTTAAGGCATGTCATGATGAACCATGCGGTGGACACTTTGCTGACAAGAGGACAGCCTATAAAATCCTTTCTTTAGGATATTATTGGCCTTCTCTCTTTAAAGATGCAAAGAAGTATGTTAGAAGGTGTGACAGCTGCAAAAGAGTTGGGAGACCAACTCCTTCAAATGAAATGCCACTACAGCCACAGGTATGCATCGAACCCTTTGAGAAATGGGCTCTAGATTTCGTTGGACCTATTAATCCACCATCTAGGCAAAAGAAGTATATATTGGTTTGCACTGATTATGTTACTAAGTGGGTAGAAGCCAAGGCATTGCCTTTTGCCACTGAAAATTCAGTTGTTCAATTTCTTTTTGAGGATATTTTTACTCGTTTTGGTGTCCCAAGAGAAATTGTGACAGATCAAGGAAGCCAATTTACATCTAAATTGATGGAAAAGCTGATGGAGGAATACAAGATCAAGCATAGAACATCTACTCCATACCATCCACAATCAAATGGTCAAGTGGAATCTACAAATAAAGTCCTTGAGGGCATTATCACCAAGACTGTTCATCTTCATAGAAGAGATTGGGCGAAAAGGCTTCATGAAGCCTTATGGGCCTATAGAACTACATGGAGAAACACAACAGGACATTCTCCCTATGAACTTGTTTATGGGAAAGAAGTCCTGCTCCCCATTGAGTTCCAAATCAAGACCTTCAAGATGGCAGTTCAATTGGGGATGAGCCTATCGGAAGCTCAAAAACACAGGTTGGACCAGCTAAATGAGCTAGATGAAATGAGACAAGATGCAATTCTAAGGACCGATCTAGTTCAACACCAAAGGACTAAATGGCATGATCGACATATCAAAGAAAGAAAGTTTCAGAAGGGAGATTGGGCACTATTGTTTGATTCCAAGTTTAAGGACTTCAAAGGAAAATTTCAAACTCATTGGCTTGGGCCATATGAGATTGATGAAGTCTTTAAAAATGGAGCAGTTCGAGTGAAGACCATTGATGAGCTTCAGACTCCTCTCATTGTGAATGGCCATAGATTGAAAGTCTACCATAAGCCACTCTCAATAGAGGAATTTGTTAAGTTGTTCCAAGAAGATTCTGCAATGAGGCTAGTGGAGAAGAATTCTTCTCCTCCATCAGCCTGATCTTTGTTTCTTTCAGTTAAAAAAAAAAAAAAAAAAAAAAAAATCTCTTGTATAAGCCTGAAAACCAATCTTGGATTGGCAGTCTTATGCAGAAAATATGAAGTGAAAATCAGGGTCACCTGATGCTTTATATTTTCTCTTTTTTTTCCTATCCATCTCATCCATCTCATCATTTTCATTCCACCTCATTTTCTTTCAGTCCATTCATTCCATCTCATTTTCACCAATAAAGTCCCTCTCAGGAATATTCCATTCAGTCAAGTTGTTTTAATCCTCTTTGTGCAGGCAAAAAAGTGTTGCTGCAATTTCCACAGCTAGGAGCCAATTCCGCAGCTGATATCAAGATTCCGCAGCTAATACACTCTGTTCCTGCAACGAAAACAAACTCTGTTTCAAAAAGAAAAAAATCTGCAGTCAAAAGCACCAGCATCATTAAAAGAGCAAGGACACATGGCATATACAAAGGCAACAATAAATCAAAGGTTAGGGATCAAAATGCAATTATACAAAGGTATGTTCAAAATTTCTAACTAACAGTTATATCATTTATGTATGGTTTTCGGATTGTGGTAGGAGGCATGTAATGTAATGATTGACAAGATCCCCGTCCACTCCTTATAATCCTCAACCATTACGTTGCGTAATCCACCTCACTGCCTTCCTAACGGTTCCCTAATCATTGTGATTTGAACTTAATACGGCCTGCTCTCTCTCATCAATTCTTCGTACCAGAGTGACGTGTACTGTTGTACCACGGCTCTCTAATTGGTTATTCCGCAGCCAAGTGTACGCAGCCACCCGACGTTCAGGGATTCGGCCGTTGTATCCTCTACCCATAACTCCGCTTCTCGCATGCATAACCTCATCTTCGCATTGTTATCTACGCCCTCACCGTTCTCACTTCCGGTTTCATTCATCACGCTGTTTCACCGTGAACATACTCTGTTCTATTCCTCACTTCTCCGCTCAAAACCCTGACCACCAGTTTCGTAATTGCATCACGGCCATTCTGCTGTAGCCGTAAAACCACTGCTGACCATTCTGCTGTAGCCGTAATACCCACTGCTGAGCACTGTTTTTCCCGTATAAGCTCTCTCTCCCGTATTCGAACAACGCTGTCAGAGCAGCAAGAGAGCTGGTAACCGAAATGGGCAAGTTATTAAGAGCAGAGCCGGAAGGTTCTAAGTTTTTAGACGGTTACCCACAAACGAAGAATGCCCTGCAGAAGGCCAAGTGGTTAAAATTTATTCAGAAGTTCAAAGGATATCACAAGGAAGTCACCAAGGCCTTTGCTCAGTCGTTTGATGGAAAAACAAATACTGTGGAGATTGGAGACCTACAATTCACTGTCACCGAGAGCAGCTTGGCTCAAGCAACTGCTTTGCCTCGTACTGGGGAACGTTGGTTCAAAAATCGAACTGTTGAAGGCCAGGAGTGGAAGAACATGTTGAAAAATCCAGGTATGGATACCACTATCTTCACCAAAGGAATACTTGTAAGTGTCATTAAAAAGGAATGGACTGCCTTACTTTTGCTAGTTCAGAAATTTTTAACATGTGAAGGCAGATTTGGTATAATGTATGTTTATCATACAAAGATAATGATGCATTTTATGGGTGAACATACCATCAATCTTCCTTATTTCTTGCTGGCTAGTCTGAAAAAAATGAGTGCCACTGTTCAGAAAAATGTGGGAAACATTGAGCCCCACCTATATCACCATGGACTCATTAAAATCTTGATTGAGGAGCAGTTAAAAATCAGAAAGGATACATGGGAGAAATTCCTTGTTAGAAACCATTTTCAAGAGGCAGCAGAAGCCTCTAGTAGCTCTCCTAGGGTGCCAAAAAGAAGTAGAAGAAAAGGGAAAGAAATAGTCACCCAAGAAGAGACTGCTGCCCAAGATACTGCTGTAGAAGTTGAAGAAACTGCCCAAGAAATTGTTACAAAAACTCTTCAAGAAATTGCCCAAGAAACTGTTCAAGAAACTATTCAAAAGGAAAAGAAAAAGGGAAGCAGAACAAAAAGACAAAAGGAGGATAAAGGAAAAGCTATTTTGCAAGAGTCATACCCTTCACCTGAACCTTCAAGTGAAGAAGATACCCAAACATTAGCTCATAGGCTTGCTCAGCTTCATGAAACTGCCAGCTCCAAAAAGAAACAAAAGCAAAAACAGCAAGAACCAAAAAGTACGAGCCTACAAATAAGGAGAAGCAGTAGACTTATATAAAAGAAGAGTGTGATTAAAGAGAAACAGTCCCATTTCATTGATTTGGGCACACCTGAGAAGACTCCAATTCGGCTAGCTATTGAGCTAAGTCCTCCAAGAGAGGAAAGTCCTGTCCAGCAAGAGAGAGAAAGCAGTTTTCAAGGATTTGAATTCAGGCCAAGACAAACACCTGACATTGACCCTGTCCAACAGGAGGCATATGATTATTTGGAAACATTAGAGCAATCTGTTGCTGGCCCTAGTACTGTCTTGCCCCTTGAACAACAGGTTCAATCTTTGAAGCAAGAAGTATTTGAGCTAGAGGTCCTAAACCGTCACATCAAACAGGAAAATGAAGCACTGAAAGAACAGAGAAACGTGGACAAGATGATCCACGATAACACAATGCTTCATCTGGGTCTTTGGCAAAGAAAGAACAGGAAATTGAAGAGGAAATGCAGGAAATTGAGCAGAGCCTTGGTCAACTTGAAATTCAGATGCTTGGTTAAGAAACCAAGAACAAATGTGGCAACAGGAAGGAAAAGTAGAAGGTTGGATGTCTTGGCAGAGGCATCCGAACATGTGAACTGAAAGATTATGATAAAATTTTGGTTGCATGAGGACATGCAACACCCTCGCAGTGGGGGTATGTTGAGCCTCAACCTTGCACTTATTTACCTGTCCTCCCAACAGCTTTTCCCCATTCACTTCTCTCTTCTGACATCATTTCCTCCATCAACTTGTTCAATTCATTGCATTATATGTATTTTAACATGATTTGATTGACTGTGCTAATGATTGATTGTTTGTTTAGAATTTTGGTACATGTTCAGCAATTCCGCAGCTGTTCTGCAATTTCGCAGCTACTCAGCAATTCCGCAGCTGTTCAGAGATTCCGCAGCCTTTTTGTTGTTTGCTATACTCCACGTGTCTTCTCCAGGAACGAGCCACATGGGCATGTTGGTATGGATGTCTACATGGATCGTATGCTATTGGTTGGGCCAAATCAGTCACGTATGCCCCTGGTCAACGCAGGAGTACCCACGGTCAAACAGTTAAGTTCCAGACGGTGGCACGGCTCTGCGTGAGCAACTGAGACACGGAATCACAGCTGGCACTTCCTCCACGCCACGAAGACAGCAAGGGACAGGATCTAACCATAGATTTACTCCCCATGATGACCGTTTCCTCTAAATGTGCACGGAGCTGCCTGCGTGTTGCTGCGTAGTTAATTAGTTAGGCCTGTAGTTGCTTAGTTTACGCAGAGGACAATTTGTCCCTGTGCCTATAAATAAAGCGTTCTCCAACGCTTAAAGATTAGCTCTTATTATTGTAATTGCCGTAATCATTTTGGTTGTAAAACTCTGTTTTAAAAGACTGCTGTTACAACACTTTTTCACTATATTTTGACATGTTGAATTAATAGAAGAAGACTGTTTCTGCTCATCTCTGCGTAGCTGATCTTTAGCTGGTTGAGTGGATGGAGGGCCCCCATCTCTCACAACCTATGTACAGTAGCATTTAATTTTATTTTCCTGCCTTTCTTTGTTTTCATTTTCACATGTACAATAATGTATAGTTTGATTTCTGCAATTTCTCATTTCTTTGATCATGTATAATAATGTACAGTTTGATTTCATGCCTTTACATTTCCAGCACTTTTCAGAACTGATCAGTTTGTTTATGTAGGTGTGTTAGAGCCCGGGATAGTGTTTTTTTATTTAACTGATGGTATTTGAAGTTGTCTTGTCTTAGCTGCTAATTTTTACTTTGCTTACGCAGTTTCATTGCTAGTTTACTTTCTAAAGTTTTTGACAAGTTGCTTACTAACTTTTTGATGGTCTTCTTATCATAATTATCTAACTTTTATTGGACCAGAATATCATTGAGTGGCAGCTTGGTTTGATTAGCTTTTTGATTCATATTACTGATTTCTTCTTAACTGTTTTTCACATGAACAATTACAGCTAGAAGCAGAGTTTTAAGAAAGAATGAAGTGTTATGATTTGTCATTTAAGTTTTGCAGTTAAAGTAATGTTTTTCACTTTTCATTGAGTTAACATAGATGCTATTTTTGTTCTTATCAGCAGCATAGATAGTGGACTAGTGCCATTAGTCATTTTGTTTAATGCTTTGCTTTCATTCGAAGTTTCAATTCCATTGCAAGTCACTTTTCAAGCTTTCTCTTTAAATAGTTCTAGAAGCATTTAGTAATCACCATACACACACACACACACACTCATCTGTTTATAAATCCATCACTCCATCTTAGGAAGTTAAATCAACCATAAGCATCATCTAAAAACGACAAAAAGAACTAGGAAAGGTTACTTAAGTACATACTGTACATATCACTTCATCAGCTTACGAGCCCCAGGTTGACAATTAATGATAGCAATTTAGACAACACTAAATTGACCAAAAAGGAGCTTAGCACATTTTAACTGAGAGTCTCCTCCGTAGCTTTGAATGATTTTGTCCCATATCTCTTTGGCTGTCTTGAGATACATGACTTTGACGAATTCTAATTCTGACAGACTTCCCAATAAAGTATTGACTACTTTGGCATTAGTTTCATATAACTTCTTACCCGCTATCTCTATAGGTATTGTTACTGGAAATTGGTATGCTCCTTTCACAATTTCCCAAACATCGGCTCCAAGCGACTAAAGATAGGCTCTGATTCTTATTTTCCAATATACCAAGTTTTTCCCATTGAATATTAGCGGTCTAATAGATCCCATACCTTTGTGATTGTTCATCTTGAAATATCTCCCTTCAAGCGATCAGGCTTTTTCTGAAGGACCTGCTCTAATTCAAATTTTGTTGGAAAGAATACTGAGCAGGGGGGAGGTGACGCAGTATTTACAATTAAATAATTTTCCATTTCCCAATTAGATTCATATACGCTAATTCAATGAAGTGAACTTTTATGTGCACGCAACTGTGATTAAAGAAACCGGCATATACCCATAGAACTTCTTATTTAGTTAATTAATCATTTGTTGATCTTTAATCAGTGCATCAATACTTTGTTATACAGTAACTATGTGCAGTAATAACATAATAAACCATCAAACATAAGCAATACACATTAACAACAAGATTTAAGGTGGAAACCCAATGCGGGATAAAAACCACTTGTTGTTGTCATCTCTGTTTTATTTTTAATATAAAGAAAATATGTTTACAATATTGTACTAGTACAGACTCATACCAGTACGCAGGCACCCACCTGTAGAAGGCTACAACTTTCTCTCATTCTCCAACTTCTACTAGAAGGGAGCTACAACCCCCTAGCTCTTGTACTAGCCGATATGTTTACTAGTCCATAGGCACCGACCTATAGATGGCTACGACCTTCTCTCTTCCTCTAGGGACCACATTTCATAAGTTTTCAGACTGGATACTCTTGGTACACAACAACACAATATGAATGCCTCATTTCATCAAAATTTTCTCACTAGACCCATCAGAAACTTTGAAGCTCAAACTCTATAATAGTAACTGCAACAATTAAAAATCAGTCAATCTGAACAGTCATATCACTATGACCAGAACACAGTCCTGAATCCAAAAACCTGCGTCATCATTCAGAATCTGCTGCAACCTCAAGAATCATAATTCAGGATGCATACACTACTTTAATGAATCCAACATGCGTGTATATGCTACTTCCTTTAACCGAACTTACGTATACCTCCGAAACTACTGAAACATAAAACTTCTGAATCAAATATGTACCAACAAATAATATTCTAAACATCTACTATCAAATTATAGAGATCTAGACAGTCAGCAACAAAGATCACCCTTCTCACTTAATTAATCAATCAATCAGACTCAATCTCCTTATGGATTTAGTTCTACTTTCAGATCTAAGAAGACATCATTGACAAACAACAGTAAACCGACAACACTGATAAGATAGATCAGTCATTTCTAAATAATAGGCTTTTCTTTTGTTTACGCTACTTGGAAGCTTCGAACTAGCGTGTATACGTGCCTTCACCAGTGTGAACCAACGTATATATTTGCAAATACTAACTTACAACTTCGATGCTATTCCATATTTTAGACATGCCCAGTTCATGACATTTAATGAATAAAACATGTGTAAGCAATCAAATCTAGCCCAACTTATCAGATCATTCAATCATAAGTCATTTCAAGTCTCATGATCCTGATCCAACATTGAATTCAAGGTGCACACAATATTTCATATTATATCATAATCATAGCCCCTGCAACATAAAATGTACTTCAGATAGAAGTATTCTTGAGAAACCCTTTCACTTGCACACTTGGCCCTTTGATCTTCTCCTCCTTATATAGTTTTTGGCCTTTCTCAATACCTCAGACCAAAACAACATTTAGAACCTGTGGTATTCTTGGACGGGATCAAATATTCATTACTCCACTCAATATTGTGGGCTAATACCATGGTATTGACCCTTGGTATTCTTTAATCTTGAATTTCCTTGATTTTCCAACCCATATGTGCTTTTCTTCTTGTGAAAGTGCGTGCATACATATACACTCTTTTTGTTCTATGAACATATGTGTATACACTGCTTTGACAAGGTGAACATGCGTATACAACTTAAAATATCTTAACACATCCTTTTCCTTCATCTTCTTGATTCTGATCAGTATTACTTTGTTCCAACTTTGTGTTCTTCTGTACTAATGCCCTGTTACCTCTCAATTGACCTGTGAGTGAGTTTCCATCAAGGACAAAACTTGTATCATAATGCCAACATTCCCAAGGTAAACATGAGCTAAGGGGATACTATGACATGACTCAACCTCCTAGATAACCTTAAGGAAATGGAGGTGACAAAAACAAACGTTGTTGACTTCCCTCAAGTGCTATAGGACCCCCAAGAACTAACGAACCATTCTAGGTGTCCAAACTCTTAGATAACTTTCCTTTTCAATGAGCTAGACCTCTAGTCGTTACCATGACAAGGACTCCAAGTGATTATAACTCATGAATCATTCCCACGGGCCTGCTTCCAAGCGATTGCAGTCACTTTTAGGAAGTTATGTGCTAGCAACTGCGAGATTTAAGCCACTTTTTCAGGGTTAGGATCTATGTGAAAATTCCTAGATGTAACAATCGTAGGGAAAATTAAAGAAACCTACACCAAATTAAATATGATTCCAAAACATAGAACTGAGCTAGGAAATACAAACACATAGGACAACATTATTTTTAGACAAATGTCCCTAGAAAAATCCAATGTGGGAAAACCGGTGCAACAACTCTGAGGGTTTATTAATATTAAGTAGTAAAAATTTTTGAATACATCTTTTAATACCTCACAGGGTTATTCAGTTATAGAGAGAAATGCTGGCAAAAAGAATTTTGAGGTTACCTCACACTATCACTAGAAATCTTGGCTAATCCATCTCCTGACTGATTTCCCCCAGCTTTTCTGGTTTCCTCTGCGGTGCCTCTACACAATATCTGCATTAGCCCAGCATCAATCCTCTGGCTAATCAAATTTTTGTCGAGGAGATTTGATTTCTGTCTACCGGTCTCAGACCTCAGCACCCTGATTCTGAAACTCAAAATTCGTCTGAAAATTTTAGACTCCTCACTAGCTTTTGCGCTACCTCTTTGTGGCTATGCATCAACCCCTTTGGCTCAACGCTACCACTACTGGATTACTCTATGCCTCTTTCTATTGATGATTCTCTGGCTGAGAAAATCACTCTCTCTCCGGAAGCTATCCTTGCCCCTCTACTGTAAGAAATTTCCTCAATTGAATTTTCCTCCTCAGAACTTCTCACTGTAGAAAATCTATTTCTTGATCTCTCTTGGTGTATTTTCCAAATGACTCTCAAGCCCCTTCTTATATTTTTCTGTTGGATAACCAACGACCTAGATTAACGCCTAATTAAAGGCTTAGATCCTTTTGACTTGATCTCCATTTTTTTATAGAAGTTACACCCACAATTAGATTAATACCCATTGATATTTTGATTTTCCTAAGTTTAGACTTAGGAACTCCATTAAAAATATTACTTATTTTAATAAAATCATCTTTGGCTGGAATTTCCCAAAACGGATTTTGGGTTCTTTGGAATGCATGTGCCCATGCCTCTCAACAAAATTTTGGGCCTAGATCACATCTGATGCTACCTCAAATCAAAAATACCTCTTAGAGAGGAATGTTCTCTAGTAATATATTGTTGTTGCGTACTTCTCTGACTCTGAAGCATTGTCCTCTGCATTACTGATGTCTAACATGATGTCCACCACCTACTGCATTGTTGCTGCAACTGTACTACTTCCTTTGACACTGCCACTACCAATGCTATATATGTACTACAACTCCCTCTCAAATGATGCATATACTATGCTTCTATCACTGCCACTGCTAACACTACATTCGTACTACAATTCAGTTGCTGAGAGAAGCAACTGAAAAAGATCCAAAATTACTGAACTAACTGTGTTCAGTATGATACCATGTGAATGATAGAACTTGATGCTTCTAGTCTCTGCACTAACCCTTTGAATCTACTGCCTTGCTGTTGACCTCTGTTGTATGCCATTTACACTACTGCCAACGTTGTTTTGTGTTGTTCAGTCTCTAGCGCTCCTAGCCACTGCAATTGTCTTCCCAACACTCCTTGACATGAACCGTCACTATTCCATCCTGCTACTAGTGATTTGGGTTCCCGTAGCAAGGTATTGATTTGAGAGGTGGACTCCTTAAGGATCCCACCCATCTGTAGCTCTTTCGAACTACAATTCTAAATCATCCCACCTCCCCCCTGGAGGTATCTCTGCTTTCATGGTGAACTCCTCCTCCTCGATCTTCATGGTTGCAGCCTTAGGATCATGCTTCTCATCCTTGTTCTTTTTATTCAAAATACAGTAGATGCATAGTGGCCCATCTTGTCACATCTGAAACACTTCACCTTGGATACGTCCTTATTTTGTTTCTATTGCCCTTATTTTCCCTTCGATGCAAGGGCTGCATTCTCCTCCTCCTCCTCCTTGGGCTTCGACCCACTGCTTCTACTACTTCCATCAAGTTTGACCTTAACCAAGTCTCTCCTAAGATCCTCTTGTTTTAGAGCTGCCCACATCTCATCCCAATTAGGAAATGCTGCTCTGCCCAGGATACTATGGACAAAGACTCGCCACTCATCTGAGACATAATTTAGGGTTAGTCTAAATAACTTTTAATCTTGAGGTGTATGCCCTGTAACCAACAACTCATCACGAGTCTCCTTCAACTTCGTGAGGAATGGATCCACACATTTTCCCTTCTGCATTTGAGTAGATCTCAGCTTTTGATCCAAGCACATTTTCTACTGCTCGGAAGGTCCCTGATATAACGTGGCAAATGCATCGACATCTCTTTAACAGTCATTCTGCTAGGAGTGTGGCACACCACGTGATCCTTGACTCCATCCAGGATCATCCTCTTGGCCTTCGCCATCTCATCCTTATACTTTTTTAGAGAATTTGCATCCACATGTTTAGCTACCACACTATCAATGTACGTCTTGAGGACATGCTCATCTAGAAGGAAAAACATTCTAGCCTTCTAGATGATGTAGTTGGATGCTTTTTCAAACCTGTCTTGATCCCTTAAGCCAGTGGTTGCCATATCTGCCAAAAAATGTCGAACAAATCCCTCTTTCTCCCTACTGTGTAGCTTCTAGGCTAGCTTATGTACTCCCTGATGGAGTTGGCAAGTCTGTTGCTCCTTTGCTTCTCAGGAAATGAGAAATACTAAATTTCCTCGGCAAGAAACCACTGAGGAAGTATTCCCTCACTATGCGATCTGCTTCCTTCTTTTAATGGCTTTTCTGCACAACACTCAGCTTGCAAAAAACAATTTTCCTCTAGCTCTATACTGAGGCTCTGCCTGGCTCCCTCTACCTTGGAAAATTCTCAATCTGATAGTATTGCCTCTCTGTCGACTCACTCAGAGAGAGACAACCTCGAAAATATAGCCCTCCTGGCTAGAACTGTGTAATCCATCAGGGGATTTGAACTGCTGCTTGCTGTAATAAGTTGGCCCTTGCTTTAGTGCTATATCTTCTCTTCCTATTTCACATAAAATTCTTTGATACCATGTGAAAATTCCTAGATCTAACAATCTCAGGAATCCTACTACGACCAACTGAATCTACTTCACCTAGATTGTAAATTACATTACAAAATTATTTCAGATTTCTTCTTGAAATATTGAAGCAACCTACACCAAATTAAATATGATTATGAAACATAAAAACTGAGTTGGGAAATACAAACACATAGGACACCGTTATTTTTGGAAAAATGTCCTCGAGAATGCCCAATGCAGGAAAACCAGTGCATCAGCTCTGAGGGTTCATTATTATTAATCAGTAGCAAATTCTGAATACATCTTTAAATACCTTACATGGTTATTCAGTTACAGAGAGAAATACTAGCAGAAATAATTGTGAGGTTACCTCACACTATCACCGGAAATCCTAACTTATCTATCCCCTGACTGATTTCCCCCGACTTTTTTGGCTGCCACTGTGCTGCCTCTGCACAATATCTACATTAGCCCAACCTTAAGATATCTGGGGACTGCATCAATCCTCTGGATAATCGGTTTGTTGCCAAGAAGATTCAATTTCTGCCTCCTGGTCTCACACCTCGACACCGACTTTTGAAACTCGAAATCTCTTTGCAAATTTCAGACTCCTCACTGGCTTCTGCATTGCCTCTTCATTGTTTTTTGTCAGCCTCTCTGGCTTAGCACTACCACTATTGGGTTACTCTCTACCTCTCTCTGTTGATGATTCTTCAGCTGAGAAAATCACTCTCTCTCCGGGAGTTAAACTTACCCCTTTACTGTAAGAAATATGCTCAATCGAATTTTCCTCTTAAGAACTTCTCACTTCAAAAAATCTATCTCTTGATCTCTCTTGGGGTTTTTACCAAATGACCCTCAAGCCCCTTATTATATCTTTTTGTTGGACAACCAACGACCTAGATTAACTCCTAATGAAATGCTTAGATCATTTTGACTTGATCTCCATATTTTTCTAGAAGTTACACCCACAATTAGTTTAATACCCATTAATATTTTAATTTTCCTAAGTTTAGACTTAGGAACTCCATTAAAAATATTAATTATTTTAATAAAATCGTCTCTGGGTGGAATTTCCAAAAATAGTTTTTTAGTTCTTTGGAATAAATGTGCCCAAGCCTCCCGACAAAATTTGAGGCCTAGAGCACATCCGATAATACCCCAACTCAATAATCTAGACCCCTTCTCAGAACTTCATGAAACTCCTAGAAGTGATAAATAACACGGAGACAAAGTCTTTGACACAAAACTTAAAGACTGGACCTAGCCTAGTCTAACAATGACAATCATCTCGTCAAACACATGATGAAAATGCAACCTACAAGTCATGAATGCATATCTAAACATAAATATATGAAACTTATTTGAGGTTTACTAGGAACGACTAATTCCCTCTCACCATAGCTGTAATAACATCTATTAGGTCATGCATTCAATAACCATTTATTTATCAACCAAACATGATAAGAGCCATAACTTGGATTTGTCATAAAACCATGCTTATAACCATATAAATAACAATGGTAGAACAACCATTTTTTTTTTGTAAGCTTCGGCGGGACCCTCTCATTTTACAACTTCTCATTTTACAACCTCCACAGGATTTGAACTTGGCTGGGTGGTGTGAAAACCATCCGCCCCAACCATTACATCATGCACGTCATGTGCTTAAAAAGAATGGTAGAACAACCATTAAAGCCACATAATAACAAGTATATTTACTCATCAAATACAATAGAAACTTAGTTCTTATTGATATATGAAAAAGCCAACCAAGTCAAGGACTTCCACATACCACCTGACCATAGATTGGGGCTGAACAAATCTTTTATTCAACCAATCACCCCTATGCCATATTCCAAGCATGAATGTGGGATCTCATGGGATAAACCAATCCATAAACAACCAAGGGAATCCATAGGTTAAACCACCTCCACCCTCACAATACCGTGATCTCACCTAAACCGTTCCCGAGATCACAAATCCAAATCGAGCTTGTGTTGTAGTGTTTTCTTCTCAAAGATGTACAAAAAGAACCCACTTAATATTGTGGATGACAAACAATCTCAACAATATAAATGGCTGCTAAACATTGTAGCATGGTATTTTCCCTCGTAATGATCAAAAATTAGTTTTGCAGAGGTCCGACAGGGCTCGACCAACGGGAGAGGAGAACTGCTACTGCTGCAGCAACTGATAGGAACAAAACTTGCCAAAAGTATGATCTATGCCACAATCATAGTTAAACAACAAAAATAAATAGTAATAACTCCAATCATTCGAAACCAGATATACAAAGAATAGTTTTATTATAACACTTTTACCAGTCCCCCTCTATGGGATGGGTTCTTGGCTATTCTCAAACATCTTTAGCTTGTGTAGAGTCTCTCTCCTCTCTAATGTGTAAACCCAACAAAAATGTGGTGTGTGACAATGAAAATAATCAAAGTTACAATAATGAGTGAAAAAATGAAAATAATCAAAAGTGAATAATGAATGGAAAACCCTTCTATTTATAACAAAATATTGAGTTATCCTTGAATAATGAGAAATAATAAAATATTATTAAACCCATTCTTGGAATAACCACTTGGAATATTTTATTATATTTGTTTAGGAGGGAAAAAGTATTTAAACTTTTATTTATAAATAATAAATAAATAAATGATTTATTTATCATCTCAAGACATTAGTTAAGAAATAATAAACAGATAATGATTTATTTAACTATTCCTAAGGGATTTAGTCAAATTTGACAAAGAATAATAATTAATTAGTGATTAATTAATTATTCTTAGAGAAAAATATGATAATTAATGATTTATCTATTTATTTTTCATAATTGGGTCAAATATGACAAGGAATAATAATTGAACAATGGTTTAATTAATCACTCCTAGAAGAAAATCAAATAAATAGTGATTTATTTAATTACTTTGGGTTTAACTATAAATTACTTAACAAAGGTGGTTTATTAAGTCATTTCTCACAATAAAAGCAATTTTACTATGGTAAAATTAGCTTTACATGGTGTACTTTGATCCATCTAGTAAATGATGATCAAGTTTTTGGTGATAACATATTGACCCCCAACATACGAGTCTTAGGAGCAAAACATATGACCGAAGTACGTTGTAAAGACACAATCACTAAAAACACAGGGGGGAGAGAGAGAGAGAGAGAGAGAGAGAGAGAGAGAGAGAGAGTCAGGAGAGAGAGAGAGAGAGAGAGAGAGAGAGAGAGAGAGAGAGACAGGGGAGTCAGAGAGAGAGAGAGAGAGAGAGAGAGAGAGAGAGAGAGACCAATAAAGATGAAGTGAAAGAGGATAGGGATAGAGGGGTCGAGAGTAATGCAAGTCTCCTTTTATGTTGTGGTACCAGACATCAATTGTGTGGGGGAGGCATATCCATACCCACCGAGATAACTTAGTACAAAAGTAATGGTGCGCCTAGAAACATAAAGCTAAGCAATGAAGTACATGCTGAATGGTACATGACATGTTGGCATAATAGAGACAAAAAAATAATACAATGTATCACATATACATAATGCACCTAGGAAAAACATGAGCTAGGACTAAATACAATAATATTTGAGTACATGAGATATAATGGCTCTTCCCTCAAAAAATGGGTGGGAGGGACGGTAGAACAACCAAAGAAGCCCTACTAAATAGGGAATGGCTCTACAAAACTGAATGGATCATCTGAAGGAGACATGAATTCTATGAACACTTCGATTGGTAGGAACCAAACCCATCAACTCTGTGGAACTGCATCTGAGGCTGTAGCATAATAGGAATGCTTCTAGGCATGTGGGGGGCTACATGAAGGGCCACCCCTTCATGAGGTCTAAAACATCTCACACACACCCAAGAATCACTGGTACAATCTGCTGCATCACTGGACCATCAAATGTATGAATCACGAATATGAAACTACCAAGTTAAAGGGCAATAATGAGTCCCTTTGCTTGATCCGAGGCGTTGAACAAGAATGGAAGCTGGAACCAAGATACATTGCCCTCTAGGCTGTTCTGCTGGAATAAATGAGTTGATGTGGACAAAATAGGGCCCGTGATAGGTGAGGCAATGAGGATACTCAACTAAGGCACGAGGGAAAATAGTAATGTGACTGATGGACTGACACTAGGGACAATGGAAAATGTGGTACTAAGTGTTATAGACATTTTTGTGCCTAACAGCATGGAGCATGAAATGTCAATAATCTGAGGGATCCAAAGTCCCTAAACATGTTGTTCTTACCCTTAGAGGAACAAGGTCTGCAAACCACAGCACTGAAAATCAGTTCTCCACCTGAAAACACTCAAAAACAGGCTATTTCTGGATCATGTCAGCTGCTCCACTGAGCATCTGCGCTGAATGTCAACTGCTCCTCTCTGTACCTGCGCTAAAGGTCAAAATTAATGAAGGCTACCTGCGCTGGGTGAGATTGGCCAAGTGGCACAGTCATTCTGCAAGGTGTCAACTGCCCAGGAAGCTTCCAAACTGACACTTGGGTCAAGGAATTCGCCTAGTGATGAGTAAGAGGGTCTTGATCTCCAAGTGGAAGAAAGAATCTCGAAGTGGACTCAAGAACTGAAGATTAACTAAAGTGGGAGAGGACACTAGTCATCTTCATGCCAGTCTCAAGATGACTCATCCTTTCTCCAAAACCCTATATATAGATCTCTCTCATGAGGTCTAGGGAGGTTGGAATTTTGTGCAAGTAAGGAAGTGCTGTTGGTTTGAGTATAGAGCTATTGGGTGTTTTGCTTGAAGGAGGTGAAGAGGAGATTTCTTTCAGCTGGGAGGTGTTGCTGGATTGGGCCTATTATGGTTGTAACTCTCTCAGAACTTTACTTCTCTTATCAATAAAGTATTTGAGGTTCTTCTATATGCATGTGTCTTTATGGTGAATAGATGCTTGTATATTTGATTTATGCTAATCCTATAATCAATTATAGATGTACGCTTCTTGTAGTTTCCTTTTCTTGTGCTTTTACAGGATCTGTGTGCAGCTGGGCCGGTGAAAGAACAAGGAGCTAGGAGCAAGCAGCAAGGAGTGAAGACTGGATCAACTATTAGCGCAAGATAACGGTTAGTAGATCATCCTTTTCTTCCCTCTCTCATCTCATAAAGAAGAAACTTTGAATAGCTTTGCATTCAGTTGTTGGTGAAGTACTATCACCTTCAGAGTGAGATAGGGGCATTCTGCATTAGATACTTTTCCCAACAACAAATTGGCGACTCCACTAGGGATCGTATCTTGTTGGTTGTTTGTGTTTCTTGCTATTCATTTCATAAACAAAGGGAGTACCGAATCGAACTGTATTTGGATCTACCAAATACAAAGTAGAGGGCAGCTACTCTAGCTCAGTTTTCTGAGCAAGTTTATGATTTGAAGAGCTGATCCACAAGGACTCTAATAAGCTCTTAGTGATAGCTTTTCATCTTCCTTTACATCCCTTAGTGTGTCCTTGACTGATAGCTTCTGATTTGAGCAAAAACTGTGAATTTTTGAGCAATCTGTGACCCAGAAACCAAGACGGACGAAAGTCTCGTTCTTCAGTGCAGGCTGTACAAAGGCTGTCTGCATTTCAGCGCAGTTCTCGAAGGGTCTACCTGCGCTGAAGGTCAAACAGGCAGTGTTACACCTACGCTGGACCAGTCTTGGCTTGAGCTACTGGGGTTTCCTGCTGTGTCTTGCCTTGTTTTCACTCTTGTTTTTGCTGTTTGTTGCCAGTCAGTGGGCCTATCTGAAACCAACTTCCTTTGTCATTATTCCGCCTAAGTTGTATAAAGAAACTGTGTTTGTTCTTTTGTATTTCTTGTGTCATTTACAGTTTCCCATAACGAAAGTGAATCAGTCTTGCTGTGGCCTCTTAGATCTAGACCTGTGATTAAGTGTCTTTTTGATCTTAAGAGTTAGTTTGTTTGCTGTTCATAGCTGATTGAACTTGTCGCTTTCGTTATATGGTTTGAATTTACATATTTCTAGTGTCGAAACAAGTGAATCTTAAGGTGTCTTTCGATTTTGGACAAACTTGTTTGCTTTCGCTTGAAATTGAATTCAAAGTTATACAACAGCTTTCTTTTTGCAGTTCACCAACATTAAGAAAGAGAAAAGAAATACCTGCATTGTGCATGTACATTATGACAGTTTGCATGTTGATTTAGGAAAATGCATTAGTGTGTGCTCTATGATCTGTGTGAAAAGGTGTTATCTTCCTTCTCCCTCAGTAATTAAGGTTTTCAAAGTTGAAAGATTGAAAAGCTTGCTTATCATCTTAGACTGCATTCAGGAGTGTTACTATACATCTCGTGGTGATCCATAAAGGCAAATTGCTAAACAAGATCAACCTTAAAATAAATTGAATTTACATAACAACGCATTGAAACATAACACAAACATCTAGAGGTCTAAGCTAGAGACGTGTTCCGGCGTCGTTAAACGTGATATCTTAGCGTTGAGTGGTTGGGTGATTCCTCCACGGTGAAGCGATAAGTATCAATACGGACTTGTGCTCCCACGTACCGTCGCGTATATATTGGGAGACCCCTATAGGATCAAAGCCTTTATCCATAGGAAACCGTGTCGGCCGCCCTATTGATCGCAATGCAGTGAACACAGCATTCACGAAGATCGACCACTCGTACCGTAAAACGTATTCTGTGGTTTTGCGAAAGGTTTGGCACACCCTCTGCCTAGAACTCCAGAGCAGTTTCTTTTGGCCTTTTTCAAACTCTATAACTGAAAAAGTCCATCCGAGCATTTGTCACTTCGGGCTCGTTAAAACATCGAAGGAGACTAGAGTCATCTTTAGCTTTTTCTCGACTCTTAAAAAGTGAAAAAGCAAGTTGTGTCTAAGCGTCGTTATAAAAATTTATTTTAAATGGAACATAATCACCTCCTATTCCTGCGTTGATCTTTAAGTTGAGAACATGGAACACCCCAACCAAGGAACTCCACATGATGGAAATCCTGGTCCTTTCTCCTCTTGGGGAGAAGTTGGTGCGCCCCACAGGGCCACATTGTCGCTTCCAGGACTGACAATTGGCCTGCCTATTTGGCTATTCTCAACTAGTGTAGTTCAGAACACCATGGTTCCTGAGCAGTCGAGTCAACTGTTAGATCAGTCTAGAGCTGCCCACCAGCCTTCTACTTCTTATAACTCTTCCTCTAATCCTTCATATTCACAAGGTGGGGCTGGCAAAAGCCAAGCTCCCATGGAGAAGAAGGAAAAGAAGAAGAAAGAAAAGAAGAAGAAGGAGCCTAAGGCGACTGGGGGCAAGCAAAAGGCATCTGACAAAAACCCACACACAGCACAGATCGGGCCTAAATCGCCATGTGTCATATGTAGAGGAGACCACTTCCATAGAGATTGTCCCTGTATTCCCCGGATACTAAGGGACTGGTCACCTCGTTTGCACAATTCGGGAGCATCAACCTCTGATAGCCATGTTGATTGCTTACCGTCAACCAGCGAAAGTGAAGGTTCAAGACGAGAGGGGGAGCAAGATCCCCCTGCAGACTGTGTGAAGGCGGTCACGCCATCCACCGTTGTCCCTTCTTAGACGAAGCGAAGAGAGTTTTGGAAGATCACCCGGTTTCACCGGTAGTGCTTCCTCCTGGATACAAAAAACTCGTGCTAAGTCCTTCGTTGGTTGAAAATACAGCTGGCCCGCTCAAGTGGTCAGTTGAAGCGTCAGTCATTGAAAATGAACCTACTGAATCCAAACCAGACGAAAGTCTAAAGGTCGATACGGCAGTTGACCCGGTTCTTCCTTCAGAGGTTTCATCCTCAAATGACACCGTCACTGAAGATTCATCTTCAAATGACACCCTCACTGAAGAGAATAAGGATGACACCATCCAGATTCTTTTCATCAACACAGATTCTGATGAGCATCAGGGCAATGCACCCATTCCTTTATCGTAGGAAGGAACATCGTCAGGATCGTATCCGGCCGTGTATTCGGTCCCACCACCAAGCAACCTGGTTGTGTCCTTTGATTGGAACCAACTAGGAAGACCCCGGTTACCAGCCAGTATACCATTCAGAATTATAGTCCAAATTTACAGAATGATAATGGCTGGAACTATCATTGATGAAGGGGCATTTGTGAGTATCCTTTCCTCTATTGCTTGGAAAGCACTGGGTTCCCCGGAGCTTTTACCTGAGATAAGAAATCTCTCGGGCTTTGATAAAGGAACCAGTCGACCGTTAGGGATCCTCCCCAATGTGCCTGTTACATTGAAAGGGAAGATAGTTCAAATGAACATGATGGTCGTTCAAGGACCCTTGGATTATAACCTACTCCTTGGACGTGACTATATATATTGCATGGGAGCTATAGTCTCCTCACTCTTTAGAGTAATGTGTTTTCCCCATGAAGGAAGAATGGTCAAGCTCGTAGACCAGCTTTCATTTCCGGGATCACGCATCGCAAATAGTCAAATACCAACCCTCAATGGTCTATTCACCCAAGAAATGTCTCCACCCCCAGTCCTCCTTCCCGATGAATGCGAGTAATTCGGAAAGATGGGACTGGAACCCAGGGGGCATGCATCCTGGTCTGCTTTGGGCAGAGGAAACCCTGGATATAAGGTAGAATTTCCGCGAAAGAATATGACTAGTCCGTACCCCGTCCGAAAAGGAAGAGGGGTTGTTCTGGAACAGGATTCTTTTGATAAGGTTACTTGTCTGACAAAGGTCATTCAACTTTGTCTAAATAGGTAGGCAATGCCAAAGAAAGGGATTCTTTTGTGGCAGCAAATTGTAACCCTCTTTGGATAAAAGGCAAGCCTCACCCATTAAAACTAATGTTTTAGAGGATAAGTAGGGGCAGCCTCCAAAGAAAGAGATTCTTTTGCTGCAACAAATAGTAACCATCTTTGAGTAACCTAATGATAGACATCGCCGAATAAAGAGTTTCATTTGTGGCAGCAAATAAAACCATTCTTTGGGTAACCAGAAAGAGGCAAGCCTCACCCTTTAAAAAAAATGTTTTATCGGATAAGTAGGGGCAACCTTGAAATTGTACTTTATACCTGGGGGCATGCAAACCTTTTGGAGTGCAAGCTAGGAGCGGTTATTTATCTATTTTTGGGATTAGCCGTTTTCCGAACTTGCATAAAGAAAGGATGTGGGGCAAAGGTCAAAATTTGCCAAATTAGGAGCATAGCTTCGTGAGATAAAGCTCCATAAAAAATAGCTATCTCACAAGAGACATTTCTTATCTTATGACTGGTATATCGAGCAGTTTTACCGTGGAATTTATGCTCGTTAAAAAATAGAAAAGTGAGATCCGAGCAGTTTTAGCGTCATAGTTCATGCTCGTTAAAAAATAAACATAAGCTTTTGAGCAGTGTTTTGGCGCATTCAAGCTCTTTAAAAAATGAACCCAGTACCGGTAAATAACCATTGTGATCGTAAATTTATTAGCCATAAAAGCCTTGGTCGTGTTTTGCACTTGCCACCTCCATTCCATTTGGCCTATCGTTCACCTCCATATGATTGTTTACCCATTTTGAGGAACAACTGCGAAGAGTGATTTCACTTAGCCATCCTTGTGACACTGCCGTGATTGGAAAATTCCAACCTGTACCTGGAATCTGCTGCTATCCCTGTTTATCACTCGTTCCTCAAAAGACGAGTCTTCTTTGAGCTCTTTTCTCCTGACTCGTAAAATATGAAAAGTTTGCCGAGTTTTGGCCTTCCAGCTCGTTAAAATGACCGGAAGAGCTATCCCTCCTCTAGATTTTAATCTTTTTGGACCTGAGGGATTATTGCACAAAAAGGTCGAGCGCTTGTTTTATTCGGCTCGTTAAAGTAATCGAAAACTCATCCCTTCTGTATTGTTTTATACTTTTTCGAACTTAAGGGATTAGATGACGAAAAAGGAATTTTGGAGTTAACTTTCTGTACTTTTTCAGACTCTCTAAAAATGAAAAGGACCGAGTTTTCCTTGTCGTTAGACTCGTTAAAATGATTAAATAGCGACAAACTTGTCTTTAGACGAGAACGAGTTTCCCTATCGCTAAGCTCGTTAAAACATAGCGATGGGTTTGCCCGAAGGGCAGGTTATAGAACAAGCATAAGTTATCCTCCTCAAGCTTGACAAAAATAAAGAGGTACTGGTCAGAAATGACTGGGGAAAAATTGGGAGAACCTCAAAGCTTTAATGGTAGCAAGTCGCTCTTGAACATGACACTTTGTCCTCTGTATCACATCGGGTTGGGTTGTTTCATTCACCGGTCTCATCACCATGGTCCTCGCCAAACCATCCACATTTGGGGTAATGCTACCGATCCATCACATCAGTGTCGTTACATGTTCAAGAGATGTTGTTCAGAAAGAGTCAACTGTGTCCCATCCACTGCCATTCATTATCCTTCATCCACCCATGATCGCCACCCTGAATCATATTTCACAGATTGTTTTCACCTCCACTAAAATCATTAGCTCCGTTCCGTGTCATTGATGTGGGATTCATTAAGGCCCTCCTTTGACGGATCGCTTCTTGTCGACTTCAGCTCATTATCCAAGAAGTTGATATAGGAACACCCCCCTAGTACTTTGAAGCTTGCATGCCTCAATGGCAAGCTTCTCACTTCCGGCGACAGGTATACATCAATGACCTTCGACCAGAAGATTTTGCGTGGTGTTCGACGCCAAGTCCTTTATTCACACCACATGAATTGTACTGCAGTACCTTGAGGGTCATTGTCATTATTGGCGACTCCTCTCGCGCTTGTTAACGGTTTACATTATTGACCGGTAATCAAGCAATTCTCACATGGATCGACTTGTACTTAGAGTGAAGATTGAACGAGATTGAAGACCCCGGATCTAGTTTCATCCATCCGGGCTGCGATATATATTCAGGAAATATAAAGACATTTGATATGTACATCATTGCAGCAGATGATCATCCTACTCAAAGGATGATAATTTCAGCAGAGAATTATTAGTCTATCATTAGACGGTCGTCTGTTATATGTACCAAAATGAATTTATAAAGCTGAGCATGGGAATGCCCGCCTCAGCTAGATCATGAAAGCAGAATGAAAAATAATGTATTGTATTGTATTTTATTGTAGGGCACCTATCAGCGATTGAATGAACTTCGGATCCTCCTGATAAAGCATTTCACCCGATAAACGACCTCATACTTTAGGGGGCAACTGTTATAGACATTTTTGTGCCTAACAGCATGGAGCATGAAATGTCAATAATCTGAGGGATCCAAAGTCCCTAAACATGTTGTTCTTACCCTTAGAGGAACAAGGCCTGCAAACCACAACACTGAAAATCAGTTCTCCACCTGAAAACACTCAAAAACAGGCTATTTCTGGATCATGTCAACTGCTCCACTGAGCATTTGCGCTGAATGTCAACTGCTCCTCTCTGTACCTGCGCTGAATGTCAACTGCTCCTCTCTGTACCTGCGCTGAAGGTCAAAATTAATGAAGGCTACCTGCGTTGGGTGAGATTGGCCAAGTGGCACAGTCATTCTGCAAGGTGTCAACTGCCCAGGAAGCTTCCAAACTGACACTTGGGTCAAGGAATTCGCCTAGTGATGAGTAAGAGGGTCTTGATCTCCAAGTGGAAGCAAGAATCTCCAAGTGGACTCAAGAACTGAAGATTAACTAAAGTGGGAGAGGACACTAGTCATCTTCATGCCAGTCTCAAGATGACTCATCCTTTCTCCAAAACCCTATATATAGATCTCTCTCATGAGGTCTAGGGAGGCTGGAATTTTGTGCAAGTAAGGAAGTGCTGTTGGTTTGAGTATAGAGCTATTGGGTGTTTTGCTTGAAGGAGGTGAAGAGGAGATTTCTTTCAGCTGGGAGGTGTTGCTGGATTGGGCCTATTATGGTTGTAACTCTCTCAGAACTTTACTTCTCTTATCAATAAAGTATTTGAGGTTCTTCTATATGCATGTGTCTTTATGGTGAATAGATGCTTGTATATTTGATTTATGCTAATCCTATAATCAATTATAGATCTATGCTTCTTGTAGTTTCCTTTTCTTGTGCTTTTATAGGATCTGTGTGCAGCTGGGCTGGTGAAAGAACAAGGAGCTAGGAGCAAGCAGCAAGGAGTGAAGACTGGATCGACTATTAGCGCAAGATAACGGTTAGTAGATCATCCTTTTCTTCCCTCTCTCATCTCATAAAGAAGAAACTTTGAATAGCTTTGCATTCAGTTGTTGGTGAAGTACTATCACCTTCAGAGTGGGATAGGGGCATTCTGCATTAGATACTTTTCCCAACAACACTAAGGGACAAATAGGTGACTTCCCTTGTTAGAGCATAAAGTGCATGGTTGACCTGGCAGTAACTAACTCAACTTCGAAGGGGATGGGGACAATATGACTAGAGGCCAGAATGGGAAACACAGCATGAACAATATGCAAATATGGATGGAATACCGTGACATGATAGAATGGGACATGAAACAAACTACATGGATGCAAGGGTGACTCATCGTGTTTGCTCTGAACAAGGGTGACTTGATGACGTTGCCACACAGAATGAGCCCAGTGGGGACCATGAAAACATGAGTAAATGATGGATACTCATGACAAAAATCAATACGTGGTACGACAAGTATTAAGAGGAGGTGGACCTCAAAGTACAAGTGTTGATTTATGAAGAAATTTGGTTTTGAAAGGTGACGAAGTGACCCTTCTTGGAAAAATGACTTCCTCTTGAGGTGTTAAATCATCAAAAACTGAGAAAGACCCATTATAATAATCGATGAGAGATTTCCAATGGTGTTGAAGTTTCATCAAACTAAGCTACAGTTTGGTCACAATGGGCGATAAAAAAATTGTGGACTTTTCTATAAAAGGACGTGTTCCCTCTAATTTGAGAGGAGGAGAAGGCCCTAAATCTTATGGAGATCGTAGTGGACAAACCGACCATCGGAATCAGGATCTATGACTTTTAGTAAAGTGGCCTTACTTTTCTAAATGTGGCCTTAATTTTTCTTGGAATGATGGTTCCTGGTGAAGAATTAAGGGAAGGTTAAAATGAGAATGAACTACTAGAGGAGGTCTAGAATCATCCTCACCCATGAAGTCAAACATGGTGTATATGTGGACATAGAGTAGAATATTTGAAGATATGGTATCAAACATCTATGATATGCGATGTGCATATGGTTTTCCGGAGAGGCCGGTAGGACAGACTATCCAAGGAATGGGAGGATAATCGACCATACCTAGATCTAATGGGATCTAGGCTGAGACTTATGTTAATCAATTGAGAAGATGGCTAGGGGAAAAACCATCATGCCCCCAAGCATGGGATACTTCCCATAAACGTACATGATGGAGGGAACTGATCTGGTATGAAAAGGTGGGGATGATGCCCCCTAGCAGGAGGCATTTGTGGAGCGCCATTGTGTTCTGAGTGCTCGAAAAGGGATTCAAGCATCTCAGCCCAACTTGGTTGGAGATCCTCCAAAGGATGATAAGGAGATGTAGGGGCCTATGTGCCCCCCCCAGTATGCTATGGATGTACCAGTTGTATTTAGAGCTAAGGGCTCAAAACACTTATATGATACATAATATGATTATGCATTTATGTATGACGATGATGGTCCACCATGTGTTTTCTTTATGGTTGTGTTCTGCGGTATACATGTGATAAATTCCAATCTAGAATGTTGTTTGCAATGACATATACATAGTTATTTTGGGCTCTAGGAACATGAATGAAAGTAATGGTTTCAAATTCACGTACCAACAACTTAACTTGTAGATATTTTCTAAATAGGACCTGGTTATGCACATGATACACACCGTTCAATTGCATGAAAAGTAGTAAGGAATCTAAATGGACATGAAGATGGAGGATGTGATGCACAAGGGCATCGAATAACAAACCTATCACTACATCATATTCGGCCTGGTTCTTGGTGGCAGATCTAATGAACTCGCCTGTCGAAAGGGCTAACATATGTAAGGGGGTAAAAATGGCCCAAGCTATCGAGGCTAGATTCCGCGAGAAGTGACTCGCACTGTCGGCATGACCAATATACAGTGTGGATGATGGATCCATCTGAAAGGTGCAAAAGACAACAGATGAGATGATGCAATCTACCTAACTTCATGGCAGAAATAGAGACACTCAAATCAAAGGGATATGCTATGAATGATATTTCTTGAAGTAGAGAGCACTGGGAGAATTAGGAAGGAAGTGGCCTTCAGAATCCTCCTAAAATATGCCCCCTTGCCTAAGTGTAAGGGTAATCAGGGCTAGACATAGCTTCCATGATCTCCATATCAAAATGGAAGATGGGTGGATGAGAGGAAGACAGACTACATGATGCGGTAGAAATACCTGGTGCATCAACCTGAGAAAGAAGGTTCACATACGGATCATCTTGAATGGTAGACGAGGAGATGGTAGATGGAGGGTTTCCGAATGTTAAGACCTGGGATTCTGTCAAAGGAGGTTTGATAGAAGTGTGCGCAGAAAACTCAGAAAGGCTAGCCTGCGAGGAACTCAAGGATGGCGACAGGTAAAGGATATGGCTTGTGGTGTCCGTAATATCGACATCGGGGGGAGAGATCACGTTTGGGGTACCATAATCCCCCTTTTCTGGTTGACTAGGGGTACCAAAATCCACAGGTAGAGGAGTAGGTTTTCCACTATGAGTGGCCTCGTCTTCGCGAAGCACTTCAAGGAAAAAGTGAAATTCATCGAGACGAGGGCAAGAATGGGAATAGTGACCATGATGATCACACATGGCACAAGGGTGATTTGTGTGCAATGTTCTGAGTTTCTTGGGTGGACTCAATAAATTAATATGGACTTCAAAGATATTTGACTCAGGGTACATTACATGAACCAAAGGTTTGAGTTGAGGAAGCTTGGGACAATTATTGGTGGTGTGCCCAACAAATTTACATAAGGCACACAGAGGTGACGACTTTGGGGCCTTAAGGGCTGGAAGAGCTTAGGGAGCCTTGTCCTTGGGTTCTTTCCTTTTAGCCTTGCCTCCTTGTTTGGATGCTTGTGCAACAAGAATGTGTTCCTGTTGAGGTTGTGATGGAACTGAAGTAGTGGCAGGGGTTGTAGGGATCGGTTGAACTGGTGTTAAAGCATGATAAGGTCTTAGCTGACTAGGTGGAATTCTTGTAGGGGGATTAACGTACCGTACTGGGATCCCCAAATTCATGTTAGGAAGGACCAGTGGAGCCATGAAATGGACATAAAATACTCCAGGAGGGGGAAATAGGAAAGGCATATGGCCCGTAGGGTAATGTCCCAGTGGAATAGAACCTGGATGGTTGAGACCTGGAGGAACAGTTCTTGGTGGAAACATAGGAGAGACACCCACAAATAGAGGAGGTCTTGGGGGGGTGGATTCAGAGGGCTAAGCTAGGATGACAACAACAGGGTTCTTAGGAGCTGGTTGTTGATCAAATGTACCAGACTGCTTGAGAGCAACCCGTGATGCTTGTAACATGTAAACACCCATAGAGTTAGGCTTTGAGATGGGAGGGGGAGGACTAGGGAAAGCACCCAAAAATGAGGATTCTTTGTAGACTTTGGGTGAAACACCAGTGAGAGGAGTTGAAGACTGTTTATCTAACACTGACGAGATAATGGACTCGGGGGAGGTCACGGATGCTGGCTCGTAGTATGTTAACTGATCGATGGTGATGATCCTACCTTCATGGGGGAAGCACATCTTGCGAATCACTACATATGTGATGACTGACATGGCATATGTGTAACTACAACCTAAGATAATGTTGTAATCCGAAGTGGCATCAATAACCTCAATGTAGACATGGAGAGTGTTGCCTGCAAGGGTCAATAGACAGTTGTGGTACATGCCAAGGGGCTAGGAGGAGTTTTCGTCCCAAGCACATAAAGTGATGGTGGAGGGGGACAACTCAGGTGAATTAAGTTGTTTCCAAATGGAAGTGGAAATCACACAGGTGGATGCACCTTCGTCAATAATGCATCTGGAGATGATGGCATTATGGACTTGGACTGGTATCTTGAAAGCAATAGATGAAGGCAATGGGGGATGTTCTGATCTATCAATAGGAAAGACAATAAAATGATCGTCAGAAGGATCTAATGCACCAAAGGAAGTTAGTAGAGCTTTCTTTTGAGATGGGCATGACAAGAGTACTTCCAGCGTCGACATGGCAACAGGTGATTGTGCTAAGTTGTCTACTATACTATATGTATGGGAAACTTGGTTAGAAGCAGCGTTACAACATAATGGTCCCTTTGGGATCTTGGGAATGGCCTCAACTTTAGGTTGAGTGATTTATAATGGACCATTTTGTTTCGTAAGAGGATAAACAAATGCTTTGGTTTTGGACTCAATGGAAGACGAAGTGGATGGCTTGTCATATTGACGGGACCGAGTTTGCAGGTTGATATCAGAGGGATTAACCTCATCAGAATTCATCATAAGGATTTGGTAGTCACTAGGACCAGAAGGTTGGGGGGGGATTGGCTGCTTGACCTGGTTGAGTTGAGCAGCAACAAATCCTTGCTGAGGGAAAGGATTTTTAAGCACTTCCAGTTGAGATGGTGCAGGATTCTGAGGTGATTGTTGACCTCTAGAAGCTGCTTGAGATTCCCACATTTGGTGCATCTGGGGTAAGAGAGAACACTCGTGTATAATGGCCATGTACACCACAACATATGAAAGGCTTGTTGTACGAATAACCTTGTTCTGCTTGGGCTGATTGCCCTGTTTCTAGTTGTTGGTGTTAGGTTGGTTCCCCTAGGGTCCACTAGGTTGATTGCCTTGATTACCCCAGTTACCCTTGTTGCCTTCCCCTTATTCTTTTTCTTCAAATTTTGGGGATTGGTAGCTCTCTGCTGCACAAACACTTGACCCTCAAGGGGCAGTGGCTGCTGGGGTTGAGGATAGGCTGCGATGCTAATGCTTGAGGGGCTTGAGCACTCAGCTGTGCATAACGAGGAACAACAATTTGGTAGACATCTTGGTGCCCTAAAAACATGTTGCTAATAGCAGGGGCATGAGGGTTAGAGGAACTGGTGCCCCCCTGCAGATAGCCATAATTTTGCTGAGTATATGGTGAAGGGTGTGACAGGGTTCCAATGATACCGTCAGTGCCATGAGATACCCCTGGTGCATTGGCACTTCCAGGATGAGGGAGGTCTAGAATGACGGGACATAACCAGATTATGCATAAATCAAGTCATATCTTAGAGATGTTTGGAGAGCTTCTTCCTTGGTTTGAGGAAAATGGAACGTGCCATATTTTTCAATGGGTGATAAAAGGCTCCTAAGAAACCAATCTAGGTAGACATGGTGTTTGAAGGGTAGGGCACGACATGTGATCCTCCTTCAACACCACTCTTGAATGCGGTCAGAAATGCGAGCCATGGAGGACTGAAGAAATGAGGTCAATAGATCTGTACCAATGTCGTACAAGAGAGGTAACTAGAAATATGAGAGGAACGCTTTAGCAAGCATCGCGAAAATGGAATGAGATGCGGCGGACTAGTCTACATACCATTTTGCAGCGTCTCCAGTGAGTGTGCATTAGAAGAGTCAAAGATGAATGGAGTCATTGGTAATGGAGTTGGATGAACACCACATTTGGAAGGATCAGACATGGTTGGTAGGATCCTCTCCAACATTACCCTCAAACTTTGGGATGTCTGAGGGAAGCTTAGTTGGCATAGCATGCCAACTAGCATCATGGTGTATGGGGTCGTTTATTAACTGGCTAAAATCCAATAGACTTAACCCAGCCATAAAGGGGAGCATGGGGGCTACTGGAACAGTTCCTGAGACTGTTATGCTTGATGTGACCACCGGGATAGAACCAGAGCTAACACTAGGTTGGGTTCCTGCACCAACTGTGGGTCCAAACATGGTGATGATATGTGATGAAGGAGGGTCGAAATCAGATGAATCAGGAGAAGAGTCAGTATGGGAACTTGGAGGGCTAAGAACTTGAACCCAATGGGGAGGGGTAATACCCCCAAGCAGAAACTGGGCGTGAAGGCCTAATAGTCTCCATGATAAATGACTTGGTGGCAGAATGGTGGTAAGACACACGTGAAACAAAAATGGTGAAGGGAGATCAACAATATGCCTTTGTCTCGATGAGGGGAGATAAATTTATTATGCTAAGTCTTGGCTTGGTGGTGTAAACCAAGCTCCCTTCGCTTAAGGTGTGCTTATGTGTGTGAGTGTATTTATTGATTAAGCCCATACCGTGTTTGTAAAAAAGAAAAAATCTTGTTGAAAATAAACTGAAATTAACAACAGAAAATGAATAGCAAAACAATTAACTAAACCCCACCCAAACTAGGTTTGCAAATATTGTGTTGGTTGGTGGCTAAATTGACGGAAAAGACACTAAAAAGGTCAATATATCTAATTGTTTGTGTGACTGGGATCAAGTGACACTAGGCTACTGGAAAGTGGTGCAACAACAACAAAAAACTAGAGAGGAAGATTGTTGCAAAAAGATAGGGAGATGGGTGAAACACTTAGGGCAACCGATGATACCCTAAGGCCAATGACCAATTAAGGTTTAATATGAAACTATGGATGGTGACAACCTATCTTTATATATTTGCAACATAAAGGTACATATCTGGAAAATATGGCTGAAAGTGTTGCAGAAACTCAGACTACTCACTCAGCTAAATTCCTCCTATAAAGGTGGAAGTGTAATAGAAGCCCTAGAGGGGCTAAATTCCATGTTGATGAGTAAATAATAGCAAATTGAGGCCTAAGAAAGATGAGACAGAGGTCAAATATCCTAGCAGGAAACTCTAAAAAAAACCCAAAAACAAATCTGATAAAAACCTAGAAACCCTAAAATTGCAGGTACTGACCTGTTTTCAGGTGAGATCACACTTTTTGGGCTGAAAGGTGCACTCTGGACTCTAGATCACACTTTTTGGGATAAAAGGTGTGATTTCTGCTCCATGATCCCCGTTTATAAAATCTCAGAAAAAATTAATATCTCTATCGCGACTAGTTCCTGTGACCTACGAAAAAGACGAGAAAGCTTGCGGAAGTCAGAAATTTAACAGATCTAGGGTTAAAAAGCTAGGAAACATTAAGAGACTTAAAAAAAGAAGAAACCCTAAGCTGAAAACCAAAGGTCACCCAAGTTTCTAGGTCTGAAGTATAAAATCAGTGGAGTTGCTAATTTTGTGATTGACAACAATCAGAAAATCCCCATAGAAGTCACCAATTTTTGTGATTGGAAATAATAAGAAAATCCCTAGTGGAGTCGCCAATTTTGTTGTAGTGTTTTATTCTCAAAGATGTACGAAAATAACCCACTTAAGATTGTGGATGAAAAACAATCTCAACAATATAAATGGCTGCTAAAAATTGTAGATCTGCAACAACTAATAGGAACAAAACCTGCGAAAATTCTGACCTATGCCACAATCATATTTAAACAACAAAAATAAATAGTAATAATTCCACTCATCCAATGGAAACTAGATATACAAAGAATAGTTTTATTATAACACCTGTGAAGGGAACAAATAAATGTTACCAGTCCCCTCTATGGGATGGGTTCTTGACTATCCTCAAGCGCCTTCATCTTGTGTAGATTATATCTCCTCTATAATGTGTAAACCCAACAAAAATGTGGTGTGCGACAATGAAAATAATTAGAGTTACAACAGTGAGTGCAACAATGAAAACAATCAAAATTGACTAATGAAAGGAAAACCCTTCTATTTATAACAAAATATTGAGTTATCCTCGAATAATGAGCAATAATAAAATATTATTAACCCCATTCTCGGAATAACCACTTGGAATATTTTATTATATTTGTTTAAGAGGGAAAACGTATTTAAACTTTTATTTATAAATAATAAATAAATAAATGATTTATTTATCATCTCAAGAAGTTAGTTAAAGAATAATAAATAAATAATGATTTATTTAATTATTCCTAAGGGATTTAGTCAAATTTGACAAAGAATAATAATTAATTAGTGATTAATTAATTATTCTTAGAGAAGAATAAGATCATTAATGATTTATCTGTTTATTTTTCATAATTGGGTCAAATATTACAAGGAATAATAATTGAACAATTGTCTAATTAATTATTTCTAGAATAAAATCAAATAAATAATGATTTATTTAATTATTCTTCATGGGTTTAACTATAAACTACTTAACAAAGGTGGTTTATTAAGTAATTTCTCACAGTGAAAGCAATTTTACTATGGTAAAATTGGCTTTACATTTTGTACTTCGATTCATCTAGTAAATTAGGCTAGATCATCAATTTTTTCGTGATAGCAACTTAGATGCCTCAGTATTCCCTCGCTATCCCTTACAGAATTTTCCTATCTCCACCAACCTGTCGAGGGCTTCCAGGAGAAATCCATCTCCACCCCTAACCCTTGGGATTTTCTTGAGACCACCTCACTCATATCCAAAATCTTCTGGAAATCCAAAGCTCAACCAAGAATGAATCCCATCACACAATGGCTATCCAAAAATGGCAAGGCAAGGATAAAATCACTGTCAAAACCCGTTAAAACCCATGCTAATGAAAACAAATGAACCAGATACACATATGCATATACCATGCATGCCAAAACCAACTAGGAAATCATACATATAACCTATTACCTGCAAGTATTCCTGCTGAAGCCATTTGATCCAACTTTTCCTTCCTTGATCTTTGTTTTCTTTGTACTTCCTTGCCCTTCCTTTGTTTTCTTGATTTCCTTCTCCTCTTGGTTCTCTTTCCTCTCTAAAACCAATTCCAAAACTCAACTGACACCTTCTCCTTTTTGAAACCAAATCCAAAACTCAGCTGACACCTTCTCTTCTCTGAAACCAAATCTAAAACTCAACTGACACCTTCTCCTCTTGGTGCTCTTCTCCTCTTTGAAACCAATTCCAAAACTCAACTGAAAGAAAGCCCCAAACTGATGCTCTGATGTCTTTTTATTATTGATGCCTCTAATTTCTTCATTTCCCCTCTATTTTCATTTAATTTCCTCCTCACATGCAACCTATGACCTTTCACCTCCCTTTTCTCCTAATTTCATTTATTTTCATAAATAAAGTGCCAATAATATGTTGTTTCCTTTTCAAAGCCCTTGCCCTTGCCATTTTCCAATTTCCCCTTAGCCATAATAAACAACAAGTGATACCCACTAGGATACTTTGCCCAACGTTTAGCTTGGAATATGTGTCCCATGACATTGGTCTTAATTTTCATTTATTAACTTAATTACATGAACGTTTAACCTGGGGATGTTACAGACCCCTCCCCCTTAGGGGAACACCATCCTCGGTGTTCAATGGAACCTATAACCTGTTATCACTCAGTTTTTTACCCAAAGTTGTAAGAAAGGGAATACTGCCGAGGTAACCATAGACAAATCTTTTAGATACAAAATCTAGCCAATCTGTATGCAGAGAGAGCTCTCTCTTTATGATTTAGCTTTGTTTTTGATAGGTATTAGGCTAGTTATGAAGCTCAAGAGTTTTGTTTTGAGTTTGGGTGGTGAGATTCAATAGAACAGTGAGGTAAAACTGAAAATTTCAGTCCATTGGGCGTAATGGAGTCAAGAGAGATGGCTTTCTGGGTTTGTTTCTTAATAGAGGATGGCTTCACAGAGCAAGGTAGTCAAACATGGAACAATTAAAGGCTGGAATCAGATGGAATGGAGTCAAATGGATGAAGGGCAGTTAAGAATCCTTCGACATATTGAAAGAGGAAAAATGGATGATTACTGATAAGGAGCAGTTAAGAATTCCTTAGCGAGTAAACAACATGAGAGAATTAGGAAACATGAGCAATTAAGAATTCTCTGTTTATTACAATTCTGAAGAAAACACAAAGAATAATAATGACTAAAAATAGAGTGCAATCAAGCAAATTCTGAATTAACCATTTTCTTTGTTATTCAGATTATGAAACATAGATGATTTAGTAAACCAGAAAACTGTAAAACATAGGGTATAAGGGACTTATTGATTTGGAGGTTGATTCAAGAATTCTGTGACAAGTCCTCTGCTTCAATTCTTCATCCAGCAAGCCAAAAAATAGTTGGTTCCAACAACTCTTTATTCCAAAATTTTAGTATTAGAGCACAGTCTAGAAATTTTCACACAAAACCAACCTCCCCAAACTCTAATGGAGGGGGTATTTATACAACAAAATATGTACAACCTATATCTCATAACAGCTGTGAGATAATATCTAGTTTTAACCTAAAATAGTTTACAAGTAGAATGGAAACAACTAACTGATGTTGTGCTGGAAGCAGGCCTTTAGAGTTCGGCTTGCAGCTGTCCTGTAGTAGCTCTGCGCCGACTGCTTGTCTTAATTGTGCATTAATTATGATCTGCTAGTCTTTAACTCTTATCTGCTGCCTTTAATTCTGATCTGCTTTGCCTTTAATTCTTCACTGATACACTTTAATGCTCGAACTGATACTCTTTGACTTGTTGTGATGCTCTTTAATGTTGAACTGACCCCTGCTCACCGCTGTCTGGCATTATAGAACTGCTGACATGTTCTCACCGCCTTTCTCCGGAAATTCATGCTTTTGTAGCTCCACTGGCTAGGGTAGTAGATATCCCTGTATATCTTCATTTCTTTCTTCTGTAATCTTGGAAGTCCCTCTGTTTGCTGGTTCAACTATTTTTAAAAGAGGAAGAAACTATGAAATGGCAGGTTGATTGAGGCTGTGTGCTCGTCGGTGGAGCATTTTGGTCAGAAAACATGGAAATACGGACTCGGTCGCTTTAACCCTGGAGCACTGTATGCAGAGAACTATAGAAAAATGACGCTTTTACCCTTTTTTCGACAAAATGTAGTCCGCGCGGGATTTTTTGATTTGACGGACGGGTGACGTAAGCAGGAGTATGGGGCAGATGACGTGGTAGGTGATGTGGCGATGGTGTGGTAGTGACGTCAGCACAGGGCGGAGGACGTCAGCAGATGACATCAGCAAAGGGTCGGCGGGAGGGTGGTAAGCTGTTTTGCATGCACCACTTTTGGGCCTGGGCAGTATTGATTGGAGGGCGAGCGAACAAATGAGATGGGCAACGCGTGGCGGGTGTACGGCGGTAAAACTGCCGATTCCCCGCGGGTTAATGTTTGGCGATGGAGGGGGTCACGAAATGGTTAACAACCGTTGGATGGTCAAGCCCAGATCGGACGGCGGGCACTGCATGGAGATGGCGAGAGATTAACTGCTGCAGGCCCGGTACGATAAACCACGTTTTAATGGTTTCAGGCGTATTTTGATTGGTCGGCAGTTTAGTTATTAATTAACCCAGGTGGTTAATTAACCCATGATTGCGCGCGGGGTTTAGGTTATTAATAAATTTCTAATAAATCTATTAATCCCTGTCTAAAAACCATGCTTTACTGTCATATTTGACCAGGGTGGGATATGTAATATTTTGGGTTTTTTATTATATATACATATTATGGGAAAGGGAGCGATTTACATGGGATTTATATAATATAAATTAAAGTTAATATGAATCTTGAAGTGGAAAGTGCTAAGTTATATGGTTAAAAACTTAGGCTAAAAAGGGAAAAGTGGTTTGATATGAGAAATATGGCTATTCTC
Source organism: Pinus tabuliformis (assembly GCA_031772625.1). Lineage (NCBI taxonomy): Eukaryota > Viridiplantae > Streptophyta > Pinopsida > Pinales > Pinaceae > Pinus > Pinus tabuliformis. The sequence continues at coordinate 2,066,747,433 of CM062816.1, forward strand.
CTAAGTAAAATGGGGTTTTATTTAGGCAATGCTTATGAGATGAAAGAAGTGATTTCTGTGAGATATTAAGAACACATTCTTAATATTTTGAGGGGGAAATTAGTAAATGACTTGGGGAAAAGCATGAAGGGAAGTTAGTTATGAAATCTACTTCGCTTGAGCTACATCAAAATATTTGCCTTGCACTTGTGATGGGAGTGAAAGTTAACCCATTTACATAATACATCACAAATATCATTCTGCAACACCAATCTCCCTACCTTGCCTACTTTGCCTAGCATTTTATCTTCTTTCTTGGGTGCACTTAGACTAGCAAACCCTCTTCAACTTTTCTTTTCTTCTCATGGTAAGCCTACCTAAGTCTACACTTATTACATCCAAGGGCTCAGATTGAACTGTTGAGCTCCTTTGCTTCTCTACCTATCTACTTATCTGCCAAGATTAAATAGTTTGGCCAGATTTGATTCTCTATCTCTAAAAATAGGAAATTCAAACATGGACTAGCCAAGATTAAGCTGTTTGGCCATTCACTAATTGTGGCATGAATTTAACAAGTTGCACACAATGTTTATTTACAGAAAATGAAAAAGTAGTGGCATTTAGACTTGCACACTTTCCTGGTCTTTCTTTATTTGGGGTTCATTTCTTCTCATTTTTTCTTTTGACCATTTTATTTTTTCACCCTTTGATTTTTATTTTAGGGTATACCCTCTTTAAATTTTTTTATTTTTTTGATAATATGGAAACCTTTACAACAAGGAAAGGAATGAACATATTATAGAGCTCAACCAGTCAATCATGAAATAAGACACCGATTGGTATAGGAGTATAACAGTGGCTCCATTTGGGGATGGCTTTCCTTGGTGGAAAGTCAAGAACAGCAGGTTAAATGGCCTTCTGTATAGCTTGGACTGTGTTCTGAAATCTTCCTTTGCTGGTTGCTTTATTGCATTTATGACAGTACACTTGTGAAGCTTAGGGCCTTCTCTTCGGGATTCAGCTGCAGCAATTTACTATCCACCAAACTGTGACATTATTAAGGATATGGTATGTACATGTTAGAGTCAAAATACATTATAAAACTGGATCAAAGTAATGTTTCAGCATTCGACCATTCACTGGTCCTTCTTCTATTTCTGTGCCCTCTAGGCTCTTCAGAAAGTAAATATTGTTCCCTTGCAATGCCTGGATGATAAATGGCCCTTTCCACTGGAAGTCAAACTTCCCATGTTTTCCTTTTTCTTCTCTCTTTGAATCCCACTTTAGAACTTTGTCTCCAATGTAGAAGTCTTCTGCTTTGGTTCTTCTATCAAATATTTTCTTGTAACACTTGGGATCTTTGGTGCACTTCTTCTCTGGTCTACTGCAAGTGGATAGTTTGATTTATTCTTCTCTGAATACCATTGGGTTCCACCTGAGCTTCTTGTAGTAATTTCATTACAAGCACTCCTACAGATGAAGGAAACACAACCTCCATGCCATAAACCAACTCATAAGGGCTAGTTCCAATAGATCTCTTTGTAGTAAGTCTGTCTGCCCATAGTGCATTTGTAAGTTTCTTGTGCCAGGTTTTCTTGTTCTCTTCCAACAGTTTCTTAATAATAGCTTTTATTGGAAGACTCAGCTAGACCATTACCTTGAGGGTAATAGGCTATGGAATGGCCTAATGTGATATGGTATTTGTTGCAGAAATTTATCAGTTTCTTGGATTTGAAGGCAACAACATTATCGGTTATGATCTTTTCAGGACAACCAAACCTAGACAAGATGTTGGTTTCTAAGAATCCTATAATCACTGTATCATTGGCTTGTCTAGAAGGAATGGATTCTATCCATTTGGTGAAATAGTCTGTGGCAGTAAGAATCCACTTATGTTGGCCAGATGAGGAAGGGTGGATTTCCCCAATGAAGTCCAAACCCCATTGTTGAAAGGGCCTTTCAATGGAAATCAATCTCAAGGGTAAGGGTAACAATTTTCTTTTTCCTCCAAAAATTTGGCATTTGTGGCAAGTAGTGACAAACTTCTTTACATCAGCGAACAAAGTTGGCCAGTAAAATCCAGCCCATATGATTTTGTCTGCAGTTGATTTCCAGTAAAGGTGTCCACCGGAGTCACCTGCATGAAATTCTTTGAGAATTTTGTCAACTTCTTCTTTTACTAAACAATTCAATAGAATACCTCCATGATTTTTCCAAAAGAGAGCATTATCTGAAATACAAAATTTTGAAGCTTTCATCTTTAAAAACCTTTTCTTTGTTCTGGATAATCCTGGAGGAGCCTGTAGGTTTAATATTACATGAATTATATCATCATACCAAGGTGATTCTAAGAAGGCCTGGCTGATTTGTGGAGTCGCCATCTCCTGTTCATTAATATCTAGGGCTTGAAAGTTTGTTTCAGTCATGAGTTTAGCCAATCCCTATCCTTTTATTAGCTTTTTAGGTTTTATTTCAATGTCATACTCCAATATTTTAGCTATCCATTTACCTCGTTTGCCTTCAATTCCATCATGAGTCAGGATGTCTTTAACAACAACATTTGGTACATAAGCTACTACATGGGAGTATAGTATATAGACTCTGAAGTCTTGAATAGCTTTAACAAGTGCATAAACCTATTTTTCCATGATTTTGTGATTCAGAGGTGCATCTCTAAGTGCTTTACTGAAAAAGGCTATGGGTTTTTCACATCCTTGATCATCTTTTTGCAGTAAAACAACTGCTATGGTGTGTTTTGATGCAAATGAGGAAATTATGAAGTCTCTATCGAACTTTGGATTTGTGAGGACTGGTGTTCTGGTCAAAGTCATTTTGATTTCTTCAAATGCTTACTTGGCTTCTACTTTCCAATTAACGTTTGAATCCTTTTTAACATGTTGTTCAACAATCTAATTAATTCAGCCAAGTTAGGTATGAATCTTCTCAAAAAAGTTAATCTTCCCTAGGAAAGCTTGAAGTTCTTTGACATTTTTGGGGTGGGGTATTTGTAGAATAGCTTCTATTCTGGAAGGATCAATTCTAATGCCGTCTTTGGAGATAATATGGCCTAATAGTTTTCCTTCTTCTAGACCAAACAAAGATTTTTTGGGATTTAATGAAATACCATACTTTCTGCATTTTAGGAACACTTGCCTCAAATGATCTAAATGTTTCCGATCTGATTTAGAAAACACAGTGAGGTCATCAAGATATACAACTAGAAAATCATGAATTTCTTTTGCAAATTCTATGTCCATTGCTTGTTGAAAGGTTTCCCCTACATTCTTAAGTCCGAATGACATTTTAACATATTTGAATGTACCCCATGGTGTTGTAAATGCAGTTTTTTCTTGGTCATCAGGATGAACCAGAATCTGATTAAAACCTGAAAACCCATCCAAAAGTGAGATCCTAGAAGCACCTACTACTCTTTGTAAAATGTGATCCATTTTTGGTAAAGGGTAGTTGTCTTTCAAAGAAACCTTGTTTACATTTCTTAAGTCAACACATAATATGATCTCTCCTATTTTCTTCCTTGTGGGCACTAAATTAGACACCCACTCTGAAAACTTGATTGGAGCAATTATCCCTGCATCATGCATTCGCCTGATTTCCTTTTCAATTAAAGGAAGCAATACAGGGTTGATTCTTCTGAGTTTTGGTTTGAATGGTTTTTGATTTTCCTTGAGGGGTATTGTATACTGAATTACAAAGGTGTCATAAGATTTCAGGTCTTCATAGCTCCAGGCAAAAAATTCTTGGAATTCTTTGATCAGTTCAACATACTTCAGTTTTTTATTGGGGGCAAAGTTTTGGACAATTTTACCATTTTTGGATTCTCTTCAGTTCCTATGTTATAGTCTTCAATGTCTACTTTTGGAGGTTCCATCTAAGATTTCTTTGGAATATCGTTGAAATCAAAGAGATCTTCCAAAGGAGTTAATCCTTTGGGCGAATGATTGTCTTCAGTTTCTCCTTCAATAATCTCATCAACATCTGTTTCTTTAAGATCTTGTATTTCCTTGTTGGAAAATTTTGTTGGATGAAGCATTTGGGTTGCGTTTTCTACTAAAATATCTGTTTCCATCTGATTTGCTGGATCAAACTCACTAACTATATCTACATCTATGTTAGTGCTGGAAAATTCTTCCTCTAGGGTCAAAAAATTGTTGATCTGTTTATCATTGTCAAACACTTGCCAGTTATTTACATTATCAGGTATGTCCGGACCGTGTCTAATCTTAGCTGTGAATTGATGATTTTGTTCAAATGGTAATTTACAGGTGCTGGCAAAAATTGTTAGGCTATGAGCTTGTAAGTTATGTTTTCTCGGGATTTTGGCAAGCTGAGTTTCTCGAAATGTGTTGAGGATCTCTATAGTTGTTCTTCTATACTCTCTCAATCTAGGATCATTTGTTAAGAACTTCCATTTTATCTATTGAATGATCAAATCAGAATCTCCCAGAACTGATACTCTAGTTGCTCCGAATTTCTTGACCAATTTAAGACGTAGCAGCAGAGCTTCATATTCAGCCATATTATTAGTGCACTTAAAGTTTAACCTGTAGGCATGGCCTTCAACATGATTGTTTTCAAGGTTGTGCACCTAGAATCCTGCCCCTACTCCTAATTTGTTCACAGAACCATCAAATTCTAAGTACCAAAGGATTTCATGTTCATAGTTAGTATCTGCAGTTTCAGGAATATGCTCAATATAGAGATCTGGTTTTTGAGTTTCTTCTGGTTTATCTGATGTTTCATGATTTTCAAAATTTTTTTGGATTCGGATAATAGACCTCTCATTTGCAATTTTTTCTGTTTCATCCGCCAGAACTTTTATTTGATGTGGGGGATCAATTTCAGCATTGTAAAGGATAAAAGAATCCATATCAGAATGTACTGAGTAGATAGGGAAATTTTGAGGTTTCTCTTGACTACTTACTACATACTTCATTAGGGTTTCTCTGTATAGTCTCTTGGGTTGACCAAACACTAAAATAGTAGCGTAAGACATTTCTAACTGTAGAGATCCTTGAAGTTTTGCACCTTAAGATCTAGACAATAACATACCATACTTTGATGTAATATCAGCTACTACTATGTCCATCAAGATGGTTTTGGCAGGATATTGGACTAGTGACACACATAAGTCTTTGATAAAACCCAAACATTGGACCTGACTTGAATCAAAAGAAAAAAGGTCTTTGTATGGCCTGGTGATGTCAAGGTCAAGTTTCTCCATTACAGATTTAGGCATTAAGTTATGGGAAGACCAGAATCAAACATTGTATTATGAAGTATTTTATCATGTATGTTTAAACCCACATAGAAATGAGGAATTTCTCTCTCTATTGTTTTTCCATTTACTCCAGGGCCAAATATCAATTCAGGTTGGTCATCAAAAACATTTACTGAATTTTGGCTCATAGAAATTTTGAGTGATCTGCTGATTTGACTTTTGTAGACATCATGTTTAACTAATTCTGATAATGGAACAACTATATTTAGTTTGCCTACTTCTGTCTCAAGATTGAAAGGTTTCTCGGTCTGAGTTCTTGTATTTTAGAAAGCTGAATTTTCTGCATTTTTCTCCTCTTCAGGGGTGAGATTATGGGCTGAAGTTGTTTCCAAATCAAGTCCTAGAGGCTATTTTTGTTTTTCTTTAGAAGGAGTGGAAGTGGAAGGCTGTCTGTTATGTGGTTGACTATCTGATACATCTTCAACAATTGGATTATTTGGGTTAGGATCTGTTTTAGAAAAAATATGTACAGGGGGGTTATTGATGTTACCTTGGTTAGGCAGCTTGATATCTTTCTGTTTTTTGATTTCAGGGACATCTATTCTTCTGCTCCTCAGATTGTATTGTTTGTGGACTTCATAAATGGTTGTGTCATATCCCTCCTAAAGTCAAATGATTCACCTGCATGAGTCCCATCAAATTAATTTGAGTGTCTTCGGTTGGTTCATCAGAAGTTGAGGCTGCAACATAATTTTCTTGAAATGGGGGCCTAATATTTTGGTCAAGTCCTGTCTTTACAGTGTTAGGATTTTGGTTCTTCCTGAAATTTGGATTCCTCCTAGTATTGCTTGGTTGACCATCCCAAGGGGATTTTCTCTCAATTATTTCTACTCTATCTCCAAGTCTATCCATTCCTTTAATAATTGCATCTAATTTCTGTTCAAAGGTAGAAAATTCTTCTTTTAAAGGTGTCCTCCTTTCAGCTCTGGCTCTAGACCGTTTAGATATCAGGTCGGCCTCAACACTGACAGCTATACTCTGCATCTCTTCTAAGTTTCTAGGAGCTCTTTCCCTAAGTTGGTATGCCATATCAGAATCAAATGCATTAGGGAATTTGATCAAGGCCAAATCTGGAGGAGGTCTAAGATTTTGAGGAATAGCATTGTAGACATTATTGAATCTGGTATAGTAGTCTTGGATAGTTTCTTGTGTGCCTCTTCTTAGGTTTTCATATTTTGATAAAATGTGGAGAGGATCTTTCTTCTTTTCCCATATGTTCAAGAAGGTCTGATAAAGAGCTTGTGGGTCATTGATACTGTTTGTAGGGAGGGTTCTAAACCAGGTTCTAACATCTTTAGTTAAACTTTGAACAAATACTTTCATTCTAACATCATCACCATCAACCTCATATTTTTCAAAATAGTCGATCATTTTATTGGTATGTTGTTGAGCAGTGTAAGTGCCAGTACCTTCAAAAGAAGGGATTTTACTTTGATAGTCTCGGGGCATAGCCCCTAGATTGGCAAGTAAATTTAGGGGAGTATATCAGTTTTCCATGATTGCAGAAGTAAATGTGACAACTAGAGGAGTAGGGATAACAATGGGAATGTGTGTTGTGGATGGATCAGTGGAAAGGGTGGCTTGAGGTGCTGATGGTGAACTTGTAGAAGCTGTAGTAATCATAGAAAGGTTTGGTATTCTTCTAGAGGTAAGCTTAGATTGATTGGAGTTTTGCAAATGTTTGTCAAGGTGTGAACTAGCAGAACTTTCTTGGCTCTCTTTGCTTCTAAGGATCCTAGGAATCATATTAGGATTTTCAAACACAGGTGGGGGATTAGGATCAGGATTTGATTTGGTGTAATGAATCTTTTTTGAAGCTAGTTTCTAGGTATGTTTTTGGTTTTTTCTTGAATATATATTTGATAATAAAACTTTAACAATCTCTTCTAGGAAACTTTTAGATGTGGGAGTTTCGAAGTTTCTTAAATATTTATTTGAAAAGGAGGAATTGATCAAGGATTTGGAACCAACTGTTCAATCCATAAACTAGACCGGAGATACACTGAAGCATCATTCGTTTACTTCTGCAATTGCAAAGCAAAAGCATTTCAAAGGCTACCTGGATAACTTTAAGACTCCGTTTGTAGTTTATAAAATAAACAATAGTAACAAACAATTATTCAGTTCCCCAATGGAGTCGCCAATGATGTTATCACTTAGGTTTTTCCCCAAAGTTGTCAGAAAGGGAATACTATCAAGGTAACCATAGACCAATATTTTAGATACATAATCCAACCAATCCGTATCCAGAGAGGGATCTCTCTTTATGATTTAGCTTTGTTTTTGATAGGTATTAGGCTAGTTATGAAGCTCAGGGGTTTTTTTTTGAGTTTGTGTGGTGAGATTCAATAGAACAGTGAGGTAAAACTGAAAAGTTCAGTTCATTGGGCGTAATGGAGTAAACAATATGGTTTTCTGGATTTGTTTCTTAACAGAGGATGGCTTCATAGAGCAAGGTAGTCAAACATGGAACAATTAAAGGCTGGAATCAGATAGAAGGGACTCAAATGGATGAAGGGAAATTAAGAATCCTTCGACATATTGAAAGAGGGAAAATGGATGATTATTGATAAGGAGAAATTAATAATTCCTTAGCGAGTAAAAAACATGAGAGAATCCAAAAATAGGAGAAATTAAGAATTCATTGTTTATTCTAATTCTGAAGAAAACACAGAGAATAATAAAGATTGAAAATAGAGTGCAATCAAGCAAATTCTAAATTAACCATTTTATTTATCATTCAGATTATGAAACATAGATGATTTAGTAAACCAGAAAACTGTAAAACATAGGATATAAGGGACTTATTGATTCGGAGGTTGATTCAAGAATTCTGTGACAAGTCCTCTGCTTCAATTCTTCATCTAGTAGGCCAAAAAAGAGTTGGTTCCAACAGCCCTTTATTCCAAAATTTCAGTATTACAACACAGTATAGGAATTTTCACACAGCACCAATCTCCCCAACTCTAATGGAGGGGGTATTTATACAACAAAATATGTACAACCTATATCTCATAACAGCTGTGAGATAATATCTAGTTTTAACCTAAAATAGTTTACAAGTAGAATGGAAACAGCTAACTGATGTTGTGCTGGAGGTAGGCCTTTAGAGTTCGGCTTGCAGCTGTCCTGTAGTAGCTCTACGCCGACTTCTTGTCTTAATTGTGCATTAATTCTGATCTGCTAGTATTTAACTCTTATCTGCTACCTTTAATTCTGATCTGCTTTGCCTTTAATTCTTCACTGATACACTTTAATGCTCGAACTGATACTCTTTGACTTGTTGTGATGCTCTTTAATGCTGAACTGACCCCTGCTCACCACTGTCTGGCATTATAGAACTGCTAACGTGTTCTCACCGCCTTTCTCTAGAAATTCATGCTTCTGCAGGTCCACTGGCTAGGGTAGTAGATATCCATGTATATCTTCATTTCTTTCTTCTGTAAGCTTGGAAGTCCCTCTGTTTGCTGGTTCAACTATTTTTGAAAGAGGAAGAAACTATGAAATGGCGAGTTGATTGAGGCTGTCAGCTTGTCGGTGGAGCTTTTTGGTCAGAAAACATGGAAATGTGGACTCGGTCACTTTAACCCTGGAGCGATGTATGCAGAGAACTATAGAAAAAGGACGCTTTTACCCTTTTTTCGACAAAATGTAGTTCGGCGAGATTTTTTGATTTGATGGACGGGTGACGTAAGCAGGAGTAAGGGGTAGATGATGTGGCGGGTGATGTGGTGGGTGATGTGATAGTGACGTCAGAACAGGGTGGTAAGTTGTTTTTCCCACACCACTTTTGGGGCTAGGTGGTATTGATTGGAGGGCGAGCGAACAAACGAGATGGGCGGCACATGGCGGGTGTACGGCGGGAAAACCGCTAGTTCCCAGCGGGTTAATGTTCGGCGATGGAGGGGGTCGTGAAATGGTTACCAACCATTGGATGGTCAAGCCCAGATCGGACGGTGGGCACTGCATGGAGATGGCGAGAGATTAACTGTTGTGGGCCCAGTACGATAAACCACGTTTTAACGGTTTCAGGTGTGTTTTGATTGGTCGGCGGGTTAATTATTAATTAACCTAGGTGTTTAATTAACCCATGATTACGCATAGGATTTAGGTTATTAATAAATTTCGAATAAATCTATTAATCCCTATTTAAAAACCATACTCTACTGTCATATTTGACCAGGGCCGGATATGTATTATTTTGGATTTTTTATTATATATACATATTACGGGAAAGGGAGAAATTTACATGGGATTTATATAATATAAATTAAAGTTAATATGAATCTTGAAGTGGAAAGCGCTAAGTTATATGGTTAAAAACTTAGGCTAAAAAGAGAAAAGTGGTTTGATATGAGAAATATGGCTATTCTCCTAAGTAAAATGGGGTTTTATTTAGGCAATGCTTATGAGATGGAAGAAGTGATTTCTGTTAGATATTAAGAACAAATTCTTAATATTTTGAGGGGGAAATTATTAAATGACTTGGGAAAAAGCATGAAGGGAAGTTAGTTATGAAATCTGCCTCGCTTGAGTTGCATCAAAATATTTTCCTTGCACTTGTGATGGGAGTGAAAGTTAACCCATTTACATAATACATCACAAGTATCATTCTGCAACACCAATCTACCTACCCTGCCTACTTTGCCTCACATTTTTTCTCCTTTCTTGGGTGCACTTAGACTAGCAAACCCTCTTCAGCTTTTCTTTTCTTCTCATGGTAAGCCTACCTAAGTCTACACTTATTACATCCAAGGGCTCAGATTAAACTGTTGAGCTCCTTTGCTTCTCTACCTATCTACTTATCTGCCAAGATTAAACAGTTTGGCTAGATTTGATTCTCTATATCTAAAAACAGGAAATTCAAACATGAACTGGCCAAGATTAAGCTGTTTGGCCATTCACTAATTGTGGCATGAATTTAACAAGTTGCACACAATGTTTATTTACAAAAAATGAAAAAGTAGTGGCATTTAGACTTGCACACTTTCCAGGGCTTTCTTTATTTGGGGTTCATTTCTTCTCATTTTTTCTTTTGACCATTTTATTTTTTCACCCTTTGATTTTTCTTTTAGGGTATACCCTCTTTACATTTTTTGATTTTTTGATTTTTTTGATAATATGGAAACCTTTACAACAAGGAAGGGAATGAACATATTATAGAGCTCAACGAGTCAATCATGAAATATGACACCTATTGGTATAGGAGTATAACACAACCAACAAAATTGCTAAAAGGAAAATCATAATGCCCATGGAGCTTTATAGCTCAACTCGTTGAAGTATTTACAATGAACAACATGCTCAAAAGAGAAACCATTATGACACACATGACATCATGACAACCATAATTCTTATTGGAGCTTTATAACACAACTCATTTTAGTATTTACAATAACAACCATACATAAATATTTACCTATACTAAAAACTCATTTGCATCCACCAGAAAATAATGAAGGATACATAGCCCACATATGATCAACCATCTCCCATGTAGCTTCATCGAGACCAAAGTGCTTCCACTACACTTTAAATTGCTCGATTCCTCTATTCTGGAGAATGATTTGCTTCCACTACAATATGCACTGAGGTTCCAAATAGAATTCTCCTTCTGGATTCACCTACAATACATACCAATCAATAACATGATCAAAATCCTTTACATATCTTTTAAGCAATGAAATATTGAAAACATCATGGAATTTCACTATTGGAGGAAATGCAAGTTTGTAGGCCACTGGTCCAATCCTCTCAAGGATCTCGAAGGTTTGCAATACCAAGGTGCCAACTTAAGACATGATCCAATCCTCAAGGATCTCTTCTTGGGCTTGATGCACAAATACACATGCTCCACTATGTGAAAATCCTTAAATGCCCTATGTGGTCTGCATAACGTTTTTGTCTGTATTGTGTTGCCTTTAGATTCTACTCGATAACCTGCATTTCCTATTCCATGTATGCCAACATGTCTAGTCCAATTTGTACTGTATTCACTGGATCACTCCAGTTGATTGGGGTATTACAACTTTGCCCATAGAGTGTGACGAGCCGCATAAATGGGTAATTATATGGGCTCATTTTATCTCCTAACCTAGCTAAGTCAACCATTCTCTTATTGTATTGTGTGATTTTCGAATTATATTTATGCATATAGAGTGAGTTGAGTTAGTTATGATGCCATGTGGTCTAATGTGTGTTTAATATAGATTATTGATGAATATTGTGGTCAAAGTCAAGGATCTAGTGGAAAAATTGTAGTAATAACTCGAAGTGGACTAAGGAGAGGACATATAGGAGGGAGTCTCCCGCATTTATTACTTCTCACTTCGAATTCTTCTTCATGCAGCTTAGAGCACAAGCAACCAAGTCATGTATTAGTAGGCAGCTGAGCAAGTGGAGGATGACTGATGACTATCTCGAGTTTTGGGAGCCAAGCCTCCTTGATTTTAAGGAAGTTGTTGGTAGCTTCAATTGTATAAGTAGAGAGGCCTAGGGCTTCACTGGGGTCAAATTTTTGTCGAAGTTTTGTTATAATTTTTCTTATGTAAACTTTGCTCAACTTTGAGCTTATTATTTTGACAATTTCATGTAACCTCGTTATTATTTTGGAAATAAAGATGGAATCACTTTTGAGTTAGCACTGAGTTACCTCAGAGGGCTGAAGCTCTTGGGTTAGGGCCCGCCTAATCCAAGCAACCAAGCTGCTCTGTACTTGTAATTGTATGTTTTATTTCAGTTGTAGATTAGATTGCTATTAGATGTATTTCTTTCATGGTTAAGAATAGGTTGCTTTTGATGATTCAATAGTTTTGCTCCATTTGTGCTTTCTATAGCAAGTTAAGAAGTGGTAAAGAAAAGATTTAAAAGGCTAGCAATAGTGCCTTGGCCTCTCTTCCTATAGAAATTTTGAATAATTTAACACATATTCACAGAGATTATCCTGATCATACAATTATAAGCGGAACATGTATAATACATAATCTCCTCTACGTTGATCATCAATTTACAGAAGAAGAAACATTCACAGGCACACATAGAAGCATCAATCAAACTCATTAACACAGTATGTATCCCAGGGAAAGCATCTCGCTAAAAACCCCACACTATCTGTATATTATATTGATTGAATCATGTAACATTACAAAGTACAATGATTATCACAAGCAATCCAATACCAGCTCCACCTGTTACACACAATATAGCTAAGATCTGATCTCCAAATCTATTCCACTGCTTGCCTGCCTCCACTGCTCAATACCTGCTCAAGAACTGATGAGAATGGCTCACCAAACTCATTTTTCAACTGCAAATAGTCACTCACACTTTGTTGGACGTGAGCACAAGCTATAATGTGGGCAAATACGTGAGAAAACTCATTGGCATACTCAATCCCTTGATTGTGCAAGATCTGGTGCACAACTATAGTCACAACTGATAGCAATCTGATTCTCTACCACCTGTCCCTGTTGAACTAAACATGCACTGACATGCAACTGAGTTAACTGATGTATTCATTAGTTGTATTATGAGTTAATAACTTGTGAATTAATTAATAACTAATTCACCCAACTCATCTCTAGTCTATTTGCCAGTTAGACTAAATACAACCAGTTTAACAAAGCTAAACTGAACACAACTCCATCAACTCCACAATCAACTCCACCAAACTCAACTGATTGAGTTCTAACTAAAGTCATGCATGCAACAACTCAACTGACTCATAAGAAAAGTGTATTTCCTTCTGACAGTTGCATGTGCCACCTCTGTAGCTCAAACTGAAGTGCTCCAAGAGAATAAGATTAAGTTTATAGTCCAAATATTATTGTGAGATAATAATATTTGACTTTTCTATTTTTGACAGCCAGTCTAAAAATAGACTTTGATCACTCACACTGTGATCACTCACACTTTCATCAAAAATAGAAGTCCATCTATTTTTCCCAACTTGACCAATCATCCATAAATAGCGACCTGCAATCCATAGACATGATCCATATGTCTAAAAATAGACATAGTTTAAAAATAGACTTGAGCCAAAAATAGCCTGCGGGCCCACTTAGTGAAGGTGACTCTTTTCACTAAGCTCCATCATCTTGTTGCAATCTCAACACTCCCTCTCGACAAGATATGGATTATCAGCAACCCCTATCCTGCCTAGGTGGTACTCGAATTTGCTCCTGGTGAGAGCCTTCGTCAGAATATCAACATCCTGATCCTCCATTGGAATGTACAAAAGTAACATGATCCTCCGCTGCACACAATCTCTGATATGATGGTACTTGATGTCAATATGTTTAGATCTATCATGAAATACAGGATTAGCCGAGAGTTTAATGCAACTCTGGTTATCACAGTAAATCGCAGTAGGATCCAAATGAGAACTGAACAAACCAACTAGGATCTTCCTCATCCATATAGCCTCGCATGCAGCCAAACTTGCTGCCATATACTCAGCCTCCGTTGAACTGAGTGCCACGGATCTCTGTTTCCTGCTGTACCAAGAAACTGTTGTCGATCCAATACTGAAGACCCCTCCTGATGTGCTCTTTCTGTCTGTTGGGCTCCCTGCCCAATCTGCATCCGTGAAGCCACATATCTTCACCTCATCCTCCTGTCTGTACCACAAACCATATCCCGATGTGCCTCTCAAGTAGCGCAATACATGCTTGCCCGCCTTCCAGAAGAGCTTGGTAGGCTTAACCATAGCTTGTGAAAGCTGGTTAACTGCATAACATATATTAGGTCGTGTATTGACCAAATACATCAGCGACCCCACCAACTGTCGATAAACAATGGCATCCAATTCTTCTCCCGAAGTGGCATCCTCCTTCCTCCAACCTCCAGGAAGAGGAGTATCAACAGGCTTGCAGCCATGCATGTTGAACTTCTCCAGTATCTCCCGAGCATACTTGCCCTGAGAAACAAACAGTACACCACTGCGTTGCCATATTTCCAATCCTAGGAAATAGTGAAGGAGGCCCAAATCCTTCATCTCAAACTCTGTAGCAAGATCCTTCTTGCATGACAGTATCAACAACTCATCACCTGTTAGAATCAAATCATCAACATAAAGTACAATGATAAGCAACTTACCCTCCACCACAATCTGGTATAGGTTAGGATCCGCCTCGCTCTTGGAGAATCCAAGTCCTGTGAAATAGCTGTCTATCCGTGTGTACCAAGCACGTGGTGCTTGCTTCAACCCATACAACGCTCTCTTGAGCCTGCACACATGCGACTCGCTGCTGAAGACTTCAAAGCCTTCGGGTTGCTTAATGTACACCTCCTCCTCAATGACTCCGTTGAGGAACGCAGTCGTCACATCCATCTGATGAATGTGCCATCCCATCTGCGCTGAGAGAGAAAGAATCGTCCGTATGGAAGAATACCTTGCGACAGGTGCAAAGGTCTCCTCATAATCGATCCCCTCAATCTGTGAAAAGCCTCGGGCAACAAATCTTGCCTTGTACTTCTACACACTCCCGTCAGCTGCCTGCTTAACTTTGTAGATCCATCTCAAACCCACCACTGATTTCCCTTCCGGTCTAGGAACAATCTCCCATGCACTGTTTCTGACAATAGAATCATACTCTTCCACCATGGCGTCTACCCATGCGGGATCCTCCACAGCTTCCTCGAAAGAGGATGGCTTAGTCACAACACACTTGCTCATAAGAGCCATGTATCCAGTGTATTGATCAGGTGACTGTCTCTGCCTGTGTTGGGCTGTAGGTGGTCCTACAACTTTCTCTGCATCTTGAGCCAGTCGCTCAGCTTCTGTCAAGCGCTTTCGCCCTCTGATGGTTGGCGCTGCTTGAGTGGTCTCTTCCACTCCATGAACCTCGTCCAGTGGCTGATCCACGTCCTGAAGCTCATCCTTAGGAACTAATAGCTCCTCATCTGCATGCAAGTGTAGCTCCCTCTCAAGCGAACACTTCATGGCTTTCTCCTCCTGAAATTTTATATCCCGTCGCACAACAGTTTTACCACTGTCTGGCAAATACACACGATAGTTGTGGGGCGTATCAGTGTACCCCACAAATATCCCAACCTCTGCGGTCAGCTCCAACTTTTTCCTGGCAACCTTTGTCACATGCATGTAAATGTTAGCACCAAAAATCCTGAAATGAGAAAGATCAGGCTTCTTACCAGAATAAGTCTCCTCAGGTGTACTCATGCCAAGTATCCTATGAGGACAACGGTTCTGCACATAAAATGTTGTATTGCATGCTTCTGCCCACAAGTGAAGGGGTAGGCCCTGATCATGCAACATTGCCTGTGCAGCACCCACAATCATTCTATTCTTCCGCTCAGCTACCCCGTTCTACTGTGGGTTATGGGGAGCTATGAGCTCTCTACGAATCCCTTCTGTCTTGCAGAAATCCTTGAACTCGTCCGAGATGTATTCACCACCATTATCGCTCCTAAGAGCCTTCACCTTCTTCCCCGACTCCTTCTCGACCAGTGCTTTGAATTCACAGAACTTTGAATATGTCTCGCTCTTCTTCTGCATGAAGAAGATCCAGCACTTACGAGAGAAATCATCAACAAAAATCACATAATACCTGTGTTTTGCTGTCGAAGCAACAGAGAAAGGTCCACACACGTCTGTGTGAATTCTCTCAAGGATCGTCGTGGCGCGACTATCCTTCTCGTGAAAGGTGGCTTTCACAAACTTCCCCAAAGTACACCCCTTGCACTGATCTGACTGCGCAAGTGTGCCTTTAGGAAGCCCTGTAGTGATTTGCTGCAGTATTTTCAAGGCTCCATGGTGAAGGTGACCCAATCTCCTGTGCCATAATTCGCCATCATCCCGGCTCACCAATCCTTCTGCCTTTCCTGCCATTGCTGCGCATCCATCTACATGCAATTGATAAAGGTTCCTCACTCGAACCCCTATCTTCCGGGTCTCACCAGTTGTCTTGCTGCGTAGGAAGGCCTTTCCCTCGCTGAAAACAACATCATACCCCTTGTCTTCTAACATCGCCACTGAGATGAGATTCTTCTTCAATCCTGGAACATGCATGACTTCCTTCAATACAAAGGGTTTACCAGACTCCCTCTCAAAGGAAATGGTACCAATACCGGTCGCACTGTATCTACCATCATCGCCCATATCGATGTGCACTCCAAGATCTTTATCCTCAAGATCAGAGAACAAATCTCTATTTCCCGTCATTTGAAAAGACGCACCACTGTCCAAGAACCACACTGATCCCATCACACTTGAAACCAAGCATGCGATCAATGAAAAATCAAGCTCAAACTGAGAAGCTAAGGCCTCTCCCCCTGCAGATCCAGCAGCTTGCTTGTTCTTCTTCTTATGCGGACAATTTGTGGCATAGTGTCTGTGCTGGTGACAGTGAAAACACTTCACCTTGGACATATCCTGCTTCTTGTCTTTCGCACTAGACTGAGAATCTTTCTTGCTCTTCCCTTTCTTTGCTTTGGCAGCCAAAGCGCAATTCTCTTCATCAGATACCTTTGATGAAGATCCATTCTCACCTTTATTGTTACTAAGTTTATCCTTGAGCGCCAGGTCGCTCTTGCTTTGGAATAACATTTGCAATCCGTTGAAAGACATTTCAACGACACTGCTACAAATTCGAATTCCACCAGCTACCAACTTAACTGCTTCCGATCTAAGATTCGTGAGAACAAAATATTTCTCGTACAAAGATTGACTGTATGGGCTTTTACCAGATATTTCACCTTCCAAAAGTAGGAAGAATCCAGAGGCTACCTGGCCCGATTACAGACTCTGCCTGAAGAAATAGAATGTAAACACTTCTTGAATAGTAGATCCGATGATCAACAACTCCGATACCATGTAGAAACTTTTCTACAATTATCTAGCTTGCTCTGATACCATGTAGAAATTTTGAATAATTTAACACATATTCACAGAGATTATCCTGATCATACAATTATAAGTGGAACATGTATAATACATAATCTCCTCTACGTTGATCATCAATTTACAGAAGCAGAAACATCCACAGGCACACATAGAAGCATCAATCAAACTCATTAACACAGTATGTATCCCAGGGAAAGCATCTCGCTAAAAACCCCACACTATCTGTATATTATATTGATTGAATCATGTAACATTACAAAGTACAATGCTTATCACAAGAAATCCAGTACCAGCTCCACCTGTTACACAAAATACAGCTAAGATCTGATCTCCAAATCTATTCCACTGCTTGCCTGCCTCCACTGCTCAATACCTGCTCAAGAACTGATGAGAATGGCTCCACAAACTCATTTTTCACCTGCAAATAGTCACTCACACTTTGTTGGACGTGAGCACAAGCTATAATGTGGGAAAATACGTGAGAAAACTCATTGTCATACTCAATCCCTTGATTGTGCAAGATCTGGTGCACAACTATAGTCACAACTGATAGCAATCTGATTCTCTACCACCTGTCCCTGTTGAACTGAACATGCACTGACATGCAACTGAGTTAACTGATGTATTCATTAGTTGTATTCTGAGTTAATAACTTGTGAATTAATTAATAACTAATTCACCCTACTCATCTCTAGTCTATTTGCCAGTTAGACTAAATACAACCAGTTTAACAAAGCTAAACTGAACACAACTCCATCAACTCCACAATCATCTCCACCAAACTCAACTGATTGAGTTCTAGCTGAAGTCATGCATGCAACAACTTAACTGACTCATAAGAAAAACATATTTCCTTCTGACAGCTGCATGTGCCACCTCTGTAGCTCAAACTGAAGTGCTCCAAGAGAATAAGATTAAGTTTATAGTCCAAATATTATTGTGAGATAATAATATTTGACTTTTCTATTTTTGACAGCTAGTCTAAAAATAGACTTTGATCACTCACAATGTGATCACTCACACTTTCATCAAAAATAGAAGTCCAGCTATTTTTCCTAACTTGACCAATCATCCATAAACAACGACCTGCAATCCATAGACATGATCCATATGTCTAAAAATAGACATAGTCTAAAAATAGACTTGCGCCAAAAATAGCCTGCGGGCCCACTTAGTGAAGGCGACTCTTTTCACTAAGCTCCATCATATTGTTGCAATCGCAACACTTCCTCCCTTTGGGACCATGATTTGAGGCAAAGACCCTCTTGCTGCCCCAAAAACACAGATTTTCCTCATTCATAGGACTTCTAGTTTTTACAGCTTTCTAGTTGGTTAATATTTTAGTTTTCTTTGCTTCAGAACTTCTCCATCATATTCACTTATCCATTTACCATATTCTTCTTCCATGCTTTCCTTTCTTGCAGTAGTTATTAGCATTTCCTTTCATAGATCACAGTTTAGATTAGTTTGATGCAAAACTCTATTTTTCTAGATGCACTTATCTCATTACTTGCTTCATCTCATTGGTTCACTGTCAGTTATTTATGCAACAAATAGCTTCCCATGTTAGATCAAACTTATCATCCATCCCATCCTACATCTGATCTATTCCCTACAGGTCGCCCAAGTCTCCCCTCAATTTTGCATTAGGTTCCTGCATTTTCCATAGAATTCCTTCCTCTCTCCTTGAGCAAATCAAATCATATTTCTCTCTCCTAATGATTCTTGGTAGACCCTAGGTGCCCTAACACTTCATTCCAACCTTCATCCACCATTTCCACTGACTCTCATACCTCCAAAACAGCCAAAAATTCTCTCGGCCTCCTCCTAGACCTCCTGTAGAATGTTGTTTTTCCTCCTGTAGATTTCCTGTGTCTTCTTGTAGATTTTCCTATAGGCTTTATTTTGAAGGCTGAGTGTGGAAAAGACCTCCAGAAGGCCACTTGAGACCCCCCTAGGACCCAACCACACCATCCTACATCCTCTCTAGCCCTCAACCCACCTTTCAACACCACCTATTCACTACCACATTCACAAACAATAAATCACATACATGTCAAATTCACACAAAAACACATAAAAATCCAAAAAGATGTTTTTTTTCTCATTTACTTCCAAAAATAGCTTAGTTAGATGTTGTTTACTTCTTTGAATAGACAGATGGAATTCTTTTCATGGTTTTCATAGGGCTTTCTGCAAAAGTAGGATTAGTTGGTTAAGTAGGATTTACTTGGTTTGATTTACATTGCAGTCCTTCTCCTTTCTGCAATTATAATATCATCTACCTTTCTTTCCTTTCATCACATTTAGAGCTTCTTCTGGAATCCAGAGGTCGGCTTGAGATCCTAGTGATCTTGCGCCAGTTGACCAAGTGACAACCTGTAGTAATAACTAGTACTTGTGCATACAACACCGTTGCTTCCAAGTTTGTTACGAACTACTGGGTTGACAGGGAAAATTTTAAGAACCCCCCCAAATTTACATGTATAATTATTGGGTGAATCTCCATGGTATATAGGAAAAATGGAAGGCAATTTTATCAATAATATGATATGTATATATATTTTTTTGGCGAATTTCTCACCAAGCATGGCGAATATTTTACTCAATTATAAAATCTTGTGTTTATTGAATACACAAATGAAATCATTGCATTTCTTTATAATATCTTTTGAAATCAAAATTACTGAAATTACGTATCGATAACCTAGTGGTTGTTGGATAAAATTCACCCGTGCCATTCACAGAAAGCATGAGAAAAAACCTAATACTATATATAAAACCAAGACAAATTCAAATTCATCACTTCTAGGGACCTCGTAACCACCTTGCCAATACACAAGTATGTTCTTGTTTGCAATTAGAAAAATTACCCAAATTACAATCTGTTTACTCCAGCATATGTTGGAAAGTTATAGAAGGATGAATAGTGCAATCAATCCATTCCTTTTAGCCTTGGATTTGTTTCAGTTTAAAATAGAAGTATACAAATATACTTGTCCAATGTCTATGCTTTAACTATTCACCTTAAGATGTTTTTACAATATAATTTCCTAAGTCTATTTAATATCTTCATTATCATAAAAACCAACCTATATCCATCTTAACTCCACATCTACCACTCTTAGGGGGATGAAATCTATTTATCCCTCTGAGCACTTGGTAGACCCAGAATTAAGATGGATCTAAGATGATAGAATTTCCCCTTTAAATAGTCTATGCTCACATGAATACCATGGTATTACCATGGGTCAATACCATGGGTTATCATAAACATGAAGCTTAAAAATTACTATTAATAATTTATAAAAATTAATAAAATTAATAGTTGATTTTTATTTTATTTTTTATTTTAACCAAGCTAAAATGTTTAACATACATTAAATTAAAACATCCATTTTTACTCCTGATCGGATCAAATATTTTTTTCACTCTATGCTAGTTTGCGTATCACGATATTTGAATACCATGGGTCAATACCATGTGCCATTTTTATTTTTATTAATACTAATATTAGGGTTAATAATATTTTTTTGCATGGTATTAATAACAATCTAGTCCATGGTATTTGTCCCATAGTATTTTGCCCATAGGTTTCACCTAAATATAACACATTTTTTGAGTGTTCGTAAATATAAGGTGACTTATGGAGTAAATATAATTTTTTTTTTATTTGTTTACCATACCTCTTGTTTATTTATATTTTTATTAATTTACCATACCTCTTTTACAAATATGGTATTTGGCCCATAGGATTCACTTTAATAAAACCTTTTTCTTGAGCCTTCATAAATAGAACGAGGGTTATGGACTAAATATAAAAGGAGATTTTATTTATTTACCATGCGTCTAGTTTATTTATATTTTTATTTATTTACCATACCTTTTGAGTAAGTATAAAAAGACGTTTTATTTATTTACCATACCTCCACTTTACTTATATTTTTATTTGTTTACACCCTTGCATGTATATAAGGTGACTTATGGAGTAAATATAAAAAATGTTTTATTTATTTACCATACCTCTCATTTATTTATATTTTTATTAATTTACCATACCTCTTTTATAAATATGGTATTTGGGCCTTTGGCCCATAGGATTCATTTAAATAAAACCTATTCTTGAAAATGGGTGAATGGATTCACTTAAATAAAACCTATTCTTGAAAATGGGAAAATGGAAGGTTGTAACTCCTAATTTCAAGGGCTAAATTTACCTTTTTTACCCTCTCCCTTAAAATAAGGTGGGCTATTTGAGGTGATTTGTAAAAATGTACTATGATACAAAATATTCGCCCACTAAAAATTTAAAACCCCTTAATTTCGCCAAAGGGCGAACATTCGCCCCTAAAATTTTCTATGCGGGTTGATAAGAGTAAAGAAGGCAGCCCAGGAGTTGCAGCATTATTGCTGCAATACTGGTGCTCACCATTCTTTTTGGCACCATTGCCGGGGAAGCGTAAGAGTATTCTGTGATTACTACTTTCTTCTATTTTATTCTTGCAACATTCCGCTAATAGTTTATTTCAGCAATAGTAGATTAGTCCTTTCTTTTCTTTCAATTCTGCATTTCCCTGCTTTCCTTTTCAATTTTGCAAATTTCATTTCAGCAAGAGTAGAATAGTCATTTCCTTTCCTTTCAAGTTATGCATTTCCTTGCTTTCCTTTTCAATTCTGCAATTTCATTTCAGCAAGCTCATTTCAGTTAGTTTCAATTTTTTTTGTTCAATCAATTTCAATTTTGCAGGTACTATCAGTGTGGGAAAAAAGAAACAAAAACCAACAAAAAATATTTCCTTTCATGCCTCGTAGGAATAGAGATAATTCAAGAAAAATTTTGCCCAACACCCACACTGCTTCAGAATCCAACCTTCTCTCTTCTTCGGTGGCTGTGATCAAGAAGAACCCTCAGGCGAACAACCTGACATATTTGAAGAACCTATAGGGGAAGAAGAAGAAGAAAACATTCTTTTGGAGCCAATGGCTGAACACATAAATGCTAGGGGGAATGGAGAAAGAATAGAGGTTACCTTTCCCATTCGGGAGACCAATGGGGACACCAAAATGAAGAATATAAGCCCTTCTGCCCTACCTCATTTCCATGGTCTGACTACAGAATATCCTGACACCTTTCTGTTTGAGTTTGCTATTATCTTTTGATCCTATGATTATGCAGAAGATGAGAAAAAGTTGAAACTATTCCCTTCTACTCTCAAGGATGTAGCCTTGCGCTGGTTCATGGGATTACCTGGCAATAGCATCACAACTTTGGCTCAGATGCAGCGAGATTTTAACAACAACTATTGAGACTATTGTAGGTTAAAAGATACTAAAGAAGAAGTCTTTTGAATGACCATAGGAAGTGATGAATCCATGGAGGACTATGAAGAGAGGTTCCAACTCAGTTACAAAAGGGTCGCGTGTACACTCGACGCTGAGTCTCTGAAGCTGGTCCTGCTTAGGGGAATTCAGGAAGACATATATCGGCCAAGGGAGACATCTACCAACTATCCTATGAGGACATAAAGATTTTTTTTAGAACCATTGTCGAGCAGCCAGAAAGAAAGGTAGGGGGAGTCAACCCATTGCTAATACCTCTTCCTCTAGCTCCTCCATTAAAGGAGAAATTGGAAACATGCTGGAAGACTTCTAGAGTGAGATGCTGCAGACTCTTGCCATGCAAATGGATACCTTACATATCAAAAGGAAACAAGAGGAAGCAGAGAGGGCTTTGGCCATTTTTTTCCCTAGATGCACCAGGAGGCATCCTCGGAATGAATATCCATTGAACTCTATAGAAGTTTGTTCAGTCTGTGAAGAAAATCATTCTACGGACAAGTGTCCTTCCTTACCTGGACTTAAAGCTGTATATCAGGGGGCTAAGGGAGTCACTGAACAACTCTATTACATAAACCAAAGGAGGCCACATGGACCTAGACCATATCAACAGGGAATGCAAGGGGCATCTCAGGCATACTACAACCCCAACCAAGTCACTTCCATACCTTCTTGGGGCCCCCTGCTCATCCTTCCTGGTCCACACCTCCTCCTTGGTCCTTCACATCTTCATATCATGCCCAAATAACCACCCATTCATTTCAATCCTATGCTCTGCCACAGCCTCAGTGGAATGCATATCATCAGGGGTTGAGACCCAAATACAAATCTCCTCCTGCTCTTTTTCCTCCACCACTTGTCCAACCATAACTGTTACCTTCTGCTCCACCAAAGCAACCCCAGATGCCTGCCCAACCAAATCTGAACCCAAACAACAGATAGGCTTAGCAAGTATATAGTGGGGAACCATCATGCCCGACTTATGCTCTGGAAATTCAGGAAATTAACTTGCGATCTAGGAAATTTCTCCCTAGATAGCCAGCCTCCACCCAAGGAGGTTGAGGAAGATAAAGAGGAAAGTGAACCTAAAGAAATTCCACCCTTTCTTGAGAGACTATCTGCAATAGTCTAGCCTACCCTAAAAGAAACTGAACTCCTGGGAGAATTGAAACACTTACGTGTGAAGATACCATTTCTCCAAGCCATAAAAGATGTGCTTATCTACAATAGGTTGATCAAAGAAAAGTGCTTTATGCATCCAGGAAGGCACAAGAGAGATGCCCCAACCATCAATTTCATAGGACAACTGTCTGACCTGATGTTAGGGCAGGTAATTTGTCCAAAATATCTGGACCCTGGAAGCCTAGTAGTTGATGTCCACATCAATGGCACCATGATTCCACACACCTTGATTGATCTGGGAGCTACCATTAATGTGATGAAAAAGGACACAATGCTCAAACTCAACCTCCAGGGCTCCTTGAGGAAGACCACAACCTTGCTACAACTTGCAGACTGCTCCACCATGACCCCTGAGGGGATTGTGGAAGATGTGACGGTCTCCATTGATTCTTGGGAGTACCCTGCTAATTTCTTAGTTCTCTAGCCAAAGGAAAAGCTCATTGGGTATCCTCTCATTCTGGGAAGACCCTGGTTGGCTACCACCAATGCCGACATCAGTTATTGAGCTAGGAACATGACATAAAGAACAGGCATATGTCCAAACAATTAGTCTTATATCCTCCTACCCAACCCTTGCTAGAAGATGATTTACCTCTTTGGTTGGAGGAGGAAGATGAGGATGAAGTATATTCTGCACTGCTTTGTGCATTAGGAATCACCATGGGGGGAAAACAACAAGATGAGGATGATATGATTGAAAATATGATTCAGAATCCACCTCCCAGTGTATCACCATTAGAGGACATAGTAAGAGAAACCCAAACCAACACCTCAACTGATCTCTATGCAGATGACTCCACCTCTCTCCATGTTAAGAATATAGAGTTTGGCCCAGAAAGAACCTTGAATATCAATCCATCCCTATCCACTTCCGAGGAGAAGGAACTGTGTAACTTGCTGAGAAAACACCTAGATGCCTTCGCCTGGAGTTATAAGGAGATGAAGGGAGTGCACCCTTCAGTATGTACTCATCATATATACATCAAAGAGGACTGAAATCTAGTCAGGTAGCCTCAAAGGAGGATGAATCCAACACTTACAGATATTGTTAAGGAAGAACTACATAAATTGCTTGATGCAGGATTCATCTATCCCATCTTTGACTGTGAATAGGTCTCTCCTTTGGTGCTAGTACCAAAGAAAAATGGTAAGTGGAGAATCTGTGTCGACTATTGGGAATTGAACAAAGCCACTAAAAAGGACTATTTTCCTTTACCTTTCATAGATCAAGTGTTAGACAGTCTGGCAAGGAAAAAGTTTTTCTCTTTCCTAGATGGGTTTAGTGGGTACAATCAGATTCAGATCAGCTCGGAAGACCAAGATAAGAGCACTTTCACTTGCCCTTGGGGTACCTTTGCATACCGGGTCCTTCCTTTTTGTTATAGATCTAACCCAGAAATATTATAGATCTGATATGAAAATATAAGATAATGCAAATAAACCCGGAAATAATATGAAATGATTCTTCAGTGAAAATCACATGGAATATCATTTGCCGACGCGTTTCGAACCAACTAGTGTGGTTCATCGTCCTAAGGTCAAAATTAGCCGTTATTTTAGCCATTGGAGTCTCTGCCCAAACTATTTATCAAGCTAAGCTCGATCTGTTTCTTCAACTTGTCCTGACGATGAACCACACTAGTTGGTTCGAAACGCGTCGGCAAATGATATTCCATGTGATTTTCGCTGAAGAATCTTTCTTAACTTGATATGGATCACAGAAGCCTGAACTCTATTATGAAATGATTCTTTTTATTGATATCAAGACCCTTAAGGTAGGGCAACACCATACATTCACTCCTTAAGGAAGGAGAACACTCCACAAGCCATATGCTCGTTCATACAATAATACTTCACTATCTCTCCATGTGGAGTCTCTAGCCTCTATATAGGCCTCATACATACAATACCATGGGTCATTACCATGGTTCCCTCATACCATCAAACTAATACCTTTGGCCCATTACAGTATTATTAACTACTTGTGGTCCCTTACATGACATGGGTTAACCACCTTATTTATTACTATGGCCCATCCCATTATTACATTATTACCTTGGGTACCTCCCTTAGTACCCCATATTATCCCCCCTAGGTATATAACACTTTTGATTTGTTTAACTTTCCCGCCACTTTCCAAAGAGTGATATTGAGTATATTCTTTGAATTAGTTCATGATGTAGTAGAGATATACATGGATGAATTTACTCCTTATGGCTCTGACTTTCAGGAAGCCTTATCTAATCTAGGAAAATTTCTCGACAAATGTATTGAGATGAACCTATCCCTCAGTCCGGAAAAATGTGAATTTTTGATGATTGAAGGGATCATTCTAGGTCATTCAATATCTCAACAAGGATTGTAGGTGGACCCTAACAAAATTGCCATCATCCAAAGGGTCCCACCTCCTCAAAAGGTGAGAGATGTCAGAAGTTTCCTAGGTTTAGCGGGGTATTACTGGAGGTTCATTAAAGATTTCAGCAAGCTATCCTCTCCTTTTTTTGGCCTTTTAGGTAAAGATGTTGAGTTTATATGGTCATAAAACTGCCAAGAAGCCCTAGATACCTTGAAAAACAAGCTCGTGACTGCCCCAATTCTAAGAGGCCCAAACTGGGCCATACCTTTCCACATTCACACAGATGCCTCAAACAAAGTAATAGGAGAAGCCTTGGGACAAATTGATGAAATGTTACCTTATGCCATATACTTTATAAGAAAAAAATTGTCAAAGGCAGAGTTAAACTATATAGTGACCGAAAAGGATCTCCTAGTTGTTGTGCATTCTTTAAACAAATTCAAACATTATATCACAGGCTATCAAACTTTTGTGCACACTAATCATGTTGCAATTGGATATTTAATGAACAAGCCGAATGTGAATGCTTGCATTATTAGATGGTTGCTTTTACTGCAATAGTTTGATTTGACCATTGTTGATAAGCCTGGGAAGGAAAATGTTGTTGCTGACTTTTTGTCTATAGTAAATTTGCCTACAGGTGAAGAAGGAATAGTGGATGACCAAATTCCAGATGAACACCTATTTTCTATCTTAATACTCTCTCCATGGTTTGCTGATATAGCAAACTACTTGGTTTCAACATAGTTTCCACCACATTTGTCCTCAAAAGAGAAGAGCAAGATAGTGAGGAAACGCGCCCCTTTCACCTGGATTGGGGGAAATCTCTTCAAACTTGGCCCAGATCAGATCTTGAGAAGATGTGTCGGGGAGGAGGAAGTCTTTGACATCCTCCTGACCTGTCATGATGGGCCTTATGGAGGTCATTTTGCAGTAAAAAGAACTGCCTTCAAGATACTGCAAGCAGGTTACTACTGACCCACTCTTCTTCAGGATGTGAGGAGATATACCAGCTAGTGTGATGGGTGCCAGAGGATGGGGAAACCTATTCCAAAGGATGAGATGCCCATGCAACCTCAAGTGACCTTTGAGCCATTCGAGAAGTGGGGCATGGACTTTGTGGGTTCTATCAGCCCTCCTTCAAAGTAGAAGCAATACATCATTGTGTGCATCGACTACCTGACAAAGTGGGAAAAGACAAAAGCAATCAAAGCAGCAAAAAAGGAAAAAGTAGCTGAATTTTTGAGAGAGAACATATTATACAAGTTGGGTATCCAAGAGAATTGGTCACAGATCAAGGTAGCCAGTTTACTTCCAATCGGATTGAAGACCTGCTCACACATCATAGAATCAAGCACAAGACTTCAACCCCTTACCATCCACAAGCCAATGGGTAGGTGGAGGTCACTAACAGAGTATTCGAAGGGATTGTGACAAAGGTAGTGAGCAGTAGCAGAAAAGACTGGGCGGACAGATTAGTTGAAGCCACTTGGTCCTACAATACAACATGGAAGACCACTACAGGGTTCACACCTTATGGGCTTGTCTATGGGAAGAAGGCTTTGCTGTCAATAGAATTTGAATTCAATACTCTGAGGATGGCAGCTCAGCTAGACCTAGACCTCAGCCATGCATAGAAAGAAAGATTACTCCAGCTCAATGGATTGTATGAACACCTAATGTAGGCCCTCCTCCATACAGAGGTAGTTTGACAGCTTCAGAGAAAGATATGGCATGAAAAAAACATCAAGGAGAAGCAATTCCAAGAGGAATATTGGGCACTACTCTATGATTCAAGATACAAAGATTTGAAGGGCAAGCTAAGGACAAGATGGCTGGGACCCTACACTATGGAGAAATGCAATGACAATGGTTCAGTTCTAATTAGAACCATTGATGATGAAGCCATCCCCATGCTTGTCAATGGACATTGGTTGAAAGTCTACAAGAAATCCCTCTCGAAGCGAGAGTTCATTGAAAATTTGAATAAAACAGTGATGGTAGTGGAGCATGTCTTGGCCTCCACTTCAACCACTCACTGATGAAAAAGAAAAAAAGAAAAAATAAGGACCCAAGTGAAAACCTCCATGAGCTACTTGAGTCCCATCATTGGGTTGAAAACCTCTTCCGAGGCGGCCCGGTGATGTCAAAAATGAAAGAGAAAAATAAGATCCCTGGGTGAAAACCTCCCTTGGAGGCACCTAGGGTAGGCAATTAGGGTGAAAACCTCCCTAAGGAGCCCTAGTTGTTTTCAAAAAAAAAAAGAGAAAAAAGAGGAAAAGAAAAATGAATTTCCAGTTGCATTGCAGGTTTGAAGGAGGACTACAAGAAGCAGCAAAAGGTGCCAAGGGAGCCCTGAAACCAATACCAACACCTATCCTACCTTCCCACACCTTTCTCCATCATTCGTGGCATTCTTTTCACCTCACTGTGCTTCTTTTTTAAAACTGTGTTTTCTACAGGAGGCTCTATGTTTTCTATAGGAGGCTCCTTTAGGAATTATAGAGAGCTAGAAATGGATATAAAAGGTAGTTTGAGGGACAGGGAAGCTTCAAAAAAGATCTATAAATCCTCTTGTAGTCTTCAAACCCCCTTTCCATCATCTTCAAGCCTGCATCACATCCCAAGCATCATTCTTCTTCTTGCACAGGAAAAACATAGAAAAAACAGTTTTTCAGGAAAAAGAAAAGAAAAAAAAATAAGAAAGGAAACAAAACCATCCACCTCTCCTGAAGCTTACCTATTACCTCTGTATCTCTATCTACATCTCTAGCATCATCCTCACAGCTCCAAGCATAGAAAGAACCTAAATTTTCAAAGGGAGAAGTAGCTATAGGAGCTCTTGTAGGAATTCCTGTAGCAGCTAATCCCATTAAAATTCAGCATCAACAACAAGAGGGTGCAAATATGAAGGCTAAAGAAGACACCTGCAGAGAAAATCCAGCCAGAGAGGAACCTGCATAAATCACAGTCACACATCAACAAGCAGATAGCATGCATCAAAGGAAACAAAGGCATGCGGCAGAGAGAAAAAGCCACAGCCTACACAGAAAACACATTCGGATATCAGGTAAGTAACTAACCCGCTCCTCTGTTTGCATTTGTATAATTATAAAAAATGAAACAAAAATGAGATGGTTGAGGTTGAATGAGGGAAAGGAGGCCAGTTAAATTGGCCACCTTCAACTAGTTGACTCCACTCATCTAAAGATGTTACCCACACGTGCGCACAGTCAACTCAGGAAAGATGTCAAGGACAAGTAGTGGAGGAAGTGTGAATTACGATGCAATCATGTGGGATGATTACGAGGAAAGGGCCATGATGACAAGGTAGGTGGGGACCAACGGTCTAAATATGGCCAACGTACACTTGGCCAACTCTCCCTCCATCACCAGAAATATCAATAAACAACAATAAGTACTCCTCCCCGAGCACTCTCACCACCTTTTCCTTCATCCTCTCCTCGAAACTCCGCTTTTGCAATCTCCTCGTGCCCCCACAGCCTCGTAACCATGGTTCTCCATTGATCTCTCCCATATTCCTACTCTCAGAATTGTCTACAAGAGCATTTACACGTTCTACAGGAGAACCTACAGGAATTCTATAGGAGGGACAGTAGTGTTCTATTGGAGGGCCAGTGAGTGGTTTCGAAGGGAGAAAACACGGGTTTTAGCACAATTCTTGGTCTAAGGAGGTAGGCTCTATGCATACCCCCATTGAATATCAAAATATGCAAGAAGTGGTTAAATTTTGAAGAGGGAATAAAGCCCTTAGGTGGAGGAAATACATAACAAAATTTCTGCTTATTTCTTGAAAAAAACACAGTCTCTCTGTTTCTCTGTTTTTCTTCAAAAGTTGTTGTCTCATTCTCCTCATTTCATTTCCCAAAGAAACATAAACAAAATTACAGGGGGTTTTATGAGGAAGGAGCCGACCAAATCCTCTAGGCTCCATGCACATCCCCAAGTAGTGGACATATTCACAAGAGAAATTTGGATGAACTTTTTTGAGAAATTTCGAGGGTTTGATGGGGAAATTGCTCAAGAATTTGCCCACTCTTTGGTCCCTCACACTAGAACACATGCCACTATCACCTTTAGAGGCCTTTCCATGGAGCTAAGCCCTAAATTTATTAGTACGGTCACTACCCTTCCTCTTGGATTGCCTTGGAGCAAGGATGAGAAGCCAATTGGCCAAGCTGCTAAGAAAAACTTCTTCCAAAACAATGAAACCCCTGTAGAAGATAAAAATGGCATAATAAGGGATAGCATACCATATCCTTAGGATGAGGTTAGCTACCAAATAATCAAGTATATTTCCTATGAGGGGAGGTACAACATTGTCTATGGGTACTACTTTAGAATCCTTCATGAATTAAGGTATGGCATGGACACTCCAGCCCCTCAAAATCTCAGCATCCCCTACTTCCTCCTACAATCCCTCAGTGACTCCAGTCCCTCATTGACTCCAATACTAAAGTAAAAGCAGGAAATCCAGAGTAGCTAGCTCACCATGGGTTAATCAAAATTTTAGTGGAAGAAGCTCTCCATATATTTACCCTCCCTATAACATGGGAAATCTTCAGAAACATGACAGCTGAAGATGACATAAAGACCCTGACCTATGATATTAGTCCTATTGGCAGTGAGGAGGAAGAGCAACAAGGGGGAGAAGGTGAAGAAATTGGTGAGTTAGAAGAACAAGAAGGGAAGAAGGAAGAAACTAGGATAGAGGAGGAGAAAGATGAAGAAAAAGAGTAGGAGGAAATAGAGAAAACAGAGACAGGAAAAGAGGCAAAAAAGATAGAAGTGTTCCCTGAGACCCTAGAAAGAGAGACAACAACTGCCCTCACTACCATCAACACACCAATTAAGCCAAAACATAAGAGCAATAGGTAGACCTCAATGTATTTCAAGGCTAGGAAGAGCACAAGAATCAAATCAGGGAAACCCTAGCGTTCTTAAAAAATGCCAATTATTATTGAAGATTCACCCTCTTCCCAAGGGAAAGAATCACCTTCCAAGGCACCTATCACATATGAAAGGGGAACTCCTAGATCCCCCACATGGAAAGAAAAGATAGAACTACAGGACCAAAAAACAGTCCTACAGGAGGCACAGATAGTTCTACAGGAGACCCAAGAGCTTGAGAAAAGTGTAGAATAATAGCCACAGGGATAGGAGGAAGAAATAGAGCTACAAGAACCTGATCCCCAACCAAGTCTTGGCTCCTACTACAATCTTCTTGAGGGGGGAAGAATAATGCCACAAAAATTTGCAATCCCTCTATTCTTTGAATTAGAGAAGGAAAGGATAGGGACCCATAGATGGATGAAAATATCCAAATCCAAAGGGGTTGAGGATATTGGCCATATGGAGAACAAAATCAGAGAAATAGGCAGAGAGTTAAGTGCTGCCAGACACAGAGAAGAAATCACAAGGAGCCACCTTGAAACTAAAAATAAATTGTTAAAAAGACAGCTGCAAGAGAAAGAGACCCAACTGGCATGCATGTCCAGCTATTCCATGGAGGCATTGCAATGTAGGCAACCTACAAAATCCTATGGCGTGTATCTCAAGGACCAATGGTTTCAATTTCAGATAAAGACTTTGACACAAAGAGGCACCATGCCTTTCCGAGACTACAGGTAGTTTATGGACCTGTGTGACCAAAGCACATCAGAAGATAAGGCAAAGCTGGCAGAATTCTACCTGCATAACATGGTCCTCATAGACATGAATGTGTGTGACCCCTATTTCTAGGCTAGGTGTTATAGACAATTTTGTGCCTTACAGCAACAAGCATGAATTGTCAATAATCCAAGGGATCCAAAGTTCCCTAAACATGATGTTCCTACCCCTAGAGGAACAAGGTCAGCAAACCAACAGCTCTCAGATCAGTTCTCCACCTGAAAACACTCAAAAACAAGCAATCCTGAAATCAAAGCAGGTGCTCCACTAGGTTTCTGCGCTGAAACTCAGTTGCTCCATGGTGTACCTGCGTTGCAAAGCAAGTGGGACAAAGGCCACCTGCGCTGAGCGAGAAGGGACAAGTGGCACAGTGAGTCATTGCTTTGGAATCTTCCAAAAATGACACTTGGATCAGGTATTTTGCCTTGTGATGAGTCAGAGGCTCTGTTTCTCCAAGTGGAAGCAAAGTTCTCCAAGTGGACTCAAGAACTGAAGATCAACTAAAGATTAACTGAAGAGAGAGAGGACACAAGGCAGCTACACATCAGTTGCAAGCTGACTCATCCTTTCTCAATTCATCTATATATTGAGCTCTCTCCTATGAGCTCAGGAGGCTGGAATTTTGTGCAAAGTAATGATATGCTGTTGGTTTCACTATTGAGTTATTGGGTGATTGTTTGAGAGAGGTGAAGAAGAGCAATTCTTTCTGCTGGGAGGTGTTGCTGGGTTGGAGCCTTCAATGGTTGTAATACTCTCAGAACCTTTATTTCTTCATTAATAAAAGCTATTGAGGTTCTTCTATGTGCTCTTGTTTCAATTATATATTGTGATGATTGCATGTTTGGTTTACACTAATCCATGAACCAGTTATGATTGCATGCCTCTTGTAGTTTCCTTCTTTGTTATTTTGCAGGATCTCATCGTAGCTGGGCGAGCAAAAGAACAAAGAGCTAGGAGCAAGCGGCCAAAGAGAAGAGTTTGGATTCGACATTAAGCGCAAGGCAACGGTTAGTTCTTTCTCCATTCTCTTTTGCTTTCATAAAGAAGTAAACCTTAAGTAGTTTGTTTTACAGTTGTTGCTAAGGAACTGTCACCCTTAGAGTGGGATAGGGTCATCCGAGTCGGATACTTTTCCCTACAACAAACTGGCGACTCCACTGGGGATCGTATCCGTTTGATTGTGTTTGTAGTATTTTGCTATTCATTTCCTGAACAAAAGAGTACCAAATCGAAAAGCTTTTGACTATATCAAAAGCGAAGTAGAGGGCAGCTACTCTTGCTCATTTTCTGAGCAAATTCATGATTTGAAGAGCTGATCTACAAGGATCCTTGTAAGCTCTTAGTGATAGCTTTGCACCTTCTTAATCATCCCTTTGAGTGTGCTTGACTGATTGCTTCTGATTTGAGCAAAAACCGTGCATTTTTGAGAAAATTATGACCCGGAAACTGTGAAAACGCAATTCTCGTTTTCCAAAGCAGGTAGTACACAGGCTACCTGCTTTGCAACGCAGGTCCCGAAGGGGCTACCTGCGCTGAGAGCCAGTTTGGCTGTGCAGAGCCTGCGTTGGCCCAAATTTGCCTAGTGCATTTGGGGTTTCCTCCTTTCTCTTGCCTGTTTTCACTTAGTTTTGTTGCTAGGTGTCAGTTTTGTGCCTGTTTTGAAACCAATATTACTTGCCATCATTCTGCCTCTGTTATATAACGAAATTGTACTTGTTCTTTGTATTTCTTACTCATTTACAATTTCCCATAACGAAAAGTAAACTAGTCTTGCTTTTGGCCTCTTAGATCTGAACCTGTGTTAGGCATTTTGCTGGTCTAAAGAGTTAGCTTGTTTGCTGTCCATAGCTGATTAGTCGTTTTACTTTCGTTAGTATGGTTTGATTTCATGTATTTCCAGTGATTAAGCAAGTGAATCTTAAGGTGTCTTTTGATTTTGGACAAACTTGTTTACTTTCGCTTTAAATCGAAATCAAAGTTATATAACCACTTTCTTTTTGTAATCCATCCACATTAAGAAAGGGAAAAGAAAATACATGCATTGTGCATTTTGCATTTGACTGTGTGCTTGACGATTTAGGAAAGATTTGCATTTTAGTGTGTGCTCTATGATCTGTGTGAAAAGATTTGCCTTTCTTTTCCCTCAGTAGTTAAGGTTTTCAAAGTTGAAAGATTGAAAAGTTTGCTTCTCATCTTAGACTGCATTCAGGAATTTGTTATATACATCTCGTGGTGATCCTTAAAGGCAAACTGATAAGCAAGATCAACATTAAAATAAATCCAATTTACATAACAACGCTTTGTAACATAACGCAAACACATAGAGGTCTAGGTAGAGACGTGTTCCGGCGTCGTTAAACATAGTGACTGTCGATCTCTACGAAGGTGGGTGATTCCTCCTGAGAGTCGGTGGCACTAATACGGACTTGTGCTCCCACGTACCGTCGCGTATATATTGGGAGACCCCTATAGGCAATTATCCTTTATCCATAGGAAGCCGTGTCGGCCGCCCTACTGATCGCGATGCAGTGAACACAGCATTCACGAAGATCGACCACCCGTACCGTAAAACGTATTCTGTGGTTTCGTGAAAAGTTTGGCACACCCTCTGCCTAGATCTCCAGAGAAGTTTCTTTTGGCTTTTTTCAAACTCTATAACTGAAAAAGTCCATCCGAGCATTTGTCACTTCGGGCTCGTTAAAACATTGAAGGAGACTAGAGTCATCTTTAGCTTTTTCTCGACTCTTAAAACATGAAAAAGCAAAGTTGTGTCTAAAGCGTCGTTAATAAAATTTATTTTAAACGGAACATAATCACCTCCTACTCCTGCGTTGATCTTCGAAGTTAGTCCACCACAAGTGGAAGTTCCTGTAGAATCGCTAAGAAATCTTTTGGATAGACTAGATATGTCTGAACAACCGTCGACATCTAGGACTGTGTCGTCCGACACAGCTGCAGCAGAGCCTCCTGCTGCTACTCCAACGATGTTCGCTGGTATACAATCTGTTCCGGCGAATTGTCAACAACGAGCCGGAGTCCAATCAGGGACAACGACATGGTTAGTTCCTATTTCTTCATCCGGATTATCATCTGGTATTTCTTATGTTGAAACTCGCCAAATTGATCCATTTGGAGGTCAATCTGGGCAATCAATCCCCTTGAGTTCCGGGTTGATACCGTATGGGGGGCAGTATGCCCTTTCATTACCTCCTCCGGGAGGATACCCATACGTGAGTTCAAAACAAAGTTTAGGTCAAACTGGAATTACATCCAGCAGTTGGGTACCAATACTGCCTCAACAACCAGGAGTTGTATATTCGATGCAACCAGTACACCCTGTGTCGAATATTCCCACCACACCTGCTATGGCGAATGGGTCGCAAGTACAAGCGCTACCTGCTGTAATACAACAACCTCTTGTCTCAGCGGCTCAATCACAATCTCAGGGTAGTGCCTCCTTATCTGGAGCGACTCAGACTCAAACAAGTACTGTGACTCCTCATCTTGGTCAATCATCCAGTATTGGTCAACAACAAATGGTCCAACAACCAGAGCTGGTTCAATCTCAACAACCGCCATTCCAACAATCATATCAAGGACCTGAGCAACAAGTCTTTGTAAGTAATGGGCAACCATGCTATAATGGTTATACCCATCAACTTTGTCAAAATTGTCAGCATTATGCTGGTCTGCAAAGACCCATTGCTTAGGCGATACCATCTTATCCTGGATATGCTTCGCCTAACCTAAGCCAACAGTTGCCCTTTGTAGCAACTCTAGAATTACCAGATCTAAACCGGCTGACGAATGATCCAATTGCTTATGCCCCTTGGTCGCCAGCGATTCCACACAAACTTCCATGAGACATTCCTAAATTTAATGGAAATCCAGGTGAAGACCCGTCGAATCACGTGATGACATTCCATCTATGGTGTTAATCAAACACCCTGAATGATGATTCGATAAGACTTCGCCTTTTTCAGAGGACGTTAACGGGTCCAGCGGCAAAATGGTATATTGAATTGCCTAGAGCTTCGTTCGACAACTTCAGTGCCTTAGCTACAACCTTTTTAACCCATTTTCAATTACCGATAAGGTATGAAACGGGAACAGAACTCCTTACCAACTTCAAACAGACAACGACCACTCATATATCTGATCATATACATGAATGGCGACGTCGTCGTAGGATGGTAAAAACATATGTTCCCGATCATCTATTAGCTGAATGGTTTATAAAGTCATTACTTCCGGCCATAACGGAAGATGTGGCCAAGGGGGGAGTCGTAACAGAAGAGCAAGTTATAGCTCGTGCGCAATATCTAGACTTGGTTTATACTCAGTCTGGCACGCTCTATGACAAAATACCTGACGCCCCTAGACCGGAATTCTCAATTCCTCCTCCTCCTAAATCAAACAATGACTCTCACGCCGGCGATGACGTGATTGGCAAGCACAAAATTTACAGTCAAAATGCAAATGAAAAACTTCTTGCCTCAGAAGTAAATGCCATGTCGACCGACAAGGGCAAACAACTGAAGCAACCAGGGGGCAAGAAGAAAAAGACAGGAAGAAAAAGGAAACCCCCGGCAGGGTGTCATATATGCGACGAGGATCATTGGACGAAATATTGTCCAGATATAGCTGAAGTTAAGAAACTCTTCAAGAGTTCAAAAACCTCAGCAGTATTGACTGATCCGTTTCCTAATCCAGGTCAAAATATGGTTGCCAATCAAAATGCTTCCGAATCCCAAGTGCTCATGTTGTCTACCTCAAAGCAACAGAATAATGCTTTGACAAGGAATAAAGATTACGGGAATCCAAAGTTGTCGAACAACAAGGTTAATGAAGGACCTAGTAGTTCAACAACAACTTTGACCGAAGTTGTGCCACCCATCGTTCCTGAGCCGATGATAAAGTCGCCAAAGGGAGTAGTACACAAATCGACATTTAATCCTCGTGCCAAAGGAGCACAGAATTATAATATAGTAAAGGACCTGGCCCAATCGCCGTCCACTATGTCGCCACTTGAAGTACCACAAAATTGCCCCTCCCAAGAGCAAGCTTTATTATCAGCAATAGGTGGGATTGGCCCAATGGATTCCAATCTTGTGGCCTTTGATCATAAAGGATATGACCCTCAGTTACCAGCTCAACTAGCTTTCCTTATTCAAGTGAAAGCCCTCAACAAAACTGTTCATCGAACAATTATTGATGAGGGGGCATCTACATGTCTTATGTCGATGAGTTGCTGGAAAGATTTAGGCTCACCACCCTTGTCGAAATCGTCAACGACGTTAAAAGCATTTGATGGACGATCATACACTCCATACGGGATTTTAAGTAACTTGCAAGTTGAACTGGGGGGCAAAACAGTAGGAATTGATGTTGAAGTAATTGATGGAAACCTCGATTACAACATCCTACTAGGAAGGCCCTGGATCTATGCCATGGCCGCGGTTGTGTCGACGTACTTCAGGAAGATTGCATTTCCCTTCCAAGAAGGAATTACAATCGTCGACCAACAAACTTTTCTCCCCAACAATTCACAAGTTACAGGAAGCATTCCAATGATCCATGGAAGGAATCATTTGCTTCAAAATATCGGAGTAGGTCTCCTAAAAGACCCTGCCTTAATGGGTACTTTCGCCCTACCGCCTCCAAGTAATCTGGCGGGAGTGGCCACGGTGGAAACCTACAAAATGAAATCTAATCCAATCTTCTGGTTGGATTCAGAAGATTCCTAGGTATTTTGTCGGCTCCCAGGACAGTTCTTATCTTGTGTCAACCTCGTTAAAAAATGAAACAAGGAATCGAGGATAGTTCCTATCTTGTGTCAACCTCATTAAAAAATGAAACAAATCCCCGAGGTAAACCTTCATTCCAACCACCGAGTTGGATGCAATGAAGCTTGGGGGGCATGCACCTCGATTTGCATTATTATGCTGGGGGCATGCAAGCTTATCATCGAGCAGTTTTAGCAATGTTCATGCTCGTTAAAAAATAAACGCAAGAATCGAGCAGTTTTGTACAGAGTTCATGCTCGTTAAAAAATAAACACAAGTTGTGAGCAATCTTTCCCTACAGTTCAAGCTCATCCAGAAAAAATGAACCGGTAAACAACCTCGAGAAATGTAACCTTTGAAAGCCATATTAAAAGCCCTTGGTCGTGTTTATATGCCATCACCTCCATCCGTTCATTTGGCCAATCGTTCACCTCCATATGTTTGTTTACCCATTTTGAGGAACAGCTGCGAAGAGTGATTTCACTAAGCCATCCTTGTGACACTGCCGTGATTGGAATATTCCAACCTGTACCTGGAATCTGCTGCTACCCTGTTCATCACTCGTTCCTCAAAAGACGAGTCTTCTTTGAGCTTTTTTCACTGACTCGTAAAATATGAAAAGTTTGCCGAGTTTTGGCCTTCCAGCTCGTTAAAAGACAAGAAGAGCTATCCCTCCTCTAGATTTTAATCTTTTTGGACCTGAGGGATTATTACACAAAAAGATCGAGCGCTTGTTTTGTTCGGCTCGTTAAAGAAATCGAAAATTCATCCCTTCTGTATTGTTTTATACTTTTTCGGACTTAAGGGATTAGAAGACGAAAAAGGAATTTTGGAGTTAACTTTTCGTACCTTTTCAGACTCTCTAAAAATGAAAAGGACCGAGTTTTCTTTGTCGTTAGACTCGTTAAAATGATTAAATAGCGACAAACTTGTCTTTAGACGAGAACGAGTTTCCCTATCGCTAGGCTCGTTAAAACATAGCGATGGGCTTGCCCAAAGGGCAGGTTATAGAACAAGCATATGTTATCCTCCTCAAGCTTGACAAAAATAAAGAGGTACTGGTCAGCAATGACTGGGGAAAAATTGGGAGAACCTCACAGCATTAATGGTAGCAAGTCGCTCTTGAACATGACACTTTGTCCTCCGTATCACATCGGGTTGGGTTGTTTCATTCACCGGTCTCATAACCATGGTCTTCGCCACACCATCCACAATTGGGGTAATGCTACCAATCCATCACATCAGTGTCGTTATATGTTCAAGAGATGTGGTTCTGTAAAGAGTCAACCGTGTTCCACCCACTGCCATACATTATCCTTCATCCACTTCATGACCGCCACCCTGAATCATACATCACAGTTTGTTTTCACCTCATCACAATCACTAGCTCCGTTCCGTGTCACTGATGTGGGATTCATTAAGGCCCTCCTTTGACGGATCGCTCCTTGTCGACATCAGCTCATTATCCAAGGAGTTGATCTAGGAACACCCCCCTCAGTACTTTGAAGCTTGCATGCCTCAATGGCAAGTTTCTCACTTCCGGCGACAGGTATACATCAATGACCTTCGACAAGAAGATTTTGCATGGTGGTCGACGCCAAGTCCCTTATTCCCACCATGTGGATTGTACTGACATACCTTGAGGGTCATCATCCTTATCGGTGACTCCTCTCGCGCTTGTTAACGGTTTACATCATTGACCGGTAATCAAGCGATGTCTTTCCATGTTCGACTTCAAGAAATTCTCACATGGATCGACTTGTACATCGAGTGAAGATCGGAAGAGATTGAAGACCCCGGATCTAGTTTCATCCATCCGGGCTGCGATATATATTCAGGACATAAAGACATTTGATATGTACACCATTGCAGCAGATCATCCTTCTCAAAGGATGATAATTTCAGCAGAGAATTATCAGTCTACAATTAGACAATCGTCTGTTCTATGTACCAAAATGTGTTTATAAAGCTGAGCATGGGAATGCCCGCCTCAGCTAGATCATGAAAAATGTATGAAAAATAATGTATTGTATTGTATCTTATTACAGGACACTTCTCAGCAGATTGAATGAACTTCGGATCCTCTCAATAAAGCATTTCACCCGATAAACGACCTCATACTTTAGGGGGCATCTGTTATAGACAATTTTGTGCCTTACAGCAACAAGCATGAATTGTCAATAATCCAAGGGATCCAAAGTTCCCTAAACATGATGTTCCTACCCCTAGAGGAACAAGGTCAGCAAACCAACAGCTCTCAGATCAGTTCTCCACCTGAAAACACTCAAAAACAAGCAATCCTGAAATCAAAGCAGGTGCTCCACTAGGTTTCTGCGCTGAAACTCAGTTGCTCCATGGTGTACCTGCGTTGCAAAGCAAGTGGGACAAAGGCCACCTGCGCTGAGCGAGAAGGGACAAGTGGCACAGTGAGTCATTGCTTTGGAATCTTCCAAAAATGACACTTGGATCAGGTATTTCGCCTTGTGATGAGTCAGAGGCTCTGTTTCTCCAAGTGGAAGCAAAGTTCTCCAAGTGGACTCAAGAACTGAAGATCAACTAAAGATTAACTGAAGAGAGAGAGGACACAAGGCAGCTACACATCAGTTGCAAGCTGACTCATCCTTTCTCAATTCATCTATATATTGAGCTCTCTCCTATGAGCTCAGGAGGCTGGAATTTTGTGCAAAGTAATGATATGCTGTTGGTTTCACTATTGAGTTATTGGGTGATTGTTTGAGAGAGG
This sequence comes from Pinus tabuliformis, assembly GCA_031772625.1. Classification (NCBI taxonomy): domain Eukaryota; kingdom Viridiplantae; phylum Streptophyta; class Pinopsida; order Pinales; family Pinaceae; genus Pinus; species Pinus tabuliformis. The sequence continues at coordinate 2,066,787,669 of CM062816.1, forward strand.
TGAAGAAGAGCAATTCTTTCTGCTGGGAGGTGTTGCTGGGTTGGAGCCTTCAATGGTTGTAATACTCTCAGAACCTTTATTTCTTCATTAATAAAAGCTATTGAGGTTCTTCTATGTGCTCTTGTTTCAATTATATATTGTGATGATTGCATGTTTGGTTTACACTAATCCATGAACCAGTTATGATTGCATGCCTCTTGTAGTTTCCTTCTTTGTTATTTTGCAGGATCTCATCGTAGCTGGGCGAGCAGAAGAACAAAGAGCTAGGAGCAAGCGGCCAAAGAGAAGAGTTTGGATTCGACATTAAGCGCAAGGCAACGGTTAGTGCTTTCTCCATTCTCTTTTGCTTTCATAAAGAAGTAAACCTTAAGTAGTTTGTTTTACAGTTGTTGCTAAGGAACTGTCACCCTTAGAGTGGGATAGGGTCATCCGAGTCGGATACTTTTCCCTACAACACTAGGGGACCTGCAACTAATGGCCATGGCCTCATGGATGAACCATGAAGAGTTAAGGGTAGCAGAAATAAGAAGGTTGATGATAAAGAAGAAAAATGAGCCATTAATGATCAAAGCTGAGCCATCAGACTCTATGGCACTCATCAGCACACATAACCTGCTTGCCCACAAGCCTTAGATTTCCCCTAGATATATAAGTGATCAAGAACAAGCCATTGCAAATTTTTAGGATATGGAAAGGTTACTTGGGGATGATTGTGTACATGCATGTATGAGGAGATGGAATACCTTACCACACAATCTGCATATCAGGGAATATCATTCCCCAATGAGGATGAGGGAGGCATTAAGGAGAGTGCACATGTATAAGCACTCCATGCAGAGGTTGAAGGTCAATTGGATTGACCTCAAATTCAGTCCCCCACTGCTACTAGGCATGCTGGAAGGCAAAAGAGAAGAAGAAGAATAGGAGCAGTGGGAAGAAATAGACAGAAATGCAGGATTATATGACAAGGAAGAGGAGACCACATCAGAAGCATGGGATGCTAGGGAGGCCACCAGGGCCATAAAAGATGAGGAGATGGACTAAGTTTCTTAGAGGATGAGCAACACTTTCAGTAGGGGGTGATGATGAGCCTCATACATGGGTAATTATATGGGCTCATTTTACCTCCTAACCTAGTTAAATCAACCATTCTCTTAGCTTATTGTGTGATTTTCGAATTATATTTATGCTTATAGAGTGAGTTGAGTTAGTTATGATGCCATGTGGTCTAATGTGTGTTTAATGTAGAATATTGATGAATATTGTGGTCAAAGTCAAGGATACAACGGATAAATGGTAGCAATAACTTGAAGTGGACAAAGGAGAGGACTTATAGGAGGGAGTATCCCTCATTTATTACTCCTCACTTTTAATTCTCCTTCATGCAGCTCGAAGCACAAGCAGCCAAGTCATGTATTAGCAGGCAGTCGAGCAAGTGGAGGATGATTAATGACTATCTCGAGTTTTGGGAGCGAAGCCTCCCTAATTTTAAGGAAGCTATTGGTAGCTTCAATTGTATAAGTAGAGAGGCCTAGGGCCTCACTAGGGTCAGATTTTTGTTGAAGTTTTGTTGTACTTTTGCTTTTGTAAACTCTGCTCAAATTAGAGCTTTTTTTTTGACAGTTTCATGCAACCTCGCTATTATTTTAGAAATAAAGATGGAATCCTTTTTGAGTTAGCACTGAGTTACCTCAGAGGGATGAAGCTCTTAGTTTAGGGCCCAATCCAAGCATCCAAGCTCCTATTTACTTGTAATTATATGTTTTAATTTAGCTGTAGATTAGATTGCTATTAGATGTATTTCTTTCATGGTTAAGAATAGGTTGCTTTTGATGATTCAGTAGTTTGATTCCATTTGTGCTTTCTATTGCAAGTTAAGAAGTGGTAAAGAAAATATTTAAAAGGCTAGCGACAGTGCCTTGGCCTCTCTTCCTCCATTTTGGACCATTATTTGAGGCAAAGGCCCTCTTGCTGCTCCAAATACACATATTTTCCTCATTCATAGGACTTCTAGTGTTTACAGCTTTCTAGTTGTTTAATAGTTTAGTTTTCTTTGCTTCAGAACTTCTCCATGATATTCACTTCTTCATTTACCATAGAAATCTTCCATGCTTTACCATATTCTTCTTCCATGCTTTCCTTTCTTGCAGTAGTTATCCGCATTTCCTTTCATAGATCATTGTTTAGATTGGTTGGATGCAAAACTCTGTTTTTCTAGATGCACTTATTTCATCACTTGCTTCATCTCTTTGGTTGATTTTCAGTTGTTTATGTAGCAGATAGCTTGCCACAGTAGATCAAGCTTATCAACCATCCCATCCTCCATCTGATCCATGCCCTACAACTCGCCCAAGTCTCCCCTCAATTCTTCCTTAGTTTCCTGCATTTTCCATAGAATTCCTTCCTCTCTCCTTGAGAAAATCCAATCATATTTCTCTCTCATAATATTGGTAGACCCTAGGTGCCCTAACAATTCATTCCAACCTTCATCCACCTTTTCCACCTGTTAGCACTTGAAATTTCACCTCAGGTTGAAAAGGCAAATCTCAAAGCTACATCAAACCATTCAGCCTCGTAGCTAGCCCTATGGGGCAGGAGAAGGCTCTCTCCGGTCAATCTCGATAGATATGCAATAGGATGATATGACCAACTAGGTAACACTGATATTAGGCTAGTAAACTGATCAGAAAGATTGATTTGGGGTTTTTAATTAAATTACGGGGTTTTTCCGGGCTGCATGGGCAAAATCACAGCTTGAAACAAAGAAATATAATGAACAACACAGGTTATCGACTGAGGCAAGGTAGGCAAGAAATTTAGCACCAAATCTAGATTTAAATGGGATGGCAAGACTGGTGAGGAGCTAAGGAGGGCAAACAATAACTTTGAATCCTCCTTAAACAGAAGAAAACATTGAATTGAACAAACTTAAAAGCGGAGCATGGCAGGCATGAATTCTCACTTTAACACTTCATTTGTTCAATTAGATATGATCATGTAGTGAAATGGATCATAACAGATTACATATGAAACACAAGAAACACCTATGCTAAATTAACATACCACATGAATCTCAGAAATCAGAGCTGTGTAATTTCCATTAAACTCTCTGCCAAGCTGTACATTGAAAACTCTGTTCTCCACAAGCTCTCAGCACTCAGAACTCTCCCCCTTCTCTCTCTCTCCAAAAAAAATTATTTTTTTATACATTAAATAAAAAATCTGTTAAGAAAAAACAAATCGACCCCCAAGACAAGGGATTTGTTTTTTCATTATAAATAAATAAAACTAAAAAACAAACACTCAGCGCTTCTGAAGAGAGAATAGCGCTCCTTCCACTCGAATCTGTTGAATCTGAACAGGTGGCATTACAGGTGTCACTCCCATTTACTGAAGATAAACACAGGCGATCGAACCTTGCATGCCACTTTACGGAGAGGGTCAAACTGCCACATAATCAAATGCGCGCATATCGCAATGACTGCCACCTAAGAAACGCCATTTTCTCATATCAATTTTTTTTACAGTTTCTGCTCGTTGATAAGGATATCCATTTGGATTTCCTTTCCAAAATCTGTATTCTTTAACCAAAAAAGACTGTGAGAAACCAACAAACTTTCGAGCAAGAAAATGGTATGAAAAATTCACAGTTGTTAATTCCAACCCGTATTTCTGTTCTGCACGGTGTCTCACCTCAAAATATGTTTTCCAGTCATGAGGAGCCATGGCAGCATGATTGTAGAAAGCCGCATTCACATAGTTCCCAACACGCGATTTTACTGCTATCTCCTTGTAACATATTCAATGTATGCCTTTACTATTGACCTCTGTATCTGTTGGAGTCTGTATGCCAACAATAATCCTTGAATAAATGAAATTGATTTATTGGAGACATCGAAGAATGAAAGGTTTCAGTTTACTAGCACCAAAAATGCTTGGGGCTAACAAGAATGGAACATGGGACAGGCAGTAGCAATTTGAAAATCTTGCAAGTTATTTCTGGAGTCGTAGAATTTCTTCTTGAATCGCAGAATTTGCCTCCGATGTGAACGACCGAGTTTGTGTTGCTCCCACTCATGTGCTCCTCGAAGCACACGATCTCCGCAAGCCTCACAAACATATTGAGTCCATAAATCTCGTGCTTGTGCTTGCTCTGGAGGTACCGAGTCAACTCTGATTTCGACAAGTTCATCTGAGATTGTTGTACATGCACGCTCAGACAAAAACCTTTTCACCAGGTCCACACTAGTGTTGACTACCATTTTTCCCCAAAGTTCATGCGATTCAGAGCCAAATGTTTCTAGAGCTGCTGTTGAATCAAGTTGATGAAGGTTCCAACCAAAGAATGTTTTCAGTCGATTGAATCGTCGTTTTTGTCTGCGTACAAGTTTGCAAGTATTTGCTTTCATTCTTTCAATGGCAGCATCTAAGAGGATATTGTAGCTTCCCTTATCTGTCTTTGCTATTTCTTGGCTACTAGCTTCTGAAGCAGCAAGATTGTCTGTATCATAATTATCTGCCAAAATATCTGCACTTTGCCCACTTCTTGTGACTTCTTCATCGGCAAAGAGAGCCAACTTACTACCTGGGGGAAAAGCACTGAAAAATTCCTTGAATTCACGCACACCAATAGCTTGCTGCAATCCATGTGTATAATCTGCCTTAGGATTGTAAAATACAGAAACTTCTTCCAGCAAACCAGCTTCAATCATAGAATCCACTCTATGCTCAACATATTTGTCCAGTACAGTCAATGAGGCATCCACCTGATCTTCAATGGATGGAAAGCTTCCACAGCAGTCGCTAGCAGTGGGTTTTCAAGATCTAAATTTAACAAGGAGGCGTTCCCCCAGCTGCAGGTCCCGTAATCACTTTTGAATAGCAACAAATTATTGTCAGTCTTCTTTTCCCTTAACTTAGCAACATATTTGGGCACCGATAAGAAGCCCGCCTGCACTCCTTCCATCGATACAGATTTTGTCCTTTGAACCAAATTGATTTTTTAATAAATACTCTGCACAAGCAATAAAATCTGTAAAAGTGTTCCGTTTCTTTAGTAACTTTCCATCTTCATACCACTTCTGTCCCATCTCACCGCCACCTCTAATATGAGCGATTGCATATACAAAGCCACGATCAATCCGTGCTTCAACAACATATGCATGAGCATCACCATTAATACGCGCTTTCAAGTCCATTATTTCAGCCTGGAGCAATAGTGCTTCTTCCAATTTATCTAGGCCAATATTTTTTGTTGCAGATATTTCAACTACCTGAATATCACCCCCCATTTCCTCTAGTGCTAATCCTTCTGAGCAAAGTTGTATGCGTACTTTTTGAGAATCTGCATTTGGCTTGTCACATTTGTTGATTGCAACCACAACAGGCAAATTTGCTGCTTAAGCATGAGCCATGGCTTCACGAGTTTGAGGCATGCTACCATCATCAGCAGCTAACACAAGCACCACTATATCTGTAACTGCAGCTCCCCTTGCTCGCATGGCACTGAAGGCAGCATGACCAGGGGTGTCCAAAAAAGTAAGCGATGCTCCAGATGACATGTTCACAACAAAGGCCCCCTAGATGCACTTATCTATAGGTGTAAATAAAATACCAGCACCATTTACATCTTTAACAACATTCTCCAGGTACCAATCACAGATAATTGAAATCGCTGTGCCTGTGTTCTGTACAGGTTTCTCAAAAGTATGCAAACCATGTATAGGTCCAGAAAATGCCTCACACAACAACACCTCCCGCATACCCTGAGTTAAATCCATACTTACATGCTGTTCAACCAAATGAACTATATTCATATGACGGTGAACCAATGACTCCAGAACAGAAGGCCGCATGAAGGTCCCTATCAATCTTTTAAAATTATAATCAACCTTCTCTTGAGGCTGTTTAGTACACAATCCCTCAGGTACTCTCTTAGAACAAAGACATGGTTTAGAATACATATTGGTTCCATTTCATTCACCAATGAGCAGAGACTTGTCAACCTTTGCACTGCAGCCTCCAACATTTTAACGGTATTTCTATTTGCAGGTTCACTCTCCTTTCCTGGCAAAGGCAAATCTGAACTGCTCTTCATTGACTTGGTAGAAGGCATGGCAACTTTGGCTTCATGATTCATGCGAATAGATGGCTTGCTCTGGTAGGAGCTTGGAGTCGCTACCAGCTGAAGAACAAATTACATAATCTAAAAACAACACATTTAACGATTTCTTTTTCAAAACAGGATTTTGAAGAAGAATCAATCTCTGACATGAGACGGAGTCTAACATCGGCTCCACTTGGGATGGCAACTGCTGCTCCGTGGAGGTGCCAAGAACCACAAAACTTTGGGAGAGCAGACAGTGCCTCCACCCATTGGGCAATGGAGTCATCATCAACACAACTCTGGACTCATTTTCAAACTGAAACTGAACTCAAACAATCTTCAAGCAAACTAAAACAAGATGCTTCCCTTATGGCCGCTTATTTATTTACTAAAACTACTCTACTTTGCTGTACAAACACTAGATCAGGTAATACTAAAATGCCAAATTAACCATTCAAGTAAACCTGAGAATGTTGTAGCTCGAGAATGCTTCCGCCAGAACACAGATGCAATTGCTGGCAGCCCTTCATGCACGTACTGAACCTGGTCATGGAAAAGACAGCCTGATCTATCAATCAAACTGAAAAATGTGTCCATGTATGCCGCAATAGGATCACGGAAGCCGGACTCTGTTGGCTGCCCCAACTCTGTGATGCATATTTCCAGCTGCACACTGTCAATGTAAACTTCTATAGGCAAGTCTGTTATTTCTTGTTTCGAATGAGGAAGGATTTCCAAGAACTTTTTAGGGTCTTGGAAATCATATGACTGGATCTGCTCATTGAGATACTGAATCTCATTTTCAACTCTTTCAACAACTAACTCACAAAATCTAGTTTTGCTTTCAAGATGAAGCTTCGGAGATTTCAAACATTGAAGGAAAATACTGAAAAATTCTTTATTAATTTCAATATCTACTAACCACTCTCTAACTCCGTTGAGAGCTTCACAAAGTGCAGGGTCTGCCACATACCCTACCATTGCATGAACAGATCAACATGCGTTGGAATGTCTGGATCGAGTTGGAGTCGCCAGGTGAATGGTTCAGCCTGCATAAGTGTCTGACTGCTGTCCACCATCAACATCAGATCTGCACCTTGATTTCATGTACTGGGACAAGACAATCAACAAATTGAATGTTCTCCCCAGTATGGTCGCCAGTATGTTAGCACTTGAAATTTCACCTCAGGCTGAAAAGGCAAATCTCAAAGCTACATCAAACCATTCAGCCTCGTAGCTAGCCCTACGGGGCAGGAGAAGGCTCTCTCCGGTCAATCTCGATAGATCTGCAATAGGATGAGATGACCAACTAGGTAACACTGATATTAGGCTAGTAAACTGATCAGAAAGATTGATTTGGGGTTTTTAATTAAATGACGGGGTTTTTCCGGGCTGCATGGGCAAAATCACAGCTTGAAACAGAGAAATATAATGAACAACACAGGTTATCGACTGAGGCAAGGTAGGCAAGAAATTTAGCACCAAATCTAGATTTAAATGGGATGGCAAGACTGGTGAGGAGCTAAGGAGGGCAAACAATAACTTTGAATCCTCCTTAAACAGAAGAAAACATTGAATTGAACAAACTTAAAAGCGGAGCATGGCAGGCATGAATTCTCACTTTAACACTTCATTTGTTCAATTAGATATGATCATGTATTTCGGCTGCCACAGCTTCATCTGTAATCTGCCCTTCAATTTCATTTGGTGGCTGCAAATCTAATGCTACAGGCTGCTCAAGAATTTTGTTATTTGTCTCGTCCTCAACATTAACACTTAGAGATTGTTGATTTGTTATAGGCTGTCCATTTAAAGATTTACTATGCAATCTATCCTTCAAAAACTGAAATGATTCAAAACAGAATGGTACAGAGTCACCTTCTTGTATCATTTGATCAAATATGTCAGCTTCCATGCTTTCATCTGCAACTTGAAAACCAATGGCATTTGGGGGCTGCAAATCTGAATATGAGAAGTCTGGAACGAGGTTTTTATTCCCTCCAAGATGGTCTAGATCAAGACTTGTTGACAGCTGATTTCTAATTTCATGGAAGTTGTCTTTAATGAACTGACATGAATCAAAACAAAAAGGTAAAGATCCTTCACTTACTTCAAAATTTGCTGCACTTTCCTCATCACTGTCATAGTTGATATGTGATGGCTGAACATTGTATTCAAGCTGCTGAAAATGAAATTCTTCCTCCCACAAACTAGCTGCTTGTTTGATTGCAAGATTAGCTTCTGTTTGGAGAACATAATCATCATCATACTGATCAAAATGAGGCAAATCATCACTATAAAACACATCATCAAGCATGCAGGTCATATCAACAGTTCTTTCTTCTTCACAATGATCTATAAAACAATCACTATGACAACTGGGATCAGAAACAAAATGTTTTGGGTCAGCAACTTGTTCTTCTTCAATCAGCGAGCCATGAGTTTGAACATCATAATCATTCCTTGCGTTGATCTTGTCCATCATCTTTTCCACTGCACTTACCAAAATGTCAAGTTTCACCTCTAAAGATGTTGATTCAGCCGGATCTATGTTTTTCATCTCTTCTTCCTTCATTCTTGCCCTTCGGATCAGCAAACGAGCCTCTACATCTACTGCACTGTTTTGCATCTCGTGAAGTGTTGCAATATCCCTTTCTCTCAGCTGAAACTCCATCTCCGGATCAAAGGCACCCGGATAGTGCAAGAGAGCAGATCTAGGAGAAGGTCCTATATCAACTGGCATCGAATAATAAACTTGATTAAATCTGGCCGAAAACTGTTGTACTGTCTCCCCTGGCAGTCTTTTTAGCTGGTTATACTCTTCTACAATCAAGAAAAGGTTCTGCCCAATCATCCACCTATCGAGAAAAACTTTGACAAACTGCTGGAAATCTGAGATGCTTGCATCAGGCAGGGCTTTGAACCAACTCTTCACTTTGGCTTGCAAAGAAAGAGCAAAAAGCCTTATACTAACATCTTCTTCATCAACTTCAAAAAGATCAAGGAAGGACTCAAAATTCTGTACATGTTGCTCAGCGTTGACATTCTTACATTCACCATCAAACATCGGCAAGTATAGATCATAGTTTTTGGGGAAAGCATGAAGAACAGAAGGTAAAACAAGAGGTTTATACCGATCTGGAATTTTACAAGGTATAGGGGTATGTACAACAGGTATAGAATTAGTTTTGGTCACTTGAGGTTCATCAACTTGAAGATGGCCATCACAAAATTCGAAAAAAGGATCTTGATCAAGCTCAAAGGCATGCAAATCTTTGGTATTCACAATCTTCAAAGGGAAAGAATCAACTGCAGGTTGAGGATCTCTTCTCAAATACAGTATACTTTGCAAAGCCCTTTTTACATTCTCAGGAAAAGAGGAGAAATACTTTAGAACAAAGAACAAAATATCTTGGATGAAATTCCAACTTGAGTACCTGATATGTCCATATTCTCCTTTCATGTTTTTGCTGGTCAGGATCATCCTCTAGTGGAGTCTTTGGATCTGATCTCGAAAATGATCTAGAGTCACCAGGTGAATGATTTCAGCCTTTCAAGTGTCTGATCATTGTCCACCATCAACAATCAGATCTAAACTTGATATATGTACTGGGGTAAAATGCAGATGAAGTGGCCGTATTCACAAGCTCACGGAGATTGACTGAAGCAGTGTTTATCTACTTCTGCTTATGCAAAGCAAAAGCGTTTCGAAGGCTACCTGGCATAACTTCAGGCTCCGTCTAAGACTTATGAAACAAACACATCAATCCATAGACAAGTTTGTTCTCCCCAGTATGGTCGCCAGTATGTTAGCGCTTGAAATTTCACCTCAGGCTGAGAAAGGTAAACCTCAAGGCTACATCAAACCATTTAGCCTCGTAGCTAGCCCTACGGGGCAGGAGAAGGCTCTCTCCGGTCAATCTCGACAGATCTTCAATGGGATGAGATGACCAACAAGGTAACACTTAATATTAGGCTAGTAAACTGATTTAAAAGGTTGATTTGGGTTTTTTTTGGGTTTTTGGTGGCAATTTGAGGAAATGGCAATTTTGGTTGCGGGGATTGGACACAGTTTCTGCAGGGGATTCCTTGGGGTAAGGTAGGAAACAGTATTGATGCCTTTAACTGAGGTGGATGATCAAGAATGAAATATGAGGAGCTAAAGAGAGCAAACAATGACTTTGAATTCCCTTTAGACAGTAGAAAACATGGAAATTAAACAAATTTAAAAGCAGAGCATGGCTAGCATGAATTCATACTTTAACACTTCATTTGTTTAATGTGCAGCAGTAAAGAAAGGAAATGAATCACATAAAAAAGCTTACAAGAACATGAAGAAACACACCATCAACACATGAGTCCACAAGAATCCCAAAGATGACTGCAAAACCCTGGTCTTCGTTAGCCAAAAATTGCAGAGATACAGTGAAAATATACAATGATAGCTTCTCCCTCAAGAGTCCAACCTTCCAACCCTTGAAAATGATTAAGAAAATACATAATATAGGCAAGCCAACCTCTTCCCTTGCCTCTATGGGTCGAGCTCATCCTTCTAGGAGCTGTTTGAACCACTTCTAAACTAAGCACTAGAAAATAGGCAGTCAAAACAACTTGCCTCTATAAACTTGGAAACCAGTTCACACATTCAATTTTTACCCTTTACATGCAAGAATCTTCTAGAAGAGTTAAACAAGAGTAAAAATATCCAAAAAGTGTCACAATTACATCCAAGAGGACCACCATCAACCTCAAAAAGTCAAACTGGAGCCAAACTGCGTTTTCTGGGCTGAACTGGTCAAATCTGGCACAATTTCCTCAACGGGTCGCGCACATTTCCTCAACGGGTCGCGCACTTTGGAGCTCTGTTTGGAGGCCTTCCCGGTGTCAGAATGAGGTGCAGGATAGCTCGTTGGAAAGGTCTATGAGTCTACTTTCCAACCCAACTAGAATTTATGGATTTGGAGGTCATTTGACTAGTCAAAAGTCAATTCTCCCAAGACTGCTTCTGCAACTCAAAAAAGGGGCAAAAAGTCAAATTTTGCATGTATTTTGACCTTCTAGAGGCCCAAAACTCCATAAAAACTCAAGTCCATCCATAGGCATATGTAATTTTGCATGAAAAATCTAGAAATGCTGAGTTTTTGCAAAAAGGAGTTGCCATGACAAAGGGTCTCACCGGGGGTGAGACCCATTGAGGAGCCAAAACCTGTAAATTTCCAAAAAATGCCAAAATTACCCAAAATTCTCAAATTTTTTGGGATTTGTGCTGTAGCTGATGCTAGTGAGTGCCATGATCTTTGAGGGATGCCTCAGCCAAGATACGGAGTGGATTGGTTTTCTTCCTCCGCTTAAGAGCGTCGGATAACCTCCTTTGGAACATTTTCATTTTGGCCTTGCATACATGCATTCTTGCCCAATAGTGATTCTTCATGTTTCTCAGTAGCTTTTTCTCTTGGTTGGCCTTAGCCAATAGCCTCTCCAAGTGGGAATTCTCCTGAATGAGCATTGACTCTCGGTCAACAGGCAATGGATCACCGGGTCTTCTACGGTTCAAGACTCAATCGCTACGAATCCTCCATAGCTCATCAAGTGCCTTCTCCTCCTCTAACTGTGTGTTTCGCTACTCCAGGTAAGTAATAGTCCATTGGGCACCCTCAAGTCTCCTCTGTAAAACATCATTTTCAGCCCTGAGATGCTGAATGACCTCCTTCGCCTCTTGGCTAGGAGAACTGGCCTCAAGATCAATCACCGGATCCTCATGAACCATGGGCTCTTTGCCCCTCTGCAGTACCTGTGCTGGTGAAGAAATCGAGGCCCCTTCCACCTGATGTGGAGATAACACTCGCTGAGCTGAAGATGAAGGCGAGACCCCTTCCACCTGCTGTGGAGATAGTACTCGCCTAGCTGCTGCAAATAAGGCCCTTGGGCCTTTCTGATAAGTGACCAAAGGAGTGGAACTCACAGGTCGGGTGAAGGGAGCATCAAGCTGCTGAGATGGTCCTCCCTGCTCATGAATGACCTCCTGATGTGGCTGAGGTGGCACTGTGAAAAACTCACGGGAGATGAACTCCTCCCATGAGATGCCCTGCTGAGTCAACTGATGTGAGACTATGAGCTGAATCAAACCATAATGACATAAGCTCCTGTACTGCTGTGATGGCCACCTTTACCACCCTTATGTAGCCTCCTCTATACCTCAATCTCGGAAATTGATGCTTGGTCATCACTCTGCTCATATGTTTTGGTTTCTGACATTGTTTTAAAGAGCTGAGTGGACAAAATGTACTGCTGTTTCTGCCTTTAAATGCTGATTTCTTTGCTCAAGCGATTTGATGATTGGGAGGGTGATTGAGCAAGTTTAAAATTGATTTGTAGGGAGACAGCTCAACGGGTCGCACAGGCTTCCCAATGGGTCGTGCCCCTCCCAACGGGTCGTGCACGTTGAAAAAATACACTGCAGGCAGCCTCCTGACGGGTCGCGCCCCTGGCTCAACGGGTCACGCTTTTGCAGGAGGCGTTTGGAGGCCTTCGGGTGTTAGAATTGGGTGCATGATAGCTCGTTGGAAAGGTCTTTGAGTCTACTTTCCAACCCAACTATAATGTTTTCAATTTGGAGCTGATTTGACCTGTTAAAAATCAAATCTCCCAAGACTGGTCAAAAAGTGCCAAATGAGGCTGCCTCAAGGAAGAGTGCTGTTGCAGTCAACTTTTGAATGCCTTCCTCAACCCCAAATTGAGCTCATGATAGCTCATTGGAAATATATTTGTGTCTAGTTATCATTTTACCCATCAAGAAAATCATTTGGCCCACCAAGCTAGGAGAAAACGTGATTTTCCCAAGGTCACTTCAGAAGTGTCTTTGATTCTCCTGAGGCAACGGTATTCTTGACATTTCTCTCAAAAAAATGACACCTGTGAAAAAAGTGAAGGAGGTTTTTCTTCTTTGGCATGTTTTGGACAAAAACCTCTCTCAGGTTTGCAAAATTCATCTTTGATTGCTCTGAAACATCATTTTAGTGCAACTTGTCCCGATGTGTGAAACAAGGGATTTTGTCGAAATGGAGCGAAATGAAGGGGATAGAGGGCTTCTAAATTCTTGGGGAAATTTTTGGGAGTGGGGAGGGATGTTAGGAAGCAGGGGAAAGTGGCAGAGATTGAGTGAGGGGAAGGGGTCCAAAAGGGCAAAACACAGGCCCAACCTAGAAAATTGCCAGGTTGTAGCTAGAAACTAGGGTTTGTGCAAAAATGAGGAATTTGGCGGATCTAAGGGATGGGAAGTGTTTGATAAGGTACTTTAAGGATAGGGAAATGTGTATGAACATCAGGAAACAAGTTTTGCCGGTGATTTGACCATCCAAGAGAAATTGCCTTCAAAACCCTAGGAGAGGGAAATGACCTTGCCTAGGCACAACTGAAGCATGAATAAGGTATAAAATGACTCATTCGACACTGACATGATAATGAAAACCCTCTGAATGATGATAGGCTCAGCTGAATGATGACATGGACTGACATTTGGGCAAACCCTAGACCTAATGCCTAGTGACCAAATTTTGCTTGAAGACTCACTGAAATGACACATTTTGACCTTGACACTTCAAAATCACTTTGTAAGAGCATATTTGATCACTGGAGGAAGGCTGGAAAGGCTGACACTAACACCACCCACTCTCACACCTTGAAAATAGCCAAAACTGCTCTCGGCCTCCTCCTGTAGGCCTCTTATAGAACGTTGTTTTTCCTCCTATAGATTTCCTGTGTCCTCCTGTAGATTTTCATGTAGGATTTTTTTTAAGGCCGAGTGTGGGAAAAGCCTCCAGAAGGCCACCTGTGACCTCCTAGGACCCAACCACACCATCCTACATCCTCTCCAGCCCTCAACCCACCTTTCAACACCACCTATTCACTGCCACATTCACAAACAATAAATCGCATACATGTCAAATTCACATAAAAACACATAAAAATAAAAAAAGATGCTTTTTTATCATTTACTTCCAGAAATAGCTTACTTATATGTTGTTTAATTCTTTGAATAGATAGATGGCATTCTTTTCATGGTTTTCATAGGGCTTTCTACAAAAGTAGGATTAGTTGGTTAAGTAGGATTTACTTGGTTTGCTTTACATTTTAGTCTTTCTCCTTTCTGCAATTAGAATAACATCTATCTTTCTTTCCTTTCATCACATTTAGAGCTTCTTTTGGAATCCATAGAAGTTGGATTGAGCTCCTATTGATCTTGCACCGGTTGAACAAGTGACAACCTGCAGTAAGAACTAGTACTTGTGCATACAACATCGTTGCTTCCAAGTTTGTTACGAACTACTGGGTTGATAAGAGTAAAGAAGGAAGCCCAGGAGTTGTAGCATTATCGTTGCAATACTGGTGCTCACCAGAGTGCCTCAAAAAAACTCATCCTTAGTGGTTTCTGATAACCATTGTTGTAACCAAACTCAACCAATGGAAGATAGCCCTACCACTTTCACTGTTGATGCATGACATACATCCTCAATCAAAATAAAAACAACTTGGCCACAAAGCTTATCTTCCATCTCAATAATGTATGCTTGGTGATCTGCCTACTTGTTTTCCATAGCTGTATAAATCCAAGGAATTCTATGGCCCACATACCCAACTATTTGCGCCTCCCAAGCACTATAGATATGAGGTCTACCACCTTGGTACAATGAACAATCTTTATTTCTATGATATTTGCTACTTATGAAACATTGCAATGGTCCCCTACCAACACCTCTATTTTGGTGCTCTATAGGTTGTGACCGATGTCTCTTTTGAACTGCATTAAACTTTTATAAGGAACCCCATTCTCTTTCTCAACTGCATCCCGATGTCTTCCCCTCTTCAGTGGCCATTTCCCTTTAACCTTATCATTCCTCTTCAAATCATGCTTAGGTTCAACTATACACTTTGACTGCTCATAACAATGCTTTAGTTTCTAATGGTTTCCTTTAGTGATAGTGGCTCATCAAACTCAATTCGGTCTCTATATGTAGCTGGAAACCCATAGATGAACCATTTAATCTTCACCTTCTCATCCTTGAGGTAAGGCACACACCTCAACAACTCTAGGAACCTAGTACTGTACTCATCATCTGTCATAGAACCCATCAACAACTCATAAAACTCCTTTTCTCTATCATCATAATATCTCTCAGATATGTATTTCTTCTTGAAGAGTCTCTCAAACTCATCCCAAATCTACTATTCTTCTAGAATTCCCTTGAAATTCTTCACGCATTCCCATGAAATATTTGCTTTCCCTTTAAGACTAAAGGGGGATATCTTTCTTTCATATTCTTTGAATGGTTATGAAGTAAAAAAAAATTGTTCATCCCAAGCAACCATGCCTCTGCATCTTCTGACTTCTTCATCTCTCCATCAAATGTAGGCAGCTTAACTTTCTTGAACTCGTCAGGCAAGTACTTACTCCTCCTATAAGGATGGTGGCGGTGATGATGATGATGTCTCTTGGACAAGGAACTAGAATGAAAACCATACATACCAATCCTCCTATTAGGTCTATCCAATGATCTTCCACCTTTGACTATATCCCCTCTATCCAACCTGTGTTCTTATTGAGATTTGCTACCATAGGATCCATTTGTCTTCTCTTCTTTCTCTTAACTAATCATCAGTTGTCCCTATCTCTGCAGGTCTAAAAAAATCTAAAGGATGACTGCATTGACCTATGCCTGCTTTTGCTGAGCCCTTGCAAGTCTTTCCTATGCCTCAACCAACCTGTCATTATCTACCTTGAAACTCCTGATCTCTGCGCTAAAACTCAATACATCTTCTATATCATGAGAATACTCATCTCCTTTTTGCCCAACTGATCTGTTGGGAGAATCACGTGAACTGTGGTCCACCATTTTTGTCTTTATCTTTGATTCTGTTTTTCCTGCAAGTGTAACATGTAAGATAAACCAAATAGATAGCATAACTAAAATCATACCTCAATGAAGTTCAGGGGAGGCTTATCTCATCTGTAAAATCAGTCCACATTAGCACGATACCTATATAATCATAATCGTATCAATATATCAACATCATGCATGAAAATACCAAGTACATACCATGACCTCAAGCATGACAACCATAACCATGACAATGCATGCATAACCACATGCATCTAGCCGATTAGGTCCCAGTGTTTGAACCATGCTCTGATACCACTCTATAACACGCATCCTCTCATATCTACCCACTTTCACCAACTTTCCTAGGGTAAACATGAGCTGAGGGGCTACTATGACATGAATCAACCTCCTGGACAACCTTAAGGAAACAGAACCAACAAAACAAGACCTTACTAACTTTCCTCAGGTGCTGCATGACCCCGCAAAACTAAACAGCCATTCTAGGTGATGAACCCCTGAGATAACTTTCTTTTTCATTGATCTAGACCCCTAGTAACTCCCATGACAAGGCCTCCAAGCGATTATAGCCCTCCATTTTCTCCCACAGGCATGCTTCCCAGTGGATGTGGTCTCTTTCAGGTAGTTATGTGCTAGTGACTGCGAGATTTAAGCCACTTTTCAGTGCTAGGATCTAGATCCCTTCCCAGAACTTAATGAAACTCTCAGAAATGATAAATAGCATAGAGATAAGTTATCTGACACAAAACTTACTTAAAGAATTGAAATAGCCCGACCTAACCTTGACACTCATTCCATCAAACACATGATGAAAATGCAACATACAAGTCATGAATGCATATTTGAACATAAGGATCTAAAACTTATCTGAGGTTTACCAAGAAGGAGTAATTACCTCTCACCATAGATGTAATGAAATATATTAGGTCATTCATTTAGTAACCATTCATTTATCAACCAAACATGATAAGAGCCGTAACTTGGATCTATCATAAAACCATGCTTATAACCAACATATAACCAGATAAATAATAGTGGTAGAACAACCATTAAAGCCACATAATATCAAGTATATTTATTTATTAAATACAAGAGAGACTTAGCTCTTATTGACATATAAAAAAGTGAACCAAGTCAGGGACTTCCACGTACCACCTGACCATAGATTGGGATGAACCAAATCTTTCTTTCAGTCAATCACCCCCATGCCATATTCCAAGCATGAATGTGGGATCTCATGGGAGAAACTAATCCATAAACAACCAAGAGAATAAATAGGTTAAACCACCTCCACCCTCACAATACCGTGATCTCACCTAAACCGGTCTCGAGATCACAAAACCAAACAGAGTTTGGATGTCTCAGTATTCATACACCATCCCTTGAGGAATTTTCCTATTTCCACTCACTTGTTGAGGGATTTTTGGAGAAAACCTTCTCCACCGCTAACCCTTGGGATTTTCCTGAGACCACCTTACCCAGATCCAAAACCTTATGGAAATCCAAATCTCAACCAAGAATGAATCCCATCACACCATGACTATCCAGAAATTTCAAGGAAAATTTAAAATCACTGTCAAAACCTGACAAAACCCATGCCAATGACAAAAAATGAACCATATACACTCATGCATATGCCATGCATGTCAAAACCAGCTAGAAAATCATACATGCAACTTGTTACCTACAAGTATTCCCACTGAAGCTACTTGATCCAACTTTTCCTTCCTTGATCTTTGATTTCCTTGTCCTTCCTTTTCTTTCTTGCTTTCTTTCTCCTCTTGGTTCTCTTCTCCTCTCTGAAACCAATTCCAAAACTCAAATGAAAAAAGGCCCCAAACTGATTCTCTAATATCTTTTTATTATTGATGCCTCTAATTTCTTGTTTTTTCCTCCATTTCCTTCAATTTCCTCCTCACGTGAAACCTGTGACCTTTCATCTCCCTTTTCTCCTAGTTTCCTTTGTTTTCATTAAAAAAATGCCAGTAATACCTTATTTACTTTTCAAAACCTTTTCCATTGCCTTTTCCAAATTCCCCTTAGCCATAATAAACAACAAGTGATGCCCACTAGGAGACTTTTTCCAACATTCAACTTGGAATACGTGTCCTATGACCTTGGCCTTATTTTTCCTTTATTAACTTTATTACATGAAATTTTAACATGGGGCTGTTACAATATAGTATCTCACTCTACAATTAATAATTTCATAGCATGTAGATAGAGGGAAATTAGTTGTATTAGATGTGGGATAACCTCCAAATGTTTGTTGGGTTCTAATTTGGTTCTCCAAAACTCTACAGGAAATAAATAATCACTCCAAAACACTATAGGAAACTCATGGTAGCCATGGGAAATCTTATATGGAATTTTCCTCACTTATAGTATTGAGAATCACACATAAAATTGATAGATAAAATCCTGAGAAGATTGCAAGTTTTTATGTCTTCATGAACAAGGGTTAGAAAAAGGGATTTCTCTATTAGTTGCTAGTATTCCAATGAGAAATCATGAGGATTTAGAGCCTAGGAGTGGCACATATTAATATAGTTGTTCATAAGATCTTCATAAGTTACCATAACAAAAACCCAAAAAGGGAAATAGAAATATATGGAACTATACAACATATGCAGTTACTCCAATAACCCAAAGAAGACTTTTATTACTTATTCACCTTGTGAGAAGTTCTGCTTGAGTGTGGCTCAAAGCACCTACTCCTTGAGAGGGTTCATAAATAGTCCTTGATGCGGCTTGTGAGGTTCCCTCTCTCCAAAGGATAAAATGATCCAAAAAAAAGAAGAAGAAGAAAGTGGAGAGCTTCTAGTTGAGAAAGATCAAGAATTATAGGATCATAGGTTTGGCTATGAAAATGGAGCATGATAAATGAGGACGAAAACCTCTCTATTTATAATAAATGCTAGCTAGGTTTGACAAGGTCAAATATAATAAAATATTTATTGGACCAAATCAAGATCTAACTAATTTGGTATTCTCTTATTATTGAGAGAAGAAAGTAAAAATTAATGGTTAATGACATTTATTTAGTTAACTAACTCAAAAATAATTATTTATTGAGTTAATTAATGAAGATTGAGTAAAATAGCTAGAAATAATTGATAAATAATGGTTTATTCAGTTACTTCTAAGTGAAATGGTAAAATAGGTTAGAAATAATTCATAAATAATGATTAAATAAAATATTTCAATGAGAATGCTTAAAAGACCAAGAAATAATTAATAAATAAATGATTTATTGAATTATTCCTATGGAAACGAAAAAGGTGAGTGAAACTATATTAAATTATTTTTCACCTAAATGGGTAAAATTATGGGAATAGTATAAAATTAATGAATCTATGAGTTATTATCATGTAAGCGAGTTAATTAAGAGAAATATCATAGGAAAAGTGGTTCCTTAACCTATTTCCTTAGGTGAAATGGGTTTTAATATGTAAAACACATACTAACATGGCATATTTCAATCCACCTAAAATTTTGGCTAGGTGTTCACTTTTATTGTAATAAATGACTTCACCCCAATGTATGAGTGTTAAGAGGACATCATATGACCAAAATATATTTTCATTTTATTTCACTAGACACAAGAGGTGGTCATGGTATTAGGGTCCAACCCTAACTCCCCTATTCATGTAATAAGCCTCATGAGAGTCATAGTTAGGTAGTTGAGCCAATAAATCCCATAAGAGTTATCCACATTAATAATAATTGTAAGTGGTTGACCCACATTATATAAAAGGGACTACAATTAGCTATAAATGAGCCATAGTTAATAAAAAAAGTGGTTAACCAGTGTTATGCAAGGGACCACTAGTAGTTAGGGTTTTGGATGTCATAAAGCTATAAATAGTCTTAGATAGGAAGGGAAGAAGTTTCAAGTTTTATTGTAATTGATCTCTGCTTTGTTGGAGGCTGCCCCCTCGAAGAGGCAAGTGAACATTGTATTCTTCTTCTGACTAATAAAATATCTTGTAGCTTGTATCATTTCAAGTGATATATATATATATATATATATATATTTTTTTTTTTTTCATTTTTTTATTATTTTTTATTTTGTTCCATATTGTTTTGTATTTATGCTATTGTAGTTTTCTTGTAGGTCAAGCACATAACAAGTGGTATCAGAGCACTTTCCAGACCAATTGTAGCTCAAATTTTTGCATAATTTTTTTTTAGGCTAGAGACGTGTTCCAACATATTTATACCATGGGATTTGTCGTTGAGCGCATAAACTTGTATATTTCGGGAGGTATGCACGCAGGAAATACAAGAGGTGGCCACACTTGTTGGACTCCCTTCTAACCCCTATAGGTACCCCTTTGAGTACTACCACATTAGACAAAATCACACACATACTGCACTTCCACGTACCCTTGGGTATATTGGAAGCACCCCTAGGGTAACCTGAAACCTAACCTTAGATAAGCTATCGACTGTCTTTTTGCTACAGTACACTAATAATAACACTCGAGGAAATTACTTGAACATACAATAGGGTAGTCAGATAGTATGGTTAAGGGTACGATCAATCCTCCTCATTTAACACCTTGAAAGATTGAGTCGAGTACTATTGTTGGACCCCTGCGTATATGGAGATATGTAGCACCTGACACTCTTTTGAGACCATAGTTCCCTTGGCTATCTGAAGATCGCCCCCTACCTTTTTGTCCAAATCAGATCCAGTAGTTGGGGTTCAACTGCCAATGTTCATATTAGATTCGACAGTTGGGGTTCTACCATTGCCATGCATACCAGATTCAACAGTTGGGTTTTCACAGTGCATATCAGACTCTTTGTGTAGTGAGGGTTTTGAATTCCATAGTCCAAATCAGTTTGTCACAACACATTTTGTAGTACCAAGGCCTTGGGGTTTTTGTTACTACATGTAGGGCGCAACCCAATTTGGCCTAGATTTTGGCAAAGACTCCACATTTTGTGGGGTGGAGTGTGTAGTGGAGCGCAAAGTGGATCGTGCAATGGAGCCTTTTGAATACACTACACGGTGTCATAAGGGCTTCAGGGTAGGTCTAAGCCCCTCCTTTTTATAGAAGCATGTGATTTTGTAAAGAATCAATGGGTTTTGGGGTCATAGTTGCTTGTTTTAGGGAGTCCATGGTAATTTGATGATGTAACCCTTTGATGTAATAGTATATATAGGGTAAAATAATAAGAAGAGAATCATCAATTTTTTTTTATACATATCAATGCTATCGGTGAATTATTGTGATTTGTAATTTGATAGCGAAGGAGAGGCTCTGCAACTGAGTGTGCAGAGGCCTTAGTCTGCATATGAGTTTGCAAACAACCTGCAGCTTAGTGCGCAAGCAAAGAACTGTTTGGTTTTCAAACATTTATTATATTAAGAAATAGTTCTTGTGGACGTAGCCCTACACTGTGGTGAGCCACGGTAAATTGGTGTTTTGATGTGTATATTTTTTTATTATCTATTATAGATTAGCAGTTATTACAATTGCATTTTATTTTATCATAGTGATGGTTTATGGGTTTATATGGCATGTTTAAGTGATTAATCTAATGCAGTGAATTGATTTATAAGTACTAAGAATAAGATAACATAATAATACTACATCTCCTAATCCTTCAAGGCTGCAAAAACCTGGTTCTGCATCCTCCCATAGTCACTTCGGGTGAGAATGCGATTTGCTTGCAAGTTGTTGCCGAAAGGGCTAATGATTAAGGGTTTTGTTGGTGCGCAATATAGATCAAACCTAGGTCAGATCCAATCCATCAAACATTTCTCAAAAGGTTGCTCGATAATAACTGGTTGCAAAGCAAAGGGTGATTTATTTTCTTTCCCTAAAGTTTTTTGGTAGACTTTACATTTTATTACATAAACATGGGTGTCTTTGAAAAAATATAGTCAATAGTAACCAACATGAAGGATCTTATGAGAATTAGTATCCCCGCTATAAAATCCACTAGCTGGTCCATTGTGTAGTTCCTGCAACATTTTTTCTGCTTCAGGTTTCTCTAAACATCCTAGTAAGACATAGTCAAAATTTATTTTAAACAAGACATTATTAACAAGTTGGCACTGATTTTCTTTAAGCCTCAAATATATTTTTGTCTTGTAATTGAGTTCTACTGGAGCATAACAATTTTTATAATAAAAAATTATATTAGCATACTGAGATTTAGTATCAATAGGACCTCCCTCTAAAACTTGAACACTGTTACTTGAATCTTTTTCAACTAAACTGTCAATAGCTCCCGTTATTAACCTACAAAAACGTTGACCTCTAACTATTTTAGCTGGATTTATATCTAGGTCATATTATTACAAGGCATTAACCAAATTAGCTGTATTTTCTCCTAATTCTCTCTGAATAAGAAATTGTCTAACCATTGGGAAAGGAAAAATCACTTTCATATGTGATTTTAGGAGAAAAGGTCTCAAGTGTTTTATTGACTTAAAGACTGCAAAAGCTTGGTTTTCTATTTCTAAATAGTTTAAATCAACTCATTGTATATTAGAACTAAATAAGGAAACAGGAGCTTGAACTTGTTCTTCATTTGGTTGGGTTAAAATTGCTGCATAGGACTATTCATAAGCAAAAGTATATAGAACAAATTCTTTAGAAAAATTGGGTGATGATAATGAAGGAGCATGTATTACAGATTTGTTTATTGATTCAAAATAATATTTCAATTTGTCCCTTTTTGTATATTGTCTTATTTTTTATCATGTTCTGTAAAGGCCTGACAACTTGTCAGAAATCAGGGACAAATCATTTGACAAAATTGATTTGTCCAAGAAAGAATTGCATAGATTTTTTATTGTGAGGAAAGAGATTGATTCTGGGTCTATGAAAATTCCTTATTTGGAAAAAATAAAGCCCAAAATATTACCTCCACTAAGAGCAAAGAATGACTTCTTAGGATTCAAATAAATTCCAAACTTTTTGCATCTTTAAAAGATTTTTTTTAGATCATTAAGATGATTATTCCTTTGTAATATCATCCAAATACACAACAATTGATTTATTGATTAAACCTTTGAAAGCGATACCCATAGCTCTTTGGAATGTAGCTCCAACATTTATCAGTCCAAAAGGCATCTTCTAATAAGCATATGTTCCCCATTTGGTATTGAATGTGTTTTCTAGCCTGTCTTTGGGATGCACAAGAATTTGGTTATAACCTGAAAAATCATATAAAATGACATCAATTAAGAACCTACAATAGATTGCAAAATTTATTCCATCGGAGGTAAAGGAAAATTATCATTTTCACATGCTCTAATCAAATTCCTAAAATATATGCAAATTCTAATGTCTCCATTCTTTTTTCTAACTGGCACAAGATTTGAAGCCCACTTTGACTGTCTGACTGAGAAAATGACTTTGGCTTTGAGTAGCTTAATTAACTCAGTCTTGATTTGAGCTTCCAGATTAGGTTGAATCTTCCTAATTATTGTTGAATCGGTTTTACATCAAGAAAAATGGGCATAGTATGTTGAATGATATATGTGTCACAGGTTTTTAAATCATCGTAACTCCAGGAAAAGAAATCATTGTATCTCTTTAACAAATGAATGAAATAAAATATTCCATTTGGTGTGAGTCCATTACCTAAATTGATGTTTTGTGGTTTATGATCAAACTCTAGATTAACGAATTAAAATCTCATGGTGCTACTCTGGATTTTTCAATTAGTAACATTTTTTAATCTATCTTTCAAATCATACAAGTCTTCTAATTTTACTACTGGCTTTGGCAAGGAATTTTCTTTAGAAGACTTATTTAGCTGCTTATCATGTTCATCTTCATCAATGATTTGATCTGAATAAGACCCTTCAAAAGTTAACAAACTTAGGATATCTTTATCATCATTGAATACATGATAATTAAGTTACATTATTTGGAATGAAGGGCAAAAAATCAATTCTATCGAAAATCTATCAGGACTAAAATCTTCAAGAGAGATGAACTCTGAAGCAAAATTAGCTAGGATATCAACACTAGCATTATGTAATATTAGAATTGGATTTATATTGAATGCAATGAAATGAAAGTTAAATCTTGAATCAAGTATTGATAATGTTTAAGATGATTAAAGCACAATGAATACTGTTTCTCACTTGCTTAATAACAATTTTTGAATTACCATAAACTTTAAGATGCTTGAAATCAAGACTAATAGCCTTTTCAAACCTTAAACCAATGCTTCATATTAAAAAATGTTGTTAGTGCAATCAAATTCCAATATGCATGCAAGCATGGTTTGTATTTATTAGGATGTATCCAACTCATGCACCATCATTATATTTTGATCCATCAATGTAAAGAGCCCAAAACAATTGATCACAGTTTTGTACAGTATTATCTACAATATTAATACATATTAATGAATCTGTTTGTGAGAAATTTTCAACTTGCGATAAAACATAATCAATAGGGAAAGGAGAATTCAAAGCAGGGAAACTATCAAAGAAGGATTATGAAGAATAATTTCCCAAAATATTGTTTGTGAATACCACTAGTTCATTTTCCTCATCTAAGTCGGTCACAAAATGTTTCATATGCTTTTCCCTATCAACACATATTTTATTAGGTTTTATGTTGTAAGGGAACCAAAGATGTGACCAATCAATTGAAAAATAGCCATGTAGTTTCTCAGACCAATCTCTTCTTAAAATGAGGCCATAAAATTTAGGGATGTCAACAACCAATATATCAATTATTTGAAAAAATTTTGGATTTGAAGATAGTTTGATTAGGACAACATTAATTTCTCCTAAGACTTTGACTTTTGTCCTATCTAATTGGACAATTTGAACAACAAATTTATGAGGTGTAACATTCAATTCAAGACAAACTGAATAAGGCATGATATTTGAAGATGCACCTGAATCCACTAAAAAATTATGGACATTCTTTATAAAGATTTCAAGAGTCAAAAGAAAAGGAGGAGTGTGAGTATTTTATCTATCTCCGATCAAAATATCATCAAAATAATCGATCTTATCTATATGGACATTTGGGGGTTTAGTTTTCATATTTAGGCTTTTGAAGTAACAATAGTAGAAGGTAATGGAGATGTAGGGACGAAATTTAATTCATTGAGTAACAATTTTTGTTGTTGTTTTAATTTACTAGCCTCACATAAGGAAATGTTAGCTTTAGTCTTTTTCATGTCCTCTAAAATATTATATTTCGTTTTTTTTTTTTTTTTTTTGGGCGTGGTTCACGGAAACCTTCGATCAATGGGTGGCGCTACATCCATGGTAAAAATCTGGGTTGACACCCCTCGGCCTACTGTAAGACCTAACCCCAATAGCTTTCAGGAATTGACCCTGTGACCTCCCATTTGGCGAGGCCCCGATTTGACCAATTGAGCTAACCCTTGGGGCTTTATATTATATTCAATGCTATATGAAACTATCAATTTTTAGATGATGAGGGAGACTTAGAAGTAGTTGGAGTAGAATCACAAGATGGATTAGAATTATTTTTTATCATACTTTTCTCTTTAGTCGAAGGAGTGGGATACTTTTGACTTTTACTTGATGTAGTAGTATCAACAAGCCCTTTGCTTCTAGTACTTAATGACAAAGCTTATTCTTCTTCTTCATTCTCTGAAGTGGTCAATATGAAGTCTCATAAGACATGAGCTTCAACTATTTCATCTTCTTGTGCTTCATCAATAGATAGAGATTTTCTTCCTTCGTCATCTTCATCAGATTCCACATTTGATATTTCAGCAAGAGGTTTTGATTGTGATGGTTGATTCCTTTTAAAAGGTCAAAAAGATTTCCTTGAAGATTCAACAAGTTATTTCTTAATTTCAACCATGTCATTTGACAAAACTTTCTGTAATCCTTTCAAATCAAAAGGATCTTTGGAAGCCTTTTTATTGCATTTATCATTAAAAGTTACTTTTTTGGTTTGTTTTCTTTCTTTAATGGAAATTTTCTTCTCAAGAGCTTGAACTATTTTTTCAACAGATAAAGATTCTTTCACATTGTCAAGAAGTACTATTTTCTAAGCTCTGTCTATGAACATGGAAATATTTGAAGGAAGAGTGCTAATATACCATTCAATTTGTACATCAACGTTAGGTCTAGAAGTATCTGGGATTTTATTTAACAATTTGTTAAATCTTGAGTTGAAATCCTTAATTTTCTCATTTGATTTAGATTTGAGATTTGATAGATCATTGATTAATGTAGGTATTGTCCGATCATCCCAAAATTTTGACAAAAATTGTTCTTCAAATATATCCCAATTTGTGATTGATCCAATTGGTGAGGAGAAATACCAAGACCCTACAGATCCTTCAAATGTGTAAGGGAAAATTTTGCAAACTATATCTTCTAAAACCCCATTGAGATTGATTGACAACATAAAATTATGAAGGTGTTCCTTTACAAGTAAACCATCATCTGGATTATACTTGGCTAACCATCTTTCTGGGTGTTTATGGAGAGGATGTAGTGGTGGTGTCATTGCAAATACCCCTGGGTTATTCCACGGTCTATTTTCCATTCTTGGAGTACTACAAATATAAGAAGTTGCAGTTGATGTAGAGGTTGTGGGAGATTGGATAGTTGAATAGGTTTCCCCTATAGTGCTACTGATTACAATAACACTAGTTGATTGTGAAAGAGGAATGTGAATGGAAGGAATCAAAGGATGGTAAAAGGTAAAAGAGAATGAGAAGAAGCGGGATCGACAGAAGGAGTATGAGGCGGGGAAGATGATGTAATACCTCTAGATGAAGGCTAATTATCTGGAGTATTTTTATTTTTCCGATGAGTGGGTAATGGAAACTCAAAAGGATTGATTCCATTTTTTTCACTGTGAGATCTAGTTAAAACCCTAGAAGATTGAATATATGAGGTAACACTTCCTTCAAATAAATTGGTATGAGCAATTTTCTCTTCAGAAATTGAAATTCCTTCCAATTCCTAAATTAAAGTCTAAACTTCGGGCGACTCTGTAGGTGATTCTGTAGAAGTTTGAATGGCTGACTTTGGGAGTGAGCTAGGAGATTTAGTGACTGTTTTAGCAACTTCATATCTATGACTAGGAGATTTAGAATTAGATCTTGAAGTTCATGGAGACTTTGAGGGAGACTAGCTCTTAGAATTACTTTTGGTTCTAGAATGAGACTTTATTTCCATTCATAGTTTGATGGTTCTCCTTCTAGTGCCAAAATTGTTGATGGCCTGAAATGTCAGCATCAACATGTTGTGGCCACCAACAACCCCCCTCCTTATATAGTATTAGCAATAACACTAGGTATGTTAGGATATTCCGACACATAGGAAATAGTTAAGTACAACTTGGTCTAGTATAGAGTTAGGTATACAGTTAGGTAAAGTGTGTTTCTTTACCGTTGTACATTTTGTAACTTACAATCTGACGGTCACGATATGTAGTGATCCGACGGTTCATTCTCTCCTCGGTATTACCGACACTCGATTCGTGGCTTGACACCCGATTGGTCCATGATTTCTATTTAAAGTGCATGGAGGGTCATTTGTAGGGTAATCCATGCATGAGAGAAGCTTATGTAAATTTTCATTCTTTTATTAATAAATTTCCTGAAGTGGCTGCGTTGGCTCAGGCCGTTGATGGTTTCCCTCTTTGAGGGTTTTAACCACGTCAAAAATACTGGTGTATTGATCTGCGATCTGGTTGTGAGCGGTGTCATTTGGTGTTCTGTCTGAGGAACTTACCCTGTAAATTCCTACATGGTATCAGAGCTATTTGAGGGCCGCGTCTGTTGGTGATCCAAATCTGAAGCCGATAGAACTGCATCCGACTGCCGTCTCCTAGATCTGCTGTTTCTGACTGCTTTCGGGCCAAGAGGACTGCTCTGTTGTGTTGGGAGCATCTGTTCCAGTGAGGAACCCCTTTCGTTTCACGCGAAAAGGTTTCCGGTAGCCCTAGCTGCATCATTTTTAAGATCTAGAGGTATACAGTGTTTATTTGCAATTTATAGTTATTTTCTCTCTGTTTATTTCGGTTTCGGTTTATTTAGCCTTTTTTTATTACCGGATCTATACCTTTCATTTCTGCGTATGCTCTTTGCCCTGCGACTCTGTGCGATCTGGGAAAATTAGAAACAGAAAGGAAGGATTTTTCTCATGCGTATGCTCTTTTGCGCCTTAGTGTGATCTCGGAAAATCAGAAACATTGAGAAAAATATTTAGTTTCCGGCTAAAGCTAACTTTGAGCCGCAAGGTTCATTTTTGAAAATATTTAGTTTTTCGGCTAAAGCTAACTTCGAGCCGTAAGGTTCGTTTTCTTTGCATGTCCATGTTGGGTTTTGTGTTTTTTGTTTTGTAGGGAAAATGAGCTTTCTCAAAGCAAGCATGCAACCCAAAGCACCCCCCCCCCTCTCTCTCTCTATCTCAAATTTTTTGTATAGCTCAATTGGTTCAAAGCTATTTTAAGAGAGTAGAGGTCTTGGGTTCAAGTCTCCATTTTGTGGGGGTGGACTTTTTCATTTCCGCACATTCCTGCACTTCGTCGGCAACTTCATCAACTTTTTTTCAAAAAGCCATAACTTCTTCATCCGGAAGCCGTTTTCAGAGCCGTTTTTTTAAACCAGCCTAATTTTTCAAGATCTATCCATTGTAACACTTAGTTTCAGCATCTTTAGCTTTAGTTTCCGTTGAAATGGAAAGTCAATACCAAGTTACCCTTGATAGCACCAACTACTTCCAATGGTTGTCCTACATTGAGGATTTACTTAGAAGTAAAGGTCTCTACAGAATAGCCTCAGGCCAATAAAAGAAACCGAAGGATGAAGATAAGGCTGCTAAATGGGAAAATAGGCAAGATCAAGCACGTGGATTGATAGGGATGTCTATTTATCCAGATCTTAGATTCCATATTGCAGAACTTGATACTCCTGATGAAGCAATGAAACAAATCAATAAAGTTTTTGGGATTAAAAATGAACTTAGAGCCCATCAACATGAAAATGAGTTGCTTACATTGGATCCTAATAATTTTTCTTGCATTGAATATTTCTTGTCCAAGTTCAAGACCCTTAGATATCTCTTGGAAGGTGTTAAAGTTAAGAAAGAAGATACTAACCTTATATATTCCATTCTTACTGAGTTGGGACCAGCCTACTCTGTGTTTGTTTCCACCTTCCATTCTACAAGAGAAGCCTTCATTTCTCAAGGAACAGACTACAAGTCTCCTTCCTTTGACTCTTTTTGTGATTCTTTAATAAGAAAACAAGAAAAACTCTTACACCTTGGTCTTCTTAATCTTGGAAACTCTTCCAAGAAAGCGTTAGCCGCCCAACAACAACCAAATTCAAAGAATCCTAAGAAGTCATATCCTAAAAAGAATGGTCCTAAACCAAACAAGGGTCTTAAGCAATTTCAGCCCCAAAATGAAAAATCATTTCAACAAAATGATAAAACAAATAAAAACAAAGGGAAGAAGACTGATAGACATTGCAATTTTTGTAATCGAGATGGCCACTTAGAATAAAAATGCTTTAAGAAGATGGAAGCCTTGGAAGCAGCAATGAAGAAGCATAACATCCATTTGGGGCAATCTTCAACTTCAACTTCATCTTCAGGGATGGCACTTTCTGCATGTGGTTGTCAAGCATCTCGGTCTGGCTATGCATTAAATGTATCTTCTTCTTCTCATTCTCATGAGTGGCTCATTGATTCTGGAGCTTCTTATCACATGGCCAAAAACAAAGCCATGTTTTCTTCTTTAAACGATTGTAACACCAAAAATATATATGTTGGTGATGATAGATCTCTTAGTGTTGTAGGGACTGGAACTGCTCATCTAGACAATGGTCAGTTTAATGATGTATTATGTGTTCCAACCTTATCCTGCAACCTTCTATCTGTATATCGGATTACTCATTCAGGTGAAGGTAAAATCGTTGAATTTTCACCTCATGATGTTGTAATCAAGGACCTAAGGGATCCTAAACAGATTTTAGCTACTGGCATTGCTGATGATTCTACAAGGTTGTATAAGTTTCACAACTTTGGGTCATCAAATCTTCCCTCAGTATTTGTTGCTCATAACGATGAAGTGAGCAAACTTTGGCATGAGCGATTTGGTCACTTAAACTATCGCTCCCTTTAGCATCTATGTAAAGAAAATACGGTGACGGGTCTTCCTATGGTATCTTGCCGAGATGGTGTTTGTTCCGGATGTGTACTCGGAAAACATCATCGGGACAGTTTTGAAAAACGTGCCTCTTGGCACGCCTCAGCCCCTTTACAGCCTGTGCATAGTGATTTATGTGGTCCACTGCCAGTTGTTTCATTCTCTGGTTGCAAGTATTTCTTAACTTTCATTGATGATTTCTCCAGACGCACTTGGGTATACTTCTTAAAACTCAAGAGTGAAGTATTTAACACATTTTTGGCCTTCAAGGCCTTTGTTGAAAAACAATCTGGACATCAAATTCTTAAGCTAAGATCTGATAATGGCGGAGAATATGTTAAAAACACATTCATCAACTTTTGCACTAAGAATGGAATTCAAATGCAACATACTGTTCCATATACTCCACAACAAAATAGTGTAGCTGAAAGGAAGAATCACACCTTAAAGGAAATGGCTAATTGTATGCTACAATCTAAAGGACTTGGTCTTAGTTTTTGGGCAAAAGCAATTAACTGTGCAAATTACATAATAAATTGCACTCCTACTAAGGCTTTAAAGAATATCACTCCAGAAGAAGCATGGAGCTCAATCAAACCAGATGTAAGTCACTTTCGTGTTTTTGGAAGTGAAGCGTGGGCCCATATTCCAGATGAAAAGCATAAAGCTTTAGAACCTAAGAGTGAAAAATGTACTTTTGTTGGCTATTCTGAAGATGTCAAAGGCTATAGACTTATTCCATTTAAGTCCAAAAATGTTATCATTAGAAGAGATGTAAAATTTGATGAAAATATATCGGCCTGCGAGCCTAGTCCGGCGGATGTGCCACCTCTCCCTATTTCTTCTACTTTTGAAAACATTTCTTCTTCAGATGATGAAAGTGAGGATGACAATCCTCCCCCACCATCTCAGGATCCTCCTTCAGCTCCTCAGCTTCCAAAATGGGTTCGTGCTACTCGAGATGAAGCAGGTGATCTTGCCGGTGATCCTACAGATCAGCGACGTACACGTTCTCAGTTCGAGAGAGCCTCTTCTTTACTGCTCAAGCTCCAGTAAATTATGATCCTGACACCTTTGCAGAAGCTTCAGGCCATCCAGATTGGGAAGCAGCTAAGAATGAAGAATATCATTCATTATTGGCAAATGATACATGGGATCTTGTTCCTCTATCAAAGGGACGAAAACTTGTTAGATGCAAATGTGTTTACAGAACCAAGTATGGACCAGATGGGAAAGTTGATAAACATAAAGCTCGTCTTGTTGCTAAAGGTTTTTCACAGGTTGAAGGCATTGACTACACTAAAACCTTCTCCCCTGTTGCCAAAATGAACTCTATCCGCCTTGTTCTTTCCCTTGCTGCCTCGTTCGAATGGGAAGTCCATCAGATGGATGTTAAATCTGCCTTCTTGCATGGGGACTTGCATGAAGAAATCTACATGGAACAACCTATTGGCTTTATACAAATAGACTCCAGCCTTGTATGTCAGCTTAAGAAATCCCTTTATGGCCTCAAACAAGCTCCTCGAGCTTGGTATGCCAAAATGGATAACTTTCTTTTAGAATCTGGATTTTCTAGGTGTCATTCTGACAATATTGTCTACACCAAGAAAGTGGGCAAGTCTCTTATCATTCTTGTTCTTTATGTTGATGATCTCCTGACTGGTAGTGATCCCAACCTTATCAACCATGTGAAGTCTAGCCTTAAAAGGAAGTTTGAAATGACAAACTTAGGACACTTACATTATTTTCTCGGTCTTCAAGTCTTGCAATCCAAGGAAGGTATTTCCCTTTCTCAGTCCAAGTATGCCTGTGATATTCTACGCCACTTTCACATGGAAGACTATAAGCCAGCTCCTTCTCCCTTTCAGTCTAGAGTCAACTTTCAGTCACTTGTACTTCTCCTGAAGTTGATGCTACCTTATACTGTCAACTTGTAGGAAAACTTTTGTATCTAACCCATACTCGTCCTGACCTTTCCTTTGATGTTGGCCTTGTTGCTCGGTTCATGCAAAAACCTCGTGAAAGTCATTGGAAAGTAGCTAAAAGAATACTTCGTTATGTTCGAGGTACAGTTCAGTTTGGGATTCATTACAGTGCCGAAGCATCTCCTCTATTGGTTGGTTTCACTGATTCTGATTGGGCTGGTGACCCTCATGATCGGAAGTCTACTGCCGGTTATGTGTTCACTCTTGGTTCAGGACCTATTACATGGGTTGCAAGAAACAAGGTGCCATTTCTCTTTCATCAGCAGAAGCAGAGTATCGTGGTGCCGTAGAAGCTAGTAAGGAAGCCTTGTGGCTTTGTTAGATCTTGTCAGAGTTTGGCTTTCAGCAGCAGCATCTGACTACACTTTGGTGTGATAATCAAAGTGCCATCTAGCTATGCAAAGATCCAGTCCAACATCAGCGTAGCAAACACATTGAACTGCACATGCACTTCATCGGAAAGCTCATCCATGACCATGTTCTTGAAGTGCAATATTGTTCAACAGATGATCAAGTTGCAGACATCTTCACAAAGGCTCTCACATAGGTGAAGTTCACTAAACTTCGATTTATGGTTGGAGTTCAGGAAGTTGTCACTAAGGGGGGATAGGCTCTAGTGCCTCCTTCCTTCTCCTATTGTGTAATATTTGTAAATCCTCCAATCCTATCCCAAGTTGTTCTTAAGGGGGGATGTTAGGATATTCCGACACATAGGAAATAGTTAAGTACAACTTGGTCTAGTATAGAGTTAGGTATACAGTTAGGTAAAGTGTGTTTCTTTACCGTTGTACATTTTGTAACTTACAATCCAACGGTCACGATATGTAGTGATCCGACGGTTCATTCTCTCCTCGGTATTACCGAAACTTGATCCGTGGCTTGACACCCGATTGGTCCATGATTTCTATTTAAAGCGCATGGAGGGTCATTTGTAGGGTAATCCGTGCATGAGAGAAGCTTATGTAAATTTTCATTCTTTTATTAATAAATTGCCTGAAGTGGCCGCGTTGGCTCAGGCTGTGGACGGTTTCCCTCTTGAGGGTTTTAACCACGTCAAAAATACTGGTGTATTGATCTGCGATCTGGTTGTGAGTGGTGTCCTTTGGTGTTCTATCTGAGGAACTTACCCTGTAAATTCCTACAAGGTAAGTGGGGACCCTCAGTAAAAAATTCAAAAAATTCAATTAAGGCTCATGTATTTTACTCCTTAAGCAAACATCGCATCGCGCAAAGAATGAGAGGACATTTCCTTATGAGTAAAAATGATAAACTGTGAAAGTGCAACGCGAATTCCATCGCATCGCATGTATTAAAAAACGCTCATATTGGAAAACCTTAAAAAATCGCCGATATCCGATATGCAATATCGCATATCGCAATGTCGCATGAAAAACACATAACCATTTAACGATTGTAGCAATCCGCGATCTTGAGATAGCGCGATACTACGATCTGCGATCTTGCGATACTGCGATCCGCAATTTTGCGATAGCGCGATACTGCGATACTGCGATCCTGCGATAGCACATCTTAATGAATTTGCGGTAATGCGATAATGCGATATGCGATGCGAATCGCAGAAACGTTCCATAGCAGATTTTCCCCGGCTCAACATTCAAGAAAAGCTTTCCATAAACCAAGAATTGGATACGCGGTTTAATGATAATTAATGAATGGTACGCCAGTTGTTAATGAAAGATGGTTTTCTGTTTTTCAAAGAGTCAGTTCACATCAGGTGGCATGTTTTTGTACATCTGTAGAGCTTAAAGCTTTCTTGTCGATTTTTATTATCATTACTCTCTCCTCATGTGTGAACTGCAGGAATGAAAAACATAAGTAACACAAAGCAATGTGCAGGAAGCCATGAGGGAAAAGGGTAAAGCTCCAATTCTCAGAAATAGAGAAAAGATGCCATCATAAATGGATACCGCATGCAACAGAGTCGCAGATTCACAGAGCGCTACTGAGCTATCCGTTACAGATCTTTCATTCACAGCCATGGTTGAATGAGTAGTTGAACAATGCTGATGTCAACAGGCGATTTAAACGCTCAAGGTCAAAAGCTCATGAAAGCGGTATGTTTACAAATTTTGAAGCTTATACCCAGTGAAGGAAAAGGTGCTAAAGGCGAAAAATGCACTAGAGAGGCCCAGATCAAAGAACGGAGGCAGTTTCCGATGCGCGATTAGCTTCTAGCGCTAATTGTGCATCGCTGAGAAAATTGCTCAAAAAGCAAAGCCTCTAACTGCTCAGTCACTTGTAAGCCCGGAAAACACAAGAAAGCAATGGTAAAGAATAAACTAGAAACATAAAGCTGAAAGAAGAGTCAGAAGCAATTCGAAGATTAACCAAGTGGAACCTGGATTATTACTGGGCATACACAGTAAATCCACATAGCCAGAGGATGATTCTCGAGTATATCATCAATTTTTCTAAAAAGATGGTGCCAGCTCTTACCATTTCTGTTTTCTTAGCTCAACCAAAAGCGGAAGACAGTCAGCCGACTCTACCCAGGCAAATATTGAATGCTCGCAACATTAAGGAGCAAATACAGAAATAAGTTCGATATTAGATTTAATTTTTAGAAATAGTTTTGCTTAGAAAAAGGGCGGTCATTTAAACCGTATCCTGAATCTGTGTAATTAAGTTATTTAGTTAGTAGTATTTAAACCCTTCTCATGCATTTAGAGAAGGGTCCAGAAATTTATCAAAAACTTGTCCTCAGAACATGCACTTTTGCACCCTCAGAGGAGGTTTTGGTGAATGAATGGATCAAGATTTGTTGATGTTTGCATTTGATATCTGCTACTGGTTTTGCACTTCTGTACTCTTAGTGGATGTTAGAGCAAGGAGAGATAAATCAGTGTTGCTTGAAGCTTATGAGTAGGACTAGTCATAAATGGTACTTTTATCTCTTGACCATTTCTGCTTATATGTTAAAGTGATATACAGTTTTTAGTTGTTTATGTATTATTGCATGAATGCTTGAGTTATCATTTGGCACTTTTGTATGGTGATAGCTATTTATTTATGCCTAATGTATGAATAGCTCATTATGCGATATGTTGTTCACCACTGTTTCATCTAGCTTTTTATGCGAAGTGGTTCATCTTGATTGATTTCCTTTCTTATAATCGCTGAATGATCTTTATTACCAGTTGTTATTTGAAATCTCTTTAGATCGCATAATAAAAGAATTACATCCCGGGTTAGTATAGATTTAGATGTGCTGTTTATTAGATTACAATAGCATAGAATTAGATTAAAAGTTTGAATTAGAATATCTTAGATAGGAACTGTTAGATCAACAACATCAAATTCTACACACACACACACATAGATTTGGAAATTGGTCCCATTATCCCCAGTTGGACCCACTATACCAAATAGATAAGGAGCTGCCAACAAAGGTCCGGATCGGGCGTGTATCCCCCTTGTTTTCGACCCGATTTTCGGGGATTCAACATATTTGGCGCTAGAAGGAGGGCCTGAACTACGAATGGGAAGTAAATCCAAATCTGAATACCATTCTGAGAGTAAATCATCCTCATCATCTTCCCCAACTTCTCCATTACATTTAAATCCAGAGTCAGAAGTCGCTCGAGTATCAACCGCTGCTACACACCCTCATATTTCAGAACAATCTACCGTTGAACTTCCTGAAGTCGAATCCCTGATTCATAAACTTCAGCGATTTTCCATTTCTCCTCAAAGGTTTGATAAATCTCAAGGCAGCGTGACTTCGCAGTACAACCCTGCTCATCCCCTGACCAGGCTAAAGAGTGAAAAGTTTGGCGTCCAGCCAGCTGAATTACCTCTTCCCACCGGGAAAGGAGCGAGGAAATCACCGCAAGAGTTTGATAGTGAGACTCTTTCGTCAACATCGTCCATCTCAACTACTTCACCGCGAAGTCAACCATCCACTCCTCCACTCCAGATCATCATCCATTCGTCCAATGGAACCCCCACAAGCCCTCTTCAATCATCTATAATCGTAGTATCCTCATCCTCCCAGCCGTAGGTAGCATCTTCTGCACTTTCCTCTGTTAGCAGTTCAACAATGGCCCAGTCTCCATGGAATAACCCTGGGGCGGTATTAATGCCTGCACCCTTGAGTCAAATACTGGCCCATCCTGAGAAATGGCTTCCTAAATTCAATCCCGAGGTAGGCATGCTAGTAGAAGAGCACATAAACAACTTCATGCTTTCCATTAATATCAATGGGGTTACTAATGAAGATGTTGTTGTTCGGCTTTTTCCTTATACACTGCAAGGAATAGCCGGGTCATGGTACTTTTCATTACCCTCCGGATCCATCACAAATTGGGACATCTTCCAGGACCAATTCCTAACCAAGTTTGGTGATGATAGGTCGACGACAACGTTAATCAATGACCTATCCAATCTTAAAGCCGAAACTAAAGAGCCTATCAAGGATTTAAATCTACGTTTCAACAAAATTTTCAACAAAATTCCTACCGCTTCCCAGCCCAGCGAAGAAGTACGATGTGAATGGTATATCACTGCTCTACCATCGAACATAGCAATCTTTGTGGACAGGGCCAATAAAATAACCTTAGCCGATAACATGAAAGAAGCGATAACAGTAGAGAAACGAATAATAGCGCTGGAAAAGAGATCCGCGATAGAGGAACGTAAATCCAAAAAGGTCACCTTCAAGGAAGACTCCAAAAAGAAACAAGCGAAAGATCCATTTGATTTGGAAGGATTGCAGAAAGTTGTAAAGACCATGTCTAATGAAATGGTCGACATAAAAAAGCAAGTAGTAGAAACTTCTTCAAAAAATCCCTACAGAGCTTTTAAAAGAGGTCCTTCAACAGATGCAAAGCCACCCAATTCCATTTCAAATGCTAAATCCAAGGAAGAGGAAGAGGAAATTGCCACTGAGGGGCACACTGATGACGAAGAAGTTGTGGAATTACAAGGAATGTGGGATTTCATCCTCCCACAAGAAGAAGATCAAGAAGTATTTCCAATTAGCACACGAAGCAAAAATCAGCTTGATCCTCCCCAAACTACCCCTAAGCAGAAGAGCACAAGCTCTGCAACAAAGGATAAAGTTGCAAAAAAGAAAACGATATCTAAAGCGACTCAAACTAGCCCAGTCCAAATAGATGAAACTACTCCATCTAAAACACTGATAGTGTCGGATGAAATGGAGTACAATATTATTGAAGACATGAAGAATACTAGGGCTAACATCACCCTTTACGAACTGAGCAAGTTGAAACATCAATAGAAGATAATGATGAAAGAATTACATGCC
The DNA here is from genome assembly GCA_031772625.1 of Pinus tabuliformis. Classification (NCBI taxonomy): domain Eukaryota; kingdom Viridiplantae; phylum Streptophyta; class Pinopsida; order Pinales; family Pinaceae; genus Pinus; species Pinus tabuliformis. The sequence continues at coordinate 2,066,825,087 of CM062816.1, forward strand.
GTGCCAGTTGCACCTTTGCCTGCCGCTGTACTTTCTCAAGCTTCTCATAACATGGGAAGACCTCCAAATAACACGATCAATAATATTGATCCAAATGACATCGCCCTAATTAGAGGAAGATCAAGATCTCACACTCCCCCGTTTCTCCTTACTTATGAAATCTTCAATAAAAATGTGCACAACTGTTTGGTAGATTCTAGTGCTTCATCGAATATTTTACCCAAATCTATATGTGCCAAGCTAAATGTTCAACCACAGAAATCCACAGTGCGCATAGTTCATCTAGATCGATCTCAAGTTGAAGTGATTGGCAAACTAAATCAAGTAACCATAAGGTTTTCATCCAACCCGAAGGTATGTTAGGTTATTGACATTCTAGTTGTCGATATCCCAGAATTCTATGGCTTAATTCTTAACAGAGATTGATCAGAAAAACTCCATGGATACTTCGCAACCCATTGGTCGCACATGTGGCTGCCTTACAATGGTAAACCGAATCAAATAAAATTTGAACGAGAGCTACACCAGAAGTACATAGTAACGGAGTTAGAGGGAGAAAATGAACCAGTAGCGTATAACAGCAGCATTATTGGCAATTACTCGGTAGATTCTTTCCTCGGTAATTTCAATGCTCATGCGTCACCCTATTTAGAACACTCTGTTTTGTCCCAAGTCAAAAATTTTGCTCGAACTGATAGTTCAAAATGTATCAATTTTTTAGATAAAACTGTAAATAAATCTTTGTTTTGGAAATTATTTTTTGATGGTTCTAGATCTAACGAAGGAGCAGGAGCAGGATGCGTTCTGATTAGTCCAGAAGGAGATAAGATCATGCTCACATGCAGACTTGAATTCGATTGCACAAAAAATACAGCAGAATACGAGGCTTTGGTTCAAGGCCTGTACAAAGCAATCGAGTTAGACGTCAAGTATCTTCAAGTTTTTGGAGACTATGAGATTGTGGTTAAACAGGTACGTAACACTATACATTGCTTGTCAGGTCATTTAAAACACTATCAATCCTTAGTACAATATCTGACTGAGCATTTCATAGTGTTTAATATTTCTTCAATCCCTAGGCTCCTAAACGCAAGTGCAGACCTTTTGGCTAATGTAGTTTCTAAGCTTATTCCCTCCAAAGATTTTAGTCCAGATAGATTCTCAATAAAATTAATCTTTAGACCATCCATTTCTGAAAACATCACAAATTGGAGAGTATTCAATGACGATCCTGATATCGTAAATTTCCTCATGTCTGAAGGATCCTACTCCAATCAAATAATCGACGAAGACCGGCATGATCAACAATTGCAATAAAATAGCACTAATAATGCTATACCTAAGTCGGTGGTCAAGTTAGAAGACTTTTACAATTTGAAAGATCGGTTTAAGAGGTCTACCAATTCAAAACTCCAAAGTTCAACCTTGAACTACGAATTAGTAAACCTAGGGACTGATGCTAAACCACAAAACATTAATCTAGGCCTCGGCCTAGCCCCTGAAGAGAAACTAGCGTATATTCGTCTTTTGAGACAATATAAAAATGTTTTTGCCTGGAATTATGATGAGCTGAAAACATACGACACTTCCATCATCCAACATACTATTCCCATGATCGATAATGAAAAACTTGTCCAATAAAAGCTGAGAAAGATCCACCCCAATTTAGAAAATCAGATAAAAACTAAGCTCAATAAGTTATTGAAAGCCAGGATAATCTTTCCCATCAGACATTCCAAATGGGTCTCCAATATGGTACCTGTTAGAAAGAAAAACAGAGATATTAGGATTTGCATTGACTTTCAGAACCTTAACAAAGCCTGTCAAAAAGATAATTTTCTTCTACCACCTATGGAACAGATACTACAGGTAGTGGCGGGTTCAGAATTAATGTCTTTCTTGGATGGATTTTCATGATACAATCAAGTGTTGGTACATCCTGATGATCAGTTGAAAACCACATTCAGAACTAAATGGGGCACATACGCATATCAGAAGATCCCATTTGGTTTGATTAATGCTGGTGCCACATTTCAAAGAGCCATGGACATCACATTCAAAGGATTAGTCAATAAATCTGTAGTAATTTATTTGGATGATATAACAGTGTACTCGAAGAAGCGAAGTGACCATCTCAAAGACCTGAAACAAATCTTTCAACGGTGTTTAAGGTATGGAATTTCACTTAACCCAAAGAAATATTTTTTTGCACTAAGTGAAGGGAAACTTCTAGAATTCATAGTGTCAAAATCTGGTATTCACATTGATCCCGACAGAATCAAAGTAATTTCTGAAATATCCCTACCTCATAACAAAAAAGCCATGCAATATTTCCTCGGTCAGATCAATTTTGTGAAGAGATTTGTTCCAGATTTTTAACGAATCGTGTCTCCTTTGCAAAACATGATTAAAAAGAATTCAAATTTTAAATGGGGTCAAGATGAACATGAAGCATTCAACCTGATCAAACAAGCTATTATTAGTGCTCCATCTTTAGCAACCCCGAATTTTTTAGAGCCTTTTATTTTATACACATTTGCCTCAGATAATTCATATGCCACGATTCTAACTCAAGAAAATCAAGAAAAAGTGGAAGCTCCAATTGCATTTTTTAGCTCAAATTTATAGGGTGCTGAACTAAATTATTCAGACGTGGAGAAACAGGCTTATGCTGTTTTCAAAGCGGTCAAATACTTCATACCTTTCTTACTTAAAACCCATACTAAGATCATAGTACCATTTCCAGCGGTAAGGAATCTTCTAGTACAGAAGGATGTGGGTGGGAAAAGGGCCAATTGGGTTACTGCCTTACAGGAATATGACATTGAGATCAAACCAGCAAATATTGTAAGAGGTCAAGGCTTCTGCAAAATGCTGGCTGGAGCATTGCAAATTTCTGAAATTCCATCTGAGGAGGTACAAATGTGTGAGGTAAGCCTAAACAATGTAGAATCATTATATGCTGATATCATTTATTATCTTAAGAACAGGTATGCTCCTTCACACCTTGATCATACTAAGAAAAGAGCTCTGAGGTTGAAAGCTAAACAATATTAGCTCATAAATGATATTCTTTTTAGAAAAAATTATGATTCTGTTCTTCTTAGGTGTCTTGAGAAAACGGAAGCTGAAAAAGTTTTGCAGGAACTCCATGATGGGCCAGCAGGTGGACATTATGCTGGAGATGCTACTCCACATAAAATCTTACGCGCAAGATATTACTGGCCCACGCTGTTTAAAGACTTGCACAGTTATGTGAGAAGATGTCAAGTCTGCCAAACTACTGCTGGAAGACAAAAGAATCTGTCCTTGCCACTACAACTGGTAAACATCGAGAAACCTTTCAGTCAGTGGGGCTTGGACATAATAGGTGAGACCGTTCCTCACTCTTCTAAGCAACATAGATACATCCTCACAGCAACAGATTATTTTACTAAGTGGGTAGAAGCAGTTCCGCTCAAGACGGCTAATTCTGAAAATATCATTGAGTTCATAGATCAATTTATAATTACCAGGTTTGGATTGCCATTCGCTTTAATGTTTGATAATGCATCATACTTTTCTGGAAATGCAATAACTGAATTTGCACTTAAAAGAGGATTCAAACTTAAATATTCAGCCAATTACTACCCACAAGGTAATGGGTTGGCTGAGTCAACAAATAAAAACCTAATCAGGATTATTAAAAGAACAGTTGACCAAAATCATAAAAATTGGCACAAGGCTTTGATATATGCTTTATGGGCAGATCGAATAACGCAAAAAGCTTCCATCGGAACTTCTCCCTTTAATTTAGTTTATGGGAAAGAAGTGGTTCTTCCAACTCACTTAGCAATTCCCTCTTTGTCTTTAGTACAAAACATTGACGAAGTACCCACTTCCTCCTTATAGCTAAGACAAAAGGAAATAATTAAATTAGAAGAACAACGAGAACAAGCTAGGAAAACGCATGCTCATCATCAAGCACTAGTAAAATCCTCTTTTGATTCAAACATAATGACCAGAAAAGATTTTCAGATGGGAGATTTAGTTTTAAAGTGGGACAAGGCTGATGAAGAAAAGGGCAAACATACAAAATTTCAAAGGATGTGGCTTGGTCCTTTTCAGATTGTTGAAGTCGTAGGTCCATCAACGTTTGTGTTACAAGATTTAGCAGGTAAGAAGGATCCTTTGCTTGTTAATGGACAAATTCTCAAGAAATATTTTCCATAGAAGATTATTCTTCTATTTTTGTAGAATAGTTGTTTTTCTTTTTCATAATAAAACCAGTTGTGAGTGGTTACATTAAGCATTTACGAAAAAGACACCAAATCTCTTTCAGATTTTGAACTTTTCGCTTGTATAAATAGCAAATATTTTGAAAAACAGATCTTTATTATTGATAGATACAGTTAAAAACTTTAGCTTAGATATAATATTAGTTTCAACTTCAAAAAATTTGATGAAAGCAACCTTTAGTGAAGAAATTGTTTTATCTCAGCACAATGAAAGGTATCAATAACAAAATAAAGATTCTCTGTAGAACAGCTGTTTCCAAAAACTCTATTATTGTCGTCTAGAGCTATCTTAAGGAAACAATGACTTCCTCCCTACTAAGGAAAATCGCAACTTTCAGAGGAATAACCCAAGGATACACTTTATCTTGAAGAATAAGAGGTCTCATCATGAGCCGGCTTATCATTATCACAGATATTATAACTTGCTGACTTTGCCAATACTGTACACCACAACAGGGCAATGACTCAAGATTGTTGCAATCAAAAGACAAGGGGTCTCATCACGAGCCAGCTTGATCAACAAAGTTATAAATCAAGTGAATGACTGTGTCATAATTTGGCTACCAAACCAAGACATTGTTCTTTAAGAATAAAAAGAAAATCAAAGAAATAAGTGTTGACATGGATTTTTCTTTGAAAGTTATAGGTCACCTTAAGTAGGATACATGATCATTGCTGGGTAACAGGTAACCCTGTCGAGGCTATAAACACCTGCTGGCAGCAGAGGCTCTACCTACGACAAAGGAGCATATTTGAAACTGGTTTACAGAGGAGACTTTGTTTTATCTTTACAAGACCAAGTAATGGCTGATGTAAATACAAGGACTAGCCTGAGGAAGCAAATAGTCAAAGTAGAAAATGGTTGAAACAAAATATCATTGACGGTTTAGAGCGTAATGTACTCTATCTTTCCATAATAAAGTTTAATTTTTTGAATTTTTTTTTGTTTTGGAAGTTTGGAAAAATTCAATAGAAAAACAAAGATAACTGGTTCTTCCAAGTGAATCACCAATTGTTGTGGCCACCAACAACCCCCCTCCTTATATAGTATTAGCGATAACACTAGGTAAGTGGGGACCCTCAGTAAAAAAATTCAAAAAATTCAATTAAGGCTCATGTAGTTTACTCCTTAAGAAAACATCGCATCGTGCAAAGAATGAGAGGACATTTCCTTATGAGTAAAAATGATAAACTGTGAAAGTGCGACGCGAATTCCATCGCATTGCATGTATTAAAAAACTCTCATATTGGAAAACCTTAAAAAATCGCCGATATCCGATATGCAATATCGCATATCGCAATGTCACATGAAAAACACATAACCATTTAATGATTGTAGCGATCCGCGATCTTGCGATAGCGCGATACTGCGATCTTGCGATAGCGCGATACTGCGATTCACGATTTTGCGATAGCGCGATACTGCGATCCTGCGATAGCACATCTTAATGAATTTGCGGTAATGCGATAATGCGATATGCGATGCGAATCGCAGAAACGTTCCATCGCAGATTTTCCCCGGCTCAACATTCAAGAAAAGATTTCCATAAACCAAGAATTTGATACGTGCTTTAATGATAATTAATGAATGGTACGCCAGTTGTTAATGAAAGGAAGTTTTGTGTTTTTCGAAGAGTCAGTTCACGTCAGGTGGCATGCTTTTATACATCCATAGAGCTTAAAGCTTTCTTGTCGATTTTTATTATCATTACTCTCTCCTCATGTGTGAACTGCAGGAACGAAAAACAGAAGTAACACAAAGCAATGTGCAGGAAGCCATGAGGGAAAATGGTAAAGCTCCAATGCTCAGAAATAGAGAAAAGATGCCATCATAAACGAATACTGCATGCAACAGAGCCGCAGATTCAGAGAGCGCTACTGAGCTATCCGTTATAGATCTTTCATTCAGAGCCATGGTTGAATGAGTAGTTGAACAATGCTGATGTCAACAGGCGGTTTAAACGCTTAAGGTCAGAAGCTCATGAAAGCGGTATGTTTACCAATTCTGAAGCTTATACCCAGTGAAGGAAAAGGCGCTAAAGGCAAAAAATGCACCGAGAGGCCCAGATCAAAGAACGGAGGCAGTTTCCGATGTGCGATTAGCGCCTAGCGCTAATCACGCATCGCTGAGAAAATTGCTCAAAAAGCAAAGCCTCTAACTGCTCAGTCACTTGTAAGCCCAGAAAACACAAGAAAGTAATGGTAAAGAATAAACTGGAAACATAAAGCTGAAAGAAGAGTCAGAAGCAATTCGAAGATTAACCAAGTGGAACTTGGATTATTACTGGGCATACACAGTAAATCCACATAGCCAGAGGATGATTCTCGAGTATATCATCAATTTTTCTAAAAAGATGGTGCCAGCTCTTACCATTTCTGTTTGCTTAGCTCAACCAAAAGCGGAAGACAATCAGCTGACTCTACCTAGGAAAATATTGAATGCTCCCAACATTACGGAGCAAATACAGAAATAAGTTAGATATTAGATTTAATTTTTTGAAATAGTTTTACTTAGAAAAAGGGCGGTCATTTAAACCGTATCCTGAATCTGTGTAATTAAGTTATTTAGTTAGTAGTATTTAAACCCTTCTCATGCATTTAGAGAAGGGTCCAGAAATTTATCAAAAACTTGTCCTCAGAACATGCACTTTTGCACCCTCAGAGGAGGTTTTGGTGAATGAATGGATCAAGATTTGTTGATGTTTGCATTTGATATCTGCTACTGATGTTGCACTTCTGTACTCTTAGTGGATGTTAGAGAAAGGAGAGATAAATCATTACTACTTGAAGCTTATGAGTAGGACTGGTCATAAATGGTACTTTTATCTCTTGACCATTTCTGCTTATATGTTAAAGTGATATAGAGTTTTTAGTTGTTTATGTGTTATTGCATGAATGCTTGAGTTATCATTTGGCACTTTTGTATGGTGATAGCTATTTATTTATGCCTAATGTATGAATAGCTCATTATGTGATATGCTGTTCACAACTGTTTCGTCTAACTTTTTATGCGAAGTGGTTCATCTTCATTGATTTCCTTTCTTACAATCGCTGAATGATCTTTATTACCAGTTGTTATTTGAAATCTCTTTAGATCGCATAATAAAAGAATTACAACCCGGGTTAGTATAGATTTAGATGTGCTATTTATTAGATTACAATAACATAGAATTAGATTAAAAATTTGAATTAGAATATCTTAGATAGGAACTATTAGATCAGCAACATCAAATTCTACACACACACACACATAGATTGGGAAACTGGTCCCATTATCCCCAGTCGGACCCGCTATACCAAACGGATAAGGAGCTGCCAACCAAGGTCTGGACCGGGCGGGTATCCCCCTTGTTGTCGACCCGATTTTCGGGGCTTCAACACAACACTGGGGGGAACCACCCAGTTAGGACCTTAGAACATATCCTTTTCAGTTTGGGATAATGGCTCTAACTAGAATTATGGGACTGGTTTGCCTTTATATGAAGTTATATGAAATTGATTGAATAAAAGTATAAAGATATACTATAACTAAAACTAAAAATAAAGATTAAAAAACTTATTATTTATCCTGGGAATGCTCCTGGTATATTTGTTTATAGAGATTTCATAATTGACATGACAATGTAGATTATCTTTTAGATTTTCTTCTGGATTCTTCGCATTAGGTTTCTTTATAATCGATGTTTCGAACCAGCGATGATGGTTCATCTTCAGGATGTGAAAGATTTTTAAAAGACTGATCTTATTTTTCAAATATATATAGAGGTGTATGAGATGTTTAGCCGACAATTATTAGTATTTGTTAATTATAATTTTAATTGTTTTATTATATTCTGTCAATTTTGATTTTATTTGTGAATTTTTATTTTTATTTTTTATTCTTAGAAATTTTCATTTTTATTAGGGTTATGGTTATATTCACTCTATTTTTTTAAAACATTATGTATTTTAATTATATTTATTTTTGAATTACTATTGTAATTATTTAATTTAATTATTTTAATTCTTTAATTTTATTAATGATTTATTTTAATTATGTTCATTAAATTACTTTTAATTAATTATTAATTTTTGATGTTAATACTATTTGTTTTAATTTATTTTAATTATTATTTGTTTTGATTATTTTAATTAATTATTTTGATTCTTTAATTTTTTTAATGATTTATTTTAATTATGTTAATTATATTATTTTTAGTTAAACAAAACCATCACACCTAACAAGATCCCTGTTGAAGAATCTAGCTTTTCATCCAAATCAACCCCACCTTACTAAAATCCTCCTCTAATCAACCTAGAACAAACACAAAAGATCTAATCCATTATAATTAAAATAAGTAGAATATATACTATCAATAGATAATTAATTAAAATAATTATATTTATAACAATTAAAATTAATAATTAATTAAAATAAACATTATTAAAATAAATATAATCAAAATAATTAAAAGTAAAATAATTATAATTAAATAAATAATTAAAATAATTATAAAATTAATCAAAATAAATATAATTAAAATACGATAAGGTTAATACAAAATTAATTAATATGACCATGAACAATAAAACAGAAATATTCATTCTAATTAATATTCAACATGATTAAAACCAATATAAACAAAAAAATAGTAACAATTAATAAATAATTAATAAATGAATTAAAACAAATAAAATTAGAACATTAAAACTTAATAATTAATTAAAAGTAATAATTAACATAATTAAAATAAATCATTAATAAAATTAAAGAATTAAAATAATCACAATAATTAATTAAAATAATCAAAACAAATAATTAATTAAAATAATTACAATAGTAATCAAAATAAATATAATTAGAACATTGAAAATTAATAATTAATTAAAAATAATATAATTAACATAATTAAAATAAATCATTAATAAAATTAAAGAACTAAAATAATCAAAAAAAATAATCAAAACCAATAATTAATTAAAATAAATTAAAGCAAATACTATTAGCATCAAAAATTAATAATTAATTAAAATTAATATAATGAACATAATTAAAATAAATCATTAATAAAATTAAAGAATTAAAATAATCAAATTAAATAATTACAATAGTAATTCAAAAATAAATATAATTAAAATATATAATGTTTAAAAAAAATAGAGTGAATATAACCATAACCCTAATAAAAATGACAATTTGTAAAAAAAATAAAATAAAAAAAATTCACAAATAAAATCAAAATTGACAGAATATAATAAAACAATTAAAATTATAATTAACAAATACTAATAATTGTTGGCTAAACATCTCATACAGCTCTATATATATTTGAAAAATAAGATCAGTCTTTTAAAAATCTTTCACACCCTGAAGATGAACCATCGTTTCTGGTTCGAAACGTCGATTATAAAGAAACCTAATGCGATGAATCCAGAAGAAATTCTACAAAATCATGAAACTTGTAGAAACCTCAAAGACAAAATTATGTAGATTATCGTGTAACTATGAAGTTAATGTAGAGAAAGATAACTAATTTATTTAAATAGTTAATTAAATTAGGTTGTAAATTCATCCCATTTATTGAGATCTCGCTTTTTATACATATAATTTATGATTCCAATCTAACATGTCAATAGTGATAATGCACGATTTCTTAAGAACATATATTATGAACAAAATCAAATTTCCATTCAACTCTAAGCAAAATAATAACAAAAGGATAATATTAGCCGATATTGCATTGCTTTGCTCATGAGAAAAATGGTGATAGTTCAGCTATATATTAAGACAAGCCTCAGTTACAATAGTGAAACTTAAGCCGTCTCTTAAAAAATTCAGAACCCCTTCTCATGTTCGATAGAGGGGATTTATAGTTTCATGATAACATACAAATATATAAAATATAATAACAACTTCATGAGGTTTTAATAAATGTATCCAAATTGAAAAAAAATGGACAAATTTAGAATATGCTACAACAAATTATCTAAGATTGGGAGGAATATTGTCCTTTGATTTGTTGTTGTAGCTCATAGATATCTACCATTTTCTTTAACTCGAGTGGAGACTTTGATGGTATTCGTATTTGGATAATGATGATTACATTCCTCAACGTTGGCAACATTTGTGTGGTGGTATTTGATAAACATCAGAGCATCAACCACTGACTGTGTGGTTTGACCAAACATTTCCAATGGCTCTTGAAGTTGGTTTTGGTGAGCTGATCAATAATGTCGGCTCGCTTCTTCGAGGATTATTGCCACATTTTAGTAAGAAGTTTGATATCGGTTAATGCTCCTTCGGGATGACTCGATATGAGATTGCATTGAAACAATTTATCACTAACTACTTCAATAAGATTATTTGAAATATCCCTTGCATGAAATATTATATCTTTTGTTTTCTTGATGCGAACATCCCACTCTCTACAAACAATCTCTTTGTGTGATTCTTCAATTTTGGGAAGATTGGTCAATCTTTCGTTTGTGCTTTCTTGCCATGTCAAGAAAACGATATTTTTTCCCTCCATGTCCTCAAAGTAATTCTTGACATCTGATAGATGGCATATCAGGGAACTAGTGTTACACTAAAAAATGTCACCATGACTATTCACAGTTAGGATGGCTCTATCAACAGTCATGCTACCCTCTTAGGCAAGTCTTATGCCTCTGCTTTCCATGTCAAACTCCAAAAAAGAGAGAAAGTCTTTCTAAATGTATTTATCTCTGGGGACGCAGGTTCTCTCAACCTTACCTGCGGGGACGCACCCAATGTTCACAAAAGCTGCGTCTTGGACGCTCTGTATGTAAAGGTGCAGGTGCGTCCCCCTGAAAAGGTTAAAATGCACAAGTTTCATCTTTAAAAAGTCACTTGTGGTCATTTCTAGAGCATTCTAGAAGGTTGTTCGACGTGTATTGAGCGCCTCCAGATGGTTCATGCACTCCTACCAAAGAGGAACTTATCCCATCAATAAGAAATCTATCCCATCCAAAGAGGGGATTATCCCATTGATGGTGGACCTGATTAACTTCCTCTTGAGCACTATAAATACAGGCAATGGGCCAGAAGGAGGAGAGGTTGAAAGCTATACATTTCTAAGGGTAAATGCTGCAGGAATTAGGACTCCCATTTAGAAGCTTGTGAGGAGAGATTGCCATCTTTTCTTGTTCTATTTGGAAGTGGGTGAGCTTTGTCAAAGTAAAGGAGAACTCTTGATGGACCCTGGGAGGGACTTGCACAACACCAAGGCTCAGGTTGTATTTGTTCCTTTTGTTACCTATTAATGCAAATGAGTCCATTCTTCTCAATAACTTGTTATTTATGAGTTGTTTCATGTACTCCTTGGTCTATGTGTTAAATATGTTTTATTCTATGAGATTATCAAGTGCTATTTAATCGTTTGATTGTTAGTGTATGCAGGTTTCAAGGTGAAGGAGGAGCTCATCCGGATCAGTGGAGCTGGACTGCTACAACAGCGTTGGATTACAGGTAGGATCTAAACACTTGATTTCCCATATAGTAAATGCATGTTTAGATAAGGATTGCTCTTGTTTGTCTTGTTTGTCACTAGAGAGTCTTAGGCTCCTAGGGAGGTTGGTTGTGTCTGCACAACCGACTCTTTCCGCCTGACAAATTGGCGACTCCGCTGGGGATTCCATTGATGTGAAAAGTCTTTTCCTTTGTGTGAACTTTGCTCTGAGAAAATTGGTTTATTTTTCTGGTTTTGGCTCTGTGACTTTGTCTTTGGGTGGGTTAGCTTAGGATTAGATTCATTTTGGTTTTTCTTGAGTTTTTCAGTAGGACGCACCCTCTGAGTGTTGCACAGTGCATCCCTGGACGCACTGTCGCTGTGTGCACAGAGCGGGCCCGCACCTGTTCTAACGGGTCGCCTGCGTCCCCTGCTAAAATTTGAGAAAATCCCATTTTTTGCATTTTTGCTCTTAGATTTTGTTTTTTCTTAGTTTTTACTGCCCAGATTCATTAGTCCCTTGTCAAAGATATTCACCTGAACTTGTTTCGATAGCATTGAGTGTTTTAGTGGATTTCATCGAAGTTTAAGCCCTAGGGTTTGATTTTTGAGTAGGTCTTGTAGTGACTTTGGCGGCAGAAGTTGTCGAGCCTTAGATCTCTCTGGTTTTGTCAGCATTCTAAGAAGTTAGACCTGTCATAAAGTCTACCTATGAGAGCAACTTACCATTGAGTTGTCTTTTTGGGCAAATTTCGAAGTACTTGTTGTTTAAGTCTTGAATTCCATTTTACAAAAAGAACAAAAAGATTTGAGTTTTGTTTTGACTAGTCTTTTGATTCTGCATTAGCTGGTCCTTGATTTGATTTTGGTCAAGTAAAACAACCTAGAATAATCTTTGTGAGATTTTGCCTTGTTAGGTTTGCTTAGAGTAATTTCCCTTTTGATTTGCTTGTGAGTCAAGTTTTCATAGATTTTGTAGCTTTTGAAATTATTTTTTGTTAAGATAGGTTTATATGCTTTATTAAAAAGAGAAAATACAAAAAACATCTCCTTTGAAAAGTTTTGTTTCAAGTAGCTTTGAAAAGTTTTGAAAGAAAAAGAGTTTTTTCGTGCACGTAAGGAGTGGTCATGTTTGTATACTTGAAAATATAAAGAGAATTGTTTCTTTGATTGTCTTTTCTAAGGAAGTGGTTTTCTATAAAATTTGCATCTCTCAACTCTCTTAGTTAAGAATTTCATTGAAAAAGGAAAGTAGCGTAAATCATCTTAGGTGCATCTTTGTAGTGGTTTGAGTCGAGTCTACACACCATTGGTTTCACTTCCGCTACCTTTTGTCTTTAAAGAAAAACCATAAAATTAACGCTTAAAGTAAAATCGACGTAGTAACTTTTATTTACTAGGGCTCTGAAACACCAATTTAGATCAGGCTAGTGTCTTGGAGTAGGTGAGTAATTAACTCTCCAAGACAACAAAACCAAACAAGTAGCTTATCTTGTGATAGAATAAATCCAATTGTCTCACTTGTACTCTGGGAAAGCTCCTCTTAAAGGAGAAGCACGAGCTCGTGTCCGAACCAGTGAGGGGATCAATCCCCCCTCGTTGGGAACGACGCCAGACACGCACGTATTACAAACGGTAAACCTCGGATTAACCATTGTCGAGGAGCCAGGGGTCACTTGTCGGTAAACCTTGGATTATTTTCAAGGAGCCGGCAAGAGGATTGAGCTTGCTACTCTGCCCTTGCGTGCTGTCGGAGTTTAGACTGTTCCCCCAGGTGCATTTGTTGCGGTTGGTAACCTTAGTGACCATTATCTTTAGGATTCTACCGAGGTGACGGTGGAGGGAAGGTCCCACTGTACCTGGAGCAGACGTCAGCTAGACTCACTTGGATTTTCTGGGGGTTCACTTCACTCGAGACGGTTAAAGTGGAGGAACTTGGTCCAGTCTATTCATTAAGCAGGTTGCCGGGGTAACTGTTCCACCCGCCACTTCTGTACTGAATCCAGCGATGTTGGGTTTCATCACCAACTAGCGCTTTCGGTCTGGAAGGCTACTGTTTGTGCTTGGTTTGACGCTCTAGATTCTTTAGGCGTGTGATTCACATTTGTTTGGTTCTTTAGAGACTTTAGGTGGTTTGATTTGAAATTTTATTTTGTTTTCGTGTGTAGTAGTTAAAAGATTTTTAACTGTGGCGGAATTACCGAGACAGTCCCGTAGACTTCGGGGCAAGTCACCTGAAATTGTTACCGGAACAGATTTGTTAAGAAAACTCCGTAGATCGCGGGGTGGATCTCCTGAAGACATTCCGGGTCAGTACGAAGGGTTGAAGGTCCTTGTAACTCCTCCTAGTGGCAGTAGAGTAGGTTCACCTGAAGAAGGAGAATCTTCCTTGGTAGTCCATCCAGATTACCAAAGTTTAGAGACAGGTTATAATCCCGAAGCTGTTACAGTTTTTGAGCTTGTTGGTAGTTTTTCGTCTGCTAGTGATACAGGCGAAGAACCAGAAATATCTGAACCTGTTACTCCGACTTCTAGTGTTCCTGATTCACCGAGAATAGAAAGAATTATCACCGAAAATCTTCCTACTGGTTTGATTGCTATCGAAGAACTTGCTCCAGAGGAAGAAATAGGCGTCTCTAATCCTGAAGATCAACTTACTATTGATCTAAGGGAGCTTGAATCTATCTTTTACAGTCCTCCTAGAAGTACTACTTGGTACCTTTCGTTAACCAATTATTTAGACAACTTTGGGCTAGGTTTTTCTACACCTCGTACTCCTTTTCCACCTGGAGGTATTCACACTCCTGTAAATATGGCTGGTCCGTCGTCCGTGTTTTCTCAAAGTCCTGAATCTTTCTTACATGGCGGTCCTTCTGTTCCCACTGGGTATCAATCTCTTTCTGGTACTTTTGCGGGGGCATCTCCTCAACCCGTTGATCATGGGTTATTAGTTGGAAACAGTAGTAATGTACCATTGGGTGTAGGAGACATTTACATGATGTCAGGTTCAGTTCCCGTTTCCCAACCTCAAGGTGGCCAATTACCGCCTGGGGGGCAGCCTCAGTTAATGCCTGGAGGGCAACCTCAAGGTACATCATTTGTGTCTGGGGGGCAACCTCAAGGTCAGTACGCGCCTATGGGGCAATACATACCTCAAGGTCAACCCCAGCCTCAATATGTACCCCAAGGTCAACCTCAGTATCAATATCAACCTCAAGGATGGCAACCTCAAGGATGGCAACCCCAAGGGTATCAACCCCAAGGGTATCAACCCCAAGGGTATCAACCTCAAGGGTACCAACCTCAAGGTCAAGGTCAACCCCAGTATCCGTATTTACCTCAAGGTTATCAACCTCAAGGTCAATACTCAGGTCAAGGTTATCAACCACCTCAAGGTCAATCATATGGTCAAGGTATGGGAACTGCACCTTACAATTATCAATCCTATCCTCAATCCGGCTATGGATCTCAGTATCCTCAACCTGTTACGGGTCAATACCCTGGAATGTTAGTGTGGGATCCGTCACAGGGTCAACAGGTGTTGCAGCCAAGTATACAGTTGGTACCTCAAGTTGGACAACCCGTAGTTTCTGGTCCACCCGAGCAACCGCAACCTGTCCAGTCAAATGTTCAAACTTCTGTAACTTCGGTAGTTACTCAGCCGCCAATTGCACCT
The DNA here is from genome assembly GCA_031772625.1 of Pinus tabuliformis. NCBI lineage: Eukaryota > Viridiplantae > Streptophyta > Pinopsida > Pinales > Pinaceae > Pinus > Pinus tabuliformis. Next base: position 2,066,840,488 of record CM062816.1, read on the forward strand.
AGTACTCCATCTCAAACGGCTGCTGCAACTACCGCCACGTCTACCATACTCACTTCTGGAGTATCGACGGCTCCGGTTTCTACTGTCTCTGTAACCACTCCTCAGACATCTTTACCGTTGTCTGGATCTACAATTCAAACCACGGTCCAGATGCCTGCAGGCCAACCTGGTATAAGTACGGTTGTCACTACTCAACCTCAATTTGTTCACCAACCGTACCAGGGACAGTACCAACCTGGGCAAGCTGTCCAACAACCGGTTTACCAGTATCAACCGTATCCTGGGTACACTTATCAACAACCTCAACAACCCCAGTACGGTCCGGTTAATCCTGGTTTTCCAGGAGGATATAATATCCCAAATGCGACTCTTGTTCCTAGTTATCCTGGATATCCTCCTCCTGGGGCCGGTATTGTGACCCAGAGTTTTAGAGATCCTAACCGGCAGTTACTGTTTATCGCAACTTTGGATTTACTAGACTTGACGCGCCTAACGAACGATCCAATTCAATATCTTCCGTTCTGGCCGCCAATGCCAAATAAGTTGCCCAGCGATATACCCAAGTTTGAAGGTAAGTCTGGAGAGGATCCGTCCAATCACGTGATGACTTACCACCTCTGGTGTGCTTCAAATTCTATCTCGGATGATTCGATCCGCTTACGTCTTTTCCAGCGTACACTCATTGGTCTCGCGGCCAAGTGGTACATTGAGTTACCACGGGCCTCTTTTTACAATTTTAGCCAGTTAGCTACCTCGTTCTTAACTCACTTTCAGTTGCCGGTCAGATACGATAACGGCACGGAGTTATTAACTTCACTAAAACAATCAACGTCCACGTATATTTCTGATCACATTCATGAGTGGAGACGTCGAAGGAGGCTAGTGAAAGTTTTTATCCCGGACCAAATCTTAGCTGAATGGTTTGTTAAATCATTATTACCGAAGATTACTGAAGATGTAGCTAAGGCCGGAGTAGTTACTGAGGAGCAAGTCATTGCTCAGGCGCAATACCTTGACTTAGTTTACACTCAGTCGGGTACATTACACGAGAAGATTCCGGATCTTCCAAAGTCGAATCAAATCGCTGCTGCTCCTTCGGGATCTCATGCCGCTGATGGTATGATTGGTATCGTGAATACAAAGAGCAAGAAGAAGTCTTCCAAGGCTTCAACTACTCTTATTATCACTTTGCCCGATTCCCCGACAGGAGAGTCTTCTCGTGAACTTACCGCCGATATTCATGCTGTAGAGTCATCTACGGCCAAATAAAAAAACGGCGGAAAGAAGAAAGGAAAGAAGAAGGCTAAAGCAGACAAGGCTCCGAAGGAGAAAACAGAAAAGTCGGAAACCAATGACGAAAAGCGCAAACCTCGATATCCTTGTCTTATTTGTGAAGAGGATCATTTTACAAGAGATTGCCCTCATCGGGCCGAGGTTGTGAAAATAGTCAAAGGTTCTCCCACTCCTGCTGTGTTAAAAAATCCATTTCCGAAGCAGGAGAATAAGATGATAGGTTCTTCCTCGAATGCCAGTGAAGAACCCATTTTGATGATGTCTCATGTGAGGATTGCGACTCGATCGCAAGATTATGGTAGTAAGAATCTTGTTGATGGTAAGGAAGCAGAATCTTCTCACTCTAATCCATCAACCTCAGCTCCTGGTTCCGATCCACTACAGATCGAGAAACCTAACCCGGACTTAGTAATTAAACCGCCCGCCAAGGGTGTACTTCGAAGGTCTGCTTTCAATCCACATGCGAGAGCGGCCCAGAATTACAACATTGTTGAGGACTTAGCTGTTTCACCCTCAGCAATGTCGGCGTTAGAAGTGCTGCAATCATGCCCAGCACAACGAAAATTACTTTTGTCGGCTATAGGAGCTGTTGATGTTCAGGACCCGAATCTAATAATCTTCGATCTAGAAAATAGTACACCGCGTCTCCCCCATCAAATGGCTTTCCAAATTCCAGTGATAGTCAAAAACAGGCCTATTCATAGGACTGTGATTGATGAGGGAGCTTCTACGTGTATTATGTCGATTCAATGTTGGAGATCCCTTGGTTCTCCTTCGTTGAACCAATCCCCCACCATCCTTAAGGCCTTTGATGGCCGTGGGTTCCATCCGTTTGGTATTCTACAGGAATTGCCTATAGGGGTAGAAGGTAAAACCGTTAGTCTGGATGTGGAAGTGGTTGATGCCCCTCTAGACTACAACCTTCTTTTGGGTCGAAGTTGGTCATATGCTATGACGGCGGTCATTTCATCGGTCTTCAGAGTAATTAAGTTTCCACATAACGGTAAGATCGTGACTATTGATCAGCTGACATACTTTTCATCCGACCCCGCCTCTTCAGAGAGTATCCAGCATGTCGGTAAGACGACAATCCCTTATAGGGACGTTGGTGTAGGTTTAGTTAAGGATTCCGGTTTACTGGGAACTTTTCCTCTCCCTCCACTCAGCGTAGAACCTTCATTCGCAACAATTCATATGATTACATCAGAAAACATTATTTATGATGATCCTTGGATTGTCCCATCTGACTCTGAGATAGACTCGTTCGGTGATGCTATGCCTTTGAGTCCATATGAAATTGCTTATGAAGCTGTCATGTCTTTTACCATCTCTCATTCAATCGAGATCGACCCAATGAATGTGGTCAGTGAAGAATCACTTCTCACCTCAACCTTAGAACGGATAGCGTTTCTCGAAGTCGTGTCATCTGACGAACAACTTCGCGAAATCCTAAGTGTAGACGATCTACCATGGGAGGATCTCCATCACAGATCTTCGTTTTTACCTAAGGATGATGCATTTGAAAATGATTTTTCATCTATCTTTACCGCTGAATATGTCAAAGACGCTCAGGATCCAACGAAACATTCTGATTCAGAGTTGAATTTAGGCAATATTTCTCGTACTATTCCCATTGATATTTCAGTGAAGCCCGGAATTGAGGAGAACATTCATATAGGTGCCGCATGTACAGAAGATGAAATCCAAACTTACAAGGCCCTATTCCAAGAATTCCGCGATGTGTTTGCCTGGTCTTACGAGGAAATGCCGGGAATCAATCCTGCCATTGTTGTTCATGAAATAAAGACCTACCCAGATGCTAAACCCGTCCGGAAACGGTTGCGTCAGATTCACCCTTGAAAAGCGGCTGCGATTAAAGCAGAAGTCGAAAAGCTGTTGAAAGCAGGTTTCATTTATCCGATCCCGTTAACAGATTGGGTATCGAATATTGTTCCGGTCAACAAGAAACAAGGAACAATAAGAATCTGTATCGACTATAGGGATATCAATCGAGCTTGTCCAAAAGACAACTATCCTACGCCTTATATCGATCAAATTATTGATGATTGTGCCGAAAGTGAAATGTTTTCCTTCATGGATGGTTTTTCGGGCTATAATCAAATCAATATTCTACCTGCCGACCAACCAAAAACGGCATTCATTTGTCCATGGGGGACATTTGCTTATTGCAAATTACCTTTTGGGCTTAAGAATGCCGGGGCCACTTTTCAACGGGCGATGTCTTACGCATTTCATGATATCAAGCACATTGTGCAATCGTATCTCGATGATTTGCCTGCTCATTCATTCCATCGAGCTGATCACCTTGTCCACCTACGAGCAATCTTTATGAGGTGTAGGCATTATCGAATTCGGTTGAATCCCCACAAATGTGTTTTCTGTATAGAAACAGGTCGATTGCTGGGATTTGTTGTTTCAAAAGCCGGCATTCGCGTCGATCCCTCGAAAGTCGAAGCTATCATCAAATTGCCTCCTCCTTCGAGTTTGCGCCAACTCCAAAGTTTGCAAGGGAAAGCGAACTTTTTACGCCGATTCATCCCAAACTACGCCGAGGTCACTAAAGGTTTTACACGGTTGTTGAAACAGAACGTTCAATTCTTTTGGGACGAGATTGCCCAACAATCTTTTGATGCACTTAAACACGCGTTGACCCATGCACCGTTGTTGCATCCTCCCAACTACAACCAGGACTACTTCTTATACCTCGCAGCTTCGCATTCCACCATTGGAATGGTGTTAGTTCAAGAAGATGAATTCGGAGCAGAACATGTGATATATTATCTCAGTAGGACCTTAAATACCACTGAGCTAAAATATTCGCATGTGGAGAAATTGGCCCTGGCAGCCGTTCAAGCTGTCCAGCGTTTTCGTCACTACATTCTTCTCCGTAAAACTACAGTTATTTCGGATTGCAACCCTATGATTTACATTTTGACAAAACAACTGCTAGGGGGCAAGTACTCTAAATGGATCGTTATCCTGCAAGAGTTCGACTTGGAGTTCGAGAAGTCCAAGTCTAAGAAATCCTTAGTTTTTGCGGAATTGATGTGTGATTTCCCGCGTACTGACACAGAGACTGTGGCAGAGGAGTCCATTGCGGACGAATCTTTGTTTCTTATCAGTACTTTAGATCCGTGGTACGGGGATATAATCATTATCTCCAAACCCAAACCTTTCGGCCTGAAGCTTCAAAGGCGGAACGTCGAAAAATTCGGTTTCAATCCCAGCAATACAAAATTATTGGAGATACACTTTATCGCCGGGGGGCAGACTTAGTTTTTCGACGTTGTTTAACTCACGAAGAGGCTGAGAGGGTTTTGAATGATTGTCACTCTGGAGCATGTGGCGGTCATATGTCTGGGTATGCCACAGCTCAGAAGGTGTTGCGCGCTGGTTACTTCTGGCCATCTATGTTTAAAGATTGTATCATTGCAGTCCGGAAGTGCCACAACTGCCAAGTGTTTGATCGAAAGATGCGCGCACCACCTGCTCCTCTCCACCCTATAATTGCCGTTGGTCCATTCGCCAAATGGGGTATCGACTTTATTACTTGTAACCCTCACTCGGCCGGGGGGCATGCGTATATCATCCTCGCGGTTGATTATTTCACTAAATGGGCCGAGGCGATGCCTACATTCGACGCAAGCGGCAAAACAGCTGCAGTTTTCGTATTCAATCATATTATAACTAGGTTTGGTGTCCCACAAGCAATCATTACTGACCATGGGAGCCATTTTCGAAACATCATGATGACTGAGCTTACAAGCCAGCTTGGTTTGCGCCACGATAGCTCTACTCCTTATTATCCGCAAGCCAACGGTTTGGTTGAGTCTATCAACAAAGTTCTGGTTATCATGATCCGACGAACCATTGGTATTCATCGGTCGAATTGGCACAACATGTTATTTTCGGCGCTATGGGCATACCGAACCTCAGTGAAAACTTCAACAGGGTTCACTCCTTTCCAGCTAGTTTATGGCTTGGAAGCTGTGTTACCCATTGAATGCGAAATCCCATCACTTCAAATGGCTGTCGAATTACTCCCAGCTACTTCCGAAGAGGAGAAACGTTTATTGTACTTAGCTAAATTAGATGAGACTCGACGTGACGCTGCATTGGCAATCGAGACTCACGCAAAGCGAATGAAAGCTCAGTATGATAGAAATGTGACCCCTCGAAGTTTTTCGGAGGGAGACCTAGTGCTATTATATGATCAAGCTAACGATAAGCTAGGTGCTGGAAAATTCGTTCCTATGTGGCATGGACCCTATATTGTAAAGCGAAAGCTAGCAAAAGGGGCTTATGAGCTGGTAGATTTTGATGGGGACTCTTTGGGTAAACCCAGAAATGGACTTTACCTAAAGAGGTATTATGCTTAAATGGTGGGTATGGAGAAGTTTTAGTTAGGTTAGGTTTTCTTTCTAGCTAGTATGTTTGTTAGTTAGTCAGTGTGCTTAGCTTAGCGAGTGTGTTTTTCGTCGTTATTCTGGCTTATCTTGGTTTTACTCTTGATATTGCAGATGTCGACGCCTCTCCAAACATACATTGGATTTGCTGATGGTGCTTGTCGTAGTACACGGAATATCTCTTCCGCAGCTTGGGTTATCTATTCGCCCTCTGACGAGTTAGTTTCTATGCATGGGGTAAGCCTCGGTCAAACAACGAACAACATTGCAGAATACAGTGCAGTGGTTGAATTATTATCCGAATCTATTTCATTTGGAATTCGACGTTTGATAGTGAGGTTAGATTCTGAACTTGTTGTATTACAGCTTAATAGAGTTTATGCCATTAAAAATCCTGTGTTATTAAGGTTGTTTTTGAGAGTGCGTCTCTTGGAACGTGAATTTGATTACATTGAATATCAGCATATTCCAAGGTCTTTAAATACATTAGCAGATGCAATTGCTTCTCAAGTGTTGGACAGACATTTACGATAAATCATGCAAGTAAATTTAAAAACATTTCATCACATATGTTAAACAAGATAAGCCGGTAATAGTGATATATATATAGATAGGAGTGTGTCAAAAAATATACATCGTCTTCGATCATAGGTTGAAAAACACCTTATGATCGGCAAAAATGATAAAGTACAAAAAGTCAAAAATGTCACATGTGTCTACAAAGTGACTAGCCAATCACTGGTGGTGCTCCCTATACGACACCACTGCACGGGCTACCTTACGCAAAAATCTCCTAAACGGTCCAGGAACTGCGACTACATAGCGCTGAAGTCTGATAGGAATATCATCCATAGTAGTCTCAGGCATATCCGCCGTCAGACGCTCTAGATCATGCTCCAACTCAGCTAGTACCTCTGCAGCCGCCGCGTCCTGTGGGGCCGGTACCGGTGCAACTGGATGTCTCCTCTCAAAAGGCCGGAGGTTGGCTGGGCGCTGTGGACCAACATCTGCATTTTGAAAATTTTTACTGTCAGTTTTGAGACGATATATATAAAAACAAAAAAAATACATAATTTGAAAACTTGTGAAAAATAAAGTACCTCTGTCATCCCATTGTTCTCCCTGTGGAAGAACCATGTCCGGATCACCTCGAAAATCTACTTCGGCATACGGAAAGTCCTGGATCGAGAAAACCTGGTCCTCCAACCAGTGAAAGTAACTATCAGAAAATCGAACAACTGCCGCGCCCTCGTCAGGATGCCGGGCCATCACCGCAACCCATCGTACCAGCTTTGGCTCTCGAGGACCCAAGATATCAACAGTGAGTTGCTGAGGGATCAGCATCGGAACTCTCTCTAAGGCAAAGCTCACGACTAAAGGCCCATATCCAAAAGTTTTCAGTCGTCCGTTCTTTGCCTTAGTCAGTTGGCTCTTCACATTAGCCGACACAGCATCACACCAGTTGAAAATGGTGCCTTGGTAACAGTCAATTGCCATCCGCATTTGGGACCCGGAAGCAATGTGTAAAGCGGCTGCGCCGCAAATTCTGGTAACCGTGAACGCTATAACTTTGAGTTCACGCAGAGAGATGTGTTTGATCTCCACGCCTTTCGAATGGTGTGCACCAGGTGTGCACCAATCTTCCCGGAGACTAACAAGGGATTGGCCACCCGGCCTAGTCCCGGCTAGATTGAGTTGCTCGCCTCTATTTGGCAAGCCAGTGAGAAAGTATACATCAGAGGGCTCTATCTCGAGCTGGTGCCCTCCTATGTAAAAGCATTGCTCTTGAACGTTCCATCTCTCAACCAGCCATTCTAAGAATCTCACCTGAGCCCTCATGCCAGGTATGGCCCAGTATTTATATAGCCCGCATTCTTTTAGGGCATCAATGGAAGGTTGATGTTCAATTGCAGCTAAATCAACGTCCTCGTGCTCTCTTTCTCTCCAATCCAACATGGTGAGTGCCCTACACACCAAGAAACAATGATTAGAACTGATTTGGGGAAATTTGAATGGTTATTTGTGGAGATTGGGGTTTTAAAATCCGCCTTTCACGGAGGATGCACCCCGGGTTTACAACACAGGGTGTCCCGACGCAGCTGGCCTGAAGGTGGGCTGCGTCCCCCGACCATTTTCCTGTATAGGAAAAAGTCGGGGGACGCAGGTCACCCGAAGGGCACCTGCGTCCACCGAGGGGCGCATTTTGAAACCTAAACCCCCCCAAAAAACAAAACTAAAACCTAAAAATCAATTTTAATCGGATGAAATTGAAGAGTAGGATGTTGTAAAATACCTGGAAGAGACAGCGTTCGATTCTGACGGTCGGATTTTCCGCAGCAACCACGGGAAGTTTCTTGCCAAAAGCCCTTTTTTCAACCTCAACAGTAAAATGGTAAAAATGATATTGTAAAAAGTCTTTTTATAGGTTTTTTGGATGAATTTGTTCATTTTTCACCATGGAAGGATGTTTTTCGATGTATTTTTGCCTATCTTAAACAGGTATGAGTAATGTGTTGCTTTTGTGTAGGACACAGGGACTTAGAGGGAAAATTGTCATTTTTCACGAACCAAAAGATCAGAGTCATCTTTTAAGCCCTTTTCTGACTCCTAAAAGATGAAAAGATTGCCGAGCGTTTCTTTTACACTCGTTAAAACGGAATTAAAAGACGGTCCCCTTATAGCTCTTTTCTGACCGTAAAATCAGGAAAAGATTGCCGGGTTTTTGTCGTTTCAAACTCGATACGGAAATAAAACGACGTGTCCTTGATCGCTTTTTACTTTTCAGGTCAGTGACACTAATTATGAAAGTACTCCTTGGTCGCAAGATCAAGCGGTTCCCCCAGGTATTATTTTATACTTTTTCGGGCTTGAGGGACACAAATCTACGAAAAAGTTCAATTAGGAGTCTTCTTAAGTTTTTCAGACTCTCTAAAATTGAAAAACACTGAGTTTCTCCTATACTGGGCTCGTTAAACATTTCACAGTAAAGGACCTGTTCAATTACAAACAGGAACGAACCACTCCTTCCTAGGGTTCGAATCAAAACTAGGTTGGACTCATCCGAAGGATGAGCTTATAATCAAGCATATGTTATCCTCCTCAAGCTTGTTAAAAATAAAGAGGTACTTGCCAGAAATGGTGGGGGAAAAGAGAGAAGAATGAGCTTATTTGTTACCTTTTGTCTCAGAAGAAACTTTATTACCACTCTTGAACACGACACTTTTCATTTACCTGGGTTGGGAAATCCTTTACCTCGCAGTTGATCAAACCGTTTTGAAAGTCTTCAGCCGGGTTCCGGGGATTAACTTAGAGTTATTCAGCACCAACCCATCTGTCGTGTCGTTATGTGTTCAAGAGGTCTGCAAGCAAAACTTTCATCTGCAAAATACTTGTCATCCATTTGACCATCCCTGAGTCAGTCCTTACAGCAACATTTCTTCAACTTGAACAATGATTTCGTGTTGCGGGCTTGCCTGCAACGGGTCGCTTTCTATCGACATCAGCACATTATCTAGAGAGATGACTTAGAAATCGTCAGTACCTTGAAGTCTGCATGCATCAATGGCAGGTTTCTCGCCTTTGACGTCAGTTTACATCATTGACTTTCGATCGAAGGATTCCGTGAAATGTTCGACATCAACTCATTCATTCACATCTCATGGATTGTACTGGGTACTTTGAGAACCATTGACATTACTGGTGGTCTCTCTCACGCTTGTTAACAGTTTACATCATCGACTGGTAATCAAGTGGTTTCTACCATGTTCGACATCAACTCATTTATTCGCATGGCTAGAATCGTACCGATTCGAGAAGTAGAAATGAAGACCCTGGATCTAGTTTCCACCATCCAGGCTGCGAGGAGTTTTGTATTCATTATCTAAGTAGACTAATCACAAACAGATGGCTGCGCCCATACTGTGTCTACAAAAGTCTATGATTATGATGTATTGCAAGATCATTCCTGTATCAGAGTAGTTAGTCTGTTAGTTAAAGTTTTAATCTGAGTATGGGAATGCCTACCTCAGTGATGATATAATCTTATACATGTATTTTGTGTTGAAAATTGCAGGTTCTGACCAGGCTCTCCACGAGATAATCCTTGAAATGATAAAGCGCTTCACCCTTCCTAGATAATACAAAACCCTAATCTATTTCAGGCTTCGCACTTTAGGGGGCAATCTGTTACACTAAAAAATGTCACCATGACTATTCACAGTTAGGATGGCTCTATCAATAGTCATGCTACCCTCTTAGGCAAGTCTTATGCCTCTGCTTTCCATGTCAAACTCCAAAAAAGAGAGAAAGTCTTTCTAAATGTATTTATCTCTGGGGACGCAGGTTCTCTCAACCTTACCTGCGGGGACGCACCCAATGTTCACAAAAGCTGCGTCTTTGGACGCTCTGTATGTAAAGGTGCAGGTGCGTCCCCCTGAAAAGGTTAAAATGCGCAAGTTTCATCTTTAAAAAGTCACTTGTGGTCATTTCTAGAGCATTCTAGAAGGTTGTTCGACGTGTATTGAGCGCCTCCAGATGGTTCATGCACTCCTACCAAAGAGGAACTTATCCCATCAATAAGGGAGCTATCCCATCCAAAGAGGGGATTATCCCATTGATGGTGGACCTGATTAACTTCCTCTTGAGCACTATAAATACAGGCATTGGGCCAGAAGGAGGAGAGGTTGAAAGCTATACATTTCTAAGGGTAAATGCTGCAGGAATTAGGACTCCCATTTAGAAGCTTGTGAGGAGAGATTGCCATCTTTGCTTGTTCTATTTGGAAGTGGGTGAGCTTTGTCAAAGTAAAGGAGAACTCTTGATGGACCCTGGGAGGGACTTGCACAACACCAAGGCTCAGGTTGTATTTGTTCCTTTTGTTACCTATTAATGCAAATGAGTCCATTCTTCTCAATAACTTGTTATTTATGAGTTGTTTCATGTACTCCTTGGTCTATGTGTTAAATATGTTTTATTCTATGAGATTATCAAGTGCTATTTAATCATTTGATTGTTAGTGTATGCAGGTTTCAAGGTGAAGGAGGAGCTCATCCGGATCAGTGGAGCTGGACTGCTACAACAGCGTTGGATTACAGGTAGGATCTAAACACTTGATTTCCCATATAGTAAATGCATGTTTAGAGAAGGATTGCTCTTGTTTGTCTTGTTTGTCACTAGAGAGTCTTAGGCTCCTAGGGAGGTTGGTTGTGTCCGCACAACCGACTCTTTCCGCCTGACAACTAGTTGTCCTACATTGATCATGAATATTTTCCAATTTCTGGAAAAAGACAATCTGTTGTTGAGCAAGAAGAGTGTTCAACTCTTTTTCCTTCTTCTTAATCTTAGTTAATCTTGGATTGACACTCAGATGTTCAATCCTTCTCTACAACTCTTGAATTTGAGAGTATCGGGTTTGTAAATCAACATCATATTGAATTTTGAGGGAGTTAAACCTGTCCTAGAGCTCTATGATCTGTCCTTGCTAATGTTTTATGATGTTTTTTTTTTTAGTTTCCATGCTCTGTTCTAATAGAGAAGTTCTTTCTTTCTTCTCCTTAAGTAACTGTTGCATATTTTTAGCTTTTTCCATAGTAGCCAAAGCATAGGCACCTATAAATTAGGTAAGCTTACCCAGTTCCTCTATAGGATTTTCCAAAGAGCCTTTCCACAACACCTCAAAAGATGCATTTCTAGGAATCAAAGCCTGGGACTGGTGAAGTTTTTTTTTTTTTTTTTTCTCTCCCTCTTGACCACAACCTTATGCTGAGGGCTGTAAAAGATGTCCAGTGGAGGAATTTATTTGATCCTTAACAAAAAATAAGAAGAAGAAGGGAAATCTAGTATAATTTCAACATATTTATCCTCAAAAGGCTTCTTAGGAACCTTTGTCGTTATCGAAGTTTGTTCAAGGTTTTTGGAAGTATCTTGAACCTTCTCTTGTGGAGGAGTTTTCGAAACTTGGGGTTCAACGACCTTAAAATTCAAAGCCTGATTGTATTGTTCCCATATTTAATTTAACCTAGCATTAGGCATAAAACCCTCTTCTTGAGAAAAATAAGAGGCAATTGTTTCTCTTGACTTAGAAATATCAACAAATTGTGTAGAACCAGCAACTACAACATCATCAGGAACTATCCTCTCTTAAGGAATTGATAATGAATCCATATGTATATTTACTAGCCTTGACGCCCTATAATGAGTGAACTAAATCATTTCCCCTCGAGTTAATTGTTGCTTTGATTGTTTTACATACATTGAATAAGTATAAGCCCTCTTAAAAAAAATCATCAAAGTTATCTGGCTCATGGGAAAATTCCCTGATGCTTGATGCAACTATAATATTTTTGACAATTTAATGAGGATCATATTGTCTATTGGGTATAGTGGGGAAACTGAGATATTGAATGGAATTTATTTCAATAACTACATGCTTGTAATTATCTAAGGAATATATACCAAAATGGGGAGGAAAAACATGCCACATCTTTTTATTGGATTCCTTTAAAACTTTAGAAATTCCATTTCCCACAGTCTGATAAGCTACCTATCTGGTAAGAATTTTATCAAGAATGAACAAAGGTAACACATGTGGGTGGTGTAGACTCCCATAGAATCTAATATAGGTGAACAATTCTTCACAGAACCTCGAAGCAGCTTAGTTTCGGCTTCTAGAGATACCCATGTAGCCCTTTTATAAAAAATAATCTCGTAGATTGGTAACATGACTCCATGACAAATTTTATAAAAATGTGGTATTTATTTGTAATCCAAAATAATATCATGGTAGATATGAATAGGGGTTGGGTCTTCTAGAGTCCACTTCCAACCCATAGATGAAAATCCATGGAAAATTGCAAGGCATCGATGATATAGGAACTCATGTAGAAGGGGGGAATTATGTTCTCATAAACTTTTCGTTTTCTTCTAAAAGACAAGATATGGGTGGCTAGGTTATATGAGAGTATGTTACCCCAGTAAAAAATATAACCCTCTGAAGCCCCATCTATAACTGGTACCCATTGATCAATAAATTTCTGTGTATTAGGCTAAACATAAAGCCTACACATCATAGCAACTATCTAGCAATAAGGACCAACAAGGGAATCTACAACTTACTTACCAGTTTCCTCTCGTTTTTGTTTTTTTAGATCCCTCCTCCATACTCTAATTGGCTCTGATGCATGCTCATGTTCTATCATAAATGATTCACTGAATTTCTTGTCATATATACACCATGCCTAGGGTAGATGGTACATCCTCCTGAAGTATTTTCCAACAAAAGATCTGATGACTGTTTTCTTACTTCTAACAATCTTCCTGTTAGAAATGCTCAAATTGTCTACAACCCACTGAACCATGTTTGTGTAAGGAATACTTTTACGTATGGTTGAAATCTTTTGCAAGAAATAATTAGCCACATCGTTGTAGGTAGTGTTTGAGACTAGAGTAGAATCATCGGAAGTCACTGTCCCTTTTGTGACCCTAGGTTCTTGATCTTCAAAGAGTTTATACATGGATTCGCATGAGGATTTTCCAAAGTATTTATAACAAATTGTATTGGAGAACAAACCTGGAGTAACATTCTTGTCTTCAATTCTTTCAATTAGAGGAGTGGCAGATTGTTGCCGTGCTGCAATTTTCTTATTTCCCTTTTGCGCTTTCGATGTTTCTTCAATGTTACGGTGATTGGGGCTAGCTTGTAGCATAAAACACATGGATGAGCAAAAAGATTTTACTCACGGAGGACTTAGAAAAAATAATGAGACTCTACAACAACAATATCTTCTTTAAAGAAAATCTTGATAAAATCGAACTGAAATGAATGAAAGTGATGAGCCCCAGTATTGCAACAAGGATGTTGCAACTACGAAAGCTACCAACTTAAATTATCGTTTAAGGGCTTGTACAAACCTAAGAGGTTTCGACACTATATGTGCAGTAAAAAATGTGTCATTATTTCATTGGTCTAATGTAACGGTTTCAGAAATGGAAATGCTACTTTGAAAAGAAATTAATCCTAGGCAAGAAGAACAATTGGTAAGTGAAATCCTAAGAGCATGAGTTCAAATAAATAGGCCTAATTTACTCTGTGAAAAGGCATGTCCTAATTTGTGTTTATTCTTCCTCAATCATGGATTCAGAGCCTAGGGGTATTGATTCAAGCATAAGTGGCAAAAAACAAGATTTTGGAGCAAATATGGTCAAGTTTAGATGTGCCACAAGAGAGCTATAAAAGGTTGCTACAGGCGAAACATAATTGCTATAGGAGGAGACAATTCATTGAATGACCAAGTAAAAAAAAAGAAAATGGGATAGGACAAATTTTTTATTGATTAGGATGTTTTAAGTCTCCATTCCAAGTGGAATCACTCCAAAATACCCCTGTTAACACATGTTAAACAATAACATAAAATTACTAGTCTAAAATCTAGAAATTCAAGAACCAGTGAGCTAGTTAACCTATCAAATTCCTAACCTAATCAAGTGAAAATGAAATATGGTAATTTTTTTAATTAACTTGAATTTTTTTATGATCTAATTCAAGTAGAATCAACTCAAATGAATCTCATTAATTATATAAGAAAATTACTACTATTTTTCCACAAGGGACTTACAGAAATTCTAGGTTTGTGAACTAGTAAACCAATCCAATTAGCTCAATGATGAATATGAATTTAAAAAAATATTATAAGTATGCATCATGCTTGTGACTTTGTAAATAACCTGCAAAATAACTCACTTCAATCTGTTAGCGCTCAAATCTGCCTCAGGCTGAGGAAGGAAAAACTCAAGGCCACATCAAACCAAGCTCAACCTCGTAGCTAGCCCTACGAGGACAGGAGAGGGCTCTCTCCGGGTCTATCTCGGAAAAAGGTCTTCAAAAGGGCTGAGATGACTCAAACTTAATACTGATTTTAGGCTAGTAAAGAGATAGGAAAGTTTTATTTAGATTTTTGAGGTTTTTGTTGGAGAAAGGGGAAAACCAATTTTGGGTCCGGGGATTAAGGTCAGATCTTTGCAGAATTCGAGTTGGGGCGAGGTAGGCAATAGTCTTGATGCATTTGATCAGGTGTATGGATGGATCAGAATGACAAGGAGCTGAAGTGGGCAAAGGAGAACATGGATCCTCTCCAAACTGGCGAAAACATGTAAAACTAAATAAATTTAAAGGAAGAGCACTGTGAACAATGAATTCAACCTCATTTACTCATTCATTTAGTTTCAGAAGCATAAGAAGGGAATGGCATACATTTAAACATGAATAAACTTACAATAACTGAGAGATAACACCATCAAGAACTGAAAGCCACAAGAATCCCAACAGGTGTTGCAAAACCTCTGATCTTTCCTTAGCCAAAATATGAAAAATATGTACAATAGTGTGCCAAAATATTCCCAAGAGTCCAACCTGTGCTACTGACAGAAAATTTACATATATAGATCAAGCCAACCCATTCCCTAACCTCTAGGGGTCAAGCTCCTCCTTCTAGGGGCAGTTTGAACAAATTCTAAACATGGAGCAAGAATCTAGGTGACCAAAACAACCTGCCTCTAAAAAGAAGGAAACTAATTCATTACATTAATTTTTTGCTATTTTGTGAATGAATCATCTATAATAAGGTAAATAGGTGCCAAGTTACCTCATACACATCAAATTACATCATGCTGGGTCAAAAATCACATCTAGGAGTGAAACTGGTGAAAACTAGCCGAATTCCTGAGCTGGAGGATGAAAATTTGGCCAAAAACCTCTATGCGTAGCGCCCTGATTCCTATGCGTAGTGCACCTTTCAGCCTATTTTTGGGGCACTTCCCGACATCAAAATCAAGCTCACAATAGCTGGTTGGAAAGCTCTGGATGTCTACTATCCATCCCAAGTGCAATTTCCCAATTTGGAGCTCATTTTCCCCCTCAAAATTGCATTCTCCTAGAAGTACTTCCCGCTATTGCAAAAGGTGGCAGCAAGGTGGTTTTCATGGTGTTTTTAGGCCTTTTGATCATCCAGAACTTGATGAAATGATTCGGAAATAAATAAGCATGCATAACTTACTATGAAAAACCCAAAAATATAAAGTTTTCCTCCAGTAAGTGTCCTAATCAAAAGCAAGCGCGTCGACACGCTACTTGTAGAGCTGAAAAAACTGTTTTTTGGGACCAAAAATTTCAAAATGACAAAAATTTCTCCAAATTTGCTCAAATTTGGAGTGAAGACCCTCCATCATGTGTCATGCCCAGCCAATGAAGCCTCGGCCAAAACTCAAAGTGGATCTAGCCTCTTTCACCGTTTTAGTGCTTTACTCAACCTCCTTTTCAAAATCTTCATTTTTTCTTTGCCGACATGCATGCGAGCCCAATAATGATTTTTCATGCGACGAAGCATATATTTGTCTCTATTGGCCTTCGCCAAAAAATCCTCCAGATGTCGATTGACTTTCTCAAGCCAAAATTGCTGCTCAACAGGTGTCAAATCACCAGGTCTTTTTCGGGCTAGCCTTCAGTCTTCACGGATTTGTCGCAGCTCTATAAGTGTATGCTCATACTCTAGCTGTTTATTGCACTGCTCCAAGTATTTGATCAGACATTCTGCCTTCAGTAACTTCTCATTCAACCTGTCAATCTCGACCTTCTGCTCTTGGATGATCTCTTTCAGCTTCAAGCTAGGAGAGCTCCTATCCACATCACTCAATGCAACATCAACATCATGACCACCTGAATGGCCCTCCTCATAAATTGACCTCATGCCTCTGTCTTGAACCTGTATCTGTACTGAAGAAGAAGGCGAGACCCCTTCCACACCATGTGGAGATAGTACTCATCGTGTAGCTGCAAATAAGGCCCTGTGGCCTCGCTGATATGTCACATATGCTGGAGCATCGACATGCTCGGTCTCAGGAATGTCAAACTGATGTGAAGGCTCTCCCTCATCATGAACTATCTCTAGAGGTGGCTATGGCACTGTGAAAAAGTCACGAGAAATAAAATCCTCCCAAGTAATTCCCTTCTGTGCCAACTGATGAACCACTATGATCTTGATCGTCGCGTGATGATAAATACTTCTATGCTGCTATGCTGGGGTCTTCTTTTGTACTAAAACAACCATCCTCTCTATGTTGCGAATGAAGTATGGAATGTCCATCATACGCACCCTTGTAAAATGCATCAACAAACGGACATGGTATGCATAAAGACATGAGAATCTGCCCTCATAGCTGAAATACCGAATGATGAGTTTCATCAAAGGTGCAAACTGATCACTCAGGTATTGGAAAGGAAAAACCCTGCTCAAGTGCCTCATATACCTAGGTTTGATGTATGGCTCATAGTAGGATTTCTCTAACTGCTGGCGCTTATTCCATTTCTCTCCAATATTTGGTATCGCAGTGGTCTCAGCAATAGTCTCTGGTGACAAAATGAAATCAACTCCGGCGGGGTTTACATGGCCATCATGTAAATGTAGAACAAACAAATGAGCTAGTTCACGATGATGCTGGATTTGTGAAATTAACTCACAATAGTGATAGCATGACTAAAGACGAAAATAATCCATTGCAAGCGGGCAAGCCTTTAATGGAACCAAAGAAGTAGGCTCTTCCCTGAGATGCTTACCACCTTTGCCACCTCTGGGAGGCCTTCGTGGCACATTACCCTCTGTTGTGGAATCACTGTCATACTGCTGCTCATAAACTGAATCTGTGTCTGACATGGCTTTGATAACAAGATGTTTGCAAGTTTTGGAGTCGATTTGACAAGCTCTGGTCGCATTAGCAAAATTTTTTTTGGTGCTGTGACTGAGTGCGTAGCGCCTGAACCCAACGCGTAGCGCACACCTGTGTGCGTAGTGCCTATGGTTTTTTTACACTGGCTAGTGAGGCCCAGTGCGTAGCATGCACTATGTGCATAGCGCACACCTTGTATGGGTAGTGCACGCCTCCAAAACTCTGTCCACGGGTATGAAACATGGCTTCGGCCTTCCAAAAGATCAAACACGATTTTGCCTTGGGATTTTTTGAACAAATGGACTTGTTTCCCCTTTTATATGTGAACAAAATATCTTATCAAATCAGATTTGATTTAAATTTGTTTAATAACCCACTTTATAATGTTTGGCACTTTGACATTTGACCTTTTAATACAATGATGTTCTTTGGATTTTCCTTGCTTTTTCTGAGTCTTGAACTGATAATAATTTGTTGATTTTTTCAGGGATCTGACATTTTGGCTTTGGAAAAGATCAGAGGCTTGCCCTGAAGCTTTTGAAATGAAACAAATACAATTATTTACAACAATAATTTTTAGTTCCAAAACAAAGTTTTGGACTAAAAATGTTTTAAATGCTTTCCGAGAAAAATATTAAATGAGAATGTTTTGAAACCAACCTCATGGCCTGCGGGCTTTTATTATGTGTATGCAAAGGACTAACAACCTAGACTCTAGGACTAAAGACTTTTTAACGAAACTAATCTTTTATGACGATGAATGCAATGATCATGTACTTCGATGATTTTTGAGAAATTTTTGACTAACCCTGTAGGGACAAGCATGAGGAAACACAAGGCAAACAGACCCCCTCGTCAGTCAATGGCATGCCCCTAGCGAAATGCAACGAAGTGGAATGAGCGAGACACCTAAAAATGATATGCAAAAGCGAAAAGATCTCTAACGGAGGGTTGTAAGGACTGACTCTAACATTGGCTCCAATGGAGATGGTGGCTCCTTGGAGATGCCAAGAACGGCAGATCTCTAGGAGAGCAGACCAGTGCTTTCATCCATATGGCGATGGAGTCATTATTTCAACAATTAACACAAAACTTTGACACATTTATTGACTACAGATTTGACGAAAACTGAATACAACTCTAACCAAACTGGCTCAATTTTACAACTGAAAGGACTGTTAAAACTGACTCGACAAATCTCAAACCAACTAACCTTCATCTCCAGAATTATAGCCTTCACTGCGGGCCCCAGACTGAAGATGAGAGATCAGTACACACATGCAATAGAACAGAATCAAAATGATATATACAATGATGATGAAATGAGCAGAAAATACTCAAAAGTGGTATCGCTTTAGCAGCCGACCATTGATCGGCCCTCTAGGACAATCATCTCCATTCATTTCCTTGAGAAGAAAAGCGTTTTGACCACGATATGCTGCAATCTTATAAGGACCCTTCCATAAATTTTCAAATTTTCTGTGCTTTCCTTTATCTTCATTTCGGGCATCCCATTTCAAAACCACCTCATCCAGCTGAAACTTATCTGTTTTTGCCTTCATATCATAAATCTTCTTTATGCGCTCCTGCAACTTGAAAGTATTTTGAAATACTTCCTCCCGTGTCTGCTGTAAATGAATCATCTGATTAATCCTCCTCTGCATGGGATCTTCCTCACTACTAGCTTCTTGAAGCAATTTGACTACCGGAATAGCAAGTGAAGTAGGAAAAACCGTGTCTGTCCCATACACCAACTCGAAAGGAGACATGCCAATAGAATTTTTCTGACTTACCCTATCAGCCCACAGTGCATTCACTAATTTCCTGTGCCAGCCCTTTTTATTGAATTCCAGCAACTTTTTGATGATATTTACCAAGGACTTATTCGAAGATTTCACCAACCCATTTCCTTGCGGATGGTAGGCGGTCGAATGCCCCAAGCTGATATTGTACTTATAGAAAAATTCAACCATTCTCTTCGACTTGAATGCTGCTGCATTATCTGTGATTAGCTTACTATGACACCCAAAACGTGATAGAATATTATTTTCAAGAAAAGAGATAATTACGCATCCGTGGCCTATTGGGTGGGAATTGCTTCGATCCATTTTGTGAAGTAGTTTGTAGCATTCAATATCCATCTATGCTCTCCCGACGATGCCGGATGAATTTCCCCGATGAAATCCAAGCCCCACTGCTGAAATGGTGCACTAACTTCAATTGGTTTGAGAGGCAATGACTATAGTTTATGCTTCCCTTGAAAAAATTGGCATTTGTGACAATTCTTAACAGCCTTATACACATCTGAAAATAACGAAGGCCAATAAAAACCTGCCCTTAGAATCTTATTCGTTGTGGTTTTCCAAAACAGATGGCCCCCACAGTCACCTCTATGAAAACCTTCCACAACTCATTTGGCTTCCTCCTTTACCAAACAATTCAACAACATTCAACCAGGGTCTTTCCAATATAATGCAGAATTGAGTATGCAAAATTTGGCAGCTTTCAATTTCAATGTTCTACTCTTATTTCTAAGCATCCCGAGAGGTGAAGACAAATTTTGAAGTACATATATAATATCAGCATACCAAGGGGAAGAAACAAAAATATCAGATACCTAATTTACTGTAGTCTCCTCATCTTCATCGGACATAGCAACAATCAAATTTATATCCAGAACATGCAGATTTGTTTCAGCCATTAATTTGGCGAGTCCTTGTCCTTTAATCAGCTTGGTTGGTTTAATCTCCACATCATACTCTAACAACGCAGCAATCCACTTACCCCGCATTCCTTTTG
Organism: Pinus tabuliformis; assembly: GCA_031772625.1. NCBI lineage: Eukaryota > Viridiplantae > Streptophyta > Pinopsida > Pinales > Pinaceae > Pinus > Pinus tabuliformis. The sequence goes on from CM062816.1 coordinate 2,066,860,722, forward strand.
GATCTGCCTGTACCAAAACATCTTTTACTACTGCGTTAGGAACATATGCTATAATGTGGGAATGCGATATATACGCACGAAAATCTTTCAAGGCCTTTACAAGCGCAAGTGCTTGTTTTTCAATGATGTTGTATTTCAATGCTCCATCCCTTATAATACGACTGAAAAAGGCAATGGGCTTCTCAACTCCATCCCTTTTTTGCATTAGTACAGCTGCCAAAGTGTGCTCAGAAGAAAATGAAAACAAAATGATGTCCTGTGTATAGTCCGGGCTAATTAAAGTAGGGGCTGAAGAAAGAGCTAACTTTACCAAATTGAATGATTTCACCGCCTCTTCTGTCCACTTTAAATGACTGTCCTTTTTCAGCATGTTCGTGATTTCTCTAATATGCTCGGCAAGATTTGGAATGAAATGACGCAGAAAATTCAGTTTGCCATTAAAGGACTATATTTCTTTCTTGTTCCGGGGTTTTTCAATCTGCTGGATGGCCTCAACACGTGCAAGGTCACACGAATGCCGTCTTTTGATATGATGTGGCCAAGGAGCTTGCCTTCATCCATGGCGAAAAGGCTCTTTTTTGGATTCAGCGAAATGCCATATTTGTTGCACTTTTGAAAAACAATTTTCAAATGATATAAATGCTCCTCATCAGAATTTGAAAACACGGTTAAATCATCAAGGTAAACAACCAAAAATACATCTTTCTCGTTGGCGAAAGCCATGTCCATTTCACGCTGAAAAGTGGCACCTGCATTTTTCAAACCAAACGGCATCTTTGCATAATGAAACGTTCCCCATGGAGTGGTGAACGCAGTCTTGTCACGATCATCTTCATGCACTAAAATCTGATTGTATCCCGAATAGCCGTTTAGTAGTGACATCCTTGATGCTCCAACTACTCGCTGCAATATATGGTCCATTTTGGGCAGCGGATAATTGTATTTTAAGGACACCTTATTCAAATTTATGAAGTTGATACATAAACGGATCTCACTGGTTTTCTTTCTTATGGGTACCAAATTTGATATCCAATCAGAAAATCTGATAGGCACAATGATTCCTGACTTATACAACCTGTTCACCTCTTTTTCTATCGATGGCAGCAGCTTAGGATTGATTCTCCTCAACTTTTGACGGAAAGGCTTCTGATTTGGTTTTATAGGGATAGTATGCTGAATGATATTAGTGTCATATGTTTTCAGATCTGAGTAATCCCAAGCAAAAGCATTAGAAAATGAAGACAACAATCTGACATACTCTTCCTTTACCTTTGGTGATAATGACTTTGATAGCTTTACCATCTTGGGATTCTCAGCTGTCCCAATGTTTAACTCCTCAACACCTTTTTCAGTCGGTCTCAATGTCGGTTTGCGGGCCACATCGTCTTGGTCAAACAACTCCTCCAAAGGAATCAATCCATTAGGAATAATGTTATCTTTATGTTGCAGCACTTCCATTTGATTTACTTGTATATCAACATTACCATCATCATGTTCTGTATCTATGGAGGTATTTTTAAACTTACCCTTATTCTGCAGAAAATCATTAATCTCTTCATCATCCTGAAAGACTTGCCAACATCGCTGATTATCTGGAACGGTGGGGTGGTGTTTCACATGAATCTCGAATTTGTTGCTGGAATTCATTGAATTTTTAAATTACTTGCTGCCTTAGCCAGTCCATAAGCAACACCATTTTGTATGCGAGGCACACATGTCAAAGTATGATCAGAAAAGAGTTTCAAAATATCTAAAACTGCATTTCGATATGCCCTCGTGCGAGGATGCTTGACTTGAAACTCACCCTTCACCTGCTTTATCACCAACTCTGAATCACCATATACTGCAATTCTTTTTGCCTTCAGCTTTCGAAGAATATTAAGGCCAGCAATGAGAGCCTCATATTTCGCTTTGTTATTAGAACAGTCAAATGCTAGTTTGTAAGAACATACTCTCACCTTGCTTGGAACCTTATCTTGAGCAGAAAATGGACTTCGAATCCACACACCAATTCCAGCGCCGTCACTACCAACTACGCCATCAAAACCCATGGTCCAAAGACCATCTTCATCCTCCTCCAAGTGCTGAAATTGTGTCAACTCTGTTTTTCATGTTTGCTGCCCATTATTTTCAGCTGATTGCTCCATAGTAGCTTTCTTTTCCCTTCTTTCTTTCTGTAGAACTTCTCTAAAATTCTCAGTGATTTCTGGTATATCTTCTACCTGAACTAATTGACTATCTATATCATTAAAACTATCAGCAAACAAAACAAATGACTCCAAAGCTGTATGTACATAGTTTACAGGATGATTGATTGGTTTTTCTTTGCTTGTTATCATGTATTTCATCTTTTGCTCTCGATATAGCTTTCTCATTTGACCGAAGACTGGAATTGTAGCATAAGAAAAATATAACTGTAGTGTACCTTTCAACTTACCCCCCCAGATCTTGAAAGCAACATACCAAAACGCGGAGGAATGTCCGCCAAAACCACATCCATCAAGACATTCTTAGCTGGAATTTGATCTAAGATTACCACCAAGTCCTTGATCAGTTCGATACACTTTACACGACTGGAATCAAATGAATACAAATCATGGTATTTTCTTGTAATATCTAATCCCAACTTTTCCATGATTGCTTTTGGCATCAAATTGTGCGAAGCACCCGAGTCAAACATAGCATTGTGTAATACATATTCATGCAACCTCAAACTAATATAAAAGGGAGGAACATCACTTTCAGGAGACTCACCATCTAAAGCAGGCCCAAAAATCAATTCTGGTTGATCATCTTCAACATTTACCACGTCAAACATTGGATCAAAATTCAGAATTTTGGAGACTTGACCTCGGTAGCTGCTGTTCTTCATGATTTCAGTCAAAGGAATAGATACTTTCAATTTTGAAATTTCATTTTCCAAACTAAATGCCGAAACTCTTTCAACCTCTTTGACTGGAACTTCTCTTTTTTCAGCTTTATCCCTCATTGTGTTTGGTGGCTGATTTACCTTGTCTGCTGATGATGATTTACTAGCTGTGGGATCAATTATCTCTTTTCCTTTCTTCTGTGGTACAGGTGAATCATTTTTTGCTGAAATTTCCTTCTTCTTTTGGATGGGGTTTATGGGCACATCTCGATTTCTTAATGAGTATTGTTTCTATTGGGCGGACAAAGCATTCATGTATCCTCTTTCGTACTCCTCCGATTCTTCTTCAAGTGCCGCATCATTTGATAGAATAAAATCCTCATCTTTGTGTGTGGCGGAGCTTTCAACATATTCTTCCTCTTCCGTGATGTAGATAGGCAGATCATCAGGAGTAAAGAAATGGTTTTCCTCCCCTACAGTATCACCATCATCATCAGATTCTTGACTAACAAAATTTTGCTGAAGAGGAGTCTTTACCTTCTGCTGAACTACCGGCTCTTGTGTTCTTTGTTCACGCTGCTTAATTCTCAATTGTGGCTGTTGCTGACCATGGAAATTGGGATTGCGGATCTGCGGTTCCAGCTTATCAAGAGTGAGCTTTTCAAACATCCTTTCTACCTTGCAAAGTATCTGATCTGATGTAGAAGCTTCTTCTTTTATGGTCACTCTCTTTTCAGCTTTCATCCTAGCTCTTTTATCATTCAAATTTGCTTCAACACTAACAGCAATCTTTTGCATATCCTCCAAGGTTGGCGGATCTCTGTCCCGTAATGAATAAGCCATATCCGGATCAAAACCATCCGGGAATTTAAGAAGAGCTGATTTTCGAGATGGTCTTAAGTCATCTGGAATAGCATTATAAATTGTATTAAATCTGATAACATAGTCTTGGACAGACTCACCAGGATTACGTTTGATATTGTTATACTCAACATTGATTTGAAGTGGATATTTTCTGATTTCCCAACGATCTAGAAACTGTCTATGAAGCTCAGCTAATGTAGTTACACTTCTAGCTCCCAAGCCTCTGAACCATTTTCTTACCTCTCCTCCAAATGTTTGCACAAACAATCGCATAGTTACATCCTCCTCATCAATCTCATGTAAATCACAAAACTCTGCCATCCTGTCTATGTGTTGCTGAGCGGACACACTTTGAGGAGTGCCATAAAATATAGGAATTATACTCTGATAATCTACGGGCATATCATGCAATTGCTGAGGTAAGGCAAGAGGTGCAAAACGAGCAGCCATTGCTCTTGACGAATTTGGTCTGGGGGTTGTTTGAGACGGTGTATGCGGAGGAGTAGCAATATGGGATGAAGAAGGAGAGTTTACTGCAGAATTTTGATATGTGATGATGGGTTGCAAGGGAAGAGTGGGAATGAATTCGGTGGGAATTTTGGAGGTGAAATCGGTGATAGAAGATCCAATATTTGTAGATGCAGCTTCTAGGAAATCAGCAAGATTTGCAGCTTGAATGTTTCTCTGAAGGTGCCTCAAGATACAATTTTCAATTAATTTATTGTGTTTTCCAACTTCAAGAGATGCAGCAAAGTCAGGATTTGGAATGAGAGAATCAAGCGCACTTTCGGATTTGGTTTTAAACAGCAACAATTCAAACTTCTCGTCAAAGTAAAGCTCTTCTAGATACTTAAAAATTGCAGGGCAAGAGTGAGACTTAAACAAAGGAATTATGGGACTTTCTCGTCGGTGTATTCTCGCAATCAGATTTGGGTTCTCATTTACTGGAGGTGGATTTGGATCAAGATTTAATCTCGTGTATCTTCTGGAAGCCAGTGTGGAATTGTTTCGAACAATCAAAAGGACACAAACAATTTTTTCAACCTATCAACTTCTAGACTCAACCATCCAAGGTCAAGAGCAAATATGTATACTGGGGTAAATTGCAAATTAAGTGCTACATTCACAAGCTCACTGGAGATCGACTGAAGCAGCATTTATCTACTTTCGCTTATGCATAGCAAAAGCGTTCCGAAGGCTACCTGGCATGACTTCAAACTCCGTCTAAGACTCATGAAACAAACACATCAACCAACAAACAATAACAATTTTTCTTTCCCAGTATGGTCGCCACTATGTTAGCGCTCAAATCTGCCTCAGGCTGAGGAAGGCAAAACTCAAGGCCACATCAAACCAAGCTCAGCCTCGTAGCTAGCCCTACGAGGACAGGACAGGGTTCTCTCCGGGTCTATCTCGGCAAAAGGTCTTCAAAGGGGCTGAGATGACTCAAAATTAATACTGATTTTAGGCTAGTAAAGGGATAGGACAATTTGATTTAGATTTTTGAGGTTTTTGTTGGAGAAACGGGAAAACCAATTTTGGGTCCGGGGATTAAGGTCAGATCTTTGCAGAATTCGAGTTGGGGCGAGGTAGGCAATAGTCTTGCTGCCTTTGATCAGGTGTATGGATGGATAAGAATGACAAGGAGCTGAAGAGGGCAAAGGAGAACATAGATCCTCTCCAAACTGGTGAAAACATGTAAAACCAAACAAATTTAAAGGAAGAGCCCTGTGAACAATGAATTCAACCTCATTTACTCATTCATTTAGTTTCAGAAACATTAGAAGGGAATGACATACATTTAAACATGAATAAACTTACAATAACTAAGAGATAACACCATCAAGAACTGAAAGCCACAAGAATCCCAACAGGTGCTGCAAAACCTCTGATCTTTCCTTAGCCAAAATATGAAAAATATGTACAATAGTGTGCCAAAATCTTCCCAAGAGTCCAACATGTGCTACTGACTGAAAATTTACATATATAGATCAAGCCAACCCATTCCCTAACCTCTAGGGGTCGAGCTCCTCCTTCTAGGGGCAGTTTGAACAAATTCTAAACATGGAGCAAGAATCTAGGTGACCAAAATGACCTGCCTCTAAAAAGAAGGAAACTGATTCATTACATTAATTTTTTGCTATTTTGTGAATGAATCATCTAGAATAAGGTAAATAGGTGCCAAGTTACCTCATACACATCAAATTACATCATGATGGGTCAAAAATCACATCTAGGATTGAAACTGGTGAAAACTGGCTGAATTCCTGAGCTGGAGGATGAAAATTTGGCCAAAAACCTCTATGCATAGTGCCCTGATTCCTATGCGTAGCGCACCGTTCAACCTGTTTTTGGGGCACTTCCCGACATCAAAATCAAGCTCACAATAGCTGGTTGGAAAGCTCTGGATGTCTACTATATATCCCAAGTGGAATTTCCCAATTTGGAGCTCATTTTCCGCCTCAAAATTGCATTCTCTTAGAAGTACGTCCTGCTATTGCAAAAGGTGGCAGCAAGGTGGTTTTCATGGTGTTTTTAGGCCTTTTGATCATCTAGAACTTGATGAAATGCTTCGGAAATAAATGAGCATGCATAACTTACCATGAAAAACCCAAAAATATAAAGTTTTCCTCCAGCAAGTGTCCCAATAAAAAGCAATCGCGCCGACGTTCTACTCGTAGAGCTGAAAAAACTGTTTTTTGGGACCAAAAATTTCAAAATGACAAACAATTCTCCGAATTTGCTCAAATTCAGAGCGAAGACCCTCCATCATGTGTCATGCTCAGCTAGCGAAGCCTCGACCAAAACTCGAAGTGGATCTAGCCTCTTTCGCCGTTTTAGTGCTTTGCTCAACCTCCTTTTCAAAATCTTCATTTTTGCTTTGCCGACATGCATGCGAGCCCAATAATGATTTTTCATGTGACGAAGCATATCTTTGTCTCTATTGGCCTTCCCCAACAACTCCTCCAGATGTCGATTGACTTTCTCAAGCCAAAATTACCGCTCAACAGGTGTCAAATCACTAGGTCTTTTTCGGGCTAGCCTTCGGTCTTCACGGATTTGTCGCAGCTCTTTAAGTGTATGCTCATGCTCTAGCTGTTAATTGCGCTACTCCAAGTATTTTATCAGACATTCTGCCTTCAGTAACTTCTCATTCAAGCTGTCAATTGCGACCTTCTGCTCTTGGATGATCTCTTTCAGGTTCGAGCTAGGAGAGCTCCTATCCACATCACTCAATGCAACATCAACATCATGACCACCTAAATGGCCCTCCTCATAAATTGACCTCTTACCTCTCTCCTGAACCTGTACCTGTACTGAAGAAGAAGGCGAGACCCCTTCCACACCATGTGGAGATAGTAATCATCGTGTAGCTGCAAATAAGGCCCTGTGGCCTCGCTGATATTTCATATATGCTGGAGCATTGACATGCTCGGTCTCAGAAATTTCAAACTGATGTGAAGGCTCTCCCTCATCATGAACTATCTCTGGAGGTGGCTGTGGCACTGTGAAAAAGTCACGAGAAATAAAATCCTCCCAAGTAATGCCCTGCTATGCCAACTGATGAACCACTACGATCTTGATCAGCGCGTAATGATAAATACTTCTATGCTGCTGTGCTGGGGTCTTCTTTTGTACTAAAACAACCATCCTCTCTATGTTGTGAAGCATGAAGTATGGAATGTCCATCATGCGTACCCTTGTAAAATGCATCAACAAATGGACATGGTACGCATGAAGACGCGAGAATCTGCCCTCACAACTGAAATACCGAATGATGAGTTTCATCAAAGGTGCAAACTGATCACTCAGGTAATGGAATGGAAAAACCCTGCTCAAGTTCCTCATATACCCAGGTTTGATGTATGGCTCATAGTAGGATTTCTCTAACTGCTGACGCTTATTCCATTTCTCTCCAATATTTGTTATCCCAGTGGCCTCTGCAATAGTCTCTGGTGACAAAATGAAATCAACTCTGGTGAGGTTTACATGGCCATCATGTAAATGTAGAACAAACAAACGAGCTAGTTCACGATGATGTTGGATTTGTGAAATTAACTCGCAATAGTGATAGCATGACTGAAGACGAAAACAAACCATTGCAAGCAGGCAAACCTCCAATTGAACCAAAGAAGTAGGCTCTTCCCTGAGATGCTTACCACCTTTTCCACCTCTGCGAGGCCTCCGTGGCACATTACCTTCTGTTGTGGAATCACTGTCATACTGCTGCTCATAAATTGAATCTGTGTCTGACATGGCTTTGATAAAAAGATGTTTGCAAGTTTTGGAGTCGATTTGACAAGCTCTGGTCGCATTAACAAAAAATTTTTTGGTACTGTGACTGAGTGCGTAGTGCCCAAACCCAACGCGTAGCACACACCTGTGTGCGTAGCGCCTGTGGTTTTTTACACTGGCCAGTGAGGCCTAATGCGTAGCACGCACTATGTGCGTAGCGTACACCTTATATGGGTAGCGCACGCCTCCAAAACTATGTCCACGGGTATGAAACACGGCTTCGACCTTCCAAAAGCTCAAACACGATTTTGCCTTGGGATTTTTTGAACAAATGGACTTGTTTCCCCTTTTATATGCGAACAAAATATCTTATCAAATCATATTTGATTTAAATTTGTTTAATAGCCCACTTTATAATGTTTGGCACTTTGACATTTGACCTTTTAATACAATGCTGTTCTTTGGCTTTTCCTTGCTTTTTCTGAGTCTTGAACTGATAATAATTTGTTGATTTTTGCAGGGATCTGACATTTTGGCTTTGGAAAAGATCAGAGGCTTGCCCTGAAGCTTTTTGAAATGAAATAAATACAATTATTTACAATAATAATTTTTAGTTCCAAAACAGAGTTTTGGACTAAAAATGTTTTAAATGCTTTCTGAGAAAAATATTAAATGAGAATGTTTTGAAACCAACCTCATGGCCTGCGGGCTTTTATTATGTGTATGCAAAGGACTGACAACCCTAGACTCTAGGACTAAAGACTTTTTAACGAAACTAATCTTTTATGATGATGAATGCAATGATCATGTACTTCGGTGATTTTTGAGAAATTTTTGACTAACCTTGCAGGGACAAGCATGAGGAAACACAAGACAACCAGACCCCCTCGTCAGTCAATGGCATGCCCCTAGCGAAATGCAACGAAGTGGAGCGAGCGAGACACCTAAAAATGATATGCAAAATCGAAAATATCTCTGACGGAGGGCTGTAAGGACCGACTCTAACACAATCATTTAACCCAATCAACAAAAGAAGCATCAATACTAAATGTAGAAATAGGGAAAACAATAATAAGAGATGCATGTGAATAAGAAGTGAAAAGGAGAAAGGAAAATTATACAAAATGGCTCTAAGGCTCCTAGGATAGCCAAGCCCAAGGACACTCAGAGTCCTATGAAGGATACAAATATTTAGAAGCTAAAAATTGCACCAAACTTCATTATTTGAATCAATCCAAGTACATCCTTGCTAGAAATGAAAGTGGAGTTGAAAAAATGCAAGTTTTTTCCACAAGAAGACTAAGAAATACACCCCCCTAGAGGAAAATTCGATTTTGTACTTATGAAAAATGATGAGGAAGCATTATCCTTGAAAGGAGGAATATTTCCCCTCCAAAATCCCTCAAATAGTGGATCTGATTCCTAACACTAGGAATCTGCATTAAATGACAGTGAACACATTCCTAGATTTTCTCAATAACTGGAGCTCTAGAATTTGTCAATAATTTCATAATATATATATTTTTTATCATCCAATCTTGATCCTTCTGTAATAGGGAGCAAGTTCCTAAATTATCTCCTCCTCCAAATCTTCATAATCTACCCAATATTCTACAAAAATAAATAATATTAGGCACAAATATGCAATTATATCTAAACCTTCCTATTGAACATATTAAGGCTAAAAATATGTGCCGAAGGATGGTCAGATGGGCCTTAATTTATGTCTAATTTGGAGGCCCATGATAAAGCATTTATGATTTCGAAAACAATAAATTCTCCACTCCCAAACATTAAGTGCGTGAACGTGAAATCACACGGGCTTTCCAAATCAGCATATTAGAGGTTTAATATTGGAGAAAGAAATAAGAGGGTTGCATTGGAAATTTATGATAATACTTCCGATATATGAAGCTTATGATAAAATAACAGTCATGATAGATGTTCGAGAAAATGCTCCGATGAAAAGAGGTGCAAAACAATTTCAGGGAAGCCATATTGAAGGTTGCATATAAGAGGAATCATATTGGGGGTTTTAGGAACAAGATTTCAATATAAAATTTCTGATAAAGATATTTAATGGTAATATAAAAAGTATCGATGATGAGAGATATCGAAAGTGAAGGGTATCAGTGGTGTGAAATATCAGAGATGTGAGATATTGGATATGTCGTATTATAAAACTTACGATAATGAAAATGCTGATATAATAAATGAGAGTCATGGGTCCAATGGATTATTATATTCATTTATGTCAAGGCATGAAATATTTGCAATAAACTTTGGTGAAAGCCCATTTAATGTGATTCTATTAATAAAGCCGACATAGGGGATGCATTTTATCATAACATTCTTTGGAAGGAAGTTAAGATATAATAGAAATCTAATGAAAGTATTCAGATATGACTTTGACTTCATGAGTGGGACCTATCAAGGTTTATGGTTATCATAATTTTTAAAGGGAAAAACTACAATATATTTGTTCTGATAATGGAAAGCTTTAAAGCCTATCAGATTTTAAAACAAATCCAAAAATGTCCTAACTTTATTGAAATTTCAATAATTTTATTAAAAGAAAATAAGGGTCCTCATTAGTTATTAATAAATAAGTAAAAATACATGGGGTGTTGTTGAATACTACAACATAGCCATATCTGGTCACAAATTTGAATCTATTATGAAGAAGAAGCTTTGAAAAATTTTGTGCCCTAACCAACGTTAGGATTTTTGGTGTCAAGGTGGACATTGGGTATTTTTGGGGAAGGGAAGTTTGAACAAAATATATAGCATGGTTATTACAAAGTCAACATCAACATCGGTGTGTGTAGATTCATTACAAACATCCTCACCACTTAAACCATAGAAATGAAGATGGCATTGTGCTTTTGAAATAGGCATTGTTTCTTTTCCCACATGAGGTTTTATTAGATTTTGAGGTGTTGTATTAATCTGATTTAGAATATTAGATTGTTGTGCTAAGATCCTCCTCAGATTAGATACAAAATTCTTTCATTGTGCTTAAGGATTCATGAATTTTTGCAAGTGATAAATGAGTTTTTATGTTAATTTTATGAGCAATTTAACATAAGAAAAGAGACTAAATAACAACATAAACATGTACATAACATCATCAAGAACACATCACAACAAGAACATGATAAAGGAGTTCACCCCTTCTGGGCTACATCTCCTTGGTCAACTTCCAATGGTTCGGGCCTCTCTATTATGCTGAGAAGTGTAAAAATACGTGTTTACAATTCTCAAATACTTCTGAATCCTACTCCAATGAGTCCATAATTTCCAAAAATGGCTACCTAGCCTCTTTTTGCATCCAATTTGGTCAAAAAATGAAGAAGTTATGAACTCTCCTAGTTTCTCCACTATGCGCTCCAAAATTTGCACCAAATCTGGCATCATCCTACAAATTCGCCCCATTTTCCTCTAACAGAGAAAAAAATTCCCCAAATTATGGGTGGATTTGTAGAATCATTAATTTGCTCGCCGAGGCCTTAGAACCAAAAATCAAGTCATATGCGGGCCATGCGCCCAGGGGCTAGCCCCCAACACTGGCTCCCCTCCCTTTGGCGGTCATGGTAACCATTTACGGTTTGAGGTAGTGTTCACATTGGCCAATTGGGACTGATGGTTAGGCTGGTGGTGATGTTTACATTAACTGCTGTGGCTAGTGAATAGGTGTTCACATGGGAGGGCCCCCCAACCTAGTGGTCAACAAACATTAAATCAAACCGACATCCATAATATGTTAAGTCATAAAGCTTGGGTGCATTGGTGAGTCCTTTAGTCTGTTGTGTGGGAGGTCATGGGGTCGAGCCCGACCTCTGACCTATTAGCCATACATGCTATTAGACATGGCGGCCTCCAGCTTAACTACGTGTCACCTCGTTGTTGGCCAAAACAATAACACATGGGATAATCAAACAATGCCAACTCAACCACATATTCTGAGAATATTATGAGAATATTTTGGGAATATTCCCCTTGCCACCTAGGTTGTATGGATGCCCAATTAACATCCCTATGATCCATCTGTAATTTCTTTTACCTGTTTGACAAAGTGAATAGATCATGTTTTTGGGAGCATGTGATGCCTGTTTCACACGAAACGAATTGCGCCAGATTTAGGATGATGTGTAGTACGTGGTCATTCAAGTTCCACACCATTCTAACTACTTTAATTTTCAAGCATAATTTTGAGTACCTGATCACTCCTCCCCACTGGAAGCCTTTTGGACCCCAAAATATCACTTTCAGTTGTCCAACAGGTGAGGATATAGTTCCCTCACCTTTCAAATCTCGATCCATTTATCATTGACTTGGAACTTGTGATCTACACAATGCTTGTCTTGCCTTGCTTTGTACTTGCCTTAGCCCTTTTCAAGCTAATATTTCACTGTTTTATGTACCATTTGGAGTTTTTCAATGAAATCATTGGCTTTTTCCATGTTACTATCAGTAGTAACATCCTTCTTACCAAGATGACACAACACATTATGATGCAAATGGTAAACAAATTCCTTGACTTGATTCCTTTGAATCAAGCTTAAATGTACATCTTGAAAGTATGCATTTTTCTGAACATAACTTTCATGTAAAAAAAAAATGATGCTTGAGGAAATTAGTTATACAAACTATAGGCATGGAAAGTACATAAAAAAAATTGTCACTTATACCTTTCTTATACCTTTTGACCAAGTGGAATAGTAGAAGAAAACCCATCCAATGAAAGTACCTTTGTCGTTGCAACTTAAACACTGCACCATTGAAAATTTCTGAATGAAATGAAATGGGCTTACCACATTGCATAAATATTGTGCCCATGGTGTGGTCAAATACATCAACCTGAAACTCAAATGAATTTTTTAAGCCTAGAAGAGAAAGTATAAAGGTTGAATTGATATTTTGTCTTAAAGCATCAAATGCCTCTTGTTGATTTCCTCCCCACTGGAAGACCTTTTTTACAACTCCCAAAGAATGAAAATGAGCTACAATAGAAGAAAAGTTAACAAAATATTTCCTCCAACATTGGGCTACTCCCAAAAAACCTCTTATCCAAATGACTATCTTGAGCATTGACCAATCCATTATGGCATCAATCTTGGAGAGGTATAACTTCAACTCACCTTCTCTAATATCATGGCCCAAATACATCAAGAAGTTTTATCCAACATATAATTTGACATATTAAAAAACAAATGTTCTTGACATATGACATCAAGTATTTTTTTCTCACATATGACATGTTCATAATGAAATTTCCTGAAAATGAAAATGTCATCCAAGTAGATATCATGTCTAGAAATGGTTTCAATACATCTTGCTTCATATGCATGAAAGTAGTAGGAGCATGGAAAGGACCAAAAATCATAACAAGTCATTCAAATAAACCTTCTTGGTTTTGAATTTCATCTTCCATATGTCTCCTCAACAACTCTACTTTGATGAAAACCGCTTCTTGAATCCCATTCAATGAAATGCTTACCATTCTTCTTGGGCGCCAAAACAAGAGGTGCACCACATGGTAAAGGGGAAGGTTAGATGATCCTTTTGTCCAACAATCCTTGGATTTGTTTTTTATTTATGTACTTTCCCTTCTTAACATCATGTGCATGTAAATATTAGGAAGAAGACACTTTTGTTGCAATGGTATTTCATGTTGGATTATCCTCTTGGAAGGAAATCCTTTTGCTTTTTGAAACACATCATCATTAGGGTTAACTACATCAGCCAAATCAGTTTTTAATTTTTAGTTACAACAATAAAACTCTTCATAATCATTATCAACATTGGGTTTTATCATAAGAAGCACTAAATTCTTGCTTGAATTCACTAGCCTTTGCATTTGCCTTGCATTAACTAATGAAAGATTTAGTTTCTTCCAATGAGCTCTCACAATATACTCCACACCATCCTTGAACAAGTGGTAGTTGTTTTCATGATGATAGAAGATTTATTTTCTATCTTAAAGGTAAGGACTACCCAAAACAATCCCTGATATATCAAACAGTACAACATCTAATTCAACTTTGTCAATGAAGTTTGCTGTGATTGCAAACCGAAGAATACATTTTCTTGTAACCTGTAAATTTGTGTCCTTGCATATCCAACCCATTGGATATCGCTTGGGATGTAAAATGTTTTCAAGATTAATTTTCTTGACTAATTCATCAGTATCAAATTAGATTAAGACCCAATATCAAAAAGTGTGTCGATTTTTGTGAGTTTTGAGATTACCCTCACATGAAATAATTCAATCCTTGTTTCATCATTTGGAGTACTATTGTGAAAAGTTGATATACTAGTGCTAGAAATGGATTCCTTTTCGTTTATACCCATGGCTATAATTTTAGTTTCATCATTTGAATCAGATCCAAAATCCTCTTGAATGACGACAACTGTCTTTTGTTTTCCTTTGTTGTTGAATTTCTTTGGTTTCATTTCGAGATGAAGCTTTAGACAATGAGCTTCATCGTGACCCTCTTGGAACAATGTTTACATATTGTTTTCTCTCCTTCCTTTTTAATGGATGAATTTTTCTTTCCCTTGAAACCCTTTTCTTTCTCTTTACCCTTAAATGGATTTTTACTACCTTCTTCTGAAGTGTTTTTCCCTCTTGCCTCAAGATGAGTGGCTTGCACACATACATCATCTAGATTATTAGGATTAAACATTAAGATAGTATGCCTAAGGTAACTTTGTAAACCCACTATGTACTTCATCAATGTGTCCTGTGATTGCAAATCTACACCTAACATTAAAGACATTTTTTCTAAATTCTTGGGTGTAATCTTGCACATTTTGACCTTTAAGTTGTCTAAAGTTCTGCCAATTCATGAGAGATTTATGCATATAAGCTAGAGGGTAGAATTATCTTTTGATTGTAGCAATGAAATCAATCCAAGAAATTGAGATCTTACCATGTTTTTTAATCTCCTCTTGGGTCTTTGATTCCCACCATACTAGTGTTGCACCCTCCATTCTCAAGGAAGCTAACTCAATCTTTATGTAATCCTCTTGAAGGTTTTGAATCTTGCAATGGACCTCCAACTAATGAATCCAATTATCAAGCTTCTCTGCATTCACTTCACCATTATACATGGGCAGCTCAAGTTTGACATCAAGTTTTAAAAAAGGTGATTTACGAGTTCCTTTTGAAGTATGATGATGAGTATGAGTAAGGGGTGTGTTAGTGTAAGAGGGTGAAGATGCTTGTGAAGAATAAGATGAAGAATATGGTGGAGAGGGTGGAGGTTTGTCTCTAATTCCATTACCTCCTCCTGAAGAACCTTCTCCTTTGGGAGGTTTGGAACTTTCCCCTTACAACCTGGTATTCCTCTCTTCATAGAGGACCTTCACCATCTTTGTCATATCAAAGAAAACCTTTATGAAGGTCTTCTCATCTTCTATCATGTTTCTAGGCTCTCCTTCATGAGACATTATCTCTAGAGTCTCAAATGCAACTTGAGGCTCAACTGGTGTTGGCGATTGTGGCAACCTTCCTCTCCTTCCCCTTGACCAAACTTTAGGGATTCCAACCAGCTTACCTTCTCCTATGTTGAGTTTTAACCTTGTAAGGATGACATAAAATTGAAAAAGCTTAAATCCTTCTTTCAAAAAGAAAACCTAGTGCTATGATACCAAAATGATCTGATTTAGAATATTAGATTGATGTGCCCTAACCAACATTAATATTTTTGGTGTCAAGGTGGACATTTGGCATTTTTGGGGAAGGGAAGTTTGAACAAAATATATAGCATGGTTATTACAAAGTCAACATCAACATCAGTGTGTGTAGATTCAGTACAAACATCCTCACCACTTAAACCATAGAAATGAAGATGACACTGTGCTTTTGAAATAGGCGTCGTGTTTTTTCCCACATGAGGTTTTATAAGATTTTGAGGTGTTTTATTGATTTGATTTAGAATATTGTATTGTTGTGCTAAGATCCTCCTCATATTAGAAACAAAATGTTTTCATTTTGATTAAGGATTCATGAATTTTTGCAAGTGAAAAAAGAGTTTTATGTTAATTTTATGAGCAATTTAACATAAAAAACAAAGAGACTAACAACAACATAAACATGTACAGAACATCATAAAAAATAAATCACAATAGGAACATGATAATGTTGGAAATAATACTGAGAGGGGGGGGGGGGGGGGGGTGAATCAGTATTATCAAATCAATAAAACTTTTTCATCTCCATACTTAGATACATATACGCTACTTCAATTAAGGGAACCCGCGTGTATACGCAACCGTGTCTAATGCAACTAGCATATATCCAGAATACTTATGATTCAGTTAATCCATTAAATGTTGATCTTTAGTTAGTGCATCAGAACTTTATTAACCTTATGTACAGTAAGTAGGTGCAGTAAAACAGAATAGATCATCACACACAAGAAGCACACATGAACACCATGATATAAGGTGGAAACCCAATGTGGGTGAAAACCACCTACTGCAAGTCGTCTCTATCTTCTTTTGATAAGAAACTTCATTTTACAATATTTTTGTACTGGTGCAGCCTTATACCAGTACTCAGGCTTCTACCTGTAGAAGGCTACAACCTTCTCTCGTTCTCCAGACTCTCCTGGAAGGGAGCTACAACCCCCTTAGCTCTTGTACTAGCCGATCCATTTACTAGTACGTAGGTGCTGGCGTACTGAAATGCTCCAACATTTACTCGTTCTCCAGCTAGTACTGGAAAGGAGCTACCACCCCCTTTTCTCTTGTACTAGCTGATGTACTAGTACGTAGGTGCCAACCTACAAAAGGCTACCACCTTCTCTTTCTTCCTCCAAGTACCACGTTTCATACATTTTCAGACTGGATACTCTTGAAGCAAAACTCAATAATCTGAAGGCCACGTTTCATCCAATTTTCATATTGGACCCATCAATATCATTGAAGCACACAACAATCAATACTAGCATCATCAATTTCTCAATCACTGAAACATTGAAACCCTATCAACAACACAGTCACCAGAACACAGAGAAGACAACAGAACTCTGTAATAAGAATCAGACCCAACTGCAACTTCAAACATCATACTTCATTATGTATACGCTACTACGATGAATCAAACCCGCGTACATATGCGCTTTCACCAAAGCCAACCCGCGTACAAATCTATAAATATTCAACCATGAGTTCCAGCTATTTCAAACTTAAATTATACCCAGTTCAGAACATTACATGCTTCAGAATACAGATCTAGAATAAGCATAATCAACCATATAGAGACAGTTCATTTCAAACCATTTGATCCCAATCTATGCTTAGATCTTGTTCTCCATCAACCGATGAGATCCCTCCTTAGCTCAGATCAAGCAATGCATCATAAACCCATATCCTGCATACTGGATCTCATACTTCATCAGATATTCTAGACTTTTTCCCATCACCCTTGCCTAATGATCTTCTTCTCCTTTTATAGTCTTAGGCCTTTCTCAATACCATGGTCCAAAACCATAACAAAACAATCCCATGGACCCAATACTTGGGATCAGCACTTCTGACAAGATACCATGGTCCAAAACCATAGGTTCAAATACCAAGGACTAAATACCATGGACCAAAAATAAGTTCTACGACATGTACGCGCTTTTCCTTGCGTGAAAGTGCGTGTATACGCATACGCATCTTTTCAATGACTAGCCCGCGTGTATACGTGGCTCGGTCACAATGAACATGCGTATATATATATTTTCTCTTCATTCTTGTAGTCTGATCATCAAATCCTTGCTGCTGACCTGCTGCACTATGATCTGTCATCTGTGTGATTTGCCATCAAGGATAACACTTGTCTCATAATGCCAATAGATAAGGGAGTTCACCCCTCCTAGGCTGCATCTCCTTGGTCCATCTTTCAATGGCTCAGGCCTCTCCATTAGGGGAGTTTTGAGGTCTAAAATGGGCCTCCTAAGGGAATTATAAAATAATAGTGGAAATAGTAAAATAAGATTTGATTACATCATCAAATTTTAGAGGCAAAAAAGAAAAAACTATTTTTTTAACTCATACGAGGAAGCTGAAGCAGCGGATCGAGATCCATATCCTGTTTCCATTGATCCAGTTTCTGAGCTACCTCACCCGACATCCATTCCAGTCCCATAGCCCGCTGAATTCCTTCCCATCCCAGCTTCTCCACCACTACCTCCAATAGCTTTAAGGTCATTTTCCTTCCATCGGTAAACTGCTCCTGCCTTTGTCTCTACTACTGCAAATGGTTCAACTTATCTCCCTATTGGTTTACTCAAATTTCAAGCAGAAACACTCGTTGGATGCATACTTTGATTCCTCATCCAAGGAGCACCCATGTTGCATACTTTTGATGGAACCTGCTACACAAAAAGGGAGAAATACACGAAAAACGTGATTGCAATCATGTTTTTAGTGTATTTCTCATTTTTTGTGTAGCAGGGTCCATCAAAAGTATGCAACATGGATACTGCTTGGATGAGGAATTAAATTTTTCATCCAATGAGTACTCTCACTCAAAATTTTAGTAAAACCTAAGGGACATAAGTTTAAAATACAAGTTGAAAAAGTATTTTATTATTTCTAATTTTTTACTCCAAAAATGGTGAATCATCCCCCATGGTTGAGATCATCATCTTGAATCCTATTGGTTCTTATAAAGTTTATTTTGGTTGTACATTTTTCTTAGGAGGCCCATTTTAGACCTCAAAAATCCCCTAATGTATTATGCTGAAAAGTGTAAAAAAATGTGTTTATAATGCTAGAATGCATCTGAATCCTACTACAATGAGTCCCAAATGTCCAAAAATGGCTACCTAGCCTTTTCTTGCTTCCAATTTGGTTGAAAATTAAAGAAGTTATGACCTATCCTAGTTTCTCTACTATTCGCTTCACAATTTGCACAAAATCCGACATCATCCTACAAATTCGTCACATTTTCCGTTAAGGAAGAAAAAAATTCACCGTATTACATGCGAATTGGTAGGATCAATAATTTGGTCGTCGAGGCCTTAAAACCAAAAATCGGGTCATATGGGGGCCATGCGCCCAGGGGCTAGCCCTCGACGCTTGCCCCCGTCCCTCCGACTGTCACAGTAACTATTTGCGGTTTTAGGCAGTGTTCACATGGGCCACTTGGGACTGACGATTAGATTGGTAATGGTGGTTACATTAAATACTACAGCTAGTGAATAGGTGTTCACATGGGAGGGCTGCCGGTGGTTATGTTGGCAGTCAACAAACATTAAATCAAACTGGCATCCATAATATGTTAAGTCATAAATCTTGGGCACATTGGTGATTCCTTGGGTTTTTTGTGTGGGAGGTCATGGGGTTGAACCCAACCTCTGACTTGTCCACCATACCAAAATTTTGTATGCCATTAGGAGGACATGTGGCAGCCTCTGGCTTAGCCATGTGTCACCTCCTCATTGGCCAAAAAAATAACACATGGGCCAATCAAATGATGCCAACTCAACAACATATTCTAGGAATATTTTGAGAATAATCCCCTTTTCGCCTAGGTAGTACAGATGCCTAGTCAACATCCTTGTCATCCATATACAATTTTTTTTACTTGTTTGACAAAGTGAATATATCAGGTTTATTAGAGCGTATGGTGTCCATTTCGCACGAAATGAGTTGCACAAGATTCAGGATGACGAGCACTATGCAATCATTTAGGGTACACACCATTATGACAACTTTGATTTGTGAGCATAATTTTGAGTACCTGATCATGTATGGTAAAGTTGAGTTTCCAAAGGGGCAGGTGAACATGTTCAGGTTCATTTTCAAGTGTTGGAGTCATTAATAAACTCATAAACTAACGACAAATACATAAACCATCAGTGTTGCATTTTTTCCTTATTGAAGAATCCATCATTGTGCTTCCAGATAGAGTTATGTTTGAGCGAGTTATCTCAGTTAAAACTTGATGTAATTTTTTTTTTATGGTTTTTGTAGTAAAGTAGGAAGTTATTCATGAGCTTAGTTTGGAGCTAATATATTAATACAAAATTCTTAAGAAAGTATCTAGTTATGTAAAT
This sequence comes from Pinus tabuliformis, assembly GCA_031772625.1. Lineage (NCBI taxonomy): Eukaryota > Viridiplantae > Streptophyta > Pinopsida > Pinales > Pinaceae > Pinus > Pinus tabuliformis. Next base: position 2,066,880,750 of record CM062816.1, read on the forward strand.
CCCAGTATTAGGCTGTCAATTATATTTTAATTGCAGAAGTTTGGAACAATATTCCTATTGAGGAATTCGATCCATGGAGGTGGGAATTGACTCTTCTGAGTCTATATTATGATGTACATGTAATGGAAAGGGTTTTTTATCAGGTTGGAGAGAGAGACACCTTGAGTGCATTTTATTTTCTGAATATTTTTTCCGGTGAATGAAAGACAGAAGGTGATTTGTAGGGATTCACGTGTCATATCTTGATGATGTTGTTCTTGTTTTATATTATGATTTTGTCTTATGTTTCTAAATCTCTTTAATGTATGTTTTCATGATTGGAAAATCCAAATTTTTAATTCAGAATTCATCTTAATGATGCTTTGATTTAGTTTTCCCAAGTAATCTGGGGTTTCCTCTTAAAGAAATATTTAGAATTCATCTACATTTTTGATGCTCTAAGTGTTGTTTTCACGTTTCTTACACTCACCCTCCTAGAATGATTTAACTTGATTTCATCACCAAGATTGCCTAACTTACCCCTCTGGAAAAACCGTTTCTTTCTTCATCATATCACTCGACAAATAATAACTTTGACATGACTCCATGCCCAATGGATTTGTCTCCCTTCTTACCAACGACCCTTTGAAAAAACAAAACTTATTGAGCTCTATACCTAGCCTAAAATCATATTAGTTGAACACCTTAGGTGAGAGAGCCCTCTCCAAGGCTAGAAGGGCTAGATTCTAGGTTAAAAGTGGTTTTTTGTTACCTCTAGAATTTCGTTCCTCAGCCTAGGGAAATTTATAGAGTGCTAACTGTTGGCATTATGACACAGGTTTTGGTGCTATGACACAGGTGTTGTCCGGCAACTCACTCAGATGACAGATCACAGTTCAGGCTCACAAAATGAAGGAAAAAGAGATATACGCAGGTTCCCCTTGACCAAGCTGTGTATACACGCAGGTTCACCGATCAAAAGGCGCGTATGCGTATACACGCACTTTCACACAAGGAAAGGCGTGTACATGCTGGAGAATTTGGTTTTGGTCCATGGTATTTTGACCCATGGTATTGGTCCAAGGTATCTTGTCCGAAGTGTTGACCCTAGGTAATTAGTCCAAGGTATTGTTTCTAAGTGGTTTTGGACCATGGTATTGAGTAAGGCCTAAGACTATAAAAGGAGGAGGAGATCATTAGGCAAAGGCACTCAAGGATTGAATATATAACAAAGAGCAAGATCTAGAATACTAGTCATTGTGTTATGGTGTATAGCTGGATCTGAATCAAGGAGGAACCTGAGCGCTTGAAGAAGGATAAGTTCTATTAATGGGTCAAGATCTTAAGGCTTGAAGAGAAGTACCTTTGTGTGGTTTTGATCTTTTATCTGAATAATTGGTGCATGTCGTAATCTGTAAATCTAATGATCTGGGTATAAATGATGACTGAATAGTGGTAAAGGTTAAATCATCTTTTACATATCTATACACAGGTTTAGTATAGCAAAGGCGTGTATAAACATTGGTTCGACATTTCAAAACTATGTATACACAGGTCTGCCTTGAGAAAAGTGCATATGCACGCAGGTTCGACACATTGAAGTAGCATACACCTCATAAAATATGTTTTAGATACTTGTGTTTAATGTTGTACTGTTCTAAGTTCTAGATTGGGTTTTGGTTACTGTTACTATATTCTGGTTACAACATTCAGAAAAGTGATTGTTTGATTCAGTTTTGGTTGGAACAAAGAAGATTGGTTGATGTAGATATATTTGATGTCTAATTGATGTTATTAATGATCATGTCTGAAAATTTATGAAACGTGGTCCCTAGAAGAAAAGAGAAGGTTGTAGCCTTCTGTAGGTCAGCACCTACGTACTAGTAAACACATCAACTAGTACAATAGCTAGGGGGGTTGTAGCTCCCTTCTAGTAAAATTTGGAGAACGAGAGAAGGTTGTATCCTTCTATAGGTAGAAGCCTGTGCAATAATATAAGATTGCACCAGTACAAAATTTGTAAAAAGAAGTTTCTTATTAAATAAAGATAGAGACGATTGCAGCAGGTAGTTTTCACTCACATTGTGTTTCCACCTTATATCTTGTGTTCATGTGTGTGATTTCCTGTTCTGTTTACTGCACCTGGTTACTGTTTATATGATTTTGATACACAGATTAAATATAAACTAACTAAATTATAAGTTTGCAAGGTAAACGCTGGTTGCTCTAAACACAGTTGTGTATACACACAAGTTGCATTTACAGAAGAAGCGTATATAAATCTGTTTATGGAAATGAAATATTGTTAACTTGCTAATACTGATTCGCTCCCCCTCTCAGTATTATTTCCAACAATTGGTATCAGAGTAGGTCCTTCAAAAGAAGCTTGATCACTTGAAGGAAGATCTATCATCATGGGCAGCTACGAAAGAGAAGGATCCATTAAACCACTAATCTTTGATGGGAGCAACTTTGTCTATTGGAAGGTAAGAACCAAAACCTATCTTCAATCTCTTGGAACAGATTTTTGGGAAATCGTGGAAGGAGGATATACATTTTTATAAGTAATTCCTACAGATACAGTAGGTAAAAAGCAATATGAAAAAAATTCCAAGGCTGTCAATACACTATTGGGGAGTGTCACAATCAGAATTTGTCAAGGTTATGCAGCTCAAAACTGCCAAAGAAATATGGGACAAGATCGTTCTAAGTTATGAAGGAGACAATCAGGTAAAACGTGCAAAAATACAATATCTCATAATTCAATATGAAACTCTCAAAATGCACAATGATGAAAGTATAGTTCATTACTTCCTACGTATAGATGAGATTGTTAATCGCATTAAAAACTTGGGTGAAGAGATAAGAGAAGTTACTTTAGTTGAAAAGGTTTTAAGATCCTTGTCTTCTGAGTTTGAATCAAAAGTTTCTGCCATAGAAGAAAAGCAGGATCTTCAGAGTATGACTATGACACAACTGCACGAAATCCTAACTACTGTTGAAATGAGAAAAGGAGGTCCATTAGATACGAGAGAAGCCGCATTCAAGGCTTCACGAAGAGAATATTTCAATGAATCGGGACACATTTTAGAAGGAGAGGAAGAATCAAACTTTGTCAAGAACCTTCAACGGGGTTCTGGAAGATTCAAAGGTAAACTACCTTTCAAATGATTTTCTTGTGGAAGAGTCGGTCATTATGCAGCCAAGTGTCCTCATAAATATATGCTTGATAAAGGTAAGGAACCGGAAAAATGGAATAGAAAATAGAATGTAAGTAAGAAGAGCTACTGTATGCATGAAGATAGCGATGGTTTATCCAATAGTGATAAAGATGAACATGGTAATGACTATATACCTTTGATGGCTATTGAAGATGATGATTTCTTGGATGCTTTAGATGAATATGGTCTCTATGAAGAAATTTCTAAACTCAAAATCTGTTTAGAAGAAAAGAGTATGATTATAGATACTCTGACATTCCAACTTGCTGAAAGGGAAAAACACAATGAAAAATTAGAATGTGAAATTGTGGGTCTAAGAAAAGATATTGAGAAAACAAAAGCTCTCAATCTCAGGTTTGCTAAAGGATCAGAAACTTTAGATGAAATTATCAAAGTGCAGTGTTCTCCTCTGATAAAGACAGGTCCTGGATATACTGAAGAAGCATCTCAAGCACAGAAGTCATCAACCTCCAAAAGCTATCTTGATGCAGAAAGGAGAAGTGAATAGGTTGACAATCGTTGGAAAAGGCATAAAGCAGATCACCAAGTAAATCGGGTTCAACCTACTTCAAGGATGAATAGAAGCTATAATCAAACATAGGTAAATCATTCTCAATTTGCTTCAAGAATGAATGTCAATGGAAACTACAATCATCAGGTCAGTAGATTCGATAATCACAGGAAATTCTTTAATGGCCAATGTTTTTCATGTCATAACTTTGGACACAAAGCTGCTCAATGTGTTGCTTACAAGACCATCATGACTAGAGAAACACGAAATCAAAGGAATGTGACTAGGATCATGAAAAGGACCTAAAATAACTTTTCTGCTCTTGAAAATGAAATAGAATACTCTATCTATAACATCTTCGGTCATGAAGGTCCTGAATGCAGGAGTAAATTTCGACAAACATCTCAGAAGGAGCAAGCTTCATTGGGTCCCAAAACATGGAGAAAGAAAGAATCATAAACATAAAGATGTGGTATAGCCTTGTATGCAAAAGGACAAGAAAATCAGTGGTACATCGACAGTGGATGCTTGAAACACATGACAGGTGATAAAGAAAAACTTCAGTCATATAATGCCTTAGAAAAAGAAAAGAAGGTCTCATTTGGTAATGACACTCCTGCAGTCATAAAAGGTAAAGGCTTTGTTCTCTTAAAAGAAAAGGTTAAAGCTGGAAATGTTATGTATGTTGATGGTCTAAATCATAATCTATTGAGTGTCAGTGAAATGTGTAATCAAGGAAATGAGGTAGTATTTCGATCAAATGGATGTGTTGTTCGTGAGCTTGATACAGGAGAAACAATGATTAAAGGTATAAGAACTCCAAACAACCTGTACATACTCAAGGGGCGACGACAACAGTACTACCTAAGCAAAAACAATGAACACTAGCTATGGCATAGAAGATTGGGGCATCTAAGTTTCTCTCAAAGAAGAAAAGCATGTAGATACTGGGTTGTTCATGATCTTCCTGATATCAGCATTCCAGAGAATACAATATGCAAATCATGTCAATTTGGTAAGCAAACCAGAGCACATTTCCCTGAGAAGGAAGGATCAGCTAGCAAGCCTCTCGAACTTGTTCACACTGATTTATGTGGTCCATCTAGGAAAAATTCACCTCGTGGAGAAGAATACTTTATATTGTTAATTGACGACTTTTCAAGAATGTGTTGGATAGGACTTCTAAAGCATAAAGATGAAGCATTCAAAAAGTTCAAAGCCTTCAAAGCTTTGGTTGAAAATGAATCATATCACAAAATCAAATGCCTCAGGTCTGATCAAGGAGGGGAATTTACCTTGGATGAATTCTTCGATTTCTGTGAAGAACATGGAATAAGAAGGGAATTATCTACTGCAAGAACTCCTCAGCAAAATGGAGTGGTAGAAAGGATGAACATAACTATTCAACAAATGGCTTGTGCTATGCTAGATGAGTCTGGAACTCCTGCAACCTTCTGGGGTGAAGCTGCATTTATTGCCGTCACTATTCTCAACAAAACAAATGTCCGGGTAAACAACACTCAAACTCCACATGAACTTTGGTATGGTAAGACTCCTACTATAAAATACTTCAAAGTTTTTGGAAGCAAATGTTACATCAAAAGGACTGATGAAAAGCTTGGCAAGTTTGAACCTAGAGCAGATGAAGGCATTCTCCTTGGTTCTCTTCCCGAAGTAAAGGATATAAGTGTTATAATAAAAGAAATTGTTGAAAGTATTGATGTTGTGGTTGATGAAGCAGGCAAAAATCCAAAGTAGGTAAAAACCGAAGATTATGAAGAAGATGAGGACTATCCTTACACATCAAATCAAACTAATTCTGAAGAAGAAACCAATGAGGCACCAGAGGAACAGATAAGGGTAGAAGAAAATAATCGATCCAAGTATGTTTAGAAGAATCATCCAGAGACTCAAATTTTGGGGCAGAAAGAGGCAAGTTTGCAGACAAGAAGAACTATTACAGAAGCTTCAGGCTATCTAGCATTGCTTTCCTCCATCGAATCACAAAATGTAAATGAAGCATGCAAAGATGAATGTTGGCTCAAGGCCATGAATGAAGAACTTGAGCAGATTGAAAAGAATAATACTTGGGAATTGGTTGCTAGACCTAATGATAAGAATGTCATAGGAACCAAATGGATATTCAAAAACAAGCTGAATGAGAATGGATTAGTTATTAGAAACAAGGCCAAACTTGTTTGTAAAGGGTATGCTCAACAATAAGGTATATACTTTGAAGAAACTTTTGCACCTGTTGTTGACTTGAAGCCATAAGAATGTTCCTTGCTCTTTCTAGGTTTCAGAAGTTCAAATCATATCAAATGGATGTGAAATCTCCTTTCTTAATGGAAACCTAGAAGAAGAAGTATATATTGAACAACCAGACGGATTCATCCTTGGAAATTATCCAAAACTTATATGAAAAATCAGAAAGGTTCTCTATGGTCTAAAACAAGCTCCAAGGGCCTGGTATTATCATCTTGAAAAATACCTTCATCAACAAGGTTATTCAAAAGGATCAGCTGATAGCAATCTATATATAGAAATTGACAATGATAAATTGCTAATACTTGTTGTGTATGTTGATGATATAATTTTTGGTAGCAATGAACAAGCCATGAGTGAAAACTTTGCTTTGGTAATGAAAAAAGAATTTGAAATGTCCCTGCTTGGCGAGCTCAAATATTTTCTTGGTTTACAAGTTCAACAAAATAAAGATGGTATTTTTATATCACAAACCAAGTACCTTAAGAAGATCTTGAAGAAATATGGCATGGAAGATTCTAAACCAGTATGTAACCCTATGGTAACATGATGCAACCTCAACTCAAATGATGAATCAATAGTAGTACATCAACCAACCTACAGATCCATGATTGGTAGTCTGCTTTATCTAACAGGTACCTGACTAGACATCATACATGTAGTGGGAATAGTTGGAAGATTCCAAGCAAATCCAAAGGAATCAAACCTTCAGGCAGTCAAACGGATTTTCAAATATCTTCAAGGAACACAAAACTTTGGTTTATGGTATCAGATCTTACACTTCATGCATGTACAGATGCAGATTGGGCAGGAAGCATGGATGACAGAAAAAGAATTAGTTGTGGTGCATTCTATATGGGTTCTATATTAGTATCTTGGTTCAGAAAGAAACAAAGTTCAATTGCATTATCTACAGCTGAAGCAGAATATGTGGCTGCTACATCTTGTTGCACGCAACTCCTTTGGATGATGCAACCATTGCAAGACATTCAGATCACATGTACTCCACCCATATCAATTCTATGTGATAATACAAGTGTAATCAATATTTCAAAGAATGCAGCCATGCATTCCAAGACCAAGCACATACCTATCAAATATCATTTTCTCCGTGAAGTTGTGCTTGAACAAAAGGTCAAATTGGAGTATGTTCCCTCCAAAGAATAGGTTGCTGATATATTCACCAAACCACTGCCCTGAGAGACATTTGAATATCTCAGACAAAAGCTGGGAGTAGTTGATGCATCATCTTGCTGTTGAAACCTATCTAATTCAGAGAAAAGTGGTTGTACACGAGTTTCATGAAGCATATCCGTGTACATACACTGGTCATCGGTTTCTATGGATATCGTTGCGTATATGTTGGTTTGAAGAAAAATAGTGGGCTAGACTCAGGAGGAAAAGAGTATGATATGGGTCTAACAGTGATCATCTGGCACAGGTTCAGGGGGAGCATATACTTCTAATAATGCATTGTTGGCATTAACTTGGTACAATTTCACAGTTGTTTTTTATTCAGGTGGAATAGGTGCAGAGGGAGATCATGGTTGCTGGTCTGGATGGTGATTAACAGATGTTGTTGATAACTATCATAGTATTGTCTTAAAAATTTTGTCTCTATGTCATGTAATGACCTATTTTGTTTCCCCAGTATGCCTGGGATGGATGATGTAATGTTCTTGTTTTATCATGTATAAAATTTTGGTGTATCCCCACTTGGTTGGGTGGATGAGTAAATCTTGGTATATCCCCACTTTGTTGGGAGATGGATGTATGTATGAGTCTTTGGTGATAGGAAGGTCATTTATGATGTATAGAGTCATGTTCTTCTTGTAAAAAATCTTTTTGCAGATCTTGCTTACAGTCAGGGGCAGCATGAACAACACACTTCAGCATATCATAGAATTCAACATGTACTTAGGGGGAGCATAACCCTTTTCCATTGATGACAAAGGGGGAGAGTGACTTGGGGTTGCCATCAAGTCTGAAGTGGGAGATTGTTGGAATTATGACATAGGTTTGTCCTTGATGGAAACTCACTCAGATGATCGATCATAGTTTAGGCTCACAAAATGAAGGAAAAAGAGATATACGCAGGTCCCCTTGACCAAGCCGTGTATACACGCAAGTTCGCTGATCAAAAGGTGAATATGCATATACACGCACTTTCACGCAAGGAAAGGCGCGTACATGTTGGAGAATTTGGTTTTGGTCTGTGGTATTTGGACCATGGTATTTTGACCCATGGTATTGGTCCAAGGTATCTTGTTTTAAGTGTTGACCCCAGGTAATTGGTCCAAGGTATTGTTTCCAAGTGGTTTTGGACCATGGTATTGAGTAAGGCCTAAGACTATAAAAGGAGGAGGAGATCATTAGGCAAAGGCACTCAACGATTGAATATATAATGAAGAGCAAGATCTAGAATACTGGTCATTGGGTTATGGTGCATAGCTAGATCTGAATCAAGGAGGAACCTGAGCGCTTGAATAAGGATAAGTTCTATTGATGGGTTAGGATCTTAAGGCTTGAAGAGAAGTAACTTTGTGTGGTTTTAATCTTTTATCTGAATAATTGGTGCATGTCATAATCTGTAAATCTAATGATCTGGGTATAACTAATGACTGAATAGTGGTAAAGGTTAAATCATCTTTTACAGATCTGTACACAGGTTCAGTACAGCAAAGGCGCGTATACACATTGGTTCGGCATTTCAAAACCGCGTATATGTAGGTCCGCCTTGAGAAAAGTGCATATGATCGCAGGTTCGACACATTGAAGTAGCATACACCTTATAAAATATGTTTTAGCTACTTTTGTTTACTGTTGCAGTGTTCTAGGTTCTAGATTGGGTTCTGGTTACTGCTATTGTATTTTGGTTACAACATTCAGAAAAGTGATTGTTTGATTCAGTTTTGGTTGGTACAAAGGAGATTGGTTGATGCAGATATATTGATGTTTGATTGATGCTATTGATGGATCCAGTCTGAAAATTTATGAAACGTGGTCCCTGGAAGAAAAGAGAAGGTTGTAGCCTTCTGTAGGTCAACACCTACGTACTAGTAAACACATCAGCTAGTACAAGAGCTAAGGGGGTCGTAGCTCCCGTCCAGGAAAAGATGGAGAATGAGAGAAGGTTGTACCCTTCTACAGGTAGAAGCCTGCATACTGGTATAAGACTGCACCAATACAAAATTTGTAAAAAGAATTTTCTTATTAAAGAAAAATAGAGATGATTGTTGCAGGTGGTTTTCACCCACATTGGGTTTACACCTTATATCTTGTGTTCATGTGTGTGATTTCCTATTCTTTTTACTCCACCTGGTTACTGTTTATATGATTTTGATGCACAGATTAAATATCAACTAACTAAATTATAAGTTTGCAAGGTATATGCTGGTTGCTCTAAACACAGTTGCGTATACACGCAAGTTGCATTTACATAAGAAGAGTATATAAATTTGTTTATGGAAATGAAATATTGTTAACTTGCTAATATCAATTCACCCACCCTCTCAGTATTATTTCAAACACTAACACCTTCTACCATACCATTACCATGCAGTATTCAAAGGCCCTTCTCTCCAATATGTCCAAGCTTTTGATGCCATACCATGGCCTTTTCTCCACAGACCATTAGGTTTTTTTCTCCACTTTAAGGAACCACTAAACTGTTGCACCCATGAATAATACTTATATGCATAAGTTTGTACAGAGTTCCAATCCAAACTTCACGCATCAATAGCAATGCTCACCGAACCATCTTGCAGGTATAGTTATCGAACACTATTTTTACACTTGCATCATCCATCTTGCTTACATAAATCAGATTTATGGCCAATGCAGGAATATGTAGAACATTAGGAAGTGTTCTAATCCATCCACCATGTAACTTCAACTTGAAGTTTCCATGTTCGATGAAGATTTTTGCCTTTTGTTGTGGCCAGTAACAACCCCCCTTCTTATTTAGTTTTATCACTAATACTAAATAAGTGGGGACCCTTATTCAAAAATTCAAAAAATCGATTAATGCTTGTATTTCCCTTTTCAATAAAACTTACTATCATAAACTTAGAAGAATACCCTCAAAAATCTAAAAAACGTAAGTTTTATGATAAGTTAGGGAAAAAAATCACTCCTTAAAAGCACGTCGCATCGCAAAAAGGGTAATGAATACATTCTCACAAGCGGAATTCTAAAAATGCGAAATTGTGATGTGAAATCACGAATCAAAAAACCCTCATCGCATCGCATGCTTAAAAATCACCTATGCTGAAGTGCCTTAAAACGCTGATATGCGATGGCACATCTCGCAAATTTCATTTCACAAAAAACACATTGACGGATGCTAGCCACACGTAAAAGAATTGCGATTTGCAATATGGTGATATTGCGATATTGTGATCTACGATACTACGATCTGTGATATTGCAAAGAAAATTGCAAAATCGCCTTATCACAGATCTGTATGGCCCGTTGTTCGAGAAAGATTTTTTCATAAAACCAAGGCCCAGTTATGCACATTTATGTTAATTAATGAGTTAGTTGGCAATCATTAATGAAATATGGTTTTGATCTTATCAAGGAGCCAGTTCATGTAAGGTGATATATTTTATATGTTTTCTGCATTTAAAGCTTTCTCATCACTTTTTCTTATCATCGTTCTCACCTCATCTGTAAACTGCAGGAGCAAAGAATTGAGAAGTATACAAAGCAAAGTTCAAGATATTATGGGAAAGAAGGGTAAAGCTCCCAGTGCTGAAGATAAAGAGATGACTCCCTTGTACACAAACACCACCTATAACAAAGATGCGAGTATCACTACTTGGGAAGGCATGTACAGTTTACTTGAGGAAGAAGATCCCAAGGTAATGGAGGTCACCGCTACTGCAGGCTCACATGGGTCTTCTGAGGCGTCTATCACAAATCTAACATGTTCATTCTTGCACAGGATAGCAGCGAGGCCCAAAATTCTCCCATATATAGACATGGTTAAATGAGTACTAAATAATGCTCATATCATGAATAGAGAATTCAAAAGCTTAGAACCAAAAACGTATAAGTCGTTCTTTCCATGAAATTTAAGTTTTATATCATTTAATAAAAAAGCGTGCAAGAGGCGAAAATCGCACCAAGGAAGCCCAGATTAAGGAAGGGAGACAGTTTCCGATGCGTGATTAGTGCCTAGCGCTAATCGCGCATTGCCAGGAAAAACCCCTCGAGATGGGAAGCCTCAAATTACTTAGTCGCCTGTAAGTGCCGAAATTTGTAGGAAAAAGTGCTAAAAACGAAAAGTAAAAATGGAACTCAAAACTAGTGATATTTATCAGGTATATCATCAAGTGGTATGTAAATATCTACCAAATGTATAGCATCTATAAACAAGCTAGAGATAGAAGGCTCAAGAAAAGGAAGAATCAATCCAAAGGTTAACCAAGTTGAATTAGGATTCTTACTGGGCATACTTGGTAAAACCACATAGCCAGTGCATGACTCTCAAATGTTTCATCAATTCTACCGAGAAGATGGCGCCAGCTCTTACAGATTTTGTTTTCGCAGGACATCTAAAGTCAGAAGTCGGCCAGCCAACTCTCCTCAAGCAAATGCTGAATGCATGCAATTTCAAGGAACAGATACATAAATAGTTAGTCAGTAGTTTTAGTTTTAGATTTAGTTTTACTTTTAATTTTTCTTTATTTTTGCCTGAAATGAGGACGGTCATTTAATCCGCATCCTACGTTTCTGTAATAAATTATTTTTAGAATTAGTTAGTAGTATTTAAACCCTTCTCATGCATTTAGAGAAGGTTCCAAAAATTTATCAAAAACTTGTCCTCAGAACATGCACTTTTGCACCCTCCAAGGAGGTTTTGATGAATGAATGGAACAAGATTTATTGATATCAGCGTTTAATATCTACTATTGATGTTGCACTTCTGTACTCTTAGGGGATGTTGGATTAAGAAGAAATAGATCATTATTACTGGAGCTCATGAGTAGAACTAGTTATAAATGGTACTTTTATCTCTTAACTGTTTTTGCTTATGTGTTATGGTGATATTCATGTTCAGTTATTTATATATGATGCTTAAATCCTTGAGTTATCATTTGGCACTTTTGTACTATGATAGCTATTTATTTATGCTTAGTATATGAGTAGATTACTATGCGATATGTTTTTCACAACTGTTTCATCTAACTTTTTATATGAAATGGTTTATGTTTATTGAATTCTTTTCTCATAGCAGTTGAATGATCTTTATTACCAATTGTCATTTGAAATCATTTTAGATCGCATAACGAAAATATTACATCCCAGGTTAGTTTAGAATTAGATATTTCTATTTACTACAATACAATTGCATGTTGTTGGATTAGATTTAGAATAGAAAGCATTTTACTTAGGAATCATTAGGAAAGAAATATCAATTCTCAACACACACACACATATATTGGGAAACTGGTCCCATATCCCCAGTCGGACTCACTAGACCAAACGGAAAAGGAGCTGCTAACCAAGGTCTGGACCGGGTGGGTATCCCCCTTATTGTAGACCCGATTTTCGGGGCTTCAACATATTTGGTGCTAGAAGGAGGGCCCCGAACTGTGAATGGAAAATAAGTTTAAATCTAAATACCATTCTGAGAGTAAATCGCCCTCACCATCTCCCTCGACTTCTCCATCGCACTGAGAATCTTTAAATATTGAGCAAGAAGTAGAAATAACAACAACCATTGCTGTAAACCTTGACATTTCAAAGAAATCTACTATTTAACCTCCTGAAGTTGAATCTTTGATTCATAAACTTCAGCGATTTTCAATATCTCCTCAAAAATCTGATAAATCTCAAGGCAGTGTGACTTCGCAATATAATCCTACTCATCCTCTCACCAGATTAAAGAACGAAGAGTTTGGTATTGAGCCAATCGAGTTACCTCTACCTACAAGGAAGAGAGCAAGGAAATCACCTAAAGGGTCTGATAGTGATACTCTTTCGCCATCATCATCCATCTCAACTTCCCCATCGTGAAGTTAATCATCCACTCCTCCACTTCAAATCATCGTCCATCAGACCAATGGAACTTCAACATCTCCTTCTCAAACATCTAGAACTGTAATATCCTCATCCTCCCAACCACAGGGATCATCTTCTGCGTTTTCCTCTATTAGCAATTCAACGATGGCCCAAATTCCATGGAATAACCCAGGGGAAATCTTAATGCCCGTGCCCTTGAGTCAAATACTGGCCCATCCTGAAAAATGGTTGCTTAAGTTTAATCCTGAAGCAGGCATGCTAGTAGAAGAACACATAAATAATTTTATATTATCCATAAATCTCAATGGGGTCACTAATGAAGACGTTGTCGTTCGGCTTTTCCCTTACACGTTGCAAGGAGTAGCTGGATCATGGTATTTCTCATTACCATCCGGGTATATTACTAGTTGGGAGATCTTCCAAGAACAATTCTTGACTAAGTTTGGTGATGACAGGTCCACTGCGACGTTAATCAATGACCTGTCTAACCTTAGAGCTGAGTCAAAGGAACCTATTAAAGTTTTTAACTCACGTTTTAATAAACTATTGAACAAAATTCCTACTGCTTCTAAACAAAGCGAAGAAGTGCGAAGTGAATGGTACATCTCCACTTTACCATCAAACATATCAATCTTTGTGGATAGAGCTAACGAAACAACTTTAGCTGACAATATGAAGGAAGCAATAGTGGTAGAGAAACGTATCATAGCTCTAGAAAAGAAAAACACCATTGAAGAACGTAAATCTAAAAAGGTTTCTTTCAAAGAAGATCCAAAGAAAAAACAGCCCAAAGACCCATTTGATTTAGAAGGATTGCAAAAAGTTTTGATAACCATGTCTAACGAAATGGTTGATATAAAGAAACAAGTAGCAGAGACTTCTTCTAAAATGCCTTACAAGCCTTATAGAAGAAATCCCTCGACTGATTCAAAGCCTCCTAACGCTATTACAAGTGCTGAATTAGAAGAAGAAGAAGAGGAAATTGCTACCAAAGAACCTACTGATGAAGAAGAAGTTGCAGAATTACAAGGTATGTGGGATTTCATCCTCCTTGATGAAGAGGATCAAGAGGCATCGCTGGTTAGTACTTGAAGTAGAAATCAACTTGATCCTCCTCAACCAACTCCTAAGCCAAATATCACAAGCTCAACACCTAAGGATAAAGTCGCAGCCAAGAAAATGACATCTAAAGCGACTCAAACAAGCCCAGTCCAAACAGATTCACCAACTCCATCTAAAACATTGATTGTTTCATATGAAATGGAGTATAACATCATAGAAGACTTGAAGAATACTAGGGCTAACATCACTTTTTATGAATTGAGCAAGTTAAAACATAAGCAAAAGCTCCTTTTGAAAGAATTACACGCAGTACCAGTTGCACCTCTGCTCGCCGCTGTAATCTCGCAAGATTCCCATGAGATGGGAAGACCTCCAAATACTGTGATTAACAAATTTGACCCAAATGACATCGCTCTAATTAGAGGAAGGTCAATATCTCATACTCCGCCATTTCTTCTTACTTTCAAAAAAAAATTTCATAACTGTTTAGTGGATTTAGGAGCTTCATCCAACATCTTACCTAAATCAATTTGTGCAAAGTTGAATGTTCAACCTCAAAAATCTGCTATGTGCATAGTGCAGCTAGATCGGTCACAAGTTGAAGTGATCGGAGAATTAAATCAGGTTACCATAAGGCTGTCATCTAATCCAAAAGTATTTCAAGTTATCCATATTTTAGTTGCAGACATTCCAGAATTCTATGGCTTAATTCTTAGCAGGGATTGGTGAGAAAGCTTCATGGATACTTTGCAACCGATTGGTCAGACATGTGGCTCCCTTACAATGGTAAGCAAAATCAGATAAAGGTTGAGCGAGAAAGACATCAGAAATACATAGTAACAGAATTGGAAGGAGAAAATGAACCGGTAGCATACAACAATAATATAATTGGCAACTATTTTGTCGATTCTTTCCTAGGAAATTTTAATGCTCACACTTCACCTTACTTAGAACATTCTGTTTTATCTCAAGTAGAAAATTTTTCTCAAACAAATAGTTCTAAATGTATTAATTTTATAGATAATCCTGTAAATAAATCTTTATTTTGGAAGTTATTTTTTGACGGTTCTAAGTCTAATGAAGGAGAAGGAGTAGGATGCATACTAGTTATCCTAGAAGGAAACAAAACTATGCTAACTTGTATACTCGAGTTCGATTGCACCAATAATACTACAGAATACGAGGCTTTAGTCCAAGGATTATACAAAGCAATTAGATTAGATATCAAATATCTACAAGTCTTCGGAGATTCTGAAATTGTTATCAGACAGGTACGGAATACTATACATTGTCTATCAGGTCATTTAAAGCATTACGAATCTTTAGTACAAGATCTAACTGAACATTTTATAGCATTTAATATTTCATCAATTCCTAGAATCCAGAATGCTAGTGCCGACCTCTTGGCAAACATAGCTTCTAAGGTCATTACCTCAGAAGACTTTAGTCCCGATAGATTTTCAATCGAATTAATCTTTAGACCCTCGATTCCTGATAACATTACAAATTGGAGAATTTTCAACAATGATACTGATATTGTAAGCTTCCTCACCTCTGAGGGATCTTATACTAATCAAATAATTGATGAAGACCAATATGACAAACAATTGTAACAGGATAGCACTAATAATGCTATGCCAAAATCAGTAGTCAAATTAGAAGATCTATATGATTTGAAAGATCAATTCAAAAGATCTACCAATTCAAAGCTTCAAAGTTCAACTCTGAACTATGAATTAGTAAATCTAGGAACTGATACCAAGCCACAGAATATCAACCTAGGCCTTGGCCTAACTCCTGAAGAAAAACTAGTGTATGTTCGTCTCTTGAAACAATACAAAAGTGTCTTTGCTTGGAACTATGATGAACTTAAGCCTTATGACACTTCTATCATCCAACATACTATCCCAATGATAAACAATGAAAAACCTATCCAGCAGAAACTGAGAAAGATCCATCCTAATTTAGAAAACCAGATCAAATCTAAGCTTAATAAGCTATTGAAAGCCAAAATAATTTTTCCAGTACGACATTCTCAATGGGTTTCAAATATGGTTCTTGTTAGAAAAAAGAACGGAGACATTAGAATCTGTATTGACTTTCAAAATCTGAACAAATCCTTCCAAAAAGATAATTTTCCTTTGCCTCCTATTGAGCAAATATTGCACGAAGTTGCAAGATCAGAATTAATGTCCTTCTTGGATGGTTTCTCTAGCTATAACCAAGTTTTGGTCATCCCGATGATCAATTAAAGACCACATTCAGAACCAAATGGGGTACTTATGCCTATCAAAAGATGCTTTTTGGTCTCGTCAATGCTGGTGCCACATTCCAAAGAGCCATGGACATCGCATTTAAGGGACTAGTCAACAAATCGGTAGTAATCTACCTAGATGATATAACTGTGTATTCCAAGAAGTGAGGCAATCATATCAAAGATTTAAAACAGATCTTCCAATGGTGTCAAAGGTATGGAATTTCACTTAACCCAAAAAAGTCCTTTTTTTTCATTAAGTGAAGGAAAACTTCTTGGATTCATTGTGTCAAAATCTGGATCCATATTGATCCTGACATAATCAAGGAGATTTCCGAAATACCTTTGCCTCACAACAAGAAAGCTATGCAATCTTTCCTTGGGCAGATTAACTTTGTAAAGAGATTTGTTTCAGATTTTTCAAGAATTGTATCTCCTTTATAGGCAATGATTAAAAATAAATCAATATTCAAATGGGGCCAAGATGAATATGAAGCATTCAACTTACTCAAACAAGCGATTGTTAATGCTCCATTTTTAGCAACTCCTAATTTTTCCGATCCTTTTATTTTATATACATTTGCATATGATAGATCATATGCTGCGATACTCACTCAAGCAAATCAAGACAAGGCAGAAGCCCCAATTTCTTTTTTCAATTCAAATCTATAAGTGGCTGAGTTAAATTATTCAGACATAGAGAAACAAGCATTTGCTGTTTTCAAAGCGATAAAATATTTCAAACCCTTTCTGCTTAAAATCCATACAAAGATCATAGTACCATTTCTAGTGGTAAGAAATCTTTTAGTACAGAAAGATGTAGGTGAGAAAAGAGCCAATTGGGTGATTGCATTACAAGAATATGACGTTGAGATTAAACCAGAAAATATTGTTAAAGGTCAAGGCTTTTGCAAAATGCTGGCTAGAGCATCGCTTATTTCCGAAATACCATCTACATAGATACAAATGTATCAAGTAAGCCTAAACGATGTTGATTCATTATACGTTGATATCATATTTTATCTAAAGAATAGATATGCCCCTTCAAACCTCGATTATACAAAGAAAAGAGATTTAAGGTTGAAGGCTAAGCAATATCAGCTCATGAACGATGTACTTTTTAGGATGAATTATGATTATGTTCTACTTAGATGTCTTGAGAGATCTGAAGCTGATAAGGTGTTGCAGGAACTTCACGATGGACAAATGGGTGGACATTATGCTGGAGACACTACTGCACATAAAATCCTCTGTGCAGGCTATTACTAGCCCACACTATTCAAAGACGTGCATAGCTACGTAAGAAAGTGTCAAATTTGTCAAAATGCTCCTGGGAGACAAAAGAAGCCATCGTTACCTTTGCAACCAGTCAACATTGAACAACCTTTTGATCAATGGGGATCGAATATAATAGGTGAGATCATTGCTCACTCTTCTAAACAACATAGGTATATCCTTACAGCTACAGATTATTTTACTAAATGGGGTAGAAGCAGTTCCTCTCAAGACAACTAATGCCGAACACATCATTGATTTTATAGATCAGTTCATAATCACCAGGTTTGGTTTACCCTATGCTTTAATGTTTGATAATGCATTGTATTTTTCAGGCAATGCTATGACTGAATTTGCACTCAAAAGAGGTTTTAAGCTCAATTACTTTGCTAATTATTACCCACAGGGGCATGGGTTAGCTGAATCTACAAATAAAAATTTGATTAGGGTCATTAAGAGAACCATTGACCAGAGTCATAAAAATTGGCACAAGTCTTTAATATATGCTTTATGGGCAGACCGAATAACGCAGAAAGCCTCTATTGGCACTTCTCCCTTTAATTTATCTTATTGGAAAGAAGTGGTTCTTCCAACTCATCTAGCAATTCCCTCTTTGGACTTAGTTCAATATATTGATGAAACACCAACTTATTCCTTACAGCTAAGGCAGTTACAAATCCTTAATCTAGAAGAGCAAAGAAAATAGGCAAAAATAACTCACGCTCATCACCAAGCATTAGTAAAAGCTTCTTTTGACTCAAACATGATGTCCAGAAAAGACTTTCAAATAGGGGATCTAGTTTTAAAATGGGACAAGGCTCCTGAAGAAAAGGGCAAACATACGAAGTTTCAATGAATGTGGCTTGGCCCTTTCCAAATTGTAGAAATTATAGGCCCATATACCTTTATGTTACAAGATTTAACAGGAAAAAGAGAATCTTTACCTGTTAATGGGCAGATCCTCAAAAAATACTTTCCATAGGAGATCGTTCTTCTATTTTTGTAGATTAGTTTTTCTTTACTTTCATAATAAAACCAGTTGTAAACAGTTACATTTGGAATTCACATAAAGGACAATTATTTATTTTAGATTTTGTTTTTCCGCTTGTATAAATAAAAATAATTTAGAAAGTTAATCATTATTGTTGAAAGATATAGTCAAAGAGCTATAAGCCTGAAATATGATACTAGTTTTAACCTTGCAAATTTTGATAAAAAGCAACCTTTAGTGGGAATTTGTTTTATGTCAGTCCAATGAAAGGTATCAATAACAAAACAAAGATTCTCTGTAGAAAATCTCTTCCCAAAAACTCTACCATTGTCATCCAGAGTTATTCTTAAGGAAACAATGACTTCCTCCCCACCTAAGGAATCACAAGCTTCAGGGAATAATCCAATGATACACTTTAAACTTAAAGAATAAGAGGTCTCATCACGAGCCGACTTATCATGATCATAGATATTATAGCTGGTTGACTTTGCCAAAACTGCATCTCACAACATGGAAATGACTCAAGATTGTTGCAATCGAAAGACAAGGGGTCTCATCACGAGCCAGCTTGTTCAGCAAAGCTATAAATCAAGTGAGTGGCATTGTTATAATTTTGCTATCAAACCAAGGCATTGTTCTTTAAGGATTAAAAGAAAATGAAAGAAATAAGTGTAGATATGGATTTCTCTTTGAAAATTGTATATTTCTCTAAGTGGGATACAAGATCATTGCTGGGTAATAGGCAACCCTGTCGAGGCTATAAACGCTTGCTGGCAGCAGTGGCTCTACCTACGACAAATGAGCATATTTAAAACTGATTTACAGAGAAGGCCTTGTTTTTATCTTTATAAACCAAGTAGCGCCTGATGTAGATACAATAACCAGCTCTAGGAAGTAAATAAACAAAGTTCACATAGAAGAAACAAACTATCATTGACGGATGAAAAGCAGAATGTATTTTATATTTCTATAATAAAGTTTAATTTTCTAGAAAATTTTCTGTTTTGGAAGTTTAGGAAATTCAAAAGAAAAGCAGAGATAACTAGTTCTTCCAAGTGAATCGCCAATTGTTGTGGCCAGCAACAACGCCCCTTCTTATTTAGTTTTATCACTAATACTAAATAAGTGGGGACCCTTATTCAAAAAATCAAAAAATCAATTAATGCTTGTATTTCCTTTTTCAATAAAACTTACTATCATAAACTTAGAATAATACCCTCAAAAATCTAAAAAAATTAAGTTTTATGATAAGTTAGGAAAAAAATCACTCCTTAAAAGCACGTCGCATTGCAAAAAGGGTAATGAATACCTTCTCACAAGTGGAATTCTAAAAATGCGAAATTGTGATGCGAAATCACACATCAAAAAACCCTCATCGCATCGCATGCTTTAAACATCACCTACGCTGAAGTGCCTTAAAACACCGATATGCGATGGCGCATCTTGCAAATCGCATTTCACAGAAAACACATTGACGGATGCTTGCCACACGTAAAAGAACTACGATTTGCGATATGGCAATATTGCGATATGGTGATATTGCGATATTGTGATCTGCGATACTGCGATCTGCGATATTGCGAAGCAAATTGCAAAATCACCTTATCGTAGATCTTTACAACCCATTGTTCGAGAAATATTTTTTCATAAAACCAAGGCCCAGTTATGCACATTTATGTTAATTAATGAGTTAGTTGGCAATCATTAATGAAATATTGTTTTGATCTTATCAAGGAGCCAGTTCACGTAAGGTGATATATTTTATATGTTTTTCGCATTTAAAGCTTTCCCGTCACTTTTTCTTACCATTGTTCTCACCTCATTTGTAAACTGCAGGAGCGAAGAACTGAGAAGTATACAGAGCAAAGTTCACGATATTATGGGAAAGAAGGGTAAAGATCCCAGTGCTGAAGTTAAAGAGATGACTCCCTTGTACACAGACACCACCTGTAACAAAGATGCCAGTATCACTACTTGGGAAGGCATGTATAGTTTACTTGAGGAAGAAGATCCCAAGGTAATGGAGGTCACCACTACCGCAAGCTCACACGGGTTTTATGAGGTGTCTATCACAAATCTAGCATGTTCATTCTTGCACAGGATAGCGGCGAGGCCCAAAATTCTCTTGTATATGGACATGGTTAAATGAGTACTAAATAACACTGATATCATGTATAGAGAATTCAAAAGCTTAGAACCAAGAATGTATAAGTCGTTCTTTCCACGAAATTTAAGCTTTATATCCTCTAATAAAATAGTGCGCAAGAGGAGAAAATCGCACCAAGGAAGCCCGGATTAAGGAACGGAGGCAATTTCCGATGCGCAATTAGCGCCTAGCACTAATCGCACATTGCCAGGAAAAACCTCTCAATATGGGAAGCCTCAAATTGCTTAGTCACCTGTAAGCGTGGAAATTTGTAGGAAAAAGTGCTAAAAAAGGAAAGTAAAAACGGAACTCAAAACCAATGATATTTATCAAGTATATCATCAAGTGGTATGTAAATATGTACCAAATGTATAGCATCTACAAACAAGCTGGAGACAGAAGGCTCAAGAAAAGGCAGAATCAATCCAAAGGTTAACCAAGTTGAATTGGGATTCTTACTGGGCATACTTGGTAAAACCACATAGCTAGTGCATGACTCTCAAATGTGTCATCAATTCTATCGAGAAGATGGCGCCAACTCTTACAAATTTTTTTTTTGCAGGACAACTAAAGTTGGAAGTTGGCCAGCCAAATTTCCTCAAGCAAATGCTGAATGCATGCTATTTCAAGGAACATATACATAAATAGCTAGTTAGTAGTTTTAGTTTTAGATTCAGTTTTAGTTTTAATTTTTCTTTATTTTTGCCTGAAATGAGGATGGTCATTTAAACCGCATCCTACATTTTTGTAATAAATTAATTTTAGAATTAGTTAGTAGTATTTAAACCCTTCTCATGTATTTATAGAAGGGTCCAGAAATTTATCAAAAACTTGTCCTCATAACATGCACTTTTTCACCCTCCGAGGAGGTTTTGATGAATGAGTGGAACAGGATTTATTGATATCTGCATTTAATTTCTACTACTGATGTTGCACTTCTATACTCTTAGTGGATGTTGGATTAAGAAGAAATAGATCATTATTACTGGAGCTCATGAGTAGAACTAGTTATAAATGCTACTTTTATCTCTTAACTGTTTCTTCTTATGTGTTATGGTGATATTCATGTTCAGTTACTTATATATAAATGCTTAAATGCTTGAGTTATCATTTGGCACTTTTGTATGGTGATAACTATTTATTTATGCTTAGTATATGAGTAGCTTACCATGCGATATGTTTTTCACAACTATTTCATCTAACTTTTTATATGAAATGGTTTATCTTTATTGAATTCTTTTCTCATAGCAGTTAAATGATCTTTATTACCAACTGTCATTTGAAATCATTTTAGATCGCATAACGGAAAGATTACATCCCGGGTTAGTTTAGAATTAGATATTTCTATATACTAGAATACAATTGCATGTTTTTAGATTAGATTTAGAATAGAAAGCATTTTACTAAGGAATCATTAGGAAAGAAATATCAATTCTCAACACACACACACATATATTGGGAAACTGGTCCCATATCCCCAGTCAGACCCACTATACCAAACGAAAAAGGAGCTGCTAACCAAGGTCTGGACCAGGTGGGTATCCCCCTTGTAGACCTGATTTTCGGGGCTTCAACATCTTCTTATCATCCCCTAAGAAGACATCACCACCATCATATTTCTCATATTCACGGAACCACTCCCTATGGTGAGTGAAGTGAAAGGATGCACTTGAGTCAGTCAACCATGCCTCATGATCTACATGTGTACTGAAAGAAGAAGCCAAGTATACATCCCCACCTTAATTTGTGGTGGTCTTCACCTTTATAGAAGGAGCATTATCAGATCCCTTTCCTTTCTTAGGAAATTTAGATCTACAGTCCTTTTAGGTAGTGCTATTCCTTTCTGCATTTCCAACATACCTTTACAAGTTTTCCTTGAGATTTAGATCTCCCTCTAGATTTATATCTCCCACTTGAGGACTTATTTTTATTTATGTTCTGGGATCATCCTTGTATAGAAAAAGCATCTTCATTCTATCTCTCCGTATTTTTTCGTATCATCTCCTCCGATATCAATGATGATACTATTTCATCAAACTTCAAGGTAGTTGTATTGCTACCTATTGCAACAAATAGACTATCCCATGAAATTGGTACAAAACACAAAAAACTGATGCACTTATCTTCATCTAAAATTTTTATATCAACAGATAGCAACTAGCTTACCATAATGTTAAATTCATTTAGATGCTTTGTCACCGAGCCTCCATCCTTCATCCTAAATTTATATAGCTTTTTCCATAGGAATAATTTGTTCACTAGAGACTTAGATTGGTACAAAGTCCCTAACTTAGCCCATAAATCCTTTGCAATAGCTTCCCCTGATACATTCAACAATACTGAATCTGAGATACATAACCATATTTTTCTCTTTTCCTTTTGATCCAACTTCGCCCAATCTTCTGTTGACATTGTTTTGGTTTAGTACCTAGATCTACCATGATCCATTGATATTTATCCACTAGTAGATCCTCCATCTTGAGTTTACACAACTCAAAAATCAGACCATTAAATTTCTTGATCTCTATATTTCCACTCCTCGCCATCTTCTTTCACTGTAAGAATCGATCTCACAGATGTCCCACTGAATAAGGTCTACCACAGGCTCGAGGAAACCCCTTGGAAATAAAGGAATCCCCTTGAAGTTGAAACTGCTTTGATACCAAATGTAGGTTTTAACCTTGTACAACAATTACCTGCAAACAAATTCTTAAAACATAAAATATACAATGGAAAGGACATAAAACAAATACATAGAGATTTTCCCTTGGATCCCTAAACCGAGACTACCAGATTGATTTTTTCATTATATTCTTTTCAATGTTACAATACATATATATACATGCCGAAGCATTCATAAACCCCAATCGATTAACCCTGGATTAGAACATAACCATAGTTACCTTGACCGGATCTACAAAATACCATGGGAAGAAAACCATCATGCCCATAACCATGTGAAAAACCCATGCACAAAATCATAGGTAGGTCTTCCCACCTATTATAGGTTCCAAAAAACAATTATGGGGTGCTTCCCCAAACCCCATGCAGGGGGGCTACCTCCCCCCTATAAACTCCCCGACAGGGTGAGATATTCCCCCCTGCAACTAGTCATGGAAATAATATAACATACACCCAAAAAAATTCAAGATTAGTCATAGGATGTTAATGCAATATTATTGAGTATATTCATAAGGTGAGATAACATAAATGATCATTTAAGTACTTAGTTATGATTTAATTCCAATTAATATAATAAGTACTTAACAATGCTTAGAAAGGTGATCTCAACCACAGGACACGTGCTTAAATTCATTAGTTTCAACGAGATACAAGAGATATAATTGCTTAAGTGTTTAAAATGTAAATCACCTACATGCTCAAGATAAAGTTATCATCCACAAAGATATTAACCATCAAACGATGACAATGATAGCAAGAAAAGAAGCAAGAGAACTTATCCACTTAGAACATTTAGCCAATGATGAAGACTCAAAAGAGATAATTCTCTTAGAAAATTAGATAATTCCAATATTATGATTGGATTCCTTAATGTCAATGATTTTAAACACTTAAGAGATGGATGATTTAATGTTATTTAAAACACAATTAGGACAAGTTACTTCAGTTCTAATTAGATTGATAGAGACAATTACATTTTCAAAGAACGATTGATGTAACAGAAGATACTCAGCCATGTAGTAAGATATTAATGGAAAGTTGTTAGAGAGTGAGCTTATGTGCACAATTAGGATTATGGAACTTCACAAGACAATAAATGTTAGTGTTCTTATCCAATATTACCAATGGTAGAAAACAATAGCACTTCAAAACATGAAACAAATATTTTTCACAATGAACTTATTAGAGAATGCATAATAGAAGCCTTTTGTTACCTATGTTCCAATTTTATTCAAATGAGTTATAAGAGATTTTTATGACAACAGTGAGTTAGATTAATTTAGAGCACTCTAGATTCAAAGTGCAAGATGCATATACTTTCTAAATGTGAGCAATAGAAACCCAAATGTCAAATCAACTTTGCCAACACAAAAATTTGAATGAGTTAGCCCTCTTATTATGCGAATGCCACTATTATATCAAACTTCAGTGAAATTATGACAGTCACCCAGTTTTCATGAGATAAGATAAATTATGAATGCCCAACTTATCTAATTGATTTATCAATGCATTAGAGCATGTGTGAGTTAATTTTATGTCAATTTAAATGATTAAAATGTCATTGTTATGAAATTATTATCTTGTTGTAGCAAACAATGAGGAGAATAGGGTTTAGAGATCAAACCCTTCGGCATTGAATCTTTATAGAAAACTTTCCAAACTTCTCCAATGATTAATCTACTTACATCCACCAATGTTAGCTAAAAAATTCACTTGAAAATCACTATAAACACCAATAGATTAGCTCAGAAATTAAATGACCCAAACCATAGATGTAGTGTCCCACCTTGGAAAGGTTAGTTTTATGACACTTAGAGAGGGTGATTTTGATGTAATGATATAATATTATGCATGATGTCGGGCCTAAGAAGTATCCTTAAAATACATCCACTTTCACTCCATTCACACATTTTCTCACCTCTATTCCACCACCATGTCATCACATCCGCTTCACTTTCATCATTAAATGAGTTAACATTGTGTTTTCCAAAATATTATTAATTCTTAGTATTTTTAAGAGAATTTGTGGTTACACTATAGAAAATAATATCCATATACTTATACCTAACAATTAGAACGAGTTTATTAACATGTGTAGGTACAAAGGAAGCTTCTACGGCACCCTTATGTGGCACTCTATGTTCAAATTTGAATTTGAGGAGATCATGGACCTCATGGATAAGATCATGGAACTAATAGAGAAGGTCATGGAGAATAGGGTTATGTGTCACCATTGGTTGAGAGATATGTGAATATGAAGAGGGAATAGTGGATCCACATTCATGAGTTTGTTATCATAACTTTTGTATAAATAGGAGTGTTATCTCCTTCATTTGTAATTTGGAATTTAGAATTTAGAATTGAGAAATTAGAATTTAGAACCTTAGGATCTTACAAGTTTGTAATGAGAAGTTAGAATTTAGAATCATTGTAATGGATATTTTAGAACCTCTTGGAATGTAGAACTTGTAATTGCAATTTGCAATTGATGATAAATAAAATGGAGTTTCTTTGATCTTCTACATTTTACTTCTCTTTTGATGTGCTTGTGAATCCTTGGAAGGGCTCCCATTGTCTAGCAAGTACACTTCAGTTTTGGTAAGCTTTCATTTTATGTTTGTTTGTAAAATTAAGATGATTAGAAATATTAGTGAACAGTCTCTTGTAAGGGAGATTTAATATTTCTACACTTGTCACAATGTCTTTAGATTTCATTTTGTTAAATGACAAAATAGGTGTTGGAGATCCCAATGAAAGACCTCCTGTAAGGGATCTTTGGTATTTCTTCACCTAGATTAGTTTAGTTTGTCTCTAAGGAAATATATATTGGATGATCCTCGAAGTTTACTTACTTGGATTGATAGTAAATGAAACTCTAATTTGCATCCGCATTTTAGACCCAACATTTTGGCACCATTGCCAGGGAGGATCATTTAGAGATAGACTTAGGAAGTTATTTTTATTGAAATTTATTTTTATGGACTAACTTGTGAAACTTGGTGATAGCAGGATCTTCATAAAGTTGTTCAAGTTTGAGCTTTTTGATTTTTCATACTTAGTTTGATTTTAAATTCAATTTTTTATCAGACCCCTCATTTCTTACTAATTCATCTACGGATGAGAAATTTGAAGATGTTAAATAGGTACTTCTTGGAGAGCAAGAACAATATTGAAGATTGGTTTCAAAAGAACCTTGCACCAAATCCAAGAATAAAACAGGTTACTCACATCCTTGCAAATAATCAGGTAAAAATTTTAAATCTTGATGTGAGCATTTTCAAATTCTTAGTCTATAGGTGGCTTCACTAGAAGCATTCTTTTACCTAGGAAATAAAAAAATCTTTCAAGCAAGTTAAGGTAGAATAGATTAGAAAAATAAAATGAGATCTCGCTAGAGTTTTTAGTCTTGTTTTTATTTGAAAAAAAAACATCATCATTTCTCATGAATAAATTTACACTTCATCCACACTAACCTGCAAAAAAAAAAAAAAATAAAAAAAAATCAATAGGTTAGTATGCTCTTTTCCTATGCTTCGAGCGATCAGGAAAGATCAGAAAATCTATTGATTTATTTTTCACAAATCAATAAAAATCTCTTGCTTGGAATTTACACAAATCATAAAAACTACAACATTATAAGAAATCGAAATCATTTAAAAAAAATTGTTTATTTTCGATTTCAAATTTAAAAATTAAATCTGTAGTTTAGTGATTTGATCAATGTGTTAAAACTTCTCTACATATCGAGCTATTAAAGTGTTTACCTTAAGGAAGGCAATGGTGAATGTTGGGTTAACAAGAAATGGCTATCTGAATACTTTTACATGGAACCAACCCTCCAAGATTCAAATCCTTTTTTTTTCTTAGACCACTTCAATTGGAATTCAGATAAAAACGCAGATGAGAAAAGTGAAACGAATGTCCCAATTTAGTACGATTAGATAAGAATAATCCCCCTTATTTCCAGTTTGCATGTGTGGTGATTATTATCCTTTTGGATTTGTTGGTTGCATGAAAACTTGTTTCCACACATACTATTTAACATTTCTTTATCTATTTGAGAATTCTGTAATGGAGAAAGGGTCATCCAAATATAATACTGATTTAGTTCCAATTTCCTCATCTGGATGCATGGGATTTGATCTACTTTGGTGAGATTTGACTGTTTGGCTGTGGCTTAGTTCTGGGAGAGTGTAGTGTAATTCTTGTCGATTGCATTAAAACTACCTGAATGTTTGGGATCATGATCAGATTCAAAAAAACCCAAGCTTAGGTGCTCGGGATTGATTTGATACCAAATCTACAATCCCGTTCCGTTTCCAAGAGGTAGAAATAGGTCCAATCAACGAATCAAGCCTTGAGATTAAACGTTTTTCATCGAACAAAACAAAATGCTCATAGATCTGCCTAACTATATATATATATATATATATATATATATATATATATATATATATATATATATATATATATATATATTAATATATATATTATTACAGACCACTGATCTTCTCAACATTAAGGAAAAATTGAAAGGATTGGCATGGGTTTTCTCTCTTATTTAGTCTGTGGTACTAAGTGGCTTCCATCTAATTAAATTCGAGTGCCAGCCTATTAGGATTTGAGAGTGGTTTCGTAGTAGTTTCTCCTTTGATAGAAGAAGGCACAAGTTGGGTTGGATGCGCATGTCTCTCAATTCAACATTCTGAATCGTCATGGCACAAACTGAACATTTTTCCATCCTCCGTGGCCAAGTGTAGCTATCTCTTCCTCTATGTGCAACATAATCAACACATTCTAGATATTTATTAGTGCCAACGAAAAACAAAGTGCCAAAAAAATAGTTTGATTTACCTACCATAGAATACAGTATTGAACCCGAGGAGCATACAACTTATTCAATTGAATCCGTAATAATTGGATTAGGGCCCATTCCTTCATCTGAAGCTTCTCAACCAACCATGGGGCCTGTTCATTTGTTTGGTTGTCACATTTCAAAGTGCTATTGCTCCAGCGGATTACAATCATAAATCGATATCACACTATTTGAGAAAATTTATTAGGTGGTTGCGTGGAGAAAATCTCCAAAGAGCCAAAATAATTTCAAATTTATAGAGAAGAGATCATATACTTATGAAACGTCGAAATCGCTATGATCAATTTGAAGAAATTGGTGTTGACTTTTAAAAATTCGCTACACGACCAAGGGGATTGGAGATCATGCCTTTGTCTTGTGGATCAAAAGAAATCTATTTATTTATGTTTGGGTTGTGGACCTTCCCCTTGATTGGGCGAGCTAAATTAGGTTTTGTGGATCGAGCTCTTTCCTTTGGTCTCTTACTCAAGTCACTGTGGCTCTATCCATGTGATTAGATTATTTAGCTCTTCCTCATTTCGCTATCTCGACTCGTCTATGTGCTTCATCTGCACTTTCACTACGCAATATCATTTCGTTCCTCAAGTCTTGATTTGATCTGCTTTAGGTTGACCTGTTTTTAGCGATATCATGGTTGCATGTAGATTTTGTGGCTCAATTTGAGAAATTTTATGATTCTCAACGATTGAATGCAGATATCGATTGCATTCCCTGAACGGTCAGGCCCCAACCTCAGAAGTTGGAATGGGGAGCTAGATTCAATCTTGACTGCCACAGAGAGGAATTCTAGTATGAAATCCACACTATACTCTTCTTTACGTAGCTCATCCCAGGTAACAAGCACGAGCTGCAAGCAATTGTGAGAACGACCTATATTGACATCCATCAGGCAGGCTTTGGAGAAGCCGTTGAATTATGCTTGGACTTATCTGGTCGATATCTTGGATCCCTGTGTGGAGAGAGTCATTTATCTTGATTCCAACCTTATTGTTATTGATGATATTGCTAAGCTGTGGGAAATCGATCTTGGATTGAGCACTATCATCGCTCCTGAATATTTCCATGAAAATTTCACAAAATACTTTAGTGGTGCCTTTTGGTCGGATAACAATCTGGCGAAAATGTTCGAAGGAAGGAAACAACCGTGCTACTTCAATACCAGGGTAATGGTAATCGATATTGCCAAATGGCGAAAGATGCATGCACTACTCATTTAGCCAGCTTCCAGCTCCTTAGCAAGTCTTGTTTTGACATCAAGTGCTCTCGGCACAACACATTTGGAAAGATTGATTTATCGAACATTTGGAGTACTATGATTTTATGTGATGTACTAATCAGCAGGACACAACAAAGCTATAATGCCAAGCTTTTTGTCATGCACATTCCATGATTCCTCTGACACAAATAAGAAGTTAATTTAATTTTCATGGATATTTATAAAAAATGGACTACTATCAACATCATGAATTGGACTAAAATTACGCTTTCGATTTTCCTTAATCTCTTTCATTTTGGCATACAATTTTTGCGTAAGAATCAGGAAGGGAATGGCCATTTCTTCTTGAACACGATTATGTTATTTGTGCCAAGTTTTTTTTGTAGGATTTGGGAGATCAAATAATCATTAAGGAGATTAAATTGTGCTGGCGATTGGTCTTCAAAAAGACTATTTCATGAGAAATTTGAAAAAACAAGTCCATGATCATAAAAGAAATTTCCAAAAAATTACAAGTTCTTGCAACTTCCTGTAATAACTTAATGGTTTGACATGTTTCATGATAGATTAATAAATTCGAAGATCTGGGGGTTCTTCCTAAATGTCAAAGGATGGTGAAATACCTATCCACTCTTGAATTCAAATTCTACAAGAGGCTGGTCAACACTGGTCAAACTCAGCTACTTTAGCAGAAATTCTAGAATTAATGAGTAGATTTGCTATTATTGAGATTTTGCAGGCCATAATTCAATTTTTCCCAACAAGAGTCATTATCCATTCCTCATACACTACATTACATTTTCTTCATTCCTAACCCACCATTAAAAGCAACGAAGCTCATTTACAAGATTTTTGTTCCACTTCACATATTCATTGTTTGTTTCCTTTTTTTCCTACCCTTGCAAATAAAACCTTACTTCCATACACCATTGATTCCATAGTCCTTGAGTCTAAATATTTTTCTAAAAACAACTTGAAGCTTGCATGCCTTAAGGGCAAGCTATCATGCCGATAAACAAAGGGAATACATCAATGTCCCTTGGTCATTGGATCTTCTAAGAATTCGACAACAACAAATTCATTCATACTTGGAAAGATGTGTTCAGGGCATCTTGCCTCTCATCCACACCAAAGATGGGAGCACTCGTGTTGAGTAGTGGCATCCATTAATGGCCACTGAGTTAAAAATTTCTTATTATGTTCGACACCGAAACATTTATCCACATGACAAGAATTGTGCCAACAAGTGTTGAAGACTTGAAGATCCATCATTTTGTAGCAGAGGAAGCAGATTTACCTTCATTACTTTTCAGTTTTTGATGTAAATGACTTGAGGACAAGTCAATAAATAAGGTTGAGGGGAAAGTGTAAATTCTAAATTTTGTATGCCTTCCAAGCCTTATACATTTTCATCAGTATTCAGTAGCAGATTCTGAACATTCAACAAAAGATCTAGCAACAGATTTAACAGCATATGCAACAACAATAAAAGATTCACTTTTTCGACTTTGTCCACCATTTTCACAACCAAGTAAAGAAGACTATGATCAGAATTTTTTAGCCACACATGCACAAATCTCATCCATTTTTGAAAGGGTAAGTTGAGGTATGATATTTTCTAACTTTTAACCATTTAATTCCTTGAAAGCTAGAATGATAATTTTTGGAAAAAAACTTCCTTTCCTCATTTCATAAAATTGCCAAAAGCATCAGTTTCGGGTGTTGGGTGGGGGGTGCATACATTTACATTCATACTTTTTCACATTCATATTTTTTCATATTCATATATCACATTCTAAAACCCACATACCTTCAAAATATATTCACTATTACATGAGCATATAAAAGGCTTTGTAAAAAGTACTTAAAAGCTAATTGGATGCAACACAATCATGGTTGTTACATAAGAGCCAACCATGATTCATTCCAACCAAAATTTTGCAATAAAAATCACATTATCATTATGCAAATATCATACATTGAATTTGAATGCAACAAACAAAATACGGTTGAAACACAAGAACCAACCAAGTTGCAATTCAACAAACTCACTTTGCAAGAGTTAAGTAAATGATATCATGCAAAGTTTAAGCCAAAGCTCAAGTATCAAAAGTAATGTAATAGATTGCATAAGGACATGCAATACCTTTAGTTTGGGGGTATGTTGGGTCTAAGAATTATCCTTAAAATACATCCAGTTTCACTCCATTCACACATTTTCTCACCTCTTTTCCACCACCATGTCATCACATCTGCTTCACTTTCATCATTAAATGGGTTACCATTGTGTTTTCCAAAATAGTCTTGCTCTTTCGGGACTCCAAAAGAGTTGGCATAGTTACCAAGGCTTTGTCAATGGTTGGGAGAAGCTGTCAGATTAGGAATGACTGTGGTTGGATTTGATGCAAGAGGAGATAAGGAGGGGCACTAGGGATGGATCTTCATCAAAGACTGATGAAGAAGAGAAATGTGCCTTAACGATTAAGGTGAAGGGGAAAGGGAAAGCTTACCATTCCAAATCGAATTCTTGCTATGGAGGTAAGAAGAAATACATGACAAAAGTTAAGTGCTTTCATTGTCATGATATGGGCCATTTTCCGACAAATTGTCCACTCAAGAAGTCCAATAAGAATTCCTTAGGAGGAGCAACGGTTGAGGCTTTTGCCTCTGAATTCGAATTGGAATTTTCCCTATTTGCATGCATGGTGTCATCAATGATGAGAAGTGTATGGTACTTAGACCATTGATCTTCATTCCACATTAATGGTGACAAGGAGTTATTCAGTGACTAGGAGGAGAAAGATCTCCAGATTCATATTGCGATGGGTGACGACAGAAGGTATAGTGTTACTGGATTGGGCACTGTTACTTTTAAGAGGGAGCATGGGGCTCCACTCACCTTGAAGAATGTTATGTATGTTCCCGGTCTGAAGAAGAAATTGTTATCTTTTTCCATGCTTGAGGATAGAGGCTATGATGTGATCTTCTCGAAAGGAAAGGTGTTCCTTCAACAGAGCCACGGGTCAAGTAAAGAAGATATGGATTCTGGTAAGGAATCTCTACAAGCTAGAGGTAGAAGATTGTGCTGCCTTGAGCACGAAAGCAGAGATGGTGCATAGTTGAGACAATGGCAAGTTGTGGCACATGTGATTGGGCCACTTACATCATGGGGCTTTGAAGATCATGTAACAGATCTCCACCAGTTTTTCCAAAGGTACACTAGAGCAAGTTGATACATGAAAGGGGTATAATTTGGGTAAATACACCAAGTCTTCCTTTCACGACAGAGACAGTCGAGTAGAGGCTATTCTGGAGCGAGTCCATCTAGATGTGTGTGGACCATTCTTGACAGAATCCATGACCAAACACAGGTATTATGTTATATTTGTTGATGAATGTTCTCGAAAGTGCTGGATATTTTTCATTCAGAAAAAGGATCAAACCTTCAAAAAGTTTTGTGAGTTTAAAGAATTGGTGGAGAAATAGTGGGCAATAAGGTTAAATATCTATAGAGTGATAATGGTGGTGAGTATGTCTCAAACAAGTTTAAGAACTTATGTGCATTGGAAGGGATTAAACGGGAGTTGACAACACCCAATAACCCTCAACATAATGGGGTGGCCAAGAGGAAGAATAAAAGCATAGTAGGGGCAGTGAAGGTGCTGTTGTATGATTAGGTTCTCCCACTACACTTGTGAGATGTGTCATGCAACATAGTAGTTTATGTTCAGAACTATAGCCTGCCTCAGATACTTGGGATGAAGACACCATATGAGGCTTATTTCAAAAAGAGGTCAAATGTTGGTCACCTCAGGATTTTTGGGTCATCAGTATATTTCCATGTGACCAAAGATGCATGGAAGAAGCTTGAGCCAACAACAGAGTTGGGGATATTTGTGGGTACACTGATACACCTCACAACTATAAAGTGTCCTTGTCATCCAATAGGATGATAATGGCTAGCAGGGATTTCATATTTGATGAGGAGAAAGCCATCTGAGTTTCCCTTGAGAGGGGGCTTGAGCTACATGTGTTTGAGGATATTTTAGCTCCTAATATTGAGGAGCCTTAGATTGATGTGGATTAGCCACATGCATAGGATCTGGGAGTGGAGACATCCACTCAGGCAGAGTCTTCTAGAGATGGGAGAATGTGCACTAGAGAGGTAGATAGATTGTTGTCAAATGCTAGAGATAATGTGGGAGCACCCACATCACAACGCAGATAGAGGAGGTCATGTGACATGTACACTGGATACATGGCTCTTATGAGCAGATGTGTTGTGACAAAGCCATCTTCCTTTGAGGAAGTAATGCAATAGCTGGTTTGGGTTGATGCCATGGTAGAGGAGTATGAATCCATAGTTTGTAATAGTTTTTGGGATGTGGTGTTGAGATTGGAGGATAAGTTCATGGTGAGCTCCCGTTGAATTTACAGGGTAAAGAAAGTCATAGATGGTAGTGTGGAGAATCATAAGGCTAGATTTGTGGCCCATGGCTTTTAATAGGTAGAGGGGATTTACTATGATGAGGCCTTTGCCCCTGTTTCAAGGTACTCATCGATCAGATCTATATTGGCACTATCAATGCATATGGGGTGGAAGATACATCAGATGGATGTAAATACAGCCTTCCTTAATGACAAAATCAAGGAAGAGGTGTACATAGAGAAGCCTGAAGGTTTTGAAATTTTCAACCATGAATCACATTTGTGCCGGCTCAAGAGAGCGTTGTATGGGATGAAGCAAGCACCTGATGCTTGGTACGCCACGATAGATATCAACTTCATTGAGTTGGGATTCTCGAAGAGTGAAGTGGATGTGAACCTGTACAACATAGTGGTGGAAGGTAAATTATTGATCATTGTACTATATGTTGATGATCTCATACTAACATGTGATGATCAACTAATCAAATATTGCAAAGAGAACCTTGCAAGAGAATTTGAGATTAAGGACTTGGGGCTCATGCATTACTTTCTGGGCATTGAATTATGGTAGGGTGATGGGGAGTTGTTTGTGTCTTAAGAAAATTATGCAAATGATATACTCAAGAGGTTCCAAATGGAGAGGTGCAAGCCTATGGAGACTCCTCTAGCTAGTAAAGGGAGGAAGGAGGACGCTACTTTTGGAGAGGTAGTGGAAGCGACTATTTATAGGTAGCTCGTGGGTTCACTCATGTACGTGGTGTACACATGACCAGATTTATGCTATGCAGTTAACCAAATGAGTCAAATGATGGTTAGGCCTACCAAGATGTATTGGAATGTGACAAAGCATGTATTGAGATACCTCAGGGGCACTACTCAATACAGATTATGGTATAGATGGACAGAGGGAGTGAAACTTCAAGGCTTCATAGATGTAGATTGGGTGGGGAGTCCATCTAACTAGAATTCAACATCAGGAGGAATTTTCAGTATTGGGTCAGTGACATTTTCCTCGTATAGTAGGAAACAAATACCAGTTGCACTTAGCTCGGTAGAGGCAGAGTAGATGGCTACAAATCGGGAAGCATTTGAGGTCATGTGGATGAGGAAGATCCTGGTTGGTTTGTTTTTTCAGGAGATGGATCCAACAGTGATTGACTGTGATAATCAGTTGTATCAAACCCTCAAAAATTCATTTTTTCATGATAGGTCCAAGCACATTGATATATGATATCATCATCTGAGATATTGTGTATTGAGGTGGATCATGTTGTTAGATTTTATTCCCATGAAGTAGCAAGATGCTGAAATTTTGACAAAGGCATTATCAAGATGTAAATTCAAGTTTCACAGAGACAGGACTGGGGTAGCAGATAATCCCTTTCTTGTTGAGAGGGAGTGTTGAGAAATGGAAACAAGAAATTCTAGTTTAATTTGTCCTTGAGTTAAACTGTGGATTAAAATCGAATTATATTCTCATATCAACATGTAAATAGTTAATTAAGTTTAATTGACTTAATTAGCTTATGAATTTCAAGTTGGAAGTATTTTGGAAGTCATGTAAGTGTTCTCCCTAAATTTTAGGGGTCTAGTATGAGTTTATATTGAGTTGTAGTTAGATAACTCAGTTTATTGAGTTATAGCCAATTAAACTAGTTCTAACTATTTATTGAACTAGTAGAGGATTAACAGTCAGTTAGCGCACTAGTGCATCCACAGGTGCTACTCTAGATAACTGAATATTCACTCATAAAAAACTCATTCATGTCAGCTTTGAGAAAGACCCAGTTGATACTAGGGTGCATGGACAATGTACTTTCAGTTGTATGATTTAATGAGTTGTAGATATCATATATGCAATCAGGAAGAGGATCTAATTAGGATTGAACAGTTTTGGAAGCATGAATTCCATTTAAATATGGGTTATTCATCCAAGGAATTGCACAAGAAAATAGGGGCTTGGAAGGCAATGGAAATTTGCTAAGTGTTGGCTAAGAGTGGGTTTGTGAAGCAAAGAGTTGAGCATACTTGTGTAGAGTTGTTCTAGTGAGAACAATCTTTGTATCTTCCCTCATATTTCTGATTTAATGCATGTGGATAGGCGAGGTTTTGAGAAGTGGCTTTACCCAAGAAAAATTATTGTGTTATGTGCCATTGATTTGTCTTCTTATTTTCCATATTGTTTTCATCGATCTATTGGCTTATTCTCGTTGAAAGTAGAAGTAGATTCTTGTCTCTTGTTTTAGTAGATTACATGAGCTTGTGAATCTACAAGAAAATCTACATGAGAGACTAGGAGACAAGAAAATTCCTCACAGTGTAGGTGGAGAAATCCGGTGGCATCCATGCTTGCTTTTCCTAGTGAATGGGTAGATATCCCAGTAAATCCTCTTATGATGTGTTCATTGTGTTGGCCTAGTGATCTCAGATGGATTATGGAAAAGCGTAGTTTCTATCGATGAGGGTAAGGTGGTTTAGCCTTGGTATGCCTTGGATGAGTTATTTTGGTTTGAGTCACACATTCATGCTTGGAGTATGGCACGGGGGTGAATGGATGAAGAGATATTTGGATTAACCATTCTATGGTCAGATAGAATGTGGTAGTCCCATCTCTAGTTCATACATTGCATTGATTAATGACAAATTAATTCCCTTGATTTCTATGTGAAAATGTACTGATGTATATATGGATTTTGATGGATGATATGCTTATTGTATTTATGTTCCTATTATGTTGGTTATATGCACATTTTATGACAACAACTATTTATGGCTCTCAACATGTTTTTACTTGTATATTAATGGATAATGTGTCTATGACCTAATAGAGGATAATGCAACAAATGGCATCAGGGAACAATTTTTCACAAAAATTCTCCAATAAGTATGAGATCCCTACACATAATTATGTTGCTTACACCTATAGGTTACATGCTGACAATATGTTTGATGAAATGGCTGTCATGGTTAATAGGGGTTTGGTTAAGGTCTTAATCAAATTATTTCTTTTGCATCATTGTTTCCCTATACTTTACCTGGTTGTGAGATTTCATTCCATTCTGAGAAGTGGCCTGGCTCTAGGCCTAAATCCGTGGCTTAAATCTCGGGGTTGCTGGCATAGAACTAGAAAATTTAGTCCACAGTTACTGGCAGGTAGGTCTATGAGAGCGACTTTAGGTATCTGGTCACCCCCTTGCCCATAGCATGAGAGCGATTATGGCCTAAGAGGTCCAAAATAGTAGTGGGACCAAGGGACAACCTATGTGAGTGGCTGACTTGTCTCATGAGGGTTCTGTTGATGATGTTGGATGACTATGTGTGATGTTCCATCGATTCCACTTCCTTAAGGTCACCTAGGATGTAAAATCTAGTCATAGTAGCCTCTCGTCTCATGCTTACCCCAATTGGCATGGTTACTTGGGTGGATGTGGGAGGAGGGTGTTACAAAGTGGTATCATAGCATGGTTCAACTCTCGGATTGGATGGGTTGAAGGTGTTGGTCATGCATGCATGTCAGTTGCATGTGTGTCTGTTATACTTGCATACCATGTACTTGTTGCATTGCTTGATGCTTGTGTATGGTTATCATGGAGAATTTGATATTGATTTCGTGAAATGCATTGTCATAAGCATGTGATTGACTGTGTATGGATTATATGTTGCTTACTTGTTGATTTTATGGTGCCTACTTACATCCTTTTATGTTAGGTTACATTCTTGAATATTTTGATTACATGTATCAGTATTGTAGGTTGATTACAAGATTTGATCGCTTATGTTCAACTACATGTGTTTATGCATATGTGTAGTTGATTTTCCATTTCTTATGCATATTGTTTGTTGCATATGGCAATGTGTACAATGGATTAAGGGTTGTCGTCATGCATGAGGTCATGGTTTGTGTACTTGATATGGTAACGCATTGATGATTGGACTCTAGCTAGAATGATGTGTGTATGGTTTGGTACTCATTTTTTATATGTCTATATACAATTGTTATGCATGTATAATATTGGTTATAGTTTGAATAGTCGGCAAAACATGCCTTGTGAAGTCATTGTATGCAATTTAGGTCATCATGATGCTATTGGTTGTCATGATGATAATGTGTTGGTTGAGATAATGCAGGAGATGCATATCATTATAATGGGGTTGTAGCATTGGACTTTGGGGTAAGAGCAGGTTGTCATACATGTGTTATAAGTTTGGCATGCACGTATGTAAGTTAAGGATTGTTATATGCGTTAGGATTATATACATTAGGTTTATGTACATGCCTTTTGATGTTATGGATAAATACATGATAGATGATAGTTTATTAGCATAGCCATATGTACATATGTCGGATAGTCAAAAATGATGGTAAACCGCGGTTGTATGCATGGCTTTTGTTGTTTATGTTAGATAACTTGATGGTTAGGGTTATTTCATTGAGATCTTCATGTTGTAATTTGGATTAGTCATATGCGTGATGGTTAGGTTCATTGCATTGAAGATCTTGATGTTATATGTATTACACTAAGCTCATTTGATCTATGCAGATGGTTATGGTTGCGATATTCAAGTATGAGTTGACACAATTATGATATGGTGATGTACTAATCTAGGCTGACTTTGCATATGTATTTGTTATGCATGAATGATAATTATTTATGAGATTATGATGTGAACATGTTATCTAGTGACTATTTGGATATCATGTTCTTGTTTATGTTTTGGTTAATATATTGTGAATTTATATCATGCTAACTAGATTGATTGTGCAAACAAGATTTCCTCCCTTGAGATACATTAAGGTATGAACTTGCTTATGTCATCTACCTTGTTCTTGAATGTTTGATTATGAGATCTATTTGGTGTTTGAGTGTTTGGTGTCTATTACATTATCTAGTTGATTTATTTAACATGGTATGGTTGCAAGTTGGTTGAATGTTTGATGAATCACATAATATGAGTATGATTCTATAGGATTGCATGAGGAAATGATCTTTATTTAAGATGCTTTTACTAACACATACACGTTGAGACAATTGATATTTACTTGAGTATAGTAGGTGATAGTTGTAGTGTTGACTATGGATTATGACATGATTGTTTGTAAAAGTTGATTTCAAATTGATAGATATGATTGTCTTGGTATTTGGAACATGTGGTGGACATGTGTGAAGAGTTTCAGAAAAAATGCCTGGTATTAGCATGACGAGATAATAATTGATGTGTTTATGTAACTAACAGTTGGGTGGTGTGATAGTATATAGTAAGACTTAGTTGCAGCTGAGTAAAGGTAAAAGAAAGGAATCAGGTAAAATTCATTTGGCTATGTTTGGAAACCCTAATTCCAAATGAACGAGTGCTTTTCATACAGGGAGTCCTCTTAACCTTGATTTTGTTTGACATTATGTGGATATTTGCTAGATTCATGAAAATGTACTTGATAAGTATATTAGCTAGTCTTTAGTTACAAGTGGATCTTTCAAAGGATTGGAGTCCCTTGAGAGATAGCGTGGATGTGTTAAGTGGCAAGTAATGTGCTTGGTACAACAAGATAAGGTAACTGATGCATTTTATGTTTATTTATACACTAGCAGTTATGTGTTTATGGAAATATGATGCAGGGGACTGCATGGCAAAGAGAGGTTTCCATGAAATCCAAAAGAAGGCTCTGGTTGAGTTTCCCTGGGAACCAGGGGGATTGATTCATGGTGTTTGTTGCTCGTCTTTTTCTTTTGGTCCTTTTTCATTTGTTTGTGCTTGATTTGCAACTATATTTATGTCTAGAGTATGGCCATACCACTTTGTTTGCAGAGTTGTGTTGTTATTGGCTTTCATGTTTTTCTTCTTCTTGTTGGTCCTGTTCTTTCCTTTTATATTTTGAGTCTAGGAATTGGTTGGGAAATAGGATGTAAGATTTATGTGAAGCTCTGTGCATGTGTAAGCACAACGAAAGGTAAGACTATGAAAGTCAGTTGGACTGGCTGGGTGCATTATGGTAAATGGAAGGTGGTAGTAAAGTCATGAGAAAGTAAACCAAAAAGGTAAAGTGAATGGATCTGAGGCGTCAGATGCCTTAGCTATGTTGGGAGCGACTATTCTTACTGTTTCACATGTGTTGCATGAATGAAGGAATTTCTCTTAACCCTTGACCTTGATATAGGGTAATTATGTTATTATCATGGTTATGTTGATGTTTATATATGTATACATGTAGGTGTGTATGTATGTCATGTTTGATAGGGTCATCATGGATCATGATTATTAACGCTAACATTTATGTGTATATATATGTATGTATGCATGTCATTGTCAGAAAATATCATGATTTTTTATGCTAATGTTTATGTATATGTATGTATGTATCCTTGTATCTATGTCACTGTCTAATAGATCATCAAGAATCATTCTTGTGGTGGAATTATTATTTAAGTAGGCAAATGGCATAAATAAGTTCCTGGCTATGAGGAATCAAGTGGGAAGGTTAGTTATGACAAATATATGAGGTAAGTATCATGTGAATATAAATTTATATTGTATGCTTTTATTATGCCTATGCTTATGTTATGGACAGGTTATACTGAGGGATACATCAGAAAAGTGAAAGCAGCATGGTGTGCGACATGCTAGGATAAGCATGGATAAGGCACTGGAAGCAAGGATTCTTGGTAAGGACAATGTAGTTTTGGATGTGTGGTACTACTGTTATGCATATGTTTTATATGTTGTACATGTTCCATCTATGATGTATGCACATGTGGTGTTGTGTATATATAGTATGTGTACATGTTGTTTATGCAATGTTATGTACATGATGGTATATATAGTGTTGTATGAACATTGCATATTCATTGTTGGGTATAGATGGTGCTATATACATGTTGGATATGTAGTGTTGTGTACAGATGATGCTATGTACATGTTGGGAATGCAGTGTTATGTACAAGTGGCATTGCGTGCATGTTGTACATGTGGTGCTATGTACATATCTTGTGGTATGCATGATTGTACAAGTGGTGTTGTATGCATGTGGTGTTGTGTACATGTTTTACAAGTGGCGTTGTGTGCAGGTGGTGTTGTGTACATGTCTTGCATGTGGCATTGTGTACAAGTGGTGCCGCTTACATGTCGTGCATGTGGTACTGTGTACATATGGTGTTGTGTACATGTTGTATAGTGGTGCAGTGTACATATGGA
This sequence comes from Pinus tabuliformis, assembly GCA_031772625.1. NCBI lineage: Eukaryota > Viridiplantae > Streptophyta > Pinopsida > Pinales > Pinaceae > Pinus > Pinus tabuliformis. Next base: position 2,066,921,876 of record CM062816.1, read on the forward strand.
ATTGTGTACACATTGCGCAGGTGGTGTCATGTACATGTGATGTTGTGCACACATTGTACATGTGTTTCTTGGTGCATGTGGTACTGGTGTACATTTGGATTGAGTGCATGCCGTACATGTTGTGTTGCGGGCATGCGATACTATATATGTGCAGTGTGTAGTTATGGTATCGTGACATATGCATTCATTGTGTTGCACTCTAGACACATATTCGTGTTATGTTATACATCAGGTGTAGGTGCATGTATTGTGTTGTATACTCAATGTATGTGTATGCATTTTGAGGTGTCGCACATTGTGTATGGATGAATTTCTTCTGATGTACGTTGTGCATGTATACGTACGTACACCGGGTGTAGGTGTATGTATTGTATGTTAGATATAGGTGCATGTGTTGCATGGTGTTGTATGGTGTCATATGGCATGTGTGGTTGTATGTGTGTGATTCACACTATACATATGTGAATCTGGTGGAGGAGAAGGGACTGGGTGTTTGTTGGGTGTGGCAATTGATTCGATGTGTGTACAAAAGAAAAAAGGTAGAAGTAAGGATCGATGAAAGATAAGTATCAGTATTGTATTTCAGTTGTAATATGCATATGGTTTTTGATTATGGTATATGATGATTAGATGTGATCTATGATTCTGGTTTATGATGGTTACATGTGTTTTATGATTTTGGTCTATGATGGTTATGTTTTGAGCTAACTTGATGTGATGCTTTTATACATGATGCTAGTTTGACTTGTTGTGACAGGAAGTAAACAAGAATGCAATTGTACCTTATTGATGAGCTACCAATGAGAAATACAGTTATAAATCATTCAGGAGTGGGGCCATTCTGGGACACTGGTACCCAGTAGTGTCCATTGATTTCCATGAGCATTCTATGGCTAATATGATGGTTTGATGCAGGTATATGCCTTGGCTATTTGACCTTTTGACGCAAGGAAGCCTTGCCAAGGGATGGACTGACAAAGATGGAGGTGCCAACAAAACTTGGAAGGTGAGTGACTACATAAAAGGGATTGACTGGATTGCGTGAGGGACTATGTAGCAGAGAAGGGAAGGTCCAGGATGGTTTTGTTTTGGTCATTATCATTGCTAGATGGAATCAGATGCACATTGGGAGTGTGCCCTGGAACAATGAGTTAGTAGTTGTTTACTAAGAGGACAAGTGGTGCAGGATTATAGTGTTGGACACTAGATGTAGATTTGAATTTTCAGTAGATTCTGAACTTCCTGGGAAGGAGGTGAATCCTGTTATTACTTTGAGTATGGAGGTGTGAGCCTCTAGATTCCCTTGTTGTGGATGCAGGCATCATATCATTCTTATTTACTGGTTGTGTCATGCGGAAAGAGTCGTTAGTGCGGACACAATCGACCTCCCTAGAAGCAAAAGCTTTCTAGTGACAAACAAGACAAATAAAGCTATTTTTCTCTAAACACGCATTGCAAATACAAGTAATCAGGGGATCTTTAACATACCTCTAGTCCAACGCTTTGTAGTAGTCCAGCCTCGCCGATCCGGATGAGCTCCTCCTTCTCTTCGAAACCTGCATTCACTACCAAGCCAAAAGATTAAATAGCACCTGATAAACTCATAAAACAATACATATCTATCATATAGACCAAGGAGTATATGAAACAAACCATGAATAACAATCTGTTGAGAAAAATAAGTTCATTTGCATTAAAAGGTAACAAAAGGAACCATTACAACCTGAGCCTTGGTGTTGTGCAAGTCCCTCCTAGGGTCCAGCAAGAGTTTTCCTTTACTTTGATCAGCTCACCCACTCTCAAATAAGGCTAGGAAAGGATGGGAATCTCTCCTCTCAAGCTTTACAAGGGAGTCCTAATTCCCGCAGCATCTACCCTTAGGAATGTTCAGCTTTCAACCTCCTTCCCTTTGGCCCAATGCCTGTATTTATAGTGCTCTAGAGGAAGTTATTCAGGTCCACCATCAATGGGATAAGCTCCTCTTTGGATGGGATAGCTCCCCTCTTGATGGGATAAGTTCCTCTTTGGTAGGGATACATGAACCATCTGGAGGCGCTCCATACACGTCAAACAAGCTTCTAGAAGGCTCTAGAAATGACCACAAGTAACTTTTTTGGAGTGAAACTTGCGGCTTTTGACCTTTACAGGAGTACGCACCCATTGCTTTACATACAGAGCGTACAAGTACGCAAGTATTGTGAACTTGGAGTGCGTACACGCAGGTAAGGCTAAGAGAAACTGCGTACCCAGAGATATATAGATTTTTAATGACTTTCTCTCTTTCTTGAAGTTTGACATGGAGAGCAGAGGTATGAGGCTTGCCAAGGAGGATAGTATGATAGTTGATGGAGCCATACTAACTGCAAATAGTCATGGTGACTAATTTTAGTGTAACAGATTGCCCCCTAAAGTGCGATAGGGTTTCATATCATCTAGGAAGGGTGAAGTACTTTATCATTTCAAGGATTATCTTGTGGAGAGCCCAGTTGGAACCTGCAAGTATTCAACACAAAATACATATATATGATCATATCATCGCTGAGGTAGGCATTCCCATACTCAGATTGAAAACTTTAACTAATTGACTATCTACTGCTCTGATACAGGAATGATTCTGTAGTACATCATAATCATATAATTTTGTAGACACAGTCTGGACGCAGCCATCTGTTTATGATTAGTCTACTGTACAATGAATACAAAACTCCTCGCAGCCTGGATGGTGGAAACTAGATCCAGGGTCTTCATTTCTACTTCCCGAACAGGTACGATTCTATCCATGCGAATAAATGAGTTGATGTCAAACATGGTAGAAACCACTTGATTACCAGTCAATGATGTAAACTGTTAACAAGCGTGAGAGAGACCACCAGTGATGTCAATGGTTCTCAAAGTACCCAGTACAATCCATGAGATGTGAATGAATGAGTTGATGTCGAACATTTCACGGAATCCTTCGATCGAAAGTCAATGATGTAAACTGACGTCAAAGGCGAGAAACCTGCCATTGATGCATGCAAACTTCAAGGTACTGACGATTCCTAGGTCATCTTTCTAGATAATGTGCTGATGTTGATAGAAAGCGACCCGTTGCAGGCAAGCCCACAGCACGAAATCATAGATCAAGTTGAAGAAATATAGCTGTAAGGACTAACTCAGGGATGGTCAAAATGGATGATAAGTATTTTGCAGATGAATGTTTATTGCAGAGACCTCTTGAACACATAACGACATGACAGATGGCTTGGTGACATTTGACCCAAAGTTAATACCCAGTTAAAGACTTTCAATGTGGTTTGATCAACTGTGAGGCAAAGGATTTCCCAACCCAGGTGAATGAAAGTGTCGTGTTCAAGAGTGGTAATAAGGCTTCTTCTGAGACAAAAGATAACAAATGGGCTCATTTTTCTCTCTTTTACCCCACCATTTCTGGCAAGTACCTCTTTATTTTTTACAAGCTCGAGGAGGATAACATATGCTTGATTATAAGCTCATCCTTCGGATGAGTCCAACTTAGTTTTGATTGGAACCCTAAGAAGGAGTGGTCCGTTCCTGTTTGTAATCGAACAGGTCCTTTACTGTGAAATTTTAACGAGTCCAGTATAGGAGAAACTCGGCGTTTTTCATTTTTAGAGAGTCTGAAAAAACTAAAGAAGACTCCAGGTTGAACTTTTTCGTAAAGTTGTGTCTCCCAAGCCCGAAAAAGTATAAAATAATACTTGAGAGAACCGCTTAGTCTTGCGACCAAGGAGTACTTTCATGATTAGTGCCTCTGACCTGAAAAGTAAAAAGCGATCAAGGACACGTCGTTTTATTTCCGTATCGAGTTTGAAACGACAAAAACCCGACAATCTTTTCCTGTTTTTATGGTCAGAAAAGAGCTATAAGGGGACCGTCTTTTAATTCCGTTTTAACGAGTGTAAAAGAAACGCTCGACGATATATTCATATTTTAGGAGTCAGAAAAGGGCTTAAAAGATGACTCTGATGTTTTGGTTCGTGAAAAATGATAATTTTCCTTGAAAGTCCTATTGTCCTGCACAAAAACGACACATTACTCATACCTGTTTAAGATAAGAAAAAATGCATTGAGAAATATCCTTCCATGGTGAAAAATAAACAAATTTAGCATTCATTTATCCAAAAAACCTATAAAAAGACTTTTTACCATGTCATTTTTACCATTTTACTGTTGAAGGAGAGAAAAGGGCTTTTGGCAAGAAACTTCCCGTGGACTTTGCGGAGAATCCGACTGTCGAAATCGAGTGTCGTCTCTTTCAGGTATTTCACAACATCCTGCTCTTTGTTTTCATCTGTTTAGAATTTCATTTTAAGCCCTATTTTGATTTTTTTAGGGCTTTGGGGTTTTAGGATCCGCCTTTCGGGCTACGCAGGTGCCCCATGGGCGACCTGCGTACCCTGACATTTTCGTTTATGGGAAAATGGCAGGAGTACGCAGCCTACCTTCATAACAGCTGCGTCCATACGCTCTGTTTCTGAACGCGGGGTGCGTACCCCGCACAAAGCAATTTCAAAACCCCAAATATCAAAACCTAACCATTAATTTTTGATTTAATGAATTCTAATGAATGTTTTCTGGTGTGTAGATTGCCCACCATGCTTGATTGGTGCGAAATAGAACACGAAGATGTCGATTTGGCTGCAATAGATCATCAACCCTCCATTGATGCTTTGAAGGCATGCGGTCTCTACAAATACTGGGCCATACCTGGCATGAGGGCCCAGGTGCGATTCTTAGAATGGCTGGTTGAAAGGTGGAATGTTTAGGATCAATGCTTCTACATCGGAGGGCACCAGCTCAAGATAGAGCCTTCTGACATATATTTTCTCGCTGGTTTGCCTAATAGCGGCGAGCAACTGACTCTATCTGGGACTAGGCCAGGTGGCCAATCCCTTGCTAGCCTCCGGCTAGAGTGGTGCAACAATCAAAATCAGGAGAAATGGATAGAAATCAAATACATATCCCTGCCCGAACTTATGGTAATTGCCTTCACAGTTACCAGACTCTGTGGTGCAGCCGCCTTGCACATTGCCACCGGGTCCCAAATGTGGATGGCGATAGATTGCTACCGAGGCACCATTTTCAATTGGTGTGACGCTATGTTGGCCAATATGAAGGGCCAATTGACTAGGGCAAAGAACGGACAATTAAAGACCTTTGGGTATGGGCCTTTAGTTGTGAGCTTTTCCCTAGAGAGGGTTCCGATGCTGATCCCACAGCATCTCACTATTCCAGCTGGGCCTCCTCGGGAGCCAAAGTTGATGCGATGGGTTACGGTGATGGCTCGACATCCTGATGAGGTAGCGGGAGTTGTTCGATTTCCTGCGGGTTACTTTCACTGGTTGGAGGACCAGGTCTTTGCGATTCAGGACTTTCCTTATGCCGGAGTAGATTTTCGCAGTGATCCGGACATGGTTCTTCCACAGGGAGAACAATGGGACGACAGAGGTATTTCATTTTCACAGGTTTTTAAATTTTTTACTTTTTATTTGTTTTTATATCGTCTCAAAACTGACAGTGACAAATTTCAAAATGCAGATGTAGGTCCACAGCGTCCGGCCAATCTCCGGCCATTCGAGAGGAGAGTACCAGTTGCACCAGCACTGGCCCCACAGGATGCGGCCGCAGAGACCTTAGCCGAGCTGGAACAGGACCTAGAGCGTCTCACGGTGGACATACCAGAGACGACTATAAACGATATTCCTATCCGACTTCAGCGCTATGTGGTCGCAGTCCCAGGACCTTTCAGGAGGTTCCTGTGTAGGGTAGCGCAGGCAGTGGTCTCGTATAGAGAGCACCACCAGTGATTGGCTAGTCACTTTTTGTAGACACATATGACATTTTGGTTTTTTGTACTTATCATTTTTTCCGATCATAAGGTGTTTTTCAACCTATGATCGAAGACGATGTATACTTTTGACACACTCCTATCTATATATATATCATTATTACCAGTTTATCTTGTTAAACATGTATGATGAAATGTTTTTAAATTTACATTTATGATTATTGCAAATGTCTGTCTAACATTCGAGAAGCAATTGCATCTGCTAATGTATTTAATGACCTTGGAATATGTTGATATTCAATGTAATCAAATTCACGTTCCAAGAGGCGCACTCTCAAAAATAACCTTAATAACACTGGATTTCTAATGGAATATACTCTATTAAGCTGTAATACAACGAGTTCAGAATCTAACCTCACTATCAAACTCCGAATCCCAAATGAAATAGATTCAGATAATAACTCAATCACTGCACTGTATTCTGCAATGTTGTTTGTTGTTTGACCGAGGCTCACCCCATGCATAGAAACTAACTCATCAGAGTGCGAATAGATAACCCAAGCCGTGGAAGAGATATTCCGTGTATTACGACAAGCACCATCAGCAAATCCAATGTACGTTTGGAGAGGCGTCGACATCTGTAATATCAAGAGTAAAACCAAGATAAGGCAGAATAACGACGAAAAACACACTCTCTAAACTAAGCACACTGTCTATACTAACAAACACACCAGCTAGAAAGAAAAACTAACCTAACTAAATCTCCATATCCATCGTTTAAGCATAATACCTCTTTAGGTAAAGTCCATTTCTGGGCTTACCCAAAGAGTCCCCATCAAAATCTACCAGCTCATAGGCCCCTTTTTCTAGCTTTCGCTTAACAATATAAGGGCCATGCCACATAGAAACGAATTTGCCAGCACCTAATTTATCATTAGCTTGATCATATAATAGCACTAGGTCTCCTTCCGAAAAATTACGAGGGGTCACGTTGCGATCATACTGAGCTTTCATCCTTTTTGCGTGAGTCTCGATTGCCAATGCAGCGTCACGTCGAGTCTCATCTAATTTGGCTAAGTATAATAGATGCTTCTCCTCTTCGGAAGTAGCTGGAAGTAATTCGATAGCCATTTGAAGTGATGGGATTTCGCATTCAATGGGAAACACTACTTCCAAACCATAAAATAGTTGGAAAGGAGTGAATCCTGTTGATGTTTTCACTGAGGTTCGGTATGCCCAAAGCGCTGAAAATAACATGTTGTGCCAATTCGACCGATGAATACCAATGATTCGTCGGATCATGATAACTAGAACTTTGTTGATGGACTCAACCAAACCGTTTGCTTGGGGATAATAAGTAGTAGAACTATCATGACACAAACCAAGCTGGCTTGTAAGTTCTGTCATCATAATGTTTCGAAAATGGCGCCCATGGTCAGTGATTATCGCTTGTGGGACACCAAACCTAGAAATAATATGATTGAATATGAAAATTGTGGTTGTCTTGTCGTCAGCCTCGAATGTAGGCATCGCCTCGGCCCACTTAGTAAAATAATCAACCGCAAGGATGATATACGCATGCCCCCCGGCCGAGTGAGGGTTACATGTAATAAATTCGATACCCCATTTAGCAAAAGGACCAACGACAATTATAGGGTGGATAGGAGTAGGTGGTGTGCACATCTTGCGATCAAACACTTGACAGTTGTGGCATTTTCGGACCGCAATGATACAATCTTTAAACATGGACGGCCAGAAGTAGCCATCACGAAACACCTTCTGAGTTGTGGCATACCCAGACATATGACCGCCACACGCTCTAGAATGACAGTCATTCATAACCCTTTCTGCCTCTTCATGAGTTAAGCAACGACGAAAAACCAAGTCTGCCCCACAACGATAAAGAGTATCTCCAATAATTTTGTACGGTTGGGACCGAAATCGAATTTTTCGGCGTTCCGACTTTAAAGCTTCGGGCCGAAAGGATTGGGTTTGGAGATAGACAATTATATCTCCATACCACGGATCTAAAATGCTGATGAGAAACAGAGATTCGTCCGCAATGGGTTCCTCTACCACATTTTCCGTGTCAGCACGCGGGAAGTCACACATCAATTCCTCAAAAACTAAAGATTTCTTAGACTTGGATTTTTCAAACTCCAAGTCGAACTCTTGCAAGATAACGATCCATTTAGAGTACTTGCCCCCTAGCAATTGTTTAGTCAAAATGTAAATCATAGGGTTGCAATCTGAAATGACTGTAGTTTTGTGGAGAAGAATGTAATGATGAAAACGCTGGACAGCCTGAACAGCTGCCAGGGCCAATTTCTCCACATGCGAATATTTTAGCTCAGTGGGATTTAACGTCCTACTAAGATAATATATCACATGTTCCGTGTCGAATTCATCTTCCTGTACCAAGACCATTCCAATAGTGGAATGAGCGGCGACGATGTACAAAAAGTAATCCTGGTTGTAGTTGGGAGGATGCAGCAACGGTGCATGGGTCAACGCGTGCTTTAGCGCATCAAAAGATTTCTGAGCTATCTCATCCCAAGAGAATTGAGCATTTTGTTTCAAAAACCGGGTAAAACCCTTGGTAATCTCGGCGTAGTTAGGAATGAATCGGCGTAAAAAGTTTACTTTCCCTTGCAAACTTTGGAGTTGGCGCAAACTCGAAGGAGGAGGCAATTTGATGATAGCTTTGACCTTCGAGGGATCGGCGCGAATGCCTGCTTTTCAAACTACAAATCCCAGCAATCGTCCCACTTCGATGCAGAAGACACATTTGTGTGGGTTCAAACGTATACGATAATGCCTACACCTCATAAAAATTGCTCGTAAATGGATAAGGTGATCAGCTCGACGTAAGGAGTGAGCGAGCAAATCATCGAGATACGGTTGCACAATGTGCTTGATGTCATGAAATGCATAAGACATCGCCCTTTGAAAAGTGGCTCCGACATTCTTAAGCCCAAAAGGTAGTTTGCAATAAGAAAATGTCCCCCATGGACAAATGAAAGCTGTTTTTGGTTGATCGGCAGGTAGAATATTGATTTGGTTGTAACTGGAAAAACCATCCATAAAGGAAAATATTTCACTGCCGGCACAATCATCAATTATTTGATCGATATAGGGCATTGGATAGTTGTCCTTGGGACAAGCACGATTGATATCCCTATAGTCGATACATATTCTTATTGTTCCCTGCTTCTTGTTAACTGGAACAATATTCGATACCCAATCCGTTAACGGGATCGGATAAATGAAACCTGCTTTCAACAACTTCTCAACTTCTACTATAATTGCAGCCGCTTTCCGAGGGTGGATCTGACGCAGACATTGCCGAACGGGTTTAGCGTCCGGGTAAGTCTTGATCTCATGAACAACAATGGAGGGATCAGTTCCTGGCATTTCCTCATAGGACCAGGCAAACACGTCGCGGAATTCTTGAAATAGGGCCTTGTATGTTTGAATTTCGTCATTTGAACACGAGGCACCTATATGAATGTGTTTAACAATTCCAGGCTTCACTGAAATGTCAATGGGAATAGTGCGAGAAACATTTCCCAAATTCAGCTCTGAATCAGGATGTTTCATTGGACTCTGAGCGTCTTTGACATATTCAGCTGTAAAAATTGACGAGAAATCGTTTTCAAAATGATCATCCTTAGGTAAAAACAAAGATCTATGATGGAGATCTTCCCATGGTAAATCGTCTACGTACAGGACTTCACAAAGTTGCTCGTCAGATGACACAACTTCAGGAAATGTTATTAACTCCGAAGATGACGCGAAAAGCGATTCCTCGCGAACCACATTCATTTGGTCGATTTGGGTTGAACTTGAGTCGGAAAAAGACTGCACGGCCTCATAAGCAATTTCATATGGACTCAAAGGCATTGCATTACTAAATGAGTCTATCTCAGATTCAGATGGGACAATCCAAGGATCATCATAAATAATAGTGTCTGAAGTAATCATATGAATGGATGCGAATGAAGGGTCTGCGTTGATCGGAGGGAAAGGAAAAGTTCCCAATAAACCGAAATCTTTAACTAATCCTATGCCAACATCCTTATAAGGGATAGTCGTTTTACCGACATGCTGGATACTCTCTGAAGAGGCTGGGTCGGATGAAAAATAAGCCAGCTGGTCTATTGTCAGGATCTTGCCATTATGTGGAAACTTTATGACTCTGAAGACCGATGAAATGACTGCTGTCATAGCGTAAGACCAACTTCGACCCAAGAGAAGGTTGTAGTCTAGAGGGGCATCAACCACCTCCACATCTAGACTAACGGTTTTTCCTTCAACCCCTATAGGCAAATCCTGTAAAATGCCAAACGGATGGAACCCACAGCCATCAAAGGCCTTAAGAATAGTCGGGGATTGGTTCAGCGAAGGAGAACCAAGCGATATCCAACACTGAATCAACATAATACATGTGGAAGCTCCCTCATCAATTACAGTTCGATGAATAGGCCTGTTTTTTACTATCACTGGAATCTGGAAAGCCATCTGATGAGGGAGACGTGGTGTACTATTTTTTAGATCAAAGATTATCAGGTTCGGGTCCTGAACATCAACAACTCCTATAGCCGACAAAAGTAATTTTCGCTGTGCTGGGCATGATTGCAGCACTTCTAAAGCCGACATTGCTGAGGGTGAAACAGCTAAATCCTCAACAATGTTGTAATTCTGGGCCGCTCTGGCATGTGGATTGAAAGCAGACCTTCGAAGTACACCCTTGGCGGGCGGTTTTATTACTAATTCAGGGTTAGGTTTCTTGATCTGTAGTGGATCAGAACCGGGAGCTGAGGTTGATGGATTTGAACGAGAAGATTCTGCTTCTTTCGATCCATCAACAAGACTTTTACTACCATAATCGTGAGATCGAGTCGCAATCCTTAAATGAGACATCATCAATATGGGTTCTTCAGTGGCACTCGAGGAAGAACCTATCATCTTACTCTCCTGCTTTGGAAATGGATCTTTCAAAACAGCAGGAGTTGAGGAACCTTTGACAATTTTCACAACCTCGGCCCGATGGGGGAAATCTCTTGTAAAATGATCCTCTTCAAAAATAAGACAAGGATATCGAGGTTTGCGTTTTTCGTCATTGGATTCCGACTTTTTTGTTTTCTCCTTTGGAGTCTTGTCTGCTTTACCCTTCTTCTTACCCTTCTTTTTCCCACCGTTTTTTGATTTAGCCGTAGATGACTCTACAGCGTGAATATCGGTGGAAATTTCAGGAGAAGACTCTCCTGTCGGGGAATCTGGTAAGGTTATAATGGGCGAATAATTCTTTGAAGATTTCTTCTTGCTTTTAGTATTTACCGTACCAATCATGCCATCAGCAGCATGAGATCCCGAAGGAGCGGCAGCGATTTGATTTGACTTTGGAAGATCTGGGATCTTTTCATGTAACGTACCTGAATGAGTGTAAACTAAGTCAAGGTACTGCGCTTGAGAAATTACTTGCTCCTTAGTAACTACTCCGGCCTTAGCTACATCTTCAGTAATCTTTGGTAATAATGATTTAACAAACCATTCAGCTAAGATTTGGTCCAGAATAAAAACTTTCACTAATCGCCATCGACGTCTCCATTCATGGATATGATCGGAAATATAAGTGGAGGTCGACTGTTTTAATGAATTTAATAGCTCCATACCATTATCATATCTGACCGGCAACTGAAAATGAGTTAGGAACGAGGTAGCTAACTGACTAAAATTGTAAAAAGAGGCCCGTGGTAACTCAATGTGCCACTTGGCCGCGAGACCAATGAGCGTACGCTGGAAAAGATGTAAGCGGATCGAATCATTCGAGATGGAATTTGAAGCACACCAGAGGTGGTAAGTCGTCACATGATTGGACGGATCCTCTCCAGACTTACCTTCGAACTTGGGTATATCACTGGGGAACTTATTTGGCATTGGCGGCCAGAATGGAAGATATTGTATTGGATCGTTCGTTAGGCGCGTCAAGTCTGGTAAATCCAAAGTTGCGATAAACAGTAATTGCCGATTAGGATCCCTAAAACTTTGGGTCACAAGACCAGTCCCAGGAGGAGGATATCCAGGATAACTTGGAACAGGAATCGCATTCGAGATATTATATCCTCCTGGAAAACCAGGATTAACCAGACCGTACTGGGGTTGCTGAGGTTGTTGATAAGTGTACCCAGGATACGGTTGATACTAGTAAACCGGCTGTTGGACAGCAGGCCCGTATTGGTACTATCCCTGGTACGGTTGATAAGCGAATTGTGGTTGACTAGTGACAACCGTACTTAAACCAGGTTGTCCTGCAGGCATCTGAACCGTAGTTTGAATCGTAGATCCAGACAATGGTAAAGATGTCTGAGGAGTAGTTGGAGAGACAGTAGAAACCGGAGCTGTCGATACTGCAGAAGTAAGTGTGGTGGAAGGAGCAGATGTTGCGGTAGTTGCAGCAGCCGTTGTTTGAGATGGAGTACTAGGTGCGATTGGCAGCTGAGTAACTACCAAAGTTACAGAAGTTTGAACATTAGACTGGACTGGTTGCTGAGAGGACCAGCAACTAAGGGTTGCCCAGCTTGAGATGACAACTGTATACTTGGCTGCAATACCTGTTGAACTTGCGATGGATCCCACACTATGTTCATTCCGGGGTATTGACCCATGACAGGTTGAGGATATTGAGATCCATAACCGGATTGAGGATAGGATTGATAACTGAAAGGCACAGTTCCCGTACCTTGAACATATGACTGACCTTGAGGTGGTTGATAACCTTGACTTGAGTATTGACCTTGAGGTTCATAACCTTGAGGTAAATACTGATACTGGGGTTGACCTTGACCTTGAGGTTGATACCCTTGAGGTAAATACTGATACTGAGGTTGACCCTGGGGTACATATTGAGGCTGGGGTTGACCTTGAGGAATGTATTGTACTATGGGTACATACTGTCCTTGAGGTTGCCCCCCAGACACAAGTTGTGTACCTTGAGGTTGCCCCCCAGGCGTTAATTGAGGCTGCCCCCCAGGCGGTAACTAACCACCTTGAGGTTGAGAACCGAGAACTGAACCTGACATCATGTAAATGTCTCCTACACCCAATGGTTTATTACCATTGTTTCCAGCTAATAACCCATGATCAATGGGTTGAGGAGATGCCCCCGCAAAGGTACCAGAAAGGGACTGATACCCGGAGGGAACAGAAGGACCGCCGTACAAGAAAGATTCAGGAGATTGAGTGAACACGGACGACTGACCAGACATATTTACAGGAGTATAAATACCTCCGGGTGGAAAAGGAGTTCGAGGTGGAGAAAAACTTATCCCTGAGTTGTCTAAATAATTGGTTAACGAAAGGTACCAAGTGGTACTTCTAGGAGGACTGTAAAAGATAGATTCACGCTCCCTTAGATCAATAGTAGGTTGATCTTCAAGGATAGATACGCCTAATTCTTCCTCTGGAGCAAGTTCTTCAATAGCTATCAAACCAGCAGGAAGATTTTCAGTGATGACTCTTTCTACCCTAGGTGAATCAGGTGCACTAGAAGTTGGAGTAATAGGTTCAGATACTTCAGGTTCTTCGCCTATATCACTAGTAGATGAAAAAATACCAGCAAGCTCGGAAACTGCAACTGCTTCAGGATTATAACCTGTTTCTAGACCTTGGTAATCTGGATGGACTACCAACGACGATTCTCCTTCTTCAGGTGAACCTACTTTACTGCCACTAGGAGTAACAAGGACCTTTAAACCTTTGTAATGACTCGGGACATCTTGAGGAGGCTCACCACGAATTCTACGGGACTTCCTCAACAATTCGGCCACGGAAACAATCTCAGGAGACTTGCCCCGAAGTCGACGGGACTGTCTCGGTAATTCCGCCACAGTTAAAAACTTTTTAACTACTGCACACACAAACAAAGAAAAATCTCAAAGCAAACCACCTAAAGTCTCTAAAGAACCAAACAAATTTGAATCACATGCCTAAAGAATCTAGGGCGTCAAACCATGCACAAACAGTAGCCTTCTGGACCGAAAACACTAGTTGGTGATGAAGCCCAACATCGCTGAATTCAGTACAGAAGTGGAGGGTGGAACAGTTACCCCGGCAACCTGCTTAATGAATAGACCGGCACAAGTTCCTCCACTTTAACCGTCTCGAGTGAAGTGAACCCCCCGGAAAATCCAAGTGAGTCTAGCTGACGTCTGCTCCAGGTACAGTGGGATCTTCCCTCCACCGTCACCTCGGTAGAATCCTAAAGATAATGGTCACTAACGTTACCAATAGCAACAAATGCACCTGGGGGAACAGTCTACACTCCGACAGCACACAAGGGCAGTGTATCAAGCTCAATCCCCTTGCCGGCTCCTTGACAATAACCCAAGGTTTATCGACAAGTGACCCCTGGCTCCTCGACAATGGTTAATCCGAGGTTTACCGTTTGTAATACGTGTGTGTCTGGCGTCGTTCCCAACGGGGGAGGATTGATCCCCTCACTGGTTCGGACACGAGCTCGTGCTTCTCCTTTAAGAGGAGCTTTCCCAGAGTACAAATGAAACAGTTGGATTTATCCTACCACAAGATGAGCTACTTGTTTGGTTTTGCTGTCTTGGAGAGTTAATTACTCTCCTACTCCAAGACACTAGCCTGATCTATATTGGTGTTTCAGAGCCCTAGTAAATAAAAGTTACTAAGTTGATTTTACTTTAAGCGTTAATTTTATGGCTTTTTTAATACAAAAGGTAGTGGAGATGAAACTGGTGGTGTGTAGACTCGACCGAAATCCACTAAAAAGATGCACTTAGGATGATTTACACTAATTTTTCCTTTTTCAATGAATTTCCTAGCTAAGAGAGTTGGAGAATGCAAATTTGAAATAAAGACAACTTTCTTGGCAATGAAAAACAAAGAAACAAACTCTTTATCTTTTCAAAACACACAACACATGACCACTATTCACTTCACGAAAATTCCTTTTTCTTTCAAAGACACAAATGCTACCAAAGCAAACTTTCCTTCAAAAGATATTTTTGTATTTTTTCCTAATTAATAAAGCATGTAAAACTTACTTTAACAAAAATCAAAGTTAAAAAAGCTATGGCAATCAAATCAACTGAATTTCACTCCAAAGCAAATCTAAGAGAAATAAATATAAAAGTAAATCTAACGAGTCAAAAGCTTACTAAAGATGATTCCTGGATGTTTTACTCAGTCAAAAAGTAACTAAGGACTAGTTAATGCAGAACCAAAAACTAGTCAAAACAAAAATCAAAATCTTTTTGTTCTTTTCTCAAGAATAAAATTCAAAGTTCAAACAACAAACTTGTTCGAGATTCACAAAGAGAAGACACAAAGGTAGGTCTCTCACAAGGGTGATTTCTATGATAGGCCCGACTCCTAAGAGGACTGAACAAAACCAAGGAGATCCAAAGTTCGACAACCTCTAACGCCAAAGTCACTACAGGACCAGTTAAAAATCAAACCCTAAGGCAAAATCCCTATGAATTTTACTAAAACCCTCGACACTAACGGAACAAGCTTAGGTGAAGATTTATGGCAGAAAACTAGTGGATCTGGGCAGAAAAACAAATTAAAAACAAAATGTAAAAGGCAAAAAGAAGGAAAATGAAATTTTCTTAGTTTTGATAGGGGTACGCAGGCAACCTGTTTGCACAGGTGCGGGTACGCTCTGTGCACAAAGCGACAGTGCGTACAGGTACGCACTGTGCTACACTCAGAGGCTGCGTACTTCTAGCAAAACAAAGAAAAACTAAAATCTAATTTAACCCTAAGCTAGCCCACCCAAATACACAATCAGACAGCCAAAAACCAGAAAAAAAATAACTTTTCTCAGATCAAAAGTTCATACAAAGGAAAAAACATTCACATTAATGGATTCCCCAGCGGAGTCGCCATTTTGTCATGCGGAAAGAGTCGTTAGTGCGGACACAACCTACTTCGCTAGAAGCAAAAGCTTTCTAGTGACAAACAAGACAAATAAAGCTACTTTTCTCTAAACACGCATCGCAAATAAAAGTAATTAGGGGATCTTTAACATACCTCTAGTCCAACGCTTTGTAGTAGTCCAGCCTCGCCGATCCGGATGAGCTCCTCCTTCTCTTCGAAACCTGCATTCACTACCAAGCCAAAAGATTAAATAGCACCTGATAAACTCATAAAACAATACATATCTATCATATAGACCAAGGAGTATATGAAACAAACCATGAATAACAATCTGTTGAGAAAAATAAGTTCATTTGCATTAAAAGGTAACAAAAGGAACCATTACAACCTGAGCCTTGGTGTTGTGCAAGTCCCTCCTAGGGTCCAGCAAGAGTTTTCCTTTACTTTGATCAGCTCACCCACTCTCAAATAAGGCTAGGAAAGGATGGGAATCTCTCCTCTCAAGCTTTACAAGGGAGTCCTAATTCCAGCAGCATCTACCCTTAGGAATGTTCAGCTTTCAACCTCCTTCCCTTTGGCCCAATGCCTGTATTTATAGTGCCCTAGAGGAAGTTATTCAGGTCCACCATCAATGGGATAAGCCCCTCTTTGGATGGGATAGCTCCCCTCTTGATGGGATAAGTTCCTCTTTGGTAGGGATACATGAACCATCTGGAGGCACTCCATACACGTCAAACAAGCTTCTAGAAGGCTCTAGAAATGACCACAAGTAACTTTTTTGGAGTGAAACTTGCGCCTTTTGACCTTTACAGGAGTACGCACCCATTTCTTTACATACAGAGCGTACAAGTACGCAGGTATTGTGAACTTGGAGGTAAGGCTAAGAGAAATTGCGTACCCAGAGATATATAGATTTTTAATGACTTTCTCTCTTTCTTGAAGTTTGACATGGAGAGCAGAGGTATGAGGCTTGCCAAGGAGGATAGTATGACAGTTGATGGAGCCATACTAACTGCAAATAGTCATGGTGACAAATTTTAGTGTAACAGGTTGGGAAAATGTGCATATGTGTATATGTGGTTATTGTAAATATCATAATGAGTTGTGTTATAAAGCTCTAGTATGTAGTATGGTTGTTATATGGTCATGTTGTCATGATGTCTTTCTTTTAAGCAGTGGTCATTATAAATACTACAACGAGATGTGTTATAAAGCTCCATGGTTAGTATGTTTTGTTTTCAATAGTCTTGTTGGTTATAGGTGTCATTGAACACCGAGGATGGTCTTCCCCAAAGGGGGATGGTTCTGTAACAACCCTGGTGAAAATTCCATGTAAAAATATATAAATACTATGGATGATGGGACACATATTCCAAGCTGAATGGTGGGAAGGACATCCTAGTGGGTGTTCATTTGGTTGTTTATGGCTAAGGAAATGGCTAAGAAATTAAACAGGAAAATAGGTATTTTTGCACAATTATTTATTAAAATAAAGCAAATTAGGAGAAAAGTAAGGGGAAAGGTCACAATTTTCATGCGAGGAGGAAAATGAAGAAAACGGAGGCTTCATTCATAAAAAGGATTCTGAGGATCATTTGGCAAGCTTCTTCTTTTCATTGTTAAACTCTTAGTCAGTGTAAGCTCTTGGCTCAAGTTTCTTACTATGGTTATGCATGGGATCAAGAATGGCAAAGAAGGCAAGAGGAAGCAAGGATCAAGTAGGGAAAGGCAGGATCAAGCAGCTATAATAGGTTTCGTTATAGGTATTGACTTGCATGTTTATTTTCCTTGCTAGATTTGGCATGCATGGTATTGCATGTGGCTCTCTTCTATCATGGCATGGGTTTTGCTAGGTGTAGCAGTGTTTTTCAGCCTAGCCTTACCATTTTTGGATAACCATGGTGTGATGGGGTTCTCATGTTTTGGTTGAGCTGGATTGTTGGATGGATTCAAATCTGAGTGGGGTGGATCTTTGAATGATAAAGAACATGGCCTAGTGGTCTGTAAACCAGACTGTGGATCATGGTAAAGCCACTGGCCTAGTGACCCCTGAGCCAGACTGTGGGTTGTGGTAAAGCCAAGATTATGTTTCCTCAGTGGGCCTAGGAATCCTTTCCAGGGAATGGAAGGATATACAGTAAATCCAAGAGGTGGATTGATCTCTGTTGGGCATAGTAATCCCATATTTGGTATATACGGTAAATCCTGGAGAGTGGGTCTCGGTTTAGGGTCTAGTGATCCGGGTTTGGATTGTGGTAAATCATGAGAGACTAGGAGACATGAAAATTCCTCACGATGTAGGTGGAGAAATCCGGTGGCATCCATTTTTGTTGGCCTAGTGATCAAGTGGAGATCACAGTCAATCCTACTAGATGTGTTCATTGTGTTGACCTAATGTTCTAGGATGGATTACGATAAATCCTGGTTTCTATTGATGAGGGTGAGGTGGTTTAGCCTTGGTATGCCTTGGTCGAGTTCTTTTGGTTTGAGTCACACATTCATGCTTCGAATATGGCATGGGGGTGAATGGATGAAAAGAGATTTGGCTTAGCCATTATATGGTCAAGTGGAATGTGGTAGTCCCATCTCTGGTTGGTTCATTGCATTGATTAATGAGAAATTGTTTCCCTTGATTTCTATGTGCAAATGTATTGATCTATATATGGATTTTGATGGCCGATATGTTTATTGTATTTATGTTCTTATTATGTTGGTTATATGCACTTTTTATGACAACAACTATGTATGGATCTCACCATGTTTTTACTTGTACATGAATGGAGAATGTTTCTATGACCTAATAGAGCACAATGTAGCAAATGTCATGAGGAAACAATGGTTCATAGCGATTCTCAGATAAGTATGAGATCCCTACACTTAATTTTGTTCTTTACACCTGTAGGTTACATGTTGACAATATGTTTGATGACATTCTTGTCATGGCTAATAGGGGTCTATTTAAGGTCTTGATCAAATTATTTCTTTTGCATCATTGTTTCCATGTACTTTACTTGGTTTTGAGACTTCATTCCATTCTTGGCAGTGGTCTGGGCTTTGGGCCTGAAAAATTGGCTTAAATCCCGGGATTGTTGGCACATAAATGGCAACTTTAGTCCACAATCACTGGCAGGTAGGCATATGAGAGAAAATTTAGGTCTCTGGTCACCCCCTTTCCCATAGCATGAGAGTGTCTATGGCCTAAGAGGTCCATAACAGTAGTGGGATCCAACTTCCCGGGGTCGTAACTTTAGCATATGATCTTCGTTTGACGTGCACGATACCTCATTATAAATATTTATTTGAGGACTATAAATTTCAACTACAAATGTTAGTTAAAGACTTATGTTTTCTCATTTTCCAAAAAATTCACCATTTAGGCCTCACAATGGTCTGAAAGTTCAAGACCCAAAAAACTTCCAAAAATAGTAAATTGTCCTATAATTAAGGAAGCTAAAAAACTGAAAGAAATAATGGCGAGGGCCCAAGTGGAATAGGTGAGTGGACACCAATATCCACCTGGATCATCATAGGTCACAAAAACAGGGAAGAACATTCCATATGCTAGGTTATGTGTGTATATAAATATATCACAACCATTACTGGACTCCATAGAGCTAAACTATTAGGGTGATATTTGGAAAGACCCTCTAGATTATGAGCATATCCCATTTATATCTAGGCTATGTCATGAACATGGTCACCTCATAAGAGAATGCCCACTGAAAAAGAAGGAACAAGATATTTGAGGTCACATGGCTAATGATGGCTTCACAAAGGTCTCAACTCAGAGATGTAACCAAAGGAATCAGACATCATATAACACAAAGGGATTTGAGGAGAAGAATTCCTTCTCAGTACTGGAGGTTATGGAGGAGGACTCCCAAAACGTGGTGGTCATCCGGATGGATATCGTCCCAACAGCCAAAAATAAAGACAAGATGGTTCTGAAACATAAGTGGGGGGAGGAGGAAAACATACAAGGGGGTTTTGATTTCTTTGCACTACCATATTTTGAGAAATATCTCCTTTATTGATGCAAAAACCATCATATCTCTTAGAATAAGAGTGGATATTAGTTACAATGATTAATGATTGGGCAATTCAAGAGCTGGAATACTTGTCTAAAGAGGAAAGAGAGAGCTATTCGAATGCTTATCTCAAGTGGAGAACTAAGAGACAAACCACAATAGGGGAACCAATAGCTCAATATTTCCAATATTTCAAAGATAAGGGGAAATAACTTCTATTAAAGGACCTTAACAAGGAAACTAAGAATAAGACAAACAAATCAATGAAACACATGGGAGTAAATCATCGCATCACAAACCAAGAACCAACTCTACCATAGAAGTTGTTAATCATACCTAACCTTTCATAATGAAAGTCCTTTCCTGGAACATAAGGGGACTCAATATCAGGAGAAAACATAGACATCTTAGGGATCGTATCAGGAAGGAAAACCCAACGAATGTTATAATATAAGAAGCAAAACTAACAGGGGAGAAAATGAACCAAATAGTAGGTTTTTCTTGGAAAGGGTGTGATAACATGTCTCTCAATGCGAGGGGGAACACAGGAGGATTAGTAGTTTGGTGGAACCCATAAGTAGTGTTATTCCAAGATTGGCTAGCTTCGACTAGAATTCTTATAGGGAAATTCAGGTATGTTGGAACATAGTACTTTGTCTTCCTCTAAGGAGTTTATGGGCGTTTGAATACAAGGGAAAGGAGGTTCTTTTTCTAGCAATTGCAAGACATGAAAAAAATGGTAAGCAATTCATTATGGCTTGTTGGAGGATATTTTAACATTATAAGATTGCTAAAAGAGAAAAAAAGGTGGTATTCCTAGGTTAGACAAAACATATATGGATTTTGATGAAATGTTGGAAAACTTACGCCTTATTGACATTCAAACTAAAAAAGGGTGGTTTACTTGGAACAATTGTTGGGGAGGAAACAACCGGATAGCATGTTGTTTAGATCGATTTTTATTATCAGAGGGAGTCCTACAAAAAGATATATTTATCAAAGCCTCAATTTTTTCATGTATGGGTTCAGATCACTGGCCAACTAGATTGGAAATTGATCTAAAAGAAGCCCCATTAAATCACCCTTTTCAGTTTGAATTTTTTTTGCTTTAATCGAATGGCTGTGTAGATTTTCTAAGGAATTGGTGGGTGGTGATGCATATTGAAGGTACCACCAAAATGAAAAAAATTCAACTCAAATTGAAAGAGTTGAAATCAAGGATCAAATATTAGAATAAGAGAGTCTTTGGGAACATATTTCAAGATAAGAGAGGTCTAGAAAGTAAAATGTCAAGTATCCAACAAAGAATCATATTGAAAGGCGAAATCCCATAGATGGTAGAAAAAGAGGAAAAAACTCTTCTAAAGCTAGAGAATAGAAGGAAACAAGAAGAGACCCTTTGAAAGAAAAATTCTAACTCAAAATTTTTCCACAATGGCATGATTCAAAATTGTCATAATAATAGAATATTTTCCCTTATCGGTAAGGAAGGGGATAGGAAAATTTTACACCATGACATAGAAAGTGAATTGGTACGTTATTTCAATGATATCTAGTCATAGGATAGTTCAGGTAAACAATCATCCATAAGTACAATGATACAACACATTCCAAGAATGATTAATAGGGATAAAAATATTACGTTGATGCAAACAATATCCTTTTCTGAGGTTGAAATGGTGGTTATGAATATGCCAAAGAATAAGGCACCTTGACCTGATGGTTACATGACAAATTTCTACCAAGAATATTGGGGATTTTTAGGAAAGGAGATACAGGAAAAAGTTGAAGAATCAAGGAAAACTAGAGAAGTGCACTCAACTCTAAAAAAAATGTTCATATCACTAGTTCCAAAGGCAGGATGATTGGAGAGTGCAAATAAAATCATTTCAACTGTTATAAGAAATATAGAGAAATCACTTCTACCACTATTAGTATCCCCCTCTCAAATGGGTTTTGTAGAAGGGCCAGAGATTGTGGATGGGGTTATAGTGGTGCAATAAATTATTCACTCTTTGAGGAAGTAAAAATGCCTAGGTATGTAGATAAAATTGGATTTATCCAAATCTTATGATAGAATTAATTGGTCATTCTTACTCGAGGTTCTATGAGCATATGAATTTTCTAAATGATGGATATATTGGGTGAAATAACTTATCTCATTTGTTTTATTTTCTAATTTGATTAACAGATCACATTCCTAGACTATTCACCCCTCTAGAGGTCTCAAACAATGTGATTCTTTATCACCATTCCTCTTTATGTTAGCCATGGAAGGACTTGGTCGGATGTTTCAAAAAGTAGGGGAATCATGTTACATATATGTTCTATGGTCGTACATGACAAACTTCCCTATCTCTCACCTTCAGTTTGTTGATGAGGTAATATTATTTGGTTTACCTACATGAAGAGAGGTAACAAGAATCAACATAATTTTACATATTTTTATGACATCATCAGGACATGTAGTGAACAATGATAAAACAAAAATGTTTTTTTTAAATTCACGTAGATGGTTCAACTCAAGCTCAGTTAAACCATGGGTTTTAATAGAGGATACATGCCTTATAATTATTTGGGTATTCCTCTTGTATTATTATATAACTGGGCATCCATAAGGGAAGATATTATAGAGAAAACATGATGCAAAGTGAATAACTGGGTGCTCAGGGCACTTAACTTTCCAAGCCATCTAGTTATGACGAAAGAAATTCTACAAGCTATACCAAAATACCAATTATTGGTAGTGCCCATTCCAACTATTGTGTGTCAGAAATTGAGGTCAGTCTGGACCAATTTATTATGGAAAGGTTTAGTGAAAATATGTAAGTGGTATTTGGTCAGGTGGAATAAATTGGTTGCTCCAAAAATGAAAGGAGGATTGGGCTCCAAGACACTTTTCTCATTAGTAAATCTTATGTTATGAAGTTGTGGTGGCTATGGGTGTAGAGAGACCACCACGTTTGGAAACAAAATTTGTATCTTAAGTATATGTCGTTAAATTCAAAATTTGACAAATTCCAATTCGAAGGATGAATAAAAGGATCTGATGTTTGAACTGTGCCCAGGAAACAAAGAATTCGGTGAAATAATTTTCTTCTTGTGGGATAAGATAAGGCGGGACAACATTATTTTGGGAGGACTCATGACAAAACAGTGTAAACTTTGAAACGAGAACTGATAAAATTACCTGTTTCGTTGAGGTAACAAAAAAGTCAACCGATTTTGAAAAGTTGTGATGCAAAATACATTTTTTTTTTTGAGAGCATATTTTTGACTTTTTAAATTTTTGTATGTATCAAATATAAATATTTGTTTTTAAATGATAGTGATTTTCACGCTGATTTTGAACCATGTTGATGTAGCATCAACAGTTTTTTTTTGAGGGCTTATTTTTGACACTTTAAATTTTTTAATGTATTAGGTGTGGATATATTTTTTTTAAATGTTACATTTTTTGACACTTTAAAATTTTTTATGTCATTTCTTTTTGAAATCATGATTATTAACAAATTTTCTAGTTGTCTTATTTTTATTTTTTTTAAATGTTAATTACTTAAAAAAACAAATATAAAAAATATATATAATGAAGAAAAAAAAATGTATAAAATATATATATCGTAAACCGTAAAAGAATTTGGAAAAAAAAAAAAAAACAGTAAAATTAAGTAAGTAAAAATAGGAAATTTTTAGAAAGCATTAACAAAAAGTAAAACAAACTAGATTAAAAAAAATAAATAGAAAATTAAGAAAAAGACATTTTTTTTAAACTACTAAAATAACATTAAAAACATTTACTTTGCCTGGGGTAGCTCAAGTGGTGATGGGCGTAGAATGAAGTCTCACCTAACGGGATATTTTGGGTTCGAATCTTGTGCTACCCTCCCCACATACCGGGGTGAATAATGGATATATAAACTTGAAAATTAGAGAGTTTTACCAAGCTTACAAAAAAAAAATAAAAACATTTTAAAAAAACTTAAAAAACAAAAATACACTGAAATTAAAAAAAATAAAAAAAAAATAAAAATAAAAAACAAAAACATAAACATTTAAAATTTTAAAATATATATACATACTTTTTTTATTAAAAAAGAACATTTACATGTTTTATAAAACTATATATTTTTTATTATAAAATAACATTTAAAAATTTTAAAAATATATATATTTAAAAAAATAAACATTTTTTTTTTAAATATATATATTTTTATTAAAAAAAAAAAGTTAGTGCTCATTTTTTATTTGAAAAAAGAAACATTTAATTTTAAAAATATATATATATATATATATATTAAAAAAGAAAATTGTGCACATTTTTATCTTTAAAAATAATAAACATATAATTTTTTTTAAATATATATTTTTTATTTAAAAATTTAAAAAAATTATGCGCGATTTTTACTTAAAAAAAAAACATTTTTTTAAATATATATTTTTTATTTAAACAAAAAAAATTGTGTGCCCCACCCTTTTGCTCATGGGGCACTGGATCTATGCAGCCCCCACTGGCTCTATGCGGCAGAGGCAGCTTCGCCGCCCAGGGCCGCACCCCCACGGGCGGTCGCGTGAAAGCAGGGCGGGGCGCACAAATATTTTTTTAAAATAAAAAATATACATTTAAAAAAAATAAAAAACATATATATATATATATATATATATATATATATATTATTTGAGTATAATTTTGGTTTTTTAAGTTGTTTTTTTAAATGTTTTTAATTCTCTTAACCACCACCACCATCATCATCATCAATCTTAATTTTAGTAGTTATTTTTTTTCTTTTAATGCTCTTTTTTTTTTAATCTAGTTTGTTTTTAATTTTTTTTTTTAGTTTTTTGTTAATGTTTTTTTCAATCTTTATTTTTATTTTTATTTCCAAATTTGTCAATGTTTACGAGATTTTTTTTTTTTTTACATTTTTTTTTTGAAAATATATTTTCTTATTATTTATTTCTTTATATTTTTTTAATTCTTATCTTTCGGAGGTTAATTTAGTTAATTTTTTTTAACCATTTTATGATTGATCCATTTTTTTGTTCCTTTTTTCTTTTTCTTTTTTATGTTTGATTTTTTTGGCTTTTTTCCTTGCAAACTTTGGAGTTGGCGCAAACTCGAAGGAAGAGGCAATTTGATGATAGCTTCGACCTTCTAGGGATCGGCGCGAATGCCGGCTTTTGAAACTACAAATCCCAGCAATCGTCCCACTTCGATGCAGAAGACACATTTGTGTGGGTTCAAACGTATACCATAATGCCTACACCTCATAAAAATTGCTCGTAAATGGATAAGGTGATCAGCTCGACGTAAGGAGTGAGCAGGCAAATCATCGAGATACGGTTGCACAATGTGCTTGATGTCATGAAATGCATAAGACATCGCCCTTTGAAAAGTGGCTCCGGCATTCTTAAGCCCAAAAGGTAGTTTGCAATAAGCAAATGTCCCCCATGGACAAATGAAAGCTGTTTTTGGTTGATCGACAGGTAGAATATTGATTTGGTTGTAACTGGAAAAACCATCCATAAAGGAAAATATTTCACTGCCGACACAATCATCAATTATTTGATCGATATAGGGCGTTGGATAGTTGTCCTTGGGACAAGCACGATTGATATCCCTATAGTCGATACATATTCTTATTGTTCCCTGCTTCTTGTTAACTGGAACAATATTCGATACCCAATCCGTTAACGGGATCGGATAAATGAAACCTGCTTTCAACAGCTTCTCAACTTCTGCTTTAATTGCAGCCGCTTTCCGAGGGTGGATCTGACGCAGACGTTGCCGAACGGGTTTAGCGTCCGGGTAAGTCTTGATCTCATGAACAACAATGGAGGGATCAATTCCTGGCATTTCCTCATAGGACCAGGCAAACACGTCGCGGAATTCTTGAAATAGGGCCTTGTATGTTTGAATTTCGTCATCTGAACACGAGGCACCTATATGAATGTGTTCAACAATTCCAGGCTTCACTGAAATGTCAATGGGAATAGTGCGAGAAACATTTCCCAAATTCAGCTCTGAATCAGGATGTTTCATTGGACTCTAAGCGTCTTTGACATATTCAGCTGTAAAAATTGACGAGAAATCGTTTTCAAAATGATCATCCTTAGGTAAAAACGAAGATCTATGATGGAGATCTTCCCATGGTAAATCGTCTACGCACAGGACTTCACAAAGTTGCTCGTCAGATGACACAACTTCGATAAATGTTATTAACTCCGAAGATGACGCGAAAAACGATTCCTCGCGAACCACATTCATTTGGTCGATTTGGGTTGAACTTGAGTCGGAAAAAGACTGCACGGCCTCATAAGCAATTTCATATGGACTCAAAGGCATTGCATTACCGAATGAGTCTATCTCAGATTCAGATGGGACAATCCAAGGATCATCATAAATAATAGTGTCTGAAGTAATCATATGAATGGATGCGAATGAAGGGTCTGCGTTGATTGGAGGGATAGGAAAAGTTCCCAATAAACCGGAATCTTTAACTAATCCTATGCCAACATCCTTATAAGGGATAGTCGTTTTACCGACATGCTGGATACTCTCTGAAGAGGCTGGGTCGGATGAAAAATAAGCCAGCTGGTCTATTGTCAGGATCTTGCCATTATGTGGAAACTTTATGACTTTGAAGACCGATGAAACGACTGTTGTCATAGCGTAAGACCAACTTCGACCCAAGAGAAGGTTGTAGTCTAGAGGGGCATCAACCACCTCCACATCTAGACTAACGGTTTTTCCTTCAACCCCTATAGGCAAATCCTGTAAAATGCCAAACGGATGGAACCCACGGCCATCAAAGGCCTTAAGAATAGTCGGGGATTGGTTCAGCGAAGGAGAACCAAGCGATCTCCAACACTGAATCGACATAATACACGTGGAATCTCCCTCATCAATTACAGTCCGATGAATAGGCCTGTTTTTTACTATCACTAGAATCTGGAAAGCCATCTGATGAGGGAGATGCGGTGTACTATTTTCTAGATCAAAGATTATCTGGTTTGGGTCCTGAATATCAACAGCTCCTATAGCCGACAAAAGTAATTTTCGCTGTGCTGGGCATGATTGCAGCACTTCTAAAGCCAACATTGCTGAGGGTGAAACAGCTAAATCCTCAACAATGTTGTAATTCTGGGCTGCTCTTGCATGTGGATTGAAAGCAGACCTTCGAAGTACACCCTTGGCGGGCGGTTTTATTACTAAGTCAGGGTTAGGTTTCTCGATCTGTAGTGGATCAGAACTGGGAGCTGAGGTTGATGGATTTGAACGAGAAGATTCTGCTTCTTTCGATCCATCAACAGGACTTTTACTACCATAATCGTGAGATCGAGTCGCAATCCTTACATGAGACATCATCAATATGGGTTCTTCAGTGGCACTCGAGGAAGAACCTATCATCTTACTCTCCTGCTTTGGAAATGGATCTTTCAAAACAGCAGGAGTTGAGGAACCTTTGACAATTTTCACAACCTCGGCCCGATGGGGGCAATCTCTTGTAAAATGATCCTCTTCACAAATAAGACAAGGATATCGAGGTTTGCGTTTTTCGTCATTGGATTCCGACTTTTCTGTTTTCTCCTTTGGAGTCTTGTCTGCTTTACCCTTCTTCTTACCCTTCTTTTTCCCACCGTTTTTTGATTTAGCCGTAGATGACTCTACAGTGTGAATATCGGCGGAAATTTCAGGAGAAGACTCTCCTGTCGGGGAATCTGGTAAGGTTATAATGGGCGAATAATTCTTTGAAGATTTCTTCTTGCTTTTAGTATTTACCGTACCAATCATGCCACCAGCAACATGAGATCCCGAAGGAGCAGCAGCGATTTGATTTGACTTTGGAAAATCTGGGATCTTTTCATGTAACGTACCTGACTGAGTGTAAACTAAGTCAAGGTACTGCGCTTGAGCAATTACTTGCTCCTCAGTAACTACTCCGGCCTTAGCTACATCTTCAGTAATCTTCGGTAATAATGATTTAACAAACCATTCAGCTAAGATTTGGTCCGGAATAAAAACTTTCACTAATCGTCGTCGACGTCTCCATTCATGGATATGATCGGAAATATAAGTGGAGGTCGACTGTTTTGATGAAGTTAATAGCTCCGTACCATTATCATATCTGACTGGCAACTGAAAATGAGTTAGGAATGAGGTAGCTAACTGACTAAAATTGTAAAAAGAGGCCCGTGGTAACTCAATGTACCACTTGGCCGCGAGACCAATGAGCGTACGCTGGAAAAGACGTAAGCGGATCAAATCATTCGAGATGGAATTTGAAGCACACCAGAGGTGGTAAGTCATCACATGATTGGACGGATCCTCTCCAAACTTACCTTCGAACTTGGGTATATCACTGGGCAACTTATTTGGCATTGGCGGCCAGAACAGAAGATATTGTATTGGATCGTTCGTTAGGCACGTCAAGTCTGGTAAATCCAAAGTTGCGATAAACAGTAATTGCCGATTAGGATCCCTAAAACTTTGGGTCACAAGACCAGTCCCAGGAGGAGGATATCCAGGATAACTTGGAACAGGAATCGCATTCGGGATATTATATCCTCCTGGAAAACCAGGATTAACCGGACCGTACTGGGGTTGCTGAGGTTGTTGATAAGTGTACCCAGGATACAGTTGATACTGGTAAACCGACTGTTGGACAGCAGGCCCGTATTGGTACTGTCCCTGGTACGGTTGATAAGCGAATTGTGGTTGACTAGTGACAACCGTACTTAAACCAGGTTGTCCTGCAGGCATCTAAACCGTAGTTTGAATCGTAGATCCAGACAATGGTAAAGATGTCTGAGGAGTAGTTGCAGAGACAGTAGAAACCGGAGCTGTCGATACTCCAGAAGCAAGTGTGGTGGAAGGAGCAGATGTTGCGGTAGTTGCAGCAGCCGTTGTTTGAGATGGAGTACTAGGTGCGATTGGCGGCTGAGTAACTACCGAAGTTACAGAAGTTTGAACATTAGACTGGACTGGTTGCTGAGATGGACCAGCAACTAAGGGTTGCCCAGCTTGAGATGACAACTGTATACTTGGCTGCAATACCTGTTGAACTTGCGATGGATCCCACACTATGTTCATTCCGGGGTATTGACCCATGACAGAT
Organism: Pinus tabuliformis; assembly: GCA_031772625.1. NCBI lineage: Eukaryota > Viridiplantae > Streptophyta > Pinopsida > Pinales > Pinaceae > Pinus > Pinus tabuliformis. The sequence goes on from CM062816.1 coordinate 2,066,950,741, forward strand.
TGAGGATATTGAGATCCATAACCGGATTGAGGATAGGATTGATAACTGAAAGGCACAGTTCCCGTACCTTGAACATATGACTGACCTTGAGGTGGTTGATAACCTTGACTTGAGTATTGACCTTGAGGTTCATAACCTTGAGGTAAATACTGATACTGGGGTTGACCTTGACCTTGAGGTTGATACCCTTGAGGTAAATATTGATACTGAGGTTGACCCTGGGGTACATATTGAGGCTGGGGTTGACCTTGAGGAATGTATTGTACTATGGGTACATACTGTCCTTGAGGTTTCCCCCCAGACACAAGTTGTGTACCTTGAGGTTGCCCCCCAGGCGTTAATTGAGGCTGCCCCCCAGGCGGTAACTGACCACCTTGAGGTTGAGAACCGGGAACTGAACCTGACATCATGTAAATGTCTCCTACACCCAATGGTTTATTACCATTTTTTCCAGCTAATAACCCATGATCAATGGGTTGAGGAGATGCCCCCGCAAAGGGACCAGAAAGGGACTGATACCCGGAGGGAACAGAAGGACCGCCGTACAAGAAAGATTCAGGAGATTGAGTGAACACGGACGACTGACCAGACATATTTACAGGAGTATAAATACCTCCGGGTGGAAAAGGAGTTCGAGGTGGAGAAAAACTTATCCCTGAGTTGTCTAAATAATTGGTTAACGAAAGGTACCAAGTGGTACTTCTAGGAGGACTGTAAAAGATAGATTCACGCTCCCTTAGATCAATAGTAGGTTGATCTTAAAGGATAGATACGCCTAATTCTTCCTCTGGAGCAAGTTCTTCAATAGTTATCAAACCAGCAGGAAGATTTTCAGTGATGAATCTTTCTACCCTAGGTGAATCAGGTGCACTAGAAGTTGGAGTAACAGGTTCAGATACTTCAGGTTCTTCGCCTATATCACTAGTAGATGAAAAACTACCAGCAAGCTCGGAAACTGCAACTGCTTCAGGATTATAACCTGTTTCTAGACCTTGGTAATCTGGATGAACTACCAACGACGATTCTCCTTCTTCAGGTGAACCTACTTTACTGCCACTAGGAGTAACAAGGACCTTTAAACCTTTGTAATGACTCAGGACATCTTGAGGAGGCTCACCCCGAAGTCTACGGGACTTCCTCAACAATTCGACCACGGAAACAATCTCAGGAGACTTGCCCCGAAGTCGACGGGACTGTCTCGGTAATTCCGCCACAGTTAAAAAAATTTTAACTACTGCACACACAAACAAAGTAAAATCTAAAAGCAAACCACCTAAAGTCTCTAAAGAACCAAACAAATTTGAATCACATGCCTAAAGAATCTAGGGCGTCAAACCATGCACAAACAGTAGCCTTCAGGACCGAAAACAGTAGTTGGTGATGAAGCCCAACATCGCCAAATTCAGTACAGAAGTGGAGGGTGGAACAGTTACCCCGGCAACCTGCTTAATGAATAGACCGGCACAAGTTCCTCCACTTTAACCGTCTCGAGTGAAGTGAACCCCCCGGAAAATCCAAGTGAGTCTAGCTGACGTTTGCTCCAGGTACAGTGGGATGTTCCCTCCATCGTCACCTCGATAGAATCCTAAAGATAATGGTCACTAAGGTTACCAATAGCAACAAATGCACTGGGGGAACAATCTACACTCCGACAGCACGCAAGGGCAGTGTATCAAGCTCAATCCCCTTGCCGGCTCCTTGACAATAATCCAAGGTTTACCAACAAGTGACCTCTGGCTCCTCGACAATGGTTAATCCGAGGTTTACCGTTTGTAATACGTGTGTGTCTGGCGTCGTTCCCAACGAGGGAGGATTGATCCCATCACTGGTTCGGACACGAGCTCGTGCTTCTCCTTTAAGAGGAGCTTTCCCAGAGTACAAATGAAACAGTTGGATTTATCCTACCACAAGATGAGCTACTTGTTTGGTTTTGCTGTCTTGGAGAGTTAATTACTCTCCTACTCCAAGACACTAGCCTAATCTATATTGGTGTTTCAGAGCCCTAGTAAATAAAAGTTACTAAGTTGATTTTACTTTAAGCGTTAATTTTATGGCTTTTTTAAGACAAAAGGTAGTGGAGATGAAACTGGTGGTGTGTAGACTCGACCGAAATCCACTAAAAAGATGCACTTATGATGATTTACACTAATTTTTCCTTTTTCAATGAATTTCCTAGCTAAGAGAGTTGGAGAATGCAAATTTGAAATAAAGACAACTTTCTTGGCAATGAAAAACAAAGAAACAAACTCTTTATCTTTTCAAAACACACAACACATGACCACTATTCACTTCACGAAAATTCCTTTTTCTTTCAAAGACACAAATGCTACCAAAGAAAACTTTCCTTCAAAATATATTTTTGTATTTTTTCCTAATTAATAAAGCATGTAAAACTTACTTTAACAAAAATCAAAGTTAAAAAAGCTATGGCAATCAAATCAACTCAATTTCACTCAAAAGAAAATCTAAGAGAAATAAATATAAAAGTAAATATAACGAGTCAAAAGCTTACTAAAGATGATTCCTGGATGTTTTACTCTGTCAAAAAGTAATTAAGGACTAGTTAATGCAGAACCAAAAACTAGTCAAAATAAAAATCAAAATCTTTTTGTTCTTTTCTCAAGAATAAAATTCAAAGTTCAAACAACAAACTTGTTCGAGATTCGCAAAGAGAAGACACAAAGGTAGGTCTCTCACAAGGGTGATTTCTATGACAGGCCCGACTCCTAAGAGGACTGAACAAAACCAAGGAGATCCAAAGTTCGACAACCTCTAACGCCAAAGTCACTACAGGACCAGTTAAAAATCAAACCCTAAGGCAAAATCCCTATGAATTTTACTAAAACCCTCGACACTAACGGAACAAGCTTAGGTGAAGATTTATGGCAGAAAACTAGTGGATCTGGGCAGAAAAACAAATTAAAAACAAAATGTAAAAGGCAAAAAGAAGGAAAATGAAATTTTCTTAGTTTTGATAGGGGTACGCAGGCGACCTGTTTGCACAGGTGCGGGTACGCTCTGTGCACAAAGCGACAGTGCGTACAGGTACGCACTGTGCTACACTCAGAGGCTGCGTACTTTTAGCAAAACAAAGAAAAACTAAAATCTAATTTAACCCTAAGCTAGCCCACCCAAATACACAGTTAGACAGCCAAAAACCAGAAAACAAATAACTTTTCTCAGATCAAAAGTTCATACAAAGGAAAAAACATTCACATTAATGGATTCCCCAGCGGAGTCGCCATTTTGTCATGCGGAAAGAGTCGTTAGTGCGGACACAACCGACCTCCCTAGAAGCAAAAGCTTTCTAGTGACAAACAAGACAAATAAAGCTACTTTTCTCTAAACACGCATCGCAAATAAAAGTAATTAGGGGATCTTTAACATACCTCTAGTCCAACGCTTTGTAGTAGTCCAGCCTCGCCGATCCGGATGAGCTCCTCCTTCTCTTCGAAACCTGCATTCACTACCAAGCCAAAAGATTAAATAGCACCTGATAAACTCATAAAACAATACATATCTATCATATAGACCAAGGAGTATATGAAACAAACCATGAATAACAATCTGTTGAGAAAAATAAGTTCATTTGCATTAAAAGGTAACAAAAGGAACCATTACAACCTGAGCCTTGGTGTTATGCAAGTCCCTCCTAGGGTCCAGCAAGAGTTTTCCTTTACTTTGATCAGCTCACCCACTCTCAAATAAGGCTAGGAAAGGATGGGAATCTCTCCTCTCAAGCTTTACAAGGGAGTCCTAATTCCAGCAGCATCTACCCTTAGGAATGTTCAGCTTTCAACCTCCTTCCCTTTGGCCCAATGCTTGTATTTATAGTGCTCTAGAGGAAGTTATTCAGGTCCACCATCAATGGGATAAGCCCCTCTTTGGATGGGATAGCTCCCCTCTTGATGGGATAAGTTCCTCTTTGGTAAGGATACATGAACCATCTGGAGGCACTCCATACATGTCAAACAAGCTTCTAGAAGGCTCTAGAAATGACCACAAGTAACTTTTTTGGAGTGAAACTTGCGCCTTTTGACCTTTACAGGAGTACGCACCCATTGCTTTACATACAGAGCGTACAAGTACGTAGGTATTGTGAAATTGGAGTGCGTAAACGCAGGTAAGGCTAAGAGAAACTTCGTACCCAGAGATATATAGATTTTTAATGACTTTCTCTCTTTCTTGAAGTTTGACATGGAGAGAAGAGGTATGAGACTTGCCAAGGAGGATAGTATGACAGTTGATGGAGCCATACTAACTGCAAATAGTCATGGTGACAAATTTAAGTGTAACAGGTTGGGAAAATGTGCATATGTGTATATGTGGCTATTGTAAATATCATAATGAGTTGTGTTATAAAGCTCTAGTATGTAGTATGGTTGTTATATGGTCATGTTGTCATGATGTCTTTCTTTTAAGCAGTGGTCATTATAAATACTACAACGAGATGTGTTATAAAGCTCCATGGTTAGTATGTTTTGTTTTCAATAGTCTTGTTGGTTATAGGTGTCATTGAACACCGAGGATGGTCTTCCCCAAAGGGGGATGGTTCTGTAACAACCCTGGTGAAAATTCCATGTAAAAATATATAAATACTATGGATGATGGGACACATATTCCAAGCTGAATGGTGGGAAGGACATCCTAGTGGGTGTTCATTTGGTTGTTTATGGCTAAGGAAATTGGCAAAGGAAATGGCTAAGGAATTAAACAAGAAAAAAGGTATTTTGGCACAATTATTTATTAAAATAAAGCAAATTAGGAGAAAAGTAAGGGGAAAGGTCACAATTTTCATGCGAGGAGGAAAATGAAGAAAACAGAGGCTTCATTCATAAAAGGATTCTGAGGATCATTTGGCAAGCTTCTTATTTTCATTGTTAAACTCTTAGTCAGTGTAAGCTCTTGGCTCAAGTTTCTTACTATGGTTATGCATGGGATCAAGAATGGCAAAGAAGGCAAGAGGAAGCAAGGATCAAGTAGGGAAAGGAAGGATCAAGTAGCTATAATAGGTTTCGTTACAGGTATTGACTTGCATGTTTATTTTCCTTGCTAGATTTGGCATGCATGGTATTGCATGTGGCTCTCTTCTATCATGGCATGGGTTTTGCTAGGTGTAGCAGTGTTTTTCAGCCTAGCCTTACCATTTTTGGATAACCATGGTGTGATGGGGTTCTCATGTTTTGGTTGAGCTGGATTGTTGGATGGATTCAAAGCTGAGTGGGGTGGATCTTTGAATGATAAAGAACATGGCCTAGTGGTCTGTAAACCAGATTGTGGATCATGGTAAAGCCACTGGCCTAGTGACCCCTGAGCCAGACTGTGGGTTGTGGTAAAGCCAAGATTATGTTTCCTCAGTGGGCCTAGGAATCCTTTCCAGTGAATGGAAGGATATACAGTAAATCCAAGAGGTGGATTGCTCTCCGTTGGGCATAGTAATCCCATATTTGGTATATACGGTAAATCCTGGAGAGTGGGTCTCGGTTTAGGTCCTAGTGATCCAGGTTTGGATTGTGATAAATCATGAGAGACTAGGAGACATGAAAATTCCTCACGATGTAGGTGGAGAAATCCGGTGGCATCCATTTTTGTTGGCATAGTGATCAAGTGGAGATCACAGTCAATCCTATTAGATGTGTTCATTGTGTTGACCTAGTGATCTAGGATGGATTACGATAAATCCTGGTTTCTATTGATGAGGGTGAGGTGGTTTAGCCTTGGTATGCCTTGGTCGAGTTCTTTTGGTTTGAGTCACACATTCATGCTTCGAATATGGCATGGGGGTGAATGGATGAAAAGAGATTTGGCTTAGCCATTATATGGTCAAGTGGAATGTGGTAGTCCCATCTCTGGTTGGTTCATTGCATTGATTAATGAGAAATTGTTTCCCTTGATTTCTATGTGCAAATGTATTGATCTATATATGGATTTTGATGGCCGATATGTTTATTGTATTTATGTTCTTATTATGTTGGTTATATGCACTTTTTATGACAACAACTATGTATGGATCTCACCATGTTTTTACTTGTACATGAATGGAGAATGTTTCTATGACCTAATAGAGCACAATGTAGCAAATGGCATGAGGGAACAATGGTTCATAGAGATTCTCAGATAAGTATGAGATGCCCTACACTTAATTTTGTTCTTTACACATGTAGGTTACATGTTGACAATATGTTTGATGACATTCTTGTCATGGTTAATAGGGGTCTATTTAAGGTCTTGATCAAATTATTTCTTTTGCATCATTGTTTCCATGTACTTTACTTGGTTTTGAGACTTCATTCCATTCTTGGCAGTGGTATGGGCTTTGGGCCTGAAAAATTGGCTTAAATCCCGGGGTCGTTGGCACATAAATGGCAACTTTAGTCCACAATCACTGGCAGGTAGGCATATGAGAGAAAATTTAGGTCTTTGGTCACCCCCTTTCCCATAGCATGAGAGTGTCTATGGCCTAAGAGGTCCATAACAGTAGTGGGACCCAACTTCCCGGGGTCGTAACTTTAGCATATGATCTTCGTTTGACATGCACGATACCTCATTATAAATATTTATTTGAGGACTATAAATTTCAACTACAAATGTTAGTTAAAGACTTATGTTTTCTCATTTTCCAAAAAATTCACCATTTAGGCCTCACAATGGTCTGAAAGTTCAAGACCCAAAAAACTTCCAAAAATAGTAAATTGTCCTATAATTAAGGAAACTAAAAAACTGAAAGAAATAATGGCGGGGGCCCAAGTGGAATAGGTGAGTGGACACCAATATCCACCTAGATCATCATAGGTCACAAAAATAGGGAAGAACATTCCATATGCTAGGTTATGTGTGTATATAAATATATCACAACCATTACTGGACTCCATAGAGCTAAACTATTAGGGTGATATTTGGAAAGACCCTCTAGATTATGAGCATATCCCATTTATATCTAGGCTATGTCATGAACATGGTCACCTCATAAGAGAATGCCCAATGAAAAAGAAGGAACAAGATATTTGAGGTCACATGGCTAATGATGGCTTCACAAAGGTCTCAACTCAGAGATGTAACCAAAGGAATCAGACATCATATAACACAAAGGGATTTGAGGAGAAGAATTCCTTCTCAGTACTGGAGGTTATGGAGGAGGACTCCCAAAACATGGTGGTCATCCGGATGGATATCGTCCCAACAGCCAAAAATAAAGACAAGATGGTTCTGAAACATAAGTTGGGGGAGGAGGAAAACATACAAGGGGGTTTTGATTTCTTTGCACTACCATATTTTGAGCAAATATCTCCTTTATTGATGCAAAAACCATCATATCTCTTAGAATAAGAGTGGATATTGGTTACAATGATTAATGATTGGGCAATTCAAGACCTGGAATACTTGTCTAAAGAGGAAAGGGAGAGCTATTCGAATGCTTATCTCAAGTGGAGAACTAAGAGACAAACCACAATAGGGGAACCAATAGCTCAATATTTCCAATATTTCAAAGATAAGGGGAAATAACTTCTATTAAAGGACCTTAACAAGGAAACTAAGAATAAGACAAACAAATCAACGAAACACATCGGAGTAAATCATCTCATCACAAACCAAGAACCAACTCTACCATAGAAGTTGTTAATCATACCTAACCTTTCATAATGAAAGTCCTTTCCTGGAACATAAGGGGACTCAATATCAGGAGAAAACATAGACATCTTAGGGATCGTATCAGGAAGGAAAACCCAACGAATGTTATAATATAAGAAGCAAAACTAACAGGGGAGAAAATGAACCAAATAGTAGGTTTTTCTTGGAAAGGGTGTGATAACATGTCTCTCAATGCGAGGGGGAACACAGGAGGATTAGTAGTTTGGTGGAACCCATAAGTAGTGTTATTCCAAGATTGGCTAGCTTCGACTAGAATTCTTATAGGGAAATTCAGGTATGTTGGAACATAGTACTTTGTCTTCCTCTAAGGAGTTTATGGGCGTTTGAATACAAGGGAAAGGAGGTTCTTTTTCTAGCAATTGCAAGACATGAAAAAAATGGTAGGCAATTCATTATGGCTTGTTGGAGGATATTTTAACATTATAAGATTGCTAAAAGAGTAAAAAAGGTGGTATTCCTAGGTTAGACAAAACATATATGGATTTTGATGAAATGTTGGAAAACTTACGCCTTATTTACATTCAAACTAAAAAAGGGTGGTTTACTTGGAACAATTGTTGGGGAGGAAACAACCGGATAGCATGTTGTTTAGATCGATTTTTATTATCAGAGGGAGTCCTACAAAAAGATATATTTATCAAAGCCTCAATTTTTTCATGTATGGGTTCAGATCACTGGCCAACTAGATTGGAAATTGATCTTAATGAAGCCCCATTAAATCACCCTTTTCAGTTTGAATTTTTTTTGCTTTAATCGAATGGCTGCGTAGATTTTCTAAGGAATTGGTGGGTGGTGATGCATATTGAAGGTACCACCAAAATGAAAAAAATTCAACTCAAATTGAAAGAGTTGAAATCAAGGATCAAATATTAGAATAAGAGAGTCTTTGGGAACATATTTCAAGATAAGAGAGGTCTAGAAAGTAAAATGTCAAGTATCCAACAAAGAATCATATTGAAAGGTGAAATCCCAAAGATGGTAGAAAAAGAGGAAAAAACTCTTCTAAAGCTAGAGAATAGAAGGAAACAAGAAGAGACCCTTTGAAAGAAAAATTCTAACTCAAAATTTTTCCACAATGGCATGATTCAAAATTGTCATAATAATAGAATATTTTCCCTTATCGGTAAGGAAGGGGATAGGAAAATTTTACACCATGACATAGAAAGTGAATTGGTACGTTATTTCAATGATATCTAGTCATAGGATAGTTCAGGTAAACAATCATCCATAAGTACAATGATACAACACATTCCAAGAATGATTAATAGGGAGAAACATATTACGTTGATGCAAACAATATCCTTTTCTGAGGTTGAAATGGTGGTTATGAATATGCCAAAGAATAAGGAACCTTGACCTGATGGTTACATGACAAATTTCTACCAAGAATATTGGGAATTTTTAGGAAAGGAGATACAGGAAAAAGTTGAAGAATCAAGGAAAACTAGAGAAGTGCACCCAACTCTCAAAAAAATGTTCATATCACTAGTTCCAAAGGCAGGATGATTGGAGAGTGCAAATAAAATCATTTCAACTGTTATAAGAAATATAGAGAAATCAATTCTACCACTATTAGTATCCCCCTCTCAAATGGGTTTTGTAGAAGGGCCAGAGATTGTGGATGGGGTTATAGTGGTGCAATAAATTATTCACTCTTTGAGGAAGTAAAAATGCCTAGGTATGTAGATAAAATTGGATTTATCCAACTCCTATGATAGAATTAATTGGTCATTCTTACTCCAGGTTCTATGAGCATATGAATTTTCTAAATGATGGATAGATTGGGTGAAATAACTTATCTCATTTGTTTTATTTTCTAATTTGATTAACAGATCACATTCCTAGACTATTCACCTCTCTAGAGGTCTCAAACAATGTGATTCTTTAACACCATTCCTCTTTATGTTAGCCATGGAAGGACTTGGCTGGATGTTTCAAAAAGTAGGGGAATCATGTTACATATATGTTCTATGGTCGTACATGACAAACTTCCCTATCTCTCACCTTCAGTTTGTTGATGAGGTAATATTATTTGGTTTACCTACATGAAGAGAGGTAACAAGAATCAACATAATTTTACATATTTCTATGACATCATCAGGACATGTAGTGAACAATGATAAAACAAAAATGTCTTTTTTTAAATTCACGTAGATGGTTCAACTCAAGCTCAGTTAAACCATGGGTTTTAATAGAGGATACATGCCTTATAATTATTTGGGTATTCCTCTTGTATTATTATATAACTGGGCATCCATAAGGGAAGATATTATAGAGAAAACATGATGCAAAGTGAATAACTGGGTGCTCAGGGCACTTAACTTTCCAAGCCATCTAGTTATGACGAAAGAAATTCTACAAGCTATACCAAAATACCAATTATTGGTAGTGCCCATTCCAACTATTGTGTGTCAGAAATTGAGGTCGGTCTGGACCAATTTATTATGGAAGGGTTTAGTGAAAATATGTAAGTGGGATTTGGTCAGGTGGAATAAATTGGTTGCTCCAAAAATGAAAGGAGGATTGGGCTCCAAGACGCTTTTCTCATTAGTAAATCTTATGTTATGAAGTTGTGGTGGCTATGGGTGTAGAGAGACCACCACGTTTGGAAACAAATTTTGTATCTTAAGTATATGTCGTTAAATTCACAAGTTGACAAATTCCAATTCGAAGGATGAATAAAAGGATCTGATGTTTGAACTGTGCCCAGGAAACAAAGAATTCGGTGAAATAATTTTCTTCTTGTGGGATAAGATAAGGCGGGACAACATTTTTTTGGGAGGACTCATGACAAAATAGTGTAAACTTTGAAACGGGAACTGATACAATTACCTGTTTCGTTGAGGTAACAAAAAAGTCAACTGATTTTGAAAAGTTGTGATGCAAAATACATTTTTTTTTTTTGAGAGCATATTTTTGACTTTTTAAATTTTTGTATGTATCAAATATAAATATTTGTTTTTAAATGATAGTGATTTTCATGCTGATTTTGAAACATGTTGATGCAGCATCAACGCGTTTTTTTAGAGGGCTTATTTTTGACACTTTAAATTTTTTAATGTATTAAGTGTGGATATATTTTTTTTAAATGTTACATTTTTTGACACTTTAAAATTTTTTATGTCATTTTTTTTGAAATCATGATTACTTAACAAATTTTCTAGTTGTCTTATTTTTATTTTTTTTAAATGTTGATTACTTAAAAAAACAAATATAAAAAATATATATAATGAAGACAAAAAAAAATGTATAAAATATATATATATCGTAAACGGTAAAAGAATTTGGAAAAAAACAACAAAAATAAAAAAAAAAACCGTAAAATTAAGTAAGTAAAAATAGAAAATTTTTAGAAAGCATTAACAAAAAGTAAAACAAACTAGATTAAAAAAAATAAATAGAAAATTAAGAAAAAAACATTTTTTTTAAACTACTAAATAACATTAAAAACATTTACTTTGCCGGGTAGCTCAAGTGGTGATGGGCGTAGAATGAAGTCTCACCTAACGGGATATTTTGGGTTCGAATCTTGTGCTACCCTCCCCGCATACCGGGGTGAATAATGAACATATAAACTTGAAAATTAGAGAGTCTTACCAAACTTAAAAAAATAAATAAAAACATTTTAAAAAAACCTAAAAAACAAAAATATACTGAAATTAAAAAAAAAAAACAAAACAAAACAAAACAAAACCAAAAAACATTTAAAATTTAAAAATATATATACATATTTTTTTTATTAAAAAATAACATTTACATGTTTTATAAAACTATATATTTTTTATTATAAAATAACATTTAAAATTTTTAAAAATATATATATATTTAAAAAAATAAACTTTTTTTTTAAATATATATATTTTTATTAAAAAAAAAAGTTAGTGCTCATTTTTTATTTGAAAAAAGAAACATTATATATATATATTATTAAAAAAGAAAATTGTGCACATTTTTATCTTTAAAAATAATAAACATATACTTTTTTTTAAATATATATTTTTTATTTAAACAAAAAAAATTGTGTGCCCCACCCTTTTGCTCATGGGGCACTGGATCTATGCAGCCCCCACTGGCTCTATGGCAGCTTCGCCGCTCAGGGCCGCACCCCCACGGGCGGTCGCGTGAAAGCAGGGCGGGGCGCACAAATATTTTTTTAAAATAAAAAATATACATTTGAAAAAAATAAAAAACAAATATATATATATATATATATATATATATATATATATATATATATATATATATATATTTTTTTTTTTTTTTTTTAAATTTGAGTATAATTTTGGTTTTTTAAGTTTTTTTTTTTAAATGTTTTTAATTCTCTTAACCACCACCATCATCATCATCATCAATCTTAATTTTAGTAGTTATTTTTTTTCTTTTAATGCTCTTTTTTTTTTAATCTAGTTTGTTTTTAATTTTTTTTTTAGTTTTTTGTTAATGTTTTTTTCGATCTTTATTTTTATTTTTATTTCCAAATTTGTCAATGTTTACGAGATATTTTTTTTTTTTACATTTTTTTTTGAAAATATATTTTCTTATTATTTATTTCTTTATATTTTTTTAATTCTTATCTTTCGGAGGTTAATTTAGTTAATTTTTTTTAACCATTTTATGATTGATCCCTTTTTTTGTTCCTTTTTTCTTTCTTTTTTTTATGTTTGATTTTTTTGGCTTTTTTTATATATATGATTTTTTTTTTTTCAATTTTATGCTTTATATTTAATATATTTTTTTCTTTACGTTTTGTTATTTTTATTTTTATTTTTATTTTTTTTCAATGTTTTAATTTTTGTTTTTTTATTTTTTATTTTATTTTTCATTATTCTTTTGAAATTTTAATGTTTTTCAGAGTCATGATAAAATCTTTTAAACCATTATTTCAAAATGTTGAAAATTTACCCTAGAAAAGAAAAGTGTTATTCCAACATCAACACTTTCATTTTGAAGGTGTTTTTTGCACAATTTTTGCACCAAAAATTGGTTTGGTTTTCACTGCCATTTTTAAAACATGTTGAAAATTTACCCTAGAAACAAAAGCATTATTCCAGCATCAACACTTTTCATTTTTAGCACTATTTTTCATGTTTTTTTGGCTAGAGTTCCTATTTTGAGTTTATAGTTCCCGTTTCAAAGTTTACATTGTTACAACAATACCCCCGTAGAAGGAAACAAAAACGTACAACATGTTAGGTCCAATAATTTATAGGATTAATGTATCATTGAGTATTTTATTTCAATGTTTCAGATTGTAAATAATATATCTTTCTGAAATTGATTTCCAAAAAAAAGATAGAAAAATGAAAATAAAAAATGAAAAGAAAAAATAGAAAAAATGAGGAAAAGAAAAAAAATGATAAATGAACCCCACAAAAAATGAATACATGTGAAATTGATGCTAGCTTAACTGCCACTACTAGCCTTCTAGCTTTGTAAAGAATAAATTTGTGAAATTTTGTGCAACTTGTTTAAAATTCCACAATCCCTTTCTGCTTGAGACATACAGTTTAATCATGTTCAAGTTGTTTTCAATTTATGTTAATTAAGTTAGAGTGAATAACTTAACCAAACAGTTTAATCTTGGTAAAGATTAAGTTGGTTGAATAGGTGAATAATGTTAATCCAACTGTTTAATGTGAATTAATTTAGTTGATTACGCTAGTTTAGTGAGATAAAATAAATATTTGTATCTCTTTAAAAGGAAAAACTGATAGGGTTTGCATGCTCAAATGCACCCTAATTTGCTTTAGAATAGCATTAAGATAACAAAATAAATATTTTTCATGTAATGAGTTTGAATTGGTTCGTTGTCCTAAGTTTTGGACCTTGGTTTATATTTCATGTGCCCAAAACATGTCGCGAGGCCCTTTGGTGTTAACCTCCCCCCATTTCGCGACCCCTCTATCTCCCATAACATTGATCTGATGGCCCACGATAGGTTTCGGACCCCACCAAGCAATATTGTTTAACGATAGGGAGGGGGTCCCAAAAGCGATGTACCACCCTGCTACGTGTTATCACCATGTGATTTCAAAGCCCCTTTCCATAAACTAGATACCACCCCCCCTCCCAAAGCAGTTTCACCAACCTGCCTTCTCGTCATGCGTCGCCTCCACTTCCCGTTGCATCTACCACTCCCGTCACGCCACCTATACCTACTCCTGTCACTCCTGCCAATGGTCCCACTCCACTTGTCCACCAATCCCCAACTTCCACATCGAAGACCGTTGCAACCTCCATAAATTACCTATCCATTTGCCAATGGCATTACAAGAATTAATGCCAGGTAAAGACTGTTAATCCAATGGTTAAGGAAAATTTGCGACTGATGAATATGGAATTTATCTATGCGGTTACACCTTTTCTCCCTTGCTCATTCATATTGCTCTTGCTCCTTTGTGCTCTGATCTTACACCAACATTTCAGTGGCTTGTCTCTGGTGAATTTACAAGCGTCTACCACTGTCACTTCCTGCCGATTATTGAATACATTGCCCATTCCTTTTGTTTTTCCGATTTAGGTGCAACTCCCATGTCATCTGAATCTTCCTTAATAGTCAGTCCAATGCTTACTCCCCCTATCGAATTAGACCATACCCCACTCATAGACAAGGATTAAAAAATCGTCGAAACACAGTGTGAATTTGAACTTTTTGAATTACGTTGCTGGTTTTGGGATAATTTCCTTGACTAATCTAATGATATACACCTTTGTCAATCTAGACTTCCTCTGTTTGTTGTTCCCCAATCCTATCATTTTCCAGAATTATTTCTAAGATGCCAAGAATATTTTTTTTTTTGCTGAAGCAAGTATGGATCCTTCTATATCATTGAGTCAAAAAATAATGTACAATATATACAAACATCCACCTGACGTCAAAGAAACGGAAAAGAAATAATAGCTTAAGCCTCCAAGGGCTACACCATACAACTTTATCTCTGAAAATTCAAGCCTAAGAAATAACTAACATGACTCCAGACTAACCCTCGAAAAGCCCGCAAACTTTTGCACGACCTCCCTCCGGTAAACCCAAAGCCATAGATATGACCCATCAAATCAAGAAGATCGACAGCTGAGGAGAAAGACGCCTAGCTAAAGAGCCCGAAGTTTAACTGTCCTGCCCCACCAAGTTTCTCTGTCTCGGACAACCATTGATTCACAACAACCGAACCCAATGGATGAGGAAGATTTCACGTAGGACAAGAAGGAGGAATGTTAATCTGCGATGGAGGGCGGTTTTCAGAACCCTCACCCTACCACATGTCGCAGGATGAATGGGATCACTGTGAAAATGCCAAAACCATTACCACTCTGAGGGCAGCGCGATCAGTTGAAAACCGCCTGGGAGGTGGTTTTGCAATCTGGACCCCGAAGTTTGAAACCACCAGTTGCTGAATGACTTGGTTCCTCTTGCAAATGCAAAACTTCCTTGCCTTGGTTGGGATATTGTAAGGGTGAGAGTGTTCCATCAAGCAAAGACTTATGGGAATTATCTGAGATCTTCATCATGCTTGTACCTTGAGTCTGGGCGACCAGACATGGTTCTCTTCTCTTTAGAAAAATTTTCCCAAAATGAAGACACATCCAGGGGAAAATCAAATTGAGCTAGTCTCCATGGTTTTGAGTCTAAATACATCCCTATCTTCTTCCGCCTGTTCGTAGCATAGAGCTCTCAGTCTGCTTGGACTCAACTCCTGCCACTTCATCGACATAGTATTCTTTGTGCAACTGACTCCCTAGTTGGCTAGAAGATCCACCAGCTTATTTTCCTTTCTGCGAACATGGTGGAAACTGATAATGCACAGGCCCTGAAGATGGCTTTGAATTCTTTGGAAAACCTGAATTAGTTTCCAATGCTTACAGACTTTATCCGATGCATTTCCATTATGAATTTTTTGCACTCAGTTGATAATTAACTCTTAATCTGCCTCTATCGTGACGTTTAGACAATTGTTCTGCTTCAGTAAATCCAAGCATTGTTCCATAGCCATTAGTTCAGCCATGTTATTGGTGGCTATACCTAGGTGGCAATGGAAGATAAACACGCTACTTCCCTCTGCATTTATGAGGACACCTCCATACCCTGTTGTTCTCGGGTTCCCTTTTGAAGCCCCATCAATGTTGTATTTTAAATAGCCTTCCGGAGGAGGATGCCAAAATTCCTTCTCCGTGTCTGATGAGATGATCTTCCTGTCAAGGCTCAGGAGGGTGAGCCCCTGCATCCCCAGTTGCCTGAGAATATTTAAATCTGCTTCTGAGTGGGGGTTTAGGGAAGTTGCGAACAATGGTTCTCACAGTCTCCTTGAGCTGTTTTAGGATTATCTCCAGCAGGGGTTGAGGGGGATTTTTTTTCCTCCTTAAAAATTCTTTTGTTCCTCTCCTTCCACACATTCCATATGATGAAGCTTGGTGTAAGAGCCCACAATGAGTTAAGAATTTCATTATCCGAAAAATTTTTCCTCTAGTTGATGAGGGTACTAATGATGTCGCCTCTGTCTCTATCAGATTGTTGAAAGATAGTAGCAAAAAATTCCCATAACCAGGATGTGGAAATGCAGTGGTTGAGTAAATGTTCCAAGGTTTCTTCTTGAGCTTCACAGAGCAGGCATCTTGAAGGCCCCTGAGCACCTCTTCTTCCTTATGTTGTCCCAAGTCAGAATTTTCTTGTGATAAACAACCCACATGAAGAGTTTAATTTTCATCCATCCTTGATGCCTCCAAAGGTTTTGCCAGATTTTGTCCGGAACTAGGGGATCCAGCTCAAGGAGAATTCTTTTTGCTTCCTTAAGATTAAAGGTTCCCTCTTTGTTATTTCCCCATCTCAGTTGGTCTTGTCCCTCTGTCGCTAAGATCTTCCTTTGCTCTACTATTTTATTGAGCTCCTCTGCTTTAGTTGTCAGGAGATTTTATTTCTGCAATCTATGTTTCTCCATATTCTCCACTTATCCGTAAGATGAGAATGTATCCAGAAATCCTTAACCTTTATTAAACCTTGGGAATCTGACTCCTGCTTAAGATCAAGGAAGTCTTCTTTTACTAGAATTTATTCTTGCTGCCACTTATCTTCCCAGAAAAGAGCAAGATTTCCTTCTCTGATATCCCAGTTTATATTCTCTTGTACTAGTCTTCTATTCTCCGAGGCTTTGTTCCAAATACAAGAACCCTTTATATTTCCTGATATTCTTATAAGATCATTGTTCTGCCAAGAACTAGCATATTTTTCTTTCAAGATATTTTCCCATTGATTTTATGGTTGTTGGACCCAACGCCACCAAAGTTTGGCCCCTAGAGCCTTACTAAGAATTTCCTGATCATACAAACCTAGCTCTCCATGATTTTTGGGCCTACAGATTTTATCCCAAGACACCAAGGCCCATTTCCTCTTAGTCTCCTCCCTACCCCAAAGGAAGTTTCTTTGAATATCTCTAAATTGTTGAAGGACCCCTTTTGGAGCTGGGAGGGTTGATAACATGAAAATAGGGATTCCTTGAAGCACTGCTTTTGTAAGAACTAACCTGCCAGCAAGGTTTAAAGATCTGATGGTCCATTTATCGACTTTGTCCTGCAACTTGTTGATCAAAGGTTCCCATATACTTTTGAGCATTGGTTTTATAGTTAGAGGGACTCCTAAATATTTTGAAGGAAGGGAATCCCTTTGAAAGCCAAGAATTCTGGAGATGTTTCTCTGAATAGTAATATTGGTATTGAAGAAGAAGATTTTTTATTTGGAGAGATTAATTTCTATACTTGAAGCCGAGGCAAAAATATTCAGATTTGTTTTGTAGTTTGAAGCTTCTTGGAATATGGGGAGTCCCTGTAGCATGATATCATCTACAAATTGTTGGTGAGTCAGGGCTTGCCCATTATTAGTAAGTTGCAGACCTTTAATCTTTCCTGATGATTTCACCTGCTTTATAGCTCTCCCCAGTCCTTCCATCATGATGATAAAAGGAAAGGAGGAGATCGGGTCTCCCTATCTGAGGCCTCTTGAGGGACTGAAAATCTCTGAGGGAGAGCCATTGACCAATATAGAAAAACTAGAAGAGGTCACCAGTGCCATTACCCATCCGACCCAGATGTGATCAAATCCAAATGCAATCAGCATTTTCTTAAGGTAGACCCAATTTACCTTGTCATAAGATTTGGCAATATCTAATTGCATGATCATACCTTCCTGCTTATTTCTAGTTAAAGAGTGCACCACTTCTTGCGCTTGAATGATGTTATCCAGAATTTGTCTGCCTTCCACATAACCTGATTGCTCTCAGGATACCAGGACCGGAAGCAAAGGTTTGAGTTTGTTAGCCTCAACCTTGGATATAATTTTATAGATTACGTTGCATAGGGCTATGGGTCTGTATTTATCCGGTGTCTGAGAAATCTCATGTTTGGGGATCAAGGTGATGAAAGGATGTATTGAGGGCTTTCAGAATGGTTTTGTTTGACCTGGAATCCTCCACAACATTCAAAATGTCCTGCTTAACAATATTCCAGCAAGCTTTGAAAAATTCAACATTGAAACCGTTCGGACCTAGTGCTTTGCCATTCTGCATGTCTTTGAGGACATCACTTAGATCCCCTTTTGTTACTGGTCTATTAAGGTTGAAGTTGTCCTCTTTGGATACTAGTTTCGGTACATTACTACTTATTTCCCTGATGGATTGCTCTCTATCTGAATTGTTCTCCTGTGTTATACCTTGGAAGTGGTGGACTAACATAGCTTCTATAGCTTTATGGGAGATCTACAGTTCCCCTGCTTCATTATTGATCGAAGAGATGCTGTTGTGAACTCTATTGTCCATGGTGGTTCTATGAAAAAACTTAGTGTTACGCTCTCCTTCTTTTAGCCATTGAAATCTGGACTTTTGTCTCCAAAATATTTCCTCTTTTTTACATAGATTCTCCCATTCTTGATAATGTTTATCTGCTTGCTCACTGATATCTTTATCAAAGCCTTCCTTGATTAGAGCTTGGTTGATAACCTGCATTTTGTTTTCAACTACTCTCTTTTCTTCAAAAATATTACCAAAATCCTTCTTGTTCTGTTCCTTAAGCCGAAATTTGATGTGATTTAGTCTTTTGTGAAGAAGATACATTCTGGTCCCCTGAATCTGCAAGTCCTCTGACTACCATTTCTCAATGTTGCTTGAGAAGTCTGGGTGTGACAGCCAGATATTTTCAAATCTGAAAGGTTTGTTTCTAGGAGTGCCTATACCCTTGATTTCCAATTGAATTGGCCAATGGTCTGAGCCTCCAAAGGGAAGAACTCGCGCTGTTACCTCTTTACCATTCAGCATAAGATTCTCAGAGATGAAGAATCTGTCTAGCTTTGAGGCAACAAGGGCATCTCCTCCCCTTCTGTTATTCCAAGTAAAGAGGCCAGTATTCCAATTAATGTCAACAAGATTTATGTTTTCAGAAAAGGTTTGGAAAGCCATGGAGCCTTTTCTTAGAGATCTTCTTCCTCCTTTTTTCTTTGAAAGGGATTTAATCAGGTTGAAATCCCCTCCCATGATCCAGGGTATATCTGCATGTCTGTTCCTGAGATCCACCAGGGTATCTAAAAACTTAAGTTTGTCATCTATTCTCTGAGGACCATAAACATTTGTGACCAAAAAGGTGTCCCTTTCTCCTACTGGTTGAATAACAACCGATAAGTAATTTCTGGAAGCCTCAGCTTCCAGAATGCCAATTTTGTGTGGATTCCATAGAGTGAGTATGCCCCCTGTTGTATTCTCAGCTTTTACTTCTAGAAACTCATAGATACTGAGCCATTTGTTATGGATTTGTCTTACCTTTTGAATGGAACATTTCATTTCTTGGATGAACATTATATCTGACGTTTCTTGTTTCATTCTGTTACTAAGCATTCTCTGCTTTCTCTTACTCCCTAGACCTCTAATATTCCAAGATGTCAACTTCATTATAAAATATTTGTAAAGGAGTGGTTGGCTAGATCTTTCATCTTACCTGGATCAATCATCATCTTTCCACACTCCATCAAGAGTTCATTCTGCTTTTTCCTCCCTCTTTTCTTGCCTGGGTTTCTAGTAGTTAGTCCTAGCGTAGTTTTCATCATTTTCACCCCTTGATGTCTTGCTTATCTATGTTGTTCCCTCTCTCTAACTTCCCAGCTTGCGTTTTCCATAGAAACAACTGTTGTATTCTACTGAGTTCTTCTTGAGGTAGTGAGTCCACTCCCCCTGTAGTACCTTGCCTTAAGAATCCTTCTAGGTCTAGGTTTCTTTGTCAAGAATTTCTAGTAGTTCATGGTCCTCTAGGTCTGTATCATTCTGGGTCATTTCCTGATCCATTTCTTTTTCAGCATCACTCATAGTGGCTTCTTTATAGTACTCATTATTTTGTGTTTGTTCCAGGTTTTTTCCCTTCTCCTTTTCTACAGAACTCCCTTCCATTGCTTGATCTTCTTTAGTAATCTCTTCCACTTCCTGAAGCACCTGAAAACTGTTCTGCCTGAACTGTTGTCCTTCACATTTATGATTTTTTGGTCCTCTTTTACTTCATTTACTTCGGTTAACCACTTTCTGGAAGCTATCTGATTCTTTCATTGTGTTGATTCTGCTTTTGTTTATTTCTTTGTTGAGTGGACAGTCTCTAAAAAGATGTCCATGTTCATGGCATTTTTGACATCTGAATGGAATGTGCTCATAATCTACTATTTGCACCCATTCTTCATCAAAAACTTCCAAGATTATCTCCTACGGTAGAGCTCTTGATAGATCCATTTCCACACATATTCTACCAAAGGAAGTATATTTTCCCCTTATAGTGGCTTCAGAGGCTTTAACATAGTGACCTAATTTATTGCCTATGGCCGCTAACGATTCATTTTGCAGGTAATCAAGAGGTAGAGAGTACAGCCTTACCCAGACCGGCACTGAAGTAAAAGTTTCCTTTTCTGGAATAAAGTTCATGGTCCATGGTCTCATGTAGTGCCCCGCAGCAGCATAGAAGTAAGGCCCTCCTTCAAATATTATGTCCTTGTCTTCAATATTTGTGAACAACACCGTAAAGAAACCCTTAGACCCGAGATGAATATCTATGCTCCCTTTAGGTTTCAAGTGGTATTTAATCCACGACTGTAAAGCTTTTTCAGTGGGCCATAGTCCCATGAACTTACAAATGATGGCATATGTCCCCATGTGCTCCCTGTGCGCCTACAGCATTGGATTATTTAAAATAACCCTGGGAGTTATCTCTGTTTTGGATTTGCAGGGTCCCTTGCTTCTCTTGTCTTTAGTTTCCTGATTTTTGTCTTCTACCTCTTTTTCTTTTGTACTATATTTATCCTTTTCTATGGGTTCTTCTATTCCCTCTTCCGTAATTCTTTTCCCTTCCACCCCTATTTCCCTAGCAATTTCTAGAGGCTTCTTGCCTCTGCTGACCACAACCTCCTTGTAGGAGGGAGTGGAGCCCCCTCCTTTACCGCCCTTCATAGAGCTCTTTGACTGCCCCTGTTTGCTCTGAACGTTGTTTGCTCTTCGTTGTTCACTCCCGTCAATTGCCTGGTCATTCGGGTTCTCCCAGTTTAGTCTTCTTCCATTCAGTATATCGATTAGTATCTTTTCACCGGATTGTGTTATAATATGCCAGGCATCTTACCTTGCAAGAAAGAGGGAAATTATCTCCCCAAATGGTGAAATCCTCTTCACCATCACAACTAACAGCATTAGTCAAATATTGTAGTTTCCCCACACTGATTCCCTCTCCCCGTTTTCCCTTGAAGCTCTCAAATAAATTTACCAGAAATTAACCTTCCCTTAGAGAGCTTCCATTTTTGAAATCTTCCTCCCTGAAGACTCTCAACTCCCCAAGAAAAATCCCCCATATCCCTATTCTATGTTCCCTCAAAGGACAAGACAAATTATTTCTGTTTTATCATCCATTATTGGATACTATTCAGATGAGTGGGTAGATGAGCCTATTATAGAATTTCTCTCCACCCTTTCTTCAGAAGAAGGACCATTAGTCTCCTTTGACTATGGTCACTTCTTATCAAATGTAATTCATGAACAGTTCCTTCAGTTTTTAACTAAAGGAATGTTTAAATATTCATCAATTATCATGTATATGTTCATATTTTTTCAAACATATAAGTTTCCATTCTTAGTACACAAGCTTGATCAATAAGGAGATCCACAGACAATTGTTTTCTTGATTTCCTTAACCAGAAAACAATCACAGGAATTCAGCTTCTCAAAATTCATAGAACAATTTATGTATCCAGCCACTTGTTTAGTAAGTGGCCAGTAGATTCCAAAGATTAGTGAAGACATTCAGAAGGTTCTGTAGCTCAGTGAACAAGTCGAAACAGGGGATTGGTACCTTTACCAGTCATTCATAGAGATTAGAGTGTATGGTTCAGAGTTTCCACCATACAATCTGCCCAAGTATTTTCTAATGAGTATTTTCCTTGGAATACATCAGGCAAATAATTCATTATGATAACATCCATTTCGTGGCAGCCAAGAAGAGTTCCTAGTTCCAAATTGTTATAGACATTTTTGGGCACTGCAACCCCAAGCATAAAATGTCCATAAACCAAGGGCTCCTAAGTCCCTAAAAGTGTTGTTCTAACCCCTAAAGGAACAAGGTCAATTGATTACAGCTTCTCCCAGAAGTTCTCCATGAAAAACTACTCAGAACTGGTCAAAACAGGATCATTTCACCTGCTCCATAGGCAAAGTGCGTTGCATCTCACCTAAGTACACTTTGTGGGTGCATTGCATTTCAAAAATCCCTTCTATGGGGTGCGATGGGCGAGAAGTGACAAATGGCAGTGTCAATCTGTGAGGTGGAGAGGCATGGAATCTTCCAGAAACTTCTCCTGTGACACTTGCCTCTCTGAATTCGACCAAGGATGAGTAAGAGATCATCAATCTCCAAGTGGAAGCAAGAACTATCAGAGGGAAGACACTAATCAAATCACAAGTTGACTCATCTCCCTTACAGATATCTATATATGGATCCCTCATCCCAGAGATCTAGAGGCTGGAATTTTGCATCTTGTAAGGAATTGCTGTTGGTTTCTTGAAACAACGTCATAGTGTTGGGTGATCTAAGATTTTTATGAGGTGAAGAAGGGCTTACTTTCTGAGAGGATGATGCTGGGTCAGAACAACTGGTTGTAACTCCCTTGGCTCTTTCTTGATTATCAATAAAAGCTATTCAAGTTTTCCTCCATACTCTTGTGTCATTTATGTTTTATGCATTTGTATGGTCAATTTACATTTGATCCTAGATTGTTTATGATTATAGATCCATGTTCTTGTATAGTGTTGTGCTACTTTGATTCTACAGGTACTCTGTGAAGTTGGGCGTACAAAGAAGCAAGTAGCAAAGGACTATCAGAAGAGAGAGGAATCGAACTAGGAGCCAAGCGCAAGACAGAGGTTGGTCTCCCTTGTTATTCTCTCATCTATCTTTCTTAAAGGAAAAACGAAAGTAGCTTTACTTTGTTTGTTTCTAAGGTAGCTACCACACCTTAGTGGGATAAGCAGTTATGTATAGACACTTTTCCCTGTAACACAAATCAAAACACAAGTATGACCCTTTATTTGCAATAATAGAGTAGCATGAGAGGAAGTAGACCTCCTGCTGAAATATATGAACTTCCCTCTCAGTTTCACTTGGTCTTATGACCCCTTTTGGGTAATTTCCAAGTTGAGAAAGGAACAAAAAGCAACACCATATGTGCATACTCAGAGACCTGAAATAGAAAAGTATATGAACCAACACACTTGGGTGGAAAATACATTGCAGGAGGCTGTGGAGCAAGTACTTTCTAGGACAACTTTAGAGACTCCCATACCCAAAGAGAAAACAAACAAGAGAGCAAGAGAGGATGATTATCCATCAATCACCGAAGTCTCAGCTAAAGAATTCAAAATATATACTAAGAAGCTTAAATAAGTATCAAGTTCTAAAATATAATTTCCATCACCAGAGGACACACAAGGCACTATTGTGCTCTCTGGTTTGAAGAATTTGAAGTTGGACAGTGGTACCACAGAGTACCCATATTCCTCAATTACTAAAGAGATTCCAACTATTGTCCCTTAGAAACTAGAAACATCCATATAGTAGAGGCAGTTGGACATTTTTTAGAGATACAAGGAGATTCAGTAGAGAAATGAAGTCATTCACTATAACATATATGATCAATTCAGGAATAAATCTTGCTCCATCCAGAACAGACTCATCTCAACATATGATACATAGAAGGGAAGGATAAATATGGCATTCTTGCAGGCCCAGGTCCCTCAACCAAAGTTTGTAGCTGATTTCAAACAAACCACTTTTGAATTTGAGGCAAAGGATGTCCATCCTTTGGATCAAATAGATATGCACAAGTAGGTAGGAGAGATGGTGTATTCTAATTTCACACAAACTTCTATCACTGCCTCAAAACTACATCTTACTTTAAATTATGTGCAGTCTCAACTCAAATTGGAGAAAATATCCTCGCTTGCCAAAGATGCTAGAATCAAATACTTGGAGGAAATGGTGGTCAAAGTAGGCCTTGATCTAGACAATTCAAAATATACAGAGGAGATAATTAGAAATAAGAATGCTGACAGTGCATAATTAAAGAAGAAATTGAAGCTGCCAGTAATAGAAGACCCCCAGGCCAAGGAACTTGGAGAGATAGAGCTACAAAAGGAAGAGATGTTGAAGCTTCTAGTGGAACAAGGTGCCTAAATCAAAGCAATGGAAGCAGAAATGGAGAAACTGATGAAAGAAAAGGAACATAGTTCACAACTTGGATTTGTTCATGTTATCACCTAGATTGAACCTCAGGCTAAAGGAAGGCAATTCCAGGGTAACCACAAACCATGCTTAGCCAAGTAGCTAGCCCTACTAAGCCAGGAGAGGGCTCTCTCTGTAAGGATCTTAGTCAAGATGGCAGGAACAAGAAAAGTATTTTAGTCTAGGTATAGTAGCACGAAGTTTTGATTGGATTTTGCTGGATCAGGAGGAGCTGGACAATTTAGGGCTAGGGAATTAGGTCAAAATTTCAGGGTGTTCAATGGGGTAAGGTAGGAATAAGTTTTAGCACTATAGGGCTTGATGGGTGAGGTGTTTAAGACTGGTGAGAGGATAGGAAGAGCATGTGATTATCATGTATCCTTCCCAAAATGTAGAAAACATATAATGGTGAATATTTTCCCAAAGCAGAGCAGTGATGTAATGAATTCTACCTATCAACTTGAAAACATTCACTTAGAAGCAATGAAATGATTAATGGAATACACAAAACATACTAACATATGATCACAAGAGAATAAATTGTACTAAAACTCCATACCACATGGATCCCAGAAAAATAATTGCAATTCTTATTAATATCCTGCTAAACTGCTACAAAATGATGTACAATCAAGGTATGAGCATCCAGCTGAGTCCAATCCTTTACAATGAGAAAGAAGAAGAATATAGGCTTTGTTTCAACCTCCTCCCATTCTCAAGGGTCGAATCCCTAAGATGAGGAGCTAATCTAACCAACACTAAACAAGAAACAAGAATATAGGCATCTTAACAACTTGCCTCTAAAAAGTGAAAAACTGATTCATTTGAGCTAAAAATGACTTTTAATGTAATGAATCTACCCTCTACTACTAATTATCTATCATATTTCCAAGCCAAGTCATCATTTACATCAGAAAAACGTCCTCCATGAGAGACAATCCATGAACACAGTCAAAACATAGAAAAATAGCCATCCTGTGCAAACTTTTCCCTATGCACAATGCCACTTTCAGGTCCTTTTTGGAGGCCTTCACAACATCCAAATTAATCTCATTATAGATCATTGGAAAGGTATTCAATTCTACTTTCCCAAATACCTATAATTTCTTCATTTGAAGCTTATTTGACCCCTAAAAACGTTATTCTCCCAAGACTGCTTCTGTGTGTCCAAAAAGTGGTAGAAAGGTCATTTTTAGGGTATTTTTGACCTTTTGGTGGACCAGTTCTTCCCAAAAAACTTACCAAATACATAAGGTTCATGTACTCATCTCTATGAATCCAAAAATGCAATCCATTTGTGCATTGGGTGCCCCTAGGAAAAGCGAAACACCAGTGGCGCTGCACGTTGAGCCAGATTTTCTGTGTGTGCAATTTCCAAAATTTGCAAAAACCAAATTCTTCACCAAACCTGACCAAAATTGGTGAGCAGCACCACCATGAAGCATCTTGATGAGCCAAGGAAGCTTCAGCAAGCAACCTAAGCCTATCCTCCTCTTTCTTTCCCAATAGAGCCCGCCTTAGCCTAGCTTTCATCTTTTTGACCATCATGTTGCAAGTTTTGTTTCAGGTCCTGTAATGGTAGGTCATGTGCCTGATCATCTGGTTATCCCTATTGGCCTTCTACAACATCTTCTCTAGGTGCAAATTGACCCTCTCAACCCCAGTCTCTCTATCATCCTTAATTTCCTTCTCAATAGGAGACAAAGTGACTGGTGCCTCCTTGTCACCTTGTCATTTTACCTTGAGAAGTTCCCACCCAATGAGGACCTGCTTGTCACTCAAGTACTTGTTCTCTTGTTCCAAATATGTGATGACATACTTAGCCCTCTCCAAATTGTCCATCAATGCTTGGACTTGAGCCTCCTTTTCTTGCATGATGTCCTTTATTGTTTCTTCATCTTGAGCCTCTACGTCAATTATTTCCACACATTGATGAGTATAATGCAGCTCCGGCTCATCATGCTATGTCAGATCAAAGTCTCTCTCTTTCTCCTCATCATCAAAACTTTCTTCCGACATCTTTTCCTCCCCTTTTTGTAGTTGCTGTAATTGTACCTGTTGTGTTTATGAAGAAGACAAATCCCCTTCCACATCCTGTCGAGGAAGCATTTGCCTATGGGTTGATGAAGAAGGCAAGGTCCCTTCCACATCCCGTGGAGAAAACAATTTCCTATCATCTGCAAACAACCTCCTTGTGCCCCTATGATATGTCATGTAAGTCCCTAGCACCTCAGTAGATCTAGTCTCTTTGGCTTCCTCATTTGTTTTCACCTGAGCATTGCTAGAAGGCCCCCCTGATTCTTGAGACACTGGTGGAGGAATTTGAGGACCCTTGAAGATGTCATGAGTAATAAATGTCTCCCAAGAGATGTTGAGGAGGCTAAGATGATGAAGCACAATCATCTTGATCAAGGAATAATGATAGAGACTGCTCATCTGCTGAGGGTATGGCTTTTTCTGCACAAAATGGGCCATCTTCTCAATATTCCTGAACAAGAAATAAGGGATTTTTAACATCCTCACCCTGGTAAAATGCATGAGAATTCTGATGTGATAGGTGTACAGCCTGGAAAATCTACCCTCACAAGTGAAATATTTCATGATGATTTTCATCATGGTGGCATACTTGTCCTTAAGGAATCTGAAAGGAAAAAGTCTTTTCGCCTCATTTCTGTACCTAGGTTTGATATAAGGTTCATAATAATGTTCATGAAGGTCCTGTGCCTTGTACCACTTGTCCCTTACATTTGGAATCCTGGTTGCATCCATAATAATGGAAGGTGAAACTGTAAATGTCACCCCAGCAAGAGTCACCTTGTGTTAGGCCCCTATACTACTAGTGTAACCCCTTATTGTTATTAGTAAAACACCCTTATTATATTGATGTACCCATGTAGAGCCCATATTTTTACTATTGTGCCCCATAGAAGCCCGCTATTATTATTATTGTGCCCTTACATTATTATTGTTATGTCGGCTCTGATTATATTATGACCCCTTAGAGTCCTATATATAGAAAGGAGGTCTTCTCATTTGTAGCATCCAAGAATTGTTCATTTATGTAATGTAAAGGAGGTTGCCCCCTCGAAGAGGCTGAATTCTAAGGCATTCAACTATCTTTTCTATCTTTTTGTGAGTTGGTTTCATAACATTTGGTATCAGAGCTTTGAATTCTAGGTTTTCGCTGCTCCAAACAGGTCATCGTGGCATTTTCGCTATAACTTTTTTTTCTGCGACGTTTCAAAAGTGAAAAAAACCCCATTTGAGAAGAAATCGCACTGAACCTAGGGTTTGAATTTCAGAGCCTTTTGTGCTATATTTGCGGAGATATGATCTGAGGAAGTTGGTCTTTTTGCAAACTCCTGAATTACATTCCAAACAGGTGACCTGGGGAAAATCATCATAACTTTCTCTCTTGGCATATGATTGAAATTTCGTAAGAAGTTACAGAAAGAGGATGGACTATAGTTTCTTGTATATATTTTTCAAATCCAAAGGTTGAAACAGGGACACGTGGCACATCGTAAAAGTTCGCTCTACTGGATTAGTCTATAATCAGGTCACTGTGGGAGATTTGGCATAACTCTTCCCTGGAGAATAAAATTTGGATCAGACTAGTGGAATTGGAAAGAGGACACAGAGGGCTACTGCAGGTCGCAATTTAAGAACTAGAAGATCTGAAATTACAGAGTTACAGTCGTTTCAAGATCGAGCTCCTAAAATCAAGAAAAAGCGAGATGAGGAAGTTTGATGGCAAGGATCCGGTAAATTGGATACTACAGATGGAGAAATATTTTTATCTACATGATGTACCACTATTACAAAAGATATGTATTGCATCTAATTATTTAGAACCAAATCAATTTTTATGGTATAAAGGTCTTTGTTCTCGGACATGGAGGAAATGATAGCACATTATGAGGATACAAAGAGAAACTCCTTCTTTAGCCAATTGATAAATCTCAAACAAAAGGGTTCAATGGAAGAGCACATTGAAGACTTTCAAAAATTGAATAGAAGGGTAAATTATATTCCAGAGAAGTAAAGAATTGATGTCTTCATAGGGACTTTAAAGGATAACTTTCAACATGAGGTTCGTTTTTGGGAACCTAATTCATTGGAGGAGGCATTCGAGTTGGCAAGAAAAATTGAAAGCAAAATTGTGAAAACAAGGAATCCCACCACTCATGACTATAATTATGGAAGTGTTTCTTCTTCTAGCCTTCCACAACCTACAAGGCTTACACCACAACAATTGGAAGAAAAAAGAGAAAAAGGGATTTGTTACAATTGTGATAGAAAATGCACTAAAGGTCATAAGTGTGATAAGAAGAAATTATTTTACATAGAGTATGAAGAGGAGGATGAAAAGGATCAAGAAACATCAAAGGAAGAGGATATACGCCAGGACCCAACTCCAGAGAAAGAAGAAGTGAATATGACCATATCTTATAAATAATTGGCAAGAATTAGCACTCAAACTCTCATGATAGAAGGACACATGAAGAAGAAAAAGGTTCAAGAAGTGAAAGATCACATACAAAAAAAAGAAATGAATCCAACCATATCTTGTAATGCATTGGCCGGAATTACTACTCCTCAAACTATCAAGATAGAAGGACATATCAAGAAGAAAAATATTCAAGAAGTGAAAGATCACATTGTGCATCAAGAAATGAATTAGACCATATATTGTAAAGCATTGGAAGAAATTACCACTCCTCAAACTCTCAAGATAGAAGGAAATATCAAGAAGAAAAAGGTTCAAGCAGTGAAAGATCACATCGAGCATCAACAACAAGTTCTACAACTTTTAAAGGATAACGCCACTTTGGTGTAGAATCGAATGAAAAAACAGGTAGATCAACATCACAGTGAAAAATGTTTTGATGTAGGTGATTGGTATTTTTATGGTTACATCTCAAGCAGATATTTTTGAGAAGGAAATGTGGGCAATATTACATACACTTCAGAAATGGTGATCTTACCCAATGGAAAGACACTTCAAGGTAAAAATGGATCATGATAGTCTTAAATACATTTTAGAACAAATATTATCATTATAAGAACATAAAAAATGGGTCACAAATATGTTGGGTTATGACTTTGACATCATCTACAGAAAAGGGAAGAAATTTTTTGTTGCAGATGCACTCTCAAGAAAGGATGAGGATGTGGAAGCATTGTTTTGTGCTATTTCTATTATCCAACCAAATTGGATAAACAAAGCAAGGGATGAATGGAAGAAGTACAAAGAAGTGTGGCCACTCATTCAAAAGTTGCAAAAGATCCCAATTAAAATAATATTGCCTGAAATTGAAGAGGAAGGAAAAATCATGTTGGAACCTGGAGCAGTCATAGAAACAAGAACTTGACAGCTACAAAATCGATCAATTTCAGTGTATCTCATCAAGTGGAAGAACTTACCCGATGAAGATTCCACATGGGAGGACAAGAATTTTATACAAAAGCATCAAGAACTACTCAAGCATTGAGGACAACACTTTTTGAAGGATAGGGGCATGTTAGGCCCCTATACTACTAGTGTAACCCCTTATTGTTATTAGTAAACCCCCTTATTATATTGATGTACCCATGTAGTGCCCATATTGTTACTATTGTGCCCCATAGAAGCCTGCTATTGTTATTATTGTGCCCTTACATTATTATTGTTATGTCGGCTCTTATTATATTATGACCCCTTAGACTCCTATATATAGAAAGGAGGTCTTTTCATTTGTATCATCCAAGAATTGTTCATTTGTATAATTTAAAGGAGGTTTCCCCCTCAAAGAGGCTGAATTCTAAGGCATTCAACTATCATTTCTATATTTTTGTGAGTTGGTTTCATAACACCTTGTTGTCTTGAAGATGGGCTACAAAAATTCTGGTGAGGTCAGGGTGGTATTGAACTCTCTATACCTGCTCACGGAACTCATAGCACCCTATATGTCTGAAAAAAGTGACAGCTAACTGAGAGGCCTGCAATTCTCTGAGGTTTGATGGCTCCTCCCTAATAATTCTACCTCCCTAGTGTGGTTTTCTCTGATGCCAAGGTCTATCTATCAAACTGTCACTGCCTATGTTTTCCTCCTCCTCATAGTCTCGATCTTCTCTGTCTATGTTTGCAAGGTTTGAGGTTGTACACTCCAAGAAAATGAATAGAGGGAATGAGTAAGAGTGGTTTAGGAGTAGGGGATGGGAGATGACCTTATGAAGTATTTTGGTCAACTACAAAATGAAGGGAAGGATATGAATTATGAAAGTGGGGGGAGAAGGGTTTGGGACCTTTTTAAATATAACTTGTGGGATAATGATGAGGGTGTACAGATGTTATGGAGTGATGTATGGAAGGGGTTTAGGTTTTAGTGATAAGTGGTGGGAAAAATATAGGGGATTAGGGTTCCTAGAATGTCATGGAGGGAGAAACTAGGGTTTCATATTTGGCATGGTAAATTCCTTCAAACCCTATAATTTCAACGTTAATGATGAGGTCGAGGGAGTGCACTCACTTGTTTG
The DNA here is from genome assembly GCA_031772625.1 of Pinus tabuliformis. Classification (NCBI taxonomy): domain Eukaryota; kingdom Viridiplantae; phylum Streptophyta; class Pinopsida; order Pinales; family Pinaceae; genus Pinus; species Pinus tabuliformis. Next base: position 2,066,981,680 of record CM062816.1, read on the forward strand.
AGAGATGAGAGGGTTGTTTGGAAGTTTTGATGACATTTGGAGGCTTTCTGGTCTTTTTTCTCAACTCGCAGCGCCAACCACAGATGCGTAGAGCCACCTCTCAACGTGCAACATAGTGTAAATTTGCACTGCGGAAACCTCCAGACACGCAGTGCCAACCTCTCAACACGTAGCACCAACTCTCCTACCTGAAACATGCAGCGCCAGACTGCAGAAGTGTAGCGCCACTTCACCACTACTTCAAATGCGCAGCGCCAACCTCCTGAAGCGCAGTGCCGCTTCTCCTTTGCCCAAAAGTCACTCAACCTTTCCTCTTTTCCTCACTTTTTGACTCCTTCTTTACTAAATGAGAATGATGAACTTGAAAATGAAATGTGAGACCTTATACAGGAGTAGATTTTTATTTTTCACTTGAAAAAGCCACTTTCTAATGTTTCTTGACCTTTTTCAAAACTCTGTTTTTAATGCGTTTCCTTCTTTGTTTCTTTTCAGGTGGATAATGCTCAACTTGAACTCATAATTGTAGTGTTTCTTTGTCTTGCAGCAAGGAGAGATGCTTTGGTGCAGTGGGGATCATTTATTACATAAAGTGATTAAAAATTACATAAGAAATATGAATTAACTCAAAATACTCTATTTTCACCTCAAAAACATGTTTATTGAGATGAAAATTACATTAGCTTAAGAGATAATTATATAGTGGCTATGACTTACTAGCCATCATACTTGACTTATTTATCATCCCCATACCTTTGTTGCCCTTTATTTACACTTTTAAATCGTGCTCTTGACCTTGGAAATGAAACCCTAAGACCTAATGAAACATGCCCTATGACATAATGAAAGCATGATTGCAATTTGACAATGAAACCATAAATGAAGAGAACCTGAAGAAGGGTCAGCAAGTATACTCTATGAGGGAGAAATTAAATTTTCTGAAGAGAAGACAACCATCCGTGGATCAGTTTGACATGACCTAATGACATGATGTAAGAATTTTGTGTATGAGCCCCCTAAAATGAAATTTCAAAGAGAAAATTTGATCCTTGATGGAAGTACGCAGATACTTACACTAACAGTTCCTCTTGATGCAATGCCCATTGAATCTCTACTACAAATAGGTGTCCTTACAACACCCACGATAACAAGAACATCATCTTTGATGATGATTCCTACATCAATTGTTTATGATTTAGTGAATTTATCTAAATCTATGGAAAGCATGTCAATAAAAGAAGAAGAGCTAAAGGAGCTGAAGCTGGAGATAAAGATTTTAGAGGAGCAGAGTACAAGGTTTGGAAACACCTACTTGACAAAAACACAAAAGTCCTAGACAGTATCCCAAAGATTGCAAAAAATGGAAAAAGACTGTGCCATAGGCACTACATTGGCACATGTAAAGGAAAATATATGGTAAAATATCAATGAAGACATCGGGGATATCTCACATTCAATCCAAATTATTTTTGAACAACAGGAGTTGATTAAACGATCAAATGAAGCCATTGAGTAGGTCAGAAAGTAGCTATGAGATAAACCCATTGAGGTCACTGAGCTTATCAAATTTCTAAATTGCAAGAACTGTCAAGAATCAGAAGAGTTAGAAATTGAAGACAGGACTAAGACAATCTTTGAAGTAAGGAAAGTGTTGAATAAAAGGAATTTGATGAGACAACTAGAGGAGAAGGGTCAAAATATGAACCTAGGTATACAAAGATTCTTTGCCAAGCTAGAGCCTTTCTACAAGAAAGGACTTCCAAACCTGTTAATGATTAACAATAATCTTAGCACGTGGTCACATTATAGTGAGAAGATTATGAACAGGTAATAGATAACTCAAAGGTTACAACCAGAAGACTCAGTATGATAGGAAGGGTGTTCCTAGAATTATTTTCATATGATCTCGATTTTCAGTACACTATCCCAAATCTTTTCATCACCCAACCGACATTTTCCAAGTATACTGAAGTTGATGAAGTGTATAAGAATTTGATAAAGATGAATATCCCAAGCGAACATTGTTGGGATAAACTCTGTGAGTTACTATGAGTTACTAGAGTAAAAATTAATTTTGGTGGCACAACTCAGTGTTACAGCACATACAGAATTTCAGCACCAGATAGCCAACAATTCCCTCATTTTAGTGCCACCACTTCAGACAGTTTGATTTCCCTAATTTCATTGTAATAAGTTAGCTTAATTCAATCCTATTATTCTGTAGATACATCCTCGTCATCCTGACAGGATATTTTCGTAAATTAGTTATAAATACTTCAATTGTTGAAGTATTAGAGGTTGGTTTTTGTACGAAGAACACTATTGTAAATTGTTGAAGCATCAACAAATTACCAGTAATACATAAGCTCTTTCACAGGATTCTTGTATCAAGTTGTTGGTGAAGTACATCTATCATCTTATGTGTTTATATTTCTCTGTTTATAGCACATATTTGTTTTTCAAATTTGAATTATTCAATAGATAAATAAAGGGCATAATTTGTTTAAATTTACACCCTACACTTGGCTACGAATAATTTCTATGTTTTTTTTTGATCCTTGAATATAGAATTCAGGTAACAATGCTTTATATTTAAAGTGAACCTTAAATCTATTTTTCTTCTCCATTTCAAGGACCTTAAAGAATCCATTTGGTTTGGCTACCTTGCCTTGTGAGTTCTATCTATAGACACTGCACTTAATCTGTATTTTACGTAACAGGATCCATAGCCCAATGGTAATCTAGTTATCAACCAACCATTCAAATATAAATCAAACCCCAAACTTCATAGCTAACCTAATATTCAATCCAAAAAAGTTAAATCTTACAGAGAGAGTCCTCTCTAAAGCTGGCAGGGCTAGATCCTAGATTCCAAAGTTCGTTTGTGGTTACCTTGGTGATTTTATTCTACAACCTCAGAAAATTGTTGAGTGCTAACATTCTAGCGACCATACTGGGGAATTAAAAATAATCCTTTATTTCATCATCATAAGATTATTTCCCTAGTTTTTGTATCCTTATTTCAAGAAGTTTAATGATTAAGACATTGGAAATAAAGGATTAGAGGTTGTTTTTTATTTTTAAAGATCTGGCTCCAAAAAAAAATTATACTCGAGCCATTCCTGATCCAAACCCACCTGAAATTTTAGACAATACCGAAAGAATATTCAGAAGGAGAAGTTTAGCTGAAAGCCAAGGAAGCAATAACCCCCTTTCAAGGGACAATTCTCTTCCTCAGAACCTCAACACCATTCAAGAAATTCAGTTCGACCTGCCTTTCGAACATAGTCTTTTCAGGACTAAGTCTGAATCTTTTGTTGATCAAATAGTGGTTGATGAAGCCATTTTTCAACCATATAAACCAATAAGACCATCTTTGAACCTGATTCAAATCCGCAAGCCCTTTGGGAATTTGACAAACTGTAAGATCTTGTTTCAACCCTTGATCAGGTTGTACATAAAGCTTACATACAATAGTGTGTTGAGCTCTCTGCTCTTATCGTTGCAACATCCGCTTCATCTTCCCATTCAATTCATACAAGATCAGTTGGCCCTACATCTTCTATAATTTCTACTACTCATCCAGTAGTATCACAAGTACTCACTCAATTAATTCCCACAAATCCTATATATGCGCCTCCCTTAAGGCCAAATATCATGGTTTCTTGTTATGCACCCATGGTTTTTCCTGCTCAATTACATGATGTGCCCTAGGACTATCAAATTAGGATTCCCCAATTTGATGGTAATATTTTTGTGACTCCCCAAGAGCACATAGAGAGGATGAATGAGTTTTTTTATCATCATGAAGTAGATGAGAATGATGTAAAACTAAGGGTTTTTTTCTTATAGCTTAGGTGGAGAAGTTAGAAAATGGTTGAAAAACTTAGCAGCAGTTAGTATAACCGACCTTGTTGTTTTTCACCAATATTTCCTAACTAGGTGGGAAATTAAAAAGATTCCTCTACAGATCTTTAATGATTATAAAACCCTTAAGAGAGGTTGTTAGTTCCAGTCTTCGCAGCTTGTCACCAGGGATCAACATGAACTCTTACTATGTCTGGTTTTGTTAGATGTTTTTAACATGATGTTCAACACAAAACATGTCACACGTGTGTCCATCATAATAAGCTTGGAAAACTCTTTCCAACGGTATATCACACTCCCATAACCGGTTCCTGAATTAGAAGATATGATAAAAAACGAATGAGGGATTCTTGGTTATGCATGTTTTAAGGTCAGTTGCTGCACACAATGACAAGTTTAGTACAAAATCAGTTTGTGAAATAATGGTAAGGAATTTTTCAAAAGTGAAAGATTTTTTTGTTCATCACATACAAAATAACAAAAACCTCCTTCAGTTTATGCATAGGTGCTACTATGTGGGAGATATATAGTGATATTTGGAGCTTACATTAAAACAAAGCAAATTTTTCATATTTTTTACTATTTTAGTCATTTTAGTGCGGGGCCATTTTACAACAGATGGAAATTAATTTTTCAAAATCCAAGGAGGTTTTTGTTAAAAACGAGTCATATAACAAAAACCTCTTTCCGTTTATTCATAGGTGTCACGAATTGGGATATGTGACTAGATATTTACATCTCATATTCACATATTTAAATTTTTAATGATTTTTTGTTTTAGAGACGATTTTGTGGAACAGATTGCGAGCAACTGGAAATGAATTTCCAAAATTTGAGAGAGGTTTTTCTCAAACATGACCTTATCTAAAAAAATTTCTTTCATTTTTGTAAAAAGTGCTATGGTTTAGGAGATACGAGTTCATCTTCAACACTTATTTTTAGAAATTCGGCCCAAGTTTAATGTAACTCCCAAGTTTAATGTAACTGATTCTATTTTGAAGAAAATGGTTGAGCTCAATTCTCTTAGTACAAGGATGAGAAAATGTATATTTTTTATGAATTTCATAGTGTAGGGGTTGGATTTTGGCTGAAGGTTGGACTTTTGAGAAAGCTTGGAGCTTCATTGTATACTCATTACAGCAGTTTGGCTAAGGAATAGACCAGTGGTTTGCAGCACTTTATGGGATTCATGTGGCATCTTGCTTTGGTATTGTGTTTTCCTCTGTAATTTTAAGTCTACATGTGTTTTATGTATGCCATATCTCTCTTTATTTCATCTTAACTAAATTAAACAAGGATAAAAGTAGAATACATTGAAAATGTAGTGCTCTACCTAGGGTTTGCTTAGTTATCTATGTTTTCAGCTGATTGAAAAGGATCCCTGAGCTTTTCATGCCCTCTTCAACTCCTCAACTATCTAAATCTCTCCATTTCATTCAATTTGAAGTACCAAATCACTTTCCTACCTTGCCCCATAGAGATCTCTGCAAAACTGAGCCTCATTCCCCAGGGCCAAATCTGCCTTTCACATTTGAGCCAACAAAACATCATTATATTCAAATCAAGCTCTTTTGCACACATACCTAGCCTAAGATTAGTATTCAAATCAGTCATCTCAAGCCCTCATTGATCATATTTTTCTGAGATTGACAAAGAGAGAGCCCTCTCCTGACCTGGTAGGGCTAGCTACCAGGTTAAGCATGGTTTGATGTTATCCTAGATCCTACCTTTCTCAACCCGAGGTAGATTTAGGCACTAAAAGAGGTCAAAATGAAACTGTAGAATAGTAATGTGAAAGATTCAGTGGGTTTTACAATGCAATATCCATTGCCATTAAACCACCACTGGGTTTGGCCCTGATACATTTCTCAGAAGGATTCGATGTTGATATGGCCTATCAACTGAGAGAAAGATATCCTCAACCTTAGAGGAGATGCAAGCAAAAACACTTAAATTAGAGACTAATTTATTAGCCAAGAAAGCTAAGTTAAAAGATGAAAAAAGAGTAACAATAAAAGAGGAACCTTCATTTTCTGTTTCCGTTGATTACAAATTAGACAGTCTACTGAGAAAAGTAGAGAAAATGATGGATAGAATCAGCATAGCTGATAGGGCTCCTCAGAGAGAAAATCAAACTGGGAAAATAAGGAATCCAAACTATCGAAGGAATCAACCCCAGATAAAACAAAGGGACCCAAAAGGTCCACACCAGCAGGTAATACCTCCTTTCCAAGAAAATTATACATATGAGGAGGCTGAAGTAGCTGATGATACAAAGGGCACTCAAATAAATCTCATGGGAGTAAATGATAATGACTATAATTTTCTGAATGAGGAAGAACAAGACCTTTTCCTACTATCCCAAAATGAAATAGTACCTAAAGAATCATAGGATTACAAGAAAGGTTTTGAGAATGCTATTATGGAAGTCCATAAACAGTAAAACCTTAGGAGTAGGAAAACATCAAATACTCCACCAAAGAAACTAGCAGAAACACTTGCCAAAAAGAATGTTGAGATTCTTACTAGAAAGAATCATGATGTTATAATACATAAAAATCTTGATACTGCATCCAAAACAATTTAAACCAATGATCCTTATACTAGCCAACAAAGAGATATACCCCAAAAAGATATGGCTAATAAACAAGAAGATGCCAATTCCAATAAAGCACATATATCATTTAATATAGAAAATGAATTGGCAAAACTCAAAATACCCATTCCCTTAACAAAATTGATGAATAAAATTTCGTATAGATCCCAGGTAATGAAAGCATTGAGCATATGAGAAAACACTGATACAATTAATGTATCAGATGATCAACCTGAATTACTATTAGGCTCAGAACTTGATGGCAAACTTCAAGAGGGAGATGTACCTCCCTTTTACGTTAGCTTAACCATACATGATAAAGTCTTAGACAATCTTATGCCAAAAGTAATTATGGAGAAGTTGGGATTAGATATTACCAGAAGGTAGAAAGACCTATATTCGCTTGATTCTAGTCAAGTTAAGTGCGTTGGAATTTTAAAAGAGTTATGTGTAAATTTAGTCCAAATACCTGCCAAAAGTGTACTTATGGACATAGTTGTTGCCGATATCCCACCGAAATATGGAATTCTCCTTTCCCGCTCATGGGGAGCCGAAATCCAAGGAACCTTATAGATGGATATGTCCTACGCAACAATCCATATCTTTGGTTAGAACAGAAGACTATATAGAGAGAAACTCATCAAATTTATGGTCATCACTCAGGATAGGCCTAACAATTATCCTATATATTTTGTTGATTTTGATTTGGACTCATTTATCCTCTACAATGATGTAAGGACACAAGAACAAATTCAAAATCATAATACTGCTTTTTGTCTCAATAATGATGGTAAAAAATTAATCACTGAGTAGGACAGTTCAGACAAAGCTTTATGGAATTTGAGTTTTGATGGATCAATGAGTAAAGAAGAAGCTGGTGCTAATATATGGGTTTCTAATTCATATAATCATCACTCAGAATGTCACTCCTACAAATTGAATTTTCAGTGCTGTAATAATGTTGCATAGTTCTGATCTACTATTGTTGCGCTAGTTGCTTTGGTGCTTTTTGTTCTCTCTACTTGATTCAGAATTGGTACTGCTATTGTCCTCTAAAATTTGGATTCCAAATTGGTAGTTTAGGTCTATCTGTGATGGATAACCAGTCAACCATCCTCTCCATTGTTCAAATTAGTGTATCCATTTTACATATGAAGTATATGCTTCTTCTTTCATGGTCACTCTTTTCTCAGATCTCATTCTTGCTTTTTTAGCCAACAAGTTTGCTTCTACACTCACAACATTCTTTTGCATGTCTTCTAGTGTGGTAGGATCACGTTCCCACAACTGATATTCCATATCAGCATCGAAACCGTCCGGAAACTTGACAAAAGCCAATCCCTCTGGTGGTTTAATGTTGGCAGGGATAGCATTGCATACTGCATTAAACCTCACACAATAGACTTGCACACTCTCGCTGACATTTCTTTTGATGTTCTCATACTCAGAAAAAATCTGAAGTGGATTCTTCTTCACCCTTCGGTGGTTTAATGTTGGCAGGAATAGCATTGTATACTGCATTAAACCTCACACAATAATATTGCACACTCTCATCGACATTTCTTTTGATGTTATCATACTCGGACAAAATCTGAAGTGGATTCTTCTTCACCTCCCATCAATCCAAGAACTGCCTATGGAGGATTGGTAAATTGGTGATAGAAGTTGCTGGTAAAGCTCTGGACCATTTTTGAACTTCACCTCCAAAGCTTTGTATAAACAATCTCATCGTCACATCTTCAATCTCTACTTCATGGAGGTCAAAGAAATCATTCATTTTATCTACATGTTGCTGAGCTGTAATGGTTTGAGTGGCATCAAAGAAAGGTATTCTAGTTTGATAATCAGCTGGCATGGCACCAAGATTCTGAGGTAAAACAAGGGGTGCATACCGGGCAACCATAACTTGAGGTGGGGGAGGGGGATTTAAAGCAAGGATTGGGGTACTAGGAGATGATGCAGTAGTTGATGCAGAACTGGGAGTAATAGGTGATTGATTGGGAATGGTAGCTTGATAGGGAAGTGAAGGTATAAATGGAGGTGGGGAATGAACTTCAGAGGTTGAAGGGAATAATGGTGAACTAGGGGTAGTGGACACTGCTTCAGAAAGCTCGGGGATTTTAGCAGTAGTAAGGGATGATTGAGGGGAATTTAGAATAGACTCATCGATTGACTGGTTTGCCTTTTGGACTTTGAGATCCATAATAAACTCTAGATCTAGAACTATGTCATCATGAGCACTTTTAGACTTGGTTCTAAATAGGGAAAGGTCAAATGACAGATAAAAGGGAAGGTCTTCTAAAAACAACCACTCATCAGGGCAGGAACCTACTTTTATTGAAGGTGTTGGACTAACTGAACTTTCTTGTCTTCTGAGTCTTCTCGAAATCAGGTTGGGATTATCCACTTCTGGGGTAGGGTTTGGATCTGGATTGGTCCTAGTGTACTTTCTCGAAGCTAGTATGCTCAAATTTTGAAGTTTCATATATTTCTTTACACCTTTCCAATTTAGCCTAGTAAATTATAAAACTCATCATCCATAAGCTTAAGAATTCAAATGAAAGATACTACCACAGTGATTAGTTTTTCATTCCCCAGTATGTTCACCACTATGTTATCACCTGTATTGAAACTCAGGCTAAAGGAAGGCAATGCCAGGGTAACTAGAAACCACGCTTAGCCAAGTAGTTAGCCCTACTAGGCTGGGAGAGGGCTCTCTCCATAAGGATCTTAGCTAAGATGATTGGATCAGGAAATGAATTTTAGGCTAGGTATAGTAGCATGAAGTTTTGATTAGATTTTTAAGGGGTTTTGATTGATCGGGAGGAGCTGGACAGTTTAGGGCTAGGGAATTATGTCAAAATTGCAGGGTGTTCAATGGGGCAAGGTAGGCATAAGTTTTAGCACTCTAGGGCTTGATGGGTGAGGTGTTTAAGACTGGTGAGAGTCTAGGATGAGCATGTGATTATCATGGATCCTTTCCAAACTCTAGAAAACATAAAATGGTGAATATTTTCCCAAAGCGGAGCAGTGATGTAATGAATTCCGCCTATCAACTTGAAAAAATTCACTTAGAAGCAATGAAATGATTAATGGAATACACAAAACATACTAACATATGATCACAAGAGAAGAAACTGCACTAAAACTACATACCACATGAATCCCAGAAAAATAGTTGCAATTCTTATTAATCTCCTACTAAACTGCTACAAAATGATGTACAATCAAGGTATGAACATCGAGCTGAGTCCAACCCTTTACAATGTGAAAGAAGAAGAAGATATAAGATTTATTTCAACCTCCTCCCATCCTCAGGGGTCGAGTCCCTAAGATGAGGAGCTAATCTAACCAACACTGAATAAGAAACAAGAATATAGGCATCTTAACAACTTGCCTCTGAAAAGTGAAAAACTGATTCATTTGAGCTCAAATTGAATTTTAATGTAATGAATCTACCCTCTACTACTAATTATCTATCATATTTACAAGCCAAGTCATCATTTATATTATTAAAACATCCTCCATAAGAGAAAATCCACGAACACAGTCAAAACATAGAAAAATAGCCATCCTATGCAAAATTTGTCCTACGCGCAATGCCACTGGCCCAACGTGTAGTGCCACTTTCAGGTCCTTTTTGGAGGCCTTCCTGGCATCCCAATTATGCTCATGATAGCTCATTGGAAAGGTATTCCAGTCTTCTTTCCAATACACCTATAATTTTGTCATTTAAAGCTCATTTGACCCCTCAAAACTTGATTCTCCCAAGACTGCTTCTGTGTGTCCAAAAAGTGGCAGAAAAGGTAATTTTTACATTGTTTTTGACCTTCTTGTGGACCAGTTCTGCCCCAAAAACTTAGAAAATCCATAGGGTGCATGTAATCATCGCTCTAAATCCAAAAATGCAAGCCATTTGTGCATTGGGTGCTCCTAGGAAAAGCGCAGTGCCAGTGGCTCATCATGCTCTGTCAAATCAAAGTCTCTCTCTTTCTCCTCATCATCAAAAATTTCCTAGGGCATATTTTCCTTCCCTTTGTGCAGCTTCTGCACCTGTACCTGTTGTGTTGATGAAGAAGGCAAAACCCCTTCCACATCCTATGGAGCAAGCATTTGCCTATGGGTTGATAAAGAAGGCAAGGTCCCTTCCACATCCCATGGAGAAAACACTTGCCTATCAGCTGCAAACAACCTCCTTGTGCCCCTCTGATATGTCATGTAAGTCTCGGGCACCTCAGTAGCTCTAGTCTCTTTGGCCTCCTCATCTATTTTCACCCAAGCACTGCTAGAAGGTACCCCTGATTCTTGAGACACTATTGGAGGAATTTGAGGACCCCTGAAGATGTCATGAGTAAGAAATGTCTCCCAAGAGATGTTGAGGAGGCTAAATATGATGAAGCACAATCATCTTGATCAGGGAATAATGATATAGATTGCTCATCTGCTGAGGGTATGGCTTTTTCTGCACAAAATGGGCCATCTTCTCAATATTCCTAAACAAGAAATAAGGGAGGTTTAACATCCTCACCCTAGTAAAATGCATGAGAAGCCTGATGTGATATGTGTATAGCCTGGAAATCTGCCCTCACAAGAGAAATATTTCATGATGATTTTCATCATGGGGGCATACTTTTCCTCAAGGAATCTGAAAGGAAAAAGCCTTTTCGCCTAATTTCTGTACATGGGTTTGATATAAGGCTCATAATAATGTTCATGAAAGTCCTATGCCTTGTACGACTTCTCCCGTACATTTGGAATCCTGGTTGCATCCGCAATAATGGAAGGTGAAATTGTAAATGTCACCCCAGCAAGAGTCACCTTGTTGTCTTGAAGATGGGCTACAAAATTTCTGGTTAGTGTAGGGTGGTGTTGAACTCTCTCTACCTTTTCACAGAACTCATAACACCCTAGATGTATAAAACAAGTGACAACTAACTGAGAGGGCTGCAATTCTATGAGGTTTGATGGCTCCTCCCTAATAGTTTTGCCTCCCTTGTGTGGTTTTCTTTGATGCCTAGGTCTATCCGTCAAACTGTCACTACCTGTGTTTTCCTCCTCCTCATAGTCTCGGTCTTCTCTATCCATGTTTGCAAGGTTTGAGGTTGTACACTCCAAGAAAAGGGATAAAGGGAATGAGTAAGAGTGATTTAGGAGTGAGGGTATGGGAGATGACCTTATGAGGTATTTTAGTAAACTAGAAAATGAAGGGAAGGATATGAATTACGAAAGTGGAGGGAGAGGGGTTTGGGCCCTTTTTGAAATATAACTTGTGGGATAAAGGATGAGGGTGTATAGATGTTATGGAGTGATGTATGGAAGGGGTTTAGGTTTTAGTGATAAGTGGTGGGAAAAATATAGTGGATTATGTCAGAAAATTATATATTATGGAGCAATGGGACACATAAAATATTGCAGAAATATAAACACAGAAAACGCATAAAACAAGAGACTCGACACAGATATATGTGGTTCACCTAGTTTGGGCTACGTCAACGGAGAAACAACCAGTCCTTCCTTTTATATTATCCAGGAAACTGAAGAGATACAACCTACAGTAGATCCGCTGTAACACCCTCTTCGCTATCAATCTCCTCTCTCTTTCTCACTCAGAATAGATATCTACATAGACACAATACAATTCCCTCATATATAGTGAGGGTTTCCTTCTGGGGCTAAAAACCCTAAATTAAACATAACTTCTATCGTAAGAACTCTGCCTAATGAATGGCCCAGATTGACTAGTAATTACTATACTTTTACAAGGCAATTTTACATCTATTCTTAGCTTCGGGGGCACTACCCCCGAAACCCACCGCTAGGGGGGGGCTCGCTAAAGGTCGCAGTCGCCCCCCCCCGGACCCCCCTATAGTGAATATTTTTCGGGCGGCCATTTCGAACTGGGGTCCAATGTGGCGATACCTTTGAATACAGAAGATAATCAGGCTCCACACCCAACAGATTAGGGCTCCTAGAATGTCATGGAGGGAGAAACTAGGGTTTCATATTTGGCATGGTAAATTCCTTCAAACCTCACAATTGTAATTTTAATGATGAGGTAGAGGGAGTGCACTCACTTGTTTGAGAGATGAGATGGTTGTTTGGAATTTTTGATAACATTTGGAGGCTTTTTGGTCTTTTTTTTCAACGCACAGAACCAACCATAGACGCGCTGCACCACCTCTCAACACACATCGTCATGTAAATTTGCATTGCAGAAACCTCCAGACGTGCAACGCCGTGCCCAGCCGCGCAGTGCCAACCTCTCAATGCATAGAACCAACTCTCCTTCCTGAAACATGTAGTGCCAGACTGCAGAAGCATAGCGCCACTTCACCAATGCTTCAAACATGTAGCACCAACCTCCAAAAGCGCAACGCGAATTCTCCTTTCCCCAAAACTCACTCAACCTTTCCTCTTTTCCTCACTTTCTGACTCCTTCTTTGCCAAATGAGAATGATGAACTTGAAAATGAAATGTGAGACCTTATATAGGAGTATATTTTGATTTTTCACTTGAAAAACCCAATTTCTAATGTTTCTTGACCTTTTTCAAAACTCTGTTTTTAATGCGTTTCCTTCTTTGTTTCTTTTCAAGTGGATAATGCTCAACTTGAACTGATTTTTGCAGTGTTTCTTTGCCTTATAGCAAGGAGAGATGCTTTGGTGCAGTCAAGATAATTTATTACATAAAGTGACTAAAAATTACATAAGAAATACGAATTAACTCAAAATACTCTGTTTTCACCTCAAAAACATGTTTTTTGAGATGAAAATTAAATTAGCTTAAAGGATAATTATACAGTGGCTATGACTTACTAGCCATCATACTTGAATTATTTATCATTCCCATACCCTTACTCCCCTTTATTTACACTTTTAATCATGCTATTTACCTTGGAAATGAAACCCTAAGACCTAACGAAACATGCCCTATGACCTAATGAAAGCATGATTGCAAATTGACCATGAAACCATAAATGAAGAAAACCCGAAGAAGGGTCAAAACGTATACTCTATGAGGGAGAAATTATATTTTTTGAAGAGAAGAAAACCATTAGTGGATCAGTTTGACATGACCTAATGAAATGATGTAAGAATTTTCCGTATGAGCCCCCTAAAATGAAAATGCAAAGAGCAAATTTGATCCCTAATGGAAGTATGCAGATACTTACACTAGCAGTTCCTCTTGATGCAGTGGCCATTGAATCTCTACTACAAATAGGTGTCCCTACAACAACCACAATAATAGGAACATCATATTCGATGGTGATTCCTACATTAGTTGTTTATGACTCAGTGAAGTTATCTAAATCTATGGAAAACATGTCAATACAAGAAGAAGAGCTAAAGGAGCTGATGCTAGAGATAAATATTTTAGAGGAGCAGATTACAAGGTTTGAAAACGCCTACTTTACAGAAACACAAAAGTCCCAAACATTATCCCAAATATTGCAAAATATGGAAAAAGACTATGCCATAGGCACTACATTGGCACATGTAAAGGAGAATATATGGAAAAATATCAATGAAGACATCAGGGATATCTGGCCTTCAATCCAAATTATTTTTGAACAAAAAGAGTTGATTGAATGATCAAATGAAGCCATTGGTTAGAAATTAGCTATAAGATAAACCCAATGAGGCCACTGAGCTTATGAAATTTCTAAGTTGCAAGAACTGTCAAGAATCAAAAGAGTTAGAAATTGAAGACAGGACTAAGACAATCTTGGAAGTTAGGAAAGTGCTAACTAAAAGGAATCTGATGAGACAGCTAGAAGAGAAGGGTCAAAATATGAACCCAGGTATACAGAGATTCTTTACCAAGCTAGAGCCTCTCTACAAGAAAGGACTTCCAAACCTAGTAGTGATTAATGACAATCTCAACGTGTGGTCAAATTATACTGAGAAGATTATGAACAAGGTAATAGATAACTCAAAGGTTACATCCAAAAGACTCAATATGATAGGAAGGGTGTTCCTAGAATTATTGTAATATGATCTTGACATTCAATATGCTATCCCAAATTTGTTTATCACCTAACCGAAATTTTCCAAGTATACTGAAGTTGATGAAGTGTATAGGAATTTGATGAAGATGAATATCCCAAGCGAACATCGCTGGGATAAACTCTATGAGTTACTATAGTAAACGGTAATTTTGGTGGCACAGCTTAGCACTACAACACATACAAAATTTTAGAACCATACAGCCAACAATTCCCTCATTTTAGTTCCACCACTTCAGACAGTTCGATTTCCCTAAGTTCATTGGAATAAGTTAGCTTAATTCAGTCTTATTATTTTGTAGATACATCCTCGTCATCCTGACAGGATATTTTTGTAAATTAGTTATAAATACTTCAATTGTTGAAGTAATAGAGGTTGGTTTTTGTACGAATAACACTATTGTAGATTGCTAAAGCATCCACAAATTACCAGTAATACATAAGCTCTTTCACAGGATTCTTGTATCAAGTTGTTGGTGAAGTACATTTATCGTCTTATGCATTCATATTTCTCTATTTATAGCACATATTTGTTTTTCAAATCTGAATTATTCAATAGATAAATAAAGGGCATAATTTGTTTAAATTTACACCCTACACCCAGCTACAAATAATTTCTATGTTTTCTTCTAATCCTTGAATATAGAATTCAGGTAACAATGATTTATATTTAAAGTGAATCTTAAATCTATTTTTCTTCTCCATTTCGAGGACCTTAAAGAATCCATCCGGTTTGGCTACCCTACCCAGTGAGGTCTATTTGTAGACACTGCACTCAATCTATATTTTATGTAACAGGCTCCATAGCCCAATGGTAATCTAGTTATCAACCAACCATTCAAATATAAATCAAAACCCAAACCTCATAGCTAGCCTAATATTCAATCCAAAAAAGTTAAATCTTACAGAGAGAGCCCTATCTAAAGCTGGGAGGGCTAGATCCTAGATTCCAAAGTTGGTTTGTGGTTACCATGGTGATTTTCTTCTACAACCTTAGAAAATTGTGGAGTGCTAACATTCTGGTGACCATACTAGGAATTAAAAATAATCCTTTATTTCATCATCATAATATTATTTCCCTAGTTTTTGTATCCTTATTTCAAGAATTTTAATGATCAAGACATTGGAAATAAAGGATTAGAGGTTGTTTTTTATTTTTAAAGATCTCGCTCCAAAAAGAATTTATACTCAAGCCAATCCTGATCCAAACCCACCTAAAATTTTAGAAAATACTGAAAGAATACTCAGAAGGAGAAGTTTAGCTGAAATCTAGGGAAGCAATAACCCCCTTTCAAAGGGACAATTCTCTTCCTTAGCACCTCGACACCATTCAAGAATTTCAGTTTGACCTACCTTTCGAACATAGTCTTTTTAGGACTAAGTCTGAATATTTTGTTGATCAGACAGTGGTTGATGAAGCCATTTTTCAACCATATAAACCAATAATACCATCTTTTGAATCCGATTTAGATCCACAAGCCCTTTGGGAATTTGACAAACTATAAGATCTTGTTTCAGCTTGATCAGGTTGTACATAAAGCTTACATACAATAGTTTGTTGAGCTCTCTACTCTTACCATTGCAACATCTACTCCATCTTCCCAATCAATTAATCCAACATCAGTTGGCCCTACCTATTTTGTAATTTCTACTACTCATCCAGTACTATCACAAGTAGTCACTCAATTAATTCCCACAAACCCTATATATGCTCCTCCCTTAAGACCAAATATCATGGTTTCTCACTATGCACCCCTAGTTTTTCCTTCTCAATTGTATGATATGCCCCAAGACTATCAAACTAGGATTCCCCAATTGATGGTAATATTGTTGTCACTCCACAACAACACATAGATAGGATGAATGACTTTTTTTATCTTCATGAAGTAGATGAGAATGGTGTAAAACTAAGGTTGTTTTCTCATAGCTTAGGTGGAGAAGTTAGAAAGTGGTTCAAAAACTTAGCAGCAGGTAGTATAACCGACCTTGTTGTTTGTCACCAATCTTTGCTAACTAGGTGGGAAATTAAAAAGAGTCCTCTTCAGATCCTTAATGATTATAAAAAAATTAAGAGAGGTGAAAATGAAACTGTAGAAGAGTACTCTGACAAATTCAACGGGGTTTACAATGCAATATGCATGGCCATTAAAACACCTCTGGGTTTGGCCCTGATACATTTCTCAAAAGGATTCGATGTTGATATGGCCTATCAACTGAGAGAAAGATATCCCTCAACCTTAGAGGAGATGCAAGCAAACACACTTAAAGTAGAGACTAATTTATTAGCCAAGAAAACTAAGTTAAAAGTTGAAAAAAGAGCAACAATAAAAGAGGAACCTTCATCTTTTTCTTCTATTGATTATAAATTAAACAATCTACTGAGAACAGTAGAGAAAATGATGGATAGAATTAGTATAGCTGATAGGGCTCCTCAGAGAGAAAATCAAACTGGGCAAATAAGGAATCCAAACTATCAAAGGAATCAACCCCAGATAAAACAAAGGGACCCAAAAGGTCCACACTAGCAGGTAATAACTCCTTTCCAAGAAAATTATACATATGAGGAGGCTGAAGTAGTTGATGATACAAAGGGCACTCAAATAAATCTCATGGGAGTAAATGATAATGACTATATTTTCTTGAATGAGGAAGAACAAGACCTTTTCTTGTTATCCCAAAATGAAATAGTACCTGAAGAATCATAAGGTTACAAGAAAGGTTTTGAGAATGCTATTATGGAAGTCCATAAATAGTAAAACCTTAGGAGTAGGAAAACATCAAATACTCCACCAATGAAACCAGCAGAAACAGTTGCCAAAAAGAATGTTGAGATTCTTACTAGAAAAAATCATGATGTTCTAATCCAGAAAAATCTTGATACTGCATCCAAAATAATTCAAACCAATAATCCTTATACTAGCCAACAAAGAGATATACCCCAAAAAGATATGGTTGATAAACAAGAAGATGCCAATTCCAATAAAAAACATATATCATTTAATATAGAAAATGAAATGGCAAAACTAAAATTACCCATTCCCTATTGGGTTGTGTTATATTCTTTCCACGTAGTTAATAGGGGTTTTGGACCATATGTTAGGTTGGGCGGACCCACCTATGGTTTTGTGCATGATTTTCGCACATGTTTTTTGGACGCGATGATTTTCGGTCCATGGTATTGGACGCGATGGTTTTTCGGTCCATGATATTGGATGCTTCGGCATGTATAAATATGTATTGTAACATTGAAAGGAACATAATGAAAAATCAAGCTGGTAGTCCCGGTTTTGGGATCCAGGAAAAAATCTCTATGCATTTGTGTTTTATGGGTTATGCTCTCACATTGTTTATTTTCTTTGTTTAAGAATTTGTATGCAGGTAATTTCTGTACAGGGTTAAAACCTACATTTGGTATCAAAGCTGTTTTGGCTTCAAGGAGACGCCTTTGTTGCTGAGGGGTTTCGCTCGGGCCTGTGGTAGACCCTGTTCAATGGGAGATCTGCGAGATCGATTCTGGTGGTGAAAGAAGATGGCGAGCAGTGGAAATATGGAGATTGAGAAATTCAATGGTTATAATTTTGAGTTGTGGAAACTCAAGATGGAGGATCTGTTGGTGGATAAAGATCAGTGGATCGCGGTAGATCCGGGTACTAAACCATCGGGAGTGACTGATGAAGAATGGAAGAAGTTGGATCAGAAGGCAAAGAGCACAATACGATTGTGTGTCTCAGATTCAGTATTGCTAAATGTATCAGGGGAAGCTACGACAAAGGCTTTGTGGGTCAAGTTAGGGAATTTGTACCAATCTAAGTCTCTGGTGAATAATGATCCCAGAACTGTGAAGGAAGCAGTGGATTTAGAGGATGGAAAACTCTGGAAAGAGGCCATGGTCGATGAAATGGCATCTTTGCACAAAAATGAGGCTTGGGATCTGGTGGAGTTGTCGGCTCGAAGGAAACCCATTGGCAGCAAATGGGTGTTCAAGAAGAAGACAAATGCATAAGGAAAGGTGGAGAAATACAAAGTTCGGTTGGTAGCAAAAAGGTTATTCCCAGGTGCCGAGAATTGATTTTGGTGATATTTTTTCTCCTGTTGCCAAGGTAACTTCTATTAGATTACTTTTATCTATTGCTGCTGCTTTTGATTTTGAGGTAGAACAGATGGATGTGAAGACAACATTTCTTCACGGGGATTTGGAAGAGGAAATCTACATGAAGCAACCTAAAGGCTTTGCAGTGAAGGGTAAGAAAGAACTGGTATGCAAGTTAAAGAAGTCTTTGTATGGGTTAAAACAGTCACCAAGGATGTGGTATCAGAAATTTGATACATTTATACGGGGACTTGGCTTCACCAGAAGCAAAGCAGATCATTGTGTGTATTTTAAATTAATTGGTGACCGTATTATTTATCTGGTCTTGTATGTGGATGATATTTTGCTGGTTGGAAATGACAAAGAAATTATCCAGGATTTGAAGACCCAATTGTCCTCCAAATTCGACATGAAAGATCTTGGTGCTGCAAACTATATTTTGGGCATGGAAATTAAAAGAGATCGGTCAAAGAGGAAGCTCTGGTTAAACCAGAGGAAGTATGTCGAGACAATACTCTAGAGGTTTAATATGCAGGATAGTAAACCGGTGAAGGTTCCTATTCCTGTAGGTGTGAGGTTATCTGCTGAACAATGTCCCAAGACAAAAGAAGAGGAAGAGGACATGTCCCGTGTTCCATATGCAAGTGCAATGGGTAGCCTGATGTATGCAATGGTCTGTACTAGACCAGACATTTCACATGCAGTGGGAGTATTGAGCAGGTTTATGTCAAAACCTGGGAAGGAGCACTGGACAACAGTGAAGCGGGTTTTCAGGTATTTGCGTGGCACTAGTGATTATGGTTTGTGCTACCAAGGAAGACCAGGATTGGACAGAGTGTTGGATATTCATGGCTTTGTTGATGCAGACTGGGATAGAGATCTGGATCAGAGAAGATCTACAAGTGGGTATGTGTTTAACCTATTTGGAGGTGCAGTCAGTTGGATGAGTAAGAAACAATCTGTAGTGGCACTATCAACTACAGAGGCAGAATACATGGCAGCCACTCATGCAAGCAAGGAAGCAGTTTGGTTGCAGAGATTGTGTTCAAGTATGTGGTTAGTACAGGGAGCTATAAGAATAGACTGTGATAGCCAAAGTGCAATTTTCTTGGCAAAGAACCCTGCTTATCATTCAAAGACAAAGCACATTGATGTTTAGTATCACTTTGTGAGGGATATGATAGAAGACAGAAAGGTGTTGCTGGTAAAGGTGGACACTTTGAAGAATATTGCAGATGCATTGACAAAATCTGTGAGCTCTGAGAAGTTCTCTTGGTGTAGAGAAGCAATGGGAATCTCAGGGCTGAAAAAATGACTAAGCTCTCATGTGGCCCCTGTGGAAGGAAAACAAAAAGTGGGAGAATGTTGGGTTGTGTTATATTCTTTCCACGTAGTTAATAGGGGGTTTGAAGGGCACCTGTAACCCCACTTTATGGGGTCCGGGGCAGCATCCCGGAAAATTTTAGTTTCGGACCATATGTTAGGTTGGGCGGACCCACCTATAGTTTTGTGCATGATTTTTGCACATGTTTTTTGGACGCGATGGTTTTCGGTCCATGGTATTGGACGCGATGGTTTTTCGGTCCATGGTATTGGCTACTTCGGCATGTATAAATATGTATTGTAACATTAAAAGAAACATAATGAAAAATCAAACTGGTAGTTACGGTTTTGGGATCCAGGAAAAAATCTCTGTGCATATGTGTTTTATGGGTTATGCTCTCACATTGTTTATTTTCTTTGTTTAAGAATTCGTATCCAGGTAATTTCTGTACAGGGTTAAAACCTACATTCCCTTGACAAAATTTATGAATAAAACTACTTAT
Organism: Pinus tabuliformis; assembly: GCA_031772625.1. NCBI lineage: Eukaryota > Viridiplantae > Streptophyta > Pinopsida > Pinales > Pinaceae > Pinus > Pinus tabuliformis. The sequence continues at coordinate 2,067,002,061 of CM062816.1, forward strand.
AGATCCTAGGTAATGAGAGCATTGAGGATATGAGAAAACACTGATACAATTAATGTATCAAATGATCAACCTAAATTACTATTTGGCTTAGAAGTTGATGGCAAACTTCAAGAGGGAGATGTACCTCCCTTTTATGTTAGCTTAACCATACATGATAAAGTCTTACATAATGTTATGCTTGACTCAGGGGCCTCCCACAATCTTATGCCAAAAGTAATTATGGAGAAGTTGGGATTAGATATTACCAAAAGGTATAAAGACTTGCATTTGTTTGATTCTAGTCAAGTTAAGTGCCTTGGACTTATAAAAGATTTATGTGTAAATTTAGTCCAAACACCTGCCAAAAGTGTACTTATGGACATAGTTGTTGTTGATATCCCATCCAAATATGGAATTATCCTTCCCCGCTCATGGGGATCCAAACTCCAAGCAACCTTATAGATGGATATGTCCTACACAACAATCCCTATCTTTGGTCAGAACAGAAGACTGTATAGAGAGAAACTCATGAAATTTATGGTCATCACTCAGGATAGGCCTAACAATATCCTATATATTTTTTTCATTTTGATTTGGACTCATTTATCCTCTACAATGATGTAAGCACACAAGAACAAATTCAAAATAATAATACTACATTTTGTCTCAATAATGATGGTAAAAAATTGATCACTGAGCAGGATAATTCAGATAAAGTTTTATGGAATTTGAGTTTTGATGGATCAGTTAGTAAAGGAGGTGGAGTTGATGTATGGGTTTCTAATTCATATAATCATCAGTCAGACTGTCACTCCTACAAATTGAATTTTCAGATTTCTAATAATGTTGCAGAGTTCTGAGTTGTTGTTGTTGTGCTGGTTGCTCTGGTGCTTTTTGTTCTCTCTTCTTGATTCGGAATTGGTACTGCTACTGTCCTCTAAAATTTGGATTTTGGATTGGTGGTTCAGGTCTATCTGTGATGGATAAGCAGTCAACCATTCTCTCCATTGTTGGAATCAATGTATCAATCTTTACATCTGATGTAGATGCTTCTTCTTTCACGACCACTATTTTCTCAGATCTCATTCTTGCTCTTTTGGCCAACAAGTTTGCTTCTACACTCGCAACATTATTTTTCATATCTTCTAGTGTGGTAGGATCACGTTCCCACAACTGATATGCCATATCAACATCGAAACCGTCCAGAAACTTGAGAAAAATCCAATCCCTTCGGTGATTTAATGTTGGCAGGAATAGCATTATATACTGCATTAAACCTCACACAATAGTCTTGCACACTCTTACCGACATTTCTTTTGATGTTCTCATACTCGGAAAAAATCTAAAGTGGACTCTTCTTCACCCTTCGATGGTTTAATGTTGGCAGGAATAGTGTTGTATACTACATTAAACCTCACACAATAGTCCTGCACACTCTCACCGAAATTTCTTTTGATGTTCTCATACTCGGACAAAATCTGAAGTGGATTCTTCTTCACCTCCCATCGATCCAGGAACTGCCTATGGAGAATTGGTAAAGCGGTGATAGAATCTACTAGTAAATCTCTAAACCATTTTCGAACTTCACCTCCAAAGCTTTGTACAAACAATCTCATCATCACATATTCAATCTCTACTTCATGGAGGTCAAAGAAATCATTCATTTTATCTACATGTTGTTGAGTTGTAATGGTTTGAGTGGCATCAAAGAAAGGTATTTTGGTTTGATAATTAGTGGGCATGGCACCAAGATTCTGAGGTAAAACAAGGGGTGCATATCGGGCAGCCATAACTCGAGGTGGGGGAGGTGGATTTAAAGCAAGGATTGGGGTACTAGGAGATGATGCAGTAGTTGATGGAGAACTGGGAGTAATAGGTGATTGATGGGGAATGGGAGGTTGATAGGGAAGTGAAGGTATAAATGGAGGTGGGGAATGAACTTTAGAGGTTGAAGGGAATAATGGTGAACTAGGGGTAGTGGACACTGGTTCAGAAAGCTCGGGGATCTTAGCAGTAACAAGGGATGATTGAGGGGAATTTAGAATATACTCATCAATTGACTGTTTTACCTTTTGGACTTCGAGAACTGCAATAAAATATGGATCTAGAACTATGTCATCAAGTGCACTTTTAGACCTGGTTCTAAATAGGGAAAGGTCAAATGACAGATCAAAGGGAAGGTATTATAAAAACAACCACTCATCAAGGCAGTAATCTGCTTTTATTGAAGGTGTTGGATTGATTGAATTTTCTTGTCTTTTGAGTTTTCTCGAAATCAGGTTGGGATTAACCACTACTACGGTAGGGTTTGGATCTAGATTTTCCCTAATGTACTTTCTCGAAGCCATTATGCTCAAATTTTGAAGTTTCATATATTGCTTTACAACTTTCCAATTCAACCTAGTAAGTTCTAAAACTCCTCATCCATAAGCTTAAGAATTCAAATGAAAGATACTACCAGGGTGATTATTCTTTCATTGCCCAATATGTTCGCCACTATGTTATCACCTGGATTGAACCTCAGGCTGAAGGAAGGCAATGCTAAAGTAACCACAAGCCATGCTTAGCCAAGTAGCTAGCCGTACTAGGATGAGATAGGTCTCTCTGCATAAGGATCTCAGCCAAGATGACTAGATCAAGAAAAGGATTTTAGGCTAGGTTTGGTAGCATAAGTTTTGATTGGACTTTGAAGGGGTTTTTCTCAATCGAGAGGAGCTAGACAGTTTAGGGCTAGGGAATTAGGTCAAAATTGCATGGTGTTCAATGGGGCAAGGTAGGCATAAGTTTTAGCACTCTAGGGCTTGATGGGTGAGGTGTTTAAGACTGGTAAGAGGCTAGGAGGAGCATGTGATTATCATGGATCCTTCCCAAACTGTAGAAAACATATAATGGTGAATATTTTCCCAAAGTAGAGCAGTGATGTAACGAATTCTTACTATCAACTTGAAAACATTCACTTAGAATAAATGAAATGATTAACAGAATACACAAAACATAATAACATATGATCAAAAAGGAAGAAACTATACTAAAACTCCATACCACATGGATCCCAGAAAAATAGTTGCAATTCTTATTAATCTCCTGCTAAACTACTACAAAATGATGTACAATCAAGATATGAGCATCCAGCTGAGTCCAACCCTTTACAATGAGAAAGAAGAAGAAGATATAGGATTTGTTTCAACCTCCTACCATCCTCAGGGGTCGAATCCCTAAGATGAGGAGCTAATCTAACGAATATTGAACAAGAAACAAGAATATAGGTATCTTAACAACTTGCCACTAAAAAGTGAAAAACTGATTCATTTGAGCTCAAATTGACTTTTAATGTAATGAATCTACCCTCTACTACTAATTACCTATCATATTTACAAGCCAAGTCATCATTTACATTAGTAAAACATCCTCCATGAGAGGAAATCCATGAACACAGTCAAAACATAGAAAAATAGCCATCCTGTGCAAAATTTGTCCTACGCACAATGCCACTAGCCCAACGCTCAACGCCACTTTCAAGTCCTTTTTGGAGGCCTTCCCTGCATCCAAATTACGCTCATGATAGCTCATTGGAATGGTCCTTCAAGTCTGATCTCCAAGACACTTGGAATTACGTCATTTAAAGCTCATTTGACCGCTCAAAACGTGATTCTCCCAAGACTGCTTCTGTGTGTCCAAAAAGTGGCAAAAAGGTCATTTTTACAGTGTTTTTGACCTTTTGGTGGATCAGTTCTGCCCTAAAAACTTAGAAATCCATAAGGTGCATGTACTAATCACTATAAATCTAAAAATGCATGCCATTTGTGCATTGGGTGCACCTAGGAAAAGCGCAGTGCCATTGGCGCTGTGTGTGGAGCCAGATTTTCCTTGTGTGAAATTTCAAAAATTTGCAAAAAACAAAATCTTCTCCAAGCCTGACCAAAATTGGTGAGCATCACCACCATCAAGCATCTTGATGAGCCAAGGAAGCTTCAGCAAGCAACCTAAGCCTATCCTCCTCTTTCTTGCCCTTTAGAGCCCGCCTTAGCCTAACTTTCATCTTTTTCACCCTCATGTTGCAAATTTTGTTTCAGGTCTTGTAATGGTAGGCCATGTGCCTGATCAACTAGTTATCCCTACTGGCCTTTTGCAACAAATTCTCTAGGTGAAAATTGACCCTCTCAAGCCGAGTCTCTCTATCATCCCCGAGTGGAGGCAGAGGGGTTTGGGCCCTTTTTGAGATATAACTTGTTGGATAAAGGATGATGGGGTATATATGTTATGAAGTGATGTATGGAAGGGGTTTAGGTTTTAGTGATAAGTGGTGGGAAAAATATAGGGGATCAGGGTTCCCAGAATGTCATGGAGGGAGAAAGTTGGGTTTCATATTTAGCATGGTAAATTCCTTCAAACCCTGCAATTGCAACTTTAATGATGAGGTAGAGGGAGTGCACTCACTTGTTTGAGAGATGAGAGGGTTGTTTGGAAGTTTTGATGATGTTTGGAGGCTTTCTGGTCTTTCTTCTCAACGCGTAGTGCCAACCATAGACGTGTAGCGCAATGTAAACTTGCACTGCGGAAACCTCCAGACGCGCAACGCCAACCTATCAACATGCAACACCAACTCTCCTACCTAAAACGCGCAGCGCCAGACTGCAGAAGCGCATCACCACTTCACCACTGCTTCAAACGCGTAGCGCCAACCTTCAGAAGCGCATTGCCACTTCTCCTTTTCCCAAAACTCACTCAACCTTTCCTCTTTTCCTCACTTTTTGACTCCTTCTTTGCCAAATGAGAATGATGAACTTGAAAATGAAATGTGAGAGCTTATATAGGAGTAGGTTTTGATTTTTCACTCGTAAAACCCACTTTCTAATGTTTCTTGACCTTTTTCAAAATTATGTTTTTAATGCCTTTCCTTTTTTGTTTCTTTCTAGGTGGATAATGCTCAACTTGAACTGATTTTTGCAATGTTTCTTTGTCTTACATTAAGGAGAGATGCTTTGGTGCAGCTGGGATCATTTGTTACATAAAGTGACTAGAAATTACATAAGAAATACGAATTAACTCAAAATACTTTGTTTTCACTTCAAAAACATGTTTTTTGAGATGAAAATTACATTAGCTTCAAAGATAATTATATAGTGGCTATGACTTACTAGCCACCATAATTGACTTATTTATCATCCCCATACCCTTGCTGCCCTTTATTTACACTTTTAAATCATGTTCTTGACCTTGGAAATGAAACATGCCCTATGATCTAATGAAAGCATGATTGCAAATTGACAATGAAACCATAAATGAAGAAAACTTAAAGAAGGGTCAGCAAGTATACTCTATGAGGGAGAAATTAGATTTTCTAAAGAAAAGACAACCATCAATGGATCCGTTTGACATGACCTAATGAAATGATGTAAAAATTTTCTATATGAGCCCCATAAAATGAAAATGCAAAGAGCAAATTTGATCCCTAATGGAACTACGCAGATACTTACACTAACAATTCCTCTTGATGCAGTTCCCATTGAATCTCTACTACGAATAGGTGTCACTACAAAAACCACGATAACAGGAACATCATCTTCGATGGTGATTCCTACATCAGTTGTTTATGACTCAATGAAGTTATCTAAATCTATGTAAAACATGTCAATACATGAAGAAGAGCTAAAGGAGTTGAAGCTAGAGAAAAAGATTTTAGAGGAGTAGAGTACAAGGTTTGAAAACGCCTACTTGATAGAAACACAAAAGTCCCAGATATTATCCCAAAGATGCAAAAAATGGAAATAGATTGTGCCATAGGCATTACATTGGCACATGTAAAGGAAAATATATGGAAAAATATCAATGAAGACATTAGGGATATCTAGCCTTCAATCCAAATTATTTTTGAACAACAGGAGCTGATTGAATGATCAAATAAAGCCATTGAGCAGGTCAGAAAGTAGCTATGAGATAAACCCGATGAGGCCATTGAGCTTATCAAATTTCTAAATTGTAATAACTATCAAGAATTAAAAGAGTTATAAATTGAAGACAGGACTAAGACAATCTTGGAAGTTAGGAAAGTGTTGACTAAAGGAATTTGATGAGACAACTAGAAGAGAAGGGTCAAAATATGAACCCAGGTATATAGAGATTCTTTGCCAAGCTAGAACCTCTCTACAAGAAAGGACTTCCAAAGCTGTTAGTGATTAATGACAATCTCAGCACGTGGTCAGATTATAGTGAGAAGATTATGAACAAGGTAATAGATAACTCAAAGGTTATAGCCAGAAGACTCAGTATGATAGGAAGGGCATTCCTAGAATTATTGTCATACGATCTTGACATTCAGTATGCTATCCCAAATCTGTTCATCACTCGACCAATATTTTCCAAGTATACTGAAGTTGATGAAGTGTATAGGAATTTGATGAAGATGAATATCCCAAGCGAACATTGTTGGGATAAACTCTGTGAGTTACTAGAGTAAAAGGTAATTTCGGTGGCACAACTCATCGTTACAACACATACATAATTTCAACACCAGAAAACCAATAATTCCCTCATTTTAGTGCCACCACTTCAGATAGTTCGATTTACCTAATTTCATTGTAATAAGTTATCTTAATTCAATCCTATTATTTTGTAGATACATCCTCGTCATCCTGATAGGATATTTTTGTAAATTAGTGTTAAATACTTCAATTGTTGAAGTAATAGAGGTTAGTTTTTGTATGAAGAACACTATTGTAGATTGCTGAAGCATCAACAAATTACTAGTAATACATAACGCCTTTCACAAGATTCTTGTATCAAGTTGTTGGTGAAGTACATCTATCATCTTATGCATTTATATTTCTCTGTTTATAGCACATATTTGTTTTTCAAACCTGAATTATTCAATAGATAAATAAAGGGCATAATTTGTTTAAATTTACACTCTACACCCAGCTATGAATAATTTCTATGTTTTCTTCTGATCCTTGAATATAGAATTCAGGTAACAATGCTTTATATTTAAAGTGAACCTTAAATCTATTCTTCTCCTCCATTTCATAGACCTTAAAGAATCCATCTGGTTTGGCTACCCTGCCCTATGAGGCCTATCTGTAGACACTCCACTCAATCTGTACTTTATGTAATAGGCTCCATAACCCAATGGTAATCTAGTTATCAACCAACCATTCAAATATAAATCAAAACCCAAACTTCATAGCTAGCCTAATATTCAATCCAAAAAAGTTAAATCTTACAGAGAAAGCCCTCTCTAAAGCTGGAAGGGCTAGATCCTAGATTCCAAAGTTGGTTTGTGGTTACCTTGGTGATTTTATTCTGCAACCTCAGAAAATTGTTGAGTGCTAACATTCTAGCGACCATAATGTGGAATTAAAAATAATCCTTTATTTCATCATCATAAGATTATTTCCCTAGTTTTTGTATTGTTATTTCAAGAAGTTTAATGATTAAGACATTGGAAATAAAGGATTAGAGGTTGTTTTTTATTTTTTAAGATCTAGCTCCAAAAATAATTTATACTCGAGTCAATCCTGATCCAAACCCACCTAAAATTTTAGACAATATTGGAAGAATACTCAGAAGGAGAAGTTTAGCTGAAAGCCAGGGAAGCAATAACCCCCTTTCAAGGGCCAATTCTCGTCCTCAGAATCTCGACACCATTCAAGAATTTCAGTTCAACCCGCCTTTCGAACATAGTCTTTTCAAGACTAAGTCTAAATCTTTTGTTGATAAGACAATGGTTGATGAAGCCATTTTTCAACCATATAAACCAAGAAGACCATCTTTTGAACCTGATTCAGATCCGCAAGCCCTTTGGGAATTTGACAAACTACAAGATCTTGTTTCAGTGCTTGATCAGGCTGCACATCAAGCTTACATACAATAGTCTATTGAGCTCGTTGCTCTTATCATTGCAGCATCTTCTTCATCTTCCCAATTAATTCATCCAACATTAGTTGGCCCTACCTCTTCTATAATTTCTACTACTCATCTAGTAGTATCACAAGTAGTCACTCAATTAATTCCCACAAATCCTATATATGCTCCTCCCTTAAGACCAAATATCATGGCTTCTCATTATGCACCCCTGGTTTTTCCTCCTCAATTGCATGATATGCCCCAGGACTATTAAACTAGGATTCCCCAATTTGATGGTAATATTGTTGTCACTCCACAACAACACATAGATAGGATGAATGACTTTTTTGATCTACATGAAGTAGATGAGAATGATGTAAAACTAAGGTTGTTTTCTCGTAGCTTAGCTGGAGAAGTTACAAAGTGGTTGAAAAACTTAGTAGCAGGTAGTATAACCAACATTGTTGTTTTTCACCAATCTTTCCTAACTAGGTGGTAAATTAAAACGAGTCCTCTGCAGATCCTTAATGATTATAAAAACCTTAAGAGAGGTGAAAATGAAACTGTAGAGGAGTACTCTGACAGATTCAGCGGGGTTTACAATGCAATATCCATTACCATTAAACAAACCTCGGGCTTGCCCTTGATACATTTCTCAGAAGGATTCAATGTTGATATGGCCTATCAACTGAGAGAAAGATATCCCTCAACCTTAGAGGAGATGCAAGCAAACACAGCTAAAGTAGAGACTAATTTATTAGCCAAGAAAGCTAAGTTAAAAGATGAAAAAGGTGTAAAAATAAAATAGGAACCTTCATCTTCTATTTCTATTGATTATAAATTAGACAATCTTCTGAGAACAGTAGAAAAAATGATGATAGAATCAGTATAGTTGATAGGGCTCCTCAGAGAGAAAATCAAACTGGGCAAATAAGGAATCCAAACTTTTGAAGGAATCAACCCTAGATAAAACAAAGGGACCCAAAAGGTCCATGCTAGCAGGCAATACCTCCTTTCCAAGAAAATCATACATATGAGGAGGCTGAAGTAGTTGATGATACAAAGGGCACTCAAATAAATCTCATGGGAGTAAATGATAATGACTATATTTTTCTAAATGAGGAAGAACAAGACCTTTTCCTGTTATGCCAAAATGAAATAGTAACTGAAGAATCATAGGATTACAAGAAAGGTTTTGATAATGCTATTATGGAAGTCCATAAACAGTAAAACCTTAGGAGTAGGAAAACATCGAATACTCCGCCAAAGAAACCAGCAGAAAAACTTGCCAAAAATAATGTTGAGATTCTTACTAGAAAGAATCATGATGTTCTAATCCAGAAAAACCTAGATATTGCGTCCAAAACACTTCAAACCAATGATCCTTCTACTAGCTAACCAAGAGATATACCCAAAAAAGATATGGCTGATAAATAAGAAGATGCCAATTCCAATAAAGCACACATATCATTTAATATAGAAAATGAATTGGCGAAACTCAAAATACCCATTCCCTTGACAAAGTTGATGAATAAAACTACTTATAGATCCCAGGTAATGAAAGCATTGAGCATATGAGAAACTCCAAGGAACTCCAAACTCCAAGGAACCTTATATGTGGATATTTCCTACGCAACAATCCATTTCTTTGGTCAAAACAAAAGACTGTATAGAGAGAAACTCATGAAATTTATGGCCATCACTCAGGTTAGGCCTAAAAATTATCCTATATATTTTGTTCATTTTGATTTGGACTCATTTATCCTCTACAATTATGCAAGAACACAAGAACAAATTCAAAATCATAATACTACTTTTTGTCTCAATGTTGATGGTAAAAAATTAATCGCTGAGCAGGATAATGCAAATAAAGTTTTATGGAAATTGAGTTTTGATGGATCAGTGAGTAAAAAAGGAGCTGGTGCTGATGTATGGGTTTCTAATTCATATAATCATCACTCAGAATGTCACTCCTACAAATTGAATTTCCAGTGTTCTAATAATGTTGCAGAGTACGAGACCTTAATCTTAGGTCTACAAATATTGAAGAAATTTGGTGCTAAACGGATTGCCAATCATGGAGATTCTAATTTGGTGATAAAAAAAATCAAAGGATAATACTCAAAAAAACATCCTAGGATGAGAGCCTATAGAAATGATATGTTAGACTTTCTAGATTATTTCACTGAATATATTCTGTTTGCGGTTTCAAGAGATCAAAACATACTACCTGATAGTCTTGCTACTTCTCCAAGTACTTGTCATTACCATTTCGTCCTACTCATCCATATATTGTCGAAGTGAAAATAGACCTATTATACCTGATAACATTAGATACTGGCATGTTTTTGGAGATGATGCTCAGGTTTAAAACTTTTTGCAATCTAAATACGAATTTGAAGATACTAATATAGATGTAGAATTTGATATAGAAGATAATGTACATACTAGTGTACATAAAGTAGAATTGCATGACATAGATGAAGAAAAACAAGAAACATATATTTTACAACTGAAAGACAATATCCTACCTAGAGAGCTTGTTCCCTTATAAGATTTATTTGATTTCAATGATGTAGATAAGAAGCCCAAAATTGAACCCACTGGAGCTGGTGTTGAGGAACATAACATTGGGATTGAACTTCAACCCACAATGATCAAACTGTCTAAATCCTTACCCCCAGCTGAAAAGTTGAAGTACATTAAATTGTTCAAACAATTCATTGATGTTTATTCCTGGAGTTATGAGGACCTAAAATCCTATGACACCAGTATCATACAACACAAAATTCCATTGAAAGAAGATCATAAACCCTTCAAACACAATTCAAGGAGGATTAATCCAAAGGTTATGCCTTTGGTTGAAAAATAGGTAAAAAGAATAGATGATGCAAAAATAATTTTACCTCGGAGATATTCCAAATGGGTGTCCAATTTGGTTGGCACTTGGATGAAATCAGGCTTTGCATTGATTTCCAAAATTTAAATAAAGAATCTCTAAAATACAATTACCCTTTGCCCAAGATGGACCACATCCTACAGAAAGTGGTTGGATCCAGCAAGATTTACTTGTTGGATGGATTTTTTGGTTATAACCAGGTCTTAGTACACCTAGATGATCAAGAGAAAACAATGTTTACTACACCTTGGGGTACTTTCATGTATGTGAAAATGGCTTTTTGTTTAATGAATGTTGGAGAAACTTTTCAGAGAGCCATGGATTTTACTTTTGTTGATGAAATGGGTCATTTCATATTTATATACCTAGATGACATCATTGTTTTTTCGAAAACAGATGAGGAACACTTAAATCACCTGAGAAGAGTTTTTGAAAAGTGTCGAAAATTTAGCATTTCCCTCAATACCAACAAAACATTATTTGGTTTGCAAGAAGGAAAATTGTTGGGACACATAGTTTCAAAAGAAGGAATCAAGATAGATCACAGTAGAATCGAAGCTATACTCAAAATTAATCCCCCTAGGAATATAAAGGAAGTTCAATCTTTTATTGGACAAATGAATTTTCTAAGGAGATTCATGTCGAATTTAGCTGAACTTTTAAAGAATATTATCAATGTGCTAAAGAAATATACTGAGGTGAAATGGAACACAGAAGTTAGACAATCATTTAACAATATAAATAAGGCTTTAACTTAGCAACCTGTGTTAATTAGTCCATACTTTATTAAATATTTTCTAATTTTTTCATTTTCCTTAGAACACACCATTTCTTTCTTCAACAAATCTCTAAGAGATGCAACATTGAAATATGACATTATGGAAAAGCAAGCTTTTGCCTTGGTAAATGATCTGATAATCACCCTATGAGGGTTATCAGTTAAAGATTTATTGATTAAACGTATTACAGACTCATATGTTGGTGTGTGCACCTATGTTATTGAAGCAACGGATCGATCAAATTGCCAATACAGACATTTAAATGGAAATACAACAGAGAAATACAGTAAGCAAATACAAGAACACAAGAGATTTCATAGGTAGTTCACCCTATTCTCTAGGGCTACATCTCCGGTCCATCTTTTAATGGTGGCCTTGTTTTATTGTGTCTTTAAGCAAATATTTACAATGCAGGGACTCAATCTAAGTTCTCCTGAAGCAGGTTTGCTTGGTAGGGTGGTTCTTGGATTCCCCAAGCCACTGGAGTGCACAGACTCACTTGCCTACTAGCTCTGTGACCTTCTGGTCTATAGTGGAGAGAGCCCAATGTGGTGCTCCGTCCAGGCAGATCCTTTCTTTGATGGCTTGGATCTCTCAAGCCTGTGGTGCTCGACGCTGCCTTTGGTCAACTCGGCCCTCTGTCCTCTTCTGCTTTTGCTTCACTACCTTCTTTCTCTGTGTACCATCCTCCTCTGGGGGTTCTGGTTTCTCTGTCTCTCTGTCTTCGTCCTCCTCTCGGGATTCTGACTGACTCCAACTCAATTGTGTATTCTATCTCTGTTCATGGTGTCGGTCGGATAAATTGTTCTTGCGGACAAGACCAATCTCCATGGTATCAACTAATATCTAGCGACAAGAAGAACAAGAAAATCTACCTTTCTCTAAATATTGCGATTTATAAATAAAAACCAAGAGGTGTTTTATACCCTACCTTATGTCCAATTCTAGTTTGTGGGAGCCACGCTTCAACCATCTGAATGAGTTTCCTTTTGAGAACATGCAATCACAAACAAGCACACATCATAACACCTGCATAGCTAATATAATAAATCATATTCATCATGGTGATCAATGAATCCATGAAATAAACCATAAACACAACTTATTGAGAAAAATAAACTCGATTATATTAACTTTGAAAAAAGAAGAAATTTACAACCTTTGGTGCCTTGATGTTGTACAAGCTCCTCCCAGGGTCTAGACAGGAATCTCCTCTACTTTAACAAGCCTCACACTCTTCCTAATGAGATCCAAAAAGGTATGTAATCTCTCCTCTCAAGCTCAATTGGGAAGACTAAATTCCAACAACATTTCACCTCAAAAATATTTAGCTTTCAGCCTCCCTAGCAACCAGCCCAGTGCCTCATTTTATAGTGCAAATGAAGGAAGTTACAGGTCCACGTATGAAGGGATAGAGTCCTCCTCCAAAGGGATAAGCTCCTCACATCAAGGGGTTAGCTCCTTTAGGTATGGGATGCATGCACCTTAAAGGAGTGAACTTGCCACCTCAAGATTCCCTCTAGAAGCTTCCAGAAATAACCCAAAGTGAGTCTTTGATAATGTACTTGTGCCTTTTTGACTTTTACAGGGGTCTGCACCCATTACACAGAAACAGAGCGGCCAAGTACGCAGGGGACATGACCAGTAGGTGTGGGAGCACAGGTAATGGTAAGAGAAAGTGCGGAACTAGAGTTTTAGAGATTTTTAAGGGTTTTCTCTTATTTTTCAAGGCTTGACATGAAGAACTGAGGTTTCAGACTTACAAAGGAGGAAAGTATGAGTGGTGATAGACTCACACTGACTGCAGAATGTCATGGTGAAAATATTTTTTGCAACACATGGCTTTGAAGCCATATGTTCCCATGCCTATTCAGTTCCTCTTCCGCCTTTGTCGATTCACCTTCTATAGCTGCGCTTAGAGTTCCATATTCGACGTCATCATCAGCGCTCATGAAGTGGCCACATGTCCTCCTCTAAACGGCGCCAGCCTGCTTCATCGGTTCGTTTCTTCGGTTACATCGTGGATGAAGTCTTCCTCCACCGTGGCAGTCAACCGGACCTCAAATTCCTCTAAAATGTGATTTAATCCCTCATCGGTTCCACTTCTCCCATTGGGCGCAATCTTAGTCGTCTGATCTGGGTCCCCCTGATCCAACGCCATATGCATGTTTTGCGCAGTTCACTTGCTCGACCTTTAGCATGTGATCAATGGTGATTTTCTCTCACCTCTACTTGCCATGCATCGATCATTGAGTGGGATTGCTCCACTTCCATCCAAAACTGCTTACCATTTGAGGGCACCCCAATCAATACCACCGGTTTCCAGAGCGCGGGTCCCGCCTTTGTCCTTTAGTGCTTTTCGCTTTTCACCCACGGTTCTTTGACTCCCCATGCGTCCGAGTGCTCAGGCTTCCCCCATTTTGGCCCTATTCACCCAGCAATGCGCATCAAAAATTATCTCCTTTTCCTGATCCAGGGCTCCCAGGGGCTACTTTGACCTCCTGCGTAGTCTCCATGGGCCTTGGTCAGCGCACTTTGACCGAGGTCCTCGTCGTTCGACACTGGCTACCATTGCCACTGGTTTAGGGTGTTTTTGATCGCTGTTTTGAATTCTTAAAGGTTTGTCCCAAACTGATACAGTCATGGTTCTTTGACAGTCTTTTATGGATCCAATTCAGATCACGACCTTCCCACTGAAAAAGCTTTTGGACCACCAAAATTTGGTTTTCAAGAATCGACTAAGTGAGGGTATTGCTTTCTCACTTGTCGAATCTCAATCCACTTTGCACTGTGTGGCTTTGAACATTTGAGCCCAATCCTGAGGTATTCCATATCTCCCCTGCATGTTGTCCTCACCTTCCTGTCCAGCACTGTGTCTTCCTGCAATTCATTAAGATATTCAGGCAACAGGTCATCTATAGAAGGCAATTGACTCTATTCTTCAGGGTCCTCAACCATTGAAGGTTCAAACAATCTCAAGCAATCTGCGTTTATGACTGAGTAAATGTGTATGTAAGCTGGTAGATCAAGGTGAAAAGCATTTTCACAAATCTTCTTAGGTATCCTAAAGGGTCCATACTTGATAAGCTTTAGCTTTTTACATTCACCTTACATCCTGCCCTTGCCGATATACAACCAGACTTGGTCTCCAACTTGAAAACTATGCTCCATCCAATGCTTATCATGCCTAGCCTTGCACTTGGCTTGGCTCTTTTCCAACTTTTCTTGTATTTCCTGGTGGATCTCCTGGACCTGTTCAATGAACCTAGTTGCCTTGTCCACATCACTGTGTCCATCAACCATGGTATCTTTACCAAAGACAAAATCCAAAGGAGACCTTGGTGTGAAACCAAAATAGGTCACAAAAGGAGATCTCTGTGTAGAAGAGTGTTTTTCTCTGTTGTAAGCATGCTGCACATAACACAAGTGTTCATCCCAAAGCTTGGGATGTTTGCTGCAATATCCTCTCAGTAACTGGATCGTTGTCTTGTTTACTACTTCTGTCTAGCCATCTATTTGTGGATGAAAAGCTGTGCTTTTCTTCAGTTTGGTGTCCATCAATTCCCACAGACTTGACCAAAACTTCCCCACAAATCGGGTGTCTCAATCAAATACAATGGAAGTGGGTAATCCAAAATGAACCCATACATGTTCAAAGAACAATTTTGCGGTTTGTTCAGCTGTAATCTATTTATTACAAGGTATCAAAATACACATTTTTTTGAACCTATCCACAACAACATATAGATAATCATGACCTTTCCTAGATTTAGGCAGTCCTCCAAAAAATTCCATGGAAACACTTTACCAAGGGTGAGAAGGAACTGGCAATGGAGTGTACAAGCCTAGTTTTCTATTGTTGGGCTTGCTTTTAGCACACATAGCACACCCTCTTACATATCTAGAAATTGTCTCATTCATTTTCAACCAATAGCAGAACCTTTCCAGCTGTGCAACTATTTTACTTACCCCAAAGTGACCTGATATCAGAGAAGTGTGTGCTTCCCTAATTATCTTTATTCTCTCATTTTGTGGAATGCAGAGTTTCCCACAATTATATAAGAGTCGGTCCTTCACATGATAGTCCAATTCTTCTACTCTTTTTCCTTGACTCAAAGTTGCATATACATCTTTAAAGTCCATATCCTGAGCATATTGTTCTATGTAACTTTCATGTAGTACATAATTATGCTTAAGTATGGTAGATGCATTTATAATAGGTCTATATAACATGTTTGCAACCTTGTTATGTATGCCTTTTTTATATCTGATGACTAAATGAAACTATTGTAGAAAACCCATCCATATGTAATGTCTTGATTGCTGCAACTTAGTTTGGGAGTGTAGATATTGAAGTGGTTGATGATCAGTATGTATTACTATCTCTTTACCCATTAAGTAATGTTTCCATTTTTTCACACTCTGAACTAATGCATACAATTCTTTATCATATGTAGGATGGTTAACTATTGTAGGAATAAAAGTCTCGGAATGATAACATATTGGTTTACCGTGTTGTGTCAACATTGCTCCCATGGCATAATCACTGGCATCAGTTTGGATCTCAAATGGTCTTTGCAGATCTGGCAATGCTAGTACAGGTGTTGTACTAATCTTTTCTTTCAAGGTGTCGAAGGATTTCTGATGTTTGCCTCCCCACTGAAACACCTTATTCAATCCTGTTAAAGCATGTAAGGGAGATGCAATTGAGGAAATTTTTTAAATGAACTTCCTCCAATATTGTGCAGCTCCTAAGAAGCTTCTCACTTCTATAGCAGACCTGGGTTTAGGCCAGTTCACAATGACTGCCACTTTAGAGGGATCTATTTTCAATTCACCTCCCCCTACTATATGACCCAAGTAGTTTAGAGATGTTTTGCCAGATTCACATTTTGAGAGTTTAACATAAAGTTTTTCTCTTTTCAAAACATCTAGTGTCTGCTTAACATGCTTTAAATGTTCTTCCCACGTTTTATAAAAATCAGAATGTCATCCAGATACACAATAACAAAGTCATCAAGAAAATGTCTGAGTACATCATTCACTAATCTCATGAAAGTAGCGGGAGCATTAGTTAAGCCAAAAGGCATAACCAGCCATTCATACAATCCCTACTTTGTTTTGGAAGCAATCTTCCATGCATCTTGCTCTACAAATTTGACTTGATGGTATCTATTATGCAAATCCAGCTTGGTGAAATAAACAGCTTCTTTTAATTCATCTAAAAGATCATCTATGCGAGGAAGGGGATAACGATTTTTTATCGTTATCTTATTTAGTGCTCAGTAATGATTCAATGCACATTCTCCACGAGCCATCTTTCTTTCTCACCAAAATGATTGGTGACACACATGGTGATGTGCTAGGCCTCATGAACCCTTTCTCGAGCAACTCCTACACCTGCTTCTTGATTTCAGCATTCTCTAAAGCAGACAACTTGTACATCCCAATGTTAGGTAATGTAACATCTTGTTGCAAAATAATATCATGTACTATTCCCTTTTTGGGTGGCAGACCCTTAGGTTCTTGAAACAAGACATCATACTCTGAAACAACCTTTTCTATATCAGCTTGTTGTTCAGCATTACAACCCTCAAATACATTGGTTTTATCAGGTATCTTTTCCTTTACAACCATCAGTAAGAATGGTTTGCATGAATTTATTATTCTTTTCATTTGCCCTGAGTTTATGAGACTATAATTATTCTTGAGCTTATGAGCTCTCACAAAGTATTCAATTCCATCTTTAACAAGTAGATACTTGTTCTCAGCTCTATAGAAAATAGCCTTTCTATCATACAAATAAGGACTTCCTAAAACAATTCCACATATATCCAAAGGAATTATGTCTAACTCAACCTCATATACAATTTTTGACCCAAAAGAAAACTTTAGTTTGCACTGTCTAGTCACTTGTAGTTGTACTTTCTCATTCAAGCATCCTAATGGGTATGGTTTCTTTTGAGGTGTAGTTGCTAATCCCAATTTATTTACAATTGCTTTAGAAATTAGATTTACTTGTGAGCCACTATCAAACAAAGTATCAATCTTTTGACTTTTAGAAATAACTCGAATGTGGAAAAGCTCATGTCTTTTTCTGTCATTTTCTTCATCAATAATAGATTGAGCAAAATTACTAATAGATGCTTCAGAATTCTTACCTTTTATACATGTGGCTGCTATAGTTGTTTCATCTCCTGAGTCTGATCCCAAATCTTTCTGAATAGCTGCAATAATCTTCTTCTTCTTTCCCTCGGACTTCTTAGGTCTCAGCTCTGGATTTAGAATCCATCAATGCTGATCATCATATATAGGCAAATCAAATTTAACATCTAACTTGATTAAATATGCTTTCTTATTATGCACAGGGCTATTAGGAGGTGTGAGAAAGATTTCCTCTTTCACCTTTCCTTTAGAGTGGTCATGGAAGTGAGACTTATCTTCTTCTTTATCTTGTTTAGAACCTAATGAATCTTCAATCTTATGCTTTCTAAAGTCCCTATACATTTATTCTACCATAGACTTTATAGCTAGGAAACTTTCTATGAATTGAGGGTTTGGCCCCACAGAACCTTCCTCTGACATTGTCTTCCAAGAATAGACTCTCCCAATTTCAGGATTAGTTTCCACCAACTCTCCTTCTCCTAATTTGAGATTTGATCTAGTGAGCATTCACAGCTAAACCAACACAAGCTTTTCTAACCTTACAGCCTAAAGCTCTGATACCACTTGATCTGATAATCACCCTATGAGGGTTATCAGTTAAATATTTATTGATTAAAGGTATTACAGACTCATATTCTGGTGTGTGTGCCTATGTTATTGAATCAACGGATCGATCAGATTGCCAATACACAAACATTTAAATGGAAAGACAACAGAGAAATATAGTAAGAAAATACAAGAACATAAGAGATTTAATAAGGAGTTCACCCTATTCTTCAGGGCTACATCTTCGGTCCAACTTTCAGTGGTGGCCTTGTTTTATTGTGTCTTTAAGCAAAGATTTATTGTTTTATTGGATTCCCCAAGCCACTGGAGTGCACATATGTGCTTGCCTACCAGCTCTATGATCTTCTAGTCTATAGTGGAGAGAGCCCAATGTGGTGCTCAGTCCGGACAGATCCTCTCTAGGATGGCTTGGATCTCTTAAGCCTCTGGTGCTCGACACTGCCTTTGGTTAGCTCGACCCTCTGTCTTCTTCTGCTTTTGCTTCACTTCCTTCTTTCTCTGTGTACCATCCTCCTCTCGGGGTTCTGGTTTCTCTGTCTCTCTGCCTTCATCCTCCTCTCGAGATTCTGACTAACTCTGACTCAATCGTGTATTTTGTCTCTATTCATGGCTTTGAAGCCATATGTTCCCATGCCTGTTCAGTTCCTCTTCCACCTCTATTGATTTGCCTTCTGCAGCTACGCTTGGAGTTCCCTGTTCGACATCATCATCAGTGCTCAGGGAGTGGCCACATGTCCTCCTCTAAATGGAACTAGCCTGCATCGTCCGTTCGTTTCTTTGATTACATCGTGGATGAAGTCTTACTCTACCGTGGTGTTCAAATAGACCTCAAATTCCTCTAAAATGTGGCTTAATCCCTCATCGGTTCCACTTCTCCCATCAAGCGCAATCTCAGCTGTGCGATCTAGGTCCCCTAGATCCAACGCCATATGCACGTTTCGCACGGTTGACTTGCTTGACCTTTATCACGTGATCAATGATGGTTTTCTCTCACCTCCGCTTGCCACACATCGATCGTTGAGTGGGATCGCTCCACTTCCATCCAAAACCGCTTACTGTTTGAGGGCGCCCCGATTAATACTGTTGGTTTCTAGAGTGCAGGTCCTACCTTTTTCCTTTAGTGCTTTTCGCTTTTTGCCCATGGTTCTCCAGCTCCCCATGCATCTGAGTGCTCAGGCTTCCCCCATTTCGTCCTTGTTCACCCAGCACTTAGCGCGCGCTATTCGCGCATCAAAAATCACCTGCTTTTCCCGATCCAGGGCTCCCAAGGGCTACTTTGACCTCCTACATAGTCTCCATGGGCCTCATTCAGTGCACTTTGACCGAGGTCCTCGTCGTTCCATGCTAGCTGCCATTGCCACTGGTTCAGGGTGTTTTTGATCGCTGTTTTGAATTCTTAGAAGTTTGTCATGATCTGATACAGTCATGGTTCTTTGACTGTCTTTTATGGATCCAATTCAGAACAGTAAAGGCCTTAAAAGATTTTAGAGTACATATTCTTCATTCAAACATCATTTCTTTTGTTCGAAGTGCAGTAGTTAAAGATATACTGACTCAAAATGATCCAGATGGGAAAAGGGGTAAGTGGATTGCTGTTATATTAGAATATGATATGGAAATTCGACCCACTAAACTCATCAAAGGTCAAGGGTTAGCAAAATTAACGATAGAATCTAACTTGCATGCTTTAAATATAAATTTTCTGGCAATATTTAATGAACTTGATGAGCTGGCAACTCTAATGGTAGCAGGAGATTTTGCTACCTCTCCCTAGTATGCTGACATTATTTATGTGCTATATAATCTACAAGCTCCTTTTGGTTTAAATAAAACAAAGGCTATATTTATCAAACTTAAATTTGTTAAGTTTTGTATTTTGAATGAAAATTTATACTGGAAAGATGTCGGTGTTGTTTTACTAAACTATTTGTTGGAAAATGGAGCAGATAAATTCATGTAAGAGTTCCATGAAGGAGACTGTGGTGGACATGGAAAATTTTAGGGGCTAATGTTCGCCCAGTGGGCTAATTTTCCATGATTTTTCCACAAAAAAGATTCGCCAATTTCCAATTTTATAAAAGACGATTCGCCCAAATTTTAGAATACAAAATTATTTTACCTTAAAAATCGCCAACATTATAGAGAGATTATATATAAAATAATTATAAATTTGATTAATTTTACAAATATATCAATAAACATTTATAATTTTCATATTAGGGATTAGTGAGATTCGCCAATGTTTTAAACTTCAAGAAAATTTTCCATCCTTAAAATTTTCCTTGGTGGTGGACACTTGTATTAGAATACTACTACAAATTAGATTATGAGGCTAGTATTTTAATGGCCCACCCTATTTTCTGAATCCAAAGAAGGTTACTTCATGCCATAAATGCAAAATATTTGAAGGTAAAAGAAAAAATTTCCTTTACCCTTAAGTCCTATATCTTCTGAAACCCCTTTCCAACAATGGGGCTTTGACTTTATAGGAGAAATCCATCCTACCTCATCTGCACAACACAAGTGGATTATGACAGTCACTGTTACTTTACAAAATGGATAGAAGCCATACCTACCAGACAAGCTTCTAATGTTGTCATCATGAAGTTCCTAGAGAGTAATATCCTTGCTAGATTTGGCTGCCCTAGGAAAATTATTATTGACAATGTTGCAGCTTTCTGGTCAAAAAGGATGGTAGACTTTTACAACAAATATCAGATAACATTGGGACATTATACAACCTACTACCCTCAGGGATTTGGATTGGCATAATCCTCCAATCAAAGCTTAGTTAACATTATTAAAAGGTTGTTGTGGGACAATAAAAATCATGGCATATCAAGTTGGTTAATGCATTATGGGTAGACATGCTTACTACCAAAAAGTCAATAGGCATGTCTCCATATCAGATAGCGTATGAGATAGATGTTGTTTTTCCAACCTCATTGGGAATCCTTGTTTTAAATATGATGCAATAATTGAAGGTGGAACCAAATGATTTACAGAGGAGAATAAACTAGACCACCCACTTGCATCAGACAAGAGAAGCAGTTCATCACATAACTTAGTTGATCCAAGATAGAATCAAGAAAAAATTTGATTGAAGAACTAAATATGATGACTTTTAGATTGACCATCATGTTCTCAAATGGGATTCCAGAAGGGAAGAAAAAGGAAAGCGTGGTAAATTTGAAAACTTGTGGATGGGACCTTACATTATCGATTCTTACCGAGGTAACAGTGCATTTTTTCTAAGGAACACGGATGGAACAAAAATACTAGGAGGACTTGTCAATGGCAGGATGCTCAAGCATTATGTTTTTTAGGACTAACAAAGTGTTTTAATCACACCCATTGTTGATACCATTTACTTTTGTACTATCATGCATGGGTAGCTTATGTCTCAAAGTTGAAGCCCATGGACAAGACCCTGAACTTCTAGACATTTTGCCACCATAACTACAGAAAATAGAAAAATTAGATGCAGTAAATACTGAAGATGAGGATTCAAGGCTATTGGTCCACGATGTTCTTGACACATCACTAGGAAGTGCCATCTGTTGTGGGGAAAAATGCCTATGCAGGACGATCCTATCCACCTAAGGTGTGACAGTGCCTTAGCAACAAACGAGTACAGCTATACTGGTTTCTTCCTTTATGAAATGTGAAAGAAGAGAGATCAATAGACTTACCGTTGTCTTCCATTTGTCCCTCGATCCAATCTCCCTCCTCTTTGGGTGTTCACAGCTATTTGCCTTCTTGCTTATCCAGCTACAACTTCCTGCAAGATCACAAGAGAAAAGCTACTTGCGACAAGAGAAGAACACTACACAAAGACAGATGTTCACATTCATAACTAGTTTAGGATTAGAAATAAACCAAATACACTAATACATTCATACATCAGAATACATCAGCATATAGGAGAAACCAAGATAGCTTTATTAATGAATAACAAGGTTCAGGAAGAGATACAACCCAGAGGGCTCCAATCCAGCATCTCCTTCCCAGCAAATGGAATTCCTATCTTCAGCCCCTTCAAAGCATTAAGCACCCAATGATTCCAGTCTCAAACCAACATCAATTCTTTGCAATAACAAAATTCCAGCCCCCAGATCTCATGGAAGAGAGATCCATATATAGATGTTTGGAGAGAGGATGAGTCAGCTTGAGATCTGACTAGTGTCCTCTCCCTCTATCATTTCTTGAGTCCACTTGGAGGTTCTTGCTTCCACTTGGAGATTTGGAACCTCTTACTCATCACCAGTCGA
This sequence comes from Pinus tabuliformis, assembly GCA_031772625.1. Taxonomy (NCBI): domain Eukaryota; kingdom Viridiplantae; phylum Streptophyta; class Pinopsida; order Pinales; family Pinaceae; genus Pinus; species Pinus tabuliformis. Next base: position 2,067,024,563 of record CM062816.1, read on the forward strand.
ATTCCCTGAGGCAAGTGTCATTTTGGAAGCTTCCTGGGTTTTGACACCTTGAGAAATGAGCCTGCCACTTGTCCACTCTCGTTCAGCGTAGGTAGCCTTTGTTCCAGTTGACATTCAACGCAGGTAGCAAGTGTTGGCTTTGACATTCAGCGCAACCAGCTAGTGTAGCCACTGAAATGATCCTGAATTGACTTGTTTTGAGCAGTTTTTGGTGGAGAACTTCTGTGAATTGTTGTGGTTTTTTAGCCTTGTTCCTCTAGGGGTAGGAACATTTAGGTACTTTGGACCCCTTAGATTATGGACATTTCATGCTCAATGCTGTAAGGCACAAAAATGTCTATAACAGTTGCCCCCTAAAGTGTGAGGCTATTTATCGGGCGAAATGCTTTATCAGGGGGATCCGAAGTTCATCCAATGTTGGGAGGAGACCTGTAATAAGATACAATACAATACATTATTTTTCATTCTGCTTTCATGATCTAGTTGAGGCGGGCATTCCCATGCTCATCTTTATAAATACATTTTTCTGTACATAGAAGAGACAATCGTCTGATGGTAGACTGATAATTTTGATGAAATTATCATCCTTTGAGTAGGATGATTATCTGCTGCAATGATGTACATGTCAATGTCTTTATCTTTCCTGAATATATATCGCAGCCCGGATGGATGAAACTAGATCCGGGGTCTTCAAACTCGTTCGATATTCACTCTAAGTACAAGTCGATCCATGTGAGAATTGTTCTAAAGTCGAACATGGAAAGACATCGCTTGATTACCGGTCAATGATGTAAACCGTTAACAAGCACGAGAGGAATCACTGATAATGATAATGACCCTCAAGGTACTGCAGTACAATTCACGTGGTGTGAATAAAGGACTTGGCGTCGAACACCACGCAAAATCTTTCGGTCGAAGGTCATTGATGTATACCTGTCGCCGGAAGTGAGAAACTTGCCATTGTGACATGCAAGCTTCAAAGTACTGAAGGGGTTGTTCCTAGATCAACTTCTTGGATAATGAGCTGATGTCGACAAGAAGCGATCTGTCACAGGAGGGCCTTAATGAATCCCACATCAGTGACATGGAACGAAGATAATGCTTTTAATGGAGGTGAAAACGATCTGTGACATATGATTCAGGGTGGCGGTCATGAATGGATGAAGGATAATGTATGGCATTGGATGGGACATGGTTGACTCTTTCTGAACGACTTCTCTTGAACATATGGTGACACTGATGCAATGGATCGGTAGCATTACCCCAAATATGGATGGTATGGCGAGACCATGGATGTGACCGGTGAATGAAACAACCCAACCCGATTGTGGTACATAGGAAAAGTGTCATGTTCAAGAGCGACTTGCTACCATCAAAGTTTTCTTTAGTTTCTCCCAATTTTTCCCCAGTCATTGCTGACCAGTACCTCTTTATTTTTGTCAAGATTGAGGAGGATAACATATGCTTGTTCTATAACCTGCCCTTCGGGCAAGCCCATCGCTATGTTTTAACGAGCCTAGAGATAGTGAAACTCGTTCTCGTCTAAAGACAAGTTTGTCGCTATTTAATAATTTTAATGAGTCTAACGACAAGGATAACTCGGTCCTTTTCATTTTTAGAGAGTCTAAAAAGGTACATAAAGTTAACTCCAAAATTCCTTTTTCGTCATCTAATCCCTTAAGTCCGAAAAAGTATAAAACAATATAGAAGGGATGAGTTTTCGATAGTTTTAACGAGCCGAATAAAACAAGAGCTCGATCTTTTTGTGCAATAATCCCTCAGGTCCAAAAAGATTAAAATCTAGAGGAGGGATAGCTCTTCCGGTCGCTTTAATGAGCTAGAAAGCCAAAACTCGGCAATCTTTTAATATTTTACGAGTCAGTTGAAAAGAGCTTAAATAAGACTCGTCTTTTGAGGAACGAGTGATAAACAGGGATAGCAGCTAATTCCAGGTACAGGTTGGAATTTTCCAATCACGACAGTGTCACAAGGATGGCTAGGTGTAATCACTCTTCGCAGCTATTCCTCAAAATGGGTAAACAATCATATGGAGGTGAACGATCGGCCAAATGAAAAGTGGAGGTGACGGTGCAAACACGACCAAGGCTTTAACGGCTGATTATATTACATTCACAGTGGTTATTTACCGGGATAGTTCATTTTTTAATGAGCTTAAACGCGGATTGAAACACTTGCTCGATCTTATGTTTATTTTTTAACGAGCATGAACTATGTGCTAAAACTGCTCGGATCTTGCGTTTATTTTTTAACGAGCATGAACTTTATGCTAAAACTGCTCGATTACCCAGTCATATGATAAGAATGTCTCATGTAAGATTCCATTTTTTATGGAGCTTGCACCTTACCAAAGCTATGCCCCGCATCCTTTCTTTATGCAAGTTAGGAAACGGCTAACCCCAAAAACGGATAAATAACCACTCTTTGCTTGCATTCCAAAAAGGTTTGCATGCCCCCAGGTATAAAGTACGATTTCAAGGTTACCTCTACTTCTCTTCCGCCAAAACATTTGTTTTAACGAGAGAGGCTTACCTCTTTCAGGTTACCCAAAGATTGTCTCGTTAATCTTTCAAACAAAACACTTCTTCGGCGATGTCTACCGAGATAAACAAAGGTGAGTGACGAGACCCGCCCTCTCACATAACTTTGACAAGAGAATCTTATTCTAGAACAACCCCTCTTCCAATCACGAATGGGGTACGGACTAGTCATATTCTCCTGCGGAAACCTACTCTATACCCAAAGTTTCCCTGCCGAAGCAGACCAGGACGCATGCCCCCTGGGTTCCAGTCATATCCTCCCGAATTACTCGCGCTCATCAGGAGGACGGACCGTGGGTTGAGACACTTCTTGCGTGAATAGACCATTTAGGGATGGTATGTGACTATTTGCGATGCGTGATCCGGGAAATGAAAGTTGGTCCACGAGCTTGACCATTCTTCCTTCATGTGGAAAACACATTACTCTAAAGAGTGAGGAGACTATAGCTCTCATGCAATATATATAGTCTCGTCCAAGGAGTAGGTTATAATCCAAGGGTCCTTGAACGACCATCACGTTCATTTGAACGGTCTTCCCTTTCAATGTTATAGGCACATTGGGGAGGATCCCTAAAGGTCGACTGGTTCCTTTATCAAAACCTGATAGATTTCTCATTTCAGGTAAAAGCGCTGGCGAACCAAGTGCTTTCCAAGAAATAGAGGAAAGGATACTCACAGATGCCCCCTCATCAATGATAGTGCCAGCCATTACCATTCTGTATATTTGAACGATAATTCTGAATGGTATGCTTGTTGTCAACCGGGGTCTGCCTAGTTGGTTCCAATCAAAGGACACAACCAGGTTGCTTGGTGGTGGGACCGAATAAACGGTCGGATATCGCTCTGACGAACTTCCTTCCTGCGATAAAGGAATGGGGGCATTGCCCCCTTGTTCATCAGAGTCAGTGTTGATGAAGAGAACTTGGACGGTGTCGTCTTCATTCTCCTCTGTGATGGTATCATTCGAAGATAGAGCCTCTGAAGGCAAAACCGGGTCAACTGCCGTATCAACCTGTTTACTTTCGTCAGGCATGGATCCAGACGGTTTATCTTCAATGATAGGTGCTTCGACTGACCATCTGGGCGGGTCAGCCGGGTTCTCAACTAGTGAAGGACTTGGTAGGAGTTTTTGATATCCAGGAGGAAGTTGCGCTCGTAAAATCGGGCGATCTTCCAGAACTCTTTTAGCCTCGTCTAAGAAGGGAAAACGGTGGATGGCGTGATCGCCTTCACACAGTTTGCAGGGAAATCTAGATTTCCCTCTCTGTCCTGTGACTTCACTTTCACTAGTTGACGGTGAGCAGTCAACATGGCTATCAGAGGTTGATGCTACCAAATTGTGCAAACGGGGAGACCAGTCCCTCAGTATTCGAGGGATACAGGGACAATCTCTATGGAAGTGGTCTCCCTTGCATATGACACATGGCGATTTAGGCCTTGTCAGTGCTGTGTGTGGATTTTTGTCAGACGACACTTGTTTGCCCCCAGTCGCCTTTGGCTCCTTCTTCTTCTTCTCTTTCTTCTTCTTTTCCTTCTTCTCCTTAGGAACCTGGTTTTTTGTTTTAACAGTTCCGTCAAGCGAAGAGGAAGGAGGAGAGGAAGATGAAGTAGAAGGCTGGTGGGCAACTCTAGTCTGGTCTAACTGTTGACTCGACTGTTCAGGAATGGTGGTGTTCTGAACGACATTGGTTGAAAAGAGCCAAACCGGCAGGCCAATTGTTAGTCCTGGAAGCGACAATGTGGCCATGTGGGGCACACCAACATCTCCCCAAGAGGAGAAGGGACTAGGATTTCCACCAAGGGGAGTTCCTTGGTTGGTGTGCTCCATTTTTCAACCTAAAGATCAACGCAGGAATAAAGGGTGATTGTTCCGTTTAAAATAAATTTTAACGACGCTTTAGACACAACTTGCTTTTTCAGTTTTAAAGAGTCGAGAAAAAGCTAAAGATGACTCTAGTCTCCTTCGATGTTTTAACGAGCCCGAAGTGACAAATGCTGGGATGGACTTTTTCCGTTATAGAGTCTGAAAAAGGCCAAAAGGAACTGCTCTGGAGTTCTAGGCAGAGGGTGTGCCAAACTTTTCACAAAACCGCAGAACACTTTTTAGGGTACGGGCGGTCGATCTTCCTGAATGCTGTGTTCAGTGCATTTCGATCAGTAGGGCGGCCGACACGGCTTCCTAAGGATAAAGGTTTTATGCCTATAGGGGTCTCCCAATATATACGCGACGGTACGTGGGAGCACAATCCGTACTGGCGCTATCGTCGCTCAGGAGGAATCACCCACCTTCTACGAGATCGACAGTCACCAGGCTTAACGACGCCGGAACACGTCTCTAGCCTAGACCTCTATGTTGTGCGTTATGTTACAAAGCGTTGTTAAGTTCATTCAATTTATTTTAGGTTGATCTTTTTAAAGTTTGCCTTTCAAGGTTCACCACGAGATGTATGATACAAATTCCTAAATGCAATCTAAAGATGATAAGCAAGCTTTATATCTTTTCAACTTTGAAAATCCTAGCTACTAAGGGAAAAGAAAGACACCATCTTTTCTCAAAGAGCAATCAGCACACTCTAATGCACTTTTCCTAAATCCAACATGCAAACTATCAAATGCAAATGCACAATGCAGGTGTTTGTTTTCCGCTTTCTTAGTATTGATGCCTACAAAGAAATCTTTTTGTACAACTTTGAATTTGCTTTTAAATGATCAATACAAACAAGTTTACTTTTTCGAAATCAGAGAAGATAGAAGAGATTACAACACTTAACGATTTTCGAAATGAATACTTGTTTTAACACTTAAAAGAGACAAACTCAAACCAATAAGCAAAAGCAAATGTATAATCAATCTGCAAACAACCAATGAACTCTCTTCTAAGATCACAACCAATAGATCTGAATCAAGGGCTACAGGATGACTATTTCACTCATGCAAAAGGAAAACTGTAAATGACGCCACAAACACATAAAAACACTCACAGTCTTTTTGTACAAAAGGAGGCGGAATGTAAGCAGAGAAAAGGAGTTTTCAGACTGGTACCTATGCTGGTTATAGGCCACAAAAATCAGAGATCAAAACAAGGCAAAACAGAGCAGAGAACCCCAGCTGCACAAGGACAAACTGGTTCAGCGCAACCTCAACACAGGGGTTTTTACATTCAGCGCAGGTAGCCTTCACGGGACCTGCGTTGAAATGTAGAATCCCTTCACTGGGTCTGCGCTGAAGGAGAAACTCTCGTTTCCCTTAGGTTCTGGGTCACAGTTTGCTACTTAATCAACTGTTTTAGGCCAAATAAAAGCAACAAGCAAGGTGTAATCAAAGGGATGCTTTGAAGGCTACTAAGATCTATCACAAGGATCATCAAATCATTTGTGAATCCATTGTTCAGATCATAGACAAGTCCAGCAATTGGATCAAAGCAGCAACTTTCTACTTTGCATCCGGGAAAGATGCAGTTCGATTGTTGTTGTCAAGTCTATGAAACAAACAAATGACAGAAACACAAATAAAATGACTTAAACAGATGTCCCCAGCGGAGTCGCCAATTTGTTGTGGCGAAAAATGCCTATGCAGGACGATCCTATCCACCTAAGGTGTGGCAGTGCCTTAGCAACAAACGAGTACAACTATACTGGTTTCTTCCTTTATGAAATGTGAAATAAGAGAGATCAATAGACTTACCGGTGTCTTCCGTTTGTCCCTCGATCCAATCTCCCTCCTCTTTGGGTGTTCACAGCTATTTGCCTTCTTGCTTATCCAGCTACAACTTCCTGCAAGATCACAAGAGAACAGCTACTTGCGACAAGAGAAGAACACTACACAAAGACAGATGTTCACATTCATAACTAGTTTAGGATTAGAAATAAACCAAATACACTAATACATTCATACATCAGAATACATCAGCATATAGGAGAAACCAAGATAGCTTTATTAATGTATAACAAGGTTCAGGAAGAGATACAACCCAGAGGGCTCCAATCCAGCATCTCCTTCCCAGCAAATGGAATTCCTATCTTCAGCCCCTTCAAAGCATTAAGCACCCAATGATTCCAGTCTCAAACCAACAACAATTCTTTGCAATAACAAAATTCCAGCCCCCAGATCTCATGGAAGAGAGATCCATATATAGATGTTTGGAGAGAGGATGAGTCAGCTTGAGATCTGACTAGTGTCCTCTCCCTCTGTCAGTTCTTGAGTCCACTTGGAGGTTCTTGCTTCCACTTGGAGATTTGGAACCTCTTACTCATCACCAGTCGAATTCCCTGAGGCAAGTGTCATTTTGGAAGCTTCCTGGGTTTTGACACCTTGAGAAATGAGCCTGCCACTTGTCCACTCTCGTTCAGCGCAGGTAGCCTTTGTTCCAGTTGACATTCAACGCAGGTAGCCAGTGTTGGCTTTGACATTCAGTGCAACCAGCTAGTGTAGCCACTGAAATGATCCTGAATTGACTTGTTTTGAGTAGTTTTTGGTGGAGAACTTCTGTGAATTGCTGTGGTTTGTTAGCCTTGTTCCTCTAGGGGTAGGAACAACATGTTTAGGGACTTTGGATCCCTTAGATTATGGACATTTCATGCTCAATGTTGTAAGGCACAAAAATGTCTATAACACCATCCCTATAGGTTTTAACCCCGTACAGAAATTACCTGCATACGAATTCTAAAACACAGAAAAATAAACAATGCGAGAGCATAACACATAAAACACATATACATAGAGATTTTCCCACTAGATCCCAAAACTGAGACTACCAGCTTGATTTTTCATTATGTTCCTTTCAATGTTACAATACATAATATTTATACATGCCAAAGCATCCAATACCATGGACCGAAAACCATCATGTCCAAAAAACATGTGCGAAAATCATGCACAAAACCATACATGGGTCCCCCAACCTAACATACGGTCCAAAACCAAAATTTTCCAGGGTGCTGCCCAGAACCCCATAATGTGGGGTTATGAGTACACCTCAAACCCCCTGTGATCTCCCCTCCTCTAACCCCCAGTTAACTACGCCGGCTCGTTGTGGAAAGAATATAACACAACCCAACATTCTCCCACTTGTTGTTTTCTTTCCACGGGGGGCCACAAGAGAGTTTATTCATTTTTCCAGCCCTGAAATGCCCATTGTTTCTCTACACCAAGAGAGATTCTCAAAGCTCACAGATTTTGTCAATGCATCTGTAGTATTCTTCAAAGTGTCCACCTTTACCAGCAACAACTTTTTGTCTTCTATCATATCCCTCACAAAGTGAGACTAAACATCAATGTTCTTTGTCTTTGAATGATATGCAGGGTTCTTTGCCAAGAAAATTTCACTTTGGCTGTCATAGTATATCCTTATAGCTTCCTGTACTAGCCCCATACTTGAACATAATCTTTATAACCAAACTGCTTCCTTGCTTGCATGAGTGGCCGCCATGTATTCTGTCTCTGTAGTTCATAGTGCCGCTACAGATTGTTTCTTACTCATCCAACTGACTGCACCTCCAAATAGGTTAAAAACATACCCACTTGTAGATCTTCTCTGATCCAAATCTACCACATCAAAAAGGCCATGAATATCCAACACTTTGTCCAATCCTGGTCTTCCTTGGTAGCACAAACCATAATCACTAGTGCCACGCAAATACCTGAAAACCCGCTTCACTGCTGTCCAGTGCTCCTTCCCTAGTTTTGACATAAACCTGCTCAATACTCCCACTGCATGTGCAATGTCTGGTCTAGTACAGACCATTGCATACATCAGGCTACTGACTGCACTTGCATATGGAACACGGGACATGTCCTCTTCCTCTTCTTGTGTCTTGGGACACTGTTCAACAGATAACCTCACACCTATAGGAATAGGAACCTTCGCCAGTTTACTATCCTGCATATTAAACCTCTACAATATTGTCTCAACATACTTCCTCTCGTTTAACCAGAGTTTCCTCTTTGCCCAATCTCTTTTAATTTCCATTCCCAAAATATAGTTTGCAGCACCAAGATCTTTCATGTCGAATTTGGAGGACAATTGGGTCTTCAAATCCTGGATAATTTCTTTGTCATTTCCAACCAGCAACATATCATCCACATATAAGACCAGATAAATAACACGGTCAACAATTAATTTAAAATACACACAGTGATTTTCTTTGCTTCTGGTGAAGCCAAGTCCCCGTATAAATGTATCAAATTTATGATACCACATCCTTGGTGACTGTTTTAATCCATACAAAGACTTCTTTAACTTGCATACTAGTTATTTCTTACCCTTCACCGCAAAGCCTTCAGGTTGCTTCATGTAGATTTCCTCTTCCAAATCCCCATGAAGAAATGTTGTCTTCACATGCATCTGTTCTACCTCAAAATCAAAAGTAGCAGCAAGAGATAAAAGTAATCTAATAGAAGTTATGTTGTCAACAGGAGAAAAAATATCACCAAAATCAATTCCCGACACCTGGGAATAACCTTTTTCTACCAACTGAGCTTTGTATTTCTCCACTTTTCCTTATACATTTTTCTTCTTTTTGAACACCCATTTGCTACCAATGGGTTTCCTTCCAGCCGACAACTCCACCAGATCCCAAGCCTCATTTTTGTGCAAAGATGCCATTTCATCAACCATGGCCTCTTTCTAGAGTTTTCCATCCTCTGAATCCACTACTCCGTTCATAGTTCTGGGATCATCATCAGTAGTAGACAAAGAAAAATTTGAACAAAAAGCAGATGGACTATACCTTTCTGGCTGCCTTCTTTCTCGAACTGATCTTCTCACAGCCGAAGTTTGTGGCTCTTCATCTTCTGATTCCTCCTCTGTTGTAGAGTATGATTCTTCCGCCTTTAGCTCAAACTCTATCTTCTCAGGTTCATTTGGTTGGACTTCATGTTTATTAACATCTTTCACCTCTATGAACACCACATCTTGGTTGTACACAACCTTCCTTGTTACTGGGTTCCAAAGCTTATAACCCTTTAAACCATCCTTATACCCAATAAAGATGCACTTTTCAGATTTACTATCCAACTTAGTTCTTTTCTCCTTTGGAACACGTACATATGCATCACATCCAACTACCCTTAGATGTGAAAGAGAGGTTTTCTTACCAGTCCATACCTCTTGTGGAGTCTTATCCTCCAACACTAATGAAGGTGACCTGTTGACCAGGTAACGTGCAATATCCACCGCCTCTTCCCAGAATTCCTGTCCTAACCCAGCACCACTAAGCATGCTTCTTGCCCTTTCCATCAACATCTTGTTCATTCTTTCTGCAACTCCATTTTGCTGAGGTGTATATGGAGTAGTCTTATACCGTGCTATGCCACAATTCTTGCAGAATTCTTCAAATTCATTACTGCAAAACTCTCCACCATTATCTGTCCTCAACACCTTTATCTTCTTCTCTGTCTGGTTTTCCACTAGAGCCTTAAATTCTTTAAACTTGTCAAAGACTTCATATTTCTACTTAAGGAAATATATCCATGTATTCCTTGAGAAGTCATCTATAAATGGTACATAGTACACAAACTTACCTAGTGATGGAACCTTCACAGGTCCAAACACATCACTGTGCACAAGCTCTAATACATATTTCGCCCTCTTACCACCAGAGGGGAAACTCACCCAATTCTGCTTCCCATATACACAATTTTCACAGAAATCAAAATCTAGAGAGCTATTACTCATACCTTCTACCATACCTTTACCATGAAGTATTCGAAGGCCCTTCTCTTTAATATGTCCAAGCCTTTGATTCCATAGCATGGTCTTCTCTCCAGAGACCACTAGATTTTTTGCTCCACTTTCAAGAACCATAGAACTATTGCACCCATCAATAACAGTGCTACCTTGTAGCTTGTACAGAGTTCCAATCCGAACTCCCTGCATCAATGCCAGTGCTCCCCGAACCATTTTGCAGGTATCCTTCTCGAACACTGTTTTTACACCTGCATCATCCATCTTGCTAACAGAAATTAGATTTCTGTCTAATGCAGGAATATGTAGAACACCTGGAAGCGTTCTAACCCTTCCATCTTGCAACTTCAACTTTAATTTTCTGCGACCAATGATTCTAGCCTTCCTGTCATCCCCCAAGAAGACATCGCCACCATCATATTTCTCATACTCACAGAACCACTCTCTATGGGGAGTGAAGTGAAAGGATACACCTGATTCAATCAACCATGCCTCATGATCTACATGTGTACTTGAAGAAGCCAAGTACACATCCCCACCTTCATCTGAGGTGGTTTTCACCTCTGCAGAAGGAGCCTCATCACATCTCTTTCCTTTGTCAGAAGCTTTAGATTTACAGTCCCTTTTGTAGTGCCCTTCCTTTCCAAATTTCTAGCGCACCACCTTTACAGGTTTTCCTGGAGATTTATATCTCCCACTCGTTGAATTATTTTTGTTTCTGTTCTGGGTCCACCCTCGTATAAACAAGGCATCACCATTTTGGCTCTCCATATTTTTCCATATCATCTCCTCCGTCAGCAAGCATGAGACTATTTCATCAAAATTCAAGGCAGTTGCATTGCTACATATTGCAATAACAAGACTATCCCACGAATCTAGTAGAGAACACAACAAACTGATGCAGTTATCTTCATCTGAAATTTTAATATCAACAGATGCTAACTGAATTACCACAGTATTAAATGCATTCAGATGCTCTGTCACCAAGTCTCCATCTTTCATCCTCAGGTTATACAACTTTTTCCGCAGGAACAGTTTATTCACCAAAGACTTAGATTGGTACAAAGTCCCTAACTTGTCCCACAAAGCCTTCGTTGTAGCTTCCCTTGATACATTCAGCAATACTAAATTTGAGACACACAATCGTATCATGCTCTTTGCCTTCTGATCCAACTTCTTCCATTCTTCATTGGTCACTCCTGTTGGTTTAGTGCCCGAATCTATCACGATCCGCTGGTCTTTATCCACCAATAGATCCTCCATCTTGAGTTTCCACAACTCAAAACTCTGACCATTAAATTTCTCGATCTCTATCTTTCCACTACTTACCATCTTCTTTCACCACCAGAATCGATCTCGCATATCTCCCACTGAACAGGGCCTACCACAGGCCTAAGCAAAACCCTCAGCAACAAAGGTGTCCCCTTGAAGCCAAACAACGCTGATACCAAATGTAGGCTTTAACCCCGTACATAAATTAGCTACATACGAATTCTAAAACATAGAAAAATAAACAATGCAAGAGCATAACACATAAAACACATATACACAGATATTTTCCCACTGGATCCCAAAATCGGGACTACCAGCTTGATTTTTCATTATGTTCCTTTCAATGTTACAATACATATTTATACATGTCAAAGCATCCAATACCATGGACTGAAAAACCATCGCGTCCAATACCATGGACCGAAAACCATCGCATCCAAAAAACATGTGTGAAAATCATGCACAAAACCATAGGTGGGTCCGCCCAACCTAACATAGGGTCCAAAACCAAAATTTTCTAGGGCGCTGGCCCTGACCCCATAAAGTGGGGTTACGAGTACACCTCAAACCCCTTGTGACCTCCCCCCCTCTAACCCCGGGTTAACTACGTGGGCTAGTCGTGGAAAGAATATAACATAACCCAACAATTCCCAGCTGGAGTCACTGTTAGGGTCCTATAATTCATAGGATAAACAGATCATTGAGTATTTCCTTTCAGTATTTCAAATTGTAAATAATATGGCTTTTTGCAAATGATTTCCAAAATAAAGATGGAAAAGTGAAAATAAAAAATGAAAAGATGGTATAAATACAAAAAATAGAAAAATAGAAAAAAAGAGGAAAATAAATGATAAATGAACCCCACAAAAAATCAATAAATGTGAAAGTGATGCTAGCTTAAGTGCCACTACTAGCCTTCTAGCTTTGTAAATAATAAATTTGTGAAATTGTGTACAACTTGCTTAAAATGCCACAATCTCTTTTTTCTTGAGACATACAATTTAATCATGTTCAAGATATTTTCAATTTTTGTTAATTAGGTTAGAGGGAATAACTTAACCAAACAATTTTATCTTGGTAAAGATTAGGTAGGTTGAATAGGTGAATAATGTTAATCAAACTTTTTAATCTGGATTAATTTAGCTTATTAGGTTAGTTTAGTGAGATAAAATAAATATTTTTATCTCTTTAAAAGGAAAAATTGATATGGTTTGCATGCTCAAATGCACCTTCATTTCCTTTAGAATAGCATTAATATAGGAAAAGAAATATTTTTGATATAATAAGTCTGAATTGGTTTCGTGTCCTAAGTTTTGGACCTTGGGTTATATTTCATGCACCCAAAACATGTTTTGGGGCCCTCCAGTGTTAACCTCCCCCCATTTCACGACCCCATGATCTCCCATAGAATTGATTTGACCGCCCACGATAGGTTTTGGATCCCCTCGAAGAATTAACATTTAACGATAGAGGGGGGTACGAAAATTGGTTTACTACCTCCATACATGTTGCCACCATGTGATTTTAGACTCCCCCTCCATAAAATAAATACTGCCACCCCCCCTGAAATCAATTTCACCAACTTGCCTTCCCGCCATGCGTCGCCTCCATCTCCCGTCGTAGCTACCATTCCCATTTCGCCACCTATCCCTACTCCCATCACTCCCACTAATGGTCCCGCTCCACTCATCCACTAATCCCCAGTTGCCACATCAGAAACTGTTGAAACCTCCATAAATTCCCTATCCATTTTCCTGCACCATTATAGGAATTAATGCCAGGTAAAGACTGTTAATCTAATGGCTAACACAAATTTGTGCTGATAAATATGGAATTCACCTCTACGATTACACCTTTTCTCCCTTTCTCATTCATATTTCTCTTGCTCCTTTGTGCTCTGATCTTACACCAAAATTTCAGTGGATTGTCTCTGGTGAATTTACAAGCATCTGCCACTATCACTTCTCTCCAATTATTGAATACATTGCCCATTCCTTTTGTTTCACCCTTCCTCTGTTCAATCTGTAACTACCATGGCACCTAAATCCACCCTAGTATTCAATCCAATGCTCACTCCCCCTATCGACTTAGACCATACCCCACTCGCAGACAGAGATTACAAAAATGCTGAAACACAGTGTGAATTCGACCTTTTCAAATTAGGTTGTTGGTTTCAGGATAACTTCATTGACCAATCTGATGAGATACACCTCTAACAATCCAGACTTCCTCCGTTTGTTGTTCCCCAATCCTATCATTTTCCAGAATTCTTTCTAAGATTCCAAGCCTCTTACCTTGCAAGCAAGAGGGAAATTGTCCCCCAAATGGTGAAATCCTCTTCACCATCACAGCTGGAAACATTAATCAAATATTGTAGGTTCCCACTGTGATTCCCTCTCCCCTTTCTCCCTTGAACCTCTTAGAGAAAATTACCAGAAATTAACCTTCCCCCAGAGAGTTACCATTTTTGCAATCTTCCTCCCTGAAGGCTCTCAACTCCCCAAGAAAAATCCCCCATATCCCTCTTCTATGTTCCATTAAAGGAAAAGATAGATTATTTATGTTTGATCATTCATTCTTGGTTACTATTCAAATGAGTGGGTAGATGAACCTATTATAGGCTTTCTATCTGCCCTTTCTTCAGAAGAAGGACCATCAGTCACCTTTGACTATGGTCACTTCTTATCAAATGTAATTCATGAACAATTCCTTCAGTTTTTAACTGAAGGAATGTTCAGATATTCATCAATTCTCATGTATATGTTCATGTTTTTTCAAATAGATAAGTTTCCATTCTCAGTACAAAAGCTTGATCAACAAGGAGAGCCACAGTCAGTTGTTTTCTGGACTTCCTTAACTAGAAAACAATCGCAGGAATTTAGCTTCTCAGAATTCATAGACCAATTTGTGTATCCATCCACTTGTTTACTAAGTGGACAGCATGTTTCGAGGATTATTGAAGACATTCAAAAGGTTTCGCAGCTCAATGAACAAGTCAAAATAGGGGATTGGTACCTTTACCAGTCATTCATAGAGATTAGAGTGTATGGTTTAGAGCTGCCACCACACAAACTGCCCAAGTATTTGCCAATGAGAATATTTTCCTTGGAATACATCAGGAAAATAATTCATTTTGATAACATTTATTTCATGGCAGCCAAGAAGAAATCATAGTTCCAAATAAAAACACAAGTAGGACCCTTTATTTGCAACAATAGAGAAGCAAGAGAGAACGCAGAACTCCTACTGAAACAGATTAACTTCTCTCTCAGTTTCACTTGGTCTTATGACCCCTTTGGGGTAATTTCCAATTTGAGAGCGGAACAAAATGTTGGACCATATGTGCATACTTAGAGGTCTGAAATAGAAAAGTATATGAACCAACACACCTGAGTGGAAAATAGATTGCAGGAGGCAGAGGAGCAGGGACTTTCTAGGACAACTTCAAAGACTCCCATACCCAAAGAGAAAATAGATAAGAGAGTAAGAGAGGACGATTCTCCTTTAGCCACTGAAGTCTTAGCTAAAGAATTAAAAATTTATACTAAGAAGCTTAAAGTAGGCTCAGGTTCTAAAATAGAATTTCCATCACTAGAGGACACACACAACACTATTGTTCTCTCAAGTTTGAAGACTTTCAAGTTGGACATCAGTACCACAGAGTCCCCATCTTCCTCAGTTACTAAAGAGATTCTAGCTATTGTCCCTCAAACACCAAAAATATCCATAAAGTAGAGGTAGTTGGACATTTTTCAGAGATACAAGGAATCCATTCATGATAACATATCTACTCAATTCAAGAAGAAATCTTCCTCCATCTAGTACAGACTCATCTCAGCATATGATACAGAGAAGGGAAGGGTGCATATGGATATCTTGGAGGCGTAGGTCCCTCAACCAAAGTCAGCAATATATTTCAACAACCACTTTTTAATTTGAGGCAAAGGATGTCCATCCTTTGGATCAAATAGATATGCCCATGTAGGAAGGAGAGATGGTGTATTCTACTTTCACATAGATTGCTATCACTGCCTGAAAACTACAACTTACTTTAAATAATGTGTAGTCTCAACTCAAATTGGAGAAAATATCCTCACTTGCCAAAGATACCAAAATTAAATAATTGGAGGAAATGGTGGTGAAAGAAGGACTTGATCCAAACAATTCAAAACATAAAGAGGATATAATTAGAAAGAAGAATGTTGACATTTCAACATTAAAGAAGCAATTGAAGCTTGCAGCAGCAAAAGACCCCCATGCCAAACTTGGAGAGAAATAGCTACAAAAGGAAGAGATGTTGAAGCTTCTAGTGGAACAAGGTGCCTAGATCAAAGCAACGGAAGCAAAAATAGACAAGTTGATGAAAGAAAAGGAACAAAGTCCACAACTTGCAGTTGTTCCTCTTGATGCAATTTCT
The DNA here is from genome assembly GCA_031772625.1 of Pinus tabuliformis. Taxonomy (NCBI): domain Eukaryota; kingdom Viridiplantae; phylum Streptophyta; class Pinopsida; order Pinales; family Pinaceae; genus Pinus; species Pinus tabuliformis. Next base: position 2,067,040,494 of record CM062816.1, read on the forward strand.
ATTGCATCTCTACTACAAACAGATGTCCCTAGAGCAACCATGACAATAGTAACATTATCTTTGACAGTGCTTCCTACATCAGTTGTTGATGACTCAGTGAAGTTAGATCAATCTATGGAAAACATGTCAATACAGGAAGAAGAGCTAAAGAAGATAAAGTTGGATATAAAGATTTTACAGGAGCAAAGTACAAGGTTTGAAAATTCCTACTTGACAGAAACACAGAAGTCCCAGACATTATCCCAAAGATTGCAGAAAATGGAAAAAGATTGTGCCATAGGAAATACATTGGCACATGTAAAGGAAAATATATGGAAAAATATCAATGAAGAGATGGTGAATATCTAGCCTTCAATCCAAATTATTTTTAAACATCAGGAGTTGATTGAACGATCAAATGAATCCATTGAGCAGGTCAAAAAGAAGCTAGGAGATAAACCCAATGAGGCCACTGACCTTATGAAATTTTTAAATTCCAAGAGAAGTTAAGAATTTGAAGAGTTAGAAATTGAAGACACGACTGAGACAACCTTGGAAGTCAGGAAAGTGCTGACTAAAAGGAATCTGACAAGACAGATAGAAAAGAAGGGTTGAAATATGAACACAGGTATACAAAGATTCTTTGCCAAGATGGATCTTCTCTACAAGAAAGGACTTCCAAACCTATTAGTGATTAACGACATGCTTAGCACGTGGTCAGATTACAGTGAGTATATTATGAACAAGGTAAGAGATAGCTAAAAGGTTACAATCGAAAGACTTAGTATGACAGTAAGGGCATTCCTGGAAGAATTTCCATACGATATCGACATTTAGTATGCTATCCCAAATCTATTCATCACCTGACTGAAATTCGCCAACTATGTTGAAGTTGACGAAGTGTGCAGGAAGTTGATGAAGATGAATCTCCCAAGCGAAAAACATTGGGATAAAATATGTGAGTTACTAGATTAAAAGTTAATTTTGGTGGCACAACTGAGCGTTACAAAACATACAAAATTTCAACACCAAACAACCAGCAATTCCATCATTTTAGTGCCACCACTTAAGACACTTCGATTTCCCTAATTTCATTGCAATAAGTTATCTTAATTCCATCCTATTATCTTTTAGATATGTCCTCATCATACTGATATGATATTTTTGTAAATTAGTTATAAATACTTCAATTGTTGAAGTAATAGAGGTTATTTTTTGTATGAAGAACACTATTGTATATTTTTGAAGCATTAACAAATTACCAATAATACAAAATCTCTTTCACAAGATTCTTGTGTCAAATTGTTGGTGAAGTACATCTATCGTCTTATGTGTTTATATTTATCTAGTTATAGCACATATTTGTTTTTCAAATCTGAATTATTCAATAGAGAAATAAAGGGCAGAATTTGTTTATATTTACACTTTGCACCCGACTATGAATAATTTCTATGTTTTCGTCTTGTATTTAAATATAGAATTCAGGTAACAATGATTTATATTTAAAGTGAACCTTAAATCTATTCTTCTTCTCCATTTCATGGACCTTAAATAATCGATTCGGTTTGGCTACTCTGCCTTGTGAGATCTATCTATAGACACTGTAGTCAATATGTATCTTATGTAATAGACTCCATAGCCCAATGGTAATCTAGATATCAACCAACCATTCAAATACAAATCAAACCCCAAAATTCATAGCTAGCCTAATATTCAATCCAAAAAAAGTTAAATATTACAGAGAGAGCCCTCTCTGAAGCTGGCGGGGCTAGATCCTAGCTTCAAAATTTGGTTTGTGGTTACCTTAGTGATTTTCTTCTGCAACCTAAAAGAATTGATGAGTGCTAACATGACATATGAAAATTTTAACACAATACCAAGGAGCCTTTAAGGTGGTGGACTTATGGAAACACCAATATATGGTATATGGATGGAGACAATGGAAAACATCAGGAGACTCGGAACACTCAATAGATTCTCTTCCTTGGGAATAATTTCAAAAAAATCTCCATAGAAAAATGGTATGAATTTATCTCAAATGGGATATGCTTCAATGGGGGAGAAAACCAATTGGAACATTTACTATAAAAGAAGTGTATTCTTTACTAGCAGGATTCTAGTCACAAGAAGAAACAAATATGTGGGGAAAAATTTGGGAATATTGTGGATGGCCCAAAGTTTTGACTTTTCTATGGATGATAGCTTGGGGGTGAACATCCCCAATGGATCATTTTCAAAGGAAAGGTTTTGAAGGACCATCAAGGTGCTCACTATGTTTGCAACAAGGCAAAACAATATATCACCTACTAATTACTTGTATTTATGCTAAGAAGATGTGGGATTTTTTTCAACATATTTTCAGGGGTGCTTCACCAACTTCATCAGATGTAAAGACTTTGTTAGAAGAATGGTTTCAAAAAAAGTTTAAACACCCATTGATAATGAGAGTCTGGCATCTAATTTTGACATTCTCTCTATGGAATTTGTGGAAGGAGAGAAATATTAGAATCTTTTAAGGAAAATTTAGACCCATATCAATTTTGCAGGAAATGATGCTTAAAAATATTAGAGAAACATTGTTAGTGTTCCATTCAGATTCAAGAGATGGGAAAATGGATGGCAATGAGGCACTCATTCTAAAAGGTCTTAATATTTAGGTGAAAAAGCTACTCTACCTATGATTTAAAATACAAGGTTCTTTGGGGATAATTTATTCTTTCCTCCTGCAAAATCCTTCATCAAATTGAGTTTCGATGGGTCCTCAAAAGGAAACCCAAGTGAAGCAAGATTTGGAGGGATTTTCTGAGATGATAATTTGAATCTGGTTCATGTTTTGTATTTTTCTTGAGGCATCGCTTTAAATAACCTTGCAAAATTCCGGGCTTTAGAGAAAGGTTTGCAAATAGCTATAAGGAAATGGCTATGATTGATACAAATTCATGGGGACTCCCAGATAGTGATCAATTTTTTAAATAAATTATTATTTGGTCTCCCCCCAGATAAACTAATTCATAGTTGGCATCTTCAGGAGGTGGTAAGTAGTATCAAATATTTTTTGATAAGATTTGAATGTGTTATTTCCACACACACGAGGCGGGAAGGTAATATGGTGGTGGATTGTTTAGAAAATTGAGGAAGCCTGGAGAGGCAAGTAGCCCTAGATATGGAATGGTCAGATTGGACACGTCAAGGAAATATTCAGGAGGTAAAAAAATGGGTCAAGAAAGATGAATACCTAGTTGAAGACCGGGTCCATGATACGGGTGACTCACCAACAACAGATTCCCAGAACAGAGTATGAGCCAATTTATTGATTATAGTTTTCTGGTATGAGTTATGATTGGCATGCAAAATTTTTGTTTGGTGATGGTGGTGATGACCTTTGGAATTACATCTTGGTTCTCCACATAGCCTCGCATGGGTTGCATGTGACATTTCCTTGTTTCGCGTTATGGTATCCAAGAACTAAGTCCCTTTCAAATTTATTTCAAGAGGATGGGAGATTGATATTTTTTGTATGTCAAGGATTTCAGGAACTTATTCCGTTTTTCCAGCTTAGGTATGGATCATCCTTCCCATGGTGTATTGGATTCAATAAGGAATTACTCTAACATCCAGAGAAGGTTCAATAATGAGTTCACTATGATACATTATCTTGGGATGGCTGAGTTTTTACATACGCAATACACTTGGTTGTCATTATGTAAATTGTTGAAATTGTGGTTCTTTCCTGGTAGTGGATACATTAAGTTCGCAGTATTTATACAAGCTCTGCCAAGGTTTCAGGGTTGTGAAAAGGAGTTGTTCATGTCATTGGTAACATCTAGGTGCAACACTTATGTTTTGGTGGATGGTTCTTGATTGGTTGTTTTACATTTAAGGGAGGGTTTTGTACATTGTTGTTTCCATGCATGTTTCTAGGAGGGTTGTGTCATTTCATGTTTCAATGGATGTTATCATTATGTTCAATGCCCTTTCATTATAGGGTTATAAGTTGCTATATGCAGCATATTTTTTCTTATGTAGGTGGTCAATTTTTTTGTGTTATTTTTACATAAAATAGGGTTTGAGCCCTCTTTTGAATTGGTTGTTTTCCTTCCATCAGTGGCACCATAATCCCTCGATTCTATTGGGATTTCGTTTAACTATCCAATGCTAGTTTGTGGAGTATGGTATAGGGGATCCTTTTCCATTTGGTTTTGAAAAAGTCTTATCCCTCATTACCCCTTGTTTAATTCTAACGACTCAAGTCATCACACAGTCTGCTCTTGCCAAAATGGTTTCTAGGTAGTTTATTCAGTTTGTGTTTCTAGTAGGTAAGGGTTTTCAAGTAATTTTTGTTCAACAACACATAATTCTCCAAAGGTTTCTTGATGACTTTTTGGTTTTGGTAGCAGTGGGGTCTTTCATTTTGGTCATAAACCATAAATTGTTAATTAGTTTTATCATGGTGTCTTACTCTCTTGCTGCCATTTCTCATCGAATAGGTTAGTTAGTATAAAAGGTCATCTCGTTTTATGAATATAGGTTTAAAGCTCAAATGGCTCCTCATTAAAGACTACCCAACTACAGGGAAGTGTTCTGGGGGTATCCTCATCTAGACATCGTAGGCTATTCAGGTGGGAGTCTGTTGCAAAATTCTTCGATTATACTCCCATGGAGGTTAGAAAGGAGATTCTAACTTTGGAAGAAAGGAGTTTAGGGATCAGATGTATCATTATGACTGAGAATTTGGTAGTAGTAACCTTAAATGCCTTCCTGATCTAGGAAATTTGAGGAAGAGAAGACAACATTTCCTTCACTCAATAACAATGCACCATCATATGGAGACACTTCTTGGTATTGTGATTTAATATAAATAGGTTGAAAACTACAAACTCTTTGCTAGTCAGGAAGAGTTGAAGAGAATACTAAGGGACATTAGGTATGATCTGGATGATATAGTGGTTAGAATAAATAGAGTGGAGTGCTTCATGGTTTTGAACTAAAAGACATAATCCAATGACCATCAGAATGAGGTTTTTTTTAATCAACGTACCACCCCTCAACATGATCAATGCAAACTCATCTCCTCACTCCCCGGTTATCATCTTGGACAAATAAGTCCACTACTGAATATGTACTTAACTTTCTCTCTTGGCAGTCACTTGTCATTTCCTATTTAGGTACTATTGTCTTATTAAGTATGTTAGATGTGTAGGTTTTTTAACTCGGCTATGTCATATTATTGGGCATGGAATTCCCCCCACTATAGGTTTTGGGGCTCAAAGCCCAAGTTTTGGTAAAACATGGTGTAGAACTCCACAAATTGCAGGCGCAGAGCGCGAAGTGTACAATTGAGTCATAGGGTTGTCCACCCTAAGCATTGTATTGTAAATTAGTGTAAAGTCAGCCTACCCATGGTCCGCGTACCATGGGATTGTATAAATAGATCAAGGCTCTAAGTTGTAAAGGGAGTGGATAATAAGAGGAAAAGTGAAGGAATGGTTCGAGCTTAGAGTAGAAGTATAAGTGTCTTGCGTTGTAGTAGTAGGAAGTGGCTCTGTACCTGAGTCCACAGAGGCCTAGTAGAGTCTGCAGTTAAGTGCAAGAACCCCTATAGCTAATTGCGCAAGGCAGAGTCGAGTCTATAATCGGGACAGAAAGCTAATAAAGAGAAGTTTATTCTTAATTTTGTGTAATTGTTGTGCTTATCCTCTTTATGTTTATGTTCATTTATGTATCGCGTGCATTGATATAAATGATGAATATGCTGTAATAACCATAAATCTTACACACATAAGATAAGTAGTTGGTTAATAAGCGAGGAACTTGGGTATTACACAAGTCGTGCCCTAAGCAGGGCTACGCAGAAGCCGCATTGCAGGTCGCGAAGGGATCGCAAGTGCGCGCAGATAGGTCAGACCGTAGACCTCTAGAAGCCCATCAGACATCCCAAGGGTGTAGAAACCTAGTTCTAGCACCCTCCCATACTAATTCGGGTGAGACCTTAGTCTGCGCTCCACGGACTATTGCCAAAAGGGACAATAGTACTGGGATTTGCTTGGCTAAATCATCTCTGAACCTGGGTCAGGCCCCACTAAGCCAACAAATGGTTCCATTTCCAGGAATGGGATCTCCATAAAGGATGTCTAATGTCGTGCGACTGGAACCCTACAAAGAAAGAAATTGAAGAGTGGTTGGATAAGAATATTCACGAGTTCGCGATGTAGGAAAACAGAAATCCGTGAGTATCTAAGGAGTAGTGGTTGGATCGCTACTTGTACACTGAAACCCACAAAATATTCTTTGCATCTTTTCCCTCTGAGCTGTATGAGTGGATCGCAAAATTGGCAAACAGTTAGGGAAGGTGTAGCTCAAAAAACCAATAATGTGGACTCCGGAACTAGTGCACAAACTAGAAGCCTTGGAAGAGAAGATAGCGTGCGTTGTGGACCACTGGGTTGACCGAATAATAGGAGGATTTATCACTGAGTTCACGGTAGACACGATCGTCAGTTACAATGAGGCAGAGTGATGTTTTCTCAAGGGACTGTGAGGTAAGTATGTTAAATATTTGAACACTTGGTTTAAGATTCTATTGTGTGAAAATCAGGTTATGTGAATAAATTAATGTTTGGGACTACACAGAGTGGAAGGATCTACAAAATCGGAAGTAATGAAGGGTTAGAAAATAGTCCCTTAATTTCACCCTCACAGGAGAGCGAGGATGAGCTTGCAAAGGTTTTTTCGAGAAGTGCAGTTAGTTTGATAAGACAACGAATTCTGAGTTTACCACCTCCACCCACACTACCACCCACTTCACCCCCCTCACCTCCATATCCACCCACTTCACCTCTGCCACCTCCACAGTTTAGTATGGCGAGCGTGATCAAACTACCAGTATTCAGAGGAGTAGGGAATGAAGATCCAGATCAATTCTGGTTCATAGTAAGAGCAGTGTGGGAAGCATAGGGCATCATGGATGATAATATCAAAAAGGCTACGCTGGTGAACGTGCTGCAGGATTACGCATTAATGTGGTATATCAAGCATTCTAATGACCACCCAAATGCAGGAATTACAAAGATCCAGAATGCGTTGAACAGGGAATTTAGCAGGCCAAAATCATAGATGCAGTCAATCATCGGGTTTAAAGAGATCAATATGCTCTCGGGCGAGACCCCCTGGGATCTGGACCAAAGGCTAAAGAGTACGATCCGTGAAGCCAATATGATGTTAATTGATGTGCAACATCGCGCATGGTTTGTGGCCTCACTTACGCCACACTTGAGGACGATGTTATCACAACAAAAACTTTCTACCCAGGCCGAAGCATTGGATATGGAAATGAGGTTGCATGAGACCCCTATACAAGACCTTGGGTTGGGAATCTAATAGATCCACTTGTAACTACAGAATATGTGTCTAGAAATGCAGAGTTTGAAACAGGATAGGGCACCTCGACTAGAGGCATGCAAGGAAGTATGGTGCATAAAATGCAAAGGCTAGGCCCACGAAAAAGATCATTTTCTAGTATTCACGAACTACTTGGCAGGAGGAGGGCCAATGCCATTAATACCGGAGGCACAAGCAGGGTCAAGCATGGCATCTGCATTATGGTGCAAAATATTCCAAATAGGAGGAAAACATACCACAAATAATTGTCACCTGTTGTAGAAGTATACGCAGACATCCTAACAGTTGTTTTGTAATTTTTGCAGGTCAGTAGGCCATGACGAACACACCTGCCGAAGCTATGAGCTAATGATGGATCAGACTCCTGCCTACAAGGTGTAGGCCGAAACGCAATCCCTCGACCCAAATGCAGGGATGGCGCGTGCTGGGTTTCACAGGTGCATTCGAGGTCGAGGTGGAATGGGACCAGGAAGGGGTCGCGGTCAGATAATTTGCTACAATTACGTAGGGCTAGGACATTATGCCCATTATTATACAAACCTGACTAGGATATCATGTTGGTACTGTAGTCAGTTTGATCATGAGGAAAAATATTACCATTTGCTAATAGCAAAGATGTGCGTAAAGGGGGTACTCCAACCCCCTCTGACCCAGAATTTACAAATGATGAGTTCCGAACCGCGCGAGGAAGACCCAAATGTAAACATGATGCTCATAAGTGGTATGACAATAGGAGATGATAAAGGGAAGTAGCCAGAAGAAAGTACATGGGTTCGCAAGGCTCCTACAAAGGGACCTGAGTTTGATTTAGAATGCGCGAAAGAGACATTCATGGAAGCTAAGAAGAGTTTCATGGAGGCTTCCACTTCAGATAGCAAGGATCAACTAGAACTAGGGATGGATCCTTCCATACTCACTACCTTCTTGGAGACATGCATGAAACTGCTACGCAATAGCAATGCAGTCAAAGGGCTACAAGAAATGATCACTAGGTTCGCGGGGTCAGGAGAACCATGCATGGTTCGAAAACTGGGAAAGCATGCATTGTGCACAGGAAGGGAGATGAGGTTGACTACGCAAATAGGCAAGTACGAAATGGATCAGGTGACCTTCGATCTAGGTATGGAAGTGAATGTACTACCGACGCAAATATGGGAACGCAAGGATAGACCCGCATTACAATGGTCCCCTATTCAGTTACAAATGGTGAACCAACATAAGATTTTTCCCATGGGAACATTGCAATGAGTGACAAACGATATTGAAGGTGCGAGCGCGCAGGTGGATTTTGAAGTGATAGAGATTTTTGATGACAGCAATCCCTATCCCGTGCTACTAGGAATAGACTGGGCTACCAATATGAACGGAGTCATAAATAGAATAAGTGCAAAATGACCTTTGAGAAAATGTCACTACGTGCAGTAGTACCACTGGAACCAGCCAAGGGAACGCGATACACTAAACTAGTGCGCGACAATGATAGTGATGACGATCTCAATTGTATCTACAAGATAACTGCACAAGGATAGGATTCGTTGAATCCGACTGCAGATGGAAGGATTTCGTGGGAGCATGAAAGCTCTTTCACTTCAGATTCAGACGAAGAGATAGAGTGGTGGCAGAATCGATTGCACGAAGTAACAATGCTGAACTACAACATGATGATCAGATCATTGCATTGCGTAAAAATAGAAGCAAGGGAGCTGTCGACATATGATGGATTGTCCGCGGTGGATGAATTTCTAAGCAAATTCAAAAATGCAGTACTAGAGAAGCAACGGTTCGATGTGTTGAAGTGGGCACTATGCGCAACACCCACATGATGGTGGGGTATGCATCAAGTAAATTTTGAAGACTGGCAAAGATGCAGAAGGATGATGAGCCTATGATTTGGAAAACCCCAAGTAAGACTAGTAGATAAATATGACGGATGAGATGATCCACGCACGCATCTCACAAAATGGGCCAAGGCCTATGGGGAAGAGACATATATAGCATGAATGGGTACACCTATTCTACCACACCCTGGAAGTCATACCCATGAATTTGTATACGGAGACAGAGCTTCGTCATGGTACAAGAAATTGGGATGTGTTGCACAAGGGATTCTTGTTAACGTTCACATTTGAAGATCATTGGTTAGATACTGTGGATGATGCGTTACAAGCAGTGAAAGCCGTTATCTTTAGAATACCACAGGAGCCAATGGAAGTATTTCAACCAGAATGGGCGATGCAGTTAAGTAGTGCACTGGAGTGTTATAACGTGAATGTTGAGGAAGATGATGAGGACCCACGGAACATTAACATTTCAAAAAAATAAGGCTCTCGTGAAGTTCACAGACCATCACTTGAAGACCTCGACATGACCGCGCTGCTAAAGACGAAGCAGGTCAACATTGGAATGGAGGGAAAGCCAAAATACACAATGCTTGGGGACTATTGGGATGACGCCATGGTCGATAAGGTCGCTAAGTTACTCCACGAATACCAAGACTTGTTCCCGACCAAAATTACAGACTTAAAAGGGATCATGGGCGATTTAGAGACAATGGGGATCACCTTGAAACTTGACACAAAGCCAGTTAAACAACTTCCTTACTAATTTAATCCAAAGTATAAAGAAAAGGTCTGTGACAAATTAGAAAAAATGCTCACAACTGGAATTATTGAACCAGTGGAAGAATCTGGCTGGGTGAGTCCCATGGTAGTACAGGAGAAAAATAGAAGGGTGAAATAAGAATATGCGTAGACCTTAAGACACTGAACGGTGCCTATGTACACGATCCATTGTTATACAACAAATTGACCTCCTCATCAACTTAAAGGGGAAAGACATGATAGCTGAAACAAATACCACAATCACAAGCCTTGATTCCACACTAACGTTGGTTGTGCACTAACAACCTGCTTTATAAAGCTATTACCAAGCCTGGAGGTGCGCTAGTGACCCTACTAAAGCATGTTGCTAGTATGGGAACAACGTTAGTGAAACTTGGTGAAGTTCCAAGGGTAAAAGGAACGAATTGACTCACAAATATCTAGATATTTGTCCCTAAAATTACTCAAGAAAAGAAAGGAAACATCCAAATTTGAGATATTTGGAGGATTTCTAATATGAAAAAAGGAGGCAAATGGGAAATAGCTAAAAAGCATGGCAAGTTCATTGCCTTTGCCCTAGTGAACTCAAGGAGGAGCTTGGCAACCCTAACTCAATTGCTATATAAGCAAAGTGAGGGCTATTGTGAAAGAGGTCAGAGCATTTGAAAGGATAATATACTTGACTATTGAGCATTGACTCATATCATAAGAAGTGAGCAAGAAGGGAGAGAGAGAGAGAAGCTGGAGAGGTAAAGGAAGGTTGATACAATAGATGGTTGTAATCACTCTTCCAACATTAATATAGAACTGCAATTGTATTGTCTACTTGTGGTGTTGATACTATCATTCATTCAATTGTTTGTTCAATGCCTATTAGCATGAGTAGCTTAGTTGTATGCAACTAGATGTTCTTTTGTATATTCGTGTATTAGTTATCAGAGTTGTATGTTGTGATTACGCTTGTCTTTTCTATGTGCAGGACTTGACTTTAGAGCTGGCTTTGAGGGAGTTCCACTTGGCTGCATTGTGATCTCCAAACAAATCGACACGGAGACTTGGGGTAATCTACTTCTAATGCTTTCACATTTAGTTATTGTCTATGAACATGCATGTAACTTTGTGCAGTTGCACATAATCTTATAGTCTGTCGAAGGTCCTGGGAAGACTTTTGAGGGTATTTACATTCTCCATACACCGTGCATTTTACCCCATAGCAAAATTGGCGACTCCGTTGGGGACTATACATCTAGTTTCCGGTTTACCGAGACTCTTCTCTGTTTTCTCCTCTTGTTTACCAAAGATCTTGTTGCATCTTGCCTACAAGTATTCACCTCTGAATCTGATCTTGAAAGCCCTTGGTTTGATGGATTTCCTACACTAACGCATGTTAGCAGGCTACACAGAGCTTTATAAAGCACCATGCCTATTTAGAGGGAGCATTAGTGGGCCTACTAACTCTCTATAGCCACTGTTACAGACTGTTAGTCTCCCAATACCTTGATTTTTAGCAGTGTCTGAAAGCCAAAAGGGATAGGAAGCCTTCTCAGGGACTAAAGGAGGATCTATAATTGCATTTTGCTAGCAAAATAGGTGTCCTAAATTTATTTTTTTAGGACATCATTTTTGTTTTTCTTCCTTAAAAGCATTTTTTCGAAAGAAAGACTCACATTTTTTTTATTCATCCTTCTGTTTAGTTGGTTCAAAGCTGCACTATTTTGGTTTCAAGTAGTTGTTAAGAAAAATTGGAAAGAAGTTCTTTGGTTATGCAAGTGTTAAAATGACTGAAACGCATGGAAATAATATGAATATGTGAAAAACTCTCACTCGTAGAATACAACTTGTTTTCATCAATCTTTTTTTTTTTAAGCATTGTTTTTTTGCATGATTTATTGAGTCAGAGTCTCATCACATTTCATACGTCAACACCCCTACCGAAGACAATAATCAAGTACACATAAAATTTACCTAAAATAAATCAGTAACTCTTTATTGAGCAAACAAACATTTGCTAGGCTAGGATCTCGGGATAAGCAGAGTGAGTAAAATTGCTCAAGATCGAACACTAAACCAGTCTCATTAAAAGAGAGAAAAATTCCTTCTGCACTCATGTTGAGAATGCAACAAGATGATGGAGCTTAGTGGAAAAAAGTCGCCTTCACTAAGTGGGCCTGCAGGCTATTTTTGGCGCAAAGTCTATTTTTAGACATATGGATCATGGTCTATGAGTTGCAGGATGCTATTTGTGGATGATTGGTCATGTTGGTAAAAATATATGGACTTATTTTTTTAGACATATGGGCGGTTTCTATTTTTAGACTACCAGGCTAAAAATAGAATAGTCGAATATTATTAGCTCATAATAATATTTGGACTATAAAAATTATCTTATCCTCTTGGAGCACTTTAGTTTGAGCTACAGATGTGGCACATGCAGATGTCAAAAGGAAATACGCTTTTCTTATGGGTCAGTTGAGCTATTGCATGATGGACTTCAGTTAGAACTCAAGTGATTGAGTTTCGCGGAGTTGATTGAGGAGTTGATGGAGTTGTGTTCAGTTTGACTTGGTTGAACTAGTTGTATTTAGTTTAACTGCAAATACACTAGTGATGAGTGATGTGAATTAATTGTTAATTAATTCACTAATTATTAACTCATAAAGCAACTAAAGAATACATCAGTTAACTTAGTGAATGGACAGTTCAATGGAGGCAGGTGTTAGAGGTTGATATTGCTATCAGTTGTGACTATAGTTGTGTATGAGATTTGCAAAATCAATGGATTGAGTATTTCCAATGAGGATTGCGTGGTTCAGCCAATGAAATATGATTTTGGATCAGCCATACTCATCTATTCTCATGCAGGATTGCGCATGGGAGGCAGGCAGACAACAGAGGAGATTTGAACCTGTGATTGATTCAGATCTGAGCTAGTTTTGTGTGTAACAGGTGGAGATAGTACTGAGTACTTGTGAGGAGTATTGTACTATGTATTGTTACATGTTCTCAATCATTATAATATATAGATAGTGTGGAGTTTTTAACTGTATGCTTTCCCCGGGTTACATACTATGTTAATGTGCGCATGCGATTGATGTTTCATTGTTTTTAATTCCGCAAAACTGATGATCAACGTAGAGGAGGTTATGTATTATGCATGTATTCCACAATAGTGTATAATCGGGATAATATCTATGAATAAGTGTCATATTATTCAAAATTTCTACATGGTATCAAAGTTGTTGATCATCAGATCTATTATTTAGAAAGTGTTTATATTTTATTTCTTCAGGTAGAGTCTGTAATCGGGCCAGGTAGCCTCTGGATTCATCCTTCCTTTGGAAGGTGAGATATCCGGTAAAAGCCCATACAGTCAATATCTATACGAGAAATACTTTGTTCTCACGAATTTTAGATTAGAAACGGTTGAGTTTTGATCTGGTGGAATTCGAATTTGCAACAGTGTTTTCTTGGTGTCAAAGTTGAAATGTCTTTCAACGGATTGCGAATGGAGTATTCTCTTGAGGGTAGCTCGAATTATATTACATGGAAAGACAGGATGGAGGAAGTGTTAGATGATAACGGGCTGAAGGAGTAGAGGCTGAGGTCCCAAAGCCTTCTGATACTGCTCAAGTTGATGCTTGGCAAAAGAAGACAGAAAAGTGTCGAAGGATTTTGTTGGAGGGCGTGAAGGATCACATTGTGTCCAACCTGCATGGAAATGCTTCTCCATACTTGATGTGGAAAGCACTGACAGATCTATTCCAAAGCAAGAGCGACCAGAGGAAGTTGGTGCTCAAGGATAAACTCAGAAACATTAAGTGTGAGAAAGGAGACAGTATGCCTAAGTATCTCACGAAGTTCACTCAATGCCAGGATGAGCTGGGAAGTGTGGGGGTAACTGTCGATGATGAGGACTTGGTGAGCTTGGGTATCCTTGGTCTTCCGAAGAGTTGGCATTCCTATCATGACTCTGTCAATGGTCGGGAGAAATTGCCAGGATGGGAGAGACTTTGGTCAGATCTTATGCAGGAGGAGATTAGGCAGAATACCCAGGGATGGATCTTCATCAAAGGCAACTGATGAAGAAAATTGTGCTTTGGCTGCCAAAGAAAAGAAGGGGAAGAACAAGAAAGCTCTTCATTCTGGTACGAAAGGAAAGAAGTAGGACATGTCCAAGGTGAAGTGCTTTCACTATCACCAGCGCGAATATTATGCCACAAATCGTCCACAGAAGAAGAAAAATAAGCAAGCTGCTGGATCTGTAGCAGGAGAGGCCTTAGCCTCGTAGTTTGAGCTTGATTTTTTGTTGATCGCATGCTTGGTATCAAGTGTGATGGGATCGGTATGGTTCTTGGATAGTGGTGCGTCTTTTCACATGATAGGAGATCGAGATTTGTTTTCTGATCTGGAGGAGAAAGATCTTGGAGTGCACATTGAGATGGGCGATGATGGTAGATACAATGCAACCGGTATCGGTACCATTTCCTTTGAGAGGGAGTCTGGTAAACCCTTCATATTGAAGGAAGTGATGCATGTTCTAGGATTGAAGAAGAATCTTATCTCTGTGGCGATGTTAGAAGACAAGGGATATGATGTTGTTTTTAGCGAGGGAAAGGCTTTCCTGCGCAGTAAGACAACTGGAGAAACCCGAAAGATAGGGGTTCGAGTCAGGAACCTTTATCAGTTGCATGTAGATGGTTGCGCAGTAATGGCATGCAAGGCAGAAGGATTGGTGAGCTGGGATGATGGCGAGCTATGGCACAAGAGATTGGGCCACCTTCACCATGGAGCCTTGAAGATATTGCAGCAGATCACTGCTGGGCTTCCTAAAGGCACTCTTGCGCAGTCAGATCAGTGCAAGGGGTGTACTTTGGGAAAATTTGTGAAAGCCACCTTTCACAAGAAGGATAGTCACGCCACAACGATCCTTGAGAGAATTCACACAGACGTGTGTGGACCTTTCTCAGTAGCTTCGACAGCAAATCACATGTACTATGTGATCTTTGTTGATGATTTCTCTCGAAAGTGCTGGATCTTATTCATGAAGAAGAAGAGCGAGACATACTCAAAGTTCTGTGAGTTCAAAGCACTGGTCAAGAAGGAGTCGGGGAAGAAGGCGAAGGCTCTTAGGAGCAACAATGGTGGTGAATTCATCTCTGGCGAGTTCAAGGACTTTTTCAGCATAGAAGGGATTCGAAGAGAGCTCATAGCTCCCCATAACCCACAGCAGAACGAGGTTGCTGAGCGGAAGAACAGAATGATCATGGGTACTGCACGGGTGTTGTTGCATGATCAGGGCCTACCCCTTCACTTGTGGGTGGAAGCATGCAATACTGCAGTATATGTGCAGAACTGTTCTCCTCATAGGATACCTGGCATGAGTACACCCGAGGAGGCTTATTTTGGTAAGAGGCTTGATATTTCTCATTTGAGGATTTTTGGTTCTAGCGTTTACATGCATGTGACGAAGGATTCCAAGAAGAAGCTGGAGCCGACCGCAGAGGTTGGGATATTTGTGGGGTACACTGATACACCCCACAACTATCGTGTGTATTTTCCAGATAGTCGTAAGACTATTGTGCGACGGGATATAAAATTTTAGGAGGAGAAAGCCATGAAGTGTTCGCTTGAGAGGGAGCCACACTTGCATGTAGATGAGGAGCTATTAGTTCCTAAGGATGAGCTTCAGGACGTGGATCAGCCACATGAAAAAGTTCATGGAGTGGAAGAGACCACTCATGCAGTGCCAACCATCAGAGGGCGAAAGCGCATTATAGAAGTTGAGCGGAAGATGCAGGGAAGGTTGTAGGACCACCTACAACTCAATGTAGACAAAGACAGTCACCTGATCGGTACACTGGATACATGGCTCTTGTGAGCATGTGTTGTGACTGAGCCATCCTCTTTCGAGAAAGCTGTGGAGGATCTTGCATGGGTAGATGCCATGGTGGAAGAGTATGATGTTGATTGTCAGAAACAACACATGGGATATTGTCCCAAGACCGGAAGGGAAATCAATGGTGGGTTTGAGATGGATCTACAAAGTGAAGCAGGCAACTGACGGGAGTGTGGAGAAGTACAAGGCAAGATTTGTTGCCCGAGGCTTCTCAAAGATAGAGGGGATCAATTATGAGGAGACCTTTGCACCTGTCGCAAGGTATTCTTCCATACCAATGATTCTTGCTCTCTCAGCACAGATGGGGTGGCACATTCATCAGATGGATGTGAAGGTTGTGTTCCTCAATGGAGTCATTGAGGAGGAGGTGTACATAGAGCAGCCCGAAGGTTTCAAGATCTTCAGCAGCGAGTCGCATGTGTGCAGGCTCAAGAGAGCACTGTATGGGTTGAAACAAGCACCACGTGCTTGGTACACACGGATAGATAGTTATTTCACCGGACTTGGATTCTCCAAGAGTGAGGTGGATCCTAACCTATACTAGATTGTGGTGGAGGGTAACTTGCTTATAATTGTACTTTATATAGATGATTTGATTCTAACATGTGATGAGCTGTTGATATTTTCATGCAAGGATGATCTTGCTAAGGGGTTTGAGATGAAGGACTTGGGCCTCCTTAATTATTTCCTGGGATTGGAAATTTGGCAGCACAGTGATGGACTATTTGTTTCTCAGGGTAATTTTGCTCAGGAGATACTGGAGAAGTTCAACATGCATGGTTGTAAACTTGTTGATACTCCTCTTCCTGGAGGCTGGAGGAAGGAGGATGCTACTTCAGCAAAAGTAGTGGATGCCACTGTTTATCGATAGTTGGTGGGGTCGCTTATGTATCTGGTCAATACACGACCCGATATATGCTATGCTGTTAACTAGATTTCACTATGGTTAAGCCAACCAAGATCTTCTGGAAGGCAGGCAAGCATGTATTGCGTTATCTCAAAGGCACATCAGGATATGAATTGTGGTACAGACAGGAGTATGAGGTGAAGCTATGTGGCTTCACAGATGCAGATTGGGCAGGGAGACCAATAAATAGAAAGAGCATATCTGGAGGGATTTTCAGTATCGGGTTGACAGCAGTTTCTTGGTATATCAGGAAGCAGAGATCCATGGCACTCAGTTCAGTAGAGGCTAAGTATATGGCAGCAAGTTTGGCTACATGCAAGGCTATATGGATGAGGAAGATCCTGGTTGGGTTGTTTGGTTCATACTTTGAGCCTACAATGATTTATTGTGATAACCAGAGTTACATTAAACTCTCGTCTAATCCAGTATTTCATGATAGATCTAAGCACATTGACATCAGGTACCATCATATCAGATATTGTGGGCAGCGGAGAATCATGTTACTTTCATACATTCCAATGGAGGATCAAGATGCTGATATCTTGACGAAGGCGCTCACCAGGAGCAAATTCGAATACCACCGAGGCAGGATAGGGGTTGCTAATAATCCCTATCTTGTTGAGAGGGAGTGTTTAGAATGCAACAAGATGATGGAGCTTAATGGAAAAAAGTCGCCTTCACTAAGTGGGCCCGCAGGCTATTTTTGGCACAAAGTTTATTTTTAGACTATGTCTATTTTTAGAGATATGGATCATGGTCTATGAGTTGCAGGATGCTATTTGTGGATGATTGGTCATGTTGGTAAAAATAGATGGACTTCTATTTTTAGACATATAGGCGGTTTCTATTTTTAGACTGCCGGGCTAAAAATAGAACAATCGAATATTATTAGCTCATAATAATATTTGGACTATAAACATTATCTTATCCTCTTGGAGCACTTCAGTTTGAGCTACAGATGTGGCAGATGCAGCTGTTAGAAGGAAATATGCTTTTCTTATGGGTCAGTTGAGCTATTGCATGATGCACTTCAGTTAGAACTCAAGTGATTGAGTTTGGTGGAGTTGATTGAGGAGTTGATGGAGTTGTGTTCAGTTTGACTTGGTTGAACTAGTTATATTTAGTTTAACTGCAAGTACACTAGTGATGAGTGATGTGAATTAATTGTTAATTAATTCACTAATTATTAACTCATAAAGCAACTAAAGAATACATCAGTTAACTCAGTGCATGGACAGTTCAGTGGAGACAGGTGTTAGAGGTTGAGATTTCTATCAGTTGTGACTATAATTGTGCATGATATTTGCACAATCAATGGATTGAGTATTGCCAATGAGGATTGCATGGTTTAGCCAAATAAATACGAGTTTGGATCAGCCATAATCATCTATTCATATGCAGGATTGTGCAGTGGAGGGAGGCAGACAACAGAGGAGATTTGAACCTGTGATTGATTCATATCTGAGCTAGTTTTGTGTGTAATAGGTGGAGATAGTACTGAGTACTTGTGAGGAGTATTGTACTATGAATTGTTACATGTTCTCAATCATTGTAATATACATATAGTGTGGGGTTTTCAGTTGTATGCTTTCCCCAGGTTACGTACTGTGTTAATGTGTGCATGCGATTGATGTTTGATTGTTTTTAATTCCGCAAAACTGATGATCAACGTAGAGGAGGTTATGTATTATGCATGTATTCCACAATAGTGTATAATCGGGATAATCTCTGTGAATAAGTGTCATATTATTCAAAATTTCTACAACTCATACTACCAGGACCACTCCAGTAAAAGCGGACCAAAATACGAGACAACATTGGACTGTAAGTGAAGGTAGCCCACCTTCTCTTACAAATCCTTTGGGTATTCTATGTATTGGGGATCCCTTCGGGGATTTCGAAGCTAAGTCGAGGACTTAGGTATCCTGCCCACACAACGTGTTATCTAAAACTATGTCCTCCTTGGTGGTGTCTGTGATCTCAGGTATCTTTAGTGGCCAAACTTATAGGGACTTACACAAGGTGACTGGGACGAGCTGTCCTGTTACCTAACACAGATGGACCTACTCTGTCTTCAGTTTTTGGGAGGATGCTCATCTTCACGAGAGTACTTGGCCCCTCAATTTGAGGTTCAGGCGAAGCTCTAAAGTAACCGTAACTGTACATCTGGCCAAACTTCTTTGTTATTCATTGAGATACTAGGTTTCATCTCTAGTGATCAGTGTTTATCAAACAGGGTCATTTCCCTCTATTTTCTGATTGACCAATTTAGAGTATTTTTTTATATTTTTTACGTACCTGAGTGCTATCATTTGAAACTTTAAAAAATATCACGATAAAATTTATTGATAAAAATTAATGGTCACTGTGGCTACATCTGACCCTTGTCATCACTCTAGACGATTGCTAGGCTTTCCTCCACTCATTTTGGAAGATCCGCTGAGTTCCACTGAACTGGACTCCCCATCTTCGGGGGATCAGTCTCCTAGATCTCACACAGGATCTGTTTGGACAACCGACGATTCAAGTTTTCCGAATGATTTCTTTACCGAAGGATTCCTTCCTCCCTTTAAAACTCTGCTCACAAATCCTTTGGAACCTATCTTGGCTCTCATGCTACCTATAATTCCTGCTTTAATAGTTGTAACATTTCCATATATCCCGTCGACGACTAACAGGTTGTGGAACTTTGTGGACGCTTTCGGTCCTCCACCACTTCCAGAGTAGACATTCATCACAACACCGTCGACGGCGAACCCTACTATCCCATTTGTCCCTGGAACAACCACTCACATGACACCATCTATGAGTGGAACCCAGCCAATGCCGGGTTCCACCCCTTTTGTGTCAAACTGCATACCTTCGACAAGTGCCACATACAACGCTCCCTATAACTGATTTGATAATCACCTTATGAGTGACATCAGTTAAAGATTTATTGAATAAAGTTATTACAAACTCATGTGCTGGTGTGTGTCTATGTTATTTAAGCAACAAATCGATCAGATTGCAAATACACAGAAAATTGAAGTGGAAAGACAGCAGAGAAATACAATAATAAAATACAAGAACAAAAGAAATTAATAAGGAGCTCACCCTATTCTCCAGGGCTACATCTCTAGTCTAGCTTTCACTGGTGGAATTATTTTATTGTGTCTTAAGCATATAATTACAATGTAGGAGCTCAATATGAGTCACCTGAAACGGAAATTTACTTGGCAGGGTGGTTCTTGCATTTCCCAAGCCACTGTAGTGCATAAAATCTGTTGCCTACCAGCTCTGTGACCTTCTAGTCTACAATGGAGAGAGCCTAATGGGGTGCTCAGTCCAGACAAATCCTCTCTGGGATGGCTTGAATCTCTCAAGCTCTCGGTGCTCGATGCTGCCTTTGGTCAGCTCACCCCTCTGTCTTCCGTTCTGCTTTTGCTTCACTGCCTTATTCTCTCTGTGTTTTGTCCTCCTCTCGGGGTTCTGGTCTCTCTTTCTCTTTGTCTCCCTATGTCTTCTATCTCTGTTCATGGCTTTAAGGCCATTTGTTCCCATGGTTGTTCAGTTCCTCTTCCACCTCCACCGAATCGCCTTCTACAGCTGTGCTTGGAGTTCCCTGTTCGGCGTCATCACCAAGCTCACAGGGAGTGGCCACATGCCCTCCTGTAATGTGCCAGCCTACTTCGTCAATTCAGTTCTTCAGTTATGTAATGGAATGAGTCTTCCTCCACCGTAGCGGTTAAATGGACCTCAAATTCTTTACAACTGCGGCTTAATCCCTCGTCGCTTACGATTCTCCATCAGGCGTGATCTCAGCCGTCTGATCTGGATCCCCCAGATCCAATGTTGTCCGCTCATTTCGCATGGTTTACTTGCTCGACTGTTAGCGTGTGATGAGCAGTAGTTTTCTTTCTCCTTTGCTTGCCACGCATCGATCGTTGAGTGGGATTTCTCTTCTTCCATCCAAAATTGCTTACTGTTTGAGGGCACCCCGATCAATACCATCAGATTTTTGGAGCACAGGTCCCGCCTTTAGCTTTTAGCCCTTCTACCTTTTGCCCTACAGTTCTCCAGCTCTTCATGCAACCAAGCGCTTGGGGCTTCCCATTTTGAGCCTTTTCGCCCAACGCTTAGCGCTTAAGCGCTAATCGCGCATCAAAATCCACCTCCGTTTCCTAATCTGGGGCTCCTAGGGGCCAATTTGGCCTCCCGCGTAGTCTCCATGGGCCTTGGTCAGCGCGCTTTGACCGAGGTCCTCATCGTTCCACGCTGGCTGCCATTGCCACTGGTTCAGGGTGTTTTTTATCGTTGTTATGAATTCTTTGAAGTTTTGTCCCCACCTGATACAGTCATGGTTCCTTTGACAATTCTTTATGGATCCAATTCAGATCATGACCTTCCCACTGAAAAAGCTTTTGGACCACCAAAAGTTGGTTTTCAAGCATCGCAAAAGTGAGGGTATTGTTTTCTCACTTGCCCAATCTCAATCCACTTCACACTTCTTGGCTTTGAACCTTTGAGCCCAATCTTGAGGTACTCCACATCTCCCTTGTGCGTCTTCCTCACCTTCCTATCCAACACTGTGTCTTCTGGTAATTCATTAAGATGATCAGGTAGTAGGTCATTAATAGAAGGCAATTGACTTTGCTATTCAGGGTCCTCAATCATTGAAGGTTCAAACAATCTCAAGCAATTTTCATTTACGACTGAGTAGATGTGCAAGTAAGCTGGTAGATCAAGGTGAAAATCATTTTCACCAATCTTCTCAAGTATCCTAAAGGGTCCATACCTGATAGGTTTTATATTTTTACCTTCACCTTGCATCATGTCCTTGCTGATATACATCCAGACTTGGTCACCAACTTGAAAAATATGTTGCATCTGATGCTTATCATGCCTAGCCTTGTACTTCATGGCTTGGCTCTTTTCCAGCTATTCCTGTACTACCTGGTGGATCTCCTAGATCTGTTCAATGAACCTAGCTGCCTTGTCCACATCACTATGTTCATCAACCATGGTATCTTTACCAAAGATAAAATCCAAAGGAGACCTTGGTGTGAAACCAAAACAGGTCTCAAAAGGAGATCTCTATGTAGAAGAGTGTTTTGCTTTGTTGTAAGCATGCTGCACATTACACAAGTGTTCATCCCAAAGCTTAAGATGTTTGTTGCAATATCCCCTCAGTAACTGGATCACTGTCTTGTTAACTACTTCTGTCTGGCCATCTATTTGTGGATGAAAAGCTATGCTTTTCTTCAGTTTGGTGTCCATCAATTCCCATAGACTTGACCAAAACTTCCCCACAAATCGAGTGTCTCGATTAGATACAATAGAAGTGGGTAAGCCAAAATGAACCCATACATGTTCAAAGAACAATTTTGTAGTCTATTCAACTGTAATCTGTTTATTACAAGGTATCAAAATACACATTTTGCTGAACCTATCCACAACAACATATAGATAATCATGACCTTTCCTAGTTTTAGGTAGTCCTCCAACAAAATCCATGGAAACACTTTCCCAAGGGTTAGAAGGAACTGAAAATGGAGTGTACAAGCCTAGTTTTTTGTTGTTGGGCTTTCTTTTAGCACACATAGCACACCCTCTTACATATCTAGAAATTGTTTCATTCATTTTCGGCCAATAGCAGAACCTTTGCAACTGTGCAACTATTTTACTTATCCCAAAGTGACCTGATATCATAGAAGTGTGTGCTTCCGTAGTTATCTTTATTCTCTCAGTTTGTGGAATGCAGAGTTTCCCACAATGATATAAGAGTCGGTCCTTCATGTGATAGTCCAATTCTCTACTCTTATGCATTGACTCAAAGTTGCATATACATCTTTAACGTCCATATCTTGAGCATATTGTTCAATGTAGCTTTCATGTAGTACATAATTATGCTTAAGTATGGTAGATGCATTTATAATGGGTATAGATAACATGTCTGCAACCTTGTTATGTATGCCCTTCTTATATCTGATGACTAAATGAAACTGTTGTAGAAAAGCTATCCATCTGTAATGCCTTGATTTCTGTAACTTAGTTTGGGGGTGCAAATATTGAAGTGGTTGATGATTAGTATATATCACTGTCTCTTTGCCCATTAAGTAATGTTTCCACTTTTTCACACTCTGAACTAATGCATACAGTTCTTTATCATATGTAGGATAGTTAACTACTATAGGATTAAAAGTCTTACAATGATAACATATGGGTTTACCATGCTGCGTCAACACCACTCTCATGGCATAGTCACTCGCACCAGTTTGGATCTCAAATGGTCTTTGTAGATTAGGCAGTGCTAGTATAGGTGCTATACTAATCTTTTCTTTCAAGGTGTCGAAGGCTTTCTGATGTTTTCCTCCCCACTGAAACACCTTGTTCAATCCTTTTAAAGCATGTAAGGCCGCTGCAATTGAGGAAAAGTTAGAAATGAACTTCCTCCAATATTGTGTTGCTCCTAAGAAGCTTCTCACTTCTGTAGCAGACTTGGGTGTAGGCCAGTTTATAATGACTACCACTTTAGGGGGATATATTTTCAATTCACCTCCCCCTAATAAATGACCCAAGTAGTTTAGCGATGCTTTGCCAAATTCACATTTTGAGAGTTTAACATAAAATTTTTCTCTTTTCAAAACATCTAGTGTCTGCTTAACATGCTTTATATGGTCTTCCCATGTTTTACTAAAAATCAGAATGTCATCCAAGTACACAATAACAAAATCATCAAGAAAAGGTCTGAGTACATCATTCATTAATCTCATGAAAGTAGCAGGAGCATTGGTCAAGCCAAAAGGCATAACCAGCCATTCATACAATCCCTACTTTGTTTTGAAAGCAGTCTTCTATGCATCTTTCTCTGCAACCCTGACCTGATGGTATCCACTGTGCAAATCCAGCTTGGTGAAATAAACAACTTCCTTTAATTGATCTAAAAGATCATATATGCGAGGAAGGGGATAATGATTTTTAATTTTTATCTTATTCACTGCTCAATAATCAATACACATTCTCCACAAGCCATCTTTCTTTCTCACCAAAATGATTGGTGACCCACATGGTGATGTGCTAGGCCTGATGAACCCTTTCTTGAGCAACTCCTACACCTGCTTCTTGATTTCAGCATTCTCTAAAGTAGACAACTTGTACATCCCAATGTTAGGCAATGTAACATCTTGTTGCAAAATAATATCATGTACTATTCCCTTTTTGGGTGGCAAACCCTTAGGTTCTTGAAACAAGACATCATACTTTGAAACAACCTTTTCTATATCAGCTTGTTGTTCAGCATTACAACCCTCAAATACATTGGTTTTATTAGGTTTCTTTTCCTTTACAACCATCAGTAAGAATTGTTTACATGAATTTATCATTGTTTTCATCTGCCCTGAGTTTATGAGAGTATAATTATTCTTGAGCTTATGAGCTCTTACAAATTATTCAATTCCATCTTTAACAAGTAGATACTTGTTCTCAGCTCTATAGAAAATAGCCTTCCTATCATACAAGTAAGGACTTCCTAAAACAAATCCACATATATCCAAAGGGATTATGTCTAACTCAACCTCATCTACGAATGCCAACCCAAAAGAAAACCTGAGTTTTCATTGTCTAGTAACTTGTAGTTGTGCTTTATCATTCAACCATCCCAATGGGTATGGTTTCTTATGAGGTGTAGTTGCTAATCCCAAATTCTTTACAATAGCTTCAGAAATTAGATTTACTTGTGAGCCACTATCAAACAAAGTATCAATCTTTTTATTTTTGGAAACAATTCGAATATGGAAAAGCCCATGTCATTTTCTCTCATTTTCTTCATCAATAACACATTGAGCAGAATTACTAGTAGATGCTTCAGAATTCTTACCTTTTATACCTATGGCTGCAATAGTTGTTTCATCTCCTAAGTCTGACCCCAAATCTTTCTGAATAGCTACAACAGTCTTCTTCTTCTTGCCCTCAGACTTCTTAGGTCTCAACTCTGGATGCAGAATCCAACAATGCTCATCATCATGCCCATCATTTTTACAATGAGTGCATGAAGCTTTTCTTTTCTGTGTAGTGTTATCCTTCCTTGATTTCCACTTCTGCTTTCTTTTCTCCTTGCTCTTTCTTACAGTGGGTTGGGATGGCCCCCCAACTTTTGGATTTCCATTCTTTCCTCTAGCTTCTAGATGAGTAGCTTGTACAGATACCTCATCTATACTAGTGGGATTAAACAAGAGGATGGTATGCCTCATGCAGCTGTGTAGACCACCAATTTACTTCAAAAGAGTCTCTGGTGAGTCTAATGAGATACCCAACATCAATGCTCTCTTTCTGAATTCTTGAGTATACCCTTGCACACTTTTCCCTTTCAACTGCCAAAGAGTTTGCCAACTCAGCATGTCTTGTTGCATGTAGGCCAATGGATAGAACTGCCTTTTCATTGCAAAAACAAATTCACTCCAGACAGAGATAGTCTTACCATGTCTTTTCATATCAGCTTGGGTTCTGCCTTCCCACCAAACCAAGGTAGCGCCTCCTAGGCGTCGGCTTGCTAGGTGAATCTTACTCTTGTCTAAGTCTATGTTCTGTACCCTGCAATACACATCAATTTGTCTAATCAAATTGTCTAACTTTTCAGCATTTAGCTCTCCATCATATATAGGCAAATCAAATCTAACATCTAACTTGATCAAAGATGCTTTCTTACTGTGCATAGGGCTATTAGGAGGTGTGAGAAAGCATTCCTCTTTCCCTTTTACTTGAGAGTGGTCATGGAAGTAAGCCTCATCTTCTTCTTTATCTTTTTTAGAACCTGATGAATCTTCAAACTTATGCTTTCAAAAGTCCCTATACATTTCTTCTAACATAGACTTTATAGCTAGGAAAATTTCTATGAATTGAGGGTCTAGCCCCATAGAACCTTCCTCGAACATTGTCTTCCGAGGATAGACTCTCCCAATTTCAGGATTAGTTTCCACCAACTCTCCTTCTCCTAACTTGAGCTTTGATCTAGTGAGCATTCATAGCTAAACCAACACAAGCTTGTCTAACCTTACAGCCTAAAGCTTTGATACCACTTGATCTGATAATCACCCTATGAGTTACATCAGTTAAATATTTATTGAATAAAGGTATTATAGACTCATGTGCTAGTGTGTCTATGTTATTTAAGCAATGGATTAATCAGATTGCAAATGCACAGACACTTGAAATGGAAAGACATCAGAGAAATACAGTAAGCAAATACAAGAACACAAGAAATTAATAAGGAGTTCACCCTATTCTCCAGGGCTACATCTCTGGTCTAGCTTTTAGTGGTGGCCTTATTTCATTGTGTCTTAAGCAGAGAATTACAATGCAAGAGCTCAATATGAGTCACCTGAAATGGAAATTTACTTGGCAGGGTGGTTCTTGGATTCCCCAAGCCACTAGAGTGCACAGACTCTGTTGCCTACCAGCTTTGTGACCTTCTAGTCTACAATGGAGAGAGCCCAATGCGGTGCTCAATCCGGATAGATCCTCTCTGGGATGGCTTGAATCTCTCAAGCTCTTAGATGTTTGATGCTATCTTTGGTCAGCTTGGCCCTTTGTCTCCCATTCTACTTTTGCTTCACTGTCTTCTTGTCTCTATGTTCTATCCTCCTCTCCGGGTTTTGGTCTCTATGTCTCTATGTTTCCCTGTGTCTCCTGTCTTTGTTCATGGCTTTAAAGCCATTTGTTACCATGTCTGTTCAGTTCCTCTTCCACCTTTGTTGAATTTCCTTCTGCAGTTGTGCTTGGAGTTCCCTATTCGGCGTCATCACTAAGCTCACAGGGAGTGGCCACATGTCCTCTTGTAACATGCCAGCCTGCTTCATCGGTTCAATTCTTCGGTTACATCATGGAATGAGTCTTCCTCCACTGTGGTGGTCAAACGGACCTTAAATTCTTTACATCTATGGCTTAATCCCTCATCGCTTTTGCTTCCCCATCAGGCGCAATCTCAGTCATCTGATCTGGATCCCCCAGATCCAACGCTGTCCGCTCATTTCGCACGGTTGACTTGCTCAACTGTTAGCGTGTGATGAGATGCGGTCTTCTCTCTCCTTCACTTGCCACACGTCGACCACTGAGTGGATCGCTCCGCTTCCATCCAAAACCGCTTACTATTTTAGGGCGCCCTGATCAATACCACCGGATTTTCGAAGCATGGCTCCTGCCTTTAGCTTTTAGCTCTTTTTCCTTTTCTTTACGGTTCTCCGGCTCTCCACGTGACCAAGCACTCAAGGCTTCCCATTTCAAGAACTAATTTCGCATCAAAATCCACCTCCGTTTCTTGAGCCGAGCCTCCCACGGGCTAATTCGGCCTCCCGCGTAGTCTCCATGGGCCTCGGTCAGCACGCTTTGATCGAGGTCCTCGTCGTTCCACACTGGTTGCCATTGCCACTGGTTCAGGGTGGTTTTGATCGTTGTTTTTAATTCTTTGAATTTTTGTCCTAACCTGATACAATCATGGTTCCTTTGACAGTTCTTTATGGATCCAATTCGAATAAATAACGCTCAATATGGCACTATGGGAGCGGTTCCCATCTACCAAAAACATGGTCGGCCGCCAATATACAGTTCAAACCCCTAGATCCATATACCTGGGGGGGTTCCTAATATGCACATGCTAGTATGGAATGTAACAGTTCCCCCTCCATTCTCAGGCATGCATGGTCAGTCGCTAATTAACAGGAGCATTCCCTCTATCAATCAAGGAAAAATGATTATTATGTGTCAGGCAGGAATCCTCAATGGGTTCCCAACCAATCCATGGGGGAGCCCTACTCACACATTCAAATGAGTCAAGGGGGCACTGCTTATCCTGGGGGAAATTCCATACCCCAGCATCAAAATCCTCATGGAAATCCACTCTACAACACCATACCTCAAAGCAACTGCTACACCACGCAACACATGTACAATATTGGAAGCCAAATGACGGGAGGAATGCAAATCTCCTCAAGTCATCCGTCATCACAATGGTCCAAGTCGAGGCACCAAACTCTCTACCTTTCTTGGAAACGTTGGATATACCTGATTTATACAAACTGACAAACGACCCCATTTATCACAACTTACAATGGCCGCCGATCCGCATAAGATACCAATGGACATCCCAAAGTTAGATGGGAAATAAGGGGAGGATTTGGGCACCCATATCACCACCTACCATCTTTGGTATGTTTCAAACTCTATGGTGGATGATAG
This sequence comes from Pinus tabuliformis, assembly GCA_031772625.1. NCBI lineage: Eukaryota > Viridiplantae > Streptophyta > Pinopsida > Pinales > Pinaceae > Pinus > Pinus tabuliformis. The sequence goes on from CM062816.1 coordinate 2,067,068,485, forward strand.
TGTCTGGTTACGTCTTTTTCCCCGCACCCTCACTGCAACGCAGCAAAATGGTATATTGAGTTACGACGCGTGTCAGTAAACACCTTCAACACTTTAGCGATGGAATTACTAAATCACTTCCAGCTACCCATCCGCTATGAGACTGGGATAAAGCTCCTCACTTCATTTCATCAGGATACCACCACCCACATCTCTGATCATTTACATGAATGGAGACGTAGGTGGAGGTTAGTCAAAAATCCCCTCCCAGACTTTCTCTTAACGGATTGATTCTGTAAGTCCTTACTCTTGCAAATCACTAGAGATGTCACTCTAGGTGTTGCGGTCACAAAAGACCAATCCATACATCATGCCCAACACTTAGATCCGATATATTCACAGTCTAGCACTCTTAACGACATAATCCCCAATGCCCCTGGCAACCCCAATGTTTTCGCTATTCATCATCCCAGAGTGCACACTGATGGGATTGTCAGTGAAACCTCTAGGGCCACTGTAAAACAACTCAGTGGTCACATCGCCGAGATGTCGGTGGACCCCTATACCAAATCGACTGCTCTTCCTGCCACTACGATAAACTCTGTGTAATCTACACAAAAATCGGTGGCAAGAACAAGAAGAATAAGAAAAAGACTGCACTTTCTAAGGAGCATTCAACAAAGCAGCCAAACCCAAAACAAAAGGCTGCTGCGCCTATTGACGATGAAAAAGGTAAACCTGCTAGATATCTCTGCAAACTCTGTGCTGAAGACCACGTGACTGGGTGTTGTCTGCGTCTTTAAGAATGCACAGAATACCTTGCCAAAAGGGATACTAGTAAGACCCCTGCTATCCTTAGGAATCCTTTTCCTGCTCAGCAGCAGCAAAATCTTATTGCAAACCAACTGCAACCCCCGTAAGGGGGCAACAATGGTTCACAACATCCTTCAGCTGGTGAAGGATCTTCTACCATTTACACATTTGAAATGGTAGAACTCACCACAAGAGCCAAATCTTAAGGAGCTCCTATCACTCCTGCAGCAGAACTTTCCTCAGGTCAAAACCCACTGCCGCCCCACGATTTGCATATCGAAAGGCTAGTTGCAGACCTTGTAATTTGACCCCCAAAAGGGGCGCTTTGATGCACAATGCATAATACATCTGCATGTGCCACCCAAAACTACAACATCGTAGAAGATTTGGCACAAGTGTCGTTGGCCATGTCGGCGCTTGAAGTATTACAAACATGCCCAACACAATGGAAAGCTTTGCTTTCGGCTATTAGTGGTATCGACCAAGAGGATTCCATGCTTGCTATTTTCAACATGGCCAAGTGTAAACCTCCCCTTTCTCACCAGCTTGCATTTCAGGTGCATATAACTTTGAAAGGTAAAGGTATACACAGAACTATCATCGACAAAGGTGCTTCTACCTGCATCATGTCAGCTTCATGTTGGCTCACCCTGGGTTCTCCAACTCTAACCCCGCCGTCGAACTCCCTAAAAGCTTTCGACGGCCACACTTTCATCCCAAAAGGGTACTTGGCTAGCTACCCCATCACTTTCTATGGTAAAATGGTTATTGTGAACATAGAAGTCGTAGACAAAAAACTCTACTATAATCTCTTGTTGGGTCGTAGATGGACATATGCCATGACGAATGTCATATCTACTGTCATTCACATCATCCTATTCCCATTGGATGGAAACGTAGTTACAGTAGATCAGATTTCTTTCTACACCCCTGATTATTCACCATTACCAAGTAGCTCTGTACCCCTAGTAGGAGATGGAACTAACTCTTATGTCAATTTAGGTACTAGTCCACTGAAGGCTTCTTCCCTCGTGGGTTGTTTTCCCCTTCAGTCGTCGAAGGTTTCATAGATAGTCAACATGCTTTCATCTATTCCTCGTGAACTGACTGACCCATGGATCCTACCGACTCCTTTAGACCTTGACACATTTGGAGAACAAATGCTACTGTCACCAGCTAAATTGGCCTACCAAGCCATTCAATCCACATCTGCATCTCCGATCATGTTGGGTACTGCCGATGGTACCACTGCCCCTCCCATAACCACTCCTCCTTTAGATCCACTCGATCAACTCCTATCTACAGATGAAGATATTCAAGAAATCATGAGTTTTGGAGAGCAACATTGTGTTATAGACATTTTTGTGCCTAACAGCATGGAGCATGAAATGTCAATAATCCGAGGGATCCAAAGTCCCTAAACATGTTGTTCTTACCCTTAGAGGAACAAGGTCTGCAAACCACAGCACTGAAAATCAGTTCTCCACCTGAAAACACTCAAAAACAGGCTATTTCTGGATCATGTCAGCTGCTCCACTGAGCATCTGTGCTGAATGTCAACTGCTCCTCTCTGTACCTGCGCTGAAGGTCAAAACTTATGAAGGTTACCTGCGCTGGGCGAGATTGGCCAAGTGGCACAGTCATTCTGCAAGGTGTCAACTACCCAGGAAGCTTCCAAACTGACACTTGGGTCAAGGAATTCGCCTAGTGATGAGTAAGAGGGTCTTGATCTCCAAGTGGAAGCAAGATTCTCCAAGTGGACTCAAGAACTGAAGATTGACTAAAGTGGGAGAGGACACTAGTCATCTTCATGCCAGTCTCAAGATGACTCATCCTTTCTCCAAAAACCTATATATAGATCTCTCTCATGAGGTCTAGGGAGGCAGGAATTTTGTGCAAGTAAGGAAGTGTTGTTGGTTTGAGTATAGAGCTATTGGGTGTTTTGCTTGAAGGAGGTGAAGAGGAGATTTCTTTCAGCTGGGAGGTGTTGCTGGATTGGGCCTACTGTGGTTGTAACTCTCTCAGAACTTTACTTCTATTATCAATAAAGTATTTGAGGTTCTTCTATATGCATGTATCTTGATGATGAATTGATGCTTGTATATTTGGTTTATGCTAATCCTTAGATCGATTATGGATGCATGCTTCTTGTAGTTTCCTTTTCTTGTGCTTTTACAGGATCTGTGTGTAGCTGGGCCGGTGAAAGGGCAAGGAGCTAGGAGCAAGCAGCAAGGAGTGAAGACTGGATCGACTATTAGCGCAAGATAACGGTTAGTAGATCATCCTTTTCTTCCCTCTCTCATCTCATAAAGAAGAATTCTTGAATAGCTTTGCATTCAGTTGTTGATGAGGTACTATCACCCTTAGAGTGGGATAGAGGCATTCTGCATTAGATACTTTTCCCCCCAACATGATTGGCCAAGTGGCACAGTCATTCTGCAAGGTGTCAACTGCCCATGAAGCTTCCAAACTGACACTTGGGTCAAGGAATTCGCCTAGTGATGAGTAAGAGGGTCTTGATCTCCAAGTGGAAGCAAGATTCTCCAAGTGGACTCAAGAACTGAAGATTGACTAAAGTGGGAGAGGACACTAGTCATCTTCATGCCAGTCTCAAGATGACTCATCCTTTCTCCAAAAACCTATATATATATATCTCTCTCATGAGGTCTAGGGAGGCTGGAATTTTGTGCAAGTAAGGAAGTGTTGTTGGTTTGAGTATAGAGCTATCGGGTGTTTTGCTTGAAGGAGGTGAAGAGGAGATTTCTTTCAGCTGGGAGGTGTTGCTGGATTGGGCCTACTGTGGTTGTAACTCTCTCAGAACTTTACTTCTATTATCAATAAAGTATTTGAGGTTCTTCTATATGCATGTATCTTGATGATGAATTGATGCTTGTATATTTGGTTTATGCTAATCCTTAGATCGATTATGGATGCATGCTTCTTGTAGTTTCCTTTTCTTGTGCTTTTACAGGATCTGTGTGTAGCTGGGCCGGTGAAAGGGCAAGGAGCTAGGAGCAAGCAGCAAGGAGTGAAGACTGGATCGACTATTAGCGCAAGATAACGGTTAGTAGATCATCCTTTTCTTCCCTCTCTCATCTCATAAAGAAGAATTCTTGAATAGCTTTGCATTCAGTTGTTGCTGAGGTACTATCACCCTTAGAGTGGGATAGAGGCATTCTGCATTAGATACTTTTCCCCCCAACAAATTGGCGACTCCACTGGGGATCGTATCTTGTTGGTTGTTTGTGTTTCTTGCTATTCATTTCATAAACAAAGGGAGTACCGAATCGAACTGTGTTTGAATCCATCAAATACAAAGTAGAGGGCAGCTACTCTAGCTCAGTTTCTGGGCAAGTTTATGATTTGAAGAGCTGATCCACAAGGACTCTAATAAGCTCTTAGTGATAGCTTTTCATCCTCCTTTACATCCCTTAGTGTGTCCTTGACTGATAGCTTCTGATTTGAGCAAAAACTGTGAATTTTTGAGCAATCTGTGACCCGGAAACCAAGACGGACGAAAGTCTCGTTCTTCAGTGCAGGCTGTACAAAGGCTGTTTGCATTTCAGCACAGTTCCCGAAGGGGCTACCTACGCTAAAGGTCAAACAGGCAGTGTTACACCTGCGCTGGACCAGTCTTGGCTTGAGCTACTGGGGTTTCCTGCTGTGTCTTGCCTTGTTTTCACTCTTGTTTTTTGCTGTTTGTTGCCAGTCAGTGAGCCTATCTGAAACCATCTTCCTTTGTCATTATTCCACCTCAGTCGTATAAAGGAACTGTATTTGTTCTTTTGTATTTCTTGTGTCATTTACAGTTTGCCATAACGAAAGTGAACCAGTCTTGCATTGACCTCTTAGATCTAGACCTGTGATTAAGTGTCGTTCTGATCTTAAGAGTTAGTTTATTTACTGTTCATAGCTGATTGAGTTTGTCGCTTTCGTTATATGGTTTGGATTTATATATTTCTAAGTGTCGAAACAAGTGAATCGTAAGGTGTCTTTCGATTTTGGACAAACTTGTTTGCTTTCGCTTGAAATTGAATTCAAAATTATACAACAGCTTTCTTTTTGTATTGCACAAACATTAAGGAAGAGAAAAGAAATACTTGCATTTTTGCATTTTGCATTAAGTTTGTATGTTGATTTAGGGTAAAAGTGCATTAGCGAGTGCTCTTTGATCTGTGTGAAAAGGATTTTATCTCTCTTTTCCCTCAGTAGTTAAGATTTTCATAAGTCGAAAAGATTGGAAAATCTTGCTTCTCATCTTAGACTGCATTTAGGAATTTGTATCAATACATCTTGTGGTGAACCTTGAAAGGCAAACTTTAAAAAAGATCAACTTAAAATATATTGAATGAACCTAACAATGCTTTGAAACATAACGCAAACATCTAGAGGTCTAAGCTAGAGACGTGTTCCGGCGTCGTTAAACGTAGTGACTGTCGATCTCGACGAAGGTGGGTGATTCCTCCTGAGAGTCGGTGGCACTAATACGGACTTGTGCTCCCACGTACCGTCGCGTATATATTGGGAGACCCCTATAGGAATAAAGCCTTTATCCAATAGGAAACCGTGTCGGCCACCCTACTGATCGCAATGCAGTGAACACAACATTCATGAAGATCGACCACCCGTACCGTAAAACGTATTCTGTGGTTTTGCGAAAGGTTTGGCACACCCTCTGCCTAGATCTCCATAGCAGTTTCTTTTGGCCTTTTTCAAACTCTATAACTGAAAAATTCCAACCGAGCATTTGTCACTTCGGGCTCGTTAATACATCGAAGGAGACTAGAGTCATCTTTAGCTTTTTCTCGACTCTTAAAAAGTGAAAAAGCAAGTTGTGTCTAAAAGCATCTAATAAATTCATTCAATTCGGAAACACAAATTTCCCCTTTTAATATTTTGGTTGGTCGAGTAATCCGCAATTGTGGAAGAAAATCAATTGAAAACCCATCGTTCGTGGAGGCTTGCGAGTCAACCGTCTTTGTCCCCGGAATCGAAAACAGTACAGGCAAAGCGAACTCATTTAACTGGTTCAAAATCTCCTTTGAAAGTTAGAACAAGTGTTCCTACTACATCCGAGGTTCCGGTTACTCCTAACATTTCTGGAAACCCTGCCTCTATAGAAGAAGTTCAACAGCCACAGAAGGACAGTAATACTGATCCTAGTCTGGGGGCAAACACTTGTGTAACTGAATCAGTTCCATCTGTAACCGGTTCAGAGAGTCTTGCTCCTCAAACAACTGTCGCTGTCGAAGCAACCACTTCTTCGGCACCAGAAATATTTTACGGACCTGACGGTCTTCCTCTTCCACTGGGTTTGATTGCGATAGAGGAAATTGCAGAGGATCCGCAAGCAAGTACTCCAACTCATTTTGGAGTCGGGGTCACTCTATTTCCTTCATCAGAAGTTAATCCACCACAAGTGGAAGTTCCTGTAGAATCGCTAGGCAATCTATTGGATAGACTTAAAATGTCTGAACAACCGTCATCATCTAGGACTGTGTCAAATGACACAGCGACAGCAGAAGCTCCTGCCGTCATTCCGACGATGTTTGCCGGCATACCAGCTGTCCCAACTAGTTCTCAACAGCTAGAAGGAGTCCACCAAGGGACCATTTCGACAGTGTGGTCTGTTCCAGTTTGTTCATCCGGAGTAATACCCGGCAACTCTTATGTTGAGACTCAATAGATTGATCCTCATGGAGGTCAATCTGGGCCATCAATCCCTTTTAATTCTGGATTGCTACCGTATGGGGGGCAATATGCCCTTTCATTACCCCCTCCGGGAGGGTATCCATGCGTGAGTTCACAACAATGTTCAGGTTATACTGGAATTGTATCAAGTAGTTGGGTACCCATGCTACCTCAACAACCAAGGATTGTATATTCTATGCAACAGTGTGTACCTGTGATGAACATCCCAACCACACCGGCTATTGTAACCGTGTCGCAAGTTCAAGCGATACCTGTTACATGTCAACCTCAGATTTCTCAGGTTGTAATGCAACAGTCGTTTGACCATGGGTCACAACCACAATCGCCAACTGATGGGTCGACACAAGTACAAACGGGTACAATTACCCCACACCTTGGTCCAATGGTTAGCATGGCACAATAGAACATGGCGTCACAACCATGGCTTGTACAATACCAACAACCGCAGTTCCAGCAAGTATACCAAGGTTCTGAGCAGTAGATCTTTGCGAATAATGGACAACCGTATATCCAAAATGGTCAAAACAACCACTTTACAGTGGTCAAGTCCACCAACCATATCAATCATACCAACATCAATTACATTATGCTGGTATGCAAAGACCCACTGCTCAAGCGATTCCATCGTACCCTGGTTACGCTTCGCCTAACCTGAATCAACAGTTACCATTCGTGGAAACTTTAGAGTTACCTGATTTACACCGTTTAACCAACGATCCGATTGCTTATGCCCCTTGGTGGCCAGCGATTCCTCATAAACTTCCATCTGACATTCCTAAATTCAATGGAAATCCAGGTGAAGACCCGTCGAATCACGTGATGACTTTTCATCTGTGGTGTTCGTTAAACACCCTTAACGATGATTCGATAAGACTTCGCCTTTTTCAGAGGACATTGACAGGTCCAGCGGCCAAATGGTATATTGAATTGCCGAGAGCCTCTTTCGACAACTTTAGTTCCCTAGCCATGACCTTCTTAACCCATTTTCAGTTACCGATAAGGTATGAAACGGGAATTGACCAACTTCAAACAGACAACTGCTACCCATATATCTGATCATATACATGAGTGGCGTCGTCGCCGTAGGATGGTGAAAACATATGTTCCCGATCATCTATTAGCTGAATGGTTTATAAAGTCGTTACTTCCAGCTATTACGGAAGATGTGGCCAAGGGGGGAGTCGTAACAGAAGAGCAGGTTATTGCTCGTGCACAATATTTGGACTTGGTTTATACCCAGTCCGGCACGCTCTATGACAAAATACCTGATGCCCCTAGACCGGAATTTTCAATTCCTCCCCCTCCTAAATCAAATAGTGACTCTCATGCCGGTGATGGCGTGATTGGCACCACAAACACGAAATCGATAAAGGCTTCCGCAAAGAAAGCCCGTAAGAATTCGGATCAAAATGCAAAAGCAGAAATTCTTGCTTCGGAAGTAAATGCCGTATCGGAAGATAAAGGCAAAGAAACCAATCAACCAGGAAGCAAGAAGAAAAAAAAAAACAAGGGGAAGAAGAAAAAACAAGGTGAATCATCGCCTAAGGAGAATTCTTCAAACCCTCCTGGGAAAGGGAAACAAATTTATCCATGTCAGATATGTGATGATGAGGATCATTACACAAGGAATTTCCCATTCAAAGCTGAGTTAAAGAGGTTCTTTAAAAGTTCCCAAACATCAGCTGTGTTAACTGATCCTTTTCCTAACCCAGGTCAAAATCTGGTTGATAGTGGAAATGCTTCCCCGTCACAAGTACTTATGTTGTCGGTTTCGAAACAGCAGAATGATGCTTTGATTTCGACAAGGAACAAAGATTATGGGAATCCTCAGGTGTCAAACGAAAAAGGCAAAGATCAACCAAGTAGTTCGACAACAACTTCGACAGAAGTTGTAACGCCCACCATACCTGAATTAACAATAAAACCGCCGAAAGGTGTAGTACACAAGTCGACATTTAATCCTCGCGCCAGAGCGGCGCAACATTATAACATAGTGGAAGATTTGGCCCAATCGCCATCCGCTATGTCGACTCTTGAAGTGCTACAAAATTGTCCAACCCAAAGGCAGGCATTGTTATCAGCAATTGGTGGAGTAGATCCTAAGGATTCAAATCTGGTATCCTTTGATCACAAGGGATATGATCCTCAGTTACCGGCTCAATTAGCTTTCCTTATTCAAGTGAAAGCCCTCAACAAAACTGTTCACAGAACGATAATTGATGAGGGGGCATCGACATGTATTATGTCGATGAGCTGCTGGAAAACTTTAGGATCTCCAACCTTGTCTCGATCATCGACGACATTAAAGGCTTTCAACGGAAGGACTTATACCCCTTACGGAATCCTTAATAACTTGAAAGTTGAACTTGGAGGAAAAACAGTAGAAATTGATGTTGAAGTCATTGATGGAAATCTTGATTATAACATCCTACTGGGAAGACCATGGATTTATGCCATGGCAGCTGTCGTGTCGACTTATTTTAGGAAGATCGCATTCCCGTTTGAAGGAGGGATTACGATCGTCAACCAACAAAACTTCCTCCTTAATGGTTCACAAGTTACAGGAAGCATTCCCATGATCCATGAAAGTAACCATTCAATTCAAGATATCGGAGTAGGATTATTGAAAGATCCCACATTGATGGGAACTTTCATGCTACCACCTCCTATCTACATAGGAAATGTACCATTTGTAGCAACCTGCAACATGATATCTTCCACGAAGGTCAACATGGATCATTCAATGGTTTTGCCCCCAAACCCTTTAGAAATATTGTAGCAATCAATGTTTCAAGCATGGGAGGCGAGCCCAAATCAACGCTCTTCAAGCGTTTGGGTAGATAGGTCTAGAGAATATGGAACCCCATTAGATCCTTGGTCGAAAGTGCATGGGACTGACGAAGGAATCTTGCAATCAATGATGATTGAGGGGGCACCATGGAATGATCACCACCATCATTCCCTTCTTCCGGAATATGAAGAAGATACTCAAAGTGATCTTTATCACCCTTCAGTATTTGAGTTCCTAACAAATACTGTAAATACGGTGGATTCCGAGCGAAACCTATCCAATATTGAAGAGACTATAGCCATAAATATCTCGACTAAAACAGATGTTGTAGAGAATATTTATGTCGGCAAAGGTTGTTCCCCTTCAGAACTGGAAATATATAACGCTCTTTTTCGTGAATTTAGAGATGTCTTTGCTTGGTCATATGATGAAATGCCAGGCATTGACTCGAGTATCGTTGAACATGAAATCAAAATGTACCCTGATGTCAAACTAGTAAGACAACGGCTTCGGCAGGTGCACCCGAAGAAAGCCGCTGCCATTAAGGCGGAAGTTTAAAAACTCCTCCATGCTGGATTCATCTACCCGGTTCCTCTAACTGATTGGGTATCAAATATTGTCCCAGTTATGAAAAAGCAAGGGACGATCAGAGTGTGTGTTGATTATAGGGATGTAAACCAAGCTTGTCCGAAGGACAACTACCCTACACCCTTCATCGACCAGATAATTGATGAATGCGCCGGATGTGAAATCTTTTCATTTATGGATGGATTTTCCGGGTATAATCAAATAAATATCCGCCCACAGGACCAGTCAAAGACTGCATTTATTTGTCCGTGGGGCACATTCGCTTATCGAAAATTACCCTTTGGTTTAAAGAACGCAGGGGCGACGTTTCAGAGGGCGATGAATTATGCCTTCCATGACATCAAGAACATTGTTCAACCTTATCTCGACGATCTTCCGGCTCATTCGCGAAAGCGGACAAATCATCCGCAACATTTAAGAGCGATATTTCTACGTTGCCGACACTACAAGATAAGACTCAATCCACACAAATGTGTGTTTTGCGTCGGTTCTGGTCGTTTACTTGGCTTTGTAGTCTCTAAATATGGGATTCGTCTCGACCCCTGTAAGGTTCAGGCAATCATTAATTTGCCTCCACCTTCAAATTTGCTTCAGATTCAGAAACTCCAAGGGAAAGCAAACTTTCTGAGGAGGTTCATTCCAAATTACGTAGAACTTGCTAGAGGTTATACTCGTCTATTGAAAAAGGATGTACCTTTTGTCTGGGACCAAGTGGCGCAAGCTTCATTTGATGCTCTGAAAGATTGTCTAGTAAAAGCATCATTAATGTACGCCCCGGACTATCAAAGAGATTTTAACCTGTATCTGGCTGCAGCGGATACAACCATTGCAATGGTTTTAGTACAAGAAGTCGATGGAATTGAACATCCTATCTATTATTTGAGTAAAAACTTAAACGATACAGAAAGTAAATATTCTTATGTTGAAAAACTAGCGCTTGCAGCTGTTCAAGCGATTCAAAGGTTTCGAGATTATGTCCTCTTTCGGAAAACTACCATCCTGTCAGATTGCAACCCCATGACTTATATACTGTCGCGACAGTTGCTGGGGGGAAAATATTCAAAATGGATAGCGATCCTTCAAGAGTTTGATCTGGAATTTGTAAAATCCAAATCAAAGAAAGCTCTAGTTTTCGCAGAATTATTATGCGATCTCCCATCATTGTCCAACGATGAAACATCGGAAGAGTCAATCGTGGACGAAAGTTTGTTTCTGATATCTGTAAGCGATGAGTGGTATGGAGACATTATAGTTTATCTCCAAACCCAAAAGTTCAGGCCTAACACCTCCCGCTCCGAACAAAAACGTATACGATACCAAGCAAAAGACTACATGATCGTCGGTGATACGCTTTACCGTCGTGGTGTCGATACAGTTCTGAGGAGGTGCCTTACCCATGAGGAGGCCGAAAAAGCTCTGAATGATTGTCATTCAGGCGCGTGTGGAGGACATCAGTCTGGATATGCAACAACACAAAGAATCTTACGAGCAGGATACTTCTGGCCAACCATGTTCAAAGATTGCATAACCGCAGTCAGAAGTTGCCATGCTTGTCAAATATTTGATAGCAAGACCAGACGACCACCCGCACCTTTACAGCCGATAGTTGCTGTTGGACCCTTCGCCAAGTGGGGCATCGATTTCATGCAATGTAACCCCACCTCGACCAGGGGGCATGGGTATATTATAGTCGTCGTTGACTATTTTACCAAATGGGCCGAGGCGATGCCTACATTGGATAACACTGGTGAAACAGCTGCCCTTTTCTTTTTCAATCATGTAGTCGCCAGGTTCGGCGTACCACAGGCTATAGTTACAGATCATGGGTCGCATTTTCGCAATCACATGATGGTCGAATTAGCTGCCAAGCTAGGGCTATCTCACGATAGCTCTACCCCATATTATCCGCAAGCCAACAAACAAGTTGAGGCGATCAACAAGGTCCTGAAGCGTATGTTGCAAAGGATGATCGGGGTTCATAAAAGAAGATGGCACCTAATCCTGTACTCAGCTTTGTGGGCTTACCGGACCTCGGTAAAGAACGCAACCGGGTTCACACCTTTTCAACTGGTGTATGGCCTAGAAGATGTCTTACCGATCCAGTGTGAAATTTCATCGCTTAAACTCGCAATCGACCTCCTCCCCGGAACTTCAGAAGAAGAGGCTCGCTTCTTGGAATTAATCCAGTTGGATGAAACCTATCGTGACGCCGCTTTGGCTAACGAAGCTCATAAGAAACGAGTCAAGGCTCATTTCAACAAAAATGTCAAACCCCGTGTCTTCTCAGAAGGTGATTTGGTCTTGCTTTATGACCAAGAATCCGATAAATTGGGAGCAGGTAAATTCAAGTCCTTATGGATGGGCCCCTATATTGTTAAAAGGGTGTTAGCAAAAGGAGCCTACGAGTTAATGGATTACGATGGAATTCCACTGGCGCAGCCCCGCAACGGGTTGTACCTCAAGCGTTACTATGCTTAAATAGTAACCTGCATGCTTTTGTTGTATTTTGTTTTCGCTAAAGTGTTTGTTCTGGTCGAGTGATCCACCTTTTTCCGTTGCAGATGTCAAACCTTCTGGAGACATGGGTTGGATATGCCGACGGAGCGAGTCGTAGTTCGCGGAACCTGTCCTCTGCAGCCTGGGCCATTTTTGATCCAAGCGGCGAGTTAGTAAGTTTCAGAGGTGTGTGTATTGGGCAATCAACGAATAACATCGCTGAGTATAGCGCGTTGATAGAACTACTCTCTGATGCCATCACACGTGGCATACGCCGACTAATTGTCAGGCTAGACTCACAGCTCGTAATACTACAACTCAATGGTATATATTCTGTTCGCAATCCAGCTATTTATCGCATGTTCCTAAGGGTTAAGATCTTGGAAAGGCAATTTGATTCAATTCAATATCAGCATATTTCAAGAAATTTAAACACATTAACCGACTCATTAGCAAACTATGTGTTAGATAGACATTTGCAACATTTATAAAAAGGACACATCATCAAAGATTGTACATATGGATCACGTAAATCAACCAGAATAAAATCCGAAAATCAAAATATATAAGCTGTTTATATAAGTTCATACATAATGTTCTGTAACCAAGACAAAATTGGTCATATGACCTAAAAACTCAAAAAGGTGCTAGGGGGCACCCTAGCCTAGTGGTGCTCATGATAGTACGTCACGGCCTGTGTGATCATGCGCAAGAGACGAGTCCATCGTCTAGGCACACCAATAGTATGCCGCTGCATCTGTAAAGGTAACTCGTCAATCTGTACATCCGGAAGGCCACGAGTAAGGCTCTCAACCTGCTCCTGCACAGCTGTAAGGGTCTCAGTGTCGTCGAGATCGCGAATAACAACTCGCCTAGCAGGCTCCCCTACCGGGGCAGCAACTGGCGATCTCGGACGAACTGCTGGACGAACAGGACCAATATCTGCATGCACCCAACAGTACAATTAAAGGTCTTGATAGAGTAAAGCACAGCAACATTATGAATAAGAAAAATAAATAGTAATGTGGTCAAAGAGTTTACCAATGGCACCCCACTGCTCGCCATCCGGTAGAACCAAATCCGGATCACCTCGGAAATCCATACCCACATATGGATACTCAAAAAACGCCATTTCCTGGCGCTCGAACCACCTAAACAATGCCTCAGCGAAAGCAATCTGAGGTTGACCTGCATGCCTAGACATGTGGTCAACCCACCTCTGCATGCGTGGCTCGGTCGGAGAAGACAAGTCAAGTATGATGTACTGAGGCTGCATCAGTGGGATTTTCTCCAAGGCAAAGGCAGTCAGAATAGAACCAAATCCAAAGTTCTTCAGCTTCCCGTCCTTTACCTTGGTCAATTGACTTTTCATCTGAACAAGTACTGCATCACACCAGTTGAATACTTTCGGTTGGAGACACTCCAGGGCGTGCTGCATATAGGACCTGTTGGCAACATGTAAAGTTGCGCTGCCGGCCATCCTACCAATAGTGAACAGAATGGACCTGAGAGCCCGATCAGTAATCTCACGGATAACAATCTTGCCGTCTCTGCTCGGCTGAGAACCTTCCCTGCAATACTGGCGGACATAATCTCTGGTGGAATCAGTCCCCCGGGCCGTACCTGATAAGGAAACGAAGGCACCACGTCTTGACAACCCAGTCAAGAAGTACATGTCCTCTATGGTCAAGGGGATGGTCTTCCCCCTAATCTGGAATACTTGGTTAACAGGATCCCAAGCATCCAGCATATACTGCAGTAAAGAAATCTGTGCCCTCATACTAGAGATACGGAAGAACTTCAGCAGGCCACAGTTCCGCAGCACGTTCACCGTGACCGGGTCATGGAGGGAAATCATGTCCTCCTCTTCATGTTCTCGTTCTCGCCATGTAAGGGACATTTTGTTCAAGGTTCCCTGCAAAGCAAACAAGAGAGAGAATGAGTTCCTGTTTTGGTGAAAAACTGGTGAAAAATTCATCAAAATAACCTTAAAACTCAGTTTTTTGAGCCCAGCGCAGGCAGGAAGTCTCCCACTTGCGCTGAGGGTCAGGCAGCTTGACCTTCAGCGCAGGTTTCGAAAGGGAAACCTGCGCTGATCCTAGGGCACCCTGGAAAAACCCCAGGGGCTCAGAAAGACCTGGAAACAGGCAAAAAACAGAAAAGGAAACCATGAAAAGAAAGAGCTAGGGTTTAGCTCCTACTTGGTCCAGACGGCGCCAAAAATCGTCTGCAGAATCCCCCGGAATCAGCTGGTGAAAATCAAGGGGAAGAGGCACCTCCAGAGCTCCAACAGACCAAATGCAAATGAAATGGTAAATGAGAGGTAAAAACACCTTTTAATGGCTTTTTACATAGTACAAAGTGAAATATTAGGGTTATAATCTCATTTTCATGCAAATATTATTCATTTCTAACATAGTTTGTTGCAGCAATTGAAAAATACAGTACTATATTTGAAAAGAGAAAAGCTAGTAATGGTAAAAAATAAAAAATTTGGCCACAATTCGAGCAGTTTTAGCATAAAGTTCATGCTCGTTAAAAAATAAACGCAAGATCCGAGCAGTTTTAACGCGGTCTTCATGCTCGTTAAAAAATAAATAAAAGCAGTGAGCAAGGGTTCCACCAGAGTTCAAGCTCATTAAAAAATGAACCTATCCCGGTAAATAACCATTGTGATCATAAATTTATTAGCCATAAAAGCCTTGGTCGTGTTTTGCACCCACCACCTCCATTTCATTTGGCCAATCGTTCACCTCCATATGATTGTTTACCTATTTTGAGGAACAGCTGCAAAGAGTGATTTCACTTAGCCATCCTTGTGACACTGCCGTGATTGGAAAATTCCAACCTGTACCTGGAATCTGCTGTTATCCCTATTTATCACTCGTTCCTCAAAAGACGAGTCTTCTTTGAGCTCTTTTCATCTGACTCGTAAAAAATGAAAAGTTTGCCGAGTTTTGGCCTTCCAGCTCGTTAAAAAGGACCGGAAGAGCTATCCCTCCTCTAGATTTTAATCTTTTTGGACCTGAGGGATTATTGCACAAAAAGGTCAAGCGCTTGTTTTATTCGGCTCGTTAAAGTTATCGAAAATTCATCCCTTTTGTATTGTTTTATACTTTTTCGGACTTAAGGGATTAGATGACAAAAAAGGAATTTTGGAGTTAACTTTCTGTACCTTTTCAGACTCTCTAAAAATGAAAAGGACCGAGTTGTCTTTGTCGCTAGACTCGTTAAAATGATTAAATAGCGACAAACTTGTCTTTAGACGAGAACGAGTTTCCCTATCGCTAGGCTCGTTAAAACATAGCGATGGGCTTGCCCAAAGGGCAGGTTATAGAACAAGCATATGTTATCCTCCTCAAGCTTGACAAAAATAAAGAGGTACTGGTCAGAAATGACTGGGGAAAAATTGGGAGAACCTCAAAGCTTTAATGGTAGCTAGTCGCTCTTGAACATGACACTTTGTCCTCCGTACCACATCGGGTTGGGTTGTTTCATTCACCGGTCTCATCACCATGGTCTTCGCCAAACCATCCGTATTTGGGGTAATGCTACCGATCCATCACATCAGTGTCGTTATATGTTCAAGAGATGTGTTCAGAAAGAGTCAACCGTGTCCCATCCACTGCCATACATCATCTTTCATCCACCCATGATCGCCACCCTGAATCATATCTCACAGACTGTTTTCACCTCCACTAAAATCATTAGCTCCGTTCCGTGTCATTGATGTGGGATTCATTAAGGCCCTCCTTTGACGGATCGCTTCTTGTCGACTTCGGCTCATTATCCAAGAAGTTGATCTAGGAACAACCCCCCCAGTACTTTGAAGCTTGCATGCCTCAATGGCAAGCTTCTCACTTCCGGCGACAGGTATACATCAATGACCTTCGACCAGAAGATTTTGCGTGGTGTTCGATGCCAAGTCCTTTATTCACACCACGTGAATTATACTGCAGTACCTTGAGGGTCATTGTCATTATTGGTGACTCCTCTCGCGCTTGTTAACGGTTTACATTATTGACCGGTAATCAAGCGATGTCTTTCCATGTTCGACTTCAGCGCAATTCTCACATGGATCGACTTGTACTTAGAGTGAAGATCGAACGAGATTGAAGACCCCGGATCTAGTTTCATCCATCCGGGCTGCGATATATATTCAGGAAATATAAAGGCATTTGATATGTACATCATTGCAGCAGATGATCATCCTACTCAAAGGATGATAATTTCAGCAGAGAATTATCAGTCTATCATCAGACGGTCGTCTGTTATATGTACCAAAATGAATTTATAAAGCTGAGCATGGGAATGCCCGCCTAAGCTAGATCATGAAAGCAGAATGAAAAATAATGTATTGTATTGTATTTTATTGCAGGGCACCTCTCAGCGTCTGAATGAACTTCGGATCCTCCTGATAAAGAATTTCACCCGATAAACGACCTCATACTTTAGGGGGCAACTGTTATAGACATTTTTGTGCCTAACAGCATGGAGCATGAAATGTCAATAATCTGAGGGATCCAAAGTCCCTAAACATGTTGTTCTTACCCTTAGAGGAACAAGGTCTGCAAACCACAGCACTGAAAATCAGTTCTCCACCTGAAAACACTCAAAAACAGGCTATTTCTGGATCATGTCAGCTGCTCCACTGAGCATCTGTGCTGAATGTCAACTGCTCCTCTTTGTACCTGCGCTGAAGGTCAAAACATATGAAGGCTACCTGCGCTGGGCGAGATTGGCCAAGTGGCACAGTCATTCTGCAAGGTGTCAACTGCCCAGGAAGCTTCCAAACTGACACTTGGGTCAAGGAATTCGCCTAGTGATGAGTAAGAGGGTCTTGATCTCCAAGTGGAAGCAAGATTCTCCAAGTGGACTCAAGAACTGAAGATTAACTAAAGTGGGAGAGGACACTAGTCATCTTCATGCCAGTCTCAAGATGACTCATCCTTTCTCCAAAAACCTATATATAGATCTCTCTCATGAGGTCTAGGGAGGCTGGAATTTTGTGCAAGTAAGGAAGTGCTGTTGGTTTGAGTATAGAGCTATTGGGTGTTTTGCTTGAAGGAGGTGAAGAGGAGATTTCTTTCAGTTGGGAGGTGTTGCTGGATTGGGCCTACTGTGGTTGTAACTCTCTCAGAACTTTACTTCTATTATCAATAAAGTATTTGAGGTTCTTCTATATGCATGTATCTTGATGATGAATTGATGCTTGTATATTTGGTTTATGCTAATCCTTAGATCGATTATGGATGCATGCTTCTTGTAGTTTCCTTTTCTTGTGCTTTTACAGGATCTGTGTGTAGCTGGGCCGGTGAAAGGGCAAGGAGCTAGGAGCAAGCAGCTGTTACACTAAAAAATGTCACCATGGCTATTTACAGTCAGTATGGCTCTATCAACAGTCATACTACCCTTTTGAGCAAGTCTTATGCCTCTGCTATTCATGTCAAAATCCAAGAAAGAGAGAAAGTCCTTATAAAATATGTTTATCTCTGGGTACACAGGTTCTCTCAAGCCTTGCCTGCGGGTACGCACCTTTTGTTCATAAGGTCTGCGTCCAAGGACGCTCTGTATCTAAAGGGGCAGGTGCGTCCCTCTGAAAAGGTTAAAATGCGCGAGTTTTATCTTCAAAAACTTACTTGTGGTCACTTCTAGAGCTTTCTAGAAGATTCTTGGATGAGTATTGAGCGCCTCCAGATGGTTCATGCACTCCTATCAAAGAGGAACTTATCCCATCAATAAGGGAGTGATCCCATCCAAAGAGGGGACTATCCCATTGATGGTGGACCTGATTAACTTCCTCTTGAGCACTATAAAAAGAGGCATTGAGCCAGAAGGAAGAAGGTTGAAAGCTATAGATTTCTAAGGGTAAATGCTGCAGGAATTAGGACTCCCATTTAGAAGCTTGTGAGGAGAGATTGTCATCTTTACTTGTTCTATTTGGAAGTGGGTGAGCTTTTTCAAAGTAGAGGAAGACTCTTGTGGACCCTGGAAGGAGCTTGCACAACACCAAGGCTCAGGTTGTAATGGTTCCTTTTGATTACCTTTAATGCAAATTGGTCCATTCTTCTCAATAACTTGTTGTTTATGGGTTATTTCATGTACTCCTTGGTCTATGTGTTGAATATGCTTTGTTTTATGTTATAATCAGGTGCTATTTAATTGTTTGACTGTTGGTGATTACAGGTTTTGGAGAAACGGAGGAGCTCATCCAGATCAACAAAGCTTGGACTTCTACAACAGCGTTTGGACAAAGGTAAGAACGAAACACTTGATTTCTCATATCATAACGTATGTTTAGAGAAGGATAGCTCCAGTTTGTTTTGTTTGTCATTAGAATGTCTTAGACTTCTAGGAAGGTCAGCTGTGTCCGCACCCTTGACTGATTCCGTGTGACAAATTGGCGACTCCACTGGGGATAGATTCCATTGATGAGAAAAGTCTTTTCCTTTGTGTGAACTTTGCTTTGAGAAAATTGGTTTATTTTTCTGGTTTTGGCTCTGTGATTCTGTCTCTGGGTGGGTTAGCTTAGGATTAGTTTTATTTTGGTTTTTCTTGAGTTTTTCAGTAGGACGCACCCTCTGAGCACTGCACAGTGCGTCCCTGGACGCACTTTTGCTGTGTGCACAGAGCGGGCCCGCACCTGTGCTAACGGGTTGCCTGCGTCCCCTGCCAAAATTTGAGAAAATTCCATTTTTTGCATTTTTTGCTCTTAGATTTTGTTTTTTCTTAGTTTTTTCTGCCCAGATTCATTAGTCCCTTGCCAAGAATCTTCACCTAAGCTTGTTTCATTGGCATTCCTGCTTTAAGCTTTCATCAATTGGGTGTTTTGAGTCTCTTTTTGAGAAATTCTTGATTTGATTTCCTTTGGTCATTACTTGGAGGTTTGTCTCAGTCCTTTCACAATTTTGCATCTTTTTGCTTGTGTTTTTGCAAAAAAATTTCCCCCTCATTCGCCGGGGGGGGCTAAATTGTGTATGAGTGTTAATCGCCTTTGAGTGTTTTTATTTTATGATCTTTGGAACTCTCACCCAATTTTCTCAACTTGCACTTGATTGGTTCTTAGATTACATTAGAATCGTCTTGTGTTTGAGAATTCTCTTGCATAGATCACATTTGCATAATTAGAATTCTCATTTTCGGAATATGAATGAAAAATGTGCATAGATTACACTTGCATACTTTTCAAGTGAATTGTGCTTAGATTACCATTGCATAGTTTACATTCTGAAAAATCAATCGTAGATTTAGATCAGTTTTCTTTGGTTTGAATTTACACAAAAATAAAAATAAAAAAAATGGTTTGGAATTGATTTGCATTAGTTTTTCTTGATGAAATTAGTGCATTAGAGAATTTGTTATATTTTCTCTTAGTGATCATTTTTTTGCATTGTTGGAAGTGAATGGAAACTCTCTCCTTACTTTAGTTAGGATTCATCGAATTGAAAAGATTACATTATCATATTTGATTGCATTCAGTTGAGTCGGGTCATAACACCATTGGTTTCATCTCCATTTACCCATTTGAGTAATAACAGCCTTAATAACACAGCGCTTAATTAAAATTCATCTAGTAATTTTTACATTTCTAGGGCTCTGAAGCACCAACATAGCTTAGGCTAGTGTCTTGGAGTAGGTGAGTACTTAACTCTCCAAGACAGTAAAACCAAACAAGTAGCTGATCTTGTGATAGAATCAAATCCAATGGTTACATTTACACTCTGGGAAAGCTCCTCTTAAAGGAGAAGCACGAGCTCGTGTCCGAACCAGTGAGGGGATCCATCCTCCCTCGTTGGGAACGACGCCAGACAGTACGTATTACAAACGGTAAACCTCGGATTAACCATTGTCGAGGAGCCAAGGGTCACTTATCGGTAAACCTTGGATTACTGTCAAGGAGCCGGTAAGGGGATTGAGCTTGCTACTCTGCCCTTGCGTGCTGTCGGAGTTTAGACTGTTCCCCCAGGTGTACTTGTGGTTGTTGGTAACCTTAGTGACCATAATCTTTAGGATTCTACCCAAGGTGACGGTGGAGGGAAGATCCCACTGTACCTGGAGCAGACGTCGGCTATACTCACTTGGATTTTCTGGGGGGTTCACTTCGCTCGAGACGGTTAAAGTGGAGGAACTTGGTCCAATCTATTCATTAAGCAAGTTGTCGGGGTAACTGTTCCACCCACTATTTCTGTACTGGATTCTGCGAGGTTGGGCTTAATCACCAACTAGTGTTTTCGGTCCGGAGAGCTTACTGTTTGTGTGTGGTTTGACTCCTAGATTTGATAGCGCGTGTTAATTTGTTTGTTTTTACTTTTAGAGACCATAGGTGTGAATTGTGAATTTTAATTGTTAGGTGTGAATTGTGAATTGTTAATTTTAGTTTTAAATTGTTAATAAAATTCACTGAAGTTGAATATAATGGCAAATGTTCCGGAATTTATCAACCTAGGAACCCCTCCTGATGAGAATCCTAGTACTTTTCCTTACTTTGGAAATGTTGGTCCTCCTTATATGGCTACTTTGTCATTACCTGGATTTACAATAGGTTTACCGATATGGTTATTTTCAACTTCGTTGGCCCAAAATACTCCAATTGTTCCACCTCAACCGGATGCTTCACCTTCACAGAGTTCACCATCTCAACATCACCAACTTTCTGTTGACCCTTTACCTTCTTCGCGTAATTTTTCTTCCTCCATTTCTTCCTCTTCGCCTGGTAAAAGCCTTGTTGCTAGTAACCAGGAGGCTAAGAAGAAGAAGAAAGGGAAGAAGAAGAAGAAGAAGAAGAAGCAAGATAAGAAAGAAGTCAACCAACCAACCACGACTGTAAGTGTTAGTGGTGTTGAGGAAAACTCCAACATGCAACGTAAACCAAAATACCCTTGCAGGCTTTGTAAGGGTGACCACTTCCTTGTCAATTGTCTTGGTATTCCAAAGGTCTTGGAAGTATGGTCAAAAAACTCTCATCAAATTTCCATTGATCCATCAACCAGTGATAGTCAGGTTCCTGGGAAAAAGGGTAAAGTTAGGTTTCCTTGTAAGTTATGCAAAGGGAGTCATCAAACTCACATTTGCCCTCACATGGATGAAGCCTCAAAATTGTTGGAAAACCTTACTGTTCCACAGCAAGAATTTCCAACTGGTTACCGTAAACTTTCTCCCAACCTACCGTCAACTGACGGAGTGATTGATCAAATTTCCAGTACGGTTAATCACACTCTTCCATTGGAGAGTGAAACTCATGTCACTCAGGTTGATGATCCTTTAGTTGATCAAGTGGTCGATTCAATTTCACATTCGGTCGATCCCACTTTCCCTGTAGGGAGTGAGCTCCATACCGCTCAGGTTCTTCTTGTTACATCAGATTCTTCTATGCCGGGGGGCATTTCACCTGTTTCTACAGAACCCCCTCCAAGCACTGAGGTCTTTTCCTTTGATTGGAATAGACTGACAGAACCTCGTCTTCCTTCCTCCATCCCTTTCCAAATCATTGTCAAGGCTGGTGGTAGGGACATACATCGTACTCAGGTAGATGAAGGTGCTTCTGTTAGTATTTTATCCTCAACTGTTTGGAAAGCTTTGGGTTCCCCTCAGCTTGCGCCTATTACGCAGAATCTGAAAGCTTTTAATAGAACCATTAGTGAACCTTTAGGGATCCTTCCTAAGTTTTCTATTACCTTGGAAGGTAAAACTGTCTGTATTGATCTTATGGTAGTTCGAGGTCCCTTGGATTTCAATTTACTCCTTGGGCGAGACTATGTTTATGAAATGAAAGCTGTCGTATCGACACTCTTTCGCGTGATGTCTTTCCCTCACAATGGCAGTATTGTGACTGTAGACCAGCTTTCGTTCCCTAGTCTTGTTTCAAATACCAATAATATGACAGCCCTAAATGTTCCTGATTCTCAAGTGGTATCTACCCTGCCACGGGTTAATTATGTGGCAACTGGTCCCATGTTTTCAGTTACCGATGTAAGTGAGCCTCTCACTGTTGATTTAGATCCGGTAATTGACATGGAAAACTCTACGGGATTACTTGAACACGATGTTCTTATCCCTTTCGAGTCCCTTGACATGGATTCCTTCCAGAGAACTATTCTTCCTTCTGATGAAGACCTCTTGGAAGCCATGATCAAGGTGTGTCCATTGACATGTCTTTCTTCCAGTTGGAAGCCATGATCAATGTAGCGAGGATAGTTTTTTCCTGTATCAACCTCGTTAAAAAATGAAACAAGGAGCGTGAGGAAAGTTCCTTTTACTGTGTCAACCTCGTTAAAAAATGAATCAGTGTGTACGAGGATAGTTTTTTTCCTGTATCAACCTCGTTAAAAAATGAAATAGGCTGTAGCGAGGAAAGTTCCTTTTACTGTGTCAACCTTGTTAAAAAATGAATCAGTGTGGACGAGCATAGTTCCTTGTCTTGTGTCAAGCTCGTTAAAAAAATGAAACAAGGAGTCGTGAGGATAGTTCCTGTTACTGAGTCAACCTCGTTAAAAAAAATGAATCATCTATGAGGATAGTTCTTTTACTGAGTCAACCTCATTAAAAAATGAATCAGGTAGGTTTTAGGTTATGTAGCTAGATTGTAGAAAGTAGGGTTTTGAGGATAGTTCCTGTTACTGAGTCAACCTCGTTAAAAAATGAATCAGGTATGAGGATAGTTCCTGTTACTGAGTCAACCTCGTTAAAAAAAGAATCAGTTATGAGGATAGTTCCTGTTACTGAGTCAACCTCGTTAAAAAATGAATCAGGTATGAGGATAGTTCCTGTTACTGAGTCAACCTCATTAAAAAATGAATCAGGTATGAGGATAGTTCTTTTCTTGTGTCAAGCTCGTTTAAAAAATGAAACAAGGGTAGGTTAAGTAAGTAGATTGTAGCGAGTAGTCATGAGCATAGTTCCTTGTCTTGTGTCAAGCTCATTAAAAAATGAATCAAGGATTTTAGAGCATAGTTCCTTGTCTTGTGTCAAGCTCGTTAAAAAATGAATCAAGGTTTTTAGAGTAGATTTTTTGTTAGGTAGATTGTAGAGAGTAGTTATGAGCATAGTTCCTTATCTTGTGTCAAGCTCGTTTAAAAAATGAAACAAGGGTTTTGAGGATAGTTTTTTTCCTATATCAACCTCGTTAAAAAATGAAATAGGCTTTAGTGAGGAAAGTTCCTTTTACTGTGTCAACCTCGTTAAAAAATGAATCAGTGTGTACGAGGATAGTTTTTTCCTGTATCAACCTCGTTAAAAAATGAAATAGGCTTTAGCGAGGAAAGTTCCTTTTACTGTGTCAACCTCGTTAAAAAATGAATCAGTGTGTACGAGCATAGTTCCTTGTCTTGTGTCAAGCTCGTTAAAAAATGAAACAAGGAGTCATGAGGATAGTTCTTTTAGTGATTCAACCTCATTAAAAAATGAATCAGGTAGATTTTAGGATATGTAGGTAGATTGTAGCAAGTAGGATTTTGAGGATAGTTCCTGTTACTGAGTCAACCTCGTTAAAAAATGAATCAGGTATGAGGATAGTTCCTGTTACTGAGTCAACCTCATTAAAAAATGAATCATGTATGAGGATAGTTCTTTTCTTGTGTCAACCTCCTTAAAAATGAAACAACTCCCTTTTCAAGTTAAATATTGAAAGTAAACCTTCATTTCATCCAGCCGGTTGAATGCAATGAAGCCTGGGGGGCATGTACCTCATTTTTCATCATTAAACTGGGGGCATGCGAACTTTTTGAGCATAGTTCCTTGTCTTGTGTCAAGCTCGTTTAAAAATGAAACAAGGGTAGGTTAAATAGGTAGATTGTAGAGAGTAGTTATGAGCATAGTTCCTTGTCTTGTGTCAAGCTCACTAAAAAATGAAACAACTCCCACAAATCTTTTCAAGATCTTGAAAGTAAAGCTTCATTCCATCCACCTCATTGAATGCAATGAAGCTTGGGGGGCATGTACCTCGTTTTGCGTCATTATGTTGGGGGCATGTGAACTTATAACAAGCATAGTTTTTCGTTTCAAGCTTGCGTAAACATGAAACTGAATCCGAGCATAGTTCTTTTCCTATGTCAAGCTCATTAAAAAATGAAACAAATCCTCCTCTACTTGAGTCGAGAGATTGACGAGATCTTATAAATGTTAAGTTTTTAGGTTAGTTATTTCAGTTTTTTGCATAATTTTCTTATAGTTTTAGGTCGAGTCTTTCAAATGATCTCGCGCTTGAACCTTCATTTCATCCACCATATTTGAATGAAATGAAGCAGGGAGGCATGCACTCTAGAAGTTACGCTTAGGGGGCATCAAGCACAGTTTCATTTCTGTTTCAAGCTTGTGAAAAAATGAAACTACTTTGAAGCATAGTTTTCCTCTGTTTCAAGCTTTTGTAAAAATGAAACCTATCTCGAGTCGATTTCAGTTATTTTCAAGACTCATTAAACTCATGAAAATACCGAGATTATTTTGCTATCTTTCATTCTCGTAAAACAAATGAAAATGCCGAGTTCTTTCCGTCTTTTCCTACTCGTAAATTAAATTGAAAGTCGGCCATATGAGTACATTTTTATCCCTTTTTCGAACTCGTTAAAACTTGCGAAAAAGTGAAATCCCAGAGTCATATTTTAAGCCCTTTTCTGACTCCTAAAACATGAAAAGATTGCCGAGCGTTTCTTTTACACTTGTTAAAACGGAATTAAAAGACGGTCCCCTTATAGCTCTTTTCTGACCGTAAAATCAGGAAAAGATTGCCGGGTTTTTGTCGTTTCAAACTCGATATGGAAATAAAATGACGTGTCCTTGATCGCTTTTTACTTTTCAGGTCAGTGGCACTAATTATGAAAGTACTCCTTGGTCGCAAGATCAAGCGGTTCCCCCAGGTATTATTTTATACTTTTTCGGGCTTGAGGGACACAACTTTACGAAAAAGTTCAACTTGGAGTCTCCTTAAGTTTTTCGGACTCTCTAAAATTGAAAAACGCCAAGTTTCTCCTATACTGGGCTCGTTAAAAATTTCACAGTAAAGGACCTGTTCAATTACAAACAGGAACGAACCACTCCTTCCTAGGGTTCGAATCAAAACTAGGTTGGACTCATCCGAAGGATGAGCTTATAATCAAGCATATGTTATCCTCCTCAAGCTTGTTAAAAATAAAGAGGTACTTGCCAGAAATGGTGGGGGAAAAGAGAGAAGAATGAGCCTATTTGTTACCTTTTGTCTCATAAGAAACTTTATTACCACTCTTGGACACGACACTTTTCATTCACCTGGGTTGGGAAATCTTTTACCTCACAGTTGATCAAACCACTTTTGAAAGTCTTCAACCGGGTTCCGGGGATTAACTTTGAGTTATTTAGCACCAAACCATTTGTCATTTCGTTATGTGTTCAAGAGGTATGCAAACAAAACTTTCATCTGCAAAATACTTGTCATCCATTTGACCATCCCTGAGTCAGTCCTTACAGCAACATTTCTTCAACTTGAACAATGATTTCGTGTCGTGGGCTTCCCTGCAACGAGTCTCTTTCTATCGACATCAGCACATTATCTAGAGAGATGACTTAGAAATCGTCAGTGCCTTGAAGTCTGCATGCATCAATGGCAGGTTTCTCGCCTTTGACGTCAGTTTACATCATTGACTTTCGATCGAAGGATTCCGTGAAATGTTCGACACCAACTCATTCATTCACATCTCATGGATTGTACTGGGTACTTTGAGAACTATTGACATTACTAGTGGTCTCTCTCACGCTTGTTAACAGTTCACATCATCGACTGGTAATCAAGTGGTTTCTACCGTGTTCGACATCGACTCATTTATTCGCATGGCTAGAATCGTACCAATTCGAGAAGTAGGAATGAAGACCCTGGATCAAATCTTTACCGTCCAGGCTGCGAGGAGTTTTGTATTCATTATCTAAGTAGACTAATCATAAACAGATGGCTGCGCCCATACTGTGTCTACAAAAGTCTATGATTATGATGTACTACAAGATCATTTCTGTATCAGAGTAGTTAGTCTGTTAGTTAAAGTTTTTATCTGAGTATGGGAATGCCTACCTCAGTGATGATATAATCTTATCCATGTATTTTGTGTTGAAAATTGCAGGTTCCAACCAGGTTCTCCACGAGATAATCCTCGAAATGATAAAGCGCTTCACCCTTCCTAGATAATACAAAACCCTAATCTATTCCAGGCTTCGCACTTTAGGGGGCAATCTGTTACACTAAAAAATGTCACCATGGCTATTTACAGTCAGTATGGCTCTATCAACAGTCATACTACCCTTTTGAGCAAGTCTTATGCCTCTGCTATTCATGTCAAAATCCAAGAAAGAGAGAAAGTCCTTATAAAATATGTTTATCTCTGGGTACGCAGGTTCTCTCAAGCCTTGCCTGCGGGTACGCACCTTTTTTTCATAAGGTCTGCGTCCAAGGACGCTCTGTATCTAAAGGGGCAGGTGCGTCCCTCTGAAAAGGTTAAAATGCGCGAGTTTTATCTTCAAAAACTTACTTGTGGTCACTTCTAGAGCTTTCTAGAAGGTTCTTGGATGAGTATTGAGCGCCTCCAGATGGTTCATGCACTCCTATCAAAGAGGAACTTATCCCATCAATAAGGGAGTGATCCCATCCAAAGAGGGGACTATCCCATTGATGGTGGACCTGATTAACTTCCTCTTGAGCACTATAAAAAGAGGCATTGAGCCAGAAGGAAGAAGGTTGAAAGCTATAGATTTCTAAGGGTAAATGCTGCAGGAATTAGGACTCCCATTTAGAAGCTTGTGAGGAGAGATTGTCATCTTTACTTGTTCTATTTGGAAGTGGGTGAGCTTTGTCAAAGTAGAGGAAGACTCTTGTGGACCCTGGAAGGAGCTTGCACAACACCAAGGCTCAGGTTGTAATGGTTCCTTTTGATTACCTTTAATGCAAATTGGTCCATTCTTCTCAATAACTTGTTGTTTATGGGTTATTTCATGTACTCCTTGGTCTATGTGTTGAATATGCTTTGTTTTATGTTATAATCAGGTGCTATTTAATTGTTTGACTGTTGGTGATTACAGGTTTTGGAGAAACGGAGGAGCTCATCCAGATCAACAAAGCTTGGACTTCTACAACAGCGTTTGGACAAAGGTAAGAACGAAACACTTGATTTCTCATATCATAACGTATGTTTAGAGAAGGATAGCTCCAGTTTGTTTTGTTTGTCATTAGAATGTCTTAGACTTCTAGGAAGGTCAGCTGTGTCCGCACCCTTGACTGATTCCGTGTGACAGCAGCAAGGAGTGAAGACTGGATCGACTATTAGCGCAAGATAACGGTTAGTAGATCATCCTTTTCTTCCCTCTCTCATCTCATAAAGAAGAATTCTTGAATAGCTTTGCATTCAGTTGTTGCTGAGGTACTATCACCCTTAGAGTGGGATAGAGGCATTCTGCATTAGATACTTTTCCCCCCAACACATTGGGAGGATTGGCACCATTGTGTTTCGATATCTAATTTGGACACAATGCCTCTTCAAATCCTATCCCCTGACATACCAAAAATTGTTTCCTCACCCTATATGACCATCCAAACTTTGGATGCAGAAGGAAACATGGGCGACACTTCCAAATCATTGCCCATTGATATTTCTGTCAAGACAGGCATCATGGAAAACATCCATATTGGAGCTGATTGCAATCCTCAGGAAATTGCAAGCTCCACCTACCTATTTAAGGAATCCCACGATGTATTCAGTGGGTCTCACGAAGAAATGCCCAACATTAATCCATCTATTGCCACGCATGAGATCTAACTTTACGACGATGAAAAACCCATTGAGTATCAGATCCCTTCCCTGGAAATAGTCGTTGAACCCCTGCTTGACACTATTGCCGAAGAAGAACGCTTACTATACCTTAAACAGCTGGATAAAACCCGTCAAGATTCTGACTTGGCACTCGAGGCTCACAAGTGCCGGGTACAATCCCAATTTGTGAAAGAGATTAAGCTTCATTCTCACCAAGAGGGCGACCTAGTGTTTCTCTATCATCCAAAAGATGACCTCTTGGAGGCATGCACACTTCAACCCATATGTCTAGGTCCCTATGTCGTAACGAAAGTCCTCCCCATGAGGGCATATGAACTGGAAGACTGGGAAGGAGTCCCACTCAAGGAGCCCATATATCTGCTCTATTTGAAAGAGTATTATGCCTACTATTACACTGGGCATGTGCTTTGTAATTTTATGTATTCATAAGTTTTGCTTCCTTTTTTGGTGTGATTGGATTGTTTTGTTATTTATTGGAGTACTCATTTCTACATTCTTCTCAAAATGCAGATGTCTTACTCACCCTTAGCATACGTAGGATACGCAGATGGTGCCAGTCATAACACATGACACATTGGATCATCTGCTTGGGTCATCTGCACACCTGAGTTAGAACTATTTTTTCTCTGGTGGAGTCTTTCTTGGAACCGCCACCAACAATATTGCTGATTACATGTTCGTAATTTCACTTCTCATGGAAGCGTCATCAAGGGACATCTCCAATCTGGTGGTCAGGTTAGACTCCCAGCTAGTCATCATGCAATTGACAAATCGTTATCACATTTGTAATCCAACCTTATTACCTCATTATCTAAGGGTGTGACTCCTGGAACGTCAATTTGATATAATCACATATGAACACATTCCTCGAGAATTTAATGCGATTGCTGATTCATTAGCTAACTATGTATTAGATTGGCACATGTCTCATTCTTTATAGAAGCATGCATGAACAATACAAATTTACTAAGTTAAGTTTTTTTTTTTTTTACAAAAACATTTAAAAACACATTTATGCCATCAAAATACCAAAAAGCTGTCTATATATATATATATATATATATAGAGATATATATATAGAGAGAGAGAGAGAGAGAGAGAGAGATAAAAATCCGTCTTTTACATCAAAATATTCCAAAACTTAGATGATTTAAGTACAAAATGGCTATAAAAGCCCAACTACAAGCACTCATTGGCTATGCCAAAACACCTGCTAAAAAGAGCCTATTGCTCCAAAAATGCTAAGACCGCTCTAGCTACTCTCTGAAGAGGAATAAGAAACCACTCAGGTACATCGACTGTGTGCCACTGCATATGGGCAAGAATCTCCCTCATCGGGGGGGGACCATGGTCAAACCCTCCAGGTTCCTCAGAACCTCACGGAGATTGTCGGCATCACCCCCTCCAGTAAGTAGTTGGCCTCCTCATCACATATGGTGAGGTGCACCTGTAGGTCGTAATGGCGCCACATTTGTGTTAGCATAAAACTTCATGTTAGTTCTTATTTCACCTATAAAAAACATTATATAAACATTCAAAAGTCCAAAAATACTTAAAAGTACTGTTAAAAATCATTCTCACCTTAAGGACCCCAGTTGGTCTCGAGCGGCAGCATCAAGTCCGGGTCACGGTAAAGTCCATGCCCTCATAGGCAAAGTCATCAATCATCACAATTTGGACATGAAGCCACTAGAAGAAATATTCATCGAAGAAATGTTGGATCAATCCTCCTCCTGTGCGAGGATCGAGTGATGACCAGCGACCCTGCCTTGGCTCCCTCGGATCGAGGGAACCTTAGCTCATCCTTGGGCGTATAACAGGAACCCTCTCAAGGAATAATGAAACTATGATAGTACCATACCCAAAACTATGTTGGGTACGAGTCTTGCATGCTGTTAATTCTGCCTTCAATTGGCGAAGCACTGCTTCGCACCAGTTAAACATCTGTGGGTGGACACAGTCAACTACGAGCAACAGTTGGGCCTTTGTTGCAACATGGGGCCTCTTTGACCCTGCCAACTGCACAATCAACCATAAAACTTCCCTCATAGACCTAGACCTTATCCTCTCTATGGGGACTCTGTTGTTGACTAGTCCACTCTCAGGGATGTAGTAGGATTGCACCAGCTTTGAGGAAGATCATGGATTTGGCCTACCATCAGTGAGGTTTGCCTGTGCCCAACGGCATGACAAACCAATAAAAAAATATAGGTCATCACGATCAATAGCCAACTCCTATTCTCCAATCCTGAACACTTGCTTGTGTTCATCCCAGCACTAGATAATCCATCTCAAGAAATCCTCCTGCCCTTTCATTGTTATATACCTAGGGGGGATAATATGGGGTACCAAGGGAGGTACCCAAGGTAATAATGTAATAATGGGATGGGCCATAGTAATAAATAAGGTGGTTAACCCATATCATGTAAGGGACCACAAGTAGTTAATAATAATGTAATGGGCCCATGGTATTAGTTGATGGTATGCCATGGTAATGACCCATGGTATTGTATGTATGATGCCTATATAGAGGCTAGCAACTCCATGTCAAGGGAGAATGAAGGATTATTGTATGAACAGGCATATGGCTTATGGAGTGTTCTCCTTCCTTAAGGAGTGAATGTATGGTGTTGCCCTACCTTAAGGGTTTGATAATAAAGAAGCATTCCTATCTATTTCTATCTTGTTATTTCTTGGGTTTATTTCTATTATCATATACTTTTGGGTTAGATCTATAAAAATTGGTATCAGAGATATAACAAGATCTACAACAAGTGGTATTAGAGCACTTTCTTGGGCAAACAATGGAGATTTTTTTTTTTTTTTTTTTTGCAAGGTTTTGGGGGCGGCGAGTTTGCAGATCATATCTGTACATTTTGGTGCAAGATACGAAAAATATAATTGCAGATCTGGATTCTATGTGAAAAAATACCCGATTTCAAAAAAACAATCGGTTGAATCGGAGTCCGGATGAAGGAGATATCACTAATCTAAAAATCAGTGGGGTGGCAGACAATTTTTCAGGGCAGCGAGTTTGCGGCACAGATCTGGACGTCTTTGTGGAAGATCTACAAAATATAATTGTCGATCTGGATTGTTTGAGAAAAATTACCCAATTTCAAAAAAAAAAATCAGTCGAATCGGAGTCCGGATGAGGGAGATATCGCTGATTTAAAATCAGCTCTTTTTTGCAGAAATTTTAGGGACGACGAGAGAGTTGCAGTGCAGATTTGAAATTCTAGTGCCTGGATCAGGATTTCTATCATATGGACAGATGCAGAATGGTTGTTCCATTTCCAAAAACAGGTCATAATAGGGATTCTGAGCAATATTAACAGAACTGTGACAATTTCAAATTTTCTCCAAGTAAGTGAATTTTGTCAAAACCCTCTTCATGGCGACTCTATGTTTTACAGGAAAAGATAATGGTCCTACTATTGAAAAAATCATACAAAGAATAAATTCCAAATATGGGATATGTTGGAAAGCTATAGTACGGCTTAATTTGACAGAAGAGGCTGACAAATGGTGGAACTCACTTGGCATCAAACAGTTGGACGACTTGTCGGATAAAGAATTTGAAAAACTCTTTATGGACAAATGGTCTTGTGCTAGAAAAAAGAATGAGACACGTCAGGGGTTATGTTCTACTGGTATATCCTTATTGCAGGTTCGTCGATTGATTCAGAAGGAGAAGATCATTGTTTCTATAAATCCTAGTTCCAAGCATAATTTTATCAATGTTAATTTGGTAAAAAAATTGCAAATTCCAGCAAAACAAATTGAAAATACACAGGTTGATGATGAGGTTGTTCAAATTTATAAAGAATTGAAGCTTTCTATGGATAAGTATGTGTTGCATGCTGATTTTTATACTTTAGAGATGGATGATAGGGATGTTGTTTTGGGATACCCTTGGATGGAATCTGTGGGTACGGTCAATATTAATGTGCAAAAGAAATTCCTGAAGCTCTGGTATAAAAATAAGAAAATTACATTACAGGATATTTCCATTAATAAACAGGTAGAGTCCAAGGAGGCTAAAGGAGAAGATGTTCCAGGGTCTGACATATTAGATGATGAGCCAGTGATGATAGAAAATCAAACACAAACAGAGGCTGAAGCAGAAAAGGTTGCAGGTGCTGATACATCAAAGGAGGGCTCAGTGGTTGAAGTCATATTGGAAAAGAAGACACCACAACAGGCACCACAACAGGGTTAATTAAAGAAAAAGACATTGTGGGTTAAAACTTCAACATATCATCACCCACATCACCCCGCAAGAAAGCAACCAACAAGATGGAAACCAATTAGCCACAAGGACAAAAACCCCCGTATGACAGATAGCGAGAAGCGAAGATCCACCTACTACACATCAACACAGAAGCGCTGCCATGGTCAACTTCCATCTCAAGCGAGTGAGGCACCAGCGAGATCGAGGGTTCACCTTTCTCTTGGATGGCTAGATGCAGGTGCATGGTACCAGTGGACTACTCTCTTAAGTAGATCTTATTATTTGTGTTCTTCCCATGTTTCGGGGACGAAACATGCTAAGGGGGGTGGAGTGTTATATACCTAGGGGGGATAATATGGGGTACAAAGGGAGGTACCCAAGTTAATAATGTAACAATGGGATAGACCATAGTAATAAATAAGGTGGTTAACCCATATCATGTAAGGGACCACAAGTAGTTAATAATAATGTAATGGGTCCATGGTATTAGTTGATGGTATGAGGGAACCATGGTAATGACCCATGGTATTGTATGTATGAGGCCTATATAGAGGCTAGCAACTCCATGTCAAGGGAGAGTGAAGGATTATTGTATGAACAGGCATATGGCTTGTGGAGTGTTCTCCTTCCTTAAGGAGTGAATGTATGGTGTTGCCCTACCTTAAGGGTTTGATAATAAAGAAGCATTTCTATCTATTTGTATCTTGTTATTTCTTGGGTTTATTTCTATTATCATATACTTTTGGGTTAGATCTATAACATTCATCAACTCTAGCTTTGCATACTTCAGTAAACCGTAGCAGCGCAATGCAAGTATGCATGCTGGATTGTTTCACATCAGCAATTCCTGGCTATCATGGGCCTGTTCTCTCCATAGGTGAGTCATTATGACCTGAAACCTGCACAAAATAACCCTAAAAATAATCAAAATGGGGAAAAAACACTTTAGGAATCCATGCATGAGGGTTTTAATTGTGCCCTTCAGCTCTAACACTACCCCCACTACTGCACAGGGAGGATTAACGTCGTCTAGTGGCTTGTACAGAGCATTTAACGCTCCCTACAAGTCATCTGGAGGGCATTTGTTCGCAAACAGGGCTTTAGGTCACCTCAGATCTGCAAAATTCTACCCCTAAAACTGTCAAAAATAGTTAAGCAATGCATAGAGCAAGGTTTTAGCCTTTGCCTGGGACTGACGGCATGTCGAATGGTCACCCAGATCTCCTGCAATGGTCTGCAAAAATTCTACTCCGCTTTAGCTCCAAAATTCTTTCACAAAACTCAAATAGTGAAAATGGTGAATGTAAAAAAATCAAAACATTTCCTTATATTATTTTTGGAGACATGATTTTTTGAAAACATAAAAGAGGAAGTATTCCATTCTCCATGATTTTTTATCATGCATGAACCCATATGCTAGGAGTTGTTGCCTTTTTATACTTTTTACTTCTTTTTGATGAAAGTACCTTCAGGAATGAAAAGCAGCAAGAGCTGCATGCAAATATCAAATAGAGAACTTTTTGGGATATTTTATTACTCTTTAAAAAATAGAAACATCTCTAAGCCTTTCATTGTTGGGCTTGTTAAACATATACGACGATGGTCTGAGCAACTCTTTCTGGATCTTTTTCTAGCTCATTAAACTGAAAAAGACCAAATGAGAAATTCTTTTTAGGCGCATTTTTCTCACTCATTAAACTAAAGAAATCCTGAGTTTTGTCTTTAGGCTCATTAAACATTTATAAATATGACCCGAGCATTCTTTAAGATACTTTTCTCCCTCGTTGAACTGAAAAATCCCGAGTTTTTGTCATCAGGCTCGTTAAAAATATATGGCAACAACTAGAGCACTTTCTTTTTTGGGACCATTTCTTGCTTTTAAATCAGAAAATCCCTGAGTTTTTCTCTCCTTCGGGCTTGTTAAAACATTGAAGGAGGAATGAGCAGTTCTTTTACCTCTTTTTCCTCACTCACTAAAATGAAAAATATACCTTGAGTTTCCTTCATTTGACTCGTTAAAATTTGATGAAGGTATTGAGTTTGTTGTCGCATGACTCATTAAAATTTCACGACGAAAAACGAGTTTAGTCTGTCTCCTCGTACTCGTAACAAAATGAGTTCGACATCTATTGAACATAGGTTTCTCTTTATCTGGATTCAATAGAATAACTTACATAAAAGTAACCGATTCGGGTATACTATTAACTTTTTGTCACACCCGATTAACAACTATGACAAAGGGACCACCATGGAGTTGCTCTTTACAATCTTTTTAGACTCTCTAAATATGAAAATACCACCGAGTTGTCTAGTCTAGACTCAATAAATTACACAGACAAGATATAGAGTCACTCTTTTTACGATACTTTTCAGACTCTTAAAACATGAAAAAATC
The DNA here is from genome assembly GCA_031772625.1 of Pinus tabuliformis. NCBI lineage: Eukaryota > Viridiplantae > Streptophyta > Pinopsida > Pinales > Pinaceae > Pinus > Pinus tabuliformis. Next base: position 2,067,103,275 of record CM062816.1, read on the forward strand.
GATGAGTTTGCCTATCTGGACTCCTTAAACTAATCAGATAGGGCAGAGAGTCACTCTTTTTGCGGTCCTTTTCATACTCTTTAAATATGAAAAGATCAATGAGTTTACCCATCTGGACTCATTAAACTAATCAGATGGAGAAATTTGATAGTACAACTACATTTAGTATTAGAAAGAGTGGTTTGGCAGCAGTCGTTCCCTTGAACATGGCACTCCCTCAGATAAACCTTCCTTGTGACGAACTCTCAATATGAATCCTACCATCCTATGAGTTTAGCCTAAATACCCTGATGTAATTGCATCTTTGTATCCTAACACTCTGTATTGTTCATGAGTCTAGTGCTGCATGGTTAAAACCGTTGTCATGCCTTCTATTGTTCAAGGGTTAACCTTTTGTTTCCTCCATCAACCCACCAAGCATATCCTTCCATCTCCATTGTTTAGACCCAAATGCTCAAAAGATTCATTAAAAAACAAAATCATTCTTGTCCCATTTCGTGTTGATTGATGTAGGACACATTATTGCCTACCTTTCGATAGGTTTCTTCCTATCGACTTCAACACTCTATCTAGGAAGACAACCCAAAAACACATTCAGTGCCTTGGTACTTGCAGTCATTAGTGGCAAGTTTCCTAGTGTTTGATCAGGGGTTCTCATTATTGGCTCCTGGTTAAGCGATTCTAACAGGTGTTCAATGACAAACACATCTTTCACACTTATTAGATTATACTATGCATCTTGGAGACCATCACCATTATCGGTGGCCTTCCTCACGTATGTTAACAGTCTCCATTATTGACTGGTAATCAGATGATTTTGTGCATTTTCGACATCAATGCATATATTCACATGTATTGATCTACGCTATTCGGTGAAGCGAAAATCAAGACCTTGGGTAGAGGCTTGCATCATTCAGCCTTGTTTCTTCTCCCAAGTTGTGAATATTATTTTTTGGATACAGCTTATCAGGATGATTCTATTATGACACCGGATCCGCATTGTGCTTATTGACGACCAACATTTGTCATATCTATTTGGAGAAAATCACTCTGACATAGCCACTGAACATGGGAATACCTGAATCAGGACATGATTTTAGTAGTTTATATATATGTGTTGTATCAGGTTTCCAGTACCATCTGAAGCTTTGATCCTCTCTCTCTTTTTGAAAGGAAAATTACAGTTTTAGTAAAGTATTTTGGCCATCATTGCCTCTAATCTCATACTTTAGGGGGCATATGTTATACAACAAATTGACCTCCTCATCAACTTAGAGGGGAAAGACATGATAGCTTAAACAAAGACCACAATCACAGGTCTTGATTCCACATTAATGCTAGCTGTGTACTAACAACCTGCTTTATAAATCTTGTTACCAAGCCTGGAGGTTCGTTAGTGACCCTACTAAAGCATGTTGCTAGTATGGGAACAATGTTAGTGAAACTTGGTGAAGTTCCAAGGGTCAAAGGAATGAATTAACTCACAAATATCTAGATATTTGTCCCTAAAATTACTCAAGAAAAGCAAGGAAACATCCAAATTCGAGATATTTGGAGGATTTCTAATCTGAAAAAGGGAGGCAAATGGGAAAGAGCTGAAAAGCATGACAAGTTCATTGCTTTTCCCCTAGTGAACTCAAGGAGGAGCTTAGCAACCCTAACTCAATTGATATATAAGCAAAGTGAGGGTTAATGTGAAAGAGGTCAGAGCATTTGAAAGGATAGCATACTTGACTATTGAGCATTGACTCATATCATAAGAAATGAGAAAGAAGGGAGAGAGAGAGAGAGAAGCTGGAGGGGTAAAGGAAGGTTGATACAACAGATGGTTGTAATCACTCTTCCAACATTAATATAGAACTGCAGTTGTATTGTCTACTCATGGTGTTGATACTATCATTCATTTGGTTGTTTGTTCAATGCCTATTACCATGAGTAGCTTAGTTGTATGCAATTAGACGTTCTTTTATATATTCATGTATTAGTTATCAGAGTTGTATGCTATGATTATGCTTGTCTCTTCTATGTGCAGGACTTGACTTTGGAGCCAACTTTGAGGGAGTTCCACTTGGCTGCATTGTGATCTCCAAACAAATCTACACAGAGACTTGGGATAATCTATTTCTAATGCTTTGATAGTTAGTTATTATCTATGAACATGCATGTAACTTTGTGCAGTTGCAGATAATCTTACAGTCTATCAAAGGTCTCGGGAAGACATTTGAGGGTATTTACATTCTCCATACATCGTACATTTTACCCCATAGCATCCTTTCCCAACACCATTCATAGATGAAGTACCCAAGAAGCATACTCGTTCACAGATGGGTTCTCGAGATACCATCGTATCAATATCACACCAGAAGATAGGAGCAAGATGACCTTCACAATAGAATGGGGATGTTTTTAATACACCGTAATGTCGTTTGGACTGAAGAATGTGCCAGCTATATTTTCGCACATCGTGGTAGCCGCATTCAAAGAATACATCCATAAATTTTTGGAGGTCTATTTGGATGATTGGACTATTTTTGGATTATTTAGGCACCATGTAGCAAGCTTACGTTTGATGTTGGATACTTTCCATCGAAACCAGATTGCGTTGAACCTAAAGAAGTGCACATTTCGCATTCCCTTTGGGAATCTGCTAGGATATGTGGTCTGCAAACAAGGGCTGGTGGTGAAGCCTACGAATATTGTCGTTATCCTCAATTTGGAAGCACTGTGAAGTGTTAAACAATTGTGCGCTACCTTGGGACACACTGGATACTATAGGAATTTCATCAAAAGTTATGCCTAAATAACTGCGCCGATGGAAAATATATTGAAAAAAGATGCTACATGTTGCTAGAATGATGATTGCATGAAGAGTTTGGATGTCCTAAAGGGGAAACTAGCCTCCACGCCAATATTGGTCTTCCCAAAATGGGACGTGGAATTTCATGTACATGTTGATGCGTCGTGTATCGCGTTTGGAGCCATACTCACATAGGAGGGCATAGAGGGTGTGGATCACCCGATCGTGTTTGCAAGTCAAAGACTGTCCAAAGAAAAAAATAACTACTCTACCACCGAACGCGAGGGGTTGGAAACGGTGTATGCGCTCCAAAAATACCGACACTATCTACTGGGAGGACATTTCAAGATGTATATCGACCATTCTGGGTTGAAATACCTGGTGAGCAAGTCTGTGTTGGGGGGGCGCATATGCAGATGGCTTTTACTATTTCTAGCATATGATTTTGAGGTCATAGTCAAGCCAGGACACTTGAATGCATGACCAGACCACTTGTCATGAATTGAGATGGGCGAGGAACCAACAAATCTGGAGGAGGGACTACCTAATGCACAAATCTTTATAGTGTGTGTCATGGACGGGCACTTCAAAGATATAATCCATTTTTTTAACAATAGGAACTGCGTTGAAGGAGTACTCAATCCAATAGAAGAAGAAATTGGTGGTGGGCATGGTGGACTTTTCTATCATAACGGGGCACCTTTACAAGATGGGTAACGATGAGATATTGCAAAGATACATACCTGAATTTCAACGAGGTTAGATCCTCAAGGAAGAACATGGGGGTGCTCTAGGCGGATACTATGCAGGACGCACGACCACAAAAAGATTCTTCGTGTAGGGCTATGGTGGCCAACCCTACAACAGGATTCAAAAGCGTACTGTAAGGTCTGCAATATATGTTAAAGGACGGGGAAACCATCACGAAGGGACGAGATGCCACTAAATCCCCAAATGACACTATAGCCATTTGAGAAGTGGGCAATCAACTTTGTGGGCCCAATCAAACCTCAAGGAAAGACGGGTGCATGCTACATCATCACTGTGATGGAGTACCTGACACAATGGGTGGAAGCACAACTGGTCAAGGACTATACGATTGCTACAACTGCAAATTTTTTGTTCAAAAACATGTTGACATGATTTGGCTGTCCGAAAATCTTAATGAGCGATCATGGAACACACTTCTTGAATGAAACCATCAACGCGCTCACATAAGAGTTTCAGGTTTATCACTAGAAAGTACATCGTACCACCCACAGGCCAATGGAACAGTAGAAGCATTCAATAAAATACTAGATACTGTGCTTACCAAAGTATGTAACACGCAGCAAAACGACTGGGACCTACGCGTACCCACTATATTATGGGCGTACAGGGCAACATGCAAGAAACTAATGGCATAGACACCATTCCAATTGGTCTATAGTACAGAAGCAGTCATGCCGATGGAATACATCGCCCCTAGTCTGCGAATAGTAGCACTCACAGGCATGACAAACCGCAAAGCTCTGGAAGAAAGGCTCATGCAATTAAAAGAACTAAAGGAAGAATGATTTCTGGCCAAATTTCACCAGCAGGTACAAAAGCAGTGTGAACAGGCCTGGCACGACCACCATATCAACTTGCGCACCTTCAAGGTAAACGACCTAGTGCTACTGTATGATAGCAAGTTTGAAAAATTTCTTGGAAAATTCAGAATGCACTGGCTAGGACCATAGGTGGTAAAATAGGTCACCGACGGAGGTGTGGTCTAGCTGGTTAAACTCAACGGAGAACCCTTCCCAGGAAAGGTCAATAGCAGCCACTTGAAACCCTACACTGGTGGGCCAACTCTCTGACTAACCGGCCGAAGCATAGCCTTCGCAGCCTGAGGATCTGGGAAAGGGTGTGGGACTATAAACACAAGCATCAGAAGCTGGTACCAAAGAAGGGCCACAAGCTAGACTTTGATGATTCAGATGAAGGAATGGAGCAGATCTAGTAGACTATAGATTAGTGCGCCACGGACCTCACGGAAGCGAAGGAATGGTTGGAAGGGCTCCGTGCCAAGATCGCCACACTAGTAGAGTGACTCAGGACGAGTCACGCTGATTATGTTGGGGGCCTGTTGGGTAAGGAATCGCCTCGACAGTAGGTTATGGGGCTCAAAGCCCAAGTTTTGGTTAAATATGGTGTAGAACTCTGCGAATTGCAGGCACGAAGCGCGAAGTGTACAATTGAGTCATAGGGTTGTCTGCCCTAAGCATTGTATTGTAAATTAGTGTAAAGTCAGCCTACCCATGGTCCGCAGACCATGGGATTGTATAAATATAGTGAGGCTCTAAGTTGTAAAGGGAATGGATAATAAGAGGAATAATGAAGGAATGGTTCAAGCTTAGAGTAGAAGTCTAAGTGTCTTAGGTTGTAGTAGTAGGAAGAGGCTCTGCAAATGAGTGCACAGAGGCCTGGTAGAGTCTGAAATTGAGTGCGTGGAGCCCTACAGATGAGTGCGCAGGGTAGAGTCGAGTCTATAATCGGGACAGAAAGCTAATAAAGAGAAGTTTATTCCTAATTCTGTCTAATTTTTCTGCTTATCTTCTTTATGTTTATGTTCATTTATGTATTGTGCGCACTGATATAAATGATGAATATGATGTAATAACCATAAATCTTACACACATAAGCTAAGTAGTCGGTTAATAAGCGAGAAACTTGGGTATTAGATGAGTCATGCCCTGAGCAGAGCTACGTGGAAGCTGCATCGCAGGTCGTGAAGGGATCGCAAGTGCATGTGGCGATAGGTCAGACCGCGGACCTCCAAAAGCCCACCAGACATCCCAAGGGTTAGAAACCTAGTTCTAGCACCCTCCCATACTACTTTGTGTGAGACCTCAGTCCACACTCTGTGGACTGTTGCCGAAATGTCCAGTAGTACCGGGAATTCTTGGCTAAATCATCTCCGAACCTCAATCAGGTGATCTGAAAATCACTCGTGAGTAATCTCAGTTGAATAATTATTGAATGAAGGTATTACAGACTCATGTGTTGGTGTGTGTCTATGTTATCTTAGGCAACGGATCGATCACATTGAAAAATACACAGACACTGGAATGGAAAATAGTAAGAGAAACCAGTAAGAAAATACAAGAACACAACAAATTTAATAAAGATTTCACCCTATCCTCTAGGGCTACGTCTCCGGTACAACTTTCAGTGGTGCCCTTCTTTTATTATGTCTTTAAAGTAGAGTTTTTATAGTGAGGAGCTCAACTTAAGTCCCCTGAAATAGATAATGCTTGGTAGGGTGGTCCTTGGATTCCCCGAGCCACTAGAGTCCACAGACTCTTTCCTTACCAAATCTTGACCTCTCTGGTCTTTAATGGGAGGAGCCTAATGTGGTACTCAATTCCCGACAGATCCTCATAGGGATTGCTTGAACCTCTCAAGCCTTCTATCTGCTCGATGTTGCCTTACGCTGCAGGTCAGCTCGGCTCTCTATTTTTAGCCTCTTGCTTCACTGTCTCTTTTGTCTTTTTTTTCACTGTTCCCTCTTCAGGTTCTTTCTTCTCCCTTTTGTTCTATGCTTTGTCTATTCATGGCTTAAATCCAGTTTGTCTCATGACTGCTCGCTTCCTCTTCCACCCCTTCGAATCGCCTGTTGTTGTTCGCTTGGAGTTCCCTGCCTCTGCGTCATCGCCAACGTCTCACAGGGAGGTGGCCACTTTTCCTCTCACGAACTACGCCAACTCTTCCTCAACGGTTCGGTATTTCAGTTACACTATGTAATGATTCATTCGCCAGCTTAGCAGTCAAATTGGACTTCAGACTTTTATATGTCGCAGCTTAATTCCCCCGTTCAATCCGGTTTCTCCATCGGGTGCAATCTCCACCATTAGATTTGGAGCCCCCTGATCCGACGATGTTCGCTCTTATCACGTGGTTAACTTGCTTGACCGTTAGCCCATGATGAGAGGTGGTTTTCTCTCTCATCCGCCAGACACGCGTCGTGTGATGAATGGAATCTCTCATTTTCTACCAAATCCACTTACTGCCCCAATATGTCTCTGATATACCGTCGGTTTTGGGAGCATGGGACTCGCCTGTCACCTTAGTGCTTTCCCTACGGTTTCCAAACTTCCCATGTGACCGAGCACTTCGGGGATTCTCCTTCTTGAGGGGTTTTTCTCAGTGATGCACGATTAATCACGCATCAGAAATGGTCTCCCTTTCCCCTATCCATGCTTCATAACTGCCAGTTTTCCTCCTGCACAGTCTCCATGGGCCTCGATCAGTGCGCTTTGACCAAGGTCCTCGTCGTTCCTTGCTGGCTACAAACTGCCACTATCCAAAGGTCTTCCTGATATCTCTTTGTTTATAAACTTGAAGTCTGTCTTGATTTGATACAGTGATAGCACTTTGCTAATTTTCATGGATCCAGTTCGGATCATGACCTTCCCACTGAAAAAGCTTTTGGACCACCAAAAATTGGTTTTCAAGCATCGACTAAGTGAGGGTACAATTGTCTCACATGTCCAATCTATATCCACTTTGCACTGCTCAGCTTTGAACCCTTGAGCCCAACTCCAAGGTACTCAACATCTCCCCTGAGCATCGTCCTCACCTTCCTGTCTAGAACTGTCTTCCTGTAATTCATTAAGATATTTAGGTAGCAGGTCATCAATAGAAGGCAATTGACTCTGCTCTTCGGGATCCTCAATTAGTGATGGTTCAAACAATCTCAAGCAATCTGCATTTACAACTGAGTAGATGTGCATGTAAGATGGTAGATCAAGGCAAAAAGAATTCTCACCAATCTTCTCAACTATCTTGATAGGTCCATACCTGATAGGCTTTACCTTTTTACCTTCACCTTGCATCCTGTCCTTGTTGATATACAGCCAAACTTGGTCACCAACTTGGAAGCTATGCTCCATCCGATGCTTGTCATGCCTTGCCTTCTATTTGTCTTGGCTCTTTTCTAGTTGTTCCTGTACTGCCTGGTGGATCTCTTGAATCTGTTCAATGAACCTGGTTGCCCTGTCCACATCACTGTGTCCCTCAACTATCGTGTCTTTACCAAAGACAAAATATAAAGGAGACCTTGGTGTGAAACCAAAAGAGGTCTCAAAAGGATATCTCTATGTAGAAGAATGTTTTTCTCTATTGTAAGCATGCTGCACATAACATAAATGTTCATCCCAAAGCTTAGGATGCTTGCTGCAATATCCATTGAGTAACTGGATCACTGTCCTATTAACTACTTCTGTCTGGCCATCAGTTTGTGGATGAAAATTTGTGCTCTTCTTCAATTTGGTGTCCATTAGTTCCCATAGACTTGACCAAAACTTTCCCACAAGTTGGGTGTCTCGATCAAATACAATGGAAGTGGGTAATCCAAAATGAACCCATACATGTTCAAAGAACAATTTTGTAGTTTGTTCAGTTGTAATATGTTTATTACAAGGTATCAAAATACACATTTTGCTAAACCTATCCACAACAACATATAGATAATCATGACCCTTCCTAGATTTAGGCAATCCTCCAACAAAATCCATGCAAACACTTTCCCAATGGTGAGAAGAAACTGGTAATGGAGTGTACAAGCCTAGTTTTCTAATTATGGGCTTGCTTTTAGCACACATAGTACACCCTCTTACATATCTAGAAACTGTCTCGTTCATTTTTGGCCAATAACAAAATCTTTGTAGCTGTGCAATTATTTTACTTACCCCAAAGTGACCTGATATTAGAGAAGTGTGTGCTTCTTGAACTATCTTTACTCTTTCAGTTTGTGGAATGCATAGCTTCCCACAATGATATAGGAGTCGGTCCTTTACATGATAATCTAATTCTTCCACTTATTTTCCTTAAAGTTGCATATACATTTTTGAAGTCTATATCTTGAGCATATTGTTCAATGTAACTCTCATGTAACACAGAATTATGATTAAGTATAGTAGATGCATTTATAATGGGTCTAGATAACATATCTGCAACTTTATTGTGTATGCCCTTTTTATATCTGATGACTAAATGAAACTGTTGTAGAAAACCCATCCATCTATAGTGTCTTGATTGCTGCAACTAAGTTTGGGAGTGTAGATATTGAAGTGGTTGACGATCAATATGTATTATTGTCTCTTTGCCCATTAAGTAATGTTTCCACTTTTTCACACTCTGTACTAATGCATACAATTCTTTATCATATGTAGGATAGTTAACTACTGTAGAATTAAATGTCTCAGAACGATAACATATGGGTTTACCGTGTTGTGTCAACACTGCTCCCATGGCATAGTCACTGGCATCCATTTGGATCTCAAATGGTCTTTGAATATCAGGCAGTGCTAGTACAAGTGTTGTACTAATCTTTTCTTTCAAGGTGTCAAAGGCTTTCTACTGTTTTCCTCCCCACTGGAACACCTTGTTCAATCCTGTTAAAGCATGTAAGGGAGTTGTAATTAAGGAAAAGTTAGAAATGAACTTTCTCTAATATTGTGTTGCTCCTAAGAAGATTCTAACTTCTGTAGCAGATTTGGGTTTAGGCCAGTTTATAATGACTGCCACCTTAGAGGGATCTATCTTCAATTCACCACCCCCTACTATATGACCCAAATAATTTAGAGATTTTTTTCCAAATTCACATTTTGAGAGTTTAACATAAAGTTTTTCTCTTTTCAAAACATCTAGTGTCTGCTTAACATGCTTTAAGTGTTCTTACCATGTTTTTCTAAATATCAAAATGTCATCCAGATACACAATAACAAAATCATCAAGAAAATGTTTGAGTACATCATTCATTAATCTCATGAAAGTAGCAGGAGCATTAGTTAAGCCAAAAGGCATAACTAGCCACTCATACAATCCCTGCTTTGTCTTGAAGGCAGTTTTCCATGCATCTTGTTCTGCAACTCTGACCTGATGGTATCCACTATGCAAGTCTAGCTTGGAATAATAAGCAACTTCTTTCAATTGATCTAACAGATCATCTATGCAAGGAAGGGGATAACGATTTTTTATTGTTATCTTATTTAGTGCTCAGTAATCAATGCACATTCTCCACGAGCCATCTTTCTTTCTCACCAGAATGATTGGTGACCCACATGGTGATGTGCTAGGTCTGATGAACCCTTTTTCGAGCAACTCTTGCACCTGCTTCTTGATTTCAGCATTCTCTAAAGCGGACAACCTGTACATTCCAATGTTAGGAAATGGAGCATCTTGCTGCAAAATAATATCATGCATTATTTCCTTTTTGGGTGGCAGACCTTTAGGTTCTTGAAACAAGATATCATACTATGAAACAACATTTTCTAAATCAACTTGCTGTTCAGCAATACAACCCTCAAATACATTTGTTTTATTAGGTTTCTTTTCCTTTACAACCGTCAGTAAGAATTGTTTACATGAATTTATCTTTCGTTTCATCTGCCCTGAGTTTATGAGAATATAATTATTCTTGAGCTTATGATCTCTTAAAAAGTATTCAATTCCATCTTTAACAAGTAGATACTTGTTCTCAGCTCTATAGAAGATAACTTTTCTATCATACAAGTAAGGACTTCCTAAATCAATTCCGCATATATCCAAAAGAATTATGTTTAACTCAACCTCATCTACAAATGCTGACCCAAAAGAAAACTTGAGTTTGCATTGTCTAGTCACTTGTAGTTGTGCTTTATCATTCAACCATCCTAACAGGTATGGTTTCTTGTGAGGTGTAGTTAATAATCCCAGCTTCTTTACAATTTCTTCAGAAATTAAATTTACTTGTGAGCCACTATCAAACAAAGTATCAATCTTTTGATGTTTGGACATAACTCAAATATGGAAAAGCTCATGTCTTTTTCTCTCATTTTCTTCATCAATAATAGATTGTGTAGAATTACTAGTAGATGCCTCAGAATTCGTACCTCTTATACCTATGGCTGCAATAGTTGTTTCATCTCCTAAGTCTAACCCCAAATATTTCTAAATAGCTACAACATTCTTCTTCTTCTTGCCCTCAAACTTCTTAGGTCTCAGCTCTGGATGTAGAATCCAATAGTGCTCATCATCATGCCCATCCTTTTTACAGTGAGTGCATGAAGCCTTGCTTTTCTGCGCAGTGTTAGCCTTCCTTGCTTTCCATTTCTTATTTTCTTTCTCCTTATTCTTGCTTGCAGTGGGTTGGGATGATCCCCCAACTTCTAGATTTCCATTCTTTCCTCTAGCTTCTAGATGAGTAGCTTGTACAGATACCTCATCTATACTAGTGGGATTAAACATGAGGATAGTGTGCCTCATGTAACTGTGTAGACCACCAATGTACTTCAACAGAGTCTCAGGTGAGTCTAATGTGATTCCTAAAATCAATGCTCTCTTTCCAAATTCTTGAGTGTATCCCTGTACACTTTTCCCTTTCAACTGTCAAAGAGTTTTCCAGCTCATCATGGCTTGCTGCATGTAGGCCAATGGATAGAACTACTTTTTGATTGCAGAAACAAATTCACTCCAGACAGAGATAGTCTTACCATGTCTCTTCATGTCAGCTTGGGTCCTGCCTTCCCACCAAACCAAGGTAGTGCCTCCAAGGTGTAGGCTTTCCAGCTGAATCTTGCTCTTGTCTGAGTCGATACTCTACACTCTGTAATAAACATCAATTTGTATAATCCAATTGTCTAGATTTTTTGCATTCAACTCTCCATCATATATAGGTAAATAAAATTTGACATATAGTTTTATCAAAGATGCTTTCTTTTTATGTTCAGGGCAATTAGGAGGTGTGAGAAAGCTTTCCTCTTTCCCTTTTCCTTTTGAGTGGTCATGGAAGTGAGACTCATCTTCTCCTTTGTCTTGTTTGGAGACTAATGAATCTCCATCCTTGTGTTTTCTAAGGTCCCTATACATTTCCTCTACCATGGACCTTATGGCTAGGAAACTATATATGAATTGAGGGTCTAGCCCCATAGAACCTTCTTTTGAAATTGTCTTCTGAGGATAGACTCTCTCAATTTCAGGATTAGTTTCAACCAACTCTCCTTCTCCTAATTTGATCTTTGATCTAGTTGGCATTCAATAGCTAAAACCAACACAAGCTTGTCTAACCTTAACAGCCTAAAGCTCTAATACCACTTGATCTGAAAATCACTCGTGAGTAATCTCAGTTGAATAATTATTGAATGAAGGTATTATAGATTCATGCGCTGGTGTGTGTCTATGTTATCTTAGGCAACAGATCGATCAGATTGCAAAATACACAGAAACTAGAATGGAAAACGGTAAGAGAAACACAGTAAGGAAATATAAGAACACAACAAATTTAATAAAGAGTTCACCCTATCCTCTAGGGCTACGTCTCTAGTCCAACTTCCAATGGTGGCCTTCTTTATTGTGTCTTTAAAGTAGAGCTTTTACAGTGAGAAGCTCAACTTGAGTCTCTTGAAACAGATAATGCTTGGTAGGGTGGTCCTTAGATTCCCCAAGCCACTAGAGTCCACAGACTCTTTCCTTACCAAATCTTTACCTCTTTGGTCTTTAATGGGAGGAGCCTAATGTGGTACTCAATTATCGATAGATCTTCACAGGGATTTCTTGAACCTCTCAAGCAATCTGTCTGCTCGGTGCTGCCTTACGCTGCAGGTCAGCTTGGCTCTCTGTTTTTCTACCTCTTGCTTCACTGTCTCTTTCATATTATTTTTCACTGTTCCCTTTTCAAGTTCTTTCTTCTCCCTTCTGTTCTGTTCTCTTTCTGTTCATGGCTTAAAGCCAATTTGTCTCATGACTGCTTGCTTCCTCTTACACCCCTTCAGATCGCCTGCTATTGTTCGCTGGGAGTTCCCTACCTCTGCATCATCGCCAACGTCTCATAGGGAGGTGGCCACTTGTCCTCTCACAAACTGCGCCAGCTCTTCCTCAACAGTTCGATATTTCAGTTACACTATGTAATGATTCATTTGCTAGCTCAGCAGTCAAATCAGACTTTAGACTTTTATATGCCGCGGCTTAATTCCCCCGTTAAATCTGGTTTCTCCATCGGGTGCAATCTCCACCATTAGATCTAGAGCCCCCTGATCCGACGATGTTCGCTCTTATCAAGCGGTTGACTTGCTCGACTGTTAGCCTGCGATGAGAGGTGGTTTTATCTCTCATCTACTGAACACACATCGTCGATGAATGAAATCACTGGTTTTCTGCCAAATCCACTTACCGCCCCAATATGCCTCTAATATACTGCCAATTTTGGAAGCGCGGGACCCCCCTGTCCCCTTAGCACTTTCCCTACGATTTATCGGCTTCCCATGCGACCGAGCACTTCGGGGCTTCTCCTTCGCAAGGGGTTTTTCCCAGCACTTTGTGCAAGAAATGGCCTCCATTTCTCAATCCGAGCTTCCTAACTGCCAGTTTGCCTCTTGTGCAGTCTCCATGGGCCTCAGTTAGCGCGCTTTGACCAAGGTCCTTTTCGTTCCTTGTTGGCTACAAACTGCCACTGTCTAGAGGTCTTCCTGATAGCTCTTTGTTTATAAACTCGAAGTCTGTTCTGATTTGATACAGTCATAGCACTTTGCTAATTTTCATGGATCCAATTCATATCATCAGGCCCCACTAAGCCAACACATATCATATAGCTTGTTTTTGAAAAAAACCAAATCTCAACGATTCTCTCTTTGTGTAACCAAGGGTACTTGCATAGTGTAATCCTTTGGATAGTTCACTCATGATACTTTTGTGGGTTTTTGTGTTGTTCCTATAAGTTATTGGTCATTCTCCAGGATAATTTTGTGCTTTAAGGTCATATAATGTAATCTTTCTTTTAGAACTAACATAAACCAGTGGATGAAAATTACCAAAAAAGAACCAAATTTGATAGATATTTGAATATGAAGTGTTGAAATCCCACATAATGTTGATATACAATCCACGGATAAAGTCTATAAGACTAACAAAATCAAAAGTGATAAATATTTGATACATACACTAGGCCTAAGATCATGGTAGTAACTCATTGTGTTCAATAAGACATAAATTCAAGCAGAGTAAGACTTACTTCAAAATTAATTCGGAGATTCTTGAACAACTAATCTGAAACACGGGTTTCTTTCCTCAACTGAACATGCGCGCGCACTATGACCTCTCTCCACGGGTCTTTAAACACCTTCACCTTACAGTTCCAGGTTCCTTTTGACTACAGAAACTATCCTCAAACAGGCAGCGCAATAGGCTTCAATATTAATTCAACAACAAGATTACAAGGCTTGAAATATTACAATACAAGATCAAGATCAAGAAGCACTCCGTTCAACCCTGCCGCTTCTTTGCCTTGATCTTTCTTTTATAACCTCCTAAGAGAATCTATATCTATCTAAGACATGACATAAAGAGGAAATAATTGAGGGTCCTGTTGGTATTTTCTTTCAACGAGGGTGTCTACTTAACCTTTCCGGTACAATAATTTCATTAGCTACAACATGTGATCACATTGTCACATTGCTAGCTAAGTCTAGATTCTTTTGTACAAAGATTCTACCAGTATCCTTTCAGACTTCAGTCAGAGTCATAATCATCATCATTACCATTAGAGGACAATTGTCTTTCTAATGCTTTCTTTTCAAGACTCCTGAGGTAGTTGTATTCCATCAACTTTGAGTATTCTTTGTCCCAACTGAAATCATGCGGATCCTGTGCATCTGGATAACTGTCCTAAAAGGCCTGAAAAGTAGATTCCTCAATTTTACTTTTTCCTTTAGCATCTGGTGGTATTGTTTTGTTATTATCTAGAGATGCTTTTGATGTTTTTCCTTGATCTTGATTTACTTTTATTTTGTGAAGATTCAGTTGTTGTGGGGTAAACATCACCTCTTGTTTTTCCCACTTGTTTAGAAATGATAAAGGACTGATATCAATGTCTAGAAAGGAATCTCTAAAAACTTTTCAGAATGATGGAGAAGGCTGAATTTCCAACTCAATGCCATCTAGAAGCTCCCACTTGAATATTTGGAACATATTAGTGGAAGTTTCAATTGCATGTTGCACCCATAATCTGCAATTTTCATTAATTAATGCTTTTGATTGCCATCCCATTTCGAAAATCACTGAAGTACAAATTTTGTTTGACAGCAATAAACTGATAAGATTAATGACATTATTATTCCAGTTTCCTGAAAAAATACTGATTGTAATTAACGCTATTTGATTAATCATAAAGCGTAAAACTTTTGGTTCACCTTGAAGTTCATCCAATTGTTGCAACACCTGTCGTTTCTCAATTAGCTTCAACATCCCAAAATCTTTGAACCAAAGAGCCAATTGTTTAATCCTTTCGATATTATTACTGGTCTTAATTTCTCTTGTAATCTCATGACAGAAAACCTGTGAAAAAGGATTTGGAGAAATATATTCTCTAAGTCGTAAACTTTGATAATCCTAAGGAGATGAGAAAGTCCTTAGGTATTGCAAAGTTCTCTAGACGCAGTGGGATGTCCTAGTAGATGGATTTTTTCTGCAAAATCCTCCCTTGATCTCCCAATCAACAAAATTTTCAAAAATTTCATATTGAGGGAAAGTATCAGTAGGGGCATAGTTTTCATCATTTCTCTGTAAAAAGGATGCTTCTAGTTCTTCAAAAATATTAGGAATCCTTAGCGACAAAAGATAGTTTTCTAGGTCTACTTTTATTGGAATGGCTTCTAAATCTAGCATTTGGGCTCCTGTATATATAATTAATGCAAAATCCACTCCTCCAATCAACTGATAATAATTTAATACCTTTAAGATCCAAATCATATTTTCAGTGAATTGAGAAGACCACATATCTGATAGGCTTTTAAAATATATCTTTACCTACATGTTGGGCAAAGGATAGATTTTTACCAAATCAGCATCTAGTCCCAAAGATATGCCAAGATTTTTAGACTGCCATGCTTGGCATCTCCAAATCCACTGATTTCTCCTCAATCGCAGAACTACAACTTTCTTTATTTCTTCTGTCAAATGATTTGCATGACTTTCAAGGAGTCTGAATCTATCTACAAATGTGCCGCAATTATTATCTTGGGGTCCTTTTCCTAGTATTACAAAGAAACTTCTTGGGGCTGTGACAAAGGATTTATTCATATGTCTAGTTAAAGAATCTGCGAAAAAAAATTAGAATTGCCAGGTATCCATTCAACATCAAAGTCAAATTGCTGAAACCAAATCTGCCATGAGAGTAATCTTCCTCTAACAAGTTGCCTTGAAATTTTGGCAGATAAGAAATATTTGAAGTTCATAGAATCAATCCTTATAAGAAACTTCACCGGTGCCAGATATAATTTGAATTTCTGTATTCCATTAAAGATTGCTAAAGTTTCTTTTACAGCAATATAATAATTCTTTTGGCTAGGAGAGAATTCACCTAATTCATATGCACAAAGTATTTCTTCTTCCTTTCCATCTTCATTATTCCTTTTCTCAAAAAGAATAGCTGCCCAAAAATTATCAGAAGCATCAGTTTGTAAAATCAGAAGGCCATCACCTGGTGGTTGTAGCTTTGGAAGTTGCTGACATTCTGATTTGAGCTCTTTAACTGCTGCAGTGGCTTCTACTGACCATCCTTCTCGAAGATGTTTTCTAATCGGAGTTGTCTTCTCTGACAATCTGGGAATATATCTATGCACATAATTCAAGACACCTAAAAATCTCTGAATTGTTTTAGTGTCTTTTAATTCATCTAGAAACTGAGACAATTTATTAAGAATATGGGGCTGCATTTGAATTTTTCCATTAACGACATTGATCCCCAAAAAATCTATACTATTTTGAAATAAAACCATTTTCTTCTTAGAAAGGACTATACCATGTTTTTGAACTTCAGTCAGAAAAATCTCTAAATGCTTGAAACGTGTTTCAAGATCTGGACTATGTACAAGAATATCATCAATATGTTACAATAAAATCATATTTCCAAAAAATAAAATCCATTCTTCTTTGGAAGAATGTGGGGGCATTTTTTAGGCGAAATGGAACCACCTTCCACTGATAAAACTGTAAGGTGAAGGTGTTTGAAGACCCGTGGAGAGAGGTCATAGTGCATGCACATGTCCAGGTGGTGGCCTTTTGTTTATTTTTTGACTCCATCCTATTCTCATATATTTGTAAAACTTCTTTCCAATTATTGGAGTCTTTAAGGGGCTTGCGTGCACCAGCTTTCTTTTGGCTGTTCTCATTTCTTGCCTTAGAATTTGTTGTAGATAATCTAGGTACAACAATAGCCTTATTTTTTAAATTGATTATCAACTTATCTTCGTTGATAGTGACTGGGAGCACAAAATTGATAAAAGGCATGCCAATCATTAAACTAGTAGATGGATCAAAATGCTGAATAGTAGAAATTTTTACAATACTCCCCCCAACTTTCAAAGGAATGTTATCCACATAATGTGTTAACTAAACAGATCCTCCAATGGTTTCAGACACTAGAATGTTTTGGAGTGGCTTCCAAAGAGATTTAAATAAAGAGGGTCGAGCCAAATTATTAGATCCTCCAGTGTCAATGAATGCATCTACATTTATCCATTCATTGCGGACTTGAACTTGGACTGGAATATAGATCAGACTATTGGTTTTGATAATCTTTTTTAATAGAGCGTTCTCTTCTACTCTATTAAGTGCTAGGATTGTGACACTGGTAGAAGCAGCAATATTCTTTTTATAAGGACAAAAAGAATTTAGTTCAGGCAGTTTTGGGATTGGCTGCTTACCTATTTGCTGCAATCGTTCAGAAACTGATGTAGCATCAAACTCATCTTCAGAAACATCTGTAGTTTCTTTAGTTTCCTCTGTGTCTTCTATTTCACTTACATCTGTCTGATCACTATAGTGCAATTCTTCAAAAATATCACTATCTGAACAATAATTACAAATATTCATCTTTTGTACAGTGGGCTGACTAACATCTTCATCGTCTGAAGCTTCTGTTAAAATATATACATCAGAAACTTCATCTTCTGAAGCAACTAAAGACCAATCATCTTGAAATTCCTCAATTTCAACACAAGCTTTTAATTTCAAAGAGGAATTATTAGGACATTTGCGTGCAAAGTGGCCTTCTTGCTTACAGATGAAACAACAGTTGTTGTTTCTTGGATTCTTTCTCTTTTTCAGAAATTTGAATTTTTTGAAAGGCTTTCGGGGGTTGGAGACTCTTTTGGGTCTGAATTTTCCATATTTCTTTGATTTCTTCTTCTTTTTGAAGGGTGTCCAGGGTAGCATTGTTTTGCAGACCTCTGAACTCGGTGTAATATCATGTGCTTTTTTTTCCAGCACAAATATTTAACCTTTTCTGTACACCTAAAAAGAAGATTAACCCAATAGATTTGATCGATCTGTTTATTCTGAACATCAAGATCTTTCATGATAAGATCTCCTAGATTACCGGGAAGCTTGGACAAAAATGCAATTTTTTGAGCAATGTCATTGGAAAGATTTGCCTTAAAGACCTTTGCCATGAAATCTTTACCAAATTGGTCAAGATATTTTAGATCCTTTAATTCCATATGGCTTAGATCTGTAAGGAGCTGTTTTTTCTCATCTACTGGCTCAGGTACAAATTGAGTTTTCAATAAAAGTTCTAGAGTAGCCAGTCCTGCTTCCATGACTGCTCTTCTTTCTTCATCTGAGGGTCCTATCCACCAATCATATACAATTCCGACCATTCTTTTCTCTGCTAGGACCATGATAGAAAGATTATCTAATTTTGTGGTGACCTGCATTTGATACAGAGCACCAATCCATATCCTAATTGATTCTTCAGGATTGGATGAATTATCTAAATCAAGAATATACCTACTGGAATTTACAACATATAAATCTTCTTCAATGCGCGGGTATTTTGAGACTTCTTTCAAGACATGAGCTTTGTTCTAGTTATTGATAGAGGGTAAGATAAAAGAAGGAAATTTAGAAGTTGCTTGATCTAGAGTCATAATTTCTTTCTTTGAAGAAAATTGTTTATCAGCTTTATAGGCCTCCTTTTTTACACTAGTCAACTTACCAGAAAGTTTTGAAGTTGACTCTTCTGCACTAGTGGCAGTGAATGCTTCTTCTGTCTCTTCATCCTCTTCCTCTTTATCCCAATGATTGGGAGTGCTCATATCAATGGTGAACTTTGGAATTTCTTTGGCTTTTTTCTTCTGTTTTCTTCTTTCTCGTTTTTCTTTATCAGCTTTCTCAGACTGTTGTTCTTCATAGAGTAGCCTAAGATTAGCATTTATCAAGTCTGATTGCCGACCCAAATCATCAAGGACATCTTCGGCATGTGCACACCAAGTAGTCAGGTAATTTCCTATTTGATAGATCTGGTCAAGATCATTAGGATTTTGAGAATTATGTTCAAGTAATGGTGCACAATCAGCTCTGGTGGGTGGCTGTTTGGATTGAGAAGAAGAAGTACAAAACTTAGTTTTTGGTGGCCATTTTCCACCTTTGACATATCTATGGTTTGCATACTGAAATTCTTCTACAGGGGAGAAATTAGATACATATGTTCTAAACATCTTATTAATAGCAAGAAATGGCTTTTCTTTAGGAATATACAACTGGTCTGACGGAATAGATACAGTGGTTTCTTGTGATGGATGGTTATATACATTTCGGGAAAAATATTTACAACCGTTGGTAGATGGTTGCTTAGATTCAGGAATTGCTGGTAAAACATGTTTTTGTGGCATAAAGATCGGTCTAGGTATTGATGATCTATAAGGCAATATTCGAACTCGACCATCACTTACAAACATTCTTCTTGTTTTGTTTCTTGGAGTGTCTATTGATTCCAAAGATTTGTACTGAATATACTAGTCACTAGGAAGGGCTTCTTTGTCATAAGGAATGTGTTCTACTTGAGCGTTACTGACCCCTACAGCTACAAAATCCTTTAACACTGGTTGCTTTAACTTTGGATGTACATTGTTCGTGAGTTGGAAAGATGTTTGGACTAACACAGAAAGATTCACTATCTTCAACCATTTCTAAACCTTATACACTGACTAATAATTTCCAGCAGTCTTTTAAATGGACATCAGACAGACTAATAGAATAGTCTGGGTAAATGTCATAAAATCTCCCTCATGCTTAAAGTGTTTTACAGTCACGAAGAATTATTTTTTTTGAATGAATTGATTAAATATATCAAACCTATAAACAATAAGGTTCGTGTCATTAAGATTCCATTACCTCTCTCCCTATAATATAGATATAATCTTCCATTCTTGGAATATAATGTACTACACATAAAAGACCAGACTATATTTCTAGTCCATTACCGTAGTGTAGGGATCAAACTAAAAGACCTACCAACATTTCAATGATGCATTTTTTAATAGTTTTTACAAATAAATGTTATAAGCTTCCTTGCCATCCAACAAGACAAGTTTAACAAATACCTTCTTTTCATTACCAAACTTCATTCATGAATATCTTAGTGGCCTACAATCTCATTCAAATGTCATTTATTTATCAGTAATAATGTTATCATGGTTCAAATAATCAAGCATATTTATTTATTTCACCTTCATGATACTTTTTGATCTCTAAAATAATTATCTAGAAATATTCATGTGTTATAGCCACTAAATACAAAATATTTCTCCACTTAGGACACAATGCATAACATCTCTCACGCACATAATAGAACTAACCTAAACTCCTCAAAATATTCTCCTATTAATAATTTTCCAGAGTGGTTAAAATAATAATTACATTCAGTGTAATGGAGCACTTAACATATCTATTCACACAATATAATTGACCTAGTTCATAGAACATTCCATCACTATCTTTATTGAATGGGAGATATTTATCAATTTTAACTATTTTCTTAATGAATAGCAACATTCCTCGAACCACTAGAGCAAATACCATAGAAAATGCCCATGGAATTAGTTGAGTGCACACACAATTTGTAAATTCCTCCTACAAACATCCTTGTTGGGGCTGAATTGGCTCCTAAAGAGGATCCTTGTAAGGATAGTATGGGAAACCTAGCGAGGTTACTAAGATCTTCACTCTCTGAATAATTATGTCCTAGAGATGATGCCATAACTCATGGAGTTTGCATCCTTCTTTCACCAAAATTGCAACTCATATTTAGGACATTAACATGTAAACTCATACATTGTTACAACCATAGAAGATCATACCTCAAAACCCAGTACAAACCATAGAAGACATCATTACAAAGAAAACATTGCTAAATGCTTATTGACATCAATGCCATCACTACAATGTTAATACCAATTCAAATGATTTAGCACTTGTTACCTCTTCTGGTTCCTAGTTGTTGAAATGATTGTTGGTCGTTTTTTGGTTTTTTATATGCAGTAGATACTTCCATTATATTACAGCTGTTAATACTCTTGGAATTTTGGACCAATTATTTTATAAACAAGAGATGAAAAATATTTAGTTCCCCATTGGAAAGATTAAAACCACTTGTTGAAAAACACACTTACGCTAATTGAATGATTGATGTACTAGAAAACATGATTTCATGAAGAAATACAATATTAACTTAAAACCAATAATGATATATAAATAAATACTTTTACCAATAACCCTATTTTAAATACATACAAATAAAACCACTGCCTTGGATCTGCATTGGAGCTTAAATTTACTCGGATTATTACCAATATTATATAATATATTATATGAAAAGGATGTTTAAATACATCTTTCCATCACCTATCTCAGTTTAAATAAATGCGTACGTACCTTTACCTTTATTTTTAATATATTATATTTTTAGTCCTATCTTAATATTGCTTTTATTCAAAAACAAATGATTTGAAATAAAGTGAGTGAATTACGAAAGATTTATAAAAATTAAATAAAGTGAATGCAGCATTAAAGTTTGGTAATAATTTGATATAGATAACTAATAATAAGGATTGGTAAATTAATATAAATTATAATTATTTAATTTAACTTCGATATTAGGATTTATATATATTCTTTAGCTTAAAGAAAGTAAATTATAATTATATATAATATAGAATTTTATGTATAAGAATAAGTTTAAATGTGATTAGACAGTATATAAATTTGTTGGAGGGAGTTTTAGCTATGGTATATTTATTTTTTTTTAAATTATTTAAGTTAAAATAGTTAATTGGTTAAGAGTTTGTTTTCTTAGAATGTAAGAAAACTAGTTAATAGCCTAAGACTCAAAGATAATTGGTGGGAGTGAAATTTTGCTACCTTGAAGATCACCAATAAGCTATTTCAAGTGGTGTGGTTTTCTCTAAATAACAATGTTGAACTAACCCACATTCGCAAATAGCAGCCATAGATGGTTCTCCTCATTATCGATTAACAACTAAGTTATGATAAGTTTTTCGATATTTATTAAATTTTAAAGTTGGTCCATTAAACTATAAATATTACAATATGTAAATATAGTAAGGGGAAAAGAAAGGAACATATCACATGAAAAAATTAAAATTAAAAGAAAAAGAAAAAGAAAACAATTGAAAAGTGCCAAATCTAATAATATATAAAATACTAATTGAATTTAAAAAAAAATGATTTCTAATTAAAACCAATTAATCTTTTATTATTAATAACTTGAAGCAGTAAGTCAATAAAGTCTAATTTGGATAAAATGTTATTCTCTCTGCCCAAATTCTATTCCCACAGGTAAATTCTATTCCCACCAGGAAAATGTTGGAATTTAAATAAATATATATATATATTATTCAAAAGACATAAAACTTGTATAAAATCTAATTTAGAACTTAAAAATATTTGACCCATAATAAAC
Source organism: Pinus tabuliformis (assembly GCA_031772625.1). NCBI lineage: Eukaryota > Viridiplantae > Streptophyta > Pinopsida > Pinales > Pinaceae > Pinus > Pinus tabuliformis. The sequence continues at coordinate 2,067,125,831 of CM062816.1, forward strand.
CATTATTATTGTATATGTTGGAATGTATATTGTCTAATTTCAATTTCAATGTACTTTAAATTAAACAAGGCTAACCAGCATTCATTGTTTTACCCTAAGGAATATATTGTATTACACTGGTAAACATAAATAAAAAAAAAAGAGAAAGAAGCTTCTAAACATGATTAGAAATGAACTCAATAAGCTTATGTATAAGTATACTTTTATTACAATTAAATCAATTAATATAATGGCATCGACCCTCTTTTATATCATTGGTGCAGTAATTGTAGTGCATATACAACATAAACATTTTATTATTTAATTATCATTCACTACAACATAAACATTTTATTATTTAATTATCATTTTAATAATTATGAATGTAGCTTTATTATATAAAGTAAATTTTATATTCTAATGGTAAATTTTATATTTTAATCTATTAATTGTTTTAATTTATTTTAAATATTATTTTAAATATTATTCTTGAAATGACAAAAGACATTTGAAGATTTCTCAAAAATATATTTATAATTTTATATATATATATATAAATAATCTATATTAACATTGATAATAATGAAACTCTATATCCAGGATGACGACATCAAATATATATTCAAATGATTTTATGATTATAATTAAAGTAATATTGGGCTTAGTTATTGTGGGAAGAAATAAATTAAATTCTCTTTTTTTAGATTAGGAAAATATCAATGCACTATGACCCAATTTTATCTTTCCATATCATGAGAGAAGTGAATATTTAAGCACGCCATTGGGTCAATATGGCCACTTCTTTACGCCGAAGATATTGTTAAAAATGGGGTTAATAGCTAAAATTTAGTCCCTTAATCAATGAGTTTAAGTATAATCATTGAACATCACATCAATCCATCCCAATGCATTTGAACAAGTGGAAATATTATGTTTTGCACACAAATTGTGGTATAAAATCCACCTCACTTGTTTCATACTAGCTCACTCATAGTTCTTCAAAGCGGAAATTTGAATTCCTATAAGATATATGATATAATGTAGTTTCCATGGTGTTCCTAGTTCAATTTGGTAGATGCATTGATGTGGTAAATAGGTTTGATTTTAATGCTTGTGTTTCCTTTGCTATTGTGTGGTTTGGTTTTAAGGACATTGCATCACAAAGTAATAGGGGTTATAGAGGGATATGTTTTGTGGGGTTGTGGGTATTTCCTTGGGATCGAACTCAAATCCTTGTCCCATTTCAAAATCTCCATGTGGGATTCATTAGCATGATCGATCAAGAATTCCTTGGTTTCATGATATACTTTAGTGGTTTTAGTAATCCTTGATGACCTTTGCTTTGTTTCTAAATTTATTTGCTTTTCAACGGTTTTTTATATCTAGTTCGAACGTCAAATTCCTTGTTTGAGCTACAATTACATTCAATGTGGGTACTTATGTCTTTACATCTATAAATTGGCTTGGTTTGGCATAAAATTATCTAACAGGTCGTACATGGAGAACCTAGTGATGGACCTCCAAAATAGGTAAATAATAAGGCCCATTAGTCCACTCTTTGGCACACAAAACATTTTTTTCCTCCACATTTTGCACTTAATGGTATTTTTCCTAGCTTAATCAGTTCATAGAAGATTCAATGTGGTTTTCTTGATTTATATGACATAATATGTTTATTATACAGGATTTACAAAGATATTGAGAAAGTTTTGAGGAATCCAACACTAGAGAAATTCCAAGGACTTGTGTTATACAAGAAAATGACCTCCTCATCAGCTCGGAGGATAAAGACATGATGACTAAAGCACTGACCAAGTTCCCAGGCCCAGTTGTCAAGCTAATGTTGTCTAGACACTATCAACCTGCTTTACGAAGCTTCTCAGCAAGCCTAAGGGTGTGTTAGTGCCTATGGTAACTCTAATTGTTACCTTGGGAACAACGTTAGTGACCCTACATCAATTTATATGGGTCAAAGGAGCGAATTGACTGAGAAAATATCCCTATATTATTTCCTATATCAGCTCATAAAAGTAGGGAAACATCAGAACTCGACCTATTTGGGGGAATTACTAATTCCAATGGAGTATGCAAATGGGAAAGAGCACTAAGGCATGGAAACATCACTGCTTTTTCCTAATGGAACTCATGAAGGACTTGGCAACCCTAACCCTACATGTTATATATGTAAGGCTTGGGCCATTATGAAAGACTTCGAATCATTTGAAAGGATTGCCTATTTGACTATCGAGCAAAGTCTCAGACTAAGGCATCAGAAGAGTTTAAGAAGGGAGAGAGAAAGAGGAGCTGGAGGGGTAAGGGAAGGTTGATCCAACTGATGGTTGTAATCACTCTTTCTACATCAATATAGAACTGCAGTTGTGTTGTCCACTCTGTAATGTTGGTAGTGTAACTTGTTTATATGTTTATCCAATATCTTTTAGCATGAGTGGATTAGTTATATGCAACTAGATATCTTTTATATGTTCATGCATTTGTTTATTAAGGTTTTATGTTGTGATATTACGCTTGTCTTTGCTATGTGTAGGTTTCGATTTGGAGCCAGCTCAGGGGTCTTCCACCTAATTGCATTCTGCTCTCCCGCAACACCACACTAAGACTCGAGGTAATAGTTCCTTCTCACTTTGATATTCGTTTGTTAAACAAAGATATGAATGTATCTTTGTGACAGTTGCATCTAATCTGACTATCTGTCGAGGATTCCAAGAAGATCCTTGAGGGTTTTCTACATCACCAAACACCCATGCATTAATCCCTATAGAATAATTGGCGACTCCGTTGGGGACTACACTCAGTTCCTAGTTTTTCCCATAAAGTTCCTAGATCTCTCTTTCTTCCAGGCCTTCCTGTACTTCTTCATTCCCTTTCCGACCACTCAGGACCATATAACACTCTTCTCTTAATGCTCAATCCTAGATTTGATCCCCACAACCCATTTATTTTAGTATTTTTCCTCACTAATGCAGGTTACCAGTGAAAACAGTGATTTATAAAGCATTGTGCCCTCACAAACAGAGCATTAGTAATGAAACTAACTCTCTGTAGCCTCTAATATAGAGCGTTAGTCACCCATTTCTTGATAAATAGTTTACCCTGTGACCTCATGGGTTGGGAAATCTGCTTGTAGACTGATCAGGGATCTGCAGCTACACTTTTTGACTGATCTATGTCATGAACAATTTTTTTAAAGAAAACAACTTTACTTCTTAAAGTTTTTGTTTTCATTAAAGAAAAAATATATTTTTTTTTATTGTTTTCTACTTAGTTAGTTAGATCTGCATGATTTGGTTTCAATAGTTGTATTTCTTCAAACTGATGTACGCATTGTGTTTGGTGCATTCCCATTCTTTAGGCACACCAAGGTTGTTTTTTTTTTCAATTGGAAGTTATATGTCCATATTTATAAACATATTTTTCATTTAATAAAAAAAAGTTATGATTTATGTATGATTTTGATGTATTTTATATGTCAATCATGTAGAGACGTCAATGGAGAGAGGAACTTGACAACAACAGGAGCAAAGGGTTGACCAATACAATGTGGTACGAGAGTGGGAGGCACAGGAGAGGGAGAGATATTTGTACCCTCGCCCTATTACAGCAGTAACCTAAGGCCTCTTAAGGAATGTAGGCCTCCTTAAGTACTATGAGGAGGCTACATCCTTGAAGGGGCACTCTAGGTTGTTGGTGCAACTAATCCATTGGTGGGATGTCCATCGACAAGATTTTTGTGTCGGTCCTGACATGTGGTGCCAACCCAATAAGGAGGACATCTATTTTATCGTTGGCCTATCCAAGAGAGGGCGATATTTTCCCCAATTCCCTGATTTCCCCTTGGGTGTTGCAGCAGAGAGTTAATTTATATACTCTCATAGATACATTAGGGATCACGTAGTTTCTCTAGTAGATTTTCAAGTGTCTAGTGGAAAATTAAGGATATTTTCTTTTGGTGTAGAGGTTAGGTGCCTCTCACTATTAGTGACTAACATTACACACACTACTAGTGATGGGCAATGCATTAGTTGACCTATTTTGTTTTATGTTGATTCTTTGGTGTAGGTCGAGTTGGAGTATCCGGTTAGGATTTACAATGACACACTGGGGCTACTAGCTAGTGAGGCCAATAACATGTTCATCATGGCGTCATTTCCTTACGCAGGGATGGATTGGTGATAGTGTCCCAACATCCTCTTCACATAGGATAAGCGAGTAGATGATAGAGGTAATATTAGCATTTTCTTTAAATTAATCTAGTTTCATTTTATTATCTTAATTAACTAGAATAAAAATTATTTTGGAATTTTCTTTAACTTGTTTTATTAAATTGTTTAATGAAATTGTCTAATTATTGTTGTGTATTATATATTTTGTAGATATTGGCACATTTGATGGGGATATGCCTCCTCTCCCATAGATGCAGATGTGGATATGGATGAGGTTTTGGCGAATAAGGGATGTCCTCAGACACAGATACCTGTGGGCATGCAACTGTGTAGGTGTGATATTAGATTCAAGATGGAGCTAGGTGATTGAATCTCTATGCTTTTGGTTGAAGAGGGAGTCCACCCTGCGAAGATTTTAGACATCAAGGATAAACTTAGGTACCTAGAGCTATGGAGGGACTTGTTGCGTGATATGATGCGTCTTATGCATCATTATTGTCAGAGCTATTAGGCTACTAGCATAGAGGAGGGATGGCCTTGCAGATACATAACCTTCACCCACTACTACCCCATGAGATGATGATTAGGGTGGTGATCCTTTTGGTATTACTCCACTTCCTCCTTATCCTTCACCTCACCCAATCCATGTTTCTCCTCAGAGAGAAGACCAACCACCTCCTCCTCCACCTCCTACTTTGACTCTTGAGGAAGTTGACCATCCATAGTCTTCTGCTACATACCATGCCTCCACTTGATGTATTTATTTGACTTGTTTGTGTGTGTGTGTGTGTGCATTTGTTCATGTTGATGTACTTAATTTATATGGTGGCATTGATATGTATATTATTAGGTCATTTTAGATATGTTCATTTAATGTGCTTGTAGATAGATGTGTATGTTATAGCAGTTATTTGACTTGAGATGTATATTTGAGGATGTGTGTGGTGATGATGTTAGAGAATGCTTTTGTTTTATTATATGTGATCACGATGATGATGCCCTATTAGATTATTAGATTTGTGTGCTAGCTAATGACATTTATATATGCTAGAGGTGTATATAATTAGATGATGTTAGCGAATTTGAATATGTATTTTAGATGATGTTTATGTTTGTTAGATGGTTATCGTCATGATCTTTATTTTTATGAAATGATATTTATAATAGATTATGTATTTGTGAACTTATATCAAAATTTTATATATGAAATTACATGCAAAACGAAAGTTTAAATAAAAAATGCAAAAATATTTTTATAAATTACAAAGTTTAAGATGGTTGAAACTATAATTATAAAATTACCATAAGTATTTTTATGTTGCGTAGATAGTTCATACATATTCATTCTAACTAAATTCTTATTCAAAGAAGGGTTGCAAGCAACATATGCCCTGCCTATTTAAAAAAAAAAAAATTATAAAACATGTCTAAAAAATAGTCACTACAAAACAAAATGAATTTTACACACAATTAAATTGTACAAACCTCTAAACAAAACTACCTTTCTAGTCATAGTCAAATGTAGAAATCATAAATTTGTGCCCTGTACTTATAATATAAGAGTTAGATAATAGCTAATTAAGCTTCGCAATTAATTTTCAAAAAATATATTGCAACATGTAATCATTAAATAAAAAATTCAAAATATTTATAATAAAATTAAAATATATAATTTGGTCTATAAAATCAACTGTAATTAAACAACTTTGTTTATAAAACATTGGATTATAAAAGTAACATTACAATTAATTTGATTTTATAAATTTAATAAATTAAAATTTATTTATTAATAATAATTATGAATAAGCATCATTAAAAAAATATATATTTATTAATTATAATTATTATTTAAAATTATATTTATTAATTATAATTATTATTTAAAATATAATTTTCAAATTAATATATATATATATATATATATATATTAAATTAATAAATAAAAAATGCAATCATTAAAATATTATCAATAATATTTATTTTAAAAATATAAAAATAGTCTTTTATGTTTATTTATAGAAGTCAATCTATTGTTAAGTTTTAAAAACTTAAGTCAACATTTTTTATAATTAATTTAGATTTACTATAACTTAAAATAATATATATTTTAATAAAAATTAATTTATCTCTAAAGTTATGAGAATTTCTAGCAATTTAAATTTAATATTTATAGCAACTCTTATCAATTTCAATTTAATATTTTACAAATTTAAATTTAATATTTTAGCAATTATATAAATGTCAACAAGACGAATAAAAAAAAATATAATTAGCATAGAATCTATTAGCATGGGATATTTCTGTGTGATCATGATGATGATGCCCTATTAAATTATTAGATTTGTGTGCTAGCTAATGGCATTTATATGTGCTAGAGGTGTATATAATTAGATGATGTTAGTGAATTTGAATATGTATTTTAGATTATGTTTATGTTTGTTAGATGGTTATTATCATGATGTTTAATTTTTTGAAATGATATATATTTATTATAGATTATATATTGGTGAAATTATATCAAAATTTAAATATGAAATTACATGCAAAAATACTTACTTTAGATAAAAAAATGCAAAGATATTTTTATAAAGTACAAAGTTTAATATGGTTAAAACTATAAATGTAAAATTACTATAAATATTTTTCTATTGTATAGATAGTTCATGCATATTCATTCTAACAAAAATATTTCCCAGAAAACAATTACGTATGAGTAAATGTTATTTTCCATTGTACCATTTACTCCTTTTGAATAGACTCTTCTACCCTAAAAATTGTTAATATAAAAAAGTTATGATCTCCAATCATAAGCGAGTAAATGTTATTTTCCATTGTACCATTTACTCCTCTTGAATAGACTCTTCTACCCTAAAAATTGTTAATATAAAAAAGTTATGATCTCCAATCATAAGCATTTACTAGCCCTAAAATTTTATAGATGCAAATCTTCCTATATTTTGTTGTTTTTGTCATTATTTCATAAGTTGATTGCTATCAAATTAGTAAATTACAATATTGTTACCAATCAAATGAGAATTGTACGAGTTCTCACTTTTTAGAGGTAGCAAACATCTGATTTTGAGAAGCGTTGATTTAGAATACAAACTTTATTTTCGAGCATATTTTTGATGTTTTTTTATTTTTTTATTTTTTTTTTATGTATCAAGTATAAACATTTTATTTAAATGTTAGTTATTTTCATGTTGATTTCGAAAAGCATTGACGCACCATAAACCTTTTTTTTTGTCGGCTTACTTTTGACACTTTACATTTTCTAATGTATTAAGTGTGGATATTTTTTTTTTTTAATTTAACAATTTTTTAACTAGTCATCTTCTTCTTCTTCCTTGAGATAATTATTTTTAAGTGTTTTTCATGTTTGGGTTTTTTTGTTTTTCTTTCCAATTTTTTTTTGTAATGAAATATGTTAGGTGTGTATTAAATTCTTTCCACATGTCATGGGGACCGGGGTAGCGCCTCAGGAAAAAAAATATTTTATGTGGACCCAATAATAGTTGGGCAGACCCAAGGATGGGGGGCGGACCTACCCATGGTTTTGCGCATGGTTTTTAGGCACGATGATTTTTTCCGATGGTATTTGTAGATCTGGTCAAGGGAACTATGGTTATGTTCTAATCCAAGATTAGTGGATTAGGGTTTATCAATGCTTCAGAACACACACACACATATATGTATGTATGTATTATAACATTGAAAGGAATATAATGAAAATTAATCTGGCGCTCCCAGTTTTGGGATCCAGGGGAAAATCTTTGTGTATATTTGTTTTATGTTCTTGACATTGTATATTTTTTTGTTTTAAGAATTCATTTGTAGGTAATTTTTGTACAAGGTTAAAACCTTTAAAATCTTCATTTTTTGCATAGTTTAAATAAAAGGGCCAATATTTTAAAGTTAAGGTTTTCTATATATTTATGTATCATTAATTAATATTTCAAAGTGCATCAAATAATTATTACTAAAAGAAATAATTTTAAATGTTTGACAAAAAAAATTACATATTTTGAATATAGATATAATAAAAAAATACGCATTTTGATACTTTTTTGCTTAAAATGACATGTCAAATAAATCATTTTTATGAAAAAAATTAACAAAAAAAGTTTAAAAATAACATTTTTTTAATGAATTTTAAGTCAAAAAATAATAATATTCACAATTTGTTTTTCAAAAAATACTGATTCACATAAAAATTAAAATGAAAATCGGATAATAAAAATATTAAACATTCAACAACAATAATTGAATATTTATTCTACTCATAAAATATTCGAGTCAAAACATTATAAGTATAACAAATGAATCGTTTTCAAAATTGAGCTTGATTTGCAAGCATAACTTAAATTTAAACAACAATATCATACAATCCATGTTCATCATCTTCTATAGTTTCATTAGTGTCTTTTTCCATAGTATTTTGTGCTTCATTTTGGTCATTTTCCTCTTCTGATGGATCTTTGATGTCTGCAAATATCCCAAAGTATCCATTTCCAATCATTCCATCTAACGATGGTTGACGTTCCTTTGCATTTTTTGCCACACGTGATTCATTAAAATCTATTTTCCTCAAACCAACTTCTTGCATTGCATCTAGAAAAAATTGAATAACATTAATTCTCTATTGAATAAAACTGCATTGTAGTGAGCCGTTTTCAATGGCTATGCAATTTATTCAGTTTTGTAGGCAACATGATAGTGTTGTACCTAATCATCAAGTACAAAAGAAATAATTAGGAAAATTAGTATAAACACAAAAAAAAAAAAAAAATTATAAAAGAAAATATTGAAATTCAATTTTATATAATAAAACTTACCTGAACCTGACAATAAATCCAAAACCCAATTTCTTTCATTTGGACATAGATCTATAAAATAGATAATCAATGTCTTTGGTTTTTGATAAATTTTAGTTATCTCTCCTTTTGAATCTTTATCCTCATATGTTAGTTTTCTTACAACAACATCATGAACTATTACTTAACTATGACTATTTCCATATACTAGATTCAAAAGAATAGACTTTATAACTATCATTTTTTTGTCTAAAATTCAACATGAATGAACTCACAATCACTTATAATTGATTAATCTCCACAACCAATAAGATTTGACCTTTTCTTGTAACATGAAATAGTAAAATTTCAATTAACTTATACATAAATAAATAAAACTTACATTAATTATAAAATTTCAATGTATTACCACGTAAGTTGCATCCTTCAATTTGTTTTTCCTTTGAAGCTTGATAATAACATTGCAAATTGTGTGTCTGAATGAAATGCCACAAATCTCCAAAGTGGTGATGTTGTGACTTTTTGAAATCTCGTACAACCACTTTATTAAAAGCTTGATAACTATAAGGGTCACTATTATATCCAATGCTTGGGAAACTGAAACCATGAGGAATATATGTAATAACTAGGTAATATTCCCTTTTAGGTATGATATTTGCAATGTCTTCACAATGACCTTTTATTATTTGATATTGGAGAGAATTGATCTCATTCTAAATGTAATGATTAAGACGAGGATCAAGTACAAAAATTCTTAAGGCACTACTTTCTCAGCCTTTCCAACTTAATTTTTTCAATAAAGGTTTTGAAACTATTCAGTACTCCATCTGCATTCTTCTTCAACATCTTTAATGAAATAAACAAATATATGTATAAGTAGTAAAATAAAAATAGTTTACATATGAATAAAATGAATGTATAAATCAACATGCCTCTTTTATAGCAAGATAAAAATATTTTAATGTTATTGTAGAACTTGAATCTTGGTAGTTGCGTACAACATCATCCTAACTCTCTTAATTCAATATTTTAACCATTTATTCTTGTATTTTCATATAAACCTTATAACCCAATAAATAAAGTAAAAAATATTAATATAGATATATGTATAACAAATACTACAACAAAAATATGTCATATTTAAAAAAAAAAAAAAAAAAAGTAAAAATAATTCAACAAACTTAGTTTTGAAATTCCTCACAGATTTTGTCCAATGATAATTCACCTAACTTCACACGAGATAATGTTGATTTGAAAAGTTTTTCATACTTCACACCTTGTTTTGCTCTCCAATGTGTGATATTCATATCATCTGGAAGATTCTTTATTTTAGGACCTCTCTTATTGTTGGTACATATTAAGAGTTTAGACTTTAATATTTTAATTTTTTATGTCAATATTCTGTCACATGTTGAAAATATCACCAATCAATTCCCATATCTCCCCAGTTCTAAATGCCAACTATAAAATGTTATCCATACTTTTTAATACATCTTAATTTACTTTACCACCTCTTGCATTAATTTTTCCTCAATTTGATAACCTATTTCCATACAACATTCCTTCTGAAAGCTTGGAATAACATTTGTCTTATCCCCACCACATTTTTCTTCAAATTCAGTATGAATAAATTTGACCCTTTTGATGAAAGTCATAGAAATCCTATACTTGTTATCTATATTATGATCTCATGCCAATAAATTTTCTTTTGTATCTGTTAAACCAACATAAATGATAAATTTCACTATTTCAAAATATGGTTTATTAGGATATTCCTCCATCAATTGTCTCTTAGCCTCTGCAGAATCGTTCCCCCCAATTACATAGTATTTGTATTCAAAACACCTTAACCTATAAAATGTCTCTTTATTGGGAACTTGAATTGGAACAACAAGAACCACATAATCAATGACATGTGCAAATGGATTGTACCTAATCAATGTTTTCAAATTATGAACATGTAGGTGGTGTGTGTTGTTGATTTTTTATAGCTTGGGAGGTACTCCAAGCCTAGAGGATAGAGGGTTTGGAGGTTGGAGCACCACAAGAGTCACGTTTGGTCCTAGAACCCAAGTTTTAGGTTTTTCACCCATCGGTATTTGGGCCAAAACCATGAAGTGTTTGAGCATGAGAAAATTTGAGGTGATAGAGGATAGTGTGGAGAATCCAACGCTTTGAAAATCACTCAAATTGAAGCTCAAGAACTTGAGATATTAATTTTAGAATTTTGTTGTCATGATTTGTGCAGGTTGTCTTGGGTTAAAGAAGACTTGTTGATAGTTGGCATGAATATGTTGGATCCACATGTGTAGGGTATAAATTAAACACATGTGTGAGTCATTTTCATCGTGCAAATCAAACATTCATAGTGAAAAGAACACCTATGGAATCTGCAGCTCAAGAAGAGGAGGTTGAGGAGCATAACGGATAGTTTGGGAGACCTTTTGTGTCAGTTGAGGAGGAGCAGAGGATTCCAAGCATTTGTGGGAAGTTTTGGTGTTGGTTTGAGGGTGGTATATCCTTGTTTGGGTGAGCCACAAGACCTGTGGTCGCATTAGAGCCACTGAAGGCCTTATGGTCACATTAGAGCCACCGCAGGCTTGTTTTGGGCAAGTTAGGATGTTTGTAAGGTCTATTCCAGGGTGTCGGAGTAAAGGAACATGCATCGTAGGCCAATGGCATAAAGAGGAGGGGAATATGAAGCAAATAAATGGATCATTGTATGATTTTTTGAGGGCTTTTAGGGTCTACAATAATTCCCTAACCAAAACACTATACAACAAAAATTGCACCAACCCAAAGTTACAGGTATACTGACATTTTGTATGTTGAATTGTTGCTAGATGGAAGGTTTTCCTAGTGCTTGGACAGTGTAGCATGTGGAAGTCAAAGAGGAGGGGAATATTTGATGGTTAAATGCCCTAACTAGGTGATAGATACTACAATGAGGATCAACTTTGATCAGTTTGACAAGTAGCCTATGGGAGACATTTGTTGGGGTTGTCTTGGGTGTTTTGAAACCCCAACTCGAAGTAGATATTGAAGTGGAGTAATAAGTGTCCTAGGAGAGGACTGTTGGTGAAGTCTATTAGCATCCATGTGGAGGGGTTTCCTAGATGTTTGGATGCCCTAACTGGGAGCAAATGTTATAGCGAGGATTGGTCACTGGTGGGTTGTTGGAGGGCAGAATGAAAGTGGACCAATTGTGGATGTGATTGGGCATTTATAGTCTATTAGAGGACAATGTGATAGTTCCCAAATAGAAGTCTGGTGTGCAAAACCTTGATGGACACAAGCAATTTCCAGAGTGGCAATTGTTGAGATCAAGGGTTGATGAACCAGAGGAGCAGTTGAGTAGCCCTAGACTTGTGTATGGAGAAGGAATTCTACAACAGATGATGGATAGTCCTCCTAGCCCGTGTTCATTGTTGGAGATGGACATCTTGCAATGATAGGTGGTAGCCCTTTATGCCCTATGTTAATCTTCATTGGAGAATCACATGAAGACTATAGTTGGTTGAAGCCCCTAAGTAGCTGAGGAGTAGTAGCGAGCAAATTGAGAATTGTTCATAAACGAAATTGTGAACAACTCGATAGGAGTATCGATGTGTTGATGCATTAATGGACAAATGATCAACTAGTGAGCAGATTGGATAGTCAATGTTCAATTTCTAGATGAACTTGGAGAATTGATAAAGGCAGGAGCTTCATATCAGGAGCTGAAGGAACGATCAGGTACAAGGTACGATCGAGAGGAGATGAGAGAGCATGCGACAATCAAATGGTCAAAGTATCTTGTTGAGTGAAGATTGGTCGTTGATGTACTAACACGAAGCCCAATTTTGTATCTTGTACTAGTGGATGTATGAGGGCCATTATCCATGGTATAGGAGCCCTAAACTATTGTATTATATGTTTTTTAATATAATGAAGTTGGATTGAAAATTGTTAAAAGTTGTCTAAATTCTGTGCATGTGTGGTTTATTGTTGTTTATATTCCGTTGTGAAAAGTAGTATCATTGAGATTCTTGTTTTGGTAGCATCAGAGATTTTAAGATTCTATCCTAGACCCAAGATCATGGAAATTCGACATGGATTTCTAACTTAACATTTAGATTTTCCTTCATTTGGATTATAGAATTGTTTGACATCAAGTTGAAATGTATGGTTGTCATCAATTAAGTTTCTCTTCATCAACTGATTTCGAATGGCATTTTGTTTTGTTTTAACAATGCCATCCTCTAAATCAGCACCCAATGTTATGATTTCCCTCCTGCCTTTAGAGTTTTCACTATGATCTTCACTGGTGCCCATGATTTTTTTAGAATGAACAACTTTGGATTTATTTCTTAATGGAAGAAGTGTACTCAGACACGTAATTTTATTAATTAGAAAAAAATAATTACATAATTTGATTTTGCAAGAGTTTACACCCGAACATCCAAACACTCTTGCAATGAGCTATTTATAAGCTCCATGTCCTAACTACCTCTAATTATGGATCACTTATTAAATAACAAGTGTCCATTTACAATAAATGCTATTCAAAAAACTAGCTAACAAATCTCCTAAAATAGAGCCTAAGATATGACACTTTTGGAGAGTCATATCTTGTTACAACAATATAATAATTCTAATGTATCCATTAAATAATTAAACATTCTAGAATAATAATTATTAATTTAATATCTTAAATTAATAATTATTTTATTCCTACTTTATAATCTATGATAATATTTTATTTTGGATCATCTAACATTTCTCCTATTGGTTAACAAATTTTCTTCTAAATAAACAATCTCCTCATCATCAACTGGAAGAGATACATTTGTGGATGTACTTTTTTTTTCTTTTAGATATTTTCTCTTTTTCACAGTAGTTTTAATCTCATTGTCACCAATGGAAACATATTCATTAGCTTCAACTTCCACATCTTGAAAAGTAACATGTCTAGCTTTACTAAATTGATGCACTTTAGCCATTCTTTGTTGATCCCTTGTATGTATTCTTGTAATTTCATGAACTATTATTTTTTGCTTCTTTCTCCTATCTTCTTTTATCCATGTGTGGAAATTGTTGATCACATTCATAATATTTGGCTCTATATAGTAAATTCTCTACAGCATAATTGAAAGACTCTTAGCGAAATCATATCAAACAAAATATAATATGTCAATGACAAATAAGTTATAAAAAAAATATAATGATATTTACAATAATGCATAACACATAAATATAAATAAAAAAACTTACAATGTTATTTGCAATGTTGATTGTGATTTCTAAACACAGCTTTGTAGAATATCCATCCGTGTCATTCTTGATCTTTAAGAGACGATATCTAACCTTCTCACCTATCTTGGGTAGTTTTGCAAGAACAAAAATAGTATCTATATTTGGCACCAAACATATGTATCATACTTTTCTCATCACCTCATAATTTTCAGCATTGTAAACCATTAAACAATATAGATATATTTGTACCCCTTTTTTTCTTTCTCTATATTTAACATGCCATGTAAATTTTGTTTTATTTATTTCTTGTGCCATATTCCATTATGAAATAATCTTCAATGGATTTGAGGGTCCGATTGCTTGACTTTTACCATGTTTCTCAGTTTGGTTTCATTCAACAGTATTCATAGAGGGTCCTGTTATCACTCCAGGATGCTCTCCTAGGTTGTAGTTCAGAGATGCCTAGTAACATATAAATCTTCAATATTGTTCTTTGAACTATTGGTATGGATGATGGTTTGGATCAAGTCAAATGACTGCTTCAACTCTGTTTTCACTCAAGATATGCATGAAAACCCTCAGCTTTACAAGGCTTTAGACCACTAATGCTCAATAGTTTATATATTCAATGGAAATATGGAGAATACTGATTGTACCAGCAAATGCATACATAAACACATATGAATGGCTAGATACATGAAGTAAATGAAGCTTGCAAATCTAATCTATCCACACAGAGATAAGATGACAGTTATCTAGCATTAGACAGAAGAAAACATGAATAACCTATTCAAGTGCAAGCTTAGAATAGAAGAGAAAATGGTAATTGAACATGTAACATTAAAAGAAGCTTATATTGCTAGAATGAAGATGAGAAGCAAATTCCCCAAATTCCCCAAAAGTTGAACCCTTGTTACTCTGAACTTACAAATATTTCTAGGCCTTTTATAATGCTCTTGAGCCTTCTGAGGCTTGAGAGATCTTAATATATCCCCTCTGTCTTTTTAACTATTTGATGCCATGACTAGGCACGCATGAGCTTGGAGGTTTCTTTTCTAACAGCAGAGTAACCACATTCTGGTAATTTTCTATGCTATCAGGGAGCTCGCTTGTGCTAGCGATGCTCGATGATCAATTCTGTTGCGGGCTGCATCATGTTGTGGCCCTTTTTGCCTTTCTAGCCATCTGTCTCCTGGCAATATATTTCTCGGACTCTATTTTCCAGACTCTGTTTTGTAAAGGAATGGGTCTTCGGGCTTTTGACATCCTTTCAAATACCAAATGATTGTATTTTGTTTTACGCAGAAAAACGCTGCAACATTGTGAAATCCCACCAAGCTCTATTCATTTTGGACTTCAAAAGTCCTTAAACACAGTTTATTCCTCTATTAGGTCCGCCCTCAATCACTATCGCAAGTCACTAATGGCCTGTTCCTAGGCTTCCCTTTGTATTTTGAAATTCGTGAAAAATTGTGAAAATAACGTAAAAATGGCCTACGGCGGATCTAAAATAGTATATAACGGCTTTAATGAACCCTTTCGGGTTCGGCTTATTGCATCTGTGCTTCATTCTTCGCCTTTCGTTTAATAAACTAAAAATGCGAAAATATATTAAAAATGGTGTTTGACAGATCTCAAAATCTATGCCATAATATCTATACAGCCATTGGGTCCGACTAATCGCACCGCACATATACATGTGCATAGGCCCCACTCCATGGTGTTGCTCCAATGCGATATAGCGATGCGATCTGGTTGCAATCTCATGTTGCTCATACCCCGAGCCATTTGCAGACGCTATTTGTAATCTTCAATAGAAAACCTGCGATGCAACGTGGGAAACTGATCTGTGTGCTTGATCGACAGTCCACGTTGACTTCGCCGATCGCCATCACCAGTTCCATATAATCTGCACTGATATCTACCGATTTCCTGTGCCGATTGTGATCCGCCGATCAGATCTGGACTGTTGATAGGCCAGATATGATGGCTACTGTGCATTCATTGCTCATGCCTACAATACTCCGTTTTTTCACGGTTTTCTATGGTTTTTGCCTCCCAATAGTGTTTTTTAAGCCATTCTAAGGGATCTTGGCATGCGATTGTTTTGATCTTTTGGATGATCTTACTAGCTTTTGAAGACTTAGGGAGCATATTTGGATCCATTTCGGGCCACATGCCAATCAAGGCAAACACTGGCTCCTTTTGGGGATGAAATCCTCCTTGTGAGGTTTCAAGAAATGCAGACCAATTCCTTTCCTGTAAAACCAAAATCAAATCTATCTCCTAGTGTTCCATTGGGCATGGAGTTTATTTTGTATCAAAAATAAAAACTGAAAAACATATTTACAATATCAAGGCTTTAAAGCCTTAAATGAAATAAAGTTTAAAAAACCGCCCATTGACTAAGCTACCAAAAACATCTTCTCCTTCCAAACTATGCAGAATAAAGGTATTGTTCTGCTAAATTTGAGTGACAACGAACGAACCTGTCCATAAGGAGTCAAACTTACCATTATTACCTTTATTTTCCTTCAGTGCATCCCATTTGAGAACCCAATCACCAACTCAGAAATTGTCCACTTTTGCCTTCCTGTGAAAGGTTTCTTTGATTTTCTTCTGATGAACTTTTGACTTCTCAAACAACTGCTCTCTGATCTACTGTAATTCAACCAAGTTATTCATTCTCCTTACCATGTCATTCTCTGCATCCTGTTATTCTTGAAAGAAATTGGCCACAGGGAGAATCATCTAGATAAGAAAAACAACATCAACGCCATAAACCAACTTACATGGAGAATTTCCTATGGACTTCTTGTTGGTAACTCTGTTAGCCCAAAGTGCAAACTTCAACTTGGAATCCGAGCTCTTTTTGTTGTCCTCCAACAGTTTTTTGATTATCCTTGCAAGACTCTTGTTAGATGATTCTGCCAGGCCATTGCCTTGAGGATAATATGAGGTAGAATGCACCAATTGAATGCCCATGGATTCGCACATATCAACCAATCATTTTGCCTTGAAAGTTGTTCCATTATCAGTGACTAGTTTGGTTGGGAAACCAAATCTAGTGAAAATATTCTCATTCAAGAACTTGATGACAACTTGATGATTAACATTCTTAGTGGGTATAGCCTCAATCCATTTGGTGAAATAATTAGTGGCTACCAGGATTATTTTGTGCTGGCCACTAGAATGTGGATTAATCTCGCCTATGAAGTCCAAGCCCCACTGTTGGAAGGGACCATTGATGTGTACTAGCTTCAAGGGTAGAGATTTCGACTGTTGTCTTCCTATAAACCTCTGACATTTGTCACAAGATTTTACAAAAGAAAACACATTAGCGAACAAAGTAGGCCAATAATAACCAGCTCTCATGATTTTATGGGTTGTGGTTTTCCAATAATGATGCCCTCCACAGATGCTAGAATGGAACTGGTGCATGACTTCGACAGATTTTCCTTTGTCTAGACATCTCAAGAGGATCCCTGATGGGTCTTTCCCGGGTTTTGGTTGATCTGAGCTTGATGGCCCGGGCTTGACTTAAGCTAAGCCCTGGAGGGACTTCTAGATTCTGCAAAAAATGAACTATACTAGAATACCATTCACAGGTGGCTAGATTTTCACCCAAAGGTTGATTCTGCTCTTGCTCTTCTGCTGCTTCCTTTGTCTGCTCATCACCTGAATTTGAACCCATGAAATTGATGTCTAACAAACTGGAATTTTCCTCAGCCATAAGTTTAGCCAAGCCCTGGCCTTTGACAAGCTTAGTGGGCTTCACCTCTATGTTAAACTCTATGAATTTTGAAATCCATTTAGCTCTCTTTCCATCAATATCTGGCTAAGCTAAGACATCTTTTACTGAGGCTGAAGGTACATATGCAACCACTTTGGAATGCAGAATGTAAGTTTGAATTCCTTTAAATATTTTATGAGAGCATAAGCTTGCTTTTCAATAAGGTCATACCTTAGTTCAACATCCCTCAGAGTTTTGCTAAAAACGGTCACGGGGTGCTCTACACCTTCATCATTTTTCTGCAACAAAACTGCTGCAAGTGTATCATAAGAGGCAAAAGAGAAGATATAAAACTCCTTGATGTAATCTGGGTTGACTAGTGTGGGAGCTTCCATGATAGCTTGTTTTATGGCTTCAAAAGAGCTTCTTGCAACATCTGTCCATTTTATTTCTGATCCTTTCTTGAGCATGGAAGTGATGTGCTTCACTAGCTCTGCAAAGTTTGGAATGAACCTCCTTACAAAGTTAATATTACCCAGGAAGAATTGAATTTCCCTTTTTGACCTTGGGATGGACAATGTTTGAATTGCTTGAACTCTTGATGGATCAATCTTCACACCTTCAGCAGTAACAATATGTCCCAGAAGTTTGCCTTCTTCTAGAGAAAACTGTGACTTCTTTGGGTTCACAGTAATTCCAAACTGTCTGCACTTTAGAAACACCTTCTTCAAATGTTGCAAATGGTTCTTTTGAGTGCTGGCAAAGACTGTTATGTCATCAAGGTAAATAAGGACAAACTTGTCCTTCTCTCCAACAAATGCTATGTCCATGGCCCTCTAAAAAGTAGCCCCAACGTTCATCAGTCCAAAAGGAATTTTGGAGTACATGAAAGTGCCCCAAGGAGTAGTGAAGGCAGTCTTTTCCATATCTTCTAGATGTACAAAAATCTAGTTGTGACCTGAAAATCCATCTAAGAAAGACAAACTTTAGCCCCTGAAACTTTTTGCAATAAGTGCTCCATCTTAGGTAGGGGGTAGTTGTCTTTTTTAGAGCATTTGTTTAGATTCTTGAAGTCAACACAAAGCTTGGTTTCTCCATTCTTCTTTCTTACTACCACAAGGTTAACTATCCACTTTGAATACCTTAGGGGAACTATGATCTTGGCATCCAATAGATTCTTGATTTATTTTACAATCAAAGGAAATAAGAGAGGGCTGATAGGTCTTAATTTTTGCTTAAATGGGATGGTGTTTTTTTCCAATGGAATCTTATGTTGAATGATGTTTGTCTCATAGGTTTTAAGATCACTATATTCCCAAGAAAAAATATTAGTGAATTGCTTCATTAGGGTGCAATACTCAGAACTCTGGGCAGAAGACAAATGAGTGGACAGATTTATATGCTTTGGATGGGCTGGACTCACTATATTATGTTTATGAACATCAGACTAATTTTCTTTTTTGGCAGGCTTATAAGGTACATCGTTATGATCAAACAGCTTCTATAGAGGCACCATTCCTTTGGGTATATGGTTACTAGGTAGCTTGACAATGTTTTCAAGGCCAATCTCGTCCTTTAGCTTGGGCTGGTTGCGTTCTTCCATGGTTTTGTTTTCTTGGTCTATGCGCATTTCAGAAAATTCCTCAACAACTTGTAAAAATCTATTAATTTCATCATTGTCTTCAAAAACTTTCCAGTATTTGACATTGTCAGGCAGAGATGGTCTATATTTCACTTTAACTTCATAAGTCAATTTAGGAGGCAAAGGAGGAATAAATGTGCTAGCAAATAAAGTAAGGGAATCAACAAGTTGTTTCTTTAATCTCGGGATGTCAGAAATGCTGAAAATATTAAAAGAGTCCTTGAGCTTCCATACCTCATCTCTGTATGCTTTCAGCCCTGGATGATTTGCTTGGAAAGTTTTGTTGACCTCCTGAATGATTAGGTCTGCATCTCCAAACACTTTCAGACCTTTGATGCCCATATCTTTAGCATCGTTTAAGCCCAACATCAAGGCTTCGTACTCTACTATGTTATTTGTGACATGAAAATTTGATTTGAAAGATAAATGAATGCATTCCTTGGTGGGGGACACAAGGACTGCACCTGCCCTTGTAGCTTCCTTAGAGCAATCTCCATCAAAGAACATGTCCCAAATTTGCTGGCCTTCTTCCTCTGTGATCTGCAAACTAGTTTCTTAAGTTGTGTGGAGGCAAACCAGGATTCTTCAATCTGAAGAATACAAGCTCCTAAATCAATGTCAACAGCGTAGATGGGATGATTAGTGGGATTCCTTTCATCACTGATGATATAAGCCAACTAAGCTTCTTTGTACAATCTCCTGCTCTCACCTCCAAAAACTGGGACAGTAGTGTAGGATAGATCATTTTGTAATATTCCACCTAATCTCTTGATCCAACCTCTGGAAAGTAACATGCCAAACTTGGGGGGTACATCTGCTACCACAATATCCATCATCATGCTCTTCATGGGCAGCTAAGACAAAGTGATGGTTAGGTCCTTGATTAATCCCAGACATTTCACTTTTCTAGATTCAAAAGAAAACAGGTCATGATAAGGCTTGGTAACGTCAAGACCAAACTCATCCATGACAGCCTTGGGCATTAGATTATGGCTGGCTCTAGTGTCTAGAAGGTAGTTGTGAATGGTTTTGTCATGAATAGTTAGAGAGACATAGAATGATGGGGAGCTGTCATCATAATTTTCAATCAACGGGTTGAGAACAACAACTGGATTGTCATCTTGCAGATTTACATAGTCGGTGTAGGCTTGGATGGCATTAGGCTCAAGGGCCTCGAGGATAGATCTCTTGAAGGACTCATTCTTCACTAGTTCAATTAGAGGTATAGTTATTCTTAGTTTCTGAATTTCTGATTGAAAACTGAAAGGAGAAGGGAACTTGTCAAGGCCTCTCACCTCGTGAGCTGGAGCTTCGAGTATGATGGGTTCAATTGTTGGTCACTTCTACTTATTAGCTTGCTATATTGCAGGGACAACAACTCTTTGAACAAGATTTTCCTTAGCATTATTCATCTTCGACCTCATATTATATCTATGCTGATCTTGAGTTTGCAGAACAGCTTCACCATCCCATTCTTGGTTAATCTGGTCATTGAATAATGACTTTTCATAGGCAGCTAAGGTCAAAAAGGAGGCACTTCCTTTGTCTTCCAGACAATGGATCTCATCATCTTCTTCAAAATGCTCTTCTTCCATGACTACATTTTGGAAAGGGGTCTTCACCCTTTGATCTTCATTGGCATCTTTGTTTCTTTACAAAATCTACAACTGCTCATTAGTTCTTCTATATAGATTTGGATTTGGATTTCTAGGAGCAAAGGTATTAGGAACTGTTCCTTTCCCTGGGTGTTTCTCAACCTTTAATTTGGAGATTTCAAAGGCCAATGACTTTATCATCTTGGTCATTTTATCTTTCTTGAGATTTGAAGATGATGAAGACGCGCCCCTCTATCTCCTTCTATCGACATTTCCCTGGAGCTTCTCTATAGCCATGATGTTTGATTCTACTTCCAAGGCTACATCCTACATGTCAGCCAAAGTAGCACATCACCTCTCCCTCAATAATAGACAAAATTCAGAATCAAAGGCACTGGCATAGGTGAGTTTAGCAGAGGTAGTAGTGGGTTTTACTTCAGCTGGTATTTTGTTGTACATGCGGTTAAATCTCTTATTGAAATCAAATAACAACTCACCATTTTCCCTCTTTAAGTTCCCAAACTCAGTGTGGTAGTAGAGTAGATCCTTCTTATCCCCCCAATGCTCTAGGAATGCGTCATCTAAAGCCTCAATATTTGCTATAGACCTTGGGGCTAGTTCTCTGAACCATTTTCTAGCCTCTCCATCTAGACTTTGGACAAAGACTCTCATCCATACATCATCTTCACTAATGTCCAGGTTATCAACATAGATATAGAATGATTCAAAATGTTCCTCAGTTGTAATACCTTCAGTCCCAGTGAACTTAGGCCTATAATTCTTATATTCTCCAGTAGGCATGGAATTCAAAGGAGTGGGTAGTACTAGAGGTCCATACCTCACAGCTATGATTCTTTCTATTTTGGTAGGTTGTGGACCTGCCATAGCTATGGTGGCTATAAGGGTATTGGAAGTGTGAATGACAGAGGGTTGAGGAGTGACTGATAAGACTAAAGGAGTATGATGGATAGGAGGAGAGGTTTCCTTTGGGCTTGCAACAAAATGAAAACCTAAAGAATAAGGAGCTTTATGAATCTTTGAGATTTTTTCTTCACTGCTAGTATTAGATGCTATACTCTCAACATGAATTTGTTCTATGACATGATTTTCTTGAAGAAATATAGAATATTGTTTATATTTCCTAAACCTGATGCTCCTTTCTGCAATACCTTCCTTTCTTTGATGATTTTTTCAGGGTCAAGTACTAGGTCAGCTTGTGGCTTTTGAGGATTTCTCCGAGTATGCCTCACAAACTGAGCCAGAACTATCAAGTGGAGTCGCCAAGAGGTTCGTCCTCAAGTAAATTTGCCATATAGATGGTTACAACCAAAAAAGTGCCCAGAATTTGTCTATCATCAAAGTTGGATCTGTGTCGTCTACCAGGGAAGCTGAGCTTCAGTCTCCTCTCCCCGGCAGTGGCACCAATTATGTTATCACTCCACGAAGCTCCCCTAGGTTATAGTTCGGAGATGCCTGGTAACATATAAATCTTCAATATTGTTTGTTGAACTATTGGTATGGATGATGGTTTGGATCAAGTCAGATGACTACTTCAACTCTGTTTTCACTCAAGACATGCATGAACACCCTCAAATTTACAATGATTTAGGCCACTAACGCTCAATAGTTTATAGATTCAATGGATAGATGAAGAATATTGACTGTACGAGTAGATGCATACATAAACACATATGAATGGCTAGCTACAGGAAGTAAATGAAGCTTGCGAATCTAATTTATCAACGCAGAGATAAGATGAAAATTATCTGGCATTAGGCACAAAAGAAAACATGAATAACCTATTCAAGTGCAAGCTTAGAACAGAAGAGAAAATGGGAATTGAACATTTAGCAACAAAAGAAGCTTATATTCCTAGAATGAAGATGAGAAGCTAGAGTAGTAGAGTATCCATAGTCCACAAAAGTTGAACCCTTTTTACTCTGAACTTTCAAATATTTATAGGCCTTTTACAATGCTCTCGATCCTTCTCAGGCTTGAGAGGTCTTAATCTATCCCCTCTATCTTTTTAACTATTTGATGCCATGACTAGGCATGCATGAGCTTGGAGGTTTCTTTTCTAACAACAGAGTAACCATATTCTGGTAATTCGCTGCACTGTCAGGGAGCTCACTCGTGCTAGCGATGCTCCATGATCACTTCTATTGCGAGTTGCATCGTGTTGTGGCCCTTTTTCCATTTTCGGCCATCTATCTCTTGGCAATCTGTTTCCCGGACTCTGTTATGTAAAGGAATGGGTCTTCGGGCTTTTGACATCCTTTTGAATACGAAATGGTTGTTTTCTATTTTACACAGAAAAATGATGCAACACTGTGAAATCCCACCAAGCTCTGTTCATTCTATACTTCAAAAGTCCTTAAACACGGTTTATTCCTCTATTGGGTCCACCCTCAATCGCTATTGCAAGTCGCTAATGGCCTATTCCCAGGGTTCTCTTTATATTTTGAAATTCGTTAAAAATCATGAAAATAACCTAAAAATGGCCTACGACGGATCTGAAATAGTATATAATGACTTTAAGGAACCTTTTCAGGTCTGTCTTATTGCATCGGCGCTTCATCCTTCACCTTTCGTTTAATAAACAAAAATTGCGAAAATACGTTAAAATGGTCTTTGACGGATCTCAAAATCTATGCCATAATATTTATATAGCCATCGGGTCCGGCTAATCGCACCGCACATATACATGTGCATAGGCCCTGCTCCATGGTGTTGCTCCGATGTGATATAGCGATATGATCGGATTGCAATCGCATGTCACTGATACCTCAAGCCATTTGCAAATGCTCTTTGTAATCTCCGATAGCGAACTTGTGATGCAACGTGGGTCATTGATCTGCGTGCTTGATCGATAGTCCACGTTGACTCCGTTGATCGCCATTGCCAGTTCCATAAAGTCTTTGTCGATCTTCGTCGATTGCCTGTGCCGATTGCGATCCATAGATCAAATCTAGACTGTTGATTGGCCACTTCTGACAGCTACTGTGCATTCATTTCTCACGCCTACAATACTCTATCTTTTCACAGTTTTCTCTAGTTTTTGCCTCTCGATAGTGTCTGTTTAGCCATTCTAAGGGCTCTTGGCATGCGATTGTTTCAATCTTTTGGATGATCTTACTATCTTTTGAAGACTTAAGGAGCATATTTGGATCCATTTCGGGCCACATGCCAATCAGGGCTAACACTGGCTCCTTCTGGGGATGAAAGCCTCCCTGTGACGTTTCAAGAACTCCAGACCAAATCTATCTCCTAGTGTTCCATTGGGCATGGAGTTTATTTTGTATCAAAAATAAAAGCTGAAAAACATATTTACAATATCAAGGCTTTAAAGCCTTAAATGAAATAAAGTTTCAAGAACTGCCCATTGACTGGGCTACCAAAAACATCTTCTCCTTCCAGACTATGCAGAATAAAGGTATGTTCTACTGAATTTGAGTGATAGCAAACGGACCTGTCCATAAGGAGTCAAACTTACCATGATTACCTTTTTTTCTTTCAGTGCATCCCATTTGAGAACCCAATCACCAACTCGGAAATTGTCCACTTTTGCCTTCCTATTAAAAGTTTCTTTGATTTTCTTCTGATGAACTTTTGACTTCTCAAACAGCTGCTCTCTGATCTACTGTAATTCAACCAGGTTATTCATTCTCCTTACCATGTCATTCTCTTCATCATGTTCTTCTTGAAATAATTTGGCTACAGGGAGAATCATCTGGATAGGAAAAACAACATCAGTGCCATAAACCAACTTAAATGGAGAATTTCCTATGGACTTCTTCTTGGTAACTCTGTCAGCCCACAATGCAAACTTCAACTTGGAATCCAAGCTCTTTTTATTGTCCTCCAACAATTTTTTGATTATCCTTACAAGACTCTTGTTAGATTATTCTGCTAGGCCATTTCCTTGAGGATAATATGAGGTAGAATGCACCAATTGAATGCCCATGGATTCACACATATCCACCAATTATTTTTCCTTGAAAGCCGCTATATTATCAGTGACTAGTTTGGTTGGGCAACCAAATCTATTGAAAATATTCTCATTCAAGAACTTGATGACAACTTGATGATTAACATTCTTAGTGGGTATAGCCTTAATCCATTCGGTGAAATAATCAGTGTCTACCAAGATCCATTTGTGCTGGCCACTGGAATGTGGATTAATCTCACCTATGAAGTCCAAGCCCCACTATGGAAGGGACCATTGATGTGTACTGGCTTCAAGGGTAGAGATTTCAGCTGATGTCTTCCTGCAAACCTCTGACATTTGTCACAAAATTTTACAAAAGAAAACACATCAAATAATAGAGTAGGCCAATAATACCTAGCTCTCAGGATTTTGTGGGTTGTGGTTTTCCAATAATGATGCCCTCCACAGATTCTAGAATGGAACTGGTGCATGAATTCCACAGATTTTCCTTTGTCTAGACATCTCAAGAGGATCCCTGATGGGTCTTTCTAATAGAGAAAGTTTTCATTAATGTATAATTTGGCTGATCTGAGCTTGATGGCCCGGACTTGACTTGAGCTAAGCCCTGGAGGGACTTCTAGATTATGCAAAAAATGAACTATACTAGAATACCATTCACAGGTGGCTAGATTTTCAGCCAAAGGTTGATTCTGCTCTTGCTCTTCTGTTGCTTCCTCTGTCTACTCATCACCTAAATTTTACCCATGCAATTGATGTCTAACAAACTGCAATTTTCCTCAGCCATAAGTTTAGCCAGGCCCTTGCCTTTGACAAGCTTAGTGGGCTTCACCTCTATGTTAAAATCTATGAATTTTGCAATCCATTTAGCTCTCTTTCCATCAATATCTGGCTGAGTTAAGACATCTTTTACTGAGGCTGAAGGTACATATGCAACTACTTTGGAATGCAAAATGTAAATTCTGAATGCCTTTAAAGATTTTATGAGAGCATAAGCTTGTTTTTCAATAAGGTCATACCTTATTTCAGCATCCCTTAGAGTTTTGTTGAAAAAGGCCATGGGGTGCTCTACGCCTTCATCATTTTTCTGCAATAGAACTGCTGCAAGTGTATCATAAGAGGCAAAAGTGAAGATATAAAACTCCTTGGTGTAATTTGGGCTGATTAGGGTGGGAGCTTCCATGATAGCTTGTGTGATGGCTTCGAAATAGCTTCTTACAGCATTTGTCCATTTTATTTCTGATCCTTTCTTGAGCATGGAAGTGATGTGCTTCAATAGCACTGCAAAGTTTGGAATGAACCTCCTTACAAATTTAATCTTATCTAGGAAGGATTGAATGTCCCTTTTTGACCTTGGGATGGACAATGTCTGAATTTCTTGAACTCTTGATGGATCAATCTTCACACCTTTAGCAGAACAATATGTCCCAGAAGTTTTCCTTCTTCTTGAGCAAACTATGACTTCTTTGGGTTCACAAAAATTCTGAACTATCTGCACTTTAGAAACACCTTCTTCAAATGCTGCAAATACTATGTCCATGGCCCTCTGAAAAGTAGCCCCAGCGTTCATTAGTCCAAAAGGCATTTTGGAGTACATGAAAATGCCCCAAGTAGTAGTGAAGGTGGTCTTTTCCTGATCTTCTGGATGTACAACAATCTGATTGTAACCTGAAAATCCATCTAACAAAGACATGACTTTAGCCCCTGAAACTTTTTGCAGCAAGTGCTCCATCTTAGCCAGGGGGTAGTTGTCTTTTTTAGAGCATTTGTTCAAATTACTGAAGTAAACACAAAGCCTGATTTCTCCATTCTTCTTTCTTACTACCACAAGGTTAGCTACCCACTTTGAATACCATAGGGGAACTATGATCTTGGCATCCAACAGCTTCTTGATTTCTTTCTCAATCAAAGGCAATAAGAGAGGGCTGATAGGTCTTAATTTCTGCTTAAAAGGGATGGTGTTCTTTTCCAGTGGAATCTTATGTTGAATGATGTTTTTGTCATAGGTTTTAAGATCACTGTATTCCCAAGCAAAAATATCAGTGAATTGCTTCATCAGGGTGAAATACTCGGAACTCTGGGCAGAAGACAAGTGAGTGGACAGATTTATATGCTTTGGATGGGCTCGACTCCCTATATTATGTTTATGAACAGCAGACTCATTTTCCTTTTTGGCAGGCTTATAAGGTACATCGTTATGATCAAACAACTTCTCTAGAGGCACCAATACTATATGGTTACTAGGCAGCTGGACAATGCTTTCCCGGCCAATCTCGTCCTTTAGCTTGGGTTGGTTGCATTCTTCCATGGTTTCATTTTCTTGGTCGATGCGCATTTCAGAAAATTCCTCAACGAGTTGTACAAATATATTAATTTCATCACCGTCTTCAAAAACTTTCCAATATTTGACATTTTTAGGCAGAGATGGTCTATATTTCACCTGAACTTCATAAGTCAATTTAGGACGCAAAGGAGGAATAAAAATCCTAGCAGACACAGCAAGGGAATCAGCAAGTTGGTTCTTCATTCTTGGGATGTAAGAAATGCTAAAAATATTAAAAGAGTCCTTGAGCTTCCATGCCTCATCTCTGTATGCTTTCATCCTTGGATGCTTTGGTTGGAAATTTTTGTTGACCTACTGAATGATAAGGTCCGTGTCTTCAAACACTTTCAGACCTTTGATACCCATTTCTTTAGCAGCGTTTAAGCCCAGCATCAAGGCTTCATACTCTACTATGTTATTGTGACCTGAAAATTTAATTTGAAAGATAAATGAATGCATTCCTGTGTGGGGGACATAAGGACTACAACTACTCTTGTAGCTTCCTTAGAGCAAGCTCCATCAAAGAACATGTCCCAAATTTGCAGGCCTTCTTCCTCTGTGATTTGGCAAACTGGTTTCTTAAGTTGTGTGGAGGCTAAATGCGATTCTTCAGTCTGAAGAATACAAGCTCCAAAATCAGTTTCGACAGCATAGATGGGATGATTGGTGGGATTCCTTTCATCACTGATGATATAAGCCAACTGAGCTTCTTTGTACACTCTCCTGCTCTCACCTCCAAAAACTGGGACAGTAGTGTATGACAGATCATTTTGTAATGTTCCACCTAATCTCTTGATCCAACGTTCAGAAAGCACCATGCCAAACTTGGGGGGTACATCTGCTACCACAATATCCATCATCGTGCTCTTCATGGGCAGCAGAGACAAAGTGATGGCTAGGTCCTTGATTAATCCCAGACATTTCACTTTTCTAGAGTCAAAAGAAAACATGTCATGATAAGGCTTGGTAATGTCAAGACCCAACTCATCCATGAAAACCTTGGGGATTAGATTATGGCTGGCTCCAGTATCTAGAAGGTAGTTGTGAAGGATTTTGTCATGAATAGTCAGAGAGACATAGAATGATGGGGAGTTGTCATCATAAATTTCAATCATCGGGCTGAGAACAATAGCTAGTTTGTTATCTTGCAGATTTACATAGTCGGTGGAGGCTTGGAGGGAATTAGGCTCAAGGGCCTCGAGTATAAATCTCTTGAAGGACTCATTCTTCACTAGTTCAATCAGAGGTATAGGTATTCTTAGTTTTTGAATTTCTGATTGAAAACTAAAAGAAGAAGGGGACTTGTTAAGGCTTCTTAACTCGTGAGCCGGAGCTTTAAGTATGATGGGATCAATTGTCGATCGCTTCAAGGGCCTCGAGGATAGATCTCTTGAAGGACTCATTCTTCACTAGTTCAATCAAAGGTATAGGTATTCTTAGTTTCTGAATTTCTTATTGAAAACTGAAAGGAGAAGGGGACTTGTTAAGGCTTCTTACCTCGTGAGCTGGATCTTTGAGTATGATGGGATCAATTGTCGGTCACTTCTGCTTATTAGCTTGCTGTATTGCAAGGACAACAGCTCTCTGAACAGGAGTTTCCTTGGCATTATTCATCTTCAACCTTAGATTATACCTATGGTGATCTTCAGTTTGTATAATAGCTTCACCATCCCATTCTTGGTTGATCTAGTCATTGAATAATGACTTTTCATAGGTAGCTGAGGTCAAAAAGGAGGCACTGCCTTTGTTTTCCAAACAATGGATCTCATCATCTTCTTCAAACTGCTCTTCTTCCATGACTACATTCTGGAAAGGGGCCTTCACCCTTTGATCTTCATTGGCATCTTTGCTTCTTTGCAGAATCTGCAACTGCTCATTAGCTCTTCTATATGGATTTGGATTTGGATTTCTATGAGCAAAGGTATTAGGAACTCTTCTTTTCCCCGAGTGCTGCTCAACCTTTAATTTGGAGATTTCAGAGGCTAATGACTCTATCATCTTGGTCATTTTATCTATCTTGGGATCTGAAGATGATGAAGACTCACCCCTCTGCCTCCTTTTATCGACATTTCCCTTGAGCTTCTCTACAACCATGATGTTTGATTCTACTTCCAAGGCTGCATCCTGCATGTTAGCCAAAGTAGCACATCACCTCTCCCTCAATAGTAGACAGAAGTCAAAATCAAAGGCACTGGCATAGGTGAGTTTAGCAGAAGTAGTGGTGGGTTTTACTTCAACTGGTATTTTGTTGTACATGTGGTTAAATCTCTTATTGAAATCATACAACAACTCACCATTTTCCCTCTTTAAGTTCCCAAACTTGGTGTGGTAGTAGAGTAGATCCTTATTATCCCCCCAATTCTTTAGAAATACATTATCTAAAGCCTCAATATCTGCTATAGACCTTGGGGCTAGTTCTCTGAACCATTTTCTAGCCTCCCCATCTAGACTTTGGACAAAGACTCTCATCCATACATCATCTTCACTAATGTCCAGGTTATTAGCATAGCTATAGAATGATTCAAGATGTTCCTCAGCTGTAACACCTTCAGTCCCAGTGAAATTAGGCCTATACTTTTGATATTCTCCAGTAGGCATGGCATTCAAAGGAGTGGGAAATACTAGAGGTCCATACCTAGCAACTATGATTCTTTCCATTTTGGTAGGTTGTGGACCTACCATAGCTATGGTGGCTATAAGGGTACTGGAAGTCTAAATGATAGAGGGTTGAGGAGTGACTGATAGGACTAAAGGAGTATGATGGATAGGAGGAGAGGTTTCCTTTGGGCTTGCAACAAAAGGAGAACCTAAAGAATAAGGAGCTTGTGAATCTCTGAGATTTTTTCTTCACTGCTAGTATTCTATGAAAGGATTTTCTTGAAGAGATATAGAATATTGTTTAGATTTACCTAAACCTGATTCTCCTTTCTACAATATCTTCCTTTCTTTGATGATTTTTTCAAGGTCAGGTACTAGGTCAGCTTGTGGCTTCTGAGGATTTCTCCGATTATGCCTCACAAACTGAGCCAGAACTATCAAGTGAAGTCGCCAAGAGGTTTATCCTCAAGTAGAGTCGCCAGATAGATTATTACAACCGAAAAACTGCCCAGAGTTTGTCTATCATCAAAGTTGGATCTGTGTCGTCTCCCAGGGAAGTTGAGCTTCAGTCTCCTCTCCCCGGAAGCAGTGAAAATTATGTTATCACTCTAGGAAGCTCTCCTCGGTTGTAGTTGAGAGATGCTTGGTAACATATAAATATTCAATATTGTTCTCTGAACTATTGGAATGGATGATGGTTTGGATCAAGTCAGATGATTGCTTCAACTCTATTTTCACTCAAGACATGCATGAACACCCTCAGCTTTACAAGGATTTAGACGACTAATGCTCAATAGTTTATAGATTCAATGGATAAATGGAGAATACTGACTGTGCCAGCAGATGCATACATAAACACATATGAATGGCTAGCTACAGGAAGTAAATGAAGCTTTCAAATCTAATTTATCAACGCGGAGATAAGATGATAATTATTTGGCATTAGACACAGAAGAAAACATGAATAACCTATTCAAGTGCAAGCTTAGAACAGAAGAGAAAATGGGAATTGAACATGTAACAACAAAAGAAGCTTATATTGCTAGAATGAAGATGAGAAGCTAGAGTAGCAGAGTATCCATAGTCCCCAAAAGTTGAACCCTTGTTACTCTAAACTTTCAAATATTTATAGGCCTTTTACAATGCTCTCGAGCCTTCTGAGGCTCGAGAGGTTTTAATCTATCCCCTATGTCTTTTTAACTGTTTGATGCATTGACTAGGAACACATGAGCTTGGAGGTTTCTTTTCTAATAGCAAAGTAACTACATTCTGGTAATTCACTGCGTTGTTAAGGAGCTCGCTCATGCTAGCGGTGCTCCATGATTGCTTCTATTGCAGGTTACATTGTGTTGTGGCCCTTTTTTCCTTTCCGGCCATCTGTCTCCCGACAATCTATTTCCCAAAATTTGTTTCCCGAACTCTATTCTGTAAAGGAATGGGTCTTCGGGATTTTGACATCCTTTTGAATACCAAATGATTTTTTTCTGTTTTACACAGAAAAATGTTGCAACACTGTGAAATCCCGCCAAGCTCTGTTCATTCTAGACTTCAAAAGTCCTTAAACATGGTTTATTCCTCTATCGGGTCCGCCCTCAATCGCTATCGCAAGTCGCTAATGGCCTATTCCTAGGCTTCCCTTCGTATTTTGAAATTCATTAAAAATCATGAAAATAATGTAAAAATGGCCTACGACAGATCTGAAATAGTATATAATGGCTTTAAGGAACCCTTTCGGATCTAGCTTATCACATGGGCGCTCCATCCTTCGCCTTTCGTTTAATAAACGAAAACTACGAAAATACATTAAAAATGGTGTTTGACAAATCTCAAAATCTATTCCATATTATTTATACAACCATTGAGTCTAGCTAATCACACCGCACATATACATGTGCATAGGCCCCACTCCATGGTGTTGCTACGATGTGATATAGCGATGCAATCAGATCGCAATCGCATGTCGCTCATACCCTAGGCCATTTGCAAACGCTCTTTGTAATCTCTGATAGCGAACTTGTGATGCAACGTGGGCCATTGATCTGCGCGCTTGATTGATGATCCACGTTGACTCCAATATCTGCTGATTGCCTGTGCCGATTGTGATCCGCTGATCAGATCTGGACCATTGATCGTCCTGATCTGACGGCCATTGTGCATTCATTGCTCACGCCTACAATACTCTATTTTTTCACGGTTTTCTCTGGTTTTTGCCTCTCGATAGTGTTTTTTTAGCCATTCTAAGGGCTCTTGGCATGCGATTGTTTTGATCGTTTGGATGATCTTACTAGCTTTTGAAGACTTAGGAGCATATTTGGATCCATTTCGAGCCACATGCCAATTAGGGCTAGCAGGTCCAACTGCAACTATAGATGGTGTAATTGTTGCCCTTGTTCCATAAACATTCATAGATACTTTCTTTGATGCCATTTGCCTAAAAAAAATAATAAAAATAAATATAAGTTATATTTTATTATCATAGGAAATTTTACTATTGTTATATTAAAAAAAAGAACTTCACACCATGAACTTGAAAAATGTTAATTTTAAATAACATAAAATAATAAAACTTTAAATTGTAAAATTAAAAAAAGTATATCTTAATTAAACAAAACAAAAAAAATAAATATATTTATTATAATTTAATTAAAAAAGCATAACAATTAAAAAATAATAATTAAATTTATTTATTTATTTTTTTCCAAAGAAAAAATCAAACTTTTTATTACCAGGATAAAAAGTTACATAGTATATGCCGAAGCATTCATTTTGCTCTATAATTTGCGAATCATAGAGCTCACTGGATGAATATTCAGTCTAGCTAAAAACAAGTAGAGAAAGTCACTGAGCATATGCACGGCCTCCTCATATGAGGAAAATTTCGGGCCAGTGCCTGTCAGAGATGAGAGCAGCGTCAAGAAAAGAAGGGGCAAAAAATAAAAGCAAAACTTCATGTGAAAACGACCACAATGAGAACAGAGGAGCTAAACTTGGAGGTTCAAGACTTCCTCCCCTTTTTCTTCTCGACCTTTCGCCATTCTCCTTGGGCTCGGGTTATGGGAAAAATTTGAAGTGGATTTTCTTTGCCGGGTCAGGGGTTTTCTTTGTTTGAATCTGAGGTGTCTGATGAATGCTGCCTTTTGGTTCCACTAATTTCAATTGTATTTGGATTCTTTCTAGGTTGTGATTCCATGGGTTCTTGTATAGAAGTCTTTTGTGTTTCTGTTTGGATACTTTCGTTTGGACAAAGTTCTTCCTCTTCATCTTCTTCCTCCTCTTTCGAATCTGAATGGTTGAATTTCCATCCTTTTCGTTGACTGCCAGTTTTCTTCTTTCTGCGGCTGTTCTTTTTGTATTCTGGACAAGCATTTTGGAGATGTCAAATTTGCCGACATATTCTGCATCTGAAAGGTCTACTTTCATAGTCTAATGACTGCATCCAGCTGCGATCTTTTTGTTTCAATTTTATGCTTACCGGTAATCCTTTACTTAGGTCTATTTCCATGCATATGCGTGCGAAAATAAAAATGATTTCTTCTATTCTTTGCGTATCCATTTTGATATATCTACTTACGGTGTTTCCTATGCTTGCCAGTACCTTTTGATCCCAAAAATGGATAGGGAGATTGTGAAGACGAACCCATATTGGCATCTTAGACACAACGAAAGTGTTTGCATCAAAATCTAGGAACCATGGGGTGATAAAAAGACCTGAAGATCCCCAGAACCAAGGTCCTTCCTGAATCACGAGATCTCTGACTTCTGGTGATTGAAATTTGACTATGAAAAACCATTTGGAGCAGAGATGGATTTCACAGTCCAGGGACCATTTCGTGAGAATCCAATGAAATAGATCAAAAGGTTTGGGCCAAAATCCGTTAAAACGGCATATGATGGCTTTCTTTTCATAGTCGTTACATACCTTCTCTGCTTCTGCTATTTCGATTGTTAGTTCTGGAGTGTGTTGCAGTTGCTCCACTCTGTATGGGTTTGGTTATGATCCAGTCTATTTTGGAGCTATTGGAGAAGTGTTTCCTCCTCGTAAAATATGCTTGTAAGATGTTCCTTCACTTCTGTGCTGCTGGAGTGGATCTGGGATGTGGTTTGGTTTAGATCTGCTGCCTCCTACTATTGATTTTCCAGATGCTGCACCTCCTTGTAGTCTCAAATTGAGGATGATTGTAGATCCTGGCTTAATATTGTAATACTTTATGGATCAGAAATCCTGAAGCGATTTCCCCCCTATTAATAGGTGTTGCTTGCCAGCCAGGTAGCTGATTTGATTAGCAATGTTGTATTTCAAATCTCTTACACTGTCTGTAGCTGAAACCCATATCAGTGTTGAGTTCCCCTTGGGCATTCTAACGAAGATTTGGAAGTGGTCATTTAATTCCAAATCTGCCCTGTATTCCAGATCCGACTCGATTAGATCTGCATCAGGTCTGTGGAGCAAGACCTGGTCACAATGCCAGATTCCTTTCCACCAGGGTGCAGGCATTGAGAAGTTGTCGTGATTTCTGGCTCCCCCTTTGGATCCCGTTGAGAAATTTTTCCTGGTCATCAAAGGACTGATGCAACCGATCTCTGCCTTGATCATATGAGCAAGGCTGTGGAGCGGCCATTCCTTGAGGATCCAAGCCGTGTCAGACCAGTGGGAAGAAAAATCCACAGCAAAAAATGTAGATTTGATTCCAGATCCAGACTCTAACGTTGCCCATGGCCAAGATCTATTCTCCCAACAGCATTGAGACTTCGATCTCGTCCTAGGTATCTCCCCTCTTCCACTTGCAGGTAGTCGGCATCAGTAATCGCCTTGGAGAAGTCGCCGATGCTATTTTGCAGTCTCCTTTCAAGAAAGATCTTCGATTCCTGCACCCTCATCTTTCCCATGTTGCAGCCATCTAATTTTCTGCAAGTCGATTTGAGCCAGGGGCTGCTAGGTTTGACGAGTATGTCACCAAGGAGGGGTTTCCTCATTGCGGCTTGCTACATACTCAGTTCGCGAGGGATCAAAGACCACCAAGAACCGCAGATCGAAAAACCAGTCGTCCCTAATCCAGTAAAACTTATTTTATTTAAAAAAAAAAAAAAAAAAAAAAAACAATTGAAATTTAATTTTAAAATTTGAAAATAAAAATTTACAAAAGAAAACAAAAACAATAAAAGAATTGTAAACAAATAAATTTTAAAAAATTGGCTTGGGTTGGGTACTTGCACAACCTTTTGGGCCCCATTTGGGCGCTGAAAGGTCATGAACAGGTCTGCCCGACAAATTTTTTTTAATTTCTTTAATTTTATATTTTGGAAAAAAAATCTCTATTCAAAAAAATTAGAGGATATATATATATATATATATATATATATATATATATATATATATATCTTCTAGTATCCGAGAGGAACCGAGTAAATTGGGTCACCTTAGGTGGATTTGAACTTGGGTATACATTGTTTCAATGATTTCATAAATTTTGAATTAATGAATTGAACTCCCCGCCAAGACAAATAAAATAAAAATAAAAAATTTCAAAAAAAAAAATTGAAAATTGGTTTTTCTATTTCAAAGCCCAAAAAAATATTATTTTTCTTATTTTCTCCTTAAAATCCTATAAATATGAATTTGGACCATATTTTTCCCTTATAAAAATCTAAAATTTTAGAAATTTTTATGTGGTTTTTCCCCAAAAATATATTATTAAAAAAAACAAAAATCTTCGAAAAAAAAATAAAAGAAAAATAGTAAAAAAAACTATTTTTTCAGCATAAAAACAATAAAACAACATATTTTCCCCAAATTCCTCTTTAATGGTAAAAATAGAAAGAAAACTAACTTTTGAAATGAGAAAATATTATGTTGAATGTCTTCTCGATGACAATGTAGTTCAAACTCGTTCCAAGTTTTTTAACAAATCCTCAAGAAGACAATGCAATGTAAGGAATATAAATAATGATAATTACTATATAGCGAAGATTGTGGGATTACTTAAACATTTCTTGAAGGTGGAATTAAAATTAAAATTAATAAAAAAATAATATATAGTTAATATTATAGGTTTATATTAACTTTTGTTAAATGTTGGATAAAAAATAAAATATAAATTATAAAATTAACTTAATTACCTAGTTGTTGTTAAATAATTTAAGTATAGAATTTATTTTATTTTCGAGTAAATGAATTAAAAGAAAATTTGTGTGAAAAAATTGAATAGAAAGTAGGGTCAAAATTTTCAAGAAAAAGTTCAGTAAAATGTTTTGGAATAAATTTTGGAGGGAAATATTTCAAATGATTTTTTTGGAGGAAAAAAATTGACAAAACAAATTGGGGGGGCATTTTGGAGGGAAATTTTCATTCTATAAGCTAGAAATTGTCATTCGGTGAGAATGCATTTGTATTGTTCAACATCTTCTATAAAAATTCATGGGTTCTTCTGATAGTGAAGCTTATCTTTCTACAACATCACATCTTCCTCACATAATGACTCTATTCATATTGATGAATATAACAAGAATTTTTTCACTATGAATGGAGAGTCAATTTTTTCACATAGTCCTAATCCTAAAGATTATGAGAGCACCACTGATGAAGGGTAGGATGAAGAATTTCCTATAAATAGAGAGACAAATTTTCCACTTAATCCCAATCTTAAGGATTATGAGAGCACCACTGACAAAGGGGAGGATGAAGAATTTCCTTTAAATAGAGAGACAAATTTTCCACTTAGTCCTAATCCCAAGGATTATGAGAGCACCACTGACGAAGGGGGGCATGAAGAATTTCCAATAAATAGAGAGTCAAATTTTCCACTTAGTCCTAATCCTAATGATTATGAGAGCACCTCTAACAAATGGGAGGATGAAGAATTTCTAGTAAATAGAGAGTCAAATTTTCCACTTAGTCCTAATCCTATGGATTATGAGAGCACCATGGACGAATGGGGGGGTGAAGAATTTCTAGTAAATGGAGAGTCAAATTTTCCACTTAGAACTAATCCTGAGGATTATGAGAGCACCATTGACGAAGGGGTGGATGAAGAATTTTCTGCCAATGATAATTTTACTATGAATAGAGAGTCAAATTTTCCACTTAGTCCTAATCTTAAGGATTATGAGAACACCAATAATGAAGGAGAGGATGAATAATTTCTTGCAAATGATAAATTTACCATAAATAGATATTCAACTTTTCCACTTAGTTGTAATGCTAAGGATTATGAGAGCACCACTTACGAATGAGAGGATAAATAATTTCCTCCAAATGATAATTTTAGAGGCATGAATGTAGATAATACATTTTTTGTTAGTCGAGATTTCAAAGGTGCTCATGGCGATGATGAATTTCCTCCAAATGAGGATTTCAAAAGTAGATATGAGGATGGTGAAGGATTTCCTCCAAGTGGTGATTTGAAAGGTAGAAATGATGATGATGAAATTCCTCCAAGCAATGATTTAAAAAGTGCAGATGAAGATGGTGAAGAATTTCATTTGAGTTAGGATTTCAAAAGAATAGATGATGGTAGTGAAGAATTTCCTGCAAGTGAGGATGGTAATGAATATTTTCCAAGCAATTATTATGAAGAATGTACTAACTATGTTCAGAATGATCATAGTGAGGAGAATATTCCTCCTAATGATGATGAAAATGCTTATAGAGAGGACAATGAAATGATGGAGACATTGCAAGCAAATATTGTATCTAGGAGTAGGAGTATACCTTTTCATATCAATCCAACATATTCCAGTTATATAAGGGATAAGATAGAATATCTCATGAGAAGAAGTTATATCAGTGATATGATTTCAAGAGAATGTTGTCAAAAGGATTGCTTGAAATATATTTATTTCAAGTTTTCATTGGAGAAAAGGAAGATATATTTGTCAATGAATAAAAACATGCAAAATTAATATTTAGTAGGGTGCATGCAATCTAGTTTGGCAGGTTATGATTATCATATTGATAATTGATTCCTCCATAGAAATTCTTCCAAAATGTTTTATTCAATTGGTAATTTTCGTCTGTCAAGAATCCAAGCAAGATTGGAAAAAGATCCCACATTTTATTCAGAATCACGTCATAGACGAGAGATTGAGCCATTAGCAAATACTGCAATGTCATGTATGCAAGGCTTATTTTCAAATCATGGAGAGTGTATGCCAAATAAATACACAATACATATTTCAGATAATTTCTCAAGATGAGAAATATACAACTTATACAAAGAATATGCAGAAGGTGTTGAAGGAGATGGTAATTTTATTACATATTCATATTTTACGAGGATCTGGAAGAACGGATTCAACAATGTTTATATTCCTAACAAGACAAGGATGGGGGTTTGCAGTACATGTGCTTCTCTTAAATAAAAAAGGGATAAATGTCAATGGGCAGAAAGAGGTATGCATTCATAACATTATTTTTAAAAATTGGATAGTTATCAACTATGAAAATGTATGTATTAATAGGTTTCTCATATGTTATGTGCAGATTCCATTGCCAAAGCACTTCAAGGGCATTGAAATC
Source organism: Pinus tabuliformis (assembly GCA_031772625.1). Taxonomy (NCBI): domain Eukaryota; kingdom Viridiplantae; phylum Streptophyta; class Pinopsida; order Pinales; family Pinaceae; genus Pinus; species Pinus tabuliformis. The sequence goes on from CM062816.1 coordinate 2,067,164,392, forward strand.
ATCAAACACGTGAAAGGAAGAAGTTGTATAAGCATCAAAAGAAGTGTTATGATAATCCAAATAAATATTTGGGTTTGATAATTGATGGTATGGACTACAAGAAAACATTTCTACCACATTTTGTCTGCACACCAAAACATTTACAGGAGGAAAAATTTATTTAGTTTCACTTGGTCGGTTGTATGGTCCTTAATGGGAAAATGTGGCCAAGGGTTTACTTCAGAGCTCCAAATATTCATAGTTATGAAAATATCACCATAAACATAATTCATGATGTGCTTTCTCATTGGTTTGGTAATCTTCTAGAAGTTTTGTATCTACAATTAAACACTAGTTGTGAAAATAAAAATCATTTTTTTTTGGATATCTAAACATGCTTGTTGAACTAGGAATTTTTTTAAAGGTAAAGGTTGGTTTCCTTATTGTTGGGCACACTCATGACCATATTGATTAGAAGTTCAGTGATTTTTCAGTAACATTGATGAGGAAGGATGTTGGGAGCTTTCCATCATTAATTGAATGTATTAAGAAATCATACATTCTAGAGCCTAAATTTTAATGCGTTGGAAGAAACTATTGACATGCAAAGGTTTATTCTAGGAACACATAGTGAGGAGAAATTCATTGAACAAATTATTGACATTAGCTTCCAACATCAATTTTGTATCAAAAAAATTAATGGGAAATCACTTACATGGAGCAAGAAGTATTCAATTGTTGTAGAATGGGGTTCGTCATCAGGTTTATCATTTTTGAAGTTCATTCCAAATCATCCAATATTTGCATCAAATATATTGTTACTACAATCAGTGGTTGAAATCCATAATGCATGAAAGCATAAGAGAGTTATAAATTATTCTGAATGTTTGAAAGAAATTAAAAAATCTATTAGAGATACATATGAGTACTTTTATTTTGTTGATTTATTTTGGTGGGAGTATTTTTCAATAATCGAAGTGATATCATTTCAATATCAAGAAATGGAGATATACCTTTCAAGACTCCATTTATTTGGACACAAAATATGCCAAATGAATATGAGGAAAGAAACATTGTTGAACAAAAACAATCTCAAGGTATTATTAATTCTTCATAGGTAGGGGACAGAGAAATGTATATATTAGTTCTATAACATCATGTTCACAACATGAAGCCATGGAATACCTTTACAGGGGTTCTGCACAAGATGTTAAGGAGGGTTGCATGATCATAGTGTTAGCAAATGAAGATCCACGTGGCTATCCATTCTGTATTGTTAAGGTTATAAAGGTCAGTAAAGAAAATGAATATCTTACAATTGTTGAAGTACATTGGTATGCCACAAATACACACCCATTCAATGGTGTGTACAAGCCAGAGATGGCAGTTGATAAACAAATTGGCAGAAAGAGTAAAATAAATGGTACAAATATAAATTGTCACTGCAAATACCTATTAAATTTGGAGGATGTTGACATACTTGTTTATGACTTCAATTTAAAAAAGAGAGGAACTCTTCACTTCAAGACCATAAATATTCTAAAGAGGTTTCTACCAGAAGAAACAGTGTTAAGATGGAAGTCTTCTGAATCCAGTTGTAATCTAGAATATTTTTGAAAATTAAAATGGTAGGCATGCATGTTGACTCAAATGGGACACTAGTTAATGAAAGAGAAGAATATGGATCATATTCATTTACATCCAGTAATTCATTTGAAGATGTCGATTATGATGGTGTACTAGAACTTATGAGTGATTTTGAATAAATTTCTAAGACATTTTATGTAAATGATGTTCGCATGGTAACTTTAAATAAATATTTTAACTTCCATGTGATCTTTTGTTTCCCCAAGGAAAAATCATAATTTTCATTAGTGAAGAAAATGAAAATTACATGTAGCAGATGTTGATATAGCATATCCATATGTCTCTGAAAAATAGTGACTGTAGGTCTCTTTCCATGGTAGCTATGATATCCTACTAATAAAAAAAAAATACAAAATTTACAAATATGCATTTATCGCTTCCATCAACCACCATCTTACTTTATACACATATTTTCAAAAAAGGATTGTGTGGAGTAACAAAAGTATAAAAGTAAGAGACAAATAATATGGTCTGCATTTTTTCTGTCTTTCCTGTGAACTAATCCATGTTTGCATTCCCGGAAAGGTCGATGAATGGACAATGATAATACTGATAATATGTTGATCCATTATATTTATGTATTACCCATGTGCCTAGCTCTTGCTACACACCTTCTTTGGATAGTTAATCGGCAGTATTGTTCCTCTCCCTCTAAATGTGGCAACATGAAATTTGTTCAAATTGTGATTTTATCATAAGAGTATCTTCCAACATATTTCTGATTATGTGTATGACATTGAGATGTTCGATTAAACTAGTCAATGACAATTTTGGAGTCGCAAAATACTTGAATTTTCCTGCGTTCGTTTTCCATAACAAAAATAAGAATAAGTTTCAAACTGTATAATTAAGAAAAATTATTAGTTCCAGGACTAAATCCGAAACTCATTTTGAAGTAGTGTTCATTTTTTAGGTAAAGGATCATGCCACCATCATTGTTGTTTTGATTTGAAGATCTATCAAAATAGGCCTAAGGCTTTAAGGAATTGATAACTTCAATAGATATAGTGCATATAGAGATAGATTGTTCCTCCTCCAGAATGAGGTCATATATTGTGATACTTTGTGCTCCCATTTTCCTAGGTGCGAAGATTTAGTTTTCAAATTTGTTTATGTTCTTGTTTATCCATATGGCCCAGCAAACAAGAAGAGGAGTTTTTTAGGTTTTAATTCATTACATCATCCCTATCATGCATCATTTATTGATGCTCCATGCCATTTGAATTTAATTCTTGAGACCCTGTAGATCGATTCCGATATCAAATTTGCAATTGGGCATGATAGGAAAAGGTGATTAATTGATTCTTCGGAGCAGTTGCACAACACGCACCATGATGGCCCTTGAAAATATATTTTCTTGATTTTATCTTATGTAGCAATTTTGTTTGTTAAAAGACACCATAATAAGAGCCTTTCCTTTAGAGGTATCTTCAATTTCCATAACAAAGTCCACCACCAGCAGGTTTTTGTTGGCTTCCTATGCTCATATGCAACCAAATATCCTTCTTTTGGATTGTAGATGCCCCTTTTCAATTTTTCCCTGCCAGTTCATCCTTTTGATTTGAAATTCGAACATTGGAATTTTTTAGAGCATTTGTATAATTTACTAGGTTTGCTACCAATGAGGTGGTATGTTTAATATATGCACATTCTTCCATCCCTGTCCCCAAATTAAGGAGGATTTTGGGGCCACAATTTGATTTATTGTTTTGATTCCCTGATTATTTGAAAAAGTAATAAGATGAAGAGGGAGAGTATACTTGTCACCATAGGCAGACTAGGGATCAATCCCAACTAGCACCTCCTCCCCTGCATCGATTCAACTTCTATATGATATTATATGAAGTTATGAGTCATTTTTATGCTTGTTGAATTATATGTGTTAATTGTGAAGAATTCATTTGTTTAGAATATCCACGATGCAACAATCATTTAGAGAAATAATTTATGTTTCATTTAATCAACCAATATTGATATTTTGATTAAAAGTAAAAAATTATTAGAAATTAATGTTCAATTTTTAAATTATACAGTGATATTTCCATTATATTATTTATTGTTATCATTTGATATACCATAGTTAAAAAAATGTTGCAATTTTAATGCCTCAATAAAAGGGATACTTCGTTTTGATGGTTGATTTTTAGGTTTATTTTTTTTGCATTGGGATAAGTTGTCTTAGGCTAAGATTTGAAAAGTGCTATAATTTTAGCCTTTAAAAAAGAAATTACTCTTGGTATAATGACTTTCATCAAGGTGTTCATTTTTAATTTTTTTTTAGTCATACAATTTTTCCATAATGCCATGGTTGAAATATGTTGAAAACTTAAGGCTTTTTGTAGTCATGATCTTTGGTTTTAATTCCATGGTTGAAAATTTGTCAAAATTTTAAGGTTTTTTTGGGTCATGATATTTTATCTTTAATGTTATGGCTAAAAATAATTATAAGTATTTTATCTTTAACACCATCGCTGAAAATTGTTGGAATTTTAAGGCTTTTCAGAGACGTGATATTTTATCTTTATTGCCATGCCTAAAAATTGTTGGAACCTTAAGGTATTTCAGATTCATGATATTTTATCTTTAACACCATTGCTAACAAATGTTGAAAATTTACCCAGAAAGAAAAAAGTGTTGATGCAACATCAACACTTTTCGTTTTCAAGGTGTTTTTTGCACACATAATATTGGTTTTTACTGTCATTTTTAAAAATTGTTGAAAATTTACCCCACAAAATAATAATAATAATAATAAATAATAAGTGAAAAATGTTCATGCAGCATCAACACTTTTCATTTTTGGATTGTTTTTTCATGCTTTTTTGGGGTTTTTTGGCTAGAGTTGTCATTTTGCGATCACGGATCTCGTTTGATCTTTAACTTTTATTTAGTTCATTAATTGTGGTTTTAGTCAACATTGGGGGCGTAATTTAAATATTTCCAAAATAAATGATAAAAGTATGTGAACTAATAAACAACTAAGTTGAAAACCAAATTATCACAAAATCCAAATTAAATTTATCATTAACCTAGAATTAAACAAATATGTTACAATTTTAATTTTAAAATTATAGATTGCACAATTGGAATTACTTAGTTGTAAATGTAAAAATGTTTCCACTAGAAAAAAGTACGTGTAAAAATATTTGTGAGTCTTAACTAATTATATAAAATGCCAACAAGACGAACAAAAAACAATATAAGTAGTTAAATAAAGAAAACAAAAACACACAACAATAGTATAAGTGATGAAATATCAAAAGTACATATCACTCTTCATTGTCATCACCCTGGTTATCTTCCTTGCTTAGCATGATAACAATGTTTTTCTCAAAAATATGTTTTGATCAAGGGTCGTGTCTTAATAGGAACCATCAATCCCTATCCAACATATCTAGATTTAAAAAACTCTTGGTTGGAATGTTTGGGGAAAACATAAGGCTCCCTAACTTCATGCCACATCCTTCTAGAGTTGATACATATCATTCCACTATCGTGATATTCCTTTACATTATTCTGATCAAAGGTGTCTCACCACTTGCACCTAAAATTAACACAGTGGAACAAAAAGAAGTCCACTTCAATGATCTCTTGTATCTTTCCGGCGTAACCTAAAGTTCCTTGTATTAGTTTTTGATCATGTTGGCTAGCATGATTAGATTTATTGAACTCATATTCCACTCCACAATTGTGTGTCATGCTTCTATCATCGACATCCTTCGAGTAAAATTGATGTCCATATGCCCACATAGATGGGAAAAAATTCACCTATAAAAAAGTGAAAAGATCACAACATCATGTGTCTAATAACCCGAACATAATCAAAATATAAAATATATATGTTACAATTCAAAGGTGCATTATCAAGTTAAAAATGTACATAAAGATAGTTGTTGCACCCAATCCCTATGTTTAGCACATCCTCTTCAATATGAAAGTAATGACCAGATGCATCTTATTTCTCTCTATCTTGGTCAGCAACCCAACTGTTGGGGCATATCATTGGCATATTTTCTTTTAAATGATTAGGATAAGGCATGATTCTAGCATTCAACCATCTGAATTATGTCATGCCACTATCCCATTTCCCCCTCTTATGTTTGTACAATGAAATCAAGTTTGTGTCGCTTCCGAATTGTAATGAATGAATTTGTTGATGGCTTCAATTTCTAAATTCCTTGATAACATAAAACTGACATATATAGTACATATGAGGTCAAAATATACATTATGAAGTCCAGTGTGAATAGTTACTATGTAGAAATTTTACAAATGATAAGTCACTTACTCCTTATCTCACACCTTTCTCTGTTCATTTGGAGAATCTCTCCTTCTCTTTTGTCTTCATGCCTTTCATCGTCCCAAATCATTGCAGCTAATGTGTTTTCTATCTTCTTGATGTACTCAGTGGTATAATAGAATGACTCATACAATATGTACCCCTCTGGCATATACCCCTTAGGTTTTTCCCTTTGTCAAACAAAAGCTTTCAATTTATTCATGTACCTCTCTAAGAAGAAAATCAAACAACAAGAAGCCACCCCAACTAATTTAACCTCATCTATTAGGTGAATTAGAATATGAACCTACAAGTCCATGAAACTCATTGGCAGTTCCTTCTCAAACATACAAACAATATGAATTATCTCTTGACGCCATCATGGAATGTTATCCATATGAATGTCCTTTCATGTGATCTAATGTACAAATGCAAATAATTTAGATATGGCATGTACACCCACACACGAGGAGAGGATAATGACATTGCAAAGTAAACACATACAAAAATTAATTATATTTTATCCCATGGCACAAAAATAATACCAAATAATAAAATCATGTTTTTGAAATATGTACTCTCAGAAGGGTCAAATGGTCATGTGATTTCAACCCTGACAAAACGTCTTCCACAGTGAAGCAACGTCATAGTGAAGACCCATATAAAGAAGGAACGCTCACACCCATTATAACTTCTTTTTCCAAAGAAATATCATCTTTATTTAAAATACATGGGACAACACCTTCTTTGAAAGACCAAGAGGGACCAAGCTCTTCTCTACTTTCTTATCTTGGCCAATGTTTCTTTTTAGTTTTTAAAGAAATAATATCACTCCTAACAGCCAATGTGTCGCTTTATTTCGACGATATGTGCCTCCATAAAGAAGATGAAACATTTTTAAATATATGCATGGGATCTAGTAAGTGGGAAACCTTAAGATGCTCCCAATATGGGAGCTCATAAAAGACAAATTTCCTTTTCATCCCAATGGTAAATTTCTCAACATAGGTATTGATTAATTTTGGATCATCGAACATAGGCTCCCCATTTGAATCGAACATTTATGTAATCTCCTTATCCTCCTCTCTTTCATATGCCCTAAGTCATCCAGTTGGTGTCATTATTGCAGACCTTTAGGTTCTCTCTGGTTTACCATTGAAAGAAAATGTTGCTCTTCAGTAAGGGTCTAGGAGGAATGCCCTAGAGAAATCATACACTAGCTTTCATATGTGGTTGGACCATCTAGCCTTCAGAGAAGTTCCACAACATTTACATCCATGATACACTTTTGTTACAAGACTAGTGAAATTATTGTATATAGGACAGATTAGCTACGATCATGAAGATCAAAACAATTGCAGTGAATTAAATTAATATGCGAAAAATTATTGTTTTGTATATAAACAAATCAATAAACATGTATTACTAGATCAAACTCCTAAGCCTAGTAATCATGTGTGGTGTACGAACATATACCATACAACGTAAAACTCCTCTTTGTTGTGATGGGTCTTGGTACATCGTATACATGTATTATTTCCCATAATTTCTTCAATTCATCTACCAATGGTTGTAACTAGACATCCATATTCTTCACTTGTCTTCTACCAAGGACTATGAGAGCCAACATAAGATGTTCATTCTTCATAGACAACCATGCGGGGGGGGGGGGGGGGGTATTGTTATTGATCACTACTACAGGCCAAACAAAATAGTTGGTGTTTTGGAGGGAATATGGGTTGACACCATCCATGGCTATGCTGAGTCATAGAATTTTTACTTCATCCTTGAATCTTTCAAGCCATGTATCCTCTATATGCTTCAATGCTATTGAATCTGTTGGGATTTGCATAACTCCCAACTCGCTTCTGTGTGAAGCATGTCATTCCTGCAACATAGCTAATTCTTTGCAACTAAAGAGCCTTTGAATCCTTGGGATTGTAATCATATGCCTCAATATCTTATGAGGAGGACCATGTGATTTACGCTTTTTTATGGTACCTGTCATGCCCACATTTAGGACATATCTCTTTATCTGCATATTCTCCTCTATATAGAATGCAATCATTTAGACATGCCTGATATGATATGTGATCAACACCCAACAATTTCAACAACTGCTTTTCCTTTTTACAACTATTGCGAAAGATATTATCACTCGGGAGAAACTTATCTTTGAATAACATTCATTTGGTGGGAAACATAAATGTACAATGTCAATATTTAACGTTCATAAAATCGACCATTTCTAATGTTGATTGTGTGGCAATATTTCTCAAAATATAAGGGACTTAATCATGGTCAATTACCTAAATATTCCTGATAAACATGCATTCGGCATGCGAAAATTTTCTTTCAATTTGTATAGTAACATCGTTGTCCCCAGTTGGGTATACTTTGAATGGCCACCAGGTCCAAAGAGAGGGGTGGTGGAAGTAGATTTGAGACTTCCGAAAAAGGTATCAGTGATATAAGCATCAACCCCTAGCTCATCATTATGGAATGCATCTAACAACATTATCTCCATAGAAGTCGTATCTCGTAAGTAATCATTCATACCAACCTTTATTTGATTGCCTCCATTGCCAACTTGTGATGAAGAACTATTATTGTTGTAGTTACTCCTAATTGGTGAATCTGTATGTAGTGAGAATTGAATAGGTGGTTGATTCAACCATTCTTGGTATGCTTCCTCTCTCAATTTTTCTCTTAATGCATCCTTCTCTTGATTTTATAATGTAGTGGGGTGCACCGGAAGATGGTAGGTGTGTCACTCATCGCCACTAGAATCTTAATTTCAAAAAATATTAAACATTAGTACATCAATGATATTAGTAAGCACAATGCAAATGGTTTGTTGAAATTACAATATACTAAGTAATTATTACCATCATTGGCTCAGGATTGCACCTGGAAGATGGAATGTTATAATTGGCAGGGTAAAATAGTTCTCCATTTTCATCTACCAACTGCTTGTGGTATGTTTCTCTTGATAAGAGCTTCCGACGTTTTCGAACTAGTGGAATAATTTATGCAACTAAACTTGATTTTGAATCAGGATCTTGCAAACTTTGATACATTTTTATTCAAATTGACATGAATAAAAAAAAATTAGATAACTGAAATATAAATAAAATATGAACTTACTAGAGATGGAAAGGGAGAACTCTGCGAAGGACTTTGAGCAATATGGAACGAGCTAGAATTTGACGAATTCGTCATTTGGTATTATGAGATTTTCTCCTTGCATTTGAGCAAAATTAGCAATAATATTTTGTGTACATAACTAAAATTAATTTCGATAACCATACCACAATCTAAATTTCAATACATTTTTCAAAACATTTTTTTACGAATAAGGTGACTTTATGAAGAAAATGTATCTACTTTAACTCATGTGGATGCATCCTAAAGGATAATTTGAGATGAATATGCCATGTATGTGAATATAAAATTTCAGATAACTTTTAAAGCATATCAATTCTCTTGTAAAACTAATTTCACCTATGCTTTGAAATAATAACCACATTGATGTGTTAAAATAATAACCACACTGCTTTCTAGGATTTTGAAAATAAAAAAGAAAGGAATGATATCATATCAGTGTGTTAAAATAATTTAGCGCACAAATAAATTATCTTAATCGGTTCACGTTACTAGTAAACGAATCGATTCTTTTTACTAGGAAATGCATTGATGTTTCGAAAAATTGAAAAATATAATAATAATAATTAAATAAAAAATGTGACTTTGCTTTTTTCAAATTGAAAAATGAGTGATAATTTATTTCTCGAAATATAATTTCATAGTCTTTTAAATAGTAAAAAGTTATTCACTATTTCATTATTTTCCCCAAAATTTCAAGGGATAGATTTGCAAGAGAGACATACTGAGAGCACTATGGAGTAGCAGAATAATTTGTAGTTGAACTATTCAAAATATCAGAATTTGAAAGGTAATGGTGATTCACTCAAAACCCTACATAGCAAAAAATTTAAATTTTAATGTTGATTTTACCAATAAATTTTTTTACAATCTTTGTTCCAATTTAGATTTCATTAAAAAAACAAAAACAAACAAACAAACAAACAAATATCAATACATACCTTAAACTCTTGCTTCTTCTTGATTATGTCACTGTAAAATTTCACCTTAGAGTTAAACTCCCTCTACCACTTCACAATTAGAGATTTTCATTTTAGGCATTTTAGATTTATTGTGTTTGCGTTACCATATATAAGGTGTTTGATATGTAAAGAGAGGGGGGCACTTATTAAATCATATCCAAACCCTGTCAGCCCTGTCTGTTTTTTTAAACGGCTTCAGTTTATTAGTGTGCCTTGGGTAATATAAAGCACTAGTGAGCCTATGACAAATATCACTGCTAATCCAAAAAACTTGCGTAACTTCACTTATGCCCTCTCTAGCAAATATTACCCTCCAAAAATTCCAAGCGAGTCTAGTGCCCAATGAAGGGTACCTACGCACATCGAGGGCGAAAAATGTTTTGAAAAACCCTCCCTAAAAATCCAAAATCCATGGTGAAAAGCTAACAAATTGACATGAAAATGAAGAGCTCGGATGGACCATTTACCTAGTGAAAGTGGCTTGCGATTTCATCCAACGGCTTGCCCGGAATCAGCGTCAGAAGTTTCTGGTAAAAAATGGCTTGTATCTCTCTCAAAATGCTAAAAATCCAAATGGTGAAAACTTTTTACTTTTTGGGCTTTTTATAAGTTTTTAGGGCTAATTAAATATTAATTTACACCTATTTAAATTTTTTAAGTCCAATTTTATAAATGTTTTCGTTTTATTGTTGAATGAAGATAATTATTTTGAGTTTAAGTGTGCAGGTTATAAGATAATTACGGAAAAAGATCATTTTGGTATTGAGTACTATTTATCACTTTTTCAAACTCCTTAAAACTTGTGAAAAGTCAAAATCATGGAGTTCTCTTTACACCCTTTTCATACTCCTTAAAAAAGAAAATATCATCAAGTACTTGATTGTTTGAACTCGTAAAAGTAAATGAATAGTTGTCCTTTCGGTATAAGTTTACCCCTTTTATGGACAGAACCAGAAAATTTATGAAAAAGGTATACATTGACTAATCATGGTCAATAGAGTTCTCTCTTGCATTATTTTATCCTTTTTTGGGCTTGAGGGTCTAAATGTATGAAAAAGAACACTGTGGAGTGTACTTATTTTTTTCTTCTGACTCCCTAAAACTGAAAAATGTTGAGCTTTACTTTCTCTGAGCTCGTTAAATTTTTATGGTAAAAGAACTGAATGAGTTTTATTTTCGTGTCTTTTCAAACTCATTAAACATGAAAATGACATCGAGTTAGCCCTTTAGTGGACTCGTAAAAATTAAACAATATAGGACTCCTTAAGCATGACGAGACCTAACCATTCCTTCTTAGGGTTCGTTAAAAATATTTTGGAGGACTCGTCATAAGGATGAGCTTACAGGAAAAGCATATGTTATCCTCCTCAAGCTTGTAAAAAATAAAGAGGTACTTGCCAGTAATGGTGGGGGAAAAAGTGAGAAAGAATCTTTGTTTTTCATTTGTAAAAGGTAGTAGCTACTCTTGAACATGACACTCCATCACTTTTCGTGTCTGGGTTGGGAAATCCATTTGTTACTCTATTGACCATAAATTCTTCATTTGGTTTGGGTTTTAATTTTTAGTCAAATTCTGCCAAGTCATTATGTGGTGTCTCTAATATGTTCAAAACAAGTTCAACCTCAGTAAAAATTACTTTTCTAGTCTTCGCTTTCAGTTGCATCGACCATCCCTGAGTCAGTCCTAAAGTACTCAAAACTATTGTTCTTCTGTTACACAATATTTTGTCACACTTCCCATCCCATATCCTAAAGCGTCAAAATGAAAACATCTGTCATTGTATCCACCATGAAACATATACAGAAGCATCCCCGAAGAATAGAAGAAAAGTTTCCCTGAAAGAGCTCTAAAGAAAATTTCGTAAAACCCTAATTTTCAGGATTAGCATGTTTTGCACCACTCTTGACCCGTGCTAGTAACTTGTTGCAGTGTGATGACCTAGCACTGCCAACGCGGCTTTTATAAGGAAAACCCACATTGAACCTCTTCAAGCAGATTTTCCTAAAGTGGAGGAGAACCTTCTCCTACTAGAAACCTCAAGAACGACAAGTTGGTTATAGGTGAATAAGGATTAGAGTGAGATCTCCCATTCTTGGTCCTTGATCCTACTTTCATGGATCTTTCCCTTGAGTTGTGGAACCTCTCCCTCCTTTTATGGATCCTTAAATCCCTCTCCTTCCCTATAAATGAGATCCCTACTATCCACAACTAGTTGAATATTAATCAGTTGCCTTCCTACGATAAATTATGCCTAAATGCTCCCCATTTTTCTAAGGAGAAAGGAGTGCTTGAAGGTCTTGGCTAGGACTTGGAAACTCATCCAAAGGAGGCTTCCAACATTAAGGCTTGAGTGTTTGTATGCTTCCCTTTATTCTATTTATAATACATTATGTGTTTACTTTCCATAAATGTGTATATTATTACTCATTTAGTGTTATACTCCTTGATTTGTCACATAGTTTACGTTAGAACGAATTATGTTATGTATGATTTCTTCATCTCTATTTGATCTTCCTTGCAAGTATTCATCCATAATGGCATAGAGAGGATTGAACTTGGAAGCGAGAAGATCGAGAACGGTATCAACGGGCATTAGCATCAGAGTAATGTAGGTCATCTATATTCCTTTCTATTTTTTGATATAAGCTAGGAAAGTTTACACGTATTTATCTAGTTTGTTGCTATATCCTCCCATAGGAATAGAGGGATCATTTATGTTCACAGAAAGAATTTTTTGCAAAACAAAATGTTGACTCCGTTGGGGAGATTATAGCCCTTCAAACCTCCTCTTTAAGTTTTTTTCTTTGTGATTAGTTTGGCCAACCTCCTAGTCATCTGTAATTTAGGTTCATAATGGGTTTGCATTCTCAGTAGTTTTTCCTTTAGAGTGTCAAGTCTAGATTTGTCTTTGATATTCCTTTTACTTTTCCAAGTCTTTCTCGCCCAACACATTTTATCTAGGAACAGTTGTGCTGCCAGCATGGTTTTTTCATTAACAATAGCGTTGAAAGCCCTATCAGCACAGGTTTTGACTATTACAGTCACACTAATCCTTAAAACTTGTGAATTTTTAGGGTTTCTCCCTAAAAGGTACAGTGTGTCTTGGTCTCTGAAGTGTCCTCCTCCTCTGTGTGTTTTGGATTTGTCAGTATTTTGGTTGATTTCTTGTTGATTTGGAAAATTCCATCCCATTGTTTGAAGTAGTGGAAGTGAATTCTAGTTGAGACTTTAAGCCTTTAGTTCAAGTGGTTTTATTGTTTTCTGCTTGCGTGTGGGAAGGAATATTGATTCACTATTGATTAATGATCAGGTGATCAGTATTTAGCTCAAAAAATCAAAGTGACCATAATCGCTCAAATCCTGAACAACCGTGTCTGTCTCAGCGATACGATCCCAATGCAACTCGTTTCACTCAAAATGGAGCTCGTATGAGAAATATATCATGTTCTGTCCACTTTGCCAAATAGAGGAATATTGAAAAAAACGTATAGTCACTGCACAGTCGGCAGTTCATACTACTGACGTGGCAGGTGATTGTGCAAGTCAAAGGTTGTTCAAGGGCCAATAGGGTCATGCCAAGTGGCACATTCTGGTTGGTCAATAGTTTGGTGAGTTGGTGTGATTTCATTGGACAGATGAGGACCAATGAGAAGGAGACATGTGGCAAGCCCAGAGGCCAGCAAGTGTCCCTCCCCAAAGGCCTGCCATCAGTGCATAGTGACAAAATTTTATGGCAGGTTGGCAGAGTCGAACTCGCGACCTCACCTGCACAAACCCAATGCGCTACATTGTGCCACATGTTGTCTCTTAACAAAAAATGGGTATAATAACTATTTGAAGTTTAACGTGGTAGATTTTGGGGAAAGAGGGAGACAAACCCACGGACTAGCCCCCTCCCATGGGACCACTACCACAAAACCATCGGCCAACAGTTAACACTAACTGCGTGATTATCGCTAACTACAAATTATGTTAATTAATCCACGCTTATCATTTAATTAATGCGGGATTAAGTTGGCAGATATTTTGGTGGGACCAATAAATTTGGGATAAACTCTAAATTTGGTGGAGTTAACTAGAGTTTTGTGCAAGTAGGGTTTTAATGGTTGCAAATTTGTGATTCTTACAAGGGAAAAGTTGCAAAGAAGAGAAGGGAAACTATTGGTTTCAAATCTTGAGGTAATGCCCAGAAGGAGAGCTACAAGGCCACAATATCCACCCAAAGTTTTAATCCCAACTACACTTGAAGCACCTCAAGTTTTACCTTCAATTGAGATTGAGGAGGTACAAGCAGTACAATAAGTTGAGCTTGAATCCAAAGCCATCATGTCTGGAGAAAGAGGGACTGAAGGTATTTCAGAAGAGGAAGCATACAAGAAAGATTTTTGTGACTTAACTGACATGGTTAGAGTCCTCTATGAAGAGAGGAATACTAGAATGGCTGGAGAGAGTTCTAAGTCCCCACATCAAGAGGGAAGCTCAAAAGATTAAAAAAATATGAAAAGAAGGACTCAAAGAGTAATTGAGAAAATCCTCCTCCATCTCCACCATCTTCATCATCTTCCTCATCATATTCATCATCCTCATCAACAAAAACAACATCATCTTCCACTTCCACCACAAAAATTGTTCATACTCATTCAAAAACCCCAAAGGAAAAAACCCCCTTACTCAAATTGGACATTAAGTTGTAAATTCACATGTACAATGGTGAGGTAAATCTATAGAATTTAGACAATTGGATTCGAAAATTGGAGGTTTATTATAGAATTGAAAACCTTCAAGAAGATGACATAAAGATCCAGCTGGTTTCATTGAGGCTAGAAGGAGCAGCAGTAGTTTGGTGGGAAGAAAAGACTCAAGAGGAAATGAGAATTCATGGTAAGATATCCATTTCTTGGGTTGAATTTGTTTCTTCAATTAAAATACAGTTTTATCCTTTAGCCTACATGCAAACAGCGATTATGAGTTGGCAAAACTTTAGGCAACTCAAGGGCCAAATAGTTCAAGACTGTACCTAGGAGTTTAGGAATAGGTATTTGTTGTTAGGAGTAAACTTGAATTCCCAAGATACTCTCTTGAAATATATTGGGGGTTTACATTCCTACTTAAAACACGCTATCCTTATGTTTAATTCAAGAAATTTAGATGAGGTATGTGTGCAAGCCACACACCTTGACGCAAGAGGAAAGAACATTTAGGAAGAGGGTAGTAAGAAGAAGCCATTCAAGGGTAAGGAGAAAGAAAAGGGTGGAAAATGGAAAGGAAAGAAGAATGCAAGTGTAAAGAAATAAGGGGAGAAAAATATATGCAAACATTGTTCCATAGCGGGGCATGATGACACCCACTATTGGAAACTACATCTCGAACTACGGCGTAAGAAACCAAACAATAAAGGGAAACAAAAGACAACCACTACCACACAACATGACCTTGGATCTAATTCTGGTGATGAGAACAATATTTCAATCATAGTCGCAAAGGGATAAGAAGCTATAGTAAGTACTAGTTCCTCACATAGTCACAACAACACTCCAAATGAAGAATCAAGGATAGAGTCGTTCCATGTAAGCGTAATTTCAAACCATACAAATATTGATGCATTATTCGATAGTGGGTCACAATCAAACTTTATTTCAGAAGACTTGGTAAAAGAGATTAACCTTGAAACTGTACCTCATCATAAGCCATATCCCTTGGGTTGGATAGTCAATAATGCAAATTTATAGGTTACTAGGAAATGCTTATTTAGGTTTTCCATTACTAAAAAATTCATTGATGAAGTTGAGTTAGATGTAGTTCCACTTGACATCTCAGGAATCATTTTGGGAATCCCATATTTGTATGATAGGAAAGAAATATTTTATCACCATGAGAAAAAATACCAATTGTGCAAGGATGGAGTGGAGTATATTGTGAGAGCCCATCACAAAAAGTTAAACATTTCTTTGGTTAATTCAGGGTAGATGAAGAGGCTAGTAAATAAAAGTAAAAATTTTGTGCCTCTCATGATCAAGAAAAAGAATGATATAGATTATGAATATTTTGAAGGTTGTGATGATAAGTTAAAATTTTATTTGTTTGATGTGGTAAGAAATCATGGTGAGATGTTTCAGGGACCAAAGGGGTTACCTCCCAAGAGGGGAATTTACCATGAGATATAGCTGCAGTAGGATGTTCCACTTCCAAACGTTGGCATGTATCGCATGTCGATCATGGAGAGCATGGAAATCAAAAAGCAAATTCAATAATTTTTGAATAAAGGTATCATACACCCATCTACTTCACCATGTGGTTCACCAATTGTTTTGGTGCCAAAGAAGGATGGGACTTGGCACATGTCTGTCGATTTTCGTGCACTGAATAAGATAACGGTAAAAAATCATTATCTACTCCCAAGAATTAATGATTTTCTTGACCAATTGAGGTATGCAAAGTATTTCACTAAGTTAGACTTACAAAGTGGTTATCATCAAGTTAGAATAGTTGAAGAGGACATTTGGAAAACTGCAAAACTAAACAAGGATTGTTTGAGTGGTTTATTATGCTTTTCAGTCTTACAAATGCTCCAGCTACTTTCATGAAAGTTATGGATGATCTATTGAGACCATTTCTAGATGATGTTTCCATTATTTACTTATATGGTATTCTCATACTCAACAAATCGAGAGATGAACATGTCATGCATGTGAACAAAGTACTTGATGTCTTGAGAAAAGAACAGTTATTTTTAAAGATGTCAAAGTGTGAATTTGGTAAGACTTCTTTAGTGTCTTTGGGACACATTGTTGGAGGAGGTAAGCTGAAGATAGACCCTTCTAAGGTTGAGGTCATTGAGAATTGGCCCAAGCCCAATACAGTTACGGAGGTTAGAAGCTTTCTAGGGGCAGCACAATATTGGAGGAAATTTAGTGCTAATTTTTCTTCCATTGCAGCTCCACTACATGCATTGACTAGTATCAAGAAAGTCTTCCACTGGGGAGATGTAAAACAAAAAACATTTGATGCTTTAAAAAAAAGATCAGTTCATCACTGGTATTGGCTCTTCCAGATCTTAGACAACCATTTTATATTCAAACAGATGCCAGTGATTATGCCATGGAGCAGTTCTCATGCAGCATGGTAAGCCCATTTCATTTAATTCTGAAATTTTTGATGGTGTTGTGACTAACTATCCCACTTATGATAATGAACTTTACGCATTGGTACAAAGTGTTAAAAAATGGAAACACTAATTGATGGGTAAGGATACCATTATCCATACCGACCATCAACCATTAAATTACTTACAGTCACAGTCAAAGTTGCAACAATCGCAACACTTCATATGGATGGGTTTTCTACAAAAGTTTTATTTGGTTATCAAGTGAAAAAATGAATCTACAATAAGGTAGTTGATATGCATTCATTGTGGAGTGTGGAAGTGTGAATGAAGATTTCATTATGCTTTTTATGCACTTTTCATAGCCTTAAACAATTAATTAGTGGTAAATACAAGGACTATGCTACGTTGCAACTATTAATCTTTTTAAATCTTCTTAGAACATGAAACAATGAAATTGATTGAAATTTAGTCATCAATGTATGAATTCAGGATAGAACAACATCCATTTTCACATCATTGGGCTTGCTATCCATGACCAAATGCCTTATAATATTATGTGAATCCCCAATTATAGTCACAGGGGATTGACTCAATGAACCTCTGACGTATCACGTATGTTCGTGGCATACTAAACAATACCCTTAATTTGACTACATATTGGAAAATACCTCTTAAATCACATTATTTAACCCCCTTCCAATACGAACCCAATACACCTTCCTAATTTAAAAAACCCCTACTTTTAGTACATATTGTAGTTATCCATTTTTTTATTAACATTTTTTATACCCCTTTATATTTTTTCATTAATTTTAAGTTCCATTTTTTATACCTGTCAATAGAAAAATCATTTACCCCCCTATTATATGTTTAATATATTATGTCATTTTTTCCTCAATATATATACCCCAATATGAAAGTAAATGGTATGGTATTCCTCCCCCAATGAAGCCCCTCCGATTATGGTGATATGTGCAATTCCGTTACTTTAAGCAATCTTTAAGCCATGAAGCAAGGAGTAACCTTTTTCCATATTGTTAGTAAGGTGCCCAAGACTCCATTTATACCTATCCTCCTTTTATCCATTGATCTAGGTAGACATTTGTGGCCACCCATGTATCCCACTTGGGCCCCCAAAAAAAATTCTTTCAGTTTCCTTAATTGTATCACAGTTTACTATTTTTGGTAGTTTTTCAGGTACTGAACTTCTGAAAATGTTTTGAGGCCCTAAATGAAGTTTTTTTTTTTTTCTAATGGGAAAAACTATAGCCTATGGCAAGGGTTTATAGTCAATTTTTTTAGTTCTTGGATATATATTTATAACGAGGTATCATATGTGTCAAACAAAGATTGTATGCCAAAGTTACGACCCTCGAAAGTTGATGTACCAATTTACCCCAACGGGGCCAACAAACTTTTAGTGCTTCATCTCATATGGTTATGTTTTTGGATGTTTAGGATTTTCCATTGTTTCTCAATAATAAATAGGCCTTTGAGCCTCATTATAACATATTTCAAAATGCATGTATCTGCCACATCTCTTCTTAGAGTTAAGCTATCATTGCTTGAGCTAGTTTATCTCCATTCTGCATGTAAACAGTTTTTAGTACTTTGTTATTATTGAATTGAAGATTTGTTTTCACTGTATCTTTGTGTTTTTGTTCATATTTTCATTTTTCATTACGTTCCTTCATAAATTTGGATCAGTGGTATCAAAGCGGTATTCTTTTTCTCTATTTTTTTGTGCATGTCCCCAATGAGGTTGAAGTATAAGGAGTTAGGGCTCGAACTAGTTGAACCTTTTCAAGACAAGCCTTGTTGACCTAGACAACCTCCCATGGTGGAAGAAAACAAAGGCTAGGGAGCAAGAGATCCTTTCAAAATATTGATTGACGAAGCCCTCAAGCGATAAAGGAATGAAATGAAATATATATATGGATAGAAACATAGAGATACAATGAAAATAAAACGTTAATTCATTAATAACAAAGTACTGAAATTTATTTACATGTAGAATAGAAATAACCTAGCTCAGGAAAACGTAGCTTATCTCTTAGAAGAGATGTGGCCGTTACATTCCTTCTAAACTGTGTTACAATATCGAAGGCATATTTATTATGAGAAACAATGGAAAACCATAAACTTCTGAAAACCTAACCATATGAGATGAAGCACTAAAAGTCTGTGGGCTCTGTTGGGGTAAATTGGTACATCAACTTCCCAGGGTCGTAACTTTGGCATACGATCTTCATTTGAAACGTATGATACCTCGTTAGAAAAACCTATCTGAGGACTACAAATTTTGACTACAAACCCCTATTATAATTTTCAAGTCTGTCTATTTTCCAAAAAATTGTCATTTAGGGCCTCAAAATGGCTCCAGAAGTTCAGGACTTGAAAAACTATCAAAAATATTAAATTATGCTACAATTAAGGAAACTGAAAGAAAAAATGGTGGGGGTCTAAGTGAAATAGGTGGGTGGCCACCAATATCTACTTAGATCATTCACCAGGATCTGGAATGACTCCCCCCTCACGCACCTGCCACCCTATATAATCATCACAATTATTATCTAAAATATTTAACTTCCATTAATTGACTTCCTCATCTAATTTCTATTACCAATTACCTTTATTTTTTGTAATACCTTGATGACTTCATCTTATAAATGCTAATACTAGTTAGCTTTATTGTCTATAATATTTTAAAAATTGTACATTTCAAGGAAAATATGACACCCCTCTTATAACAACTGGTTCTGATTACCTTTATTGTTTGTAATATTTTACCCATGAGGTGTAGATTACTTGGTTTGCGTGGGGTTTAGTCCCCGCTAGCTCACAGGTTCGAACTTCATGGGGAGGGTTTGAGGATGGAATTCACTAGTGGAATTAACTATCCCAAGGGGCATCTAGGCTCAACAAACCTTTGCACAATCCTGGTGAATAACATCCCATTGCAGGTAGATCAGTCTTCTTCCATCCAATAAACAGGATAGCCCTTGTCTAAGTTCAACTATATATATATATATATATATATATATATATATATATATATATATATATCATTTTGAAGGTAATGATGATAAAAAATGTACTTAGTAATATTACATGTATTTAAAATTAAAATTTAATTATATTTTCTTATTTTAATTACTAATATTTCTTGAATTTAATAAGTGAGATTATTTACAATTTTTAAATTAATAATTTTAAATATAAAGGAATACCTTAATAATATACTAACCATCGTCTATTCAAAATTATATAAAAGTATTTATATGTTTATATTTAAATATTACTACAATAAAAATTGATAAGGAATACTTAATGATATATCGATCATCATTTATTCAATATTATTCATATTTCATATTATATATATATATTTCATAGAGGGTGAATTGTATTGCCTTAAAAAATTGGGATTTACTACTTAATTTAAAATAGTCAATTCAGTCTCTTACTAGAGAGACTTGACCAGAGCCAAAAATTTACTCTCCTTAGAGAGAAGAGAGGTCACTGAATATTTCAAGATACAAAACTAAACAAACCAAAACGGAAAGATTGGCTTAAGTCGCTTTTCATTAAAACATCTATAAGAAACGTTATACATACACATTACACAACTAGGCATATGGATTTGAGTCTGAGACTACGACCTGGATAGGCTCTTTTGGGCACTCGAATGTTCTCCCCCTCACAAGGGGGTATGCGGAGACGTTTTTCCATTCTATCCATCCTTTGATCTATGTCCCTAAAATTTCTATGCAATTGCTCAAGTAAATAGAGGATATTCATGTTATGCTCATGTCGTTCCAAGAGAGTGTGCCCCAATAAAAACTTCATATGCTAGTAAAGATCAATAGTTTTCATATATTGATTGAACCAACCCCTTGTATGTCTTGTTTCTGAAATCCAATCTACCCATTATATAGGAACCTCCTTATCTGTGAGGTGAATTATATTAGAGGAAGCTTCCCGCTCAACCCAAGTGAGGTCATGATAGCACAAAGCAAAATCCTCTAGCTGATGGTGAATGTGTTTTTTCCCCTGTGGGCCTGCTCTTGGTAATAGGAAGCACACCTCGTAACTCATGCCCACTTACAAGGCATGGGGGAGAGATCAGAGACTCATTAAAATTGAAGCAAAGGCTAGGACAGACTAAGTAGTGTAGGGATACAGTGGGGGAGACATGTAAGATAAGTTATAGAAAAAATAAAGCCTTAAGTAATGGGGCCATCCATGAGGGACACTTGTAATATCAACACAAGAGGATGGGGATTCAAAAAGGTGAGCCCCAACAAACACCAAACCACAACCAAATGTCAGAATGAGAGCTTATAGAGATCCCATTTTGAAAGCAAAGCATGCATCACAATGAAATTGATATAGGGGCACAACTGGGGAGAAGGGAAGCCTAGGGCCAATAGAAAGAAAAAGGCACAAGGGAAGAATTAACTATCCCAAGGGGATATCCAGGCTTGACAATGCCTTGCACAATCCATAGATTAGTCTTCTTCCATCCAATAAATAGGCTAGCACATGCCTAGGCTCAATATATGTATATGTATATGTATATGTATATGTATATATATATATATATATATATATATATATATATATATATATATATTATATATATATATATATATATATATATATATATATATATATATATATATATATATATATATATATATATATATATATATATATATATATATAATATATATATATATATATATATATATATATATATATATATATATATATATATATATATATATATATATATACAGTGAAAATATGATATGTTGAATTACTATATATATATATAATATAAAATGTGCTATATAATATATACATATATTATATAATATTAAATATATTAATTATATATTTAATTTATATTATTATATATATTTGAATTATAAGATAACTATTTAAAAGTTTAAAGTAAAAATTAATTTAAAATTAAAATTTAAATACCTTAATTTTATATCGATTAAAAATTTATTAAACCTTAATTATATATTATCATTTATTAAAAATTATATAAAATTATTATATTTAATATTATAATATTCTATATTATATACTATATAATTATATATATAGAAATGTTAGCCTTGAGGATTAGCTCAATTGGTTGAGGTCTCGTTGCTAAATCACCTTGCCATTGGGAGGTCACGGGTTCAATTCTCTTCAATGCCCTCGAGGTTAGGCCTAGATTAGTTTGGTTGGCGAGTATGGTCCCTTCGGATGGACTTGACCTTATTTCCTACAGAAAAAAATGATAGAAATGTTTATATATGTGTGTATGTGTGTGTATGTGTGTGTGTGTGTGTGTGTGTGTGTGTGCGTGTGTGCGAGGGTGAATTTTATTGCCTTCAAAAATTGGGGTTTACAAGATAATGTAAAATAGTTAAATCATTCTCTTACTAGGGGACCTAGCTAGAGCCAAAAATTTACACTCCATAAAGAGAAGAGAGGTAACTGAATACTTCGAGATACAAAATTAAATAGAAAAAAATGGAAAGACTAACCTGAGTGGCTTTGCATGAAAACATTTGTAAGGAGAAAACATAGACATTATACAACTAGGCAGAGGGATCTAAGTCCAAGACTACAACCTAGATAGGCTCTTTTGGATGCTCAGATGTTCTCCCCCTCGCAGGGGTACACCAAGATGTGTTTTATTCTCTCCATCCTTTGATTTGCATCCCTAAAATGTTGATGCAAGTGCTCAAGTAAATGGAGTATCCATGTGATTCTCATGTAAATCCAAGAGAGTGTTCCCTAGTATAAAATTCATCTACTAGTAAAGATCAACCATTTTTAAATATAATTGAACTAGCCCCTCGTATGGCTTATTTCCATAATCCAATATACCCATTCTATAAGAACCTTTGTATTTGAGAGGCAAATTGTTTGAGAGGAAGCTTCCCCCTCAACCAAGGTGAGTTCTTCCTAAATGTGTCCTGGTGTGAGGTCATGATACTGCAAAGAAAATTCCTCCAGCCGATGGTGCACATGTGTATTTCCCCTATGGGCCCTCTCTTGGTGACAACACGCCTCCTAACTCGTGCCCACTTACAAGGAATGGGGGAGAGATTAGAGACTCGATAAAACTCAAGCAAAGGCCAGGATATACTAAGGAGTTCAAGGATATGATGGGGACATCACATAAGTCAGGTACAAAAAAAAATAAAGACACAACCAATGGGGCCACTAGGAGGGACACTTGTAATTTCAACACAAGAGGATGGGGATAAAGAAAGGTGAGCCCCAACAAACACCAAACACCAAGATGAGAGCTTATGGAGAGCCCACTTTCAAAGTAGAGCATGCAACACAATGAAACTTCTATAGGGAAGTAGAAGTAACAAAAATGGAGAGAAGGGAATCTTAGGGCCAATAGAAACAAAGAAGCACCATGGTGGAAAGTTGGGGGCATTGATACTTGGGGGAAGACTTGCAAAAGCAATCTGAATGGAAAATGGCATCAACCCATGGTATTCATCCACCCATGGAATTTACCCATGGTATTTATCCTGACATCCACCCATGGTATTCATTCACCCATGGTATTTTCCCACGGTATTGTGACATCCACCCATGGTATTCATTCATCCATGGAATTGACTCATGGTATTGTAACTGAAAAATACTATAAGTAACAAGTCACATTTTGTAAAAGGGAAGTTTGTCTGTCACAATGTAGCTTTTACAGTTATTCTCTGTTTTAATAAAAAGAAATCTTTGTGGTTTTGTTTATTGGGCATTCTCCTTTTTTTTCTTTTGGCACTTCAATTTTTTAGATCTTGGGGGCCTCCCCCCCAAATCCATTTCAATCTTGTAGCTCTTGGTGGCCTCCCCCCAGATCCATTTCAATCTTTTAGATATTGGGGGTCTCCCCCTAAGATCTGGATCAGTGATATCAAAGCAGGTTATGATTCCATGGGAATGAGGGTTTGATGCATATTTTAGTTTCAAAATTTTCAGCAATATTCAACAAACTTCAGGCATGTGCTACGTCATCCACAAATCGTATTCTTGGGCCAAGCGGGAAGAATTTTTCTTTTTCATTTTTTTGTAGGAATGTTTTTGGTTGGCGATTTTGCAGATTATATTTGAAATTTTTGGTCCAAATTTTACAAAACAAATAACAGATATAGATCCCTTGCAAAAAAATACCCAAATGTGAAAAAAAATCGGCCGAATCAGAGTCCGGATGAGGGAGATATCGTTGATTTAAAACTAGTTATGTTGCAGAAATGTTTCTGACGACAATTCGTGGACGGCGGCTCTCCTATATATTTTTTACAATTTTGGTGCATATTTTCATAAACATGATTGTAGATCTAAGCTCCTCTTGAAATATCTCTCAATTTCAAAAAATATATGGGTCAAATCGGACTTTGGATGTGGGAGATATCGCTGATTTAAAATCAACTATTTTTTTAGAACTTTTGCGACGACAGAAAAGTTGCAACGCGAATCTGCGATTCTAAAGTGTCTAGGTAAGGATTTCCAACGCATGGGAAGATTAAAAATTGTCCTTCTATTTCCAAAAACAGGTTATATTAAATATTCTAAGTTATATTGACCGAGTTATGTCCATTTTAATTTTGGAGCAGCATTCGGAGCGGGTTCCCTTTGGAGATGCACCCTCCCACCCTGCTTTAGTAGGCACCTACTTCACATTCAATAGTTTCAGCATAGCAGAATTCAGCTTGGGTTCTTTGAAGACGTTCCCTCCCACCCCAGGCCTTGTAGGTACCTGCTACTTCATCAATAACCAACATCACGGATATGGGTCAACCACACAAAATCCTTGTCATCGAAGTCCATTTGCTAGGTTGCACACCGTTAGTATCACAGTCGGTCACAAGCATTACAGGTTATATCTATCCTCAGATCTTCTTTCATCATGGTTATGGGTCATCCACAAACCCACAGTTCATCAAAATCCATTTGCTAGGTTGCACACTATCAGTATCACAGTTGGTCACAAGCATTACAGGGTATCTCTATCCTCGGATCTTCGTTCATCATGGTTATGGGTTAACAACATAAAACCCTTCTCTTCAGTGGCTCTTCATATTCAAAAAAGGCTTTGCAGGAGGGAACTTCATGAAATGGGGACCATTGCTTCTTAAGGAGGGAGGAATGATCTGAATGGAAAATGGCATCAACCCATGGTATTCATCCACCCATGTTGTTCATCCACCCATGGAATTTACCCATGGTATTGTAAGTGGCATCCACCCATGGTATTATAGGTGACATCACTCATGGTATTCATTCACCCATGGTATTTTCCCATGGTATTGTGACATCCACCCATGGTATTCATTCACCCATGGAATTGACTCGTGGTATTATGACATCCACCCATGGAGTTGACCCGTGGTATTGTAACTGAAAAATACTATAAGTAACAAGTCACATTTTGTAAAAGGGCAGTTTGTCTACCACAATGTAGCTTTTACAGTTATTCTCTGTTTTAATAAAAAAAAAATCTTTGTGGTTTTGTTTATTGGACATTCTCTTTTTTTTTCTTCTGGCACTTCAATTTTTTAGATCTTGGGGGCCTACCCCCCAGATCCATTTCAATATTTTAGATCTTGGGGACCTCCCCCTAGATCCATTTCAATATTTTAGATCTTAGCGGTCTCCCCCTTAGATCCAGATCAATAAGTGTCCAAGAACAGGGGAAAGAGAAAGCAAAATACGAGACCTCAAACCCTAGAACAAACAAGGCATTAACCAACTTGCAAGATAACAGAGAAAACTAGTTATAAACAATTTTGAGGTGAATCACAAAATTTTTATTCCAAGTTGTTGCTACAAAATCGGGAGGAAACATCTCCCATAAATTGTTGATATCCCTGTTGATTAGGAATCTTCCCTATAATTAAAACAACTTCATGGTCTCTCTAAATACATGGCCATATTGTCTCCACCCCATAACCTGCGTATGCTAACCATGAAGCCCCCTCCCACCTCAAGAAAAAACCGCGATAAATATATGCATACTTAGAACCATTGGTGGTGTCTTAACTCTCGTTTCCATCACATGAGTGACAACTTGATTATAGCACATACTAGATTCCACACTGCTCCATTATGACTCGAACCATTTCGTAGTCAAGCAGGCCATAATGACCACCCCTATCATAACTTCTCACCATTTACATTTAGGGGAGTGTGTTTCCACATCCCCCGATCCATTGGCTAAGTGCAAAGACAACAACCTCCCCCCCCACCTCCCTTGTTCCTCGGTCGTCACCCCATCTAGGATTATTTTAATAAATTATTAAGATTATTATTACTGCATTTAAACACATAATAAATACATTGTATTTATTCTTTTAATTAATTTAATAATAACATTATATTCCTATTATATATGCATTATAATAAAAATGATACATATCTTTGGTGGGCTCCAGTATTGCAGCAACAATGCTGCAACTCCTGGGACTCCCTTCTTTACTCTTATCAACCTGGTAGTTTGTAACAAACTTGGAAGCGACGGTGTTGTATGCACAAGTACTAGCTCTTGCCACAACTGTCACTTGGTCAGCTGGCACAAGTCTGCTAGGAGCTTAAGCCAACTTCTATGAGCTCTGAGAAGAAGCTTTCTAACTGATGGATGGAAGCTAACTCAAAGGAGGCTAATCTATTTGCAGAAAGAGACTGAAAAGATAAAAGGAAACACAAACCCTGGCAAACCCTAATTTTACCAGCTAATCCTACTGATGCGGGAAAGAGGATGAAAGCTACTGAAGGAGATGCCATTGACTTCTGAGAAGGTGAAATGCATGTGTCGAAGCTACTTCTACAGTAAAATCTGGAAAAAAAAAAAATCTTTTTTGTATTTTTGAGTAAAGTGTCAGAATTGTCACGCATATGCTTTAGCTGGTTTTTTACTGTGCAGAGGTGGATTGGTGAGAGGGAATGCTTGCATGAGGTTGGGAAGGTTAGAAGAGGGACTAAGGGGTCCCTAACACCCTTCTAGAGAGTTTCACTGAGTTTGGCTATCAAGAAATCGCTTCTGTGAGCTTCTACAGGATGTTCTGTATTTTCTACAGGATGTTCAGAAATGGGATTTTGGAGGGTGGATGGAGAGAGAAAGGTGGAGAAGTGGGTATGGGGGTAGGATAAGGGTGTGAGGAGGTCCAAGGCTTGGTGGATGGAGCTGAGGAGAGATGAGGATGGCTGGATTTGTTCAAGGAGGAGTGGAGCAATGTTGCACAAAAATATGGAAACTAGGTCAAAGTGAGGGAACGTAGCAAATGTGAGGCAAGAACCAGAGTTAGGGGATGGAGCAGATGGGATTGATGGAGTACAGGCAGATGGAGAGGTGTTACAAGTGATCTGCAAGTTACTTCTCAAACTGAACAAACAATGACTTGGAAAATCAATGACCTAGCTACTTTATTCTAATTTGGCCTAAGTAACAGCAAAGGAAATGAACAAAAGTTTATTTGCAACGAAATCACATGAAATAGTTATGCAAACTGAGCAATCATGAATCTGAATGCTTAACCACAACTGGTATCAACTTTTGTAAATGAGAATCTAACACTAATGATTGCATGGTGAGGAAAAGACAGTGTTTTTGTTGGTAGCAAGGTCACCTTTGTCCCAGCTCATGATCCCTACTAAGGGAGAGGTGAGATCAGACGTGCTTGATGGCCTTTTTTTGAAGATATTCCCTGTTATTAACCTATCAACTCAATCTTAACATAAAAAGCCTTTCTAATCATCAACAATGACCTAGGTAACCAGCAAGATTTTAATCTACTTAACATAAATTATTTTGCAAAGACATAAAAAGCAAATAACAGTACATAAAGGAAGCCTTGGCACTTGGGTTGGGCCCAACCCCAAGAGCTATAGGCTCCTAAGAAAAACTCAAACTGATGCCATGTAAATCTGCTCTTCATTACTCAGAAATAATCATGTCACAAGAAAGTTATATAGCAGTAGCTACAAAAATGAGCTGAGACAATGATAACATTATAGTGCAAAACCCAACAGTTCCAAAAGTAAACTATAAGGTTGAAGCCTTCCTATTTATGCACTACGAGGGTCCTAGTAGCCCTCCTTAACTCAAGGGGCTCGGTTGTTAAAACTATCAGTAAACAGTCACTCTTCACAAAGTTTCTTGGCTGCCTTTAGGATTCATTTTGGTGGCCTGCTGAGCTCCGAGTTGAGGGTGGAGATTTTGAGGAAGGGCCATTTAATGCAAGAGACACCCTTCCTACGAATCCTCACCCTTGCTCCTTCATGCTTGGCTGTCACCTGGCTCATAATTGCTTGGCCTTGTTCCAAAATTTGTCCAAAAAACCTGAAATAACCACGTATTAGCCTCCTTGGTGAAGTGACCACCCTCATTTGTTCAAATAACATAAAAATACTCAAAAAACATGCATAATCTATGAAAAATGGTGGATTGATGAAGAATAGTAGGCAAAATGAGCCCAATAAGTTACCCATTTTTGGGGCTCATCATCATCCCCCTGCTAAATGAGTTGCTCATCCTCTGAGCAACTAATCTAGCTCATCATCATTTATAGCTTTGACTACCTCACTCACGTCCCAGACCTCTGCGGTGATATCTTCTTCCCGGTCGTGAAATCCTGCTTTCCTTTCCACTTCCTCCCACTGTCTGTTTTCCTCCTCTTCATTAACTCCTTCTAGCAATCCCAAAAGCAAGGGAGGACTGAATTTTAGGCCGATCCAATTGGCCTGTAGATTTTTCATCGACTATTTGTAGAGAGGTACCTTTGTCAAGGCCTCCCTCATCCTGGTGGGAGAGTGGTATTCTCTTATCTTCAAGCTGTGAGGTGATGTGTTCCACCGCCTTGTGCAGGCATGAAGGCAGTTATCCCCCAACAGTCTCTCCATGTCCTCAAAGTGAGCAATAGCTTGAGCCTGTTGCTCAATGTATTCTGGTAAATCCTGAGGGCTGTTGGCCAAGTGCTGGTGGGCTCTTATTACTGCTGAGGGGTCCTCCGGCTCTGCTCTGATCATTAGTGGCTCACTGAGTTCCCTACTCATAATATTGCAGGCTCTGCTGCTCTTTTTCCTCATGATTCATCCAAGAGGCCATGGCCATAAGTTGGACATCTCCTACCACAGTGTTGGGATCCCATGAATTCATGTTTAGAAGGGCTAAGTTGTGCAAATAAAACTCTGATAATTTAGCCTTGTCCTCTGATGAGCCACTGTCACATAAAGCCACAAATTGATGATAATTTTGAAATGGACTGATGCCCCTTTGGGCCAAGGTGTTAATCTGAAACTACAACCACTGATCCTTAAGGTATAGGGCATATGATTTGGCAGGCTACCTACACTACAGAGCTTCCATCACCCAGTTGGCCATGCAGGCCAGTTGGGCCTCCTTTTCTTGTACCTGTTGTTTCATAGACTGTATCTCCTGGCCTGCTTGCAAGTCCTTCTCCTGTAGCTGTCTAGTTAGTGTCTCAATTTCAGCCTGCAACCCATCTCTTCTCTGTTGTTCATCAGGGTTTTCTTTTTCTGTTTTGGGCTCCTCCTATTGTTGTTGTTCTCCCAAGATGTGAGGCCTATCTTCCTTATGTTGTCCCTGTAGTTGTACCTGCTATTTAAGCAGCTTGTTTTCTTCCTGTAGCTTGGCCCGCTGGCTGCTTTCCACATGTCGTACCATAGCCAATTCCTTTCTCGCCTCTTTGAGTTGTTCCTCTACGGGACCTATATCTACCACACCCTTGGACTTAGCGATCTTCATCCAAGTGTGGGTCCTCACTCTCTCTTCTTCTAGTGCAAGGAAAAGTGTCACTGCGAATTTTTGGGGAATGATCTTTACGACCTCTAACAAGTTATAGTAGGAGCCCAAGTTGGGCTGGGGGTTTGGTTCCACAATGTCCTCCGTCTTTTCTTCTTCTTCCTGTGGTGATTTAGCTGCCTCTCCTTCCATTTCTTCAGTCTCCTTTAGCCTAGCCAGTGTTTCCTGTAGAACAGTCTCAGCATCCTGTAGAGAGGTCTTTGTATCCAGCATTTTCATCCTTTCTCTCCAGGTGGATTTTTTCGGGCTTCCCCGTTCATAGGTGATGGATGCCTTTGAAGGCGACCTTTCCTTTTGTTTAGCTGGGGTGTCCACAATCATAATTGGCTCCTTTGACTGTGGCTGGGGTCTGCTAGCTTTTATCCGCATGCTCCTTCTTGCCTTAAAATACATGGAAGGCTCCCTTTTTCGCTTCCCTTTTTGCTTTGGAGATGTGCTTAGGGCAGTTGGCACTACTGCCGCCTCCCTGGCCAAAATCTCAGGCGATTTCTCCTTTTGCTGCTCCATTTCCATGTTTCCTGTAGAAATTCATGTGTCGACTATTTTCATGCTTCCTGTAGAAACAGTTTTCATGCTTCCTATAGAACTGTTTCAACTGTTTCGGTCTTCTTGGCTGGATGTGTCTTTCATTTTAATTTCTGTGTGGTTGACTTCGTTGTGCCCTCCTTTGTTTGGACTTTTTCAATCCTCTCTACTCTACTCTGCAATCTTTTCTCCCTTGGTGTTTGTGTCTTTGTTCCTCCCAAAGTTTTGGGCTCAGCAACTTGGCCTTTCCCTCGTTTCTCTTCTTGTTCTTTCTGTGGTGGTCTGTCCTATGTTTCTTTACCACTGGATTTCTCTTCTACCTCACTGTGTTCCCTTTCTTCACTGCTGGATGAAGTGAGTTCCTCGGCCAGAATTCGAATATCATCATCTCTGGACATGTTGTGGAAAATCTCCCAGGAGAGAGGGATAGTGTAGGTATGGATGGCATCTTCCACGAGAAGCTTGATGAGCCCATGATGGGCTAGCTGATCCGGTGTACCTTCATTCAATTTTGTGCCACACTCAATTAATGATTGCAGGAGAAAATAGGGGATGCTTGACTTTTGTTCTGGAGGTAAATCCATCCCATGTCTGAGTTCACTGAGCAACCGGAAGTGATAGCCATAGAGAATACTGAACCGCACCTCACAGGTAATGTATTTCATGATCTGGAAGCTGACTTCGCTCCGAAAAGGATTTAGGTTGGCTCTCTGGACCCCGTTCTTATCTTCTGCAAACTGTTCCTCTGGTAGGAAGAATTATTTCTTGGCTTTTTGGCCCAATGCCCTCTCCTTTTTGCTCCAGGGTATCCCCAATGGCAGATCAGTAACTCGACTAATGAGTTGTGGGGTAAGATTTAGGGTCAACCCTCTGAAATTCACAGTGGCTAGTGTCTTTGATTTAGGCTGCAGGGACATTAATAAATCCTCCATTATCTCATCATCATGACCCTGAATTCTGTCACAAAAGGTCATCCAATTGGCACGGGTGAAGAGGTTCACCACCTCGGGATTTTCATGCAATTTTCTGGAATCCGAGGGTTCCTTCCTGATAAACCCCCCTAGCATGGTGAGAGTGCTCTGTTTTGTGCTCTGAGTAGAGAGGACTTGCTGTTTTATGATTTCCTCCTTCAAAATTGAAGACAGTATCTCTCAAGTGTTTATATTTTAACCTTGCACCAATTCCCTGGTTTTAAAAACTCGACTGTCCGTGTATAAAAGGAATACTTGGGTTTCCCCACACAGAGTGCAAAGCTCAATTTTCATCCCCAACATACATATAACCATGTAAAATTCACATTTTTCCTACACAGGTTAGTCCTAACAGTGCTTTATCTTTTCTACAGGAGGAATTTTCTTAACAGGAACTGTGGAGGAGAATTTAGACGCAAAACCAACGAAGAAATTCTGTGCAACCACAAGTAAATTGTTATTTTTGACTCACAGGCAGACTTGTCTCTAACCCTCCAATTCAAGATAGCTCAATTCACCATGTTTTCGAAATATACCATGCATGGAAGAGTGTTTTCGAGCCTACCTCTCTCAGAACTCCAAATTTGACGAAGAAAAGTCCAGACTTCTCTGCTCTGGAAGGCTATGCTGTATTTCTTGTATAGCTTCTTCCTATAGAATGCTTTGTCAGTTTTTGTAGGATGTCACGATGCTTCTGAACGAGCCTGGAACGCGGGAGAATTTTGAAACAGGCCAAAAAGCTCTGGTTAACAGATTGTGGAGCCAGAGGACACGTACTTCACTGAGAACAGTTGCAAGTGCAAATGAACAGTGGTTAACGCAAGTCTTCGGCCGAGCATTTTTTAATTACGGCGCAATTCGTGGCGAGGGGGTGAGGTGTCCGGACTGATTCATTAGCCAACGTCATGGCCAACATTCCTCTGCGTGTCCCTGACCGCCATTACCTCTCCTCTGCCATTAACCGCCGCCACCACTACCAGTCCCGCCAATTTTCTCCGACTGGACATTCCACACATGTCGGCTGCTTGTCTCGTTGGCAAATTCAAACGTAACTGGGCTTGTTCGGATCCCATGAATCTATGCGACTGACTGTGGGTGGCCAGTTGACTGGCCACCGAATTCGTTCAATCCGAACCATTTTCACAGACATGCAATTTTCAAAATATAGTCTATGCAATTTGACGAATAAGGTTAGACACTTACCTGCGTGGCCATGGACGTGTTCTGCAGGTTTCAGGACTTGGAATGACTGCTTTACTCACTGCTGCCTCGTGCACAGGTGCTAGAACCCATTCGTTCATTGGTTGATGCTGTATGCATAGCTTTGGAACCCGATCCTTGGTTGGAAACGCTGCATGCACAGGTGGTGTTTGGTTTCAGCCGTCGAGGATGTTTTATCATCCAGGAGGAGCCTTTTTACATGTTTCCTTTTGCTGGTTTCGGTTGCCCCTGCCTCTATAGTATGTCTTCCAGTGGGATCAGCCGCTACAGGACTCCTGTAGGATGTCCTGTAGCTGCATCTCCTCCTGGGATGCAGGCTAAATGAGCAGGGCTAAATTCGTTGATGAAGAGTCTAGATGGAGCTTGAACAGGTAGAGTGTGCGGGCCTTTGCTGCTTGATTTGTCACTTGAAAATTTTATGTCCATCTGAAGAAAACAAGATTTCTTGTATGACTATGCAGGAACACATAACCAGGTGGTTGCAATGGCGGTGGAAAGAGATGAAACAAGGCATGGATGGAATAGAGGGGTGGCTGCAGGCCTAACCAACAGACTCCAAGCTTCAAATCCCCTTCCAAAATCGAATTTGGCCCGCCCGAAGGCTCTATAGGATGTTTCCTGTAGAAATACAGAACTTCCTGTAGAAAGCCCAAAACTTCCTGTAAGAGGTGGAATCTCGACCTGAATGTGATCAAATCCTGGGAAAGGCGAGTGGCCATGGAGGGAGTGTCTGTAAGGATGTCCTATAGCCTGGTACGAACCCCTGTCCTCATTTTGCACGACCTTCTTTATCTGCAATGTATTCCATGCAACCTGCAATAATTTTATAGAGATTAGGCCTATATCTTTTTTCTCTTTTTTCTTTCTTTTTTTCTCTTTTTTCTCTTTTTTCTTGAGAGACAGCTGGGGTGCCTCCATGAGTTTTTCACCCCCACTATCCGCCCTAGGCGCCTCAGAGAGGTTTTCACCCAAGGATCTTTTTTTTTTTTTTAATTCTATTTCTTTATTTTTGAGAGACAGCTGGGGCGCCTCCATGAGGTTTTCACCTTCACTATTTTCCCTAGGCGCCTCAGAGAAGTTTTCACCCAAGGATCTTTTTATTCCCTTTTTTTTTTTTTTTGATGATCAAGGTGTGGGCGGAATAGAGGCAGAGCTCTGCTCTACTACCAGCACTGATTTTTCCAAAGTTTCAATGAACTCCTGCCTCGAAAGGGGTTTCTTGTAGATTTTCAGTCGATTCCCATTGACAAGCATGGGGATGGCTTCTTCATCAATGGTCCTGATAAGGACTGAACCATTGTCATTGCATTTTTCCACCGTATATGGTCCTAACCATCTTGTCCTCAACTTCCCTTTGAAATCCTTGTATCTTGAGTCATACAGCAGCGCCCAATCTCCCCGCTGGAATTGCTTTTCACTAAGGTGTCGGTCATGCCATATCTTCCTCTAGAGTTGAACTACTTCTGAGTGGAGGAGGGCCTACATTCTGTGTTAATCTAATCCATTCAGCTTCAGTAATCTTTCACGTTGAGCATGGCTGAGATCTAAGTCTAGTTGAGCTGCCACCCTCAATGTGTTGTACTCGAACTCTATGGACATCAAAGCTTTCTTCCCGTAGACTAGCTCATAAGGTGTGAAACCTGTTGTAGTCTTCCAAGTGTTGTTGTAGGCCCAGGTGGCCTCAACCAGGCAATCTTCCCAATCCTTTCTACTGTTGCTCACCACATTAGTCAAAATCCCTTCCAATGCTCTATTAGTGACTTCCACCTGCCCATTTTCTTGTGGATGATATGGGGTGGAAGTCCTGTGCTTGATCTTGTGATGAGCGAGCAAGTCTTCAATCAGGTTAGAGGTGAACTAGCTTCCTTGATCGGTGACTAACTCTCTTGGGTAGCCAAACTTGTAGAAGATATTTTCCTTTAAAAACTCAGCCACCTTTTCTTTTGTCGTTGCTTTGATTTCCTTTGTTTCTACCCACTTTGACAGATAGTCGGTGCACACAATGATATAAGAACTTTGCTTTGAAGGAGGGTTGATAGGACCCACAAAATCCATGCCCCACTTCTCATATGGCTCAAAGGTCACTTGAGGTTGGAGAGACATTTCATCCCTTGGAGTCGGTTTCCCCATCCTCTGACATCGGTCACACTGGCTGATGTATCTTCTGAAATCTTGGTGAAGAGTAGGCCAATAGTAGCCTGTATGTAGAATTTTGAAGGCAGTCCTTTTTGTTGCAAAGTGGCCTCCACAGGGCCCATCGTGACAGGTTAGGAGGATGTCAAATACTTCCTCCTCCCTAACACAATGCCTCAAGATCTGATCTAGGCCAAGTTTGAACAGGTTGCCCCTGATCCAAGGAACGGGGCACTCTTCCTCACAATTCTGCTCTTCTCCTTTGAGGATAGATGCAGAGGGAACTGTGCTAAGACCAAGTAATTTTCTATATCAACAAACCATGGAGAGAGTACTGAGATAGCAAACAAGTGTTCATCTGGCATCTGGTCATCCACTGTCCCTTCTTCACCTGCAAGCAAATCCAATCTAGACAAGAAGTCAGCAACAACATTTTCCTTTCCTGGCTTGTCGACAATAGTCAAATCAAATTGCTGCAACAAAAGTAACCATCTAATGATACGAGCATTTACAATAGGCTTATTCATTAAATATCTAATCGCAGCATGATCAGTGTGTACAAATGTTTGATAACCAGTGATGTAGTGTCTGAACTTGTTTAGGGAATGGACTACAACCAGGAACTCTTTCTCGGATACAGTATAGTTCATTTCTGCCTTGGACAGGTTTTTGTTGATCGGGGCGGACACCAGCTTATGTTTCAACTCATCTAGAGCCCCTTGACAGTCGTCGGTCCATTTAAACTCAACATCTTTCCCTAAGAGGCCAAACAATGGCAAGGCCAACTTACTGAAATCTTTAATGGATCTTCTATAATATCCTGCTAAGCCTAGGAAACTTCTAACATCTCTCACCTTTTGAGGAGGTGGGACCTTCTGGATGATAGCAATCTTGTTAGGATCCACCTGTAATCCTTGCTGAGAAATTGTATGACCTAGCACAGTCCCTTTGGTCATCCAGAATTCGCATTTTTCGGGACCGAGGGACAGGTTCATCTCAATACACTTGGTTAAGACTTTTCCCAGGTTCGTCAATGCTTCTTGGAAGTTGGACCCATAAGGAGTAAAGTCATCCATATAGATTTCTACCGAATCGTGGACCAACTCAGAAAATATGCTCAATACTGCTCTCTGGAAAGTAGCAGGAGCATTGCATAGCCCAAAGGGAAGGACTTGGTAGGCAAAGGTACCCCATGGACAAGTGAAGGTGGTTTTATCTTGGTCCTCCGGGCTGATTTGGATCTGATTATACCCGCTGAACCCATCTAGGAAAGAGAAGAACTTCTTCCCTGCCAGTCCATCCAACACTTGATCTATGAAAGGCAAAGGGAAATGGTCTTTCTTGGTGGCTTTGTTAAGTTCTCGGTAATTGTTGGGTCCCTATAATACTAGTGATTACCCCATTACTATTATAGTTATGCCCCTTATTTATATTGTTGTGCCCCTGTTACCCCCATATTGTTATTTCTGTGCCCCATAAAATCCCTCTATTGTTATTTTTGTGGCTTTATATTATTATTGATAGGTCGGCTGGATTATATTGTGACTCCTTAGACTCCTATATATAGAAAGGAGGTTTTGTCATTTGAATCATCAAAGAATTGTTCACTTATGTAATGTAAAGGAGGCTTCCCCCTCGAAGAGGCTGAATTCTAAGGCGTTGATCTATCTTTTCTATCTTTTCTTGAGCTGGTTTCATAACAGTAATCTACATAGATTCTCCAATTCCCATTCTTCTTGGGCACAAGCACTAGAGGTGAGACCCACTCACTGTCGGAGATGGGGTAGATGAATCCTGCATCCAACAATTTTTTCAATTCTTCTTTGACAATGTCTTTAAGGGCTGGATTCATTCTCCTCTGAGGCTGCCTAACTAGTTTACAATCTTCTTTAATGTAAATGTGATGGGTATAGACCGAGGGGTGGACTCCTTTCATCTCCTTATAGCTCCAAGCGAAAGCATCCATATGATTGTTCAGTAAGCTACACAGCTCCTTCTCCTAGGAGGGAGATAGGGAGGAGCTGATCTTTAAGGTTCTTTCGAGGCCAAATTCCACATTATTAACTCTGGGAAAGGTAGGATCAGTCACACAAAGGTCCACTAAAGCACTGGCTTGGGTATCTTCCACCAACTCCTGTAAGGACAGTCCACTGGGAGGTGGATTTTGAATCAAATTCTCAATCAAGTCATCCTCGGTTTGAGGGCCTCCCCTGGTGGTTCCTATTGTGTACAATGGCGCAAAGTAGACCTCATCCTCATCTCCCTCTTCCAACCAGAGTGGTAAGTCATGTTCTAGCAGAGGTTGGGCAGGAGGGTATAGGACTAGCTGTTTGGACATAGGCCCATTCTTGATGGTCATGCTTCCAGCTCGACAACTAATGTAAGCATCCGCAGTGGCTAACCAAGGCCTTCCCAAAATTAGGGGGTATCCAATGAGCTTTTCCTTTCGCTGAAGGACCAAGAAGTCTGCAGGGTACTCCTAGGAGTCAACAAAGACCAAGACATCTTCCACAATCCCTTCGGGAGTCACGGTGGAGCGATCTGCTAACTGTAGGACTGTCGAGGTCTTCCTTAAGGAACTCTGAAGGTTGAGTTTAAGCATGGTGTCCCTGGTCATCACATTAATGGCAGCCCCTAGATCAATCAAGGTATGGGGGATTATGGTGCCATTGATGTGGACATCAACTACAGGACTCCCAGGATCCAAATATTTTGGATAGATTACTTGCCCCAACATTAGATCGAACAGTTGTCCTATGACATTGATAGTTGAGGCATCTCTCTTTTGCCTGCCTGGGTGCCTGAAACACTTCTCCTAATCAATTTGTTGTATATTGGTACATTTTTTATGGCCTGGAGAAGTGGTATTTTCACACACAAGTGTTTAAGTTCTCCCAGAAGTTCAGTCTCCTCTGGGTTTGGTTGCGTGGTTACTGTTAGTCACTCAAGAAAGGGTGGAATGGCTTTGGGTTTATTTTCCTATTTCTCTTCCTCGTCCTCCGGGGGAGGAGGTTGGCGATCTGGAAGGACCTTCCCAGATCACAGGTTGATCTCCTGGATCTCCACAGCATAGGTAGGCATGTTGTCTCCCCAGTGTATACTTGTTGGGCTTGTCTGTTGTTGGGGTTCGGGTTCGGTTGAGCAGGCATTTGGGGTTGTCTTGGAGGAGCAGGAGGTAATGGTTGTGGCTGAGCTGGTGGTGGAGGCAGAATGGCGGGAGGAGAGTTGTATTGTGGCCTCCACCCCGGTTGAGGTGCATTCCACTGAGGTTGTGGCTAGACATGTGAATGAAACGAATGAGTAGTGGGTTGAGTATGGTATTGAGATGGATAAGACCACAGAGGAGGTGCAGACCAGGAAGGATGAGCAGGGGGGCCCCAAGAAGGTATGTGAGCAGATTGGTTGGGGCTATAATAAGCTTGGGATGTCCCTTTCATCTCTTGCTGGTAAGGTTTGGGCCCATGTGGCCTCCTTTGGTTGAGGAAGTAGAGAGTTTCAGTGGTTGCCTCAGTCCTTTGGTACATGGCTTTAAATCCGGGTAGGTGGGGTGGTCTTCCTCACAAACGAAACATACCTCTACTGAGTGCAATGGACACTCGTTCTTAGGGTGCTTCCTCGTACATCTGGGATAGAAAATGGCCAAAGCCCTCTCAGCTTCCTCTTTCTTTTGTTGGATTCCGAAAGTATCAAGTTGCATGGAAATTGTCTGTCTCACCTCACTTTTGAGGTCTTCCATTTGATTAGAAAACTCATGCTTGGAGAAGGCGGTACTAGCTGAAAGCGGATTCCCCCTACCTCTTTTCCGGGCTGCCCTAGAATGGTTTCTAAACACAGTGTTTATGTCCTCATAAGGTAGTTGGTAGAAGTCCCCTCCAGCTAGCAAATGGAGGGTATCTATAAGGTCTTAAGGGACTCCTCGGAGCCGAACTAGCTTTAGAGATTCAGGGTCAAGTGTGCACCTGGCCCGTTTATAGCTAAGTTGGAACCTTTCCTCATAGTCTTCTAAGGACTCATCATTTCCCATCGTCATCCGGAAGATTTCTCCCTTTGTTTCCTTGGACCTACAGTAGTCCCGGTATTTGTTGTTAAAGGCTTACTGCATCTAGGCCCAAGTGGTGATATTGTTTCTAGGTAACCCCATGAACCAGCAGAGTGTTGCATCCTTGAGGGTAGAAGGAAAGAGTTTCAACTTTTGCTCGTCCTCAGCATAGTCATAAGTTCGACAAAGGACAGAAAAATCAAACAGGAAGGTATCAGGGTCTTCAGTAGTCAATCCATGGAAGTGAGGTAAGGCTGAGGGACTTATGTTTTTAATTTTCATGTCCCCGTTGGTCTCTCAGATGGGGAAGGTACCTTTCTCTCATCATCGTCTCTACCGTTTCTGTTTTCAGCCATGGCCTCAAAAGGAATGTTTTCTTGCTCTTCTTCTATTATAGAATCTTCGTATATCTCAGGAGGTTCACCTATAGGTTCTTCTAGGTCACTGCCACCAAAGAAGAGAGAAGGGTGACTCAGTGATGTGGTGGGGGTGTTGGGTAGGAATTTTCCGGTATCATCTCTATTCCTATGAGGCATGAAAAGGTTTTTGGTTGCTTTTGCGTTTTTTTCTACTTGTACCTGCAAAACTGAAACAGATGGAATTGCAACTTGTAGGTTTTAACCCTGTACAAAAATTACCTGCATACGAATTCTTAAACAAAGAAAATAAACAATGCGAGAGCATAACCCATAAAGCACATATGCACAGAGATTTTTCCCTGGATCCCAAAACCGGGACTACAAGATTGATTTTTCATTATTTTCCTTTCAATGTTACAATACATATTTATACATGTCGAAGCATCCAATACCATGGACCGAAAACCATCGCGTCCAAAAAACATGTGCGAAAATCATGCACAAAACCATAGGTGGGTCCGCCCAACCTAACATATGGTCCAAAACCAAAATTTTCCGGGGCGCTGCCCCGGACCCCATAAAGTGGGGTTACGGGTGCCCTTCAAACCCCCTATTAACTACGTGGAAAGAATATAACACAACCCAACAATCTCCCACTTGTTGTTTTCTTTCCACAGGGGGCCACAGGAGAGCTTAGTCATTTTTTTCAGCCCTGAGATTCCCATTGCTTCTCTACACCAAGAGAACTTCTCAGAGCTCACAGATTTTGTCAATGCATCTGCAATATTCTTCAAAGTGTCCACCTTTACCGGCAACACCTTTCTGTATTCTATCATATCCCTCACAAAGTGATACTAAACATCAATGTGCTTTGTCTTTGAATGATAAGCAGGGTTCTTTGCCAAGAAAATTGCACTTTGGCTGTCACAGTCTATTCTTATAGCTCCCTGTACTAACCCCATACTTGAACACAATCTCTGCAACCAAACTGCTTCCTTGCTTGCATGAGTGGCTGCCATGTATTCTGCCTCTGTAGTTGATAGTGCCACTACAGATTGTTTCTTACTCATCCAAATGACTACACCTCCAAATACGTTAAACACATACCCACTTGTAGATCTTCTCTGATCCAGATCTCCAGCCCAGTCTGCATCAACAAAGCCATGAATATCTAACACTCTGTCTAATCTTGGTCTTCCTTGGTAGAACAAACCATAATCACTAGTGCCACGCAAATACCTGAAAACCCGCTTCACTGCTATCCAGTGCTCCTTCCCAGGTTTTGACATAAACCTGCTCAATACTCCCACTGCATGTGCAATGTCTGGTCTAGTACAGACCATTGCATACATCAGGCTACCCACTGCACTTGCATATGGAACATGGGACATGTCCTCTTCCTCTTCTTGTGTCTTGGGACACTGTTCAGCAAATAACCTCACACCTACAGGAATAGGAACCTTCACTGGTTTACTATCCTGCATATTAAACCTCTGGAGTATTGTCTCGACATACTTCCTCTGGTTTAACCAGAGCTT
This sequence comes from Pinus tabuliformis, assembly GCA_031772625.1. Classification (NCBI taxonomy): domain Eukaryota; kingdom Viridiplantae; phylum Streptophyta; class Pinopsida; order Pinales; family Pinaceae; genus Pinus; species Pinus tabuliformis. The sequence goes on from CM062816.1 coordinate 2,067,205,163, forward strand.
CCTCTTTGACCGATCTCTTTTAATTTCCATGCCCAAAATATAGTTTGCAGCACCAAGATCTTTCATGTCGAATTTGGAGGACAATTGGGTCTTCAAATCCTGGATAATTTCTTTGTCATTTTCAACCAGCAACATATCATCCACATACAAGACCAGATAAATAATACGATCACCAATTAATTTAAAATACACACAATGATCTTCTTTGCTTCTGGTGAAGCCAAGTCCCCGTATAAATGTATCAAATTTCTGATACCACATCCTTGGTGACTGTTTTAACCCATACAGAGACTTCTTTAACTTGCATACCAGTTATTTCTTACCCTTCACCGCAAAGCCTTCAGGTTGCTTCATGTAGATTTCCTCTTCCAAATCCCCGTGAAGAAATGTTGTCTTCACATCCATCTGTTCTACCTCAAAATCAAAAGCAGCAGCAACAGATAAAAGTAATCTAATAGAAGTTACCTTGGCAACAGGAGAAAAAATATCACCAAAATAAATTCCCGGCACCTGGGAATAACCTTTTGCTACCAACCGAGCTTTGTATTTCTCCACCTTTCCTTCTGCATTTGTCTTCTTCTTGAACACCCATTTGCTGCCAATGGGTTTCCTTCCAACCGGCAACTCCACCAGATCCCAAGCCTCATTTTTGTGCAAAGATGCCATTTCATCGACCATGGCCTCTTTCCAGAGTTTTCCATCCTCTGAATCCACTGCTTCCTTCATAGTTCTGGGATCATTATCAGTAACATACAAAGCAAAATTTGAACTGAAAGCAGATGGACTATACCTTTCTGGTTGCCTTCTTTCTCGAATTGATATTCTCATAGCCGGAGTTTGTGGCTCTTCATCTTCTGATTCCTCCTCTGCTGCAGAGTCTGATTCTTCCTCCTTTGGCTCAAACTCTATATTCTCAGGTTCCTTTGGTTGGACTTCATGTTGAATAACATCTTTTACCTCTCTAAACAACACATCTCAGCTGTACACAACCTTCCGTGTGACTAGGTTCCAAAGCTTATAACCCTTTAAACCATCCTTATACCCAATAAAGATGCACTTTTCAGATTTACTATCCAACTTGGTTCGTTTCTCCTTTGGAACATGTACATATGCATCACATCCAAATACCCTTGGATGTGAAAGAGAGGGTTTCTTACCAGTCCATACTTCTTGTGGAGTCTTATCCTCCAACGCTGATGAAGGTGATCTGTTGATTAGGTAACATGCAGTATCCACCGCCTCTGCCCAGAATTCCTGTCCTAACCCGGCACCACTAAGCATGCTTCTTGCCCTTTCCATCAACGTCTTTTTCATTCTTTCTGCGACTCCATTTTGCTGAGGTGTATATGGAGTAGTCTTCTGCCGTTCTATACCACACTTCTTACAAAATTCTTCAAATTCCTTGCTGCAAAATTCTCCACCATTATCTGTCCTCAACACCTTTATCTTCTTCTCTGTCTGATTTTCCACCAGAGCCTTAAATTCTTTAAACCTGTCAAAGACTTCAGATTTCTTCTTAAGAAAATATATCCATGTATTCCTTGAGAAGTCATCTATGAATGATACATAGTACACAGACTTACCCAGTGATGGAACCTTCACAGGTCCAAACACATCACTGTGCACAAACTCTAATATCTGTTTCGTCCTCTTACCACCAGAGGGGAAACTCACCCGATTCTGCTTCCCATATACACAATTTTCCCAGAAATCAAAATCCGGAGAGCTATTATTCATATCTTCTACCATACCTTTACCATGAAGTATTCAAAGGCCCTTCTCTCCAATATGTCCAAGCCTTTGATGCCACAACATGGTCTTCTCTCCAGAGACCACTAGATTCTCTACTCCATTTTCAGGAACCATAGAACTATTGCACCCATCAACAATAGTGCTACCTTGCAGATTGTACAGAGTTCCAATCCGAACTCCCCGCATTAATATCAGTGCTCCTCGAACCATCTTGCAGGTATCTTTCTCGAACACCATCTTTACACCTACATCATCCAACTTGCTTACAGAAATCAAATTTCTGGCCAATGCAGGAATATGTAGAACACCCGGAAGTGTTCTAACCCTTCCACCTTGCAACTTCAACTTTACTTTTCCCTGACCAATGATTCTAGCCTTCCTATCATCTCCTAAGAAGACATCACCACCATCGTATTTCTCATACTCGCAGAACCACTCTCTATGGGGAGTGAAGTGAAAGGATGCACCTGAGTTAATCAACCATGCCTCATGATCTACATGTGTACTTGAAGAAGCCAAGTACACATCCCCACCTTCATCTGAGGTGGTTTTCGCCTCTGCAAAAGGAGCATCATCAGATCCCTTTCCTTTATTAGGAGCTTCAGATTTACAATCCCTTCTGAAGTGCCCTTCCTTTCCGCATTTCCAGCACACCACCTTTGTAGGTTTTCCTGGAGATTTAGATCTCCCTCTAGATTTAGATCTCCCACTCGATGACTTATTTTTGTTTCTGTTTTGGGACCGTCCTCGTACAGACAAGGCATCACCATTCTTGTTGTCCATATTTTTCCGTCTCATCTCCTCCGTCAGCAAGGCTGAGACTATTTCATCAAACTGCAAAGCAGTTGCATTGCTACCTATTGCAATAACCAGACTATCCCACGAATCTGGTAGAGAACACAACAGACTGATGCACTTATCTTCATCTAAAATTTTAATATCAACAGACAATAACTGACTTACCACAATATTAAACGCATTTAGATGCTCTGTCACCGAGTCTCCATCTTTCATCCTCAGGTTATACATCTTTTTCCGCAGGAACAGTTTATTCACCAGAGACTTAGATTGGTATAAAGTCCCTAACTTGACCCACAAAGCCTTTGTCGTAGCTTCCCCTGATACATTCAGCAATACTGAATCCGAGACACACAATCGTATTGTGCTCTTTGCCTTCAGATCCAACTTCTTCCATTCTTCATCGGTCACTCCCGATGGTTTAGTACCCGGATCTACCGCGATCCACTGATCTTTATCCACCAACAGATCCTCCATCTTGAGTTTCCACAACTCAAAATTCTGACCATTGAACTTCTCAATCCCTATCTTTCCACTGCTCACCATATTCTTTCACCACTAGAATCGATCTCGCAGATCTCCCACTGAACAGGGTCTACCACAGGCCCGAGCGAAACCCTCAGCAACAAAGGCGTCCCATTGAAGCCAAAACAGCTCTGATACCAAATGTAGGTTTTAACCCTGTACAAAAATTACCTGCATACGAATTCTTAAACAAAGAAAATAAACAGTGCGAGAGCATAACCCATAAAACACATATGCACAGAGATTTTTCCCTGGATCCCAAAACCGGGACTACCAGCTTGATTTTTCATTATTTTCCTTTCAATGTTACAATACATATTTATACATGCCGAAGCATCCAATACCATGGACCGAAAACCATCGCGTCCAATACCATGGATCGAAAACCATCACGTCCAAAAAACATGTGCGAAAATCATGCACAAAACCATAGGTGGGTCCGCCCAACCTAACATATGGTCCAAAACCAAAATTTTCCGGGGCGCTGCCCCGGACCCCATAAATTGGGGTTACGGGTGCCCTTCAAACCCCCTATTAACTACGTGGAAAGAATATAACACAACTAACTAAAATCTATCTTGCGGAAATGAAAATGCGGAATTGAAATGAAAGCAGGAAAGGACTAATCTATTTTGCTGAAATAAAATTGCAGGAATGAAATGCTAGGCTACGCTTGCAGAATTGAAATATTATTCTACGCTTACATAATTGAAATGTTATTCTACGCTTGCATAATTGAAATGCTATTCTACACTTGCAGAATTGAAATTGCAGAATTGAAAGGCTAATCTATGAAAGCAAGAAATGTCTAATCTACTTTTGCAGAAATGAAATTGCAGAATGGAACTGAAATAAACTACTTAGCAGAAGGTTGGAGTAGAAAAATAGAAGAAAAGCAGCAATCACAAATACTCTGACGCTTCCCCGGCAACAACGCCAAAAACATGGTGGGCTCCAGTATTGCATCAATAATGCTGCAACTCCTGGGACTCCCTTCTTTACTCTTATCAACCCGGTAGTTCGTAACAAACTTGGAAGTGACGGCGTTGTATGCACAAGTACTAGATCTTTCCGCATCTGTCACTTGTTCAGCTGGCACAAGTCCGCTAGGAGCTTAAGCCAACTTCTATGAGCTCTGAGAAGAAGATTTCTAACTGATGGATGGAAGCTAACTCAAAGGAGGCTAATCTATTTGCAGAAAGAGACTGAAAAGCTAAAAGGAAACACAATCCCTAGTAAACCCTAATTTTACCAGCTAATCCTACTGATGCGGGAAAGAGGATGAAAGCTACTGAAGGAGATGCCATTGACTTCTGAGAAGGTGAAATGCATGTGTCTAAGCTACTTCTACAGTAAAATCTAGAAAAAACTTCTTTTTGTATTTTTTAGTAAAGTGTCAGAATTGTCACGCATGTGCTTTAACTGGTTTTTTACTGTGCAAAGATGGCTTGGCGAGAGGGAATGCTTGCAAGAGGTTGGGAAGGTTAGAAGAGGGCCTAAGGGGTCCCTAACACCCTTCCGTAGAGTTTCACTGAGTTTGGCTATCAAGAAACCGCTTCCGTGAGCTTCTACAGGAAGTCTGCAGGGGTTCTACAAGATGTTCTGTATTTTCTACAGGATGTTCAGAAATGGGATTTTGGATGGTGGATGGAGAGAGAAAGGTGGATAAGTGGGTATGGGGGTAGGATAATGGTGTAAGGAGGTCCAGGACTTGGTGGATGGAGCTGAGGAGAGATGAGGATGGTTGGATTTGTTCAAGGAGGAGTGGAGCAATGTTGCACAAAAATATGGAAACTAGGTCAAAGTGAGGGAACGTAGCAAATGTGAGGCAAGAATCAGAGTTAGGGGATGGAGTAGATGGGATTTATGGAGTATGGGTAGATGGAGAGGTGTTACAGGTGCTCTACAAGTTACTTCTCAAACTGAACAAACAATGACTTGGAAAACCAATGACCTAGCTACTTTATTCTAATCTGGCCTAAGTAACAGCAGAGGAAATGAACATAATTTTATTTGCAATGAAATCACGTGAAATAGTTATGCAAAATGAGCAATCATGAATCTGAAAGCTTAACGCAACTGGTATCAACTTCTACAAATGAGAATCTAACACTAATGATTGCATGGTGAGGCAATGATAGTGTTTTTGTTGGCAGCAAGGTCACCTTTGTCCCAGCTCATGATCCCTACTGAGGGAGAGGTGAGATCAGAGGTGCTTGATGGCATTTTTCTGAAGATCTTCCCTGTTATTAACCTATCAACTCAATCTGAACACAAAAATCCTTTCTAAACATCAACAATGACCTAGGTAACCAGCAAGATTTTAATCTACTTAACAGAAATTATTTTGCAAGGACATAAAAAGCAAATAACAGTACATAAAGGAAGCCTTGGCACTTGGGTTGGGCCCAACCCCAAGAGCTATAAGCTCCTAAGAAAAACTTAGAATTGATGCCAAGTAAAGCTTCTCTTCATTACTCAAAAATAATCATGTCACAAGAAAGTTATACAACAATAGCTACAAAAATGAGTTGAGACAATGATAGCACTATAGTGCAAAACCCAACAGTTCCAAAAGTAAACTACAAAGGTTGAAGCCTTCCTATTTATGCACTACGAGGGTCCTAGAAGCCCTCCTTAACTCAAGGGGCTCGGCTGTTCAAACTGCCAGTAAACAGTCACTCTTCACAAAGCTGCTCGGCTGCCTTTAGGATTCGTTTTGGTGGCCTGCTGAGCTCTGAGTTGAGGGTGGAGATTTCGAGGAAGGGCCATTTAATGCAAGAGACACCCTTCCTATGAATCCTCACCCTTGTTCCTTCATGCTTGGCTGTCACCTGGCTCATAATTGCTTGGCCTTGTTCCAAAATTTGTCCAAAAAACCTGAAATAACCACGTATTAGCCTCCTTGGTAAAGTGACCACCCTCATTCGTTCAAATAACATAAACATACTAAAAAAACATGCATAATCTATGAAAAATAGTGGATTGATGAAGAACAGTAGGAAAAATGAGCCCAGTAAGTAACCCATTTTTTGGGCTCACCAATCTTCATTACTTAAATCGAAAGAGGTAGAAAGACATGATTTCAATAATCGTGTATATAAAAAGGATTGATATCATGATGTATAATGGTTAAGAGCATGTGTTTCCTTTTAAGATATCAAAGGTTTAAATCCAAAAAGGTAGAGTATGTACATTTTCATAGACTTTAGTAGCCAAATTGTTGTGAGGAGATGTGTCTCTTGTCCCAAGAACAAGGAGATCTCATACACTAATTTGAAGTCTAACTTGACTGTCACCTTACAAATATATCATCATCATCATCATCATCTAGTGTTAATTTATAAAAGGGTCTCCACGTGGGATGACCAAGTAGTTGGCACAATGGGGTGTTATCCCCTCCACCTGGTGTTGGCGAGACAAGTTCCCTAAGGTAAGGGTTGAAAACCTCAATAGAGCAGAACAAGATAATCGACAAAGAGTAGTCAAGAAAGCATACCAAACATATGAATTACTAAATGTGGATTTTGAAACATATTGAAGGTCCTACATTTGATGATGGTCCCATAGGGTCTAAACCCTCTGCTTCCTCTAAAATGAGAAGACCTGCAATTCAATTCACAGAGGCATATACATGATAGATAATTCAATGTGCATAAGCATATAAATTACTATTCATGAGAAAATAACATATCAGGAATAAGACATGAGCTTCTTTATTGATTAATAGCAATAGGTATAGAAAAGGTACAACTTGATCCAAGCAAAAGCACCAATGATTCCTTCCTCTGGATCCATCCAACCCGAGCCATGAAGACAACCTCTCTAACAAGTGCAAGGAGATTCTATAAATATTATGAACATCTATGCAAAGGAAACCAGGTTTTCCATAGATACTGAGAGTGCAAGAGACACGGGAAAGTCTGACTTGATCTGGGGGAAAACTGGGTGTAATGTCGATAGCCCTTCTCTTGTGTTTTTTAGGCCTACCCAAGGGGTGTATATATACCACCTGAAATTAGTTAATTCATTTGTGCCATGTGCTCTTTCAGGTGGGTTCTTAGTATGCCCAGTGAACCCCACTTGAAAAATAGCAATTTATTTTATTTTTTCATATTTTAAAAGGTATAGGCAAGTATATCGTTATAGGACCCCACGTATGTGCATGATTTAGTGTGGGAAGAGTTATGTATGGAATTTTTTAATATTATTTGTTAATATAAGATCAATTTTGCATTGGAAAAGGGCTACCCAAGGCCATAAAAGAGCATCAAGTCTACAGGAGTGCTAAATGATGTTATAGAATTCTTTGGGTCTACTACTCGAATTGTAGTGAGAAAAGCACTCCTATGCGTAGGACATTATTGGAGTACCTCTAATGCTAGCATAACATAGGGGATCTGAGCTAACCTTTAACAATAGAATAGTTCCGAGAAACCATCAGATTGGGATTATAATTCGACCATTTTTAGGAGCTTTTCAGCATCTGAGGTATAGGCTCTATTATGGGTCTCTCAATATGAAGAGGTTCTAGAACATCAGAAGCATTTTTAGCCTTAGAAGGTTCTACCTCTCCATAATCATGAGCTCAGGTTGAAATATCAACATGAGACTTAACCATATATACATTTGATGTGGTTTCCCCATCCTGGTTCCCCCCTGTAGGGGTTCCAATACAAGCATTTGTGCCAGTAAGTAATTGTTTCCCTTGGGGAAAAGGGTTGGTAAGCACAAATTTGGAAGTAGAAGAACCTTGTTGAGCTAACAAGTGTTGAGCATCTTGAATATTGGGGCAAATATGGGTAAGGTGATCCACGCTACATAACTTGCATGGGAACTTAACCTTCTTCTTAGATTCTTTTTTTCCTTCACTAGTGTCATCACTAGGTTTATTAACATTTCCTTTCCCTTCCTTATATTGTTTCTTCCCACATCCCTTCTTCTTCCCATCAGATGGCTGATTTCCTTTTGGATTTGAGGCCTAGGCAACAATAACCACTAAAGGTTGGGGAGTAGACATAGACGGCGTAGTTTTTGTTGTAGAATCAAATTGTAGTGACAAGTGTTGTAATTGATTCAACAAACTAGCAGTATTACTATCGATCGATCCTCTAACTTCATCGGCATGGAGGGCTAATTTTGGCTTGGCGAGATCGATTTTCAATCTAGGAGCATCAGGAAAATTCTTATAGAAAACTCCCGACTAGGAATAGATAAGCTCAAATTGTTGGGCTCTAAATATAAATTATTCTTCAGTGAACACCCAGGAAAGTGACACATCCTTAAAAATATCTGGTTGCAGTGATTTAAAAAACCATTCTAGATGAAACTCATCACAGATATAGGCCTTGATCAATCTCTTCCTTTTGCACCACTCTTGAATGTGGTCGGAAATATGTGTAGTCTTGTGCTGCTCAAAATTGGCCAGAAGTCAATTATGGCATCAACAGACATGCAACTGAAAATGGTTTAGAAATGTTGTGGCTAAACCACCAAATGTAGAAAATGTCCCCCCCCCCTTAATTCAATGTACCATTTAGCTTCATTTCGAGTTAATATGTGTTGGAATAATCTCAACCTAATTTAATATTTAATCAAGGATTTTCAGGAGCACCATAAATGGAAAGTAGTTATATGATAAACTAGATCCTCACCAGACTTCCCTTCAAATTTGAAAATATTGGACAGAATTTTAGTAGGGACCAGAGTCCAAGCCATATTATAATGAATCAGATCATTAGTCAATTCCGAAATATATAGCAAATTAAGTGTTTCCAGGAATGGTAAGCACAGAGGAATAGGAAAATTTCAAGCTCCAAGAGTGGAATTCCCAACATTCGAAAAAGAGTATCCTAGATTTTTAGAGGTACTAGGATGCTAAGGGTTACTCATAGAAGCACCTGAACCATAAGGAAAACCTTGTAGTCTATGGGCATACGAAGGGTATCCACCCCTTATTGTAGGGTTACTATTCATAGGAAAACTCCCTCCTATCAAAACATTATATGAAGGGGAAAGCCCCTAATAATAATTCCAAGCACTAGCTAAAGTAGGAAAAACCTATGAAGTACCAGCAGTAGGGAAGGGCATACTCCCCTAATGACCAAATAAATGGGAAAGATTCCCTGACCCAAAACCACTCACAAAAGGATGTTCCAAGCCCTGGTTCCCTTGAAAAGGATTAATGTTTTGAGCATGACCAAAGAAAGGCATTGATCCTAAATTAAATGATGGATTGGAAGGAGGAACATGTCCACTTCCAAATTGAAAACCTTGAACCAGTAGCCATCGAATTCATAGATGTAGAAGGAGCAAAGGGTAAAGTTGAAGAAACTGAGGGAATCCCTCTAGATGGCATTCTGAATGGATAAGCTCTTATGAAAGGATTTGAAGTTTGGGTGACCCCACTTGAAATAAGGATGGAGGTAGATCCAACAACTCTCATACTAGGTGTAATAGTAGATAAAGGAATAATACCTCCTCCTACAACTAAAGAAGGAGTATGTACACAGTTGTATCAGCAGATCCACTAAGATTGGCCATTGAGAAGAAATAAAGAGAGTGAATAGGGCTAGCTGGCCTATGAGTCAGAGTACCCACGTATGATACGACATAAGGAAGATGAGAAGGGAGAGGTTATGTAGGAGTCTTATGAGGCTTTGAAACATCTTCAATTTCTACTTAGTCTTCTGATTGGAAGAGTACTCTAGCAAGAATTGGAGTGTTTCTGTACAAATTATGGACTAGACTAGGTTCACCCTGTGAAATAAGAGCCCTCAGAGAAGGATATGTCTATGTTGCGTTAGCTAACACTGGTTCAGAAACACCAACATAATTAATCCTACACCTTCTAGGTGAAGGCTCGACACTCACAGGTGAAAGCCTATGAAGCCTTCTAGACTAATGAATTGGTCGGTTAGTATGGCGAAGTAAAATTATGAGTGTGGACACAAACAATTCCTCTATCTCGATAATGGTTCTAGCCATAACTGATACATTCTATGGAAGATTTCCTTAGGTTAGAACCAATTAAGAGCACCTACCTCTTAGTATGGTCATCTCGTTTGACGATGACCTTGCTTGCTCACTCCACCTATCTCTCGTTTTGTTTTTCGAACACCTAAAACAAGTAAACAACAGCAAACAACAACCATGATATTAGACAAATTGTAATTCAACCTACTTAACAAGTCAAGAAACATTAAACCATAAACATGTAAGATGACACATCATGTAGGAAATCAATCGATAGTTGCATATATATTGAATCAAGAAGAGATTACAACCATTTTCTTGATGTTGTCATTCTCCTCCGACAAAACCAGGTTCCCGCACACTTCTGTTAGCATTCCATGATAGCCTCAACAATGATAGTTTTAAGGCTATTCTCTTTAGGCTTCACACTAAACCAAATTCACACTTCTCACTTACACAACTAGAGAGCCACAACTATGAATAACTTGTTGCTTACTCCAAACTTAATTAGCACTAGCACACTAATATTAACACTAGCTTGTGCTTGGGAAAAAAGGAGGTTTATATAGCATGAATGGATGGGAGATGGATCCTCTTCTCAAGGGAGAAGGTCTTATCTCTTGAGGTAGTTCCATCCTTATAGGGGAAAGGAGCCCAAACTGACATCCTTGACCACATCTGGCTAAACCATTTACCAGACTTCTGTTACAAAGCTTCTAGAGATGGAAGCTTTGGCTCCTTATTTAAAAAAAATTTCCATAAGAGGACCGGCATGACTGGAACAAAGCATAGTCACTCTGGTCAGCGCTAGGGACAGTGTTTATCCCTGCATATCGACACGAGGGGGATAAAGGTCATTAGCGCCAACTTGTAAGCTAGGAAAAACAGACGATTTTGGGGAAATGGTGCAAAAGGGAATTGTTCTGCTCATGAAGAGGGACACAATGGGAATTTCTTCATTAAGGGAAAGCATGTAGGGTTCACTGTAGAGGTCTTCCAGGATCAAGGAATGGGGATTACAGGGACAATGACAAAATGGTGTGTAACAGATGCCCCCTAAAGCATGAAGGCTGAGCTAGAGTGGGATGAAATTCTTTATGAATTAGTGTGGGGAATCGGAGTCTGTCGTCAGAAAACCTGCAAGCAAGTATAGATACAAATACATAACTGAAAACTATGTCAAATGATACATGAATCGTGGTATGGATGCAACCATCTAGAGAATGATCATGTAAATGGATACAGGTATGGGCACAACCATCCTATAAAGAGGATCATATTGAAACCAAGGTGACGCAGGTTAAACCCTGCCATACCCAGAATCTTTCCCATTCTCATGCATATAAAAATTCATCTCAATAACTTCGCAAATAAAACTCCAATTCCTGGAAATTACATACACTATCATTTTCGGAAGCTTCATCTCACAATCATTTCACTATGATTATAAAATCATTACATAAATAGAGAAATTCTCTTTCAAATATTCTCTTATGGTTATGGGACCATACACGCCCAATGAAAATCTTTCCCAAAAATCCTAGGAAAAGACTAAAACTCCAATGGATTTCCATTCACATATCAACCATAACATATATCCGCACTCCAAATCCAATACCTCTAATTTCTCAATTTCCATTCTGTTATCACAAAATCACTACTGAGGGCTGCAACCAAGCAAGATTTCATGTAACTCTTTCAACCTAGCTTTAGATCAAAGATTAGCCTCTTTGATCAGAGAGGGCTCTCTCACAAACTCTAGATAAAATCCTTCACTACAACAGATGGCTAACTCTTTATTCATTGATAAAAGCAAAAGCTGGTTGGATTCATGTCAAACTGGTTCTCATTGGGCTATGGAGTCTCATACACTAAGTAAACAAGAAAAACATAATCATTTCATAGAAGTCAAGGCTCTTTGCATTAAGTGTCAAACATACTCCATCAAAACCACAGCTTGCTAAACACACAGGAAGTCAGAGCATAAGATTATGAATTCTGAATGATTGTGTTACAACAAGGCTGTAAATGAACATAAAATATAAAACACCATCCTTATATTTGACCACAATAATCCATCGAGAATCTTGAGAAGAAATCAATACTGTTTTACTATTACTGTCACAAGTCTTACAATGGCCCAAAACAACTCTGTTTTTCTATAAAATGTCCAACCCTTTCTACATTCTAATCTGATCCCTTTATAGGCAAACAAACTTATCCACCTCGAGCTTCCTCCTCCAGCATGAGGGGAGCCTCGAAGGTGGCTATTGACTATTCCTATCTAGTGCATAACTAACTTATTAATTACATAATGACTAAACTGAAATTACAAATGGTTTTCATTTAATCAAAATCCACAATCTTTGCTCCTCGTAGCATGATGCTATTCTGGCTCTTGACACATGTCCTTTTGCTGCTTGAGTTGAGATGACTGAAGGAAAGTACACTAAATGAGTTGGCCTTGGATTCCAGTCACGTAGATGGCTTCATTAATTAACCAAGGAAGGTGCTCTGTTTTCACGGCTTCTGTCTCCCAACATTCTCCTAAAGTGTAGCAATATGTTCCCAGATCTCTTAACAACCCCAGGTATGAAATACTACCATGTTTTTGAATGTGCTGTAGATGGTATTGATAAACAGATATCTTTCTTCCACAACTCCCGCTCACAGTATCACACTAACTGCTCTGTGCTTTAAAATCATCACCTACAGCAGTTTCGTAGCGCGCTACGAAACTGCTGTGTGATTTAAAAAATACACTCTTCCTCTCTGGTATAATAATCATTAGTGTTCATGGCTTAAGCACTTGATTGTTTTGAAAAGGTTTACTTGCAACAAATATTTCTCCTGAGGAAAAACTTGTCTCCTCTGTTAAAGGACTCTTGGAACCTCCCACAACATCCATGTAAGGTAATTTACTGCGTACTGGACCGTCCACAGAAGGTGAATAATAATGTCTTGATCCTTCTGTTGGTATAGAACAAAGCCCTCGCATATGAGTCCAATTCCCCATAAGAACTGCTGGAACATTCTTAAAAGGTGCGCGTTAATCTCTTGAAGCATCTATTATAGATGGCTGTGTCCTTTCTCAAAAATTCCATTCTCTGATGTCAAATATAGATGGAAAGAGACTGTTGGAAAATTTCAACATTGAATGCTTAGACTACCAATGAATGTGACATTGGGAGCTCAAACTTTCCTTGAACGGGCCTTTTGATCATCTAAAATCAACTGTGGCCACACAATAGAAACATCTGGGATCACCATAAAATCTGCTCATCAACTTATTTCAAAAAGTTCGTGCTTCCTTTTTTCCTTCCTCTACAACCTTAACTCCACCTATCTGATGAAGAATCAAATTTTAGTGGCATTTCATTGTTGAATGTCCATATATACTCAGCTGTTGTTAGTACTTTAATTTATCCAGTTGAACATATCTCATCTTCCATGCTGCTACAACAGAAACGTCTATCATCAATATATTCTGCATCCAGGCCCATCATTCATGAACCCACAGATATATCCTCATGTGCATATGTGTTTACAGAGGCACTGCTTATGTTAATATATTGTACAAGATTCCTCGACAAAATCATACAATGGAGCAGCTGTATTTTCCTTTTAAAGAGTTTACCATCGTGTTCACTAACCGAGCAGCAGTCATTCAGTCATCCATTATGCTCTGCGGCCCTAGCCAGAAACAGAGATAGTAATCTTCTTTTCGGTTCCCAGAATGATAAGTATACAAAATGACATAGCAATCAAGTAATTTGTTTCTCTGCTATGTTTAGGTTTCTTTCCTGCTGTTTCAGTAGCCAAACTCATCTTAAGAAACTCTCAAATGCATTGTCCCTGTCATGAAAGCCTTTCCTTCGCCATTAAAATCATAGACATAAGATGCTCAAAGGTTGCGTTGTCGGGCTCAAAATTATGCAACAGATAATTCTTCAGATATCGGCTGACTTCAAGGAGTATCACCCTTTGTAAAGGAACAGAAGAAAATACACGTGACTGCCAATCCCCTTAATGAATTCTGGTTCATCAAATTGTGTTCTACCTATTGCAGAAGCCACTGGATACCACACCAAATCGGATTTTTCATATAGCTGGAAAAAATGTGTAATATCAAGTCAATCCGGCGATGCACCCCCGATTCTATGAATTTGACATAAGAAGCCGCAATGTTTGAGACATTAGATGCCGTGCTGAGCTTTCCAATATCACATCTTCTGCTAATGCTATTTTCTTGACCCGTGGCTTTTAAGTGAGCGCTAAAAATATATGACAATCCTCCTTCTCTAAGCCAACAGCTGGAGCATGTAACCGGCACGTTACCACGTTTGTAGAAGACAACATCTAAATAATACCATCCACCTTGACAAAGGAAACTCGTCTATTTCGAACTCTGCCATTTGCTTCCTTGTCTCTACGACAGCGATTTTTCCTCTCTGTCATCGACATTTGATTATGAAGATGATTTGAAAAATTAATGCCAAACAAAGATTATTTGGAGTGTACAGATCAAGAAACCCTGAATTGATGGTATCTTTCTAGGAATTGCGCCATCCTTCTTTTGTTTTTATTTAATGCGCACTCATCCTTTAACGACACCAGTTAACCTAATACCAGCTCTTGTGCCACTAATAATGGCGGCCTTGTAGCAATCAAATTCTTATAAAACTACTTGACACTTGGCATTAATCACCGCATTTGAAAAGAGCACTTTCATGTCTTCAATATGTGCATTAATAATGAACCAACGTGCTTGATAATACTCAAGACATTTTCATTTATATCAGTCATTTTAAAAGCCCGTGTGCCTTGAAGAAACGACTGCAATGCATTTCGCATAAGCCAAGTAATTACAATAGCTCCAAAACATTTTTATTTCAGAGAATAATACCAAGAAGGAGGTGCTGTGTATCCCAGTCTAAGAAAAACGTGATCCCCTGCAGAAATAAACACAACGCTGCCTATTTGTAACACTGGCACAACTTGCTGAACACGCACTTCGATAATGGTGGAGGGATAATTTGAAAGTTCTACATCAACTCCAGGAAATGCGCTCCTTAACATTCCCTTTAACTGGAATCAATAGGCTGACCCTTCCATCGTATATTTCTAAGATCTTGACAAAACTCACATGAATGATTTCCAACCTTTTGAAGTAGCTTTTTCATTCCTCCACCAGCAGAACTTGGGTAGTAAATCATAACACTGTGATCATCTCCATGAACTGGTTTTTCCACAAAAGGCTTCATAATTCACTTTTCATGGACTTGAACAAAATCCCTTGCTCCACAAAGTAGTCCAACTCTTGATAGAGGTAATCCCTGTTTACAAGTGCATACTTGGAGTGGGAATGCCAAATTTTTGAAGGCGCTCATATACCTTTCGACTATCATGGAGAGGATGTTAAGGTCTAAGCTCATTCAGAAGGAAAGGCTTTCAAAGAGTAGCATAAGCTTCGACTTTCTCAAAAGGGTAGCTGGTTTAATAAAAAACAATCACAAATTGACCACTTCATCGTTGTTTCTTCAAGAATGATGATGTCTCCAAATATTATGATCTCAAATTCACCAAATTCCCTCAGCCAATCAAGGATGTACTTCTTGGCAGCAGAAGGAACCTTCTTTTCTATTACGCATACTCCAACTATGATTATGGAGGGGAAATCACCGACATCCATCCCCATATTTCTCAATTCCAAAGATTTGAAACAACAACTTGACTCCTATGTTGTTTATGTAGCTGGTATAAAGGAATGTTACTGTGCGATGCTCTTTGGCCACCGTGGGGAACTACACCATCAAATGCCTTGAGAGAATCGACAATCAACCCTAATAGCTCTTCAGATTGCTCTGGCCATTTTGTCTCTTGCTTTTGATTAGAATTGTTCACTCTCGAAGACTCTTGTGCAGTTGATTCTATAGGTGATGAAACCGGCCAAACTACAACCTTTCCCGCAGACACTGTTGCCAGTAAGTCAGTGCTTTGCACTGCTTGCTCCATCAATCCCAACATCAAGGCGTTGATCTACAGGATTATTTAGAGATTCCAGTGTTCCATTTTTCCCTCTTAACTCAGCAACAGTTCTGTTAGTTGCAGTTCCATTATTATCCAAAATGCTTCTTGACCTTTCAGAAGCATCATTGCATTTTTTCCTTTCTGATGGCTGACAGCATTTCACCATTATATCTAATAGTAAATGGACAATTGCTTGTTGTAATACTTTAACACCTGTTTTGCAAAATCCATAGATCAGAGCATCGTATGCAACAACACCAGAGTTATATCCTTTAGTCAACATTAGACCTTTAAGCACATCAACCTCATCCACAGCAGTTGTAGCCAGTGTACAATAGGTATGCTGGGATTTGGACCTTCACTGAAAACTCGAACCAATTCCCAATTTCGTAGCACGCTACGAAACCAGCTAAACAGGTAGCGCTGCGAAACTGCTAAAAGAATTCTGGCGCTGCGAAAACACACTGTCTTTAAGCTAGGCTAAAAAAATTTTGACAACAGCATTTTCAGTGATAACACATTCAAAACCCGACATTCACATATGACTAGATTTTAAAATCAAGATTCAGTAAAAAGAATGTGCCCATGCTTTAAAAGCTCAACCTGCAAATTCATACCACTGCACATCGATTTCAGGCATCACAATATAAATGAGATTTGAACTTCTTTGAATTAATTCCAGTGAGATCGTTTAAAAAGAATGCCAGCGCTCCCAATTCAGTCAAAATTCCAAAACCAACATAACAACAATCTTCATTATGGTACTGTTGAAGCCCCGAAAATCGGGTCGACAACAAGGGGGATACCCACCCAGTCCGGACCTTGGTTGGCAGCTCCTTATCCGTTTGGTATAGCGGGTCCGACTGGGGATAATGGGACCAGTTTCCCAATCTAAGGGTGTATTTGTGTGCAGAGTTGGATGATGTTGATCTAAGAGTACTTAAGGCTAATTTAATTCAAACTTTTAAACTAACTCTATGCTATTGTAATCTAATGAGAAACAACACATCTAATCTACGCTAACCCGGGGTGTATTTCTTCTACTATGCGATCTAAAGAGATTTCAAACAATAACTGGTAATAAAGATCATTCAGCTATCATAAGAATAGGAATCAATTAAGATAAACCACTTTGCATAAAAAGTTAGGCAAAACAGTTGTGAACAGCATATCGCATAATAAGTTATTTATATCAAACATATATAAATGACTCCACCGTACAAAAGTTCCAAATGGTAACTCATACATTCATGCAGTAACATATAAACAACTGAAAACTGTATATCACTTTAAGAATATAAGCAGAAATGGCCAAGAGATAAAAGTACCATTTATGACTAATCCTACTCATAAGCTTCAAGCAAAAACGTTTTACCTCTACTTGTTCTAACATCTACTAAGAGTACAAAAGTGCAACATCAGTAGCAGACATCAAATGCAAACATTAATAAATCTCGATCCATCCATTCATCAAAACCTCCTCTGAGGGTGCAAAAGTGCATGTTCCGAAGACAAGTTTTTGACAAATTTCTGGACCCTTCTCTAAATGCATGAGAAGGGTTAAAATACTACTTCCTAATTCTAATAATAGTGTATTTACAAAATTTAGGATGCGGTTTTCAAATGATCGTCCTTTTTCTAATCTAATTTTAAAGAAAAAACAACATTCTAAAATAAGGCTACTTCTAAATTTGGTCTTTAAAGCTGCAAGTGTTCATCATGGGCTTGAGGAGAGTCAGCTGGCTGACTTCTGCGCTGAGCTGGGCTGCGAAAACAGAATCTATGAGAGCTGGCACTACTTTTTCGGCCGCGTTTATGATGCATTTCACAGTCATCCATTGACTATGCGGCTTGACCAAGTATGCCCAGTAACACTCCCAATTTAACTTGTTTAATGCTTGGATCGCTTTTCCCTTTTCCTGCGCCTTCTGCTTCCATTCTGTTTCCAGTCGTAGTTTATTTGGTAGGTACCACGGGGTGGTCTCTGCTAGGTTTGGGTTCTCTGCCACAAATTTCTTAACGAATTGTGCATTGTAAGTCTCCTGCGGTTCAGGAAGATGATACATAAGCTTTAAATCTTGTGCAGCGAATGATCGGATGAGCCCATGTCCTTGAATCTTGAATTGTATGTTGTTCATCTCTGCATTGTCAAGTATCCACTTGATCATATCTGTATATGGTAGAATTTTGGGCCTTGTTGCTATCCGGTGAAGAAATGAACATGCTAGCTCTTCTAAGGACGCCTCGGAAGAGCGTTGTGAGCCCGCGACAGCAGCAACCTTCATTATTCTGGGATTCTCTTCTTCAAGCAGTCTGTACATGCTTTCCCATGTCGATATCCCTGCGTCTCTGTTACAAGCTGTGTCTGTATACAAAGGCGCCATCTCCTTTGTCTTTTCCTTTGCCTCAGAGCCTTGAGCTTTATTTTTCTTTCCCATTTCTTCCTGCGTTTGGCTTTGAATCGTCTTTAGCTCTTCGTTCCTGCAGCTTACAAGTGAAATGGAAATGATTGATCAAGAAAGGTGATGGGAGAGTTTTAAATGCAACAGATATATCAAATATGCCACCTTACGTGAAGTAATTCTTTACAAAAGCACGCGTCTTTATTTCATTTAATAGCTAACAACTAATTCCTTTACTATCATTAAAAGCGCATGATCTTGAGTCAGATTATGGTAAGTGGCTTTTCTTTGAATAGCGTGCTCGAAGGATTCGTGATGAAGTGATTTATGATTTGCTTACGTAACATCGCAGATCGTGCCATCGCAAATCGCACCATCGCAGATCGCACAAACATACGAATATAATATCGCAACGATCGCAACATCGCAGGTCGCAGAAGTTTAATGTTTGCCGAATCTTGTCAGCTCATTTCTGCAATATGCGATCTTGCGATCGGTGTTATCGCAGATCGGTAAATCTTGAAGTTTTTTCCTTATGAGTATTACTTTATTGCGATGCGATATTATGCTTAACACGAGAGTCTTGCGCATACCGATATTATAGAGAAATGGAGGCATTTCCTATCTTTTTTGCAACGCGGCTTTAAAGATATTTCCCTTATCATAGACTTAGTCTAAAAAATATTCAAAAGACCTTTCTAAGCTTACGATGGTAACCTTATTTTGAAGAAAGGAAACTCTTGTTTTTTTTTCTAAAATTTAACTAAGGGTCCCCATTCATTTAGTATTTTGGACAACACTTAAATGAACAAGGGGGGGGTGTTGTTGGCCATGACAATTGGCGATTCACTTGGGAGAACCAGTTATCTCTGATCTTCTATTGACGTTTTCAAACTTCCGAAACAAAAATTTTCTCAGAAAACTTAAACTTTATTATAAAAAGATAAAGCATATTATACTTCAAACTGTCAATGATATTTTGTTTTAACCTCTTTCTATTTTAATTACTTGCATCCTCAGCTTGTCCTTGCATTTACATCAGCCATTACTTGGTCTTGTAAAAAATAAAATAAAGTCTTCCCTGTGTAGCAACCTTTTAAATATGCTCCTTTGTCGCAGGTAGAGCCTCTGCTGCCAGAAGGCGTCCATAGCCTCAACAAGGTTACCTATTACCCAGTAATGATCCTTTATCCTGCTTAAGGTGATCTACAACTCTTAAAGAAAGAACCCAGAATGATACTCTTTTTTTATTATATTTTATTCTTAAAGAACAATGTCTTGGTTTGGTAGCCAAAATATGACACAGTCATTCACTTGATTTACATTTTTGCTGAACAAGCTGGCTCGCGATGAGACCCCTTGTCTTGTGATTTCAATAATCTTAAGTCGTTGCCCTGTTTTGGTGGACAGTAATGGCAAAGTCAGTAAGTTATAATATCTATGATCATGATAAGCCGGCTCGTGATGAGACCTCTTATTCTTCAAGATATAGTGTATCCTTGGGTCTTTTTCTAAATGCTGCGATTTTCTTTAGCAGGGAGGAAGTCAATTTTTTTTTTTTTTCCTTAAGAAAGTTCTGGACGACAATAATAGAGCTTTTTGGAAATGGCTGTTTCTACAGGGAATCCTTATTTTGTTATTGATGCCTTTCATTGTACTGACATAAAACAATTTCTTCACTAAGATTGCTTTCTTCAAATTTCTTGGAGTTGAAACTAGTATCATATCTAGGTTAAAGTTCTATTGATAATAAAGATCAAGTTTCCAAAAGATTTGCTATTTATAGAAGCAGAAGTTCAAAATCTTGATAGAGAAAAGTTGTCTTCAGTAAATGTCAAACGCTGTTAACCGTAGCAAATTTTATTATGGAGAAAAATATTTAACGAAATGAGAGGTAGACATTCCCTAGGATTATGTACAGAATAGGGATAATCTCTTCTCTTATTTTGCCTACCAACTATTAAAAGTAAACCTAATAACCTAGCTAAATTACTCCTACTCCTATTCTAACTATATACAGAAAATTAACTAGGTGAAATGATATTTCTAGTGGAACCATATTTTCATTTTTATTCCTACACGTATGTAACTTTCAAACATCAGTGTTAAGAACAAAACTTTTGTTGGACTGTGTTGAGGGCCCCGAAGTCGGGTCGACAACAAGGGGGATACCCACCCGGTCCGGAACGTGGTTGGCGGCTCCTTGCCCGTTTGGAGTAGCGGGTCCGACTGGGGGTAATGGGACCAGTTTCCGAATGTGAAGGGTGTGCGTGTGTGTGTAGAGTTTGATGGTATTAATCTAAAGGTTTCTCTAAACTAGTCTTAATCTTAACTGCTAAACTAACTCTATGCTAATGTAATCTAATGAAGAGAAACAGTACATCTAGTCTACGCTAGCCCGGGGGTGTTTCCTTTTGTTATGCGATCTAGAAAGATTTCAAACAACAGCTGGTAATAAATATCATTCAACTGTTATCAGAATATAAATCAATAAAGATAAACCGTTCTGCATAAGAAGTTAGGCAGAGCAGTTGGGAACAGCATATCGCATAATCAGTTTTCTATATATCAAGCATAAATAAATGATCCCACCGTACAGAAGTGCCAAATGGTAATACAGACATTCATACAGTAACATATAAAGAACTTAGCTGCATATCACTTTTAGGGATACTAGAAGAATTTAGTCAAGAGATAAAAGTACCATTTATGACTAACTTCACTGATAAACTTCAAGCAATAATGATTTATTTCTACTTTTTCTAATATCTACTAAGAGTACAGAAGTGCAACATCAGTAACAGACATTAAAATGCAAACATAAATAAATCTCGATCCATCCATTCATCAAAAACCTCCTCTGAGGGTGCAGAAGTGCATGTTCTGAGGACAAGTTTTTTGACAGATTTCCGGACCCTTCTCCAAATGCCATGATAAGGGTTAAATAATACTAACTAATTGATCTTAATTACACGAAATTAGGGAATCGGCTTCAAATGACCGCCCTTTACTAAAAGCAAATTTATTTCTAAAACTTTAAATCTAATTTCTGACCGTTTCTGTATATTCTCTTTAGTGCTGTCAACAGCGCAACGTTTTCCTGGGAACAGTTGGCTGGCCGCCTTCTTCTTTCGCTCGGGAGATAAAAGTGGAAATAACAAGAGCTGGCACTTCCTTATGACAGACCAGAAGATATTTTCGAAAACCTTTCTCTAGCTGGGTGTATTCGCCGCGTGTATACTTAGCACAACCCAGGTTCTTCTCGAACTGATTTTGTTGTTGCTATTCCGGTTTCCGGTCGTGCGAATGACTGAGTGGGTTAGGAGTCGCGTTGTATGGACAATCCCCTATTTCGAGAATTGTTTCCGCTCTTTGTTCCAGGCTTTTCTGGGGCGTCCTCCTTCTTTTGCGTTTCTCTTTTTGCTTTACCCAGTCTGAGCTTCAAGATATTTTGTGAACACGCTGCTTTTGTGCGCCTTTGACTCTGAGTCCTGGATAGTCTAATTTCATCAGTGCCGGTTAGCTTATAGTCTGGAATCTGCGGTCCTGCTGCATGCGGCATCCATTTGTGGAGGCATCTTCTCTCTGTTGTCTGATTGGCGCTTTCCCTTTTCCTTTAGATATTTCCTGCATATAGATTTATATTAGTTGCATGTCTTGCAGTCTACGCAAAGAAGAAGGGAAATGAAAAGATTGACATGAAAGCATTAAACTCTAATGAATGCATAATCCTGACATTCATCATGACTTGACTCTTCGAAAAATGCGATGCAATCATTCCTTGATACTCAAGCATGCGGTCATTAATTTCCTTTAAGGCGCGCGCTTAATCTTGGGTCTATCGGGTATGTCGGAGAATTCTTGCGATGAGTCTTTTCATATCGCAGATTGCGGTTCGCCGATATTGCAAATCGCAGATCGTTGTCATCGCAGATCGCTGATCGCAGATTTTATTCAATGGTTTATGCCGCCTAGTGCGACGTTTGCGATGTGCGATGTCGCATATCGGCGATCGGCATTTCTTGAAGGTCTTATTTTTAGAGAGCGCTTGGGATGCATGCGATGCGATGAATTCCGCATCACTCTTTCGCAGTTTTGTTTTCCGCGCTTGGGTAATGCTTCAGCCTTCCCTTGCGATGCGATTTAAGCCTTAGGAAGAAAAATACAAAAATTTAAGAAAAATATTTTTGGGATTTTTCTTTCAGGGTCCCCCCTTTGCTCGATGTTATTGCTAATATCGAGCAAAGAGGGGGGGTTGTTGGTGACCACAACAGACTGTTAATGTTGGATGTGGAATAAGAATGTGTAACTTCAGTTGGAATTCTGTCTGGAATTTCTTTCTCATGAAAACTTCTTTCCAACTGGATACCTATTGGATCATAAAAATCAGGATGAATTTCTGTTATGGATTGATGATCTCGTAATAGGAAAGATGACAAGCCAAGTTGTGAATATGATTTTTCAGTTTTAATGGCCTGTAACCTACTGTGCATTAAATTCAAGCTTTTAGCAATTTCTTGTAACAGGAAAGTTTCCATATATAAATCACTAAATAAATCAATGAAGAATAGATGGAAATTTCTGGAAAGAGATTTATCAATTGGCACGAATTTCCGACAATTTTCGAAAGGTACTTTCCTTCGTTGATGGTGTTTTGGATGCCAAAGAATTTTTTTAAGGAAGTATGATATTGATTGATCTTAGGATTGAAAAAGTTATATACTTCCTTGACACAGTTTAGCTTTCCAAAATGGTAGCACATCTTTCGAATGTTCTTTGATAAGGTGCTGAACATACCATAGTAATCTATCAAAAGTCTGAAAAATTTAAAACACAATCCGATTTTGTACAAAATGAGTGCAAGTGAGAAAGAAAGAAATGATTATCTGTACAAATAATGTTACAGCACAACTGGGATTGACTTGTAATATCTTGTTTTTCACAAGAACTGGCCAGAATTATGGAATCCGAGAAATTTCGAATTCCGTCTTGTGAATCAGAAGACAAGTTATGATTGTGAACAGGCATGGGGGTTTCCTCATGATATGAATCATAGATCGGGGTATTGTCTTGGATAGTGAAATCATGCAAATGATCTTTTACTTTGAAGTGAGGATTGACTGATATGATTCCTGAATTAGAATATCTCTCATTATCTGAGCTTTGTTGAGTTACTTGGGATAAATCAACAACATCATCGTTGCCAAAGTAGCTATCATAAATGATTTCACAGGTTTCCCTAGATTTCTCTTTTTCGTCATATATTTTCAGACAAGGAAGGTCAAGTGGTTCTTGTTTGAAAATGATCAAAGGATGTTCTATAGCTGTCTTTTTATCCTGAAAACCTAATGATGACTCATTTGAATAATCCTCTGTACTTTTTGAGATATCTTTAATATTGAGAGGGGAAAAATTATCATCACTAAAAACATCAGGATAAAGAGAAAAATGTGATTCTGGAACAATGCATTTGAAAATATCATCATGGAAAAATCTTTGTTCATCAGATTCATCATAGACATCAGGCTTTAGATCATACCTTTGTGTACTGATACTTTTTGAAAGAGAAATAGTTTGTTGTTCTAACCTTGGCATCTGCATTTGTTTATTTGCAACGATATTATCTGACCTTGTATCAAAGTCATCTCCTGGTTCCAAGGCAGGTTTTCCTCCAGCATTCTCGCTTTTGTCTTCTTGCATTAGAGCATGCATGTCTCCTAGGCTTTGGGGACATTCTTCATCATGGCTGATTTGTATATTCAAATTGGAATTCTCATTCACATTAGAAGAAAATGAGACAAAGCTTGGACTAATTTCTGCTTGATCAGACATAGGAGGCAGGGAATGCTCAGCATAATCTGAAGATTCTTCATCCATGAGTTCACTTTCAAGATCATACTTTAGACAATTAAGATGAAATCGCATATTAAAATCCCTAACAGATTCATCTTGTTTCCGTAGATAATCAATTTCATCATATACCTGGTCATAGTCATAACAATCAAATTCACAAATGAAATTCTTGACGAATTGGTCCCAGCTGTGAATTGAGGCAACTGGGAGGGTTCTGCACCATTTTCTAGCTTCCGCCATGAATGTAAGCGTAAAAATTCTGCATAAAACGCCTTCATCAATTCTTTGAACATCCAAACTTGAAACTCTTTGAATAAATTGAAGAGCATGATTAAAAGCAGAAGAATTATTCTTACCATTGAATTTTACCTGAGACAAGAGTCTTACCACTTCAGGTGGAGTGTTGGAAGAGGTAGGAACATGGATGCAACTCCAAATGGGAAGTTTGTGAGAAGCCATCCTGATTCAAATGTTACAATTGAAAATAATTCCAACAGACACTATGTTCAGGCCCTCCTTCTAGCGCCAAATATGTTGAAGCCCCGAAAATCGGGTCGACAACAAGGGGTATACCCACCCAGTCTGGACCTTGGTTGGCAGCTCCTTATCCGTTTGGTATAGCGGGTCCGACTGGGATAATGGGACCAGTTTCCCAATCTAAGGGTGTATGTGTGTGCAGAGTTGGATGATGCTGATCTAAGAGTACTTAAGGCTAATTTAATTCAAACTTTTAAACTAACTCTATGCTATTGTAATCTAATGAGAAACAACACATCTAATCTACGCTAAACTGGGGTGTATTTCTTCTACTATGTGATCTAAAGAGATTTCAAACAATAACTGGTAATAAAGATCATTCAGCTATCATAAGAATAGGAATCAATTAAGATAAACCACTTTGCATAAAAAGTTAGGCAAAACAGTTGTGAACAACATATCGCATAATAAGTTATTCATATATAAAACATAAATAAATGACTCCACCGTACAAAAGTGCCAAATGGTAACTCATACATTCATGCAGTAACATATAAACAACTGAAAACTGTATATCACTTTAAGAATATAAGCAGAAACAGCCAAGAGATAAAAGTACCATTTATGACTAATCCTACTCATAAGCTTCAAGCAAAAACGATTTACCTCTACTTTTTCTAACACCTACTAAGAGTACAAAAGTGCAACATCAGTAGAAGACATCAAATGCAAACATTAATAAATCTCGATCCATCCATTCATCAAAACCTCCTCTGAGGGTGCAGAAGTGCATGTTCCGAGGACAAGTTTTTGACAAATTTCTGGACCCTTCTCTAAATGCATGAGAAGGGTTAAAATACTACTTCCTAATTCTAATAATAGTGTATTTACAAAATTTAGGATGCGGTTTTCAAATGATCGTCCTTTTTCTAATCTAATTTTAAAGAAAAAAAAACATTCTAAAATAAGGCTACTTCTGAATTTGGTCTTTAAAGCTGCAAGTGTTCATCATGGGCTTGAGGAGAGTCGGCTGGCTGACTTCTGCGCTGAGCTGGGCTGCGAAAACAGAATCTATGAGAGCTGGCACTACTTTTTCGGCCGCGTTTATGATGCATTTCACAGTCATCCATTGACTATGCGGCTTGACCAAGTATGCCCAGTAACACTCCCAATTTATCCTGTTTAATGCTTGGATCGCTTTTCCCTTTTCCTGCGCCTTCTGCTTCCATTTTGTTTCCAGTCGTAGTTTATTTGGTAGGTACCCCGGGGTGGTCTCTACTAGGTTTGGGTTCTCTGCCACAAATTTCTTAACGAATTGTGCATTGTAAGTCGCCTGCGGTTCAGGAAGATGATACATAAGCTTTAAATCTTGTGCAGCGAATGATCCGATGAGCCCATGTCCTTGAATCTTGAATTGTCTATTGTTCATCTCTGCATTGTCAAGTATCCACTTGATCATATCTGTATATGATAGAATTTTGGGCCTTGCTGCTATCCGGTGAAGAAATGAACATGCTAGCTCTTCTAAGGACGCCTCGGAAGAGCGTTGTGAGCTCGCGACAGCAGCAACCTTCATTATTCTGGGATTCTCTTCTTCAAGCAGTTTGTACATGCTTTCCCATGTCGATATCCCTGCGTCTCTGTTACAGGCTGTGTCTGTATACAAAGGCGCAATCTCCTTTGTCTTTTCCTTCGCCTCAGAGCCTTGAGCTTTATTTTTCTTTCCCATTTCTTCCTGCGTTTGGCTTTGAATCGTCTTTAGCTCTTCGTTCCTGCAGCTTACGAGTGAAATGGAAATGAGTGATCAAGAAAGGTGATGGGAGAGTTTTAAATGCAATAGATATATCAAATATGCCACCTTACGTGAAGTAATTCTTTACAAAAGCACGCGTCTTCATTTCATTTAATAGCTGACAACTAATTCCTTTACTATCATTAAAAGCGCATGATCTTGAGTCAGATTATGGTAAGTGGCTTTTCTTTGAATAGCGTGCCCAAAGGATTCGTGATGAAGTGATTTATGATTTTCTTATGTAACATCGCAGATCGTGCCATCGCAAATCGCACCATCGCAGATTGCACAAACATACGAATACAATATCGCAGCGATCGCAACATCGCAGGTCGCAGAAGTTTAATGTTTGCCGAATCTTGTCAGCTCATTTCTACGATATGCGATCTTGCGATCGGTGTTATCGCAGATCGGTAAATCTTGAAGCTTTTTCCTTATGAGTATTACTTTCTTGCGATGCGATATTATTCTTAACACGAGAGTCTTGCGCATACCGATATTATAGATAAATGGAGGCATTTCCTATCTTTTTTGCAACACGGCTTTAAAGATATTTCCCTTATCATAGACTTAGTCTAAAAAATATTCAAAAGACCTTTCTAAGTTTACGATGGTAACCTTATTTTGAAGAAAGGAAACTGTTGTTTTTTTTCTAAAATTTAACTAAGGGTCCCCATTCATTTAGTATTTTGGACAACACTTAAATGAACAAGGGGGGGGGTGTTGCTGGCCACAATAGGTACTCATCCTGTACCAATTTTCCCCAATGCTGAATTGTGACTTACCATTCGATCCTACATGTAGAGAATTGCCATCGATTTCCACCAACGAACTTGCCATCGATCCTTCAGCAACAAATTTGCCATCACTAATTAATAAATTCTGACTAGTGTTAGATCCGAAAGTCCACTTCCAACGCATTTACTGAATTCAACAATATGGATCAGCGTATATAAAGACTGGTAACTGATGTTGGACCCCTGCGTCCTTCAGTTCAACCACAGCATTATATATATAAATATGATTTAAACAACCAATTACTTACATACCGGTTTCACTTCCTCCTTGAACTGATCACCATCTGTTAAATTCAATACAATGCCTCTGCAATTAATTATCATGTCTGGAAATTAAACACTTCTTCTGCTTAAAACTTGATCCATCGAATGGGTTGAATCCCTCGCATCGTTCAAGGCCGAGCACCCATCTGTAATTAAAATCTGTTCCAATCAATTAAAATAGACAGAGTTTAAAACAGAACTCTGCACCTCATACAGCTCTGTGTCTGATTTCAAATCAATTTCATTCAACAGCGTTTTAACCAACAGCTTCTCTCCAACGTAATTTCATTCAGCTTACCATCAAACGACAATCGATTTTAAGCATTTTAATATCAATGAAATCGCCACTAAAAATAACATTTGCCCACACAAAATTACAGTCCTTCGATCCTTGGATTACCCATTTAATTCGGCATTTAACACTACAATTCAACCTCACAGCATTCGATTTCATTTAACCTCACAGCGTTTGGTTTCAAGTACATATAACACCTGCATTAAATCCACAAATGAACCAAAACACGACTTCCAAGTCGTGATCTTAAATACGTTGTCTATTTTCAATTCGATTCAACCACAAATCGACAGTAACAACAGTAACCCTCTATTTCATTCGATTCAAACACAGATTGACAGTAAATTCAAATTTCTCTACACACGTAAAGTCTCACAGATTCACTATGTACACAATTCAGAATAAGTCCTTCATAAACAAACATGAAGTTAAATACAAAAAACCTCTTGGTTCATGGCCAGATTTTCAATTCAATGGCCCTTTACAAAATCTCGTAGGCTTACAAACTTCTTTCTCTATTCTGCACTCTAATCTCACCTATCGAACTTCTGATCTATTTATACACATTCCAAAATGATCTAATTTGAGTTCAATCCCTTTAATATCTCAACAAATCCCCAAATATCTCAACACTCCTAAAAGATAGATTTTTATCCCTAAAACCTTGCAACTAATTCTAAATTAGGCTCCATCATTAATTCTAAATTATCTCAAGGCTAATTTCTCTCATGTTTCCAGTTGTTTGGAAACATTTACAAATTCTCATAATTAATCACTCAAAAATAATATTAATATTTACACGAAATTAATAAATTCTCAAAAATATGAGACCCCTAGGTTTAATAAAAATACAAGGTATTTTCCCCGAGCTAATGCTCCTGCATCACAAGGTATGGTCGCAGCCATCCAAAATCAGAAGGATCACATATGATAACTCATGGTATGGTCACAGCCATCCATCTAAGAGAGACATGTGTGTCAACATAATCATGTCACACTGCTTTGCAACCTGGACTTTTGTAATCTGAGCCTAGGGTCTTGCGCTCCAACACGACTCAATCGAAGTAAAAATTCTAACATGTGAGTAGATGTATTGACGTCGAACATGCTAGAAAGTCGCTTGATTACCAGCCAATGATGTAAGCTATTAACAAGCACAAGATAAACCACAAATAATGACAATGGTCCTCAAGGTACTATCAGCACAATCCATGGAATGTGAATAGAGGAACTGAAGTCGAACACCCATGAAATCACCCGATCAAAATCCAATGATGCGAACTTGTCGTCGAGTGTGAAGAACTTTCCATTAGGGCATGGAAGCTCTAACATACTGGAAGGGAGTCTCTCGGTCAACATCTCGGATAATGATTTGAAGTCGCCAGGAAGCGACCGTGTCGAAGGAGGGCCATATGTATCCCACATCATCAACACAAGAAAAAAAGATGCAAAATGATTTTGGATGATACAAAGAATCAGAGTTAAGTGTAACTGCAAAAGGACAACTCTTGAACATATCAGTGACACAACTAGAAGTTTGGCAGCTTTTGGATCCATAGGATCGATGGTCATGATGATGTGGTAGAGATCGAATAGAAGGAAAAAAAGAACAGCCTAACCCAAGAAGGTCAATGATATAAAGGAGGATATTCCAACCTGACAGGAAGCAAAGAGTGTCATGTTCAAGAGTGAGCTGCCAACACAACTGATTAGATTTCCAAAATTTCCCCCCACCATTTCTGGCAGGTACCCCAATTATTTTTTAATCGCAGGCTTGAAGGGGATAGCATATGCTTGTACTGTAAGTTCATACTTCGAGAGAATCCGACTTAATAAGTTTAATGAGCCATAGGAAGGAGAAGCTCATGTTCATCATGGTGACGAATCGATGTCGTTTAATATTTTAACTAGTCTGACAAAGTTGTAACTCGATATCTTTTTCATGCTTAGAGAGTTTGAAAAAGACACAGGAAAGAAAACTCCACATGGTCCCTTTTTGTACATTTGTGTCTCTTGAGCCTAAAAAGGTAGAAAATGATACTTGAGAGAACTGCTTGACAAGGAGTACCTTTTTCGTAAATAGTGCATCCTAGCCTGAAAAGGGGGTAAACTTATACTGGGCACACGACGTTTCACATCTGTTAACAAGTTTGAAACGACAAGGGATTGGCTATCTTTTTGCTTTTAAAGGGTCGGAAAAGAGCTTAAATTTAGACCCCCCATTTTATTCTCTTTTACGAGTCAAAAGGGAAAAATACTCGGAAATATTTTCATATGAGTTTAACGAGTTGAGAAAAGAGCTGAAACATGACTCAGCATCATCATCGAACATCCATCATCTGTCGCTGCATAAAAGAGGTAAAGTGCATTATCCAATCCTTCAGGCAAAATAGGTCAAAATATTTACAAAACTTGATATTTCATGAAAAACTAAATAAAAGGGAGGAAAAGTAAATATTTTTTACCATTTACTATTTTACCTTGCTTTGAAGGGCTTTTTAGTCACTTTTTCCCTAATTGTTCTGGAGTAGATTGCGGGAGATCCGAGAGGTCATTCAATGAGCTGCTAGTTATAGGTAAGAGTCAAATCCCTAAGCTTCAATTTCATACCATTTATTCATGTTTTAACCATTTTTGGGATTTTTCAGGTGGGATTTGTCAAAAAAATTTTGCCCTCGGTCGGCACGACTTCCGGGCACAAAATCATGCCGGTCGAGGGTAATTAAAACAGCCTATCACGCCGTCGGCGCAAATGTTTTTAAAACAGGTGTGTCGGCATCGTGAATAGGGAAAAAACTAATTTCCCCTCAAAAACACTGTTGTAATTCAAAATTTATGGCTCAAAAATGATTATTGACTTAAATCTATGGTTTTATCAAGAAAGAATGGTAAAAAATGGTAGACTAGAAAGAACATATGCACAAGGATGTGGACATCCAAGACCTGAATGATCCAAATTGCCTGAATGCTTTGAGGGACTGTGGGCTCCTAAAATTCTTTCTCATGCCAGGGATGCGGGTCCAACCTAAGTTGATTCGGTACCTAATTATTCTCTAAGACATAAATCGAGAAATATTCGTCATTGGTGACCAGGAGCTGGAGTTAGAAACTTCAGACATATATTTCATCACAGGACTGTCCCGGAGAGGGGAATTTGTCAACTTATATGGGTTACAACCGATTGGGGCAAGCATATCCATGTTGCTTGTTGAACATTGCCTTGAAGCCCTCAAATCCAAGAGTGGAAAGATTGAGATTGCCACCGTCCGAGATCTGAAATTGAGAGTGCTACTGTTGACTATCAACAGAGTTGTGGGGTCCCAAGAAGTGCATGAGACTAACAAGTCGAAATTCTTGTATGCCTTCAACTGCACAACACCGACGATCTTCAATTGGGCGGAGGCCATTAAGATTAACATAAAATGCCAGCTGACCAAAGCTATGGTGGGGAATCTGAAGCAATTTTACTTCGGATCCATACTAGTGACCTTTTTCTTGTAACGGGTGTTGTTGTTCCAGTACCAGTTGACTGAGGTAGATCCTCCCATGCCACGCGACTTGCGGGTGGCCCACTGGAGATGTTTGATGCCCAGGATCACTGGAGGCCAACACATGTCATACATGCCTACCTTCTTTTCATGGCTACGACAATAGAAGGTCATCGTGGAGGACTGGCCATACAATGGCACCAACTTCCGTGGATATCTAGACATGCCACTACCAAATGGAGAGGATTTTGACGATGAAGGTAAAAAATCAATTTTTTAATTTTTTGATTTTTTAATTATTTTTGAGATATATGTGTTTATAACATTTCGCTTTGTTAATGCAGATGTTGGACCAGAGCGTCCTGCTGGGATTTCCCCAACAGCTAGGCATGTTTCCCACCAATTTGATGTTGTTGCTCCTTATCAGGAGGGGAATGACAATGAGTAGGAGATCGCGAGGAACCTTGAGGGGTTGACTCATGGTATCCCAGAGTATGTTTGGGTAGGAGACATTCCTCACTAGTACCAGAGACACACAGTAGGAGTATCGGATCGGACTCGCCGATTTCTTACTCCTGTTGAACGAGTCGTATCATGCTACCATGATCACCATGCTGATTAGTTCCTAGGTCCAACATTTTACATTTTTGAGGCATGCGTGCCATAAATATATGGGGGTTGTGAGCCACCGATGTTATTTTGGACACACATATTATTTTTTGGGGTTTTGATGTATCAAACATTATCACCATATATATATGTGTGTGTGTGTGTGTGTGTGTGTGTGTGTGTGTGTGTGTGTGTGTGTGTGTGTGTGTGTGATATATTTTCTTACTTACTATGGTACAAATGATTTATTTTATCTTTTCACATGCTTCGCAAATGTTTATCCAACACATAATTAGCTAATGCATCTATCAATGTATTCTTGCGTCTAGGAATATGATATGTAATATAATCAAAATGCCTTTCCAGTAGATGAATATGGGGATACATTCTCAATATCTAAGGGTTTCTGACATAATATTGCCTGTTGGGTTGAAGGACAAAAATCTATGAATCCAATTTGACAATCAACTCTCAAATGTCAAGAGCAATGGCTTCTGACATCAGTTCGATGACCGCACTATATTCAGCAATGTTGTTAGTTGTGCGACCTAAAAAAATACCTTGAAGATCAATCAACTCATCGTGACGGTCATAAATATCCCATGTCGCGATGACAGGTTCTGGGTACTACGGAAAGCACCATCAGAAAAACCAATCTGAGGAGTCACAGACATCTGCAAAGCAAGGAAAACATAGTAAACAAGAAAGTTGTTTGAAAACTAACACACCAAACCACACTGCACAAAAATGAATGACACACTAATGTACACGAGTAACCATGTAAGATGGCCTAAGCATAGTACTTCTTGAGGTAAATCCCATTTCAAGGCTTGTCCAGAGGATTGCCTTCATAATCAATAAGCTCATAGGCCCCTTTTTGTTGGGTTGTGTTATATTCTTTCCATGACTAGCCAACATAATTAACCAGGGGGTTAGAGGGGGGGCGAAGCCTCCCCTTTGTTGCGCCGATTGTGCAGTGGGGGCATCACATGGGATTTGAGGGGGGTGGGTAGCCCCCCTGTATGGGGTCTAGGGCAACGGGGACCCTATATTAGGTTGGGTGAACCTACCTATGGTTTTGTACATGGTTTTCACACATGGTTTTGGACGCGATGGTTTTCAGTCCATGGTTTTGGATGCGATGGTTTTCAGTCCATGGCTTTGGATGCGATGGTTTTTGACCATGGTATTGGATGCTTCGACATGTATAAATATGTATTATAACATTGAAAGGAGCATAATGAAAAATCAAGCTGGTAGTCCCAATTTTGGGATCCAGGGGAAAATATTTGTGTATATGTGTTTTATGTGTTATGCTCTCGCTATTTTTTATTTTCTGTGTTTTAGAATTTGTATGCAGGTAATTTCTGTACGGGGTTAAAACCTTCATTTGGTATCAAAGTTGTTTTGGCTTCAAGGGGATGCCTTTGTTGCTGAGGGGTTTCGCTCGGGCCTGTGGTAGACCCTGTTCAGTGGGAGATCTGTGGGATCGATTCTCATTATGAAAGAAGATGGCGAGCTGTGGAAAGATAGAGATCGGGAAATTTAATGGTCATAGTTTTGAGTTGTGGAAAATCAAGATGGAGGATTTGTTGATGGATAAAGATCAGTGGATCACGGTAGATCCAATTAACCAACGGGAGTGTCCGATGAAGAATGGAAGAAGTTGGATCGGAAGGCAAAGAGAACAATACGATTATGTGCCTTAGATTCAGTATTTCTGAATGTACCAGGGGAAGCTATGGATAAGGCTTTGTGGGACAAGTTAGGGACTTTGTACCAATCTAAGTCTTTGGTGAATAAATTGTTCCTACGAAAAAAGTTGTATAACTTGAGGCTGAAAGATGGAGACTCAGTGAAAGAGCATCTAAATGCATTTAATAATGTGGTAAGTCAGTTATTATATGTTGATATTAAAATTTCAGATGAAGATAAGTGCATCAGTTTTTTGTGTTCTCTACCAGATTCGTGGGATAGTCTGGTTATTGCAATAGGTAGCAATGCAACTGCCTTGCAATTTGATGAAATAGTCTCATCCTCGCTGACGGAGGAGATGAGACAAAAAGATATGGAGAGACAGAATGGTGATGCCTTGTCTATACAAGGAAGGTACCATAATAGAAACAAAAATAAGTCACTGAGTGGGAGATCCAAAACTAGAGGGAGATCTAAATCTCCAAGAAAACCTGTAAAGGTGGTGTGCTGGAAATGTGGAAAGGAAGGGCACTACAAAAGGGACTGTAAATCTAAATCTCCTGACAAAGGAAAGGGATCTGATGATGCTCCTTCTATAGAGGCGAAAACCACCTCAGATGAAGGTGGGGATGTGTACTTGACTTCTTCAAGTACACATGTAGATCATGAAGCATGGTTGATTGACTCAAGTGCATCCTTTCACTTCACTCTCCATAGAGAGTGGTTCTGCGAGTATGAGAAATATGATGGTGGTGATGTCTTCTTGGGGGATTACAGGAAGGCTAGAATCATTGGTCGTGAAAAAGTAAAGTTGAAGTTGCAAGGTGGAGGGGTTAGAACACTTCCAGGTGTTCTTCATATTCCTGCATCGGCCAGAAATCTGATTTCTGTAAGCAAGTTGGATGATGCAGGTGTAAAAACAATGTTCGAGAAAGATACCTACAAGATGTTTCGGGGAGCACTAGTATTGATGTGGGGAGTTTGGATTGGAACTCTATACAAGCTGCAAGGTAGCATTGTTGTTGATGGGTGCAACATTTCTATTTTTCTTGAAAGTGGAGCAGAAAATCTAGTGGTCTCTGGAGAAAAGACCATGCTATGGCGTCAAAGGCTTGGAAATATTGGAGAGAAGGGCCTTCGAATACATCATCGTAAAGGTATGGTAGAAGGTATTAATAATAGCTCCCTGGATTTTGATTTCTATGAAAATTGTGTATATGGAAAGCAGAATCGGGTGAGTTTCCCCTCTGGTGGTAAGAGGGTGAAACAGATATTAGAGCTTGTGCACAGTGATGTGTTTGGACCTCTGAAGGTTCCATCACTAGGTAATTATGTGTACTATGTATCATTTATAGATGACCTCTCAAGGAATACATGGATATATTTACTTAAGAAGAAATCTGAAGTCTTTGATAGGTTTAAATAATTTAAGGCTCTAGTGGAAAACCAGATAGAGAAGAAGATAAAGGTGTTGAGGATAGATAACGGTGGAGAATTTTGCAGTAAGGAATTTGAAGAATTCTGTAAGAAGTGTGGTATAGCACAGCAGAAGACTACTCCATACACACCTAAGAAAAATGGAGTTGCATAAAGAATGAACAAGACGTTGATGGAAAGGGCAAGAAGCATGCTTCAGTGGTGCCAGGTTAGGACAGGAATTCTGGGCAGAGGCAGTGGAGACAGCATGTTACCTGGTCAACAGATCACCTTCATTGGTGTTGGAGGATAAGACTCCACAAGAGGTATGAACTGGTAAGAAACCCTCTCTTTCACATCTGAGGGTACTTGGATGTGATGCAAATGTACATGTTCCAAATTAGAAAAGAACCAAGTTGGATAGAAAATTTGAAAAGTGCATCTTTATTGGGTATAAGGATGGTTTAAAGGGTTATAATCTTTGGAACCCAGTAACAAGGAAGGTTTTGTACAGCCGAGATGTGGTGTTCATAGAGGTGAAAGATGTTATTAAACATGAATTCCAACAAAAGGAACCTGAGAAGATAAAGTTTGAGCTTAAGGAGGAAGAATCAGACTCTACAACAGAGGAGGAATTAGAAGATGAAGAGCCACAAACTTTGGGTGTGAGAAGATTAGTTCGAGAAAGAAGGTAGCAGGAAAGGTATATTCCATCTGCTTTCTATTCAAATTTTTCTTTATCTATTACTAATGATGATCCTAGAACTGTGAAGGAAGAAGTAGATTCAGAGGATGGCGAACTCTGGAAAGAGGCCATGGTTGATGAAATGGAATCTTTGCACAAAAATGAGGCTTGGGATCTGGTGGAGTTGTTGGCTAGAAGGAAACCCATTAGCAGCAAATGGGTGTTCAAGAAGAAGACAAATACAGAAGGAAAGGTGGAGAGATACAAAGCTCGGTTGGTAGCAAAAGGTTATTCCCAGGTGTCGGGAATTGATTTTGGAGATATTTTTTCTCCTATTACCAAGGTAGCTTCTATTAGATTACTTTTATCTATTGCTACTGCTTTTGATTTTGAGGTAGAACAGATGGATGTGAAGACAACATTTCTTCATGGGGATCTAGAAGAGGAGATCTACATGAAGAAACCTGAAG
This sequence comes from Pinus tabuliformis, assembly GCA_031772625.1. NCBI lineage: Eukaryota > Viridiplantae > Streptophyta > Pinopsida > Pinales > Pinaceae > Pinus > Pinus tabuliformis. The sequence continues at coordinate 2,067,241,486 of CM062816.1, forward strand.
GCTTTGCAGTGAAGGGTAAGAAAGAACTGGTATGCAAGTTAGAGAAGTCTCTGTATGGGTTAAAAAAATCACCAAGGATGTGGTATCAGAAATTTGATACATTTATATGGGGACTTGGCTTCACCAGAAGCAAAGAAAATCACTGTGTGTATTTTAAATTAATTGGTGACCGTGTTATTTATCTAGTCTTGTATGTGGATGATATGTTGCTAGTTGGAAATGACAATGATCCAGATTTAAACAGGAACGCAACAAATTACAGATATAACCATATACACAAAGATGCAGCGGAAATAATACTTCATTTCATTAATGGAAAATACTGACATATGCTTACAAACAGAAATGGCAATAAACTAGCTAGGGCGATGGTAGCTTATCTCTGAGAAGAGATGTGATGGCTACATGCCTCTGAACTGTTCTGAACTGTATTACAATGAGGCTCGAAGGCCTATTTATTGTTGAGAAACAATGGAAAACCCTTCACATACCGAAACCTAACCCTAGAAGATGAAACGCCAAATTGTGGGCCCCGTTTGGGTAAATTGGTACATCAATTTCCCGGGGTCGTAACTTTGGCATACGATCTCCGTTTGACACGTACGATAGCTCGTTAGAAAGATCTATCCGAGTACTACCACTTTGGGAGGCAACATAGGGCTCGGTCGCCCCAGAATTCCAAAAAAATGTCGTTTAGGGCCTCAAAACGGCTCCGGAAGTTCAGGACCCGAAAAACTGCTAAAAATAGTAAACTGTGCTACAATTAAGGAAACTGAAAATGCTGAGAAAGACAATGGTGGGGGTCCAGGTGGACCTGGCAGGTGGCCACCAATATCCACCTGGATCATTCCTCCCCCCTTAGGAAGCAATGGTCCCCATTGCGTTGAGCTCCTCCATGAGATGAGGAAACCTCTGCTGAACTTGTTCCCTGGTGAGCCACTTGCCCTGCTGAAGGAGTTGGCCTGCTTTGACAACTCGATACAGTTGGATATGCTGTTGGCGAGTGTTCTTGATCTGTGTGTCCATGATCCGATCAGTTGCAGCTTGTTCCATGCAATCGGGATTTAATTCTGTGGGTTTGAGCTGTTCTGCAATGTCGGATGTGTCTAGCAATGGTGGAAAGTATGGCCGAAGGCGGTCCACATTGAACACTGGGTGCAGGCCAAGGAATGGGGGAATGTTGAGCTCAAATGCATTGTCTCCCATAGCCTTAGTAATGGTGTAAGGACCATATCGAAGTGGTCTCAATTTCCGATAGGCTCCAGTAAGGCGTTCCTTTTGCAAATGCAACCAGACTTTGTCGCCCACCTGAAACTTGTGTGGCACCCGGTGTTGATCATGTCGCTGCTTGTACTTGGCATTTGATTTCTCAAGAATGTCATGGACCTGCTGGCGAATATGTTGGATGCGCTCAATGAAGCTGGTGGCCTTATCTGTTTCGGACTGGACATGAGCTGAATTCATGTGAGTAGCTGCAAGTGGCATGGCCACATCAATGGGGCATAGTGGCTGGAATCCTAAACCCACCTGAAAAGGGCTATGGCCAGTGGAGCTGTGAAGAGCTCGGTTGTAGCTGTGCTGAACATAGGGGAGGCTCTCGTCCCATGTGCGTGGATGCTTTGAGTTATACATGCGCAGAATGTGCACAATCATCCTGTTGACAACCTCTGTCTGGCCATCAGTTTGAGGATGGAAGGCTGTGGACTTCGTGAGTTTGGTGTCCAGCATTGACCAGAGACTGGACCAAAATGTGCTGAGAAACCGACTGTCCCGATCTGAGATGATAGACTGTGGGATCCCAAAGTGCACCCACACTCGTTCAAAGAAGATTTTAGCAGTGGCTTCTGCTGTGATATTCTTCTTGCAGGCCATCATAATGGCCATCTTTGAGAACCTGTCGACGACCACAAAAACACAGTCATTTCCATGCTTAGTGGAAGGAAGGCCTGACATGTAATCCATGGAGATGGATTCCCAAGGTCGACTAGGGGTAGGCAACGGGGTATAGAGGCCTTGCTTCTTAATGGTCGGTTTGGCAATGGCACAGGCAATACATGATCGGATGTACTTCCCAACATCCTGTCGAAGATTCGGCCAATAGAAATAGTTTTGCAGTACTGCCACTGTTTTCTCGACCCCGAAATGCCCAGCAGCCCGACTGTAGTGTGCTTCCCAAATCATCTTGGCACGCTCGCTTGAAGGAACACAAAGGTGACCGAGGTGGCATAATAGGGCATCCTGGAGGTGAAAATCTGCAACCTGCCGACCCTCCAAGAGTGTCTGGTATGTGTGGCCGAATTCTGGGTCGCTTTTGTAGAGAAGTGGCCAATCAGAAGTCTCGTGCCCGCAAGAGTTGAGCACGGTGGTTAGCGCCATGATCGGTGGTCGACTGAGGCAATCTGCAACATTATTGGTGCTGCCCTTTTTATACTTGATATTCAAGTGAAACTGTTGCAGGTATGTAGACCACTTCTGATGGCGATCATTCTGCAATTTCCCTTGGGTCTGTATGAATTGCAGAGGTCGGTGGTCTGTGTGGATGACCGTTTCCTTCCCCAAAATGTAATGCTTCCATTGTCGGCAGGCCTGTACAATGGAATACATCTCTTTATCATAAGTGGGGTACTTCCGGACTGTGTCTGAAAGTGTTTCACTGTGATATGCCACTGGATGTCCATGTTGAGTAAGGACTGCCCCAATAGCATAGTCAGAGGCATCTGTCTCGACCTCAAATGGTTGTTGTAAATCTGGTAACGCGAGCACTGGTGCCGTGCAGAGGCGATCCTTCAACTCCCTGAATGCCTTCTGTTGAGATTCAGACCAAAAGAATTTTGCTTTCGCCCCGCCCTTGGTGACTTGACTCAAGGGCCAAGAAATATGAGAAAATCCCAACACAAACCTGCGGTAGAAGTTGGCAAGACCTAGAAAGCTGCGGAGCTCTGTTAGAGTGGTTGGAGAGGGCCAATCCCGAATGACTTGGACCTTGGCTGGATCGACATGCACCCCCTGTTCATCAATGATGTATCCCAGATACTGGACCTCGGTCATGCCAAAAGTGCATTTCTCCAAATTGGCACATAGCTTGTGTTGCCGCAGTGTTTGGAGAACCTGTCGGATGTGGTGGAGGTGCTCTTCCCAACTCTGGCTGAAGATCAGAATGTCATCCAAGTATACTACTACAAAGGAGTTGGTGAATGGCCGCAAGATGTCATCCATTAGCCTCATAAAGGTTGCAGGAGCATTCGTCAATCCGAAAGGCATGACCAACCATTCGAAGAGGCCCTCCTTGGATTTGAAGGCAGTCTTCCACACATCTGAGGGTTCAATTGGTACCTGGTGATATCCTGACTTCAGATCGATCTTGCTGAAATATTTCGCCCCCTTTAGTTGGTCTAGGAGGTCATCAATCCGCGGGATCGGGTACCTATTACGGACAGTGATCTTGTTCAGCGCCCGATAGTCAATACAGAGTCTCCACGTCCCATCCTTCTTCTGTACCAACACTATCGGGCTCCCACAGGGCGAAGAACTCGGACGGATGTGACCTTTCTGTAGGAGCTCCTGAATCTGCCTCTTGATTTCATTGTTCTCCAGAACGGAGCGCCGATAAATTGGTCCATTGGGTAGCGGCGCACCTGGGGTCAGATCAATGGAGTGCTTGACTTGACAGTGCAGAGGAACCCCTGCCGGGGAGGTGAAGATGTCTTTGTACTCCTCCACAATCTTGTCCATTTGTAGCTGCCGTGCAGAGGGACCTCGTTTGGAGGCCGCGGCCACTGTCTTCTTCTTCTCTTGAGGGCGTATCATCAGGAAAACAAATTTCCTGGTTTTGGAAATGATCTTACTGCATTGTTTTGCAGTAATCAAAGAGATGGCGGCAGGTGGTGGTACCTCTGGTATCCTGAACAACTTATTTCCCAATGTAATAATAACAGCACGGGGCCTTGATTCATACACAGCATGTCGCTTCCACAAGTATGGTTGTCCTAGTAATACATCACAAACTTCAAGGGGAGCAATGTCACACAATACCTCATCCGTGAAGGGCTTGATGTTGTATGGAAGGCGACACTGCTGGCTCACGCGAAGATCTCGCCCTTGGTAAAGCCACCCAATGGTGTATGGTTGTGGATGTGCTGTGGTCGGTAAGCCCAACCGCTTCACGACCTCTGCCGAAATGAGGTTCTTTTGACTCCCGCTATCAACAATGAACTGTATCGGGGAGCCCTTGACCCACATCTGGGAGTGGAAGAGACGCTCCTCCTCCTCTGGATCTTCGGGTTCATTTTTCTGGATCTTTGCGGTAGCAACAGTGGCGCTGGGATCCGCATCAATGATCTGCTTCCCTTTTTCATACCCCTTATCGGGTTCTGACTCAGAGTCGGAACATGCATCTGATTCTGAAACCTTTAGCTCAGCCACCAGTGACTGTTTGGCCCGACACTCACTTGTGTTGTGAGTGGAGCTCTTATGGAACTCGCACCATTTTCCAGTGTCCTTTCTCGGCTTCGCGGCGTTGCTCTTTGCTTGCAGCTTCAGCTGGTTGTCTTGGGCTGTCCCGCCTTGGCTTTGTCCTTTGTTCTGTGGTTTAGGGGCACCTTTCCCCTGCTTTGGATTCGCAGATCCAAAGTCTCGCTTCTTTTGTTTAAACTTCTGCTCGACTTTGACGGCATACCGGTATGCTGCGCCGAGCGAGGGGATGTTTAGGAACTGTATTTCTTCCTGGATGTACTTGTGCAGGCAGCCACGGTATTTGAGTATCAAATGTTGCTCCGAATCCTTGATACCCAACTTTGTGCGAAGGGTATGGAAAAGATTGGTGAACTCCAGCACATCTTGGTCCCTTCCCTGCCGCAGCGTGGTCCACTTTATGTATTCATCCTCATAGCTTCCGACAGGGTAGTACTGCTCCTTGATGGCATCCCGGAACGAATCCCAGGTGGGTGCGGCTGAAAATAGTGAGCCAGTACTTTCATCCTTCTGCTCGCAGTAGGTTTCCCACCAGTCCTTGACGTGGGGGGCTGCTTTGAGAAGAGCAAAAACAATCTTTTCCCGACTCGAAAATTCATGAACAGAAAAATAACCCTCTAGCAGATTTAACCATTTATCTACGGCATCGGCGTCTATCTGACCCTCGAATATGGGGATTTCAAAATTAACTTGTACCTTAAAGGGTGTGGCGTTTCCAGAGGAGCTGCTGGAAGCCGATGCGCCGCTTCTGGGTAGCCGCTGAAGGATCTGCGCAAAGCTGTCCATCATCGCGTTCCGTTGTCGCTCGAGCGCTTCTTCGAGCAAGATTTTGATGGGATCTCCTGCCCCCTCGTCTTTCTTCTCGTCCGCCATGGGAGGCCGTCGGGATTTGCGAGGCTGGTCTTGCAAAGGTTCAACCAGTTCAAGCCCTAACTCCTTATATCCCGACCTTGTTGGGGACATGCAAAGAAAAACAGAGAAAAAGCAGACCGCTCTGATACCACTGATCCAGATTTAAACAGGAACGCAACAAATTACAGATATAACCATATACACAAAGATGCAGCGGAAATAATACTTCATTTCATTAATGGAAAATACTGACATATGCTTACAAACAGAAATGGCAATAAACTAGCTAGGGCGATGGTAGCTTATCTCTGAGAAGAGATGTGATGGCTACATGCCTCTGAACTGTTCTGAACTGTATTACAATGAGGCTCGAAGGCCTATTTATTGTTGAGAAACAATGGAAAACCCTTCACATACCGAAACCTAACCCTAGAAGATGAAACGCCAAATTGTGGGCCCCGTTTGGGTAAATTGGTACATCAATTTCCCGGGGTCGTAACTTTGGCATACGATCTCCGTTTGACGCGTACGATAGCTCGTTAGAAAGATCTATCCGAGTACTACCACTTTGGGAGGCAACATCGGGCTCGATCACCCCAGAATTCCAAAAAAACGTCGTTTAGGGCCTCAAAACGGCTCCGGAAGTTCAGGACCCGAAAAACTGCTAAAAATAGTAAACTGTGCTACAATTAAGGAAACTGAAAATGCTGAGAAAGACAATGGTGGGGGTCCAGGTGGACCTGGCAGGTGGCCACCAATATCCACCTGGATCAGACAAAGAAATTATCCAAGATTTGAAGACCCAATTGTCCTCCAAATTCGACATGAAAGATCTTGGTGCTGCAAACTATATTTTGGGAATGGAAATTAAAAGAGGTCGGGCAAAGAGGAAGCTCTAGTTAAACCAGAGGAAGTATGCCAAGACAATATTTCAAAGGTTTAATATGCAGGACAGTAAACCGGTGAAGGTTCTTATTCTTGTAGGTGTAAAGTTATATGTTGAACAGTGTCCCAAGACACAAGAAGAGGAAGAGGACATGTCTCGTGTTCCATATGCAAGTGTAGTCAGAAGCCTAATGTATGCAATGGTTTGTACTAGACCAGAAATTGCACATGTAGTGGGAGTATTGAGCAGGTTTATGTCAAAACCATGGAAGGAGCACTGGACAACAGTGAAGCCGGTTTTTAGGTATTTGTGTGGCACCAGTGATTATGGATTGTGCTACCAAGGAAGACGAGGATTGGACAGAGTGTTGGATATCCGTGGCTTTGTTGATGCAGACTGGGATGGAGATCTGGATCAGAGAAGATCTACAAGTGGGTATGTGTTTAACCTATTTGGAGGTGCAGTTAGTTGGATGAGTAAGAAACAAACTGTAGTGGTACTATCAATTACAGAGGCAAAATACATGGTAGCCACTCATGCAAGCAAGGAAGCAGTTTAGTTGCAGAGATTGTGTTCAAGTATGGGGTTAGTACAGGGAGCTATAAGGATAAACTGTGACAGGCAAAGTGAAATCTTCTTGGTAAAGAACCCTGCTTATCATTCAAAGACAAAGCACATTGATGTTCAGTATCACTTTGTGAGGGATATGATAGAAGACAAAAACGTGTTGCTGGTAAAGGTGGACACTTTGAAGAATACTGCAGATGCATTGACAAAATCTATGAACTCTAAGAAGTTCTCTTGGTGTAGAGAAACAATGGGTGTTGCAGTGCTAGATAAATGACTAAGCTCTCCTGTGGCCCCGTGTGGAAATAAAACAACAAGTGGGAGAATGTTGGGTTGTGCTATATTCTTTCCACGACTAGCCGACGTAGTTAACCAGGGGGTTAGAAGGGGGGTAGAGGCCCCCTTTCATTATGTCGATTTTTCAATGGGGGGGGTCACAGGGGGGACAATAGCCCCCCCTGTCCAGGTGGTTTGATGAGGGCGGGTAGCCCCCCTCTACGGGGTCCAAGGTAGCACCCAAAGGAAAATTATTTTTGGACCCTATATTAGGTTGGGCGCACCTACCTATGGTTTTGTGCATGGTTTTCGCACATGGTTTTGGATGCGATGGTTTTTGGTCCATGGTTTTGGATGTGATGGTTTTCGGTCCATGGTTTTGGACGCGATAGTTTTTGGTCCATGGTATTGGATGCTTTGACATGTATAAATATGTATTGTAACATTGAAAGGAACATAATGAAAAGAGCATGAGATGCCCACAGAGCTAAAAACAACATGAGATGCCAATTTGACTTTTGCATCCCAATAGTACGTTGAAGCATTGTAACCAAAACCTTATTTATAGCTTCAACTTGTCCATTGGCCTGAGGGTAATATGGGGTTGAACCATCATGGTGCAAACCCAACACAGATGCCATCTCAGCCATCATGTAATCTCTAAAATGCGAGCCATGGTCTGTGACAATGGCTTGAGGTACGTCAAACCTGGAAATAACATGATTGAAAAGGAATTGAATTGTTGTTTTACCATCTGTAGAGTATGTAGGCAATGCTTCAGCCCATTTGGTGAAATAATCCAAAACAACGATAATATAGCCATGCCCCCCAGTCGAAGGAGGGTTACATGTCATATAGTCGATGCCCCATTTGGAAAAAGGACCAACAGTAATGACGGGGTGAAGGTGAGTAGGTGGGGCACACATCTTGCGTTGGTAAATTTGGCATGCATGGCACTTGCGAATAGCAAGGATGCAGTCCTTAAAAATGGGCGGCTAGAAATAACCTGCGCGAGGGATTTTTTGAGCGGTAACATAGCCGTACATATGACCACCACATGCCCTAGAGTGGAATTCATTGAGAACTCTCTCAACCTCCTCGAGAGTAAGGAATCAGCAAATAACTGAATCAACACTGACACGGTATAAAGTATCGCCAATAATATGGTAGGGTTGGGAGTGATGGCGAATCCATCGGTGATCATCCTTCGTCAACGCGGACCGGAACGTGGATGTCTAGAGATACAAAATGATATCACCGTACCATGGATCAAGGGTGCTGATCAAGAAAAGAGTCTCGTTCGGAAGTTGTTCATCTGCACCAGTAGGGAGAGACGTAGAAGGAAGGGAACAAATCAACTCGGTGAAAACTAGTGACTTCTTAGATTTGGCAGTAGTAAATACCAAATCGAATTCTTGCAAGATGACAATCCATTTAGAATACTTGCCCCCCAGCAACTGACGAGTCAGGATGTAGGTCATGGGGTTGCATTCAGAAATCACAGTAGTAGTGTGTAAGAGGATGTAGTGCCAAAAGCATTGAACAACCTAGACAGCAGCCAAAGCTAGCTTCTCGACATGGGCATAGCACATTTTAGTGTCGAGGAGATTACGACTAAGGTAGTAGATAACATGTTTGTTGCCTTCCTCGTCATTTTGGACCAAAACCATAGCAATGGTGCTAGCGGCTACAGCTAGGCAAAGGAAGTAATCTCGATGATAATCTGGGGGATGCATCAAAGGAGCATTTATGAGGAAAGCCTTGAGATCATCGAAAGATTTTTGTGAAACCTCATCCTAGACAAAGGGAATTCCTTGTTTGAGAAACTGGGTAAATCCTATAGCTAGCCCATCATAATTGGGTATAAAACGATAGAGAAAATTTGCCTTTCCTTGCAGGTTATGGATTTGGTGCAATGAAGATGGAGGGTGTAAACTTACAATGGCCTCGACTTTAAGTGGATCAAGGAAAATACCATCCTTGGAAACGATAAAGCTAATGAGGCATCCAGATTCTACGCAGAAAACACATTTATGCGGGTTTAACCAAATGTTGTAGTGTCTACAGCGAAGAAAAATTTGCCGAAGATGGTCAGGGTGATCTTGGCGCTTATGAGAATGAGCGGGAAGGTCATCCAAGTAAGGATGGACGATGTTACGAATATCGTGAAACACATAGGACACTGCCCACTGAAATGTAGCCCCAACATTTTTCAGGCCAAAAGGGAGCTTTTTGTACGTGAACGTACCCCATGGACAGATAAAATCTGTCTTTTCTTGATCAGTCAATGCAATTTTAATCTAGTTGTAACCATAAAAAGCTGTCCATAAAGGAAAATATTCCGCTCCCAGCACATTCATCAATGATCTGATCAATGAAGGGAGTAGGGTAGTTATCCTTAGGATAGGCACGATTAAAATCATGATAATCAATGCAAACGCAGATTGTGCCTTGTTTTTTTGTCACTGGGACAATATTGGACACACAATCTTTAAGAGGGATGGGATAGATGAATCCATCTTTGAGAAGTCTTTCAACTTCACCCTTGATAGCAGCGGCCTTCCTAGGGTGCACTGGGCGTAGCCATTGGCGAATGGGCTTCACGTGAGGATAAGTTGGTATTTCGTGCACAACAATGCTAGGATCAATGCCAGGCATTTCTTCGTAGGACCATGAAAACACATCATAGAATTATTGAAACAGACGAGTATAGGTCTCGATCTCATCTGGAGAACAAGTTACCCCGATATGGACATGTTCAATGATACCAAGCTTGATAGAAATATCAATCGGCATCTGGGTAATAGTACCCAAATTTCCTTCCGACCATACTTCATGAGTCATGATCAGTGGTGGAAACGGGAGGGAAGGAAACGGAGAATATAACTCTTCTAAATTGGTAGATGTGACCGTCGGGCGAGGTAGGAATGAGGAACAATGATGAGTATCGGTCCAAGGTGGTTCCTCGAGAGACATTACTACCATGATACGTTCATCAGCAAGAAAAGTCTCAGCTAATGGATCAAGAGATTCCAAAGCACTAAGCCATGGGGATTGAGAATGTGTATCGAAAGAGGTCTTCAAAATAAAAGAATCGAAGGATGCAGAACTTGAGGCCAAAACAATTTCCATGTAATTGATTTCGGTAGGACTAAGAGGCATAACCGTATAAACAAGATTTGGTGAAGGTATGACCCAAGGTCAGATTTGATCGAGACCATGTTGACAGAGGCAACATGAGGAGGTGGGAGCGGAAAAATTCCCATTAAGGCTGAATATTTAAAAATACCTTCCCCCACACTCTCATAGGGAGCACCAGTGTGCTTGACGTACGGAAAATTGCCATCCGAGGAGGAAGAGGCAAAGAAAGACAGTTGGTCGACAATGAAAATCTTCCCTTGGTGGGGAAAATGAATCACGTGGAATGGGGAGGAGGCTACAGCATGCATAGGAGGGGTCCAGCTCCAGCCGAGTAGAGGATTATAATTGAGATTAGCGTCAACAATCTCTACCTCGACTTGTACTATCTTGCCCTCAAAGTGATGGCAAGGTTAGGTAATACACCGAAGGGTCGCGAATCGCACCCATCGAAACTTCCAAAGTGTTTGGGGATTGGTTCAAAGTAGGAGAACCAATGGCCTTCCAGCATGCGATTGACATGATGCAGGTGGAAGCACCTTCATCCATGACAGTCCTATGGATGGTATTCTCATTGATGATTACCTGAATGAGAAAGGAAATTTGATGAGGTAGGTGCGGAACATGGTTCTTTAGATCAAAACATATCACATTGGAATCAGTGGTATCAATACCCTTGATAGCCGAGAGTAAATATTTCTGCTGTGATGGGCAGCTTTGGAGCACCTCGAGAGCTGACATAGTAGACAAAGCTTGAGCCAAATCCTCAACAATATTATAGTGTTGAGCAGCTTGACCATTGGGATTATACGAGGATTTCCTTAGCACACCTTGAGAGGGTGACCATATAGCAGAATCAGGGTTAGGGAACTCTATATGAAGAGGGTCATAGCTTAGGGAAAAAGAAGAAGGGGTGGCTTCTTTCTCTTTCCCAGCTTTCAAAGCAGTAGTTTGGTAATCTTTTGATCTAGTAGTCACATTAATAGGTGTACTCATCATGAACACTTGAGATCCTAAGGAAGCAGAGGATTGTGGTTGGTCTATCATTTGGGTCTGCTAAGATGGAAATGGCTCTTTTAGGACAACAGGGGTCCCTTTGAGAAAATGACTAACTTTGGATTGTTGGGAACAATCCTTGGTATAGTGATCTTCCTTGCAATTGAGACGGGGATACTTAGGTTTCTGTTGTGAAGACTCACCAGCAGACGATTTAGGAGGACCCTATTTTGGGGCAAAGGCTTTACCCTTGCCTTTACCTTTCTTCTTACCTTTCGAGTATTTGTCCACTGCGATAGACTGGACAGCATGGACCCCTGAGGTTTTACCAGGGCCTAGTGGATTCTGGGAATAACTATTGGGAACAGTGTTTGAGACCGACTTCTATTTGGAAGAATATTTAGCAGGGATCTAGGAAACTGAACCAATGACTCCATCAACAGGGGGTGTAGCTTGTGACTTCGATGTTGTGGGATCAGATGATGGCCGCGGAGCATCAGGTAATAACTCATACAAAGTGCCAGACTGAGAGTAAACTAGATCTAAGTACTGGGCACAAGCAATGGCTTGTTCTTCAGTAACGCACCCACCCATAGCTATATCGTGAGCAATTGTGGCCACGAATGACTTAGTGAACCATTCAATGAGCAACTAATCAGTAATCTCGAATTTGATCAGGCGACATCTACATCTCCATTCATAGATGTGGTCGGAGATGTGTGTTGCAGTATCTTGCTTAAGTGATGTGAGAAAATAGGTTCTAGTTTCATAGCAAACCAGTAGTTGGAAACGCGTGAGGAAATCCATGGCTAAGGAGTTAAAGTCATGGTAAGTTCTTCGAGGAGGCATGATGTACCATTTGGCTGCAGCACCTGTGAGGGTTTGTTGGAAAAGATAAAGACGAATGGAACTGCCAACGTAAGAATTCGAAGAGCACCAGAGGTGATATGTCATCACATGGGCTTGAGGATCTTCTTTTACTTTCCCATCGAATTTCAGACAATCGCTCGGGATCTTGGATAGAACCAGAGGCCCGTATGGTGAATGAAGAATTAGATCATTCATAATGCGAGACACATCTAGCAACTCTAGTGTGGCCTATAATGGAAATTGAATATTAAAAGGCATTGGAGGTCGGAAAGCGGATCCAAGCAGAGGCGCCCATCCCTGTTGGTAAGGATTTTGGCCCCATAGTGGGGGATTTTAGCCATACGACATTTGACTCTTTCCCCATTGTGGGTTACCTTAGCCATAGGGAGGATTTTGACCTTGAATACCTTGGAAATATCCAGTCATAGGTTGCTAATAAGCAACATACGAGTTAACAGGTTGTTGAGCCTATTGACCTTGGACATATGGGTATTGTACCTGTTGTCCCTGAACATACGAGTGGTGAACCTATTGCCCCTAAACAAGAGGATTTTGGACCTGGTGCCCTTGGGTGTAAGGATTATACACTTGTTGCCCTTGGACATAGGGATTTTGTACCGCCTACCCTTAACCAAAAGGATTCTATACCTGTTGACCTAGGACATTAGGGTTTTGTACCTGCTGCCCTTGGTCAAAAGTATTATGGACTTGTTGACCTAGGACATTAGGATTTTGGTCCTGCTGCTGCAAGACTTGACCCTGGACTTGCCCTTGCAAGGGTTGACCCTGCTGATATGTATATAAGGGTTGCTGCTGCCTGAGATGGTTTTGTTGTTGCAAGGGTTGGTCCTGCGGCTACAGAATTTGTCCCTGGAGCTGCAGAGGTTGACCTTGTGAAGACATAGATTGGGAGGTTTGCAGAGCATATTGCATCTATTGTTGCATAGTATGTTGGAATGGTTATGAGGGTTTCCCCTGCGGTTGTTGCAGTTGACCTTGCTGCGGGATCATTTTCCCTTGTTGTTACGTGAATAGTCCTTGCTGCAATAAAGGTTACCCTTGCTACATCAAAGGTTTCCCTTGCTATAACAAAGGTTTCCCTTGTTCTTGTAGAGGTTGTCCTTGCTGTTGCAAGGGTACTTGAACAATGCTTGGAAAATTTCTGAACTAAATTTGGCCATAGCCACCCTGGAAAGTGGATGAGCTAGGCTAAACGTATGGCCCAAACTGAGGGGCATAAGGCAGATTAACCATTCCTTTAGAACCATATGGAACATAAGGAGTTTGGTATTATACGTGAGCCTAATAAGGATACTGATACTGGACATTGCTTGACCCAGATGGACCAATGGGATTTTGAACCTATTAGTACTGGACATTGCTCGATCCAGCAGGACCAGCAGGGTTTTGAATAACACCAGAAGAAGGCTGGTTCATACCAAGCATGTGAGCCTATGATCCACTCACATTGGTGGCACCTAACACCATAGAAACATTCAAATTCTGCCCCCCAGGTGGTGGCACAGCTTGGCCACTGATCGGAGGGATTGAGGAAATGATAGAGACCACCAGTTGTACCGGACGGCTAACTGGGATGGACGATACAAGAGGGTTGGGAATGGTGGGTTGCACCAAGACTGAGGTAATGGCCTGTTGAGAGGCAAATTTCACAATGAACGAACCTGTAGTAGGCATGGAGTTGGATGCCCAAATAAGGTTATGGTAAAGTGATGAGGCACTAGGTGTACCTGAAACCAATTGCGCCAAGGATACATAATTAGGCAGTAATTCCCAATACACACTGATGGGAATGCTCCCTGTATAGGGGAAACCTTCAAGAGGAAATGGATGTTATTCCTCGTCAATAGTGTGTGGAGTAGAAACTTCTGACTCATCCAGAGAGGTGACTAGAGCATCACCTTTGGGTTCCATATCTGGGAACAAATGACGGCAAACAACCGAAGAAGTACAATGGGATAATTCCAAAGGAACATCCAACTAATCATATGGACTGTATGGATGCTGTGGTGATATCACAACAGGGTCAAACAAAGGATTCAGAGGATAGATAACCAGTCCAAGTTGACCATCAGTGGTCGGCGAACTCTCAGGGGTTTCAACAGGATTATCCGGAGATTCCAGGCCAAAATCAGCAGGTAACCCAGTATTTGAAGTAAGTGGAGGATGTGATGACAAACATTGAATGCTCAGAATGATTCCAAGCTCAACACCTTGGTCCTCAAGTGACTCTAGTAATTCAGGAAACATCTCCTCAGGCAATCTTTTAGATGGAGAAGAGGAAGAGGAATTAGGTGAACCAGATGGTTCAGCCACGATGACCTTGTCTTAGTTAACAAGAAAAGAGAGAGATAAACTTCAAGGCTTTAAACAGTTCTTTTAAGGGAAACTCATGATTTGGTCCAGAAAGACTAACAAGATGTTATAATATCGTGGGCAATCAATTTATTAAGATGCACAAATTGACTGGCGCTATTTCATGTTTTAAGAGTCAAGAAATAAATAAAGATGACTCTATCACTTTCGATTGGAAACGAGCTCGAAAGGACAAACGCTCAAATGATATTTTAAGTTTAATGAGTCAAATGACTACTCTGGATGGTCTAGGTAAAAAGGATTATCAGGCAACCGTGAATTACATAATACCTGCAAGCAAACTAAGAAGTACGAGCAGGCAATCTCCGCGAATGTTGTGTTCAGTGTATCACATTTGCAAGGTGGCCGATTCGGCTTCCTATGGGTAAAGGATTGTAGCCTACTGGGGTCTCCCATTATATACCTGACAATATGGGGAGCACAAATCCATACTAGCATTGTCTAGTGCTGAAGCTAACGATAACTGTTAGGTTTAAAGACACAAAAACACGTCTCTAGCCTAGACCTTCTAGATGTGATCGTTAGATTTCAAATGCGCCTTAGGTTAATTGAGTTATTTTTAATGTTTATCTTCAGTTACATCTCAGTTTTCAGGCCTTAGCGATGTGACTCGAAAAAACCCTAAATGAAACCAAATGAGACAAGACCCTTTTATTGAAATATGGCAACAAGAATATTCCAATTTAATTTGTCCTTGAATTAAATTGTGAATTAAAATCAAATTTAGTCTTAACAACTACTTGGAAATAATTAATTAATTCATTTTGAATTAATTAGTTGGAGAAATTCAAGTTAGAAGTCTTTCTGAAGTCATGCAAGAGTTATCCCTTAAATCAAGGAGATAAGATTGAGTTATATTTGAGTTGTAATTAGTTAACTCAGTTTACTGAGTTAAGTCCAGTTAAATTAGTTCCAAACTATTTGAGGAACTAATAGAGAGTTAACAATCAGTTGATGCATGCATGCACTCAACTAGTGTACTCCAATTAACTGAAGATTCCCTCATCAGAAACTCATGCATGTCTATTCTAAGAAAGACCCAATTGAGATTAATGTGAAGGACAATTTATTATCAGTTGCATATGTTTTCCTATAAAAAAACTCATGCATGCAGTCAAGGATCATTCCTTGAGGATTGTGTAGTTTTGACAGTGTGTGAGAGAGTGTTACATGTGGTAACAGGAGAATCATCCCAGAGGAACAACGCAAGGAAATAGGAGCTTGGAGGGAAAAGAGGAAGGCTGGAGAGAAGCCAAGATTGCCTATGAGCATCTATGATGATTGTACTGAGAGCTGGCTAGCTGTGAGAGCTAAGGCTTTGTATAATTACTATGTATTTCCACCTTGTATGATAATATAGATAGTGGGGTTTTTAGTTGAGGCTTTCCCCAAAGTATTTTCATGTGTATTGTACGATTGTTTCTTCTTCTTCTGGTTATATTGTTCATCTCAATCTTTAAGCTTCCGAAAATTGATAGTAGAAGTAGGTTATAGTATTATGCTTTGATTTATATTTCATTATCGGATTAACCTACATCATATTTTCTACATGGTATCAGAGTTGGATTTGTAGAGATTTTCTACATGGTATTAGAGCTGGATTTGTAGAAAATTTCTACATGGTATCGGAGCTGTGAACAGTATACTGAGAAGAGAATTCGAATTTTGAAGTTCGGGGTTGCAGGTGCAAATCGAATTCATATCATACTTCAAGGTTGGCCAATGGGGTTCTATGGCTTGAGACTCGAGTATGCCTTGGAAGGAAACTCGAATTACATAGCATGGAAAGATAGAATGGAGGTTGTATTAGAAGACAATGGCTTAAAGGAATTCATTAATCAAGAAATCCTGAAGTCGGCTTCAACTAATGCACAAGATTTGGTTGAGTGGAAGAAGTGTGTGGCGAAGGCAAGATGGATCATCCTTGAGGGAGTTCAAGACCATATTGTCTCAAGTCTCTATGGGAAGGATTCTCCATTTTTAATGTGGAAGACATTGAAGGACCTCTACCAGAAAAATAGCGACCAGAGGAAATTGGCACTCAAGGATAAGCTTCGAAGAATCAAAATGGAGAATGGTGATACTATTTCCACATATTTGAACAAGCTCACCACCTGCAGAGATGATCTTGGCAGTGTGGGAATAACTACTACCGATGATGATATGGTGAGCCTCGCTCTCCTTTGCCTTCCAAAGAGTTGGAATAGCTACTAGGACTCTGTGAATGGAAGGGAGAAACAGTTGGATTGGTAATGACTATGGTTTGATCTTATGCAAGAGGAGATCAGGAGGAGTACATGAGATGGTTCTTCATCCAAGAATGATGATGAAGAAAATCTGGCCTTAGCAAGTAAGGCAAGGAAAGGGAAGGGGAATACTTCCCATTTCAAATTGAATTCTTCTCATGGAAGGAAGAAGGGTGACATGTCTAAAGTGAGATGCTTTAATTGTCATGAGATGGGACATTATGCGACTAATTTCCCATCGAAGAAGTCCAAGAAGGGATCCTCGGAAGGATCGGAATGTGAGGCATTAGCCTCTCAGTTCAAAATGGACGTTACCCTCATCGCATGCATGGGGTCATCGATGATGGGTTGTGTTTAGTATCTTGACAGTGGAACCTCATTCCACATGACTGGTGATAAAAGTTTATTCAGTGCCTTGGAGGAGAAAGACCTTAAGATGCACATAGAGATGGGTGATGACAGAAGGTATAGTGTTTCAAGAGTGGGCACAGTTTCTTTTCAGAGGGAGAATGGAACTCCTATCACCTTGAAAAATGTGATGTATGTACCTAGGCTGAAGAAGAACTTGGTATCGATCATGATGTTGGAGGAAAAAGGCTACAATGTTGTCTTCAGTAAAGGAAAGGCGTTCCTAAGACACATAGCCACAGGTCAGACCAAGAGGATAGGGATTTGGGTGAATAATCTCTATAAACTAAAGGTATATGATTGTGCAACATTGAGTACGAAAGAAAATTTGGTGCAAAGCCAAGACATTAGCGAGTTGTGGCACAGGTAGTTGGGCCATTTGCATCATGGGGCTTTGAAGATAATGCAGCAGATATCTATAGGACTTCCCAAAGGTAAACTTGAGCAAGTTGACACATGCAAAGGTTGTACCTTGGGAAAGTACACCAATTCTTCCTTTCATGATCGAGACACTCAAGAAGAAGCTATCTTAGAGCAAGTTCATACTGATGTGTGTGGACCATTCTCGACAAAATCCATAGTGAAGCAAAGATATTATTTGATTTTCATTGATGACTATTCTCGTAAATGCTAGATTTATTTCATGAAGAAGAAGGACCAAACTTTCACAATTTTTTGTGAGTTCAAAGCTTTGGTTGAGAAAGAGTCAGGGAAGAAGATCAAGGCCTTGAGAAGAGACAACAGTGGAGAATATGTCTCTCAAGAGTTTAAGGACTTCTGTGCAACGTAAGGAATTAAACGAGAGTTGATGGCACCTCATAACCCACAACAGAATGGGTTGGCCAAGAGGAAGAACAGAACTATTGTAGGGGCAACATGAGCAATGCTGCATGACCAAGGCCTACCACTTCACTTGTGGGTGAGGCATGCAACACAATGGTATATTTGCATAATAGAATCCCACATTGCATGCTTGGGATGAAGACACCAGAGGAAGATTTCTCCAGTAAGAGACCAGATGTGGGTCACTTCAAGATATTTGGCTCATCAGTATATTGCCATGTGACAAAGGATTCATGGAAGAAGCTTGAGATGACATCAGAGTTGGGGATATTTGTGGGGTACACTAATACACCTCACAACTATCTGGTGTACTTGCCTACCAGTCGGAGGACAGTGGTTTGCAAAGATCTCAAGTTTGATGAGGAGAAGGCCATGCAATTTTCCCTTGAGAGGGAGCTCCAACTATAGGTTGTGGAGGAACTGTTGGTTCCTAAGGAGGAGGAGCCTTAGACTAATGTAGAGCAATCACATGCAGAGGTTCCAGGAGTGGAGATATCCACTCAAGAAGAGTCTTCCAGAGATGAATAGAAGAACACAAGAGAAGCTGACAGATTGTTGGAGGATGCGATAGAGAATGTGGGAGCACCATCTTCTCAGTGCAAACAAAGGAGGTCACCTGAGAGGTACACTGCATACATCGCCCTTACTGGGTAATGTATCAAGACTGAACCATCTTCCTTTGAGGAAGCAGTGCAGCAGCCAATTTGGGTTGATGCTATGGTGGAGGAGTATGACTCCATAGTTCATAACAGTTTTTGGGACATGGTTCCAAGACCGGAGAACAAGTCAGTTGTGAGTTCCCATTGGCTTTACAAGGTAAAGCAAGCTGTTGATGGTAGTGTGGATAAGCATAAGGCAATATTTGTTGCCCGTGGCTTTTCACGAGTCGAGGAGGATCAGTTGTTGCAGTATATTTCGACAAAGGAGCAAGATGTTGACATTTTGACAGAGGCATTGTCAAAGTGTAAATTCGAGTTCCATAGAGATAGGATTAGGGTGGAAGATAATCCCTTTCTTGCTGAGAGGGAGTGTTGAAATATGGCAACAAGAATATTCCAATTTAATTTGTCCTTGAATTAAATTGTGAATTAAAATCGAATTTATTCTTAATAGCTACTTGGAAATAATTAATTAATTCATTTTGAATTAATTAGTTGGAGAAATTCAAGTTAGAAGTCTTTATGAAGTCATGCAAGAGTTATCCCTTAAATTAAGGAGATAAGATTGAGTTATATTTGAGTTGTAATTATTTAACTCAGTTTATTGAGTTAAGTCCAGTTAAATTAGTTCCAATCTGTTTGAGGAACTAATAGAGACTTAACAATAAGTTGATGCATGCATGCACTCAACTAGTGTACTCCAGTTAACTGATGATTCCCTCATCAGAAACTCATGCATGTCTACTCTAAGAAATACCCAGTTGAAATTAATGTGAAGGACGATGTACTATCAGTTGCATATGTTTTCCTATAAAGAAAACTCATGCATGCAGTCAAGGATCATTCCTTGAGGATTGCGCAGTTCTGACAGTGTGTGAGAGAGTGTTACACTTGGTAACAGGAGAATCATCCTAGAGGAACAACGCAAGGAAATAGGAGCTTGGAGGGTAGAGAGGAAGGCTGGGGAGAAGCCAATATTGCCTATGAGCATTTGAGAGGATTGTACTAAGAGCTGGCCAGCTATGAGAGCTAAGGCTTTGTATAATTCCTATGTATTTCCACTGTGTATGATAATACAGATAGTGGGGTTTTTAGCTGAGGCTTTCCCCAAAGTATTTTCATCTGTATTGTGTGATTGATTCTTCTTCTTCTGGTTATATTGTTCAACTCAATCTTTAAGCTTCCGCAAATTGATAGTAGAAGTAGGCTATATTATTCTACTTTGATTTATATTGCATTATCTAGTTAACCTACATCAAGTTTTCTACACCTTTCAATTCGATGAATTGTCTACAATAGAGAGGGTAGGAAACACACAATCAAATGCAAACAACCAAGAACTGAAAGCAAAATGATTTTTCACTACTTCACTTTTTGAGAAAATAAACTAATAAAAAATACATTTGAATTCCTAATTTCCTGACAAATACATTTCTAGTAATCCTTCCAAAAGAAAAAGAGTTCTTTTTCTTTTCAAATACCAATGCAATCCTAGTCTTTAATGATGCTAACTACTATAGCATACTGGTGCAACACACTAGAATTTTATACTTTTAATGAAACGACAAAATGAATTTTTCGCATACAACACTTCAATGAAAACTTTTTCAAGACAATTAGCTCTTCAAACAAATGAAAACACGAAAAGAGAAACTCGTTCAGACTAATGAAACACCAACTTTACCAAAAACAAGACAAGCAATGTGATACATGCCGGAAAGGAAACGTTTAGACAAGCAAACAAAAACTTTTCAAACTTGTGTAATGGAGGTCAAAGCCGTAACAGGTCTGCAAACGAAATGCAAGGAGTAAATGCACTAACAACTCGATTCACTAAGTTCACAATCAGCTGAATGGATGACAATCTAGATGGACTTGTTCCACTAACCATCCAATGACCCAAGAAATCAATCGGAAAGATGAAAAATCAACAAGCAAACAAACCAAATGAAAAACAACGTTCTAGTCAGGGAAAAAATTGTCTAAAACGCTTACAGGGTATCAAATCATGAGAGCAAAACACACTGGACAAGATTTGGGACAAACCCTAATCTTCACTTATAGGCATCGGTGTGACTTCCTAACTGACAACAAGTTCCAGAAGGAGGTCAGCGTGACTATTTCTCAGCATATCGCGCTGATCAACGCGACTTTCAACAAATTAAGTGCGCTGAGCGAGGCAGCCAAGAAAAATAATAATTTTTTTTAAAGCTGCGACCAGATTTGCTACTACGAATTTCAAACTCAAACTAGTAAGCAAAGGAAAACAAACAGAACCAAAGGGAAAAAGTGGAACTAGAAAATTTCACACAAACCCATGAAATCTCAAACAAACAAATAGAAGGATTGGTTCCCCAGTATGGTCACCAATTTGTGGTGAAGTAAAATTATGAGTGCGGACACAAAAAATTCCTCTAGCTCGATAATGGGTCTAGCCACAACTGATACATTCTATGAAACATTTCGTTAGGTAAGAACCAATTAAGAGGGCCTACCTCTTAGTACGCTCATCCCGTTTGATGATGACCTTGCTTTCTTACTCCATCTATCTCTGGATTCCTTTTTCGAACACCTGAAACAAGTAAAAAACAACAAACAATGATCGTGATAATAGACAAATTATAATTCAACCTACTTAAAAAGTCAAGAAACATTAAGCCATAAACATGTAAGATGACACATCATGTAGGAAATCAATCGATAGTTCCATAAATATTGAATCAAGAAGAGATTACAATGATTGTCTTGATGTTGTTGTTATCCTCCGACAAAACCAGGTTCCCACACACTTCTGCTAGCATTCCATGATGGCCTAAACAATGATAGTTTTAAGGCTCTTCCCTTTAGGCTTCACACTAAACCAAATTCACACTTCTCCCTCACACAACTAGAGAGCCACAACTATGAATAGCTTGTTTCTTACTCCAAACTTAATTAGCACTAGCACACCAATATTAACACTAGATTTTGCTTGGGAAAAGGGAGGTTTATATAGCATGAATGGATGGGAGATGGATCCTATTCTCATGGGAGAATGTCTTATCTCTTGAGGTAGTTCCATCCTTATAGGGGAAAGGAGCCCAAACTGACATCCTCGACCCCATCCAGCCAAACCATTTACCAAACTTTCGTTATGAAGCTTCTAGAGCTAGAAGCTTCGGCTCCTTATTTTAAAAACTTTCCATAAGAGGAACGAAATGACTGGAACAAAGCTCAGTCACTCCGGTCAGCACTAGGGACAGTTTTAATCCTTACATATTGGCACGAGGGGGACAAAGGTCATTAGCACCGGTCTTGTAAACTGGGAAAAACAGAAGATTTTGGGGAAATGGTGCAAAAGGGAATTGTTCTGCTCATGAAGAGGGACACAATGGGAGTTTCTTCATGAAGGGAAAGCATGTAGGGTTCACTGTAGAGGTCCTCTAGGATCAAGGAATGGGGAGTACAGGGACAATGAAAAAATGTTGTGTAACAGTCAACCACTTTTAAAATGAATTAAAGACTCAAATCACTTATGGAAATCTAGGAGAAGAGAGAATTCACTAAAAATATCTTAAAGATACAACCAATCAAAAAAAATTCGGGTATTTCCACTCCGAGTGATTAGGACCAGACACCAAAATACAAGAAATTGAAGATAAGGATCTCCCAAAGGTAGTTTTGGATGATGAGGGTGCACGCCTACTAGTGAATATGTCAAAATCAATTTCGTTGATCTCCAGACAATAGCATTTGTCAGTGCAAGTACCCAAGCTTCACAAGGGCACCCTCTAGAAGTGCTATGAAAGTGACACAACGTCTTCCTCAAGTACCACGGGCATTTCCCCCCACAATCACTTGTGTGGTCCCTAGGAAACGCAATTAAGGTCACCATCTCATGATCAGAAGCTGAGAATAATAGTTTTGGGTGCATGATCGAACAAGTAGGAGAGGGGGTATCTCTCTTTCCTTATCTTCACATGTCCTCATGCTTAACTCTTGTGTTAGAGGATCTTTCCCAAACAGCTTAACGATATTGGATTTCTACTCTTTAGTAAAATTATACTTTCAACTTAAGTGGCATTGGAGGGTTTATTGTCCACACACCTATTCCAAGGCCCTAAATTCCCTAGACTAGTTGATGTTTCTATGAAAAAAATAAAAATTCTAGTTCCTTTTAATTTTAAGCGCTTATTTTAATTGGTTGTTATTTAGGACGAGGGAAGTGGAAGTGGAAATGATGATGTTATGAAATCAATAGAAAACCTAGGCTACATGCAAATGCAACACTTCTTTTTCTTCAATACAAGCAATTTCTATATAGGTTCTATGATAAAACTAAGAAAGAAAAACTCTTTTTCTTTTTCGTTTTAAGAACTCACACATTCAACACCCAACAAAAATGACTAAATGATGTCTAAAATGCAACTTACCCTAATGCACATTAGAATGAAAATTCAAGATTCAAGTAAAGCTCGAAAACAAACAAAGGTGAACTCAGAAGAAAAATCTGATTTATCACGCAAAAAGAAGCAAATCTAAAAGAAGAAACACTCCTCAAAACAAAAAGACTCTTAGCCTTAAAACAAGAATTCACAACTTTTCCAAGAACCAAAAAGCCAAAAAAAAAGAGAAAAGAAACACAAATCAAATGTTTTCTTTTTCTTTAAAATATCAAGAAATTGAGAAAAGGAAACAAGCCTATCTATTTGAATACCAACAACATGAAAATGACCCAAATCCCTCTAGTCACCAAAGATTTCAAGGATAAAAGACTAAAGTTGAATAAGAGACTTCAATCACCCTAAATAATTTGATGAACAAGTTACCAAGAATTCTGGAAATCAGAAAGATTTCATAGGACTGGAATCTCTCATTCATCCAAGAATTACAACTACCTTTCAAAAAAAAACCAAAGAAAAGAGAAAAACAATCCAACTTTAAGGTTGCACAAGAAGCAATCAAAAGTCTGGGTTATAAACAAGTTGAAGAACAACCAAACATGTTCTAGAAGCACAAAATGGCTAGAGACTTCGTAAAGAAGATATGGAACCCAACTAAAAACACCAAAAGCCTAAAAAATGAAAAACCTTAGGTTGACATAATATTTTCAAAAAAAAGATGAAGAACACTAACAACAACTGATAAAAAGATACTTCTAGGCCTCATTCATACCACAAAAACATAAACAAACTTGGCCAAACCCCCAGAAAAAAGCCAAAAATGAAAAAAATCAATTTTTCATATTTGTACACAACTGTTTGACTATAGAACCGCATATGTACACAACTTTGTCTGAAGAAACTCACATACGCATAGGTTTCTTTGGAAGAAAATGTGTATATACGCTACTGTCTACAATAAAAACCGTGTATAAATGGAAAACTAGGAAAAAATAAAAAGACAACCATGATCTAGGAGATCATACTGAATGACCAGATTGCTTAAGATTCAAGAAGGTTGGAACAATCAAGAAAGAACAAACAAAAACCCAAATCAAAGAGTAACAACCCTTCTAGGAAATACTTGATGGTATTCCCCAGCAAGGTCACCAATTCTGTTGGCGGGAAACTTTCCCTCAGGTAAGGGTTGAAAACCTCAATAGAGCAGAATAAGATAATCAACAAAGATAAATCAAGCAATCATACCAAACATATGAATTACTAAACGTGGATTTGGAAACATACCCGAAGGTCATACGTTTGATGATGTTCCCATAGGGTCCAAACCCTTTGTTTCCTCCAGAACAAGCAGACCTGCAAGTCAATTCACAGAAGCATATACGTGATAAATAATTCAATGTGCATACATAACAAATATGTTAGATCATCATATACAAGCATATAAATTACTATTCATGAGACAATAACATATCAAGAACAAGACATGAGCTTCTTTATTGATTAACAACAATAGGTACAAGAAAGGTACAACCTGATCCAAGCAAAAGCACCGACGAAGCCTTCCTTCGGATCCATCCATCCTGAGCGATGAAGACAACCTATCTAACAAGTGAAAGGAGATGCTATAAAGATGATGAACATCTATGCAAAGGAAACCAGGGTTTACATAGAGACTAGGAGTGCAGGAGGCATGGGAAAATCATACTCGATCTGGGAGAAAAATGGGTATAATGTCGATAACTCTTCTCCTATGTTTTTTAGGCCTAAAAAACATAGGAGAAGAGTTATCGACATTATACCCATTTTTCTCCCAGATATTTTGGGATGAGCAGACCTGCAAGTCAATTCACAAAAGCATATACATGATAGATAATTCAATGTGCATAAGCATATAAATTGCTATTCATCAGACAATAACATATCAGGAACAAGACATGAGCTTCTTTATTGATTAACAACAATAGGTACAAGAAAGGTACAACCTGATCCAAGCAAAAGCATCGACGAAGCCTTCCTTCAAATCCATCCATCCTGAGCCATGAAGACAACCTATCTAACAAGTGAAAGGAGATACTATAAAGATGATGAACATATATGCAAAGGAAACGAGGGTTTCCATAGAGACTAGGAGTGCAGGAGGCATGGGAAAATCATACTCGATCTGGGAGAAAAATGGGTATAATGTCGATAACTCTTCTCCTATGTTTTTTAGGCCTACCCAAGGGGTGTATATATACCAACTGAAATTAGTTAATTCAATTGTACCACATGCTCTTGTAGGTGGGCTCTCAGTAAAATCTGTGAACCCCACCCAAAAAATAGCCTTTTATTTCATTTTTTCATATTTAAAAAGGTATACGTGGCTATAGTCTTATAGGCCCCACGTATGTACGAGATTTTGTGTGGGAAAATTCATGTATGGAATTTGAAATATTATTTTTTAATATAAGATCAAGCCTGCATGGTAAAAGGCTACCCATGGCCATAAAAGAGCATCAAGTCTACAGGTGTTCTAAATGATGTTATAATACATGGTTTCAAATCCCACAAGGGAACATATTTGGCCCCTTATGATTAGGCTCGAAGATCATGTTCCCCCACCCTCATGGAGGCTCCCCTGCGCTTCCACTTGAGCCCTCTATCCCCATGCCAGAAGAAAACAAAAAAACCTCAAGAAAATAAACACCTCCTTGATGCTCTGCATTAACAAGATTTCTTTTAGATATCATTTTGGGATTCAACTGCATTAAGTAAGTCATTCATCTATACCATTTCCATGAGAGGTATTCGTAAATAACTAATTTCTCATGATTTTTGAATAGTCCAATTAGCTCTCATTGCATCGCGTGATGCTCACAGGGGTGAAGAAATGGGATTGAAACTAGTGAAATGAATCGCATAGCGTCAAATCATCACTTCCGAGGCTTGCACCTAGTAACTAGGACTTCTCAGGAGGTCACCCATCCCAGATCACCTCTGGCTCAAGCGCGCTTAATTGTGGAGTTTTCCCCACAATCAAGCCCACTTAGCTTGCTACCCCATTTTCAAAACCTTTGCAAGTATTGTGCCTCATGAACCATTCAAGTAGAGTTCCCTTCACTCTTTTAGATTTATTTTAGAGAGTTGGAATAGAAAGACAATTCACTAGAGTAGCAAGACAACTTACGAGAGGAACCAGGTTATGCATTAACAATATTTCTTTTAGATAGGTTGAATAGAAAGAAAATTTACTGGACTAGAAAGACAAGTTACGAGAGGAAGCAAGCAGATGGTTAGCAAGCAGAAGCGAGCAAATGGTTAGCAAGCAGGTTAGCAAGTAAAAATTAGGTAGATGGTTAGCAAGAAGATAAAGAAAGCTTACATGTGTGTATAGCATGCCCATATTGCAGAATGTTGATGCTCTGTCACTTTTCTGCTTCTAGGCCTTTGTGTCGTAAGGCTTCTCGATTAACAGGAGAGGAACAACGCATCTGAAGAGGAAACAATGCATCTGAGAAGATTTTTTGAATCAAACCAACAATTTAATCCGTGCTTGGTTCCTTTTTTTGATGAGAATCTTATTGCTTCCCACCTAACGTGTCTGACTCTATTGAGAAACAGGAAAAATGCGACCCCCCTACCCAAGTGCATATGTTGGTTGTTCTAGTTGGTAGGTTGGTTGTAGCTCTCACTTAGAGCTAGTATGTTAGTCTTAATACTATCATGAATGAGATCTTAGTAGTCTCCTTGTGTAAGAGGAGAGGTATGCCTTTCTGATTATGAATATGAGCCACATGTTACCCTTCCTTTCCAGCTTGCTATATTGATGAAGATGCATAGTTAAGAAGAATAACTAGACCAGAGAAAACCACTCGCATTCTGAACTCCATGTATTCTGGATTGAATACTACTGGATAAGAGGTTAACTTTTTCGGCCTTAGTGCTTTACTTTTTTTGGGCTATCCTTATAGCATCCTCTGCCTAAAGGTCGTCCTTGCTTGAGGGATCTCACTCTTAACTACTAAGCGAAGGAAGGTAGTTCACATTACCACTCCTCTTCTGGCTTCACTCCAAAACCTAACTCACTTAAACCAGTAGACCAACATTGTTGGCTTATAGGTAATCCATGCGAATGACGGATCGCTCCGTCAAGCTCCACTTGAAAAGGGCAAGGGAAGGTTTTGAATTGCTACATCCCTCTTTCTCAGCAATTGCATTAGGGTACTATGTATCGTCATCGGAATTGAGAGGTAGAGGGGGACATCTATTTGCATTAATTGGAGATCAAGCCATGAGCTCACTCATTCAATCTATCTCGGTGCACTCGATATCGCCTCTGAAAATTGCATTTCAAACTTCATGTGAGGGACTAAAGCCCACCCCCTTCGCTTGTTCGTTTGTTAACACCTCTTAAATAATGGCTTTATTACTTTATTTTCTGCCGTTGTTGTTTGCTGGGAGAATCAACCCACACGGACTGGCTCAAGAAGCACACCCTGATGCTAGTATTCTGAGTACTGGAAGAGTTTGACAGATGATTAGTTTTTACCTCAAATATTGCACTTGTACTCGACGGTTTTGGTGTGTAGAGGTTTCCGACTAGAGAGAAACTTGGGAATCAATTCCTCTGACACGTGGGATGCATGCAAGGTCAGTGTCACAATGCTCTACTTTTAATTTAATTTTACTTTATTTATTTATTTATTTATTATTATTATTATTATTATTATTATTATTTTAATTATAACTTTTGCATACATTGTATCTCTTCAAAGTAACTAATTCATACATGACATTGAGTTCGCAGTCGATGAGTGATGCCTTGGGCACTCAATGAATTTACCTATGCAGATCAAGTGGCGATAAAATGCACATAAATGGCCTTTGAGGAGGTTTTATGAGTTGTGAGGGGAGAAGGTTGTTAAACACAAAAGGACAAACCAACATAAGAATAAGCTGCCTTTGAAACCTATATGACTTAAGCTGAAGTACTTTAAGTTTTATTTTCTAGTTGTAAAACAAGTCAACATGTTGGATTCAGGGTTTCCCACTACAATACCATAAGCACTATCAACGACCTCAGGAATGAACCACATATAGTCTTTAAGTTGGAGTGTATGTGTGTGGAATTGGAATATAAGCAATGTATATTTGTACAAGAAGATCTTACAATTGATTTAGAATTTACAATTGATTGAGGTCATGCATGTGATGATTACAAGATTAAGGTTTGAAACTACAAGATGCGTCAATGCCTCTTTACATTTGGCGAGCACCTGCAATACATCCAGACAGTTCATTTTCACAGTGAGTATCCTTGGATTGTTAGTACAAGTGATGATGAGACAACAAGGCTTTGGAACTTGCAATCACAGGTTTTCATCTATGTCCTTACTGATCACAATCATTATGTGATCTCTACTTCCTTTCATCTTAAGGAAGATCTAGTTCTTTCAGCATCGTTGGACCAAACTGATTGTGTCTCTAGCTGATGATATTTCGAGGTTAGCACAGATGAATACAAATCTTTTTGGTAGTGGTGATGTTGTTGTGAAGTATGTACTCGAGGGACATGATTTGAACTCCTCTATAGTTTGCATAGATAATAAAAGACTAATCAATAAACCTAAATAATAACATAAACAAATGTTGCACCTGAAGACCTGCATGCAAGTTAGTCACGAGAACAACTAAAAATACATTTGACAGCATATCTCAGGTGAATGCATTATATAGCTTAACCATACCTTAAGTATGTTTTTAGCATTGTCCACAATGCCATGAATTTTTCCCTCATAAAGCATCATGTTGTTGTTTGACTTCATAGATTTTATTTTCTTCTCTTTAAAGTTTGAGAGAATGATAAGATCAAATGCAGAAAAGACTTCTCTGCAATCATCCATAGGAGTACAAAGACAATAATTGTAGGTGGTTCATAGAAGTAGTGATTATAGTGACAATGCTACTAATCTTAAGCTTAACCTACTGAACCAACAAAAGAAACTAGTGTTGGATCGAAAGAAACTGTTGTGTATGGATCTAGCCTTGCAATCTATACCTTTGCTTGTGTTGATGGGTCAACAATGGTCTAAATCTGGCTTTGGTTGATTGTCTTTGCGCTTATTATATGGTTGCATTGTCCAATGCTTGGACTTGTCAAGCCCCGCTCCTTGCGCAACGCAGAGACTAATTGCGATGCGACCTCCTTTGTTATAATTCAACTTATTATTCGATATAAAATATAAAAATCATTGTATTATTAATCTAACCACTTGATTAACATAAAGTTGATTAACAATCAAACTGATTAACAAGAAGACTCAAAACCATTATAATATCAACATATCATTAATAAGAATTAAATTTAGAGAAAACAACACTCAATTCCTTCTAACTTTTCAAACTAACTCTAACTTAATTATATCATATAAATTGTATATCCTAAACTATTATTTAACCAAATTTATTTTAAATATTATTTTAGAAATGGAAAAAAATTAAATTACATTTTTTCAAAAATCTATATTTTATGAAAAATATAAATTAATTATTTTAATTATAAATAATTTCTATTAACATTTAAGATTGATAACAATGAAAATCCATCCAATTATATCGAAAAGAAAATGTGAAATATACACAATTAAGGTCTTTTCACTGAACCAAAAAGAGTTCAAAGTCTAGACCTCCAAGTCTTCGTAGAAAGGAGAGAACACCACAAGCAACGGAAAGAATATTTTGATCTGTTCCCCTCCCTCAGGGTTAGTTGTACCTAAAGAATAGACTTTTGACTTACCACACCTTATAATTATAAAAAGAAAATTAAAAAGAACATTACCACCTACTTGATGTTGGATTGTCCTAAAAGGTAACTGTTTGGCCCAATAAAACATTGTATATATATTAAAATATAAAAGGTATATCTAAAGTTAAAATATTTTATATATATTAAAATGTAAACAAATACATTTATTATTTAATAATAATCATATTACACCTTTTGTGGTGGTGGGTTTAGATTTTTTTATTTTTTTTTCACAATGGTTGTCCTATTCTATTTTACAAAGATGTGGAGAAGATATGAACTCTGATGTGAACATAAATACTTTATATTATTATAAGGAATTAAAGTTATAGATATGCACTCTAACATTAACATAAATACTTTTTATTATCCTAAGGAATTAAAGTTATATGGCTGTCATTAGGGTTTAGTTAGCAAATAATTTTTTTATGTAACTTGGCTATTTGATTGGTAGCTATAATACGATATTATTTGTTGATTTAAATTTATTTCATGAATTGATATTGAAATGATTAGCGAATCTTAGTCCATTATAGGGTAGAGTCATCTTCGTAATACACTGAAAATTATTATAATATGAATTGACCTTTGCCTTCGTCATATGACTTTTGTCCCCACCATATATGACGTCATATATGGATATCCATAAAGATGTTTTATAATTTGAAGATACCTCTCCTTAATTAAATTTATATGTATATTTGATATTACATTTGCATAGTTACATAAATCATTATATTAATATAAATTAAAATGGTCGGTAAATGTTTATAGATAATGGATTATATAAATTTTATAGGGATAAAGATTAAAAATAAATTATAAATTATAAAATATTTATATATGTGTGATTTATAATTATGGAGATTTATTTTATTATAGAAATTATTAATTTATAAATCAGTTTTGTTATAATATTATGGTTATCAATATCATATATTCCAAAAACTATAGTTTAATAATTAATTTAATTAAAATGGTAGAAAAGACATAACTACTTGTAATATAAATCTTAATTTTTAATTTATAAATATTATACAAAATATTTTAGAATATTATGTGGAGGTTAAATCTCTACTATCAATTTTTAATATTTGAGAAACTTTATTCGAAAATAGAGATATTGACGTAATTAAATGGAAATTGTTGGTTAACACTTACCTCATGATACATCTCACATTGCCAAGATTAACGAAAAATAATCATAAAAATTAACTAAATAATAACTTTATTGGGTGCTCTCCAATCCACTATGGTAGAGATGTTGTAATGTAATGCCATGTAAACATTTTAACTCAGTCAAAATAAAATAAAATGTTATTTTATTAAGTTTTATAAATTATTACGAGTAGTTTTTGAGCTCGGTGTTTATGAGAACCCATGGTATTGGTCCATGGTATTGATGTAGAATATTGTCTGGATTCATCTTAACTTTGAATCTACCAGGAGTTGAGAGGGATCAAATCTCTTGAGATACAAACCTCTTTAGAAAGAAAAGATATTTGATCTCACTCAGTACTTGTAGATGCGGAGTTAAATTGGATCTAGGTTGGCTTTAAAGTAGATGCGGAGTGGATCTAGGCTCATTTTAAAGTAGATGTGAAGTTAGATGCGGAGTTAAACTGGATCTAGGTTGGCTTTAAAGTAGATGTGGGGTGGATCTAGGCTCATTTTAAAGTGGATGTGGAGTTAAGATCGATCTAGGCTACTTTTAAATTATTATTATTATCTAAAAAAAATTAATAAAAGTTAAACATACATACATTTAAAACTAACCAAGATCCATCTTAATTAAGGAGGGATCAAATCTCTTTTCACTCTAAAAGAGGTTTGCATCTCAAGAGATTATTAATTATAATATTCATAATTATAATTGTAAATAAAATTTTATTTTCATTTTATTTTACCCAATCAAAATTTTAATCTAGACATTGCATATATACCAACTAGGCTAGAGAATTTTCGTTTTTTTGTCCTATTTTGGCTGAGTCAAAATGTTTAATATCTTCTTCTTTTTTTGGATAGACTACGCGCTCGTAAGGAGCAATGGCACTGACACTGTGTGATTCTGTGTGCAATAACATTACCATGGCCCCAGGAGGGGGCCCCAAGCTTGACCCTCCCCTTCCACCTTAGCTAAACGCATTTCGGAAACTAGTAGCGGCATGCAATAAATGTCCATCAAATGAAACCAACAAAATTTTGTCAAAAGAATGGAAACCATCCCCACAGTTGCTCCATCAACTGAAGAACCTTGCAGATCAGCTCTGAACCTAGCAGAAAGAGGGCTTATTGAGCAGTTCACCGGGCTATAGCCCTCGCCTAAAGTTGTAGATGCCTAGATGCAAAGGAACTTGCAACCTCTTTTCAAGGAAGGAATCAAAAGCCATTTCATCGGAAAAGGCTTCTTTGTCTTCGTATTTGAAACGATAGAGGACAAGAATCTCATATTTAGGAATGGCCCGTATTTCATGGGCCCTCGGGGTTTGTATCTGAACCAATGGACTTTGGACTTCAATCTGACTCAGGATGTGCCCTTGGCTATCCCCATCTGGGTGCGCTTGCCTCATTTACCTATGCACTACCGGAACCCCAAATCCTTGGAAACTCGACAAATACATTGATCGAGCAGAAAGGAGGGATCAATACTCCTATGTGAGAATTTGTGTAGAAGTTGACCTAGAGGAAGGCCTCCATGAAGCTATAAAGCTCACAGTGGCTAATTGGTCTCACATTCAAGTGTTAGATTATAAGAAACTCCCATTTAAATGTCGGCACGACCATGGCTATGGACACTTTTCCAGGCATTTTAAAAAGAAAATAGAGGAGGGGGCCAAGAACTCGAAAGGAGAACAATGGACTCATGTCCAGAAATCAGCATTAGCTAAGCAGAATAGTAGAATCAAAGGGAAAGGAGTGTCCACAGGGAGCGGTGCTCCACACATATTACAAGGGGAGGGGAGCACAGTCCCTCCAAGAGTAGACATATCCACCAATCCCTTTGAAATACTCAGTACATCAGAAAAACTCCTAGATCCAATAGAAGAAGAGGCTGAACAGCAGGCCATTACTATGGAAGAAGATAAAAGACAGGAGGAAACAGGCCCTCTCCAAACTGGAACTCCAAGAGGTGTCTCTAGCCCTCCATCCTATGCAGAGATGACAAGGAAGAAGACTCCAGAGATTTCTGGATCCTCGGAAGATGAGACAATCGAGAGGTCGTCGAAAAGAGTTGGGAAGACATCTCACAGAGAGGCAAGAGAAGAAGAGGGGGAGAGAAAAAAAATGCAAGGTAACCAGCCCACGATTGAGATGTTCATCGGCAGAATACTAGAACCAGGCCTCCCAAGGGAGGGACAGCTCCCCCCCCTGCTAGTAAATAATGCGATTAGTCTCTTGGAATTGCAAAGGTCTAGGGAATCCCTTAAAAGCTGAAGCAGTGAAGAACATTCTGAAATCAAAATTTCCCGAGATCCTCATGCTCCAAGAGACTAAAATAGAATTGGATTCCCTTCTTGATCTCAGCAAATTAAAATGGAAAACAAAAGCCGGAAAAGCAGTAAGTGCAAGGGGTACATGCAGTGGGCTTGCCACCCTCTGGGAGGAAGACAAATTTCAACTTGAGAGCTCCTTCCAAATGTAACATTGGATTTACATTGAACTCTGACATCTTGCTAGTAAGATTACCTTTACACTCTTTAATATTTACATCCCTGTCTTCTATGCATAAAAGAAAGACTGTTGGCAAACCCTGTTTGATTTCGTTGACGCTTACTCTCCCAAGAATATAATTCTAGCATGAGACTACAATCTAATCTTTGATCCAAAGGAAAAAAGAGGAGGAATCAGACGCAGGGACCACTTCCTTTCCTTCGTGGAAGACTTGATTAAAAAATGGGATTTTCTAGACTTTAAGCCAAAAATAGGGCTCTACACTTAGTCAAACAACAAAGCTGGGACGGAGCACATATCAGCCCAGTTGGATATATTTTTACTTCAAAGAACCTTCCTCTCCAAAAAGAAGATCATCTCCACTAAAATTCTGCCAAAGTTGACTTCAGATCATAAACCCATTATTTTTCTATTTGAAGAAGAGGAAAATTTGGGGCTCGTCCCCTTCCAGTTTAGCCCTATATGGTCAGACAGGGAAGGGTTTATGGACACAATCAGGAAGGCATGGTCCATCCCTGTTCTTAGATCGCCCAGCTATGTGTGGGAACAAAATATAAAGGCCACCAAAACAACCTTGAAAGAATGGATAGAAAAGCCCCCAGACTCCCCCATGAGGCATAGAAAGCAGAACATCAAGAAACTGCTCGATTTTCAAATGGACATGGAGGTCCAAGACATTACCTGCTCAAAAATTCAAAATGAGCAAGAACTCCAACTCAACACTCTTCGTTCATTCAAAGAGGAGGAAGAATCCTTGAGGCTCAAATCGTGTAATCTCTGACTTGTGTCTGGAAACAAAAATTCAACCTTCTTCCACAAGCGAAGTCGAACTCAACTTTCTAGAAAGCACATTGCTGAAATCACCTCACCAAATGGGGTTGTCCTCAAAGACACAACCCTATTAAAAGAGGATGCAACCTCTCATTTCCAGTAGCTGTACAAAGAAGAAGGTGTGGATGATGATGAGGAATCACAAAAATTCCTCACTCACATTCCAAGACTAGTTAACGAGGAGGAAAACTTAGGAATCCTGAAACCCTTCACTAAAGACGAAATCAGTAATGTCATCTAGAAGATGGAATGAGACAAAGCTCCAAGGCCCGACGGGTTCTCCATTCATTTCTATAGAATCTGTTGGGACATCATCAAGGTTGATTTGTTTCAAATGATCAAAGGCTTCCTCCAAAAATCCAAAGTGGGAGGAAGCACAACCTCCACTTTCCTAATGCTAATCCCAAAAGAAGCGAATCTGATGGAATTTGATCGCTTTAGGCCAATATCGTTGTGTAACGCGTCCCACAAAATTCTCACCAAGTTACTTGCAAATAGAATAAAGCTACTGCTGGAGAAACTCATCTCTCCCAACCAAGGTGGGTTTGTTAAAAGTATGCATATCCTGGACAATGTGATTCTAGTGCAATAAATCATTCATTCCAGCCACCAATGCCAAGAGTAAGGCATGCTCATTAAGCTGTACATGGCGAATGCGCTTGACCAAGCAAGGCATTCTTTCCTCATCCAAGTTCTTTCCACTTTTGGTTTCAATTCTGATTTTATAAAATTGATTAAAACATGTATAGGAGAGCCTTGGATAGCCTCTTTAATAAATGGTAGGCCAACTAACTACTTCAAATCTTCGAGGGGCATAAGGCAAGGCTACCCACTATCCCCCTTCCTGTACATTTTGATGGCAGATTCCCTAAGCCGAAAGCTGAAAACACAGAATTTAAATGGGACACTTCCAGGCATCAGGGCTATGAAAGGAACAATACTAATCAACCACGCCTTGTTTTCTGATGACTCTCTCCTTATGGGAGGTGTCTCCATTAAAATTGCAAGGGATTTCAACGTTGTTATCCAAAGCTTCTGCAGAGTTTCTGGAGCTCTGTTCAATAGGAGGAAAAGAGTTTTGTATGGCTGGGCAGTAGATCAGCAAACTATTCTTCAGATTGCTCAAGCCCTGGGCTTCACAGGCTATGCCTCTTGGGACAAATTCAAGTACCTAGGCCTGCATTTAACATTGGGAACCAGCAAGGCCCCTCATTGGATGGAAATTATTAGCAAAATCAAGGCAAAAATGACTGCATGAGGTGGCTAGTGGCTTACCTCAGCCAAGAAGCTTATCCTTGTAAAATCTATTCTCTCCTCCCTTCCAATCTATCAAGCTTCATTTCTTTTAGCTCCAAAAATGATCATCAAATAGCTATCTAAGCTGATTCAAAATTTCATGTGGAAAGGAGGAAAGGGGAACCAAAAAATATTTCACCTGGTAAGCTGGGTCATTGTGAAAAGGCCATTATCATAAGGCGGACTTCAGGTAAGAGACCCTGGATTGGCCAATCTGGCTTTGGGAGGAAATATTCTCTGAAAAATCTTCTCAAATCAACGACGTCCTGTAAGTCAAGTTCTAATTAAAAATTATTTGCATGGGCTCTCAATAAATAATATGGATGAAGGAGCTTCCTGCAAAGGAACCACTCTATGGAAGTTATGCAGCCGAGGTTAGGAGTTATTTAAAGACCATCTCTACAAAATCCTTAGAAACGGAAAAAGAATTGGGTTGTGGGAAGAAACGATCATGGGCCTCCAACCCCTAAAATTTTCCCCTAAAATTGCAGATTTGCGTGACTGGCTCATTCAAAATGGCATCCAAAAGATGGCTAATATTTCCTCTTGGGACTCTGGTGGGAATTGGAGCGAATGGGATTTCCATCACCTCCCTGATAGGATGCTTCCTCACCTTTACCTCTTCTTAGCTGTGATCTCAGGTCTGGCTCCTCTACACCTCCATTCAAGGGAAAAGTGGGGTTGGGGGAAGACCGGAGCTTACTCAGCATCGTAGGCTTTGCAACTCTCCAAAAACATCATCCACAGATCCACTCTCCTTCGCTTTGGAAGCATGTATGGGACCCCTTTGGCCTCCGAAAAATTAACTTCTTTTGTTGGATTCTCATGCACAGAAGGGTCCTCATTGGAGATAACTTAGTGAAACGTGGAATTATCAGACCTCATAGATTACCTCTCTGCTACTTGGCTCAAGAAATGATTGAACATCTGTTCATTGACTTCCCCTTCACTCAAGAAGTATGGGCGAAAGCAATGCTCGGGATCAATGCTCAAAAACTAGTGTAGCTCTCAGTAGTTAGTCTATTCGCCTCCTGGAAAGAGTTCTCCCCTCACGCATTGGAGAGAAAATCAATGTGGGCCAAAATCTGGTATGGAATCCCAAAATACATCTGTTGGGAAGTGTGGTTAGCGAGGAATGAATCCATCTTCAATAACAGATTACAATCCCCCAATGTAGTGGTTTCCAAAGCCAAAGCACTGTTGTTGGAAACTTATGAGAATCTGCCTCATAAGCCAGACAATTTGCTCCTCCCTTAAGAGATCAGCTAGCTAGGTGAGTCCCTAAGGCATGTCAGCAACAAAAATAACTCCTCTCGGCCTTGTCCCAATCGAGAGTGGTGGATTCAGATCTCTGAATTGGATTTTCAAGAGTGGTGGAAAAAACAGGGAAAATTTACAATATTCTTCGACGGATCCTCCAAAGGAAACCCGGGGATATCAGGAGCAGGGGGTGTAATCTACTCCCTGAACGAGCACAAAAAAGACAGCTACAGTTGGGGCCTAAGACAGAGAACTAACAACCATGCATAGATTCTTGGACTACTCAAAGCATGCTAGCTTGCTCAGGGGAACAGAGGAAAAAACCTTCAAGTCTTCGGGAATTTGGAAATCCTGATAAAAATCCTAAACATAGGTGATCATCTCAATAACTCAGTGCTCAACAAGAACCTTGAGAGACTCGGGAAAGTGATGTATAACTTCACTACTAGTTCATTCTACCACATCCTCTGAAGTCTAAACAAGGAATCCGACACAAGGGAAAACATAGGATGTCTCTTAGCCCAAGGTGCTCTGTCAAAGAAAAATGAAGCATCAGAATGGCATCTTATTCCTTAACACAGAAATTTGATTTGTGCAATAATAGGGCATTGGTGGCAATTCCTAGTTACGCCCTTCATATTCAAAGCTTCAGTCTCCATGAATTTCCAAAATCCGGCGCAGGCATCGAGATACAGCTGATTGCTGATGAACGCACGGCCTTGACACATCTCTGCTCCATCATCTCAGACAGAACCTCACATCGAGCTTGTCACATTCAACGTGGCCAATACTCACGCATCCAACATACAAGCAACGTGATAAAGAAGTGGCTCAAATATTTTTCCATAAACAAAGGATTAAGATCTGACGTGTTGCAAGATTCATTTATGGGTACTGTAGGAATTTACAGGGTAAGTTCCTCAGAAAGAATACCAAAAGGACACCGCTCACAACCAGATCTCAAATCAATACACCAGTATTTTTGACGTGGTTAAAACCCTCAGAGTGCAAGGAGGGAAACAGTCCACGGCCTGTCCCAACGTGGGTACAGACAATTTATTAATCAAAGAATGAAAATTTACATAAGCTTCTCTCATGCACGGATTACCCGAACAATGACCCTCCATGCGCTTTAAATAGAACTCATGGACCAATCGGGTGTCAAGCCACGGATCAAGTGTCGGTAATACCGAGGTGAGAGTGAACCGTCGGATCACTACATATCGTGACCGTCGGATTGTAAGTTACAAAATGTACAACGGTAAAGAAACACACTTTACCTAACTCTAACCTAACTCTATGCTAGACCAAGTTGAACTTAACTATATCCTATGTGTCGGAATATCCTAACATCCCCCCTTAAGAACAACTTGGGATAGGATTGAAGGATTTACAAATATGACACAATAGGAGAAGGAAGGAGGCACTAGAGCCTATCCCCCCTTAGTGACAACTTCCTGAACTCCAAGCATATATCGAAGTTTAGTGAACTTCGCCTCTGTGAGAGCCTTTGTGAAGATGTCTGCAACCTGATCATCCGTTGGACAATATTGCACTTCAAGAACATGGTCATGAATGAGCTTTCTGATGAAGTGCATGTGTAGTTCAATGTGTTTGCTGCGCTGATGCTGGACTGGATCTTTGCATAGCTGAATGGCACTTTGATTATCACACCAAAGTGTGGTTGGATGCTGCTGCTCAAAGCCAAATTCTGATAGGATCTGACGAAGCCACAAGGCTTCCTTACTAGCTTCCACGGCACCACGATACTCTGCTTCTGCTGACGAAAGAGAAATGGCAGCCTGTTTCTTACAAGCCCATGTAATAGGTCCTGAACCAAGAGTGAAGACATAACCGGCAGTAGACTTCCGATCATCAAGGTCACCAGCCCAATCAGAATCAGTGAAACCAACTAACAGAGGAGCTGCTTTGGCACTGTAATGAATCCCAAACTGTACTGTACCTCGAACATAACGAAGTATTCTTTTAGCTGCTTTCCAATGACTTTCACGGGGGTTTTGCATAAAACGAGCAACAAGGCCAACAGCAAAGGAAAGATCAGGACGAGTATGGGTTAAATACAAGAGTTTTCCGACAAGTTGACGGTATAAGGTAGCATCAACTTCAGGAGAAGTACAAGAGACTGAAAGTTTGACTCCAGACTGAAAGGGAGAAGGGGCTGGCTTACAGTCTTCCATGTGAAAATGACGAAGAATATCACAAGCATACTTGGACTGGGAAAGGAAAATACCTTCTTGGGATTGCAAGACTTGAAGACCGAGAAAATAGTGTAAGTGTCCTAAGTCTGTCATTTCAAATTTCTTTTTAAGGCTGGACTTCACATGGTTTATAAGGTTGGGATCACTACCAGTAAGAATAAGATCATCAACATAAAGAACAAGGATGATAAGAGAGTTGCCCACTTTCTTGGTGTAGACAGTATTGTCAGAATGACACCTAGAAAAGCCAGATTCTAAAAGAAAGCTATCCATTTTGGCATACCAAGCCCGAGGAGCTTGCTTGAGGCCATAAAGGGATTTCTTAAGTCGACAAACGAGGCTGGAGTCTGTTTGTATGAAGCCAATGGGTTGTTCCATATAGATTTCTTCCTGCAAGTCCCCATGCAAGAAGGCAGATTTAACATCCATTTGATGGACTTCCCATTTTAAAGAGGCAGCAAGGGAAAGAACAAGGCGGATAGAGTTCATTTTGGCAACTGGAGAGAAGGTTTCAGTGTAGTCAATGCCTTCAACCTGTGAAAAGCCCTTAGCAACTAGACGAGCCTTATGTTTATCAACTTTCCCATCTGGTCCATACTTGGTTCTGTAAACCCATTTGCATCTAACAAGTTTGCGTCCCTTTGGTAGAGGAACAAGATCCCATGTATCATTTGTCATCAATGAATGATATTCTTCATTCATAGCTGCTTCCCAATGTGGATGGCCTGAAGCTTCTGCAAAAGTGTCAGGATCATGATTTACTGGAGCTTGAGCCAGTAAAGAAGAGGCTCTTTCAAACTGAGAACGTGTACGTCGCTGATCTGTAGGATCACCGGCAAGATCACCTGCTGCATCCCGAGTAGCACGGACCCATCTTGGAAGTTGAGGATCCTGAGAAGGTGGGGGAGGATTATCATCCTCACTTTCATCATCAGAAGAAGAAATGTTTTCAAAGATAGAAGAGATAGGAAGAGGTGGCACATCCGCCGGACTAGGCTCGCAGGCCGATTTATTTTCATCAAATTTTACATCTCTTCTAATGATAACATTTTTGGACTTAAATGGAATAAGTCTATAACCTTTTACATCTTCAGAATATCCAACAAAAGTACATTTCTCACTCTTAGGTTCTAAAGCTTTATGCTTTTCATCTGGAATATGGGCCCATGCTTCACTTCCAAACACACGAAAGTGACTTACATCTGGTTTAATGGAACTCCAAGCTTCTTCTGGAGTGATATTCTCTAGAACCTTAGTAGGAGTGCGATTGATTATATAATTTGCACAATTAATTGCTTCGGCCCAAAAACTAAGACTGAGTCCTTTAGATTGCAGCATACAATTAGCCATTTCCTTTAAGGTGCGATTTTTCCTTTCAGCTACACCATTTTGTTGTGGAGTGTATGGAACAGTATGTTGCATTTGAATTCCATTTTCGGTGCAAAAGTTGATGAATGCGTTTTTAACATATTCTCCACCATTATCAGTTCTTAGCTTAAGAATTTGATGTCCAGATTGTTTTTCAACAAATGCTTTGAAGGCCAAAAAAGTGCTAAATACTTCGCTCTTGAGTTTTAAGAAGTATACCCAAGTGCGTCTAGAGAAATCATCAATGAAAGTTAAGAAGTACTTGCGGCCAGAGAATGAAGCAACAGGAAGAGGACCACATAAATCACTGTGCACAAGCTGTAAAGGGGCTGAGGCGTGCCAAGAGGCACGTTTGTCAAAACTGTCCCGATGATGTTTTCCGAGTACACATCCGGAACAAACACCATCTTTGCAAGATACCATAGGAAGACCTGTCACCATATTTTCTTTACATAGATGCTGAAGGGAGCGATAGTTTAAGTGACCAAACCGCTCATGCCAAAGTTTGCTCACTTCATCATTATGAGCAACAAATACTGAGGGAAGATGGGATGACCCAAAGTTGTGAAACTTATACAACCTTTTGGAATCATCAGCAAGACCAGTAGCTAGAATCTGTTTAGGATCTTTTAGATCCTTGATTACAACATCATGAGGTGAAAATTCAACAATTTTACCTTCACCTGAATGAGTTATCTGATAGACAGATAGAAGGTTGCAGGATAAGTTTGGAACACATAATACATCATTGAACTGACCATTGTCTAGATGAACAGTTCCAGTCCCTACAACATTAAGAGATCTATCATCACCAACATATATATTTTTGGTGTTACAATCATTTAAAGAAGAAAACATGGCTTGGTTTTTGGCCATGTGACAAGAGGCTCCAGAATCAATGAGCCACTCATGAGAATGAGAAGAAGAAGAAGATACATTTAATGCATAACCAACTGAGATGATTGACGATGACATGCAGAAAGTGCCGTTCCGGAAGTTGAAGTTGAAGTAGGCTCCAGATGGATGTTATGTTTCTTCATTGCGGCTTCCAAGGCTTCCATCTTCTTAAAGCATTTAGATTCTAAGTGGCCATCTCGATTACAAAAGTTACAATGTCTGTCAGTCCTCTTCCATTTGTTTTTATTGGTCTTGTCATTTTGCTGAAATGATCTTTCATCTTGAGGCTGAGTTGGTTTAGGACCATTCCTTTGAGGATAAGACTTCTTAGGATTCTTTGAATTTGGTTGCTGCTGGGCGGCTAACGCTTTCGAGGAAGAGTTTCCAAGATTAAGAAGACCAAGGTGTAAGAGTTTTTCTTGTTCTCTTATTAAGGAATCACAAAAGGAGTCAAAGGAAGGGGGTTTGTAGTCTTTGCCTTGACAAATGAAAGCTTCCCTTGTAGAATGGAAAGTGGAAACAAATACAGAGTAGGCTGGTCCCAACTTAGTAAGGATGGAATAAATAAGGTTACCATCTTCTTTCTTAACTTTAACACCTTCTAAGAGATATCTAAGGGTCTTGAATTTGGACAAGAAATCTTCAATGCAAGAAAAATTATTAGGATCCAAAGTAAGCAACTCATTCTCAAGTTGATGGGCTCTAATTTCATTTTTAATCCCAAAAACTTTAGCAAGTTTTTCTAATGCTTCATGAGGAGTTTCAATTTCTGCAATGTGGAATCTAAGATCAGGAGAAACAGACATTCCTATCAAACCACGTGCTTGATCTTGTCTATTTTCCCATTTTTCGGCCTTGTCTTCATCTTTGGGTTTCTTCTCTTGGTCTGTGGCTATTCTGAAGAGACCTTTACTTCTAAGTAAATCTCCCATGTAGGCTACCCATTGGAAGTAGTTAGTGCTGTCAAGAATGACTTGGCATGGACTTTCCATTTTTTGAAAAAAAAAAACCTGAAGCTGAAGATGCTGAAAGTAAGTGGTCCAATGGATAGATCTCGAAAAAATAGGCGGTTTTAAAAAAAAACGGCTCTTAAAAAGGCTTCCGGATGAAGAAGTTATGGCTTTTTGAAAAAAAATTGTTGACGTTGCCGGCAAAGTGCGCGAATGTGCGGGAATGAAAAAATCCGCCCCCACAAAATGGAGACTTGAACCCAAGACCTCTACTCTCTTAAAAAGTCTTTGAACCAATTGATCTATACAAAATATTTGAGAGAGAGAGAGAGAGAGAGAGAGAGAGGGGGGGGGGGGGCCTCGATTTGCGTGCTTGCCTTGGGAAGGCTCTTTTCCCCTACAAAACACAAAACACAAAACCCAACACGAATATGCAAAGAAAAACGAACCTTACGGCTCAAAGTTAGCTTTAGCCAAAAAACTAGAATTTAAAAAAAAAATCTCAAAGTTAGCTTTTAACCGAAAAACTAAATATTTTTCTCAATGTTTCTGATTTTCCAAGATCACACTAAGGTGCAGGGAAAAGAGCATACGCATGAGAAAAATCCTTTCTTTCTGTTTCTGATTTGCCCAGATCGCACAGAGTCACAGGGCAAAGAGCATACGCAGAAATGAAAGGTATAGATCCGGGAAAAAAAGGCTAAATAAACCGAAACCGAAATAAGCAGAGAGAAAATGACAGTAAACTGCAAAAAAAACACTGTATACCTCCCGATCTGAAAAATGACGCAGCTAGGGCTACCGGAAACCTTTTCGCGTGAAACGAAAGGGGTTCCTCACTGAAACAGATGCTTCGAACGCAACAGAGCAGTCCTCTCGGCCCGAAAGCAGTCAGAAACAGCAGATCTAGGAAACGACAGCCGCATGCAGTTCTACCGGCTTCAGATTTGGATCACCAACGGACACGGCCCTCAAATCGCTCTGATACCATGTAGGAATTTACAGGGTAAGTTCCTCAGAAAGAATACCAAAAGGACACCGCTCACAACCAGATCTCAAATCAATACACCAGTATTTTTGACGTGGTTAAAACCCTCAGAGTGCAAGGAGGGAAACAGTCCACGGCCTGTCCCAACGTGGGTACAGACAATTTATTAATCAAAGAATGAAAATTTACATAAGCTTCTCTCATGCACGGATTACCCGAACAATGACCCTCCATGCGCTTTAAATAGAACTCATGGACCAATCGGGTGTCAAGCCACGGATCAAGTGTCGGTAATACCAAGGTGAGAGTGAACCGTC
Organism: Pinus tabuliformis; assembly: GCA_031772625.1. NCBI lineage: Eukaryota > Viridiplantae > Streptophyta > Pinopsida > Pinales > Pinaceae > Pinus > Pinus tabuliformis. The sequence goes on from CM062816.1 coordinate 2,067,285,055, forward strand.
GGATCACTACATATCGTGACCGTCGGATTGTAAGTTACAAAATGTACAACGGTAAAGAAACACACTTTACCTAACTCTAACCTAACTCTATGCTAGACCAAGTTGAACTTAACTATATCCTATGTGTCGGAATATCCTAACAGGTACCACCAGGTCTGGCCTTATCCTATTAGAGAGAATTGGAATTGGAATAAATGTTGTCTCCCCTTTTTTTAGGCTTCTATGCATTGATCAAGGAACTCTATGTAATTACACCAGAAACTATTATTTAAGATGGTTTTTCATTGAATGGCCAATGGATCCAAGTGGAAACTATTGATGTCAAGTCGCTTGAAATCAAATTCCTGAAGCACTATGTAATAGTTGTTGTTAGGCTCTGGCCCAACCTTTCTTCTCCAAATAAACATCAATCGTTCTTGTTAAAAAAAATGTTTAAGAAGACATTACAAGTTAATAATATCCATGGTAAAGAGGGGGTGAATATTCATGGTTAAGAATCTTGTTATAATGTAAGTTTATTATAAGTATTAAGTTTTTATTTGCTTATTAATTTTAAAAGACTTGTAATTTCATTAATCTTGAGGAAAACTAAAATTACATTTTGTATATGCTAAGAAGCATTCCATAATTGAGCATCACGTAGGCATAGAGCTAATGAAACAACAGAACAACAGGAAAGTACATACTACAACGTACAACAGAGGACATTGAAAAACAAATATTCCATGTTAGCTTGACTTTTTTCTCTTCCTTTATGCAACTTGTGCCAACCATCTAAAGTTGGTTCAATAAGAACCAGGGCCAATGCTCTATATGCATCCACCTAGGTGGATTCTTTATCAAAATTCAAACTTTCTCAGACATGGGCTCTTTTGGAATCCCTGAGCCCATCTGAAGTCTATATACCAACATGGGGAGAGCCCTATTAAATCTGAATGGTCTATCATATCTGCGCCTTAGAGATCTCTTCCAATTTATGACTAGCCTGAACTGTATTCTCCTCTTCGACTTGAGCATGGGTTTTCTCTTTGGGTTCTTCTTCCTCATCTTCTGAAAGGGAAATCTCAGAAAATTATCAACCTTTTGGTCACTTGGGTTGCTTCTTTTTCTTTTGTGGGTTTTTCTTAGCCCGTGGATAAGTGTTTTGTGAGTGGCCTGTTTGAAAACATTCATGACATCTAAAAGTTGTATTTTCACAATCCAAAACTTGCATCCACTATAAGTTATCATGCTTCAAGGCTATCTAATGTGGAAGTCCATTGCTCATATCTATTTCCATACATATTTTGACAAAGGTGAAGAGGCCTTTTTCTTGTCTTTCCAAATCCTTTTTTAAATTTACCCAAGACAGTCCCAATGTCTTCAAGAACTTTATGATGCTAGAAAGGAAGGGGGAGCTTTGGGATCATAACCTAAAAAAACACGGCAGTTACTACCATTATTGTGGCATCAAATTCTGAAAACCATGGAGTGATAAATGGGCCATCATTTCCCCAAAACCATGGCCCTTTCTAAAGAACAAAGTCCAAGTCCTTTTGAGTTCCAAATTGAACTATAAAGAATATTTTGGAGCACACGTAAATATCACAGTTTAGCATCCAAAAAATGTAGATTCATTGTGTTAGTGCTTCAAGTTTTGGCCAAAACCCATTAAATATACAAATGATAGCATAGAGAAAAAACCTCAATATTATTAGCCACCAAGGCTGGGGCATGTTCCATTTGGTCTACAATATAGGGACTTGGAGTGTTCTGGGTCTATACAACATATCTAGAAATTGAACTGCTTCTTTGAATGAGATTATTGTTCCATTTGTTGTTCTAGCTCCAAAAGAAACCCTAGGAGCACCCCTACATAACCTTGTGTTCAGAATGATGGATGAATCTTTACAGGAATTGTAATCCTTGAACATGGAAGAATGAAGAAGAATCTTCCCTTTGTATTACAAACATTGGAAGCCAATGGGTATACCCCATTTTTCTACAACAACCTATTTTAGAGAGAAAACACGGGTATATCTATTAATCCAAAAAGTAAAATATTTACCACTATAATTTTTAATAAAAATATGGAAAGAGTTGGGTTTCTTTAGCACTGGCTGGGATTGAGGAAATGCACCATATAGGATCGGTGAAACAGGGTAAACCAACCTCATACAATGTTTAAACCCAAAAATCATAGAGGCCGAAGGAACATTCAAAAATTCTTGAATAACAAATCACAAAGACAAGAAAACAGAGTCAGGGGGGAGGGAAGACAAGATACCATCCAAATTATTTCCTTGCTTCATTTCCAACGTGAAAGGTATGCCATTTAAGTCATCAGAAATACTCCCATGGGATTTTTTGAAACCACAACTTGACGATGAGCGTACCAGGGTTAAAACATTGACTGCTAATATAGTCCTCCAACTGACTTTGGCCTCCTTAGAAGCTTCATGAAGTGAAAATGGCCGATCCAATAGAGGGGTAGACAAAACACTATCATGCATGTCGATAATGGAAGATAAGAGCACAAAATGGCCTGAGACAAATTTTTCGATGACAATGGGTCTGAGAACAGCCAGGGCGGCAACATCCAAAACAAAAGTGCCTTGAAGAGAAAACCTAGCAACACGCACCATCCTTGACCAATTCTATATTTTATGTGCTTATTAGTTAATTTTAAATATGGTTACAAAATCATTATTACTCCCTACCAAGACAAGACTCTGACAATCGATTTTATCGTTGACCATTATTAGTTTAGCATTGACCAATGCAACTTACAATGTTTAAATTTGAAAAATAAATATTTATTTTTCAATATTATTAAAAAAGATATTTTTCAAACACTTGATTAGACCATAACTTGAAGGTCTTGTTGTAGTCTTTGCATAATATAATGTCATGTGGATAACTACATCACATATTTTATGTCATAATTTATGGATATAGTTTCAATATTCATGCACGATTTTTAGATATTTGTGTAGTGATTTTTTAATCCAAAAATAAAATACTAAACAATAGTTCATATTTTGTATATAACATATTATCCATTGGTTACTTCCCACCATATAATTTAAGTAAGTCTTTACATAAAAAATAGATAGAAATAACATGTAAATTCAACATATTGAGCCGACATTTAAAAATGTTGACATAAATACATACTTACATTACACCTACACATCTCCCTTATGACCAAAATTTTAAAATTGTATTTAATTACCTTATTAAGGTCCATGAATATTAAATTTAACTTCTTCTTTTTTCAAATAATCAATTATTTTTCCCATTAATATATAAATATTTGTATTGTTTATTTTTATAAATAATAAGGGTTGGTAAGATATTTTAAGTATTCTTAAATCTAAAAACTAAATTAATCAATGTATCAAACACATAAGATTTATAATTTGAAGACATAATTTTATCTATCAAACAAATACAAATTTAGAAAGCATATATAAAAACCTAAGGCCTTAGGCTTAAGCATAAAAATTGAAAAATTAGAGGTGGCAACTAGAAGTAATAATATTTAGTGATAGTTCATCACAAACATTAGGGGTTGACATCAAAACATGATTGTTGGGCTCAGACTTCACAATAATCAGTTCCCCATTGTTGTTGTTGAGTTTACATGATTTTTTTGTCTTCAAAATAGCAAGAGTTAAGTTCAATAATTAATCAATATAATGCATAAATGAAGAGGCAAATGTGCCATTGTTATCTAATCTCTTCAACCATGCAACAATCCTTATGGCATAGCCCACTCTATAACCTTTGAGTTAACCCACATCAGACTAAATTTGTAGGGGATCCTCCATGTGGCTTCCTAGTTATATTACATGGGGCCATATTGATTAAGGTGGATATTGGTGGCCACCAACCAATTCCACTTGGACCCCCACCATTGTTTCTTTCAGTTTTTCAATTTCCTTATTTGTAGCACAATTTACTATTCTTGGCAGTTTTTGGGTCCTAAACTTCCAAGGTCGTTTTAAGGCCCTAAATGACGTTTTTTGGGCAAAATGGGAGCAACACGAGTCCATTGAACAATTTTTCTCCTCCCAAAGTTGTAGACCTTAGATAGATCTTTCTAGCGAGGTATTGTGTGCGTCAAACGGAGATCGTATGCCAAAGTTACGACCCCGAGAAGTTGATGTACCAATTTACCCCAAACGGGGCCCATAGTTTCACACTTCATCTCCTAGGGTTAGGGTTTTTGATGTTTAGGGTTTTCCATTTTTTCTCAACAATAAATAGGCCTTCGAGCCTCATTGTAAGACAGTTCAGAGGCATGTAGCCACCACATCTCTCCTTAGAGATAAGCTACCATCGCCCGAGCTAGTTTATTTCCATTTCTGTTTATAAGCATATTTCAGTATTTTACATTAATGAAATGAAGTATTATTTATATTGTACCTTTGTATTTATGGTTATCTCTATAATTTTTTGCGTTCATGTTTAAATCCAGATCAGTGGTATCAGAGCGGTTTTCTCTTTCTCTGTTTTTCTTTGCATGTCCCCAACGAGGTCGGGATATAAGGAGTTAGGGCTTGAACTGGTCAAACCTTTGCAAGACTAGCCTCACAAATCTCAATGGCCTCCCATGGCAGATGAAAAGAAAGATGATGGGGTAGGAGATCCTATCAAAATCTTGCTTGAAGAGGCTCTTGAGTGACAAAGGAACGCGATGATGGATAACTTTTCCCAGATCCTTTAGCGGCTACCCAGAGGCGACACATCTACTTCCAACAACTACTCTGGAAGCGCCACACCCTTTAAGGTACAAGTTAACTGACATTCCCATATTTGAGGGTCAGATAGATGCAAACACTGTAGATAAATGGTTAAATCTGCGAGAAGGGTATTTTTCTATTCATGATTTTTCTAGCCAGGAAAAGATTAGTTTCGCTCTTCTCAAAGCCGCCCCCCACGTTAAGGACTGGTGGGAAACCTACTACAAGCAGAAGGATGAAAGTATGACCTCACTTTTTTCAGCCGCACCCACTTGGAATTCATTCCGGAATGCCATCAAGGAGCAGTACTACATTGTCAAAAGGAGGATAAATACAATTGGACCACACTATGGTAGGGAAGGGACCAAGATGTGCCAAAGTTTACCAATATTTTTCATGCCCTTCGCACAAAGTTGGGTATCAAGGATTCTGAGCTTCATTTGGTACTCAAATACCATTGCTGCCTACACAGGTACATCCAGAACGAGATGGAGTTCCTGGACATCTCCTCGCTCGGCACGGCATACCGATATGCTGTCAAGATCGAGTAGAAGTTTAAATAGAAGAATCAAGACTTTGGATCTGCAAATCTAAAGCAAGGGAAAGGTGCCCCCAAACTGTTAAACAAAGGACAAAGCCAAGGTGAGGTGGCCCAGGACAACTCACTAAAGCCGCAAGAAAAGAACAACACCGCAAAGCCGAAGAAGGACACGAGAAAGTGGTATGAGTTCCATAAGAGCTCCACTCACAACTCAAGTGAGTTTCAAGCCAAGCAGTCACCGGTGGCTGAGCTAAAGTATTCGGAATTAGATGCATGTTTAGACTTAGTCAAAACCTGATAAGGGGAATTATAAAGGGAAGCAGATTATTGATGTGAAGCTCAATGCCACCGTTGCCACCACCAAGATCTAGACGGAGGAACTCGAAGATCCAGAGGAGGAGGAGCGCCTCTTCCACTCCTAGATGTGGATAAAGAGCTCCCCGCTACAGTTCATTGTCGACAGCGGGAGCCAAAAGAACCTCATTTTGGCAGAGGTTGTGAAGTGGCTAGGCTTACTGACCACAACACATCCACAACTGTACACCATCGGGTGGCTTCACCAAGGACAACATCTTCACATGAGCCAACAGTATCACCTTCCATACAACATCAACCCCTTCACGGATGAGGTATTGTGTGATGTTTCTCCCCTTGATGTTTGTGATGTATTATTAGGCCAACCATACTTGTGGAAGCGACATGCTGCATATGAGTCAAGGCCTCGTGTTGTTATTGTTACTTTGGGAAATAAGTTGTACAGGATACTGAAGGTAGCATCATCTACCGCCATCTCTTTGGTTACTGCAAAACAACGTAGTAAGCTCATTTCCAAAACCGAGAAATTTGTTTTCCTAATGATACGTCCTCAAGGAAAGAAGAAGATGATGGCCATGACCTCCAGACAGGGCCCCTCCGCATGACAACTACAGATGGACAAGGTAGTGGAGGAGTATGAGGACATATTCACCTCCCCTGCAGGGGTTCCTCTGCGCTGTCAAGTCAAGCACTCCAACAATTTGACCCCAGATGCATCACTTCCCAATGGACCAATCTATTGGTGCTCCGTTCTGGAGAACGATGAAATCAAGAGGTATATTCAGGAGCTGTTGCAGAAAGGTCACATCCGACCTAGTTCATCACCCTGTGGGAGCCCGATCATGTTGGTACATAAGAAGGATGAGACTTGGAGACTCTGTATTGACTATCGGGCACTGAACAAGATCACTGTCAAGAATAGGTAACCGATCCCACGGATTGATGACCTTCTGGACCAACTGAAGGGGGGAAAATATTTCAACAAGATCGATATGAAGTTAGGATATCACCAGATACCAATTGAACCCTCTGATGTGTGGAAGACTACCTTCAAAGCCAAGGAGGGCCTTTTCGAATGGTTGGTTATGCCTTTCGAGTTGACGAACGCTCTGACAACCTTCACGAGGCTAATGCATGACATATTGTGGCCATTCAACAACTCATTTATAGTGGTATACTTGGATGACATCCTGATCTTCGGTCAAAGTTGGGAAGAGCACCTCCACCACATCCAACAAGTTCTCCAAACACTACGGCAACACAAGTTATGTGCCAATTTGGAGAAATGCATTTTTGGCATGACCCAAGTTCAGTATGTGGGATACATTATTGATGAACATGGGGTGCATGTGGATCTAGCCAAGATCCAAGTCATTCGGGATTAGCCATCTCCAACCACTTTGATAGAGCTCCACAACTTTCTGGGTCTTGCCAACTTCTACCATAGGTTCGTGTTGGAATTTTCTCATATCACTTGGCCCTTGAGTCAAGTCACCAAGGGAGAAGCGAAAGTAAAATTCTTTTGGTCTGAACCTCAACAGAAGACATTGACAAAGTTGAAACATTGTCTTTGCTCAACACCAATGCTCGCATTACAAGACTTGAAACAACCATTTGAGATCGAGACAATTGCCTCTGACTATGTTATTGGGGCAGTCCTTACTCAACATGGGTATCCAGTGGCATATCACGGTGAGACACTTTCAGGCACAGTCCGAAAGTATCCTACTTATGACAAAGAGATGTATTCCATTGTGCAGGCATGTCGACAATGGAAGAATTACATTTTGGGGAAGGAAATAGTCATCCACACAAACCACTGACCCCTGCAGTTCATACAGACTCAAGGGAAGTTGCAGAATGATCGCCATTAGAAGTGGTCCACATACCTACAACACTTCCATTTGAATATCAAGTATAAGAAGGGAAACACCAATAATGTTGCAGGTTGCCTTAGTCGACCACCGATCATGGCGTTAACCACTGTGCTCAACTCTTGTGGGCACGAGACTTCTGATTGGCCACTTCTCTATAAAAGTGACCCAGAATTCAGTCACACATACCAGACACTCTTGGAGGGTCAACATTTTCCAGATTTCCACCTCTAGGATGCTTTGTTATGCCACCTAGGTCACCTTTGTGTTCCTTCAAGTGAGCGTGCCAAGATGATTTGGGAAGCACACTACAGTTGGGCTACTAAGCATTTCTATTGGCCGAATCTTCGACACGATGTCGGAAAGTACATCAGATCATGCATTGCCTGTGCCATTTCCAAACTGACCATCAAGAAACAAGGCCTCTATACTCCGTTGCCTACCCCTAGTCAACCTTGGGAATCCATCTCCATGGATTACATGTCGGGCCATCCTTATACTAAGCATGGAAATGACTGTGTTTTTGTGGTCGTCGACAGGTTCTCAAAGATGGCCATTATGGCGGCCTGCAAGAAAAATATCACAGCAGAAGCCACTGCTAAACTCTTCTTTGAATGAGTGTGGGTACACTTTGGGATCCCACAGTCTATCATCTTAGATCAGGACAACAGGTTTCTCAGTACATTTTGGTCTAGTCCCTAGTCAATGCTAGACACCAAACTCACTAATTCCACAACCTTACATCCCCAAATTGATGGCCAGACAGAGGTTGTCAACAAGATGATCGTACACATTATGCGCATGTACAACTCAAAGAATCCATGCACATGAGATGAGAGCCTCCCCTACGTTCAGCACAGCTATAACCGGTCTCTCCACAGCTTGACTGGCCACAACCCTTTTAAGGTGGGTTTCGGATTCCAGCCGCTATGTTCCATTGATGTGGCCATGCCATTTGCAGCTACTCAAGTAGATTCGGCTCATGTCTAGTCTGAAATAGATAAGGCAAACAACTTCATTGAGCACATCCAACATATCTGCCAGTAGGTCCACGACATTCTAGAGAAATCAAATTCCAAGTACAAGAAGTGACATGATCAACGTCGGGTGCCACATAAATTTTAGGTGGGCGACAAAGTCTGGTTTCATTTGTAAAAGGAACACCTTATCGAAGCTTATCGGAAACTCAGACCACTATGATATGGTCCTTACACCATTACCAAAGTTGTGGGAGACAATGCATTTGAGCTCAACATTCCCCCATTCCTTGGCCTGCACCCAGTGTTCAATGTGGACCACCTTCGGCCATACTTTCCACCATTACTAAACACATCTGACATGGTAGAACAACTCACACCAACAGAGTTAAATCCATATTGCATGGAACATGCTACAATTGATCGGATCATGGACACACAGATCAAGCACACTCACTAGTAGAAGATCCAATTTTATCGAGTTGTCAAAGTAGGCCAACTCCTGCACTAGGGCAAGTGGCTCACTAGGGACCAAGTTCAATAGAAGTTTCCTCATCTCATGGAGTAACTCAACGCAATGGGGACCATTGCTTCCTAAGGGGGGAGGAATGATCCAGGTGGATATTGGTTGCCACCCACCAATTCCTCTTGGACCCCCACCATTGTTTCTTTCAGTTTTGAAGTTTCCTTATTTGTAGCATAATTTACTATTTTTGGTAGTTTTCGTGTCCTAAACTTCTAGAGTCGTTTTGAAGCCCTCAAATTTTTTTTTTAGGAAAACTGGGACCAACATGGGTCCATGGATCGATGTTTTTCTTCCCAAAGCTGTAGTCCTCGGATAGATCTTTCTGACGAGGTATTGTGCGTGTCAAATGGAGATTGTATGCCAAAGTTACGACCCAAGGAAGTTGATGTACCAATTTACCCAAAACAGGGCCCATAGTTTGGTGCTTCATCTCCTAGGGTTAGGTTTTTCCATTGTTTCTCAACAATAAATAGGCCTTCGAGCCTCATTGTAAGACAGTTCAAAGGCATGTATCTGCCACATCTCTCCTTAGAGATAAGCTATCATCGCCCGAACTAGTTTATTTCCATTTCTGTTTATAAGCATATTTCAGTGTTTTACATTAATGAAATGAAGTATTATTTCTGTTGTATCTCTGTAATTTGTTGCGCTCCTGTTTAAATCCGGATCACTTATCCCAAAACTTTTTAAGCTATTGTAAGTGATTTATCTCCACATAGATTTGTATTGCTTGGATGGTAATCTATAAGGACAAGATCACAACATATTAGAGTGTTATTAACATCCAAGAAATACAAAGAAGGAAAACAACATCATTTTGATATGTGTATATATATATATATATATATATATATATATATATATATATATATATATATATATATATAATATGTCAAGAAGATTAGAACTCTATAGCATGAGGAAATCTATCTCTTAAGAGTGAAATTTTTCAAGAGGGAGTTAGGGGAAATTGATTCGAACTACTTAAGGAATGAAATGAAAAGCATGCAAGGAAATGTGGCACATATTCATATATATATATAATAAAGCGCATAATAGTATGGTAAGGACCCAACTCTTCATTAAAATAGTAGAATATAGGAGAACAAACACTAGCTTAGAATAATGATAACATATCCCTTAAAAAAATGATGTCAACTATGCTAATGGGCCAAATTTAATCAATTAAGTTGTTGATGTTTAAGACTATTATTTGATGTTTGCATCATGAAAGAATAAGATTTCTCACTTTACAAATGAGAGGCCCCACACACACATATATAAAGCAAGAGAGATATTTTCACTATTTTTTATTATCTCATAAATATGTGAGCTACAAAAACGCAGGCTTATAAACCACTAATGCACCAATGGTAAAAAAATCAATTAATGACCATAAAAATATCTTTTCACTAATTTATTATTATTATTATTATGTTTTATTTTTCTCTCTCCTCGCAAAGAGCATGGATGAATAACATGGCTTACCAAAACTTTGGGCTCACAAACCATCAATAATAAAAAAAGCTAATTAATGACTGTGTTGATTCAATTGAAGAAGTGAATTACCACCTATCCACCTGTATCAATCCTCCTTCCTTAGATTGAGATGTTGATGAAAGTTATTACTGGTATGGGATGAGAAACAGCTTATATGATAAAATGTCAAAGTTTGATCCTTCTTCTCAATGTGTCCCGGTTAATGCAGCATTTCGATTTATGATGTTTTGGTAGATGATGTTTATTATGATTAAACTACTCTAATACTCATTCGTCCTAGAGAATCTTTTCATTAACTTTGAATTATAATAAAAATGCTCTAGAGATACCACTTTTATTAACTTCTACCACTTTTATTAACCACGGTGCAACACTTTTATGAAAACTACCTCTTAACATCTTAAAGCCATAACTTTATGAACTTTTTTCTATATAATTTTCCCATTTCGTAAAGGGAACATTTTATATATCGTGATATGTTTAAAAAAACGGACTCTCCTGTAGAAATCTAAACCATAAAAGTTGGGGTCATCATATATTTAAAGGGCCCATAAGCCAAGCCTCCCAACATGTGCGAAGGTGGGAAATTAATTTTTGATTAGAAACCTTCCATGTGATGGTTTTGACCTAATAAAAAAATAAAAATAAAAGCATGTAAAGGGTCTTTACACAAAGAACACATTTCTTCAATATTATAAAGAGTCGTTTGCCCTTCATAACTTATGACTTCCATTATTCTTAACTAATATGTTAAAGGGGAGGGGTCATACATGGAGCTGCCCCCACCTTCAAATGGGAACTCTTTTGTTAAAATTTCAAATGTTATATGCTTAAAGGGGCCGTCACACATAATATATGTAATGAGGGGGCCAACTATGTTGCATTACCCTTATCTCCAAGAGAGATGCCATATTTAGCACAAGGACCATTATTGCACTAAGATGAGTTGCCCCGTGATCTTGTGATGTGAAGGAAAATAAAATAATGTTATCGGTCATAGAAATGGGTCGCTTCACATTACAATTAAAGCGCCTTTCCAATCCATGTTGTTTATGCAACACTAGGTTATCACGTGCAATGATGTTGCCACAACATCCATTCAATTTTTCATTTTTTAATATAGGGCTGCAAGAATGAGGGTCTTTTAACATGTACTTTTCAACGATATTTTCCCTTTATCGTATTTAGAACAACATCTCATTTGAACCTTGTTATGCCTCCATTTCCGGGTTGACTAGGCATTGATTTCTAGTCCTCCTATCCACTTTTATTTATTCAACATTTTCAAACATGTTGGGTGGGAAACTACCTTTCACATCACTTTGCACTTCATAGCTTTAATTTCTAGCAATCTTAATAATGGAAGCTTCCCTTGTGTCGGAAAAGAACTTGCCTAAAGAGTAAAGGAAGGTTGGCGAGGTAACAACGGCAAACCTCTTACTTACCCAAATCTATAATCTCAATTTTTGTGGCTTTCAGATATTTAGGATGGCAGATTGAGTGGTAACAGTTCCCAATAGGGTAAAATTCCTCCCCAAGGACATCAACAAAGGATGCCCAATCGAGTCATGTCTTGAATATTGTAGATTCATTGGTGCTATTTTTCTACTAGTAACCCTCCCATCAAAACCCTCCCATCAATCTTTAACATGCGGAAATACTTAAGGAGCACAAAGGTGATATTTTTGTCATCATTTTTTTTTTAAACAAATTAATACTCCTCTAACAGATTTAACCATTTCTCCAAAGCATCTCCATCTATTTGACCTTGAAATAAAGGGATATCAAAGTTAACATATGTCTTAAAGGATGTTGTATTTTTGAAAAGAGAGCTTAATGAAGGTTCCTCAATTGTCATTTCCAATCATTGAAGAATCAAGTTGAAGATGTCCTTCATCTTATTCCTTTGTCATGAGAGGGATTCCTCAAGCAATAGTTTGATAAAATATCTCGGCTCGTCATCTCTTTTTTCTTTCGCAATGGGAGGCCACTTGGGATGATGAGAGCGGTCATCCCAAAGAGAAATTAGCTTGAGACCTAGCTCTCTATAACTTGACCTCATTGGGGAGATGCATTGAGAAACAACAAGGAGCATATTGTTGTAATACCACTGATTCAGAATGTGTAAAGGACAAAATGAAAAGTATGCAAGGAAATGTGGCACATATACCTAAAAATATAGTAGATAGCATAAAAATATAGCATGAATCCACCTCTTTATTAAAATAGCATAATCTTGTAAAACAAACACTAGCTTAGATTGTTGATATCTTATCTCTAAAAGATAGAGATGTCAACTATGCTCATTCACCAAAAGGTTATTAATTAAGTTCTCAAAGCTTGAGACCAATATTTGATGTTTACATCATAAGGGAATAAGATCTCACACTTTACAAATGAGAGATCTTGTATATATATTACTATAGATGCATTTTCACTTAAAAGTCATGTATTTTTACTATTTTATTATTATCATCTAGCAAATACCATGGATTACAAAAACTACAAGCTTATAAAACATTAATGATAAAAAAGAGCAATTAATGACCGCGCAAATATATTTTCACTACTTTATTATTATTATTATTATATGTTTTATTTTTCTTTCACCTTGTGAATACCATGGGTAAATCCCAAGGTTTACAAAAACCATCAGCTCGTAAGCCACCAATGGTAAAACAACCAATTAATAACTATTTTGATTCAATGGAAAAAGTGGATAGCCATCGATATCCACCTAAATCAAGGATTTTGACCACATAGAAACACAAACAAACCCCTAATAGACTTGGTAAAGAGACAAAGTTAAATGATGTGTTTTGAAATGTTAATGTGCTTATGTTGGGGACATCATAATTTCTAAATACCAAATAAGTGAGCCTCTTATCTATAGGTAGAGCCACACTATTTATCAACATTAGTTTCTTTGTTCGATTGTAGGCTTCCACATATGGCACGCCTTGAAAAAATATTTTTTTGCTTATAATAGAGGCTCCATAACTTTTTTAGGTGGCCATCAAGGGTTAGCCTTATGCACATTCACCTATACCCGTAAATTAACTTGTATTTGATAAAAAAATTAAATATGTTCCACTTTTCCAATCTCATCTCTAAGCTCAAGGAGGTTAAAGGAAAATTTTAGGGGAAAGGTTGCCAATGATTAAAGTCTAGACTTTGTCATGAATAATCCTATTGAGGTTAGATAACTAAAACCTTATTTGTGAGCTCATGTCAAAAAAATGATCATTGGATTGATTCTTACATATATCATTAGTCAAGTTGATGACTTGTTATAAAAATAAGGGTTAAGAACTAATGAACCTCATCCAAAGACTTATCAACCTAGTTGAGCAAAGGAGTCCAAAAAATGAAATGATTGTTAAAGACAAGCCATATCTTTGGGATCTAGTAGTGGTAGGGGCATTTATGTGACGAGTTGGTAGGTCGGCCTGACTTGGCAAGGGGTGCCCACACAAAAGAAGCAATGTCGGCCCATGACTTCCCATGAATAGAGTTCCCACAAGGGGGTCTCATAAATATGTTTTTTAGAAAATTAAGTAAATTAATGTTTAGGTGTTAAAAGTCAACTTATAATTAAATATTGATCATGCAACATGTTAAAAGAAAATGATAATATTTTGTTTTCATTAATGAGCTAATGATTTGCGTTCACTCATTTGCACAATAGGTTGAAAACCCACGCCTTGGGCGCACCAGCACAAAGGTGGGGCGCCTGGGCACCCATGGGGGCGTCATGTGCTAGGCACACCAGGATGATCAATGCCCATGGGGGCGTCGTGTGCTAGGCACACTAGGGCGCTCACCTGAAAAGGGTGCCCATGTGACGAGTTGTAAAATAATTAAGATTGGCGCATGACTGCCCATGAACAGAGCTCCCACCAAGGGGTCTCATAATGATTTTTTGAAAAATCACTAAAGTAATGTTTTGGTGTTAAAAGTCAATTTACAATTGATTGATTATGCAACATGGTACTAACAAATTAGAATATTTTGTTTCCATTGATGAGTGAATGAAGGCAGGGTGACCGGGTGCCCATGGGGGCATCATGTGTTGGGCACGCCAGGGCACCTAAAACCCATGGGAGCATTGTGTATTGGGCACGCCATCGCTCGTGCGACAAGTTGGTCAGTCAGCCTGACTTGGAAAGGGGTGCCCACACAAAAGAAGTAATGTCGGCCTTAGACTGCCCATGAACAAAATTCCCACAAGGGGGTCTCATAATGATTTTTTGAAAATTAACTAAATTAATTTTTAGGTGTTAAAATTTGTTTTATAATTGAATATTTATCAGGCAACATGGAATAACAAATGAGAATATTTTGTTTTCATTGATGAGCTAATGATTTGTTTTCATTGATTTGCACAACAGGGCGAACACACACGCCTATACGAAGGCAAGGCGCCCAAGCTCTCATGGGGATGTCGTGCGTTTGGCATGCCAAGGCGCCCATGCGACGATTTGGTGGGTTGGGCCAACTTGGCATGGGGTGCCTGCACAAAAGAAGTAATCTTAGCCCATGAGTGCCCATGACTTGAGAATGGGGCCAACGTTGAAATTTTTTCAGTTTATGCTTGTATGCATTGAAATTTGACATGGTTATGGTAAATGCACGCATTGATGACATGAGAGGGTTTTGAGACTCATATACAACTCATAAAGAAGTATACAATAAAACAACAAAATTGAAACATACATAAATGTCAAGGAGATGAAATTATTTATTACTATTTACCAGTTGTAGCCTTATTGGCGCTAATTGTCCTTCCTTCTTGTATGGCAAGTCATGAAGCTAGTTAGTCCTGATCCGATGGTATTCATGGTTTGATAGGCAAAGCTCTAAGGTAAGGCTTTGAGCAATAACCTACAAGCTTTGTTGGTCTCATCAAGTCCAATCAAAATATCCAGTAGCAAAGCTCCTCAAGCTAGGCCCGCTAGCTTGGGGTTAATATATCATTATAGAACAAGCCTATAAGGTCTTTTTTTCAAGTCATCCTAGATCCTCTCCTAGGCATTTTCTTCTAACTGGCACATAGAAGTATATATATGCACTTGTCCCTTCAATATACCCATAAGGCACCTTTTAAACATGCCTTACAATGGACTATTATCTCCCTTATTGATAATGATATCTTATTTCACAAGCTTGATACTTCTGATAGTAATGTCTATAGTAGAAGCTTCCAAGGTGTTAAGTCAAGAAGCTCTACTCAAGGTGATAGACTCATCCTCTTCTTGAGTTCATGTCAGAGTTTTGTATTTGCCCAATACTTACATATAATTTCTCCTTTTGCTACCTTTAACAGATCCATCATAAATATCTCCATCTATCCATTCCCCGACTCTTTTGTAAAACTTCAATGAAATAATTACAATTTTATACATCAGAAATTGTTCATCCACTATGCTTGATAAATGATATGGTTCAGAGACCACTATTTTTTTATCTCCCCTTACTTCATTTTCATTGCATACCTTTCCTTAAACATCCCTCTAAAGAAGAAGTTTGTATGATATTTCATTTTCATTTCTATCCCTCTAAAGAAGAAGGGCCATTAGATAGGTCTAGTCCCTTGAGATATGTGTAGTGTTCTGTTGCAAGTTTGTCACTTTATGGATTTCAATAATCCCAAAAGGATGTGAAATTGATCTTCCTTCAAAGTGTCACAACTAGATGGAGTGAGAGGTTTCTATTTGGAAAGACTTGTATAAATCTTAGAGTTTTTGAAGATAATTGTGGTCCTTTAGGGTGATTTATCTTTGGATCAAACCTTCCAAATGAGCCGACAATGCCTCTATATAGTTTGGTACTAGTCCTTCCTAAAAGTAGTTCCCTTGCGCCCAATTAGGACTACCTATAGTCCACAAAAAATGAGTTTAACTAGTAACTTGATCACCTTCACATAATTGCACATAACCTTATTGATCAAAGTGGATATTATTGACCACTTGCCTATTCCACCTAGAATTCCATTTGGTTTCGTCTGTTTCCTTGATTATAGAAACATTTACTATTTTTAGTAGTTTTTCAGGTCTTGAACTTCTAGAGCTGTTTTGACCCCCTAAACGACATTTTTTTGAGGTCCGCAGTAGGCCCATACCCATAGGAAAGAGCCTATGGAAAATCACATATTACTTAGAGAGATATTTCCAACGAGGTATCATACGCACCAAACAGAGATCATATGACCAAGTTATGACCATGGGAAGTTGGCTACCCAACTAACCCCAACGGGGCCCACAAACTCTTGGCATTTCATCTCCAGGGGTTAGGGCTTTTCCTTGTTGTTGAATAATATAAAAGGACCTTGAGACTCATTGTAACATAGTTCATAGGCACGCAGCTGCCACATCTCTTCTAAGAGATAAGCTACCATCATTCGAGCCAATTTATTTCCATTTTGTATGTAAGCATATTTCAGTTCCTTAATATTAATGAAATGATTTTTTATTTCTAGTTCATCTCTATTTTTATGTTTATATCTGTGTTTTGTTGAGTACCTGCATAAGTTTGTATCAATGGTATTAGAGTGGTCTTCTCTTTCTCTGTGTTTTCTTTGCATCTCCCCAACAAGGTAAGGGTATAAGGAGTTAGGACTCGAACTGGTTGAACCTTTGCAAGACCAACCTCACAAACCCCGATGACTTCCCATTGTGGGAGAAAAGAAAGACAAGGGGAAAATATATTCTTTCAAAATATTGCTCGGGGAGGTCCTCGAGTGATAGAGGAACACAATGATGGATAAATTTGACTAGATCAAGATGGAGTTCCTGGACATCTCCTTGCTTTATGCCTCCTATCGATACACTGTCAAGATCGAGAAAAAATTTAAACAAAAGAAGCGATACTTTAGATATGCAAATCTTAAGTAAGGGAAAGGTGCCCCCAAACTACAAAACAAAGGACAAATCCAAGGTGGGGTGACCCAGGAAAACCCGTTGAAGCCACAATCAAAGAAAAACACCATGAAGAAAAAGAAGGACACAGGGAAATGGTGTGAGTTCCATAAGAGCCCCACTCACAACACAAGTGAGTGTCAAGACAAGAAGTCACTAGTGGCTGAGATGAAGGCTTTTGAATCAGATGCATGTTCCAACTTTGAGTCAAAAAATGACAAGGGGAATGACAAATGGAAGCATATTATTGATGAAGAGTCTAGTGCCAATGTTGCCACCACCAAGATCTAAAAGGTTGAGCCCAAAGATCTAAAGGAGGGGGAGTGTCTCTTCCACCCATAGATGTGGGTGTAGGTTTCTTCATTGCAGTTCATTGTTGACAACAAAATCCAAAAGAACCTCATTTCAGTAGAGTTCATGAAGTGGTTGGGTCTTCCAACCACACCACACCTGAAACCGTACACCATTTGGTGGCTTCACCAAGGGCGATATCTCTACTTCAGGCAATAATGTTGCCTTCCCTATAGCATCAAGCCCTTCACAGATGAGGTAATATGTGATGTTTCTCCTCTTGAAGTTTGTGATGCATTATTAGGCTAACCATACTTGTGGAAGTGTCATGTTGTGTATAATTCTAGGCCTCACACTGTCTTTATTTCTTTGGGAAATAAGTTATACAAGATACCATTTGTAGCACCGCCTACCACCATCTCTTTGATCGTTGTGAAGAAGTGTAGTAAGATCATTTACCAGACTGGGAAATTTTTCTTCCTTACAATTCGCCCTCAGGGAAAGAAGAAGATTGTGGCCACATCCATAGCCTCCAGACATGACTCCTCTACACAGTAGCATCAGATGGACAAGGTTGTGGAAGAGTGCAAGGACATCTTCACTTCACCCATAGGGGTTCTCCTACACTGCCAAGTCAAGCACTCAATTGATCTTACCTCAGGTGCGCTGCTACCCGATAGAAAAATCTATAGATGCTTTGTTCTGGAGAATGATGAAATTAAGAGACAGATTCAAGAGCTATTGAAAAAAGGTTGCATCAGGCCAAGTTCATCACCCTATGGAAGCTTAATCGTGTTGGTATAGAATAAAGATGGCACCTGGATACTCTATATTAACTATCAGGGATCACTGTCCATAATAGGTGTCTAATCCCATGGATTGATGACCTTTTGGACTAGCTCAAGGGGGTAAAATATTTCAGAAAGATTGACTTGAAGTCTAGGTACCACCATGTACCAATTCAACCCTCTGATGTGTGGAATATTGCCTTCAAATCTAAGGTGGGCCTTTTTGAATGGTAGGTCGTGCCTTTCAGGTTGATGAATGCCCATAAAACCTTCATGTGGTTGATGGACGACATCTTGTGGCCCTTTACTAACTCATTTTTGGTAGTGTACCTAGATGACATCTTTATCTTCAAGCAAAGTTGGGAAGAGCACATACACTATATCCCACAGTCCTCCAAACCTTGCGACAACACAAATTGTGTGCCAATTTGGAGAAATGTACTTTTTGTATGACCTAGGTTCAATATATGGGGTACATCATTAATGAGTGGGCTGTGCATATGGACCTATCCAAGATATAAGTTATTCGAGTTGGGCGGTGCATATGAATCCAAATATAAGGCATTTTTCGAGTTGAAGCATAGCCTTTACTCAACATCGGTACTCACATTACCAAACCTACAACAACCATTTGAAATTGAGATAGACACCTCCGATTATGCTATTGGTGTAGTTCTTACCCAAAAGGGGCATACGGTGGCATAACACAATGAGACACTTTGAGATACAGTATAAAAGTATCCCACTTATGACAAAGAGATGTATTCTATTGTGCATGACTTTTGACAATGGAAGCATTACATTTTGGGGAAGGGAACGTTCATCCACACATACCACTAACCCCTGTAGTTCATATAGACACAAGTGAAGTTGCAGAATGATCGCCATCAAATATGGCCCACATATCTACAACAGTTCTATTTGAACATTAAGTACAAGAAGGGAAACACCAATAATGTTGCAGACTATCTCTGCCGACCACCGGTCATGTCCCTGACCACTCTGCTCGACTCTTGTGGACATGAGAATTTAGGGTGGCCGCATCTTTACAAGAGCGAACCAAAATTTGGCAACACCTACCAAATTCTCTTGGAAGGCAAGAAAGTTCCAAATTTTCACCTCAAGGGCGCACTGTTAAGTGACATGGGACACCTCCATGTTCCTACAAGAGAGCATACCAAGATGATTTGGGTGGCACACTATAGTCAGGTCATTAGACACTTCAGAGTAGAGAAAATAGTGGCAGTGTTGTAGAAGTACTTTTATTGGCTGAACCTTTGATAAGATGTTGGGAAGTACATTAGATATTGCATTAGTTGCACCATTTCCAAACCAAAAATCAAGAAGCAAGGCCTATATACTCATCTTCCTACTCCTCGTCAACCTTTGGAATCAATCCCTATCTATTACATTTCAGGACTTCCTTCTACTAAGCATGGCAACGACTGTGTGTTCATGGTCATCAACAGATTCTCTAAGATGTCCATTCTGGCAGCCTGCAAGAAGAGTATCACAACAAAAGCCACTGCCAATCTCTTCTTTGAATGGGTGTGGGTACATTTTTGGATCCCACTGTCTGTTATCACAGATCCGGATAGCATGTTTCTGAGTACATTTTGATCAAGCCTCTAGTCGATGCTAGATACTAAGCTCACTAAGTCCACAACTTTCCACCCCCAAACTAATGGTCAAATAGAGGTCATCAATAGGATGATCGTGCACATTTTGCGTATGTACAACTCGAAGCATCCATTCACATGGGATGAAAGCCTCCCTTATTTCCATCACGGCTGCAACAAAACTCTCCATAGCTCCATTGGCCATAGCCATTTTTAGATGGGGTTGGGATTCCATCCACTATGTCCCATTTATGTGGCTTTTTGTAGCGGCTACAACCACCCTCCAAAAATTTTCCTTAGCTTCATTTTGGAGCCTCCCTACCAACCATCCTCAATAGGATCTCCTGCATTGTCAAGGACCTTAGCTTCAATGGTTTTCTAGCAACTTTCCAACCTGTGTAAGATAGCTTGCTTCACTCCCCTCACAGGTTGCTTCTTCGGACTTGGTCTAGCTATTGGCTGAGCAACTCCCTCAAGAAATTGCACAATTTTGGAGGGGAACTAGTCTTCCCTTGAGAAATTGGGCAAATCTAACTAGCAGCCTGCTGGGCTCAGAAACTCCGCAATTCTGCCAGTCAACCTTTCCAGTGAAAACTACGCAATCTGGCCCAACAGGACTGCTCAGCCTAGAAATTGCACAATTCTGGGTAGCAGTCAGCTTCTCCTCCCAGAAATTCTGCAATCCCTCTGGGTAGCCAGCCCAACTTCCTCCAAAAAACTGCGCAAAATTTCCCCTCAGTTAAGTCGGTTGTTGCAAGTGCCTTCAAGTTGACCAGTTCCACCCAAGACTGAGAAAACTTGACTTGCATGCACGGGTTGATTTTTCTCGAAATAGAAAAAATATAGTTGCAAAATGCATCCCTAGATTTTAGGGAGCTATGTTTAGCAGCTAGAGGTTACATGCAAAGATCATTCTAGAAACTTTCCTCCAGGTGTTGATTTTTCCTAGATTTGTGGCATGCACGTCATGAGCCTCAAGCTTATTTATTCGACACTTCAGAGCTCATTCTTCACATTGATCTTGGAGCTCTGACATCCCACAACACATTCAGGAGTCTTCGACACATCCAGCTCATTTATTTCTGGGTTAGTCCACTTTACTTGTCTTTTGCAACATTTTTGTCACTTTTTGTGTTTTGGCTTGTGTGAGTGTTGTCTGCTTGATTTCTGTGAATGCTTCTTGTCTTTTACATGCATATTATCTTGTAAAATCACCATTTCAGTTTTTGTTAGCATCTCACTACTGTCACATGCATGACACTGTTTTGCATGAGTGGTCGTCGATTCGGCGACTCGTCTCACACACAAGCATGTTGTTCTATTTTATGAATCTTGCATTCACTATTTTTGTGCATGATCATTCACCTCTGCTTACACTCAGCATCGACATGCTTTCACATCTTCATTTTATTTCAGTTGCTCGTCGGTGGGTCTGGGCAACCTTGGGCCGGACTCTGCCTCACCAAGACAACATTGCATAATTATGAGAGGGAAGGCTCTGCCTTCCTCACAAAAAATGTGAATTTCTGGCCAGTGACTATCCTCCAGTATTGCCTTGTGCAATTCTAAGAGGGAGTGATTGCTAGCCCAGAAAATTGCGCAATGCAGTCCTTGGGCTTGCATCTCTTGCTAGCTGAAATTGCGCATTATGCAATTCCAAAACCCAACAGGCTAGTCTAGATTGTGCATTGCGCAATTCCAATGGCCAACCAGCCTTTAGACAGTCTGGACTACCTTTTGCGTAGTTTTGGTAGCCAGTCTCTCGGCCTCCCAGTGAAAATTGTGCAATCCTTGCCAGTCAGTCCCCAGGTATGTAGCATGCCAGCCCTCAAGCTTGCTTTGTTTTTAGCTGACAAATTTCTTGCCATGCATGTTTCCATGTCTCTAGATATAGTAGGTGTTTGTCCATCTCTCAGTATTTCACGATCAATGGCCTCCAAGAGAGCAGGATCAAAGGAAACCAACGAAGGTGTAACTGGAGCAACAATTGAGTGTCTACATGTTTGCTAATCTATGAAGACACCCAGCTGATTGTAGACAAAGACATCAAGTTGAAATGGCAAGAGGTCAATGATGCATTCTCAGGCACATTTTGGGAATATCTCAAAGACTGCCAAGTCTATGTGAACATTCACAAGTCCGGGTCACACCGAATTGCATGTAGGTACCCTGCGTTCCCATGCGCGTACATGATACATTGGATCATCTCGCACACTGATCCTGAGATGATGACATCGAGCAGTGTCAGCGGGATGGAGATTGCTACTTTTAGGGCACATGATTATCAACAAATATATCATTTGTCGAAGCCAGTGATCACCATGGAGACACCCTTAAGCATACCCAACAGTAATGCTAACTCCATGGATATATTGAAGAAATGGGTAAAAGAGCCAGCCAAATTAGGATGTCACCCAACCATATTTACAGGACGAAGATACTGTGGAAGGTGCATCAATACTTGGTCATCTTTTCGTGTTGCTTATATGGCCAAGAGAGCACAAATACCTTCTCGCAGAGTTGGGTGATCACGTTGGACCAACTGGCCAGTGAAGGCAAAGCATTCAACTTGTCTGACATACTGGCTCACAGGCTGCAGGAAAAGGTCGCAAGAGCTCGGCAGTCGCCTAAAGGTCAGCAAGTAGAAATCTACATGTCCACTTACATCTTGGATGCAATTTGTTCCCATCAGTAGTTCCTGGGCATGAAGTGGGCATGGGAATGGGAAGAAACCTCCGTTAACACTTATTGTAAATTGTTTTCCAAATGAAACTTCAGAGGAGTTATCACACAACTATCAGATCATTTTTTCACCTCGGTGTACAAGATTATATTTGAGTAGGATCCACCTTGCATGTCGAAGGCAACAACGGAGGCACTAATTTACATAATGATTGGTATGCCTCACCATCCGATTTGCTTATGCAATTCTATTTGGTTAATAGGATGAATATCCTTTTCCAATACTTCAAAATCAATTTTAAAGTAATCTGACATGGATTTTGGCTGTTGTATAGTGGGCTTGAGGAAACTCATCTGCATTTTCCCTTCCTTTATGTAAAAAGCTGACATAAGTCTGGTCTAGTTGGTTGGGGCCATTTTGAGGTAATGGGCATAAGTTTTTACTTTCAATTTCTCATTCCTCGCTTTTATTTCTTTATACTTACCCTTGATATCCAAGCTCTGTTCAGAGGAAGCCCTGAAGGAAGACACCTCTGTGCTCTGTTGTATTTCCAATACTTACATATGTGAACTAGATGGGGTCCCACCTATTGGGATAGTTTGCATGCTCTCTGTCCTTTCTTCCACTATGTTTCCTGTGGCCTCCTCAATGAACTCTTCACAAAGGTTTGAACAATAGGCCTACTGGAAGGAGTGGCCTCTTCCCGGTCTCTTTTAGGATTCCTTTCCTCATTGAGAGGAGTTTGTAAAACTAGAGGGTTGCTCATGATTTGCTGAGGTTGAGCTAACTCCTCTGAAATTTCGGGATGCTATGACTCTTCTTGTTGTCCTGAATGTCCTGCTTGGTCTGATGTATCTTGATTCTTTGATGGTTGAGTGCTGGGTTCTTGTGATTGTTTTGGTGATGAAGTCTCTCTTGGCACCTGTACAAAGGAATTTTCATCAATCTTTCTTTCCAATTCTACCCATACATTGTCAACTTCAACTTGCGGGCTATCCCAGTCTATTAGAGTTCCTTCCACCCATTCAAACTCATTTGCATATTGCTCAACCTCTGGGATCCTATGGTGGATGTAGGGGGATAGCTTATGCTTTTGCCTTCTATCACAGATGAATCCATGAGGGTCATATGGCCAAATGAAGCTCTTTTTTAATCTCAATCTCTCAAGGATTTCCTCTGCCTCTTGCCCTGATCTTCTTTTGTTGCAAATAAAGGGGCCTAGGTGATCCTTTATCCTTAGCTGAGTTTCTTCTTAGTCTTTACAAAATGGTTTTCATTAGAATTGATCATTTTCTTGTAGTACTCTAGAGAAAACAATCGCATGGGGAGATATTTGGGAAATTTATAGGGAGGCATCTCACACCCATAAATTATGATCTCGGTATGGTTCTAGTACAAGTACCAATCCCCACCCTTGTACTACTTGGATAACTGAAGAACTCTTTTAATGTCTGCACTAATTCTGGGAGGAGGATTTCCCAATAACATAGTAGTTACTAGATTTACAAATAAGTCAATGAAATCTGTGTAAGGATGAGGAGAAGAGATAGAATAGTGGAAAATTGAGGTCCAAAAGATAACAGACCTAGGATTCCCTTTAGTATCAAGATTTTGGACAAAGAAAGGGAATTTATCAGTTTGGTAGCAGAGAAAAAGATGATACAAGACTGAGGAATATTCAAATATTCTCTTGTTCTCTAATCTCATGAATTAGTCATGCATCTTATCTGCAATGAATGTAGCATAGTCAAATTTGGTTACAGGAGGTTGACTGTTACACTAAAAAATGTCACCATGACTATTTACAGTTAGTATGGCTCTATCAATAGTCATGTTACCCTCTTAGGCAAGTCTTATGCCTTTGCTCTCCATGTCAAACTCCAAAAAAGAGAGAAAGTCTTTCTAAATGTATTTATCTCTGGGGACGCAGGTTCTCTCAACCTTACCTGCGGGTACGCACCCAATGTTCACAAAAGCTGCGTCTTTGGACGCTCTGTATGTAAAGGGGCAGGTGCATCCCCCTGTAAAGGTTAAAATGCGCAAGTTTCATCTTTAAAAAGTCACTTGTGGTCATTTCTAAGAGCATTCTAGAAGGTTGTTCGACGTGTATTGAACGCCTCCAGATGGTTCATGCACTCCTACCAAAGAGGAACTTATCCCATCAATAAGGGAGCTATCCCATCCAAAGAGGGGATTATCCCATTGATGGTGGACCTGATTAACTTCCTCTTGAGCACTATAAATACAGGCATTGGGCCAGAAGGAGGAGAGGTTGAAAGCTATACATTTCTAAGGGTAAATGCTGTAGGAATTAGGACTCCCATTTAGAAGCTTGTGAGGAGAGATTGTCATCTTTGCTTGTTCTATTTGGAAGTGGGTGAGCTTTGTCAAAGTAAAGGAGAACTCTTGATGGACCCTGGGAGGGACTTGCACAACACCAAGGCTCAGGTTGTATTTGTTCCTTTTGTTACCTATTAATGCAAATGAGTCCATTCTTCTCAATAACTTGTTATTTATGAGTTGTTTCATGTACTCCTTGGTCTATGTGTTAAATATGTTTTATTCTATGAGATTATCAAGTGCTATTTAATCGTTTGATTGTTAGTGTATGCAGGTTTCAAAGTGAAGGAGGAGCTCATCCGGATCAGAGGAGCTGGACTGCTACAACAGCGTTGGATTACAGGTAGGATCTAAACACTTGATTTCCCATATAGTAAATGCATGTTTAGAGAAGGATTGCTCTTGTTTGTCTTGTTTGCCACTAGAGAGTCTTAGGCTCCTAGGGAGGTTGGTTGTGTCCGCACAATCGACTCTTTCCGCCTGACATTGACAAAGGGTAAAAATAGACATGTAGGCTAAGGTCATCTCATCTACATACTCATTAGTGGTAAAACCAAAAATTCAAGCAATCATGGTGATGATATCCCTGCCTAGATTAGTAAAGAAGCATGACATGTAAGGAGGGGGGTCTTTTGGCCTATATTTTTCTTCAATGAAAGCATGAAAGATTTGGGTAATTTCAGAACTGGATAGCTTTGAAAATTTTTCAAGTAAATCAACAATGGAAAGGGGAGTGAGGTCCTGACCAAGCTGCAACTATAACATCTCATTTATGGATTCGGCTGTAATGGTGAATAGGATTTTCTAGTTTGGGGACATTACAACTCTCATATTAGGGTCGTAGTTTGCATGGAATTGGTGGATAATATCTGGGAAAATATGGACAGTGGGGAATTGATACTTAGGTAGGTTTGATTCCCAAACACCTATTTTATCAGAATGGTTCAGATAATTGTCCCGGTACTTACATTATAACTTCAAGGGTGTTTCATCAAAAGTAAGGTCCTTTATTTGAAAATATCTGTCGACTAAGGAAAGGTGGTCCAAATCCCTATGGGGAGTAGTAAGTGGCATGACATTTAGGGCGATGGGAGCTTCCATCCTTGGTTCTTGTGTATTCAAGGATGTCGGGAGGGAAATTCAGGGATCTTATGGAGAACCAGGTTTTTCTAGGGAGTATTCAGAGTATTGGACTGCTTAAATTTTGATAAAAACACTCAGTTTCTAAAGCATTTCAATCCTGGTTTGATATAAACATAGGGTTTTCCAGTAGAAGTGGGTAAATACCTGGTTATGGTGGTACGGGAAGCGGAATGGCACTGGTGTGTAGTCTGGATGGGGCGTGCTGGTCTGTAGTGGCGACTAGGAGTTCAGTGGCTTCTTGGAGTTGATGGTTTGAATGCAAGGTGACAGCATGAACGTGCTTCTGTGTGTATGGAGAATAGGAGGTTCTATTGTTTTAGTGAAACACAAATAATGAGTGTTTTTGTTTTATTACCAAAGTCAAAATGTTTGCGGGTATGGTGAAATGGACAGATGGCGCCAGTCAATGGATGGGACATTTTGTCTACGTGATTTAGGACTAACAATGAAACCATCTACAAGAGATATAACATAGTGTATGTGTAAAGGCTCCATCTCTAGAGCTAGGATATGTTTTAGGAACTCTAAGGTTTAAGGACATGGAAGCCAATCATAAATATTGAATGAAACAAGGTATCTTATTCATTGTTTTAATTATGTGTAACAAGAATGGAGCTGCCTCATTCACTAGGGTTGTATATGGTGGTTTTAATTATACTATATAATGATTTTATTTACACTTAACAAGAATGGAGTTTCCCCATTATTATGGTTATATATTTTTATGTTCAATGCATTAGATGAACCATGTAGTTGTGGTGAGGAAATAGAAGGAACTTTAATGCCAACGAGTCATAGTTTCTTAGGTGATATTTGTTGCTTTATATGTTTTAAGGACAAAAATATAATTATCTCAACCATGGGTGGAAGGATGATTTTTTCAATGTTAAAACTTTATTAAAGGTGAAATAAATAAAATATTTTCTATGATTTGAATAATCTAAAAATTATTGCTATGTCATTTGAATGAGATTGTAGGAAATTGAGGCACTCATGAGTGAAGCTTGATGATGAAAATAAGGTAGTTGTTAGAAATTCCATGTTAGATGGTAAGCAAGCATGCAAAACTTGTTTGTAGATACCATTTGTTGTCTTAGAAAATTATATCATTTTACATCATTAAAATATATGATTAAGATTGGATCATTATTTTTTATCATTCATCTCGATGCTTTTAGAGTGGAAAAATTTAAGTAATTAACATAAAGGGCCATTTTTATCAATGGATCACAATTTGGATAATACGGGTCTGAAACCTTTTAGAGGTAGTTTGAGGCATTAAACAATTTTTTTGGGGGTCTAAAAACTCTCGATTATGTATATCCCTTGAAACGTTCTACACTCAAAGTCCTTTCCAATGGTGGAAGAAAGGTGTTAAACAAAATCAATATGAAAAAGCCACGCCACCCAAAATTTAAGCATCCTATTTGTCTACCATGCTTCAATTATGAAAAAACTTACAGTTCCTATCCTTCATCCTTAGTCCAACCTGTCTCTCCTTTATTAATACAAATGCATTGTTTTGATTAAAAAATAATAATTGTGATGATTATAGTTAAAGAATAAAAATTAACTTAAAATAATTAATGTTTTAATAATTATTTTTTGTAGGTAGTCACCCACGGGGGATTTGAACTGGTGACCTATCGCAAGGAGTGCCTTAATAGTGCACCCATTCATTGTAAATCCACAACCCTATGTGAATTATTATTATTATTATTTTAATAATTAATTTAAATGATTTTTTGTTAAAATTTTAATTTTAATATTTTTAATCATAATATTTTAATTTTAATCTAGCTTCCTTTTTTTGCCAAGGTAAATTGCATTTCCTTCAAAACTATAAATTACAAGATAAATTGAAAAACCAAGTCTATCTCTTACTAGGGAAACTAGAACAAATCCAAAAATTCATTCTCCATAGAGAGATAAGAGGTAACTGAGTATTGGGAGATAAACAATTTAATATACACGGATTTAGAGTTTAGCCTAAGCGACAGTATAGAAAACCAACAATAACAAAATAACTATGAAGCAAAAAAATGATAAAAAATATGCAAAAGTGTTCGCGTTCGTGATAGCGACTTGGATGGGCTCTTTGTTACCTCCAAAGGTTCCTCTCGCTAAGAGGGGGGGCTGATGAGATGATTTTTAATACACTCCATTCGTCGGTCTAATTTCATCATATGTTGATGCAAATGTTCAAGGGAATGGAGTATATCATGGGCAAGTAGAGATCAATTGTGCACATATACTAATTAAAATGGCCTCTTGTATGCCTTGTGTCTACAATCCAGTTTGTCCACTCAATAAGAACCTTCATATATGAGTGGTGAAGTCTATGAGTGGAAGCTTCTCCCTTAGCGTGGGTGAGCACTTCCTGAATGGGTCTTGACATGAGCTCACAAAAGTGAGAGGCAACATCCTCTAGATGATGATGGATGCATGTACTACCCTTTTGGGCCCACTCTTCGTAATAGGTAACACCCCTATGGACCTATTCTCATTGACGAGGCATAGAGGAAAGGTTAGAGAATAGGTGAGGCTCAAGCAAGGAACAAAAAATATGTAAGGTTTTAGAGAGCTAGGAAGAGCATCACATAAGTTGAGAACAAGGCTGAGAATCACCATATAAAATACGACCTCCAATGGGTTGATCTAGTTGCATTAACACAAAGGGAAGGGGAAGATAAAAGGTGAGCCCGTATAACAAATATACTAGAATAACGTAAGGCAGGTACCTGTGTTGAGAAACCTTGAAAGGAGGAACATCCAATAAGATGGAGCAGGAACTTAGAGAAAAGAAGTAGGGGAAGTGTTGTGGATGATCAAGGGAGCCAAATCATAAGAGAGAGTGGGGGGCCCAAGAACAGAGATAAGGCTAAAGGAAATCTAAGGGGGTGATGCTCAGAGGAAGCAACTAGGAATGAGGAGGGAGGAAATGAAAAGAGAGTTGAGCACCAGAGAAAATGGAGAGATGACCAACTTATAGTAGAAAAAAGAATAGTGACTAATACCAATTTTACATAGAAACCCAAGATTACCAATTTCAAATTTCGAGCGGAAACACTCATAGGATGCATAATTTGATTCTTCACCCAAGTAGTATCCATTTTGCATACTTTCGATGGACCCTACTACACGAAAAATGAGAAATACATGAAAAAACGTCATTGCAATCACATTTTTTCATGTATTTCTCATTTTTCGTGTAGCAGGGTCCATCAAAAGTATGCAACATGGGTACTCTTTGGATGAGGAATTAAATTTTGCATCCAACGAGTACTCCTGCTCCAAATTTTAGTAAGACTTTATGGAGATAAGTTGAAAATACGAGTTGAAAAGAGTTTTATTATTTTATTATTTTTTAATCTTTTTATTTTTTTACTCCAAAAATGGTGAATCATCCCCCATGGTTGACATTCATCTTGAATCCTATTGGTTCTTATAAATTTTATTTTGGTTGTACATTTTTCTTAGGAGGCCCATTTTAGACCTCTAAAGTCCCCTAATGGTGTCAAAAGCACCCTTGAGGGTGTCAACAATTATCATCATCAGCTATCAGCATGTCATCCATTCTAACACTAACCTGATAGGAATATTTCTTGTCTAGTTGTAATAAATAGTCATTAGTCATCATAGTGAGCATGGGACATGCCCGCCTCATATAGGCACTTTTTTCAGAGCATGGTTATCTTTTATCCTCAATTAAGGTTATTTCTTTACTTGTTTCTGAAGCAAGTTATTCACATTATCTAGAAGTTGATTATGTTGAAAATAGCAACAAGAAATTCTATAAATAGAAGTGCTAAAAATAGCACTGTTGTAAATAGCATTTCAGGATACCTTCCTATTTTAGTCAGTCCCTAAACTAAAATAGAGAAGTAAAATTCGAATTTTATCTTAGCAGTTGTTTGTAAAATAATTAATTAATTCACCATGAGTTAATTGGTAGTAGAAAATCAAACATGAAGTCTATGTGAAGACATGCAACAGTTTCTCCATTGTTTGAGGAATTTATCCCTTAGTTAAGGAGATGAGGATGAGTTGTACTTTGAGTTGTAATTAGTTAGCTCAGTTATCTTAGTTAAGTCCAGTTAGATTAGTTCAAATAGTTTGTTGAAATAATTGTGAGTTCAGTTAGTTAATGCATGCATGCATGTAACCACTGCACTTTAGATAACTGAATATTCTCTCATAAATAACTCATGCATGTTAGTTCAGTCAGAGACCTAGTTGAGATCAGGTGATGGGATAGTGTACTATCAGTTGCAGGAATATTCCTTGGAGGATATCTCTTGCATGCAGAAGGAATTCATTCCTTAGAGATTGCGCGGTTACTTCTTTAATTTAGTGAGTGTAAATGAGGCCAATTCACACAGGTGGCATCACTGGATTTTAGGAAAAACTGCGCAAGGAAATAGGAGGCTTGGAGGGATGGAGGAAGACATATGTTGTGTCTATTCAGTCTGTGAGCAATTATAGTTCTATTGCAGAGAGAGCAGGATAGCTTGAGAGCTGATTCTTTTTGTAATCTGAACATATTTCCACTTGTATGATATTACAGAGATTTAGGTTTTAGGTTGAGGCTTCCCCATGATTATTCTTCTGTGTTCATGTGTGATTGATTTCTCATTCTCAGTTATATGTGTTCTTATTCATCTTGCTCATATTCGATTAAGCTTCCGCAAAGTTTGTTGTAGAAGTAGACCTTGTATTTTGATTTAGTATATTGCATAATCTGTTGATCTACAATGGGAAATTCTACATGGTATCAGAGCCAGGGTGATCAAAGGAGATAAATGTATACAAGAAGGGAGAAGTTCGAAGTTTGAGGTTCCTGAATATAGAAATCGAGTTCTTATCACATCTCATTTCCACTAATGGCGTTCAACGGTTTAAGACTCAAATATGCTCTTGATGGCAGTTCGAATTATATAGCCTGGAAGGATCGCATGGAAGCAGTATTAGAGGATAATAGTCTAAAGGACTTCATTGATCAAGAAGTCCCCAAGCCCGCAGCAGCTAATACTACTGAATTGGTGGAATGGAAGAAATGTGTGGCTAGAGCAAGGAGAATCCTTCTGGAGGGAGCTCGAGACCACATAGTCTCGAGTCTCCATCGGAAGGAGACACCATTTTTGATGTGGAAAGCATTGAAAGATCTATATCAGAATAGCAGTGATCAAAGGAAGCTGGTGCTGAAAGACAAGCTTTGGAAAATCAAGTGTGAAAAGGGCAATACGATCTCTACGTATCTAAACAAGCTCACCACCTGCAAGGATGAGCTTGGAACTGTAGGGATCACGACAGCCGATGATGACATGGTGAGTCTTGCTTTCATTGGTCTTCCTAAGAGCTGGAATAGCTACCAAGACTTAGTTAATGGAAGAGAAAAATTTCCAGATTGGGAATGACTTTGGTCAGATCTGATGCAGGAGGAGATAAGAAAAAGCACTAGATATGGATCCTCATCGAAGCAAGATGATGAGGAAAATCTAGCCTTAGCAATTAAGGTGAGGAAGGGGAAAGGGAAGGCATCCCAATCCAAATCCAGTTCTTCCCATGGTGGGAAGAAGTTTGACAAATCGAAAGTGCGATGATTTCATTGTCATGAAGTGGGCCATTATGCTACGAATTGTCCACAGAAGAAATCCAAGAAGGGTTCCTCAAAGGGATCTGATAGTGAGGCACTGGCCTCACAGTTTGAGCTGGACTTCTCTCTTATCGCATGCATGGTGGGATGTGTTTAGTACCTAGATAGTGGAGCTTCATTCCACATGTCAGGTGAAAAGAATATTTTCAGTACCTTGGAGGAGAAGGATCTCCAGATGCAGATCGAGATGGGCGATGATGGAAACTACCGTGTTTCAGGTGAAGGTACGGTTGTGCTTCAAAGGGAGAATGGAGCTCCCCTCACCCTGACTGATGTAAAGTATGTACCAAGTCTGAAGAAGAATCTTGTGTCCGTTGTTATGCTAGAAGATAAAGGCTATGATGTAGTCTTTAGCAAAGGAAAGGTATTCCTGAGGCATATCAGCACTGGACAGACCAAGCGAATAGGGATTCGAGTAAAGAATATCTACAAGCTGGAGGTAGATGACTATGCTACATTGAGCTCCAAAGCTGAGATGGTACAAAGCCAAGATGTTGGCGAGCTATGGCATAGAATATTGGTCCACTTGCACCATGGAGCCCTGAAGATCATGCAACAAATTTCTACAGATTACCCAAGGGAAAAATAGAGCAGATGAATACATGTAAAGTTTGTACCTTGGGTAAGTATGTGAAATCTTCCTTTCCGGATCAAGACAGTAGAGTTGGAGCAATCCTGGAACGAGTTCACTCAGATGTTTGTGGACCATTCTCTACAGCCTCCACTGGTAAACAAAGGTACTGTGTTATTTTTATTAATGATTTTTCTCGTAGATGTTGGATCTACCTTATGCAAAATAAGGATCAGACCTTCTTGAGGTTTTGTGAGCTTAAAGCCTTGGCAGAGAAAGAATCTGGAAAGAAAATAAAAGCCTTGCATAGCGATAATGGTGGAGAGTATGTCTCCCAGTAGTTTAAGGACTTCTGCGCTGCAGAAGGAATTAAGCGGGAGTTGATGACACCCCATAACCCACAGCAGAATGGGGTGGCCAAAAGGAAGAATAGATCGATTGTGGGAGCAGCTCGAGTGATGTTACATGAGCAAAGCCTACCACTACATTTGTGGGTTGAGGCATGCAATACAGTAGTATAATTGTAGAACAAGAGCCTACATAGTATACTAGGAATGAAGACACCTATGGAGGCCTTTCCAGGAAGCGACCAAATGTGAGTCACTTTCGAATCTTTGGATCATCAATTTACTGTCATGTGACCAAAGATGCCCGGAAGAAGCTAGATCCCACAACTGAGTTGGGAATACTTGTGGGGTACACGGATACACCCCACAACTATCAGGTGTACCTACCTACCAGTCAAAGGACTATGGTACGCAGGGATCTGAAGTTCAATGAGCAGAAAGCCATGCGAGTATCACTTGAGAGGGAGCTCAAGTTGCATACAGATGAGGAACTTTTAGTTCCTAAGGAGGAGGAGCCTCAGATTGATGCGGAGCAGCCGCATGCAGAGGATCTGGGAGTGGAGACATCCACTCATGTTGAGACTTCCAGATATGGGTGAAAACACTCAAGGGAAGCTAACAAGTTGATGCTGGATGCGTGGGAGAATGTGGGACAACCATCTTCTCAGCGAAAACAGAGGAGGTCGCTCGAGCGGTACACTGGTTACATTGCCCTGGTTGGGGAGTGTGTAGATTTCGAGCCTTCTTTATTCGAGGAGGTAGTGCAGCAACTAGTTTGGGTTGATGCAATGGTGGAGGATGTATGACTCCATTATGCGGAACTATGTTTGGGATGTTGTCCCAAGACCTCAGGACAATTCAGTGGTGATTTCCATATGGCTTTACAAGGTAAAGCAGGAAGTTGATGGCAGTGTTGAGAAACATAAGGCAAGGTTTGTTGCCCATGGTTTCTCACAGGTCGAGGGGATCGACTACAATGATTCTTTTGCTCTCGTATCAAGGTACTCATTGATTAGATCGATGTTGGCACTATCAGCTCAAATGGGTTGGAGGATCCATCAGATGGACGTGAAGACAACATTCCTCAATGGGAAGATTGAGGAGGAGGTGTACATTGAGCAGCTAGAAGGTTTCAAAACCTTCGATCATGAGTCACATGTGTGCCGACTCAAGAGGGATTTGTATGGGCTGAAGCAAGCACCCCGTGCTTGGTACACTAGGATCGACAACTATTTCACCGGGTTGGGCTTCACAAAGAGTGAGATAGATGTGAACCTTTACCACATCATGGTAGAAGGTAAGCCATTGATAATTGTTCTTTATGTCGATGATCTGATTTTGACAAGTGATGATCAATTGATCCAGTCTTACAAGGAGGACCTTGCAAGAGAGTTCGAAATGAAAGACATGGGTCTTATTCACTACTTTCTAAGCATGGAAGTGTGGCAGAGAGATGGAGAAGGTTTTGTGTCTCAAGGCAAGTATGCCAATGAGATCCTCAGGTAGTTCCATATGGAGAAGTGCAAACCCATGCAGACTCCTCTAGCTGGGAACTGGAGGAAGGAGGATGCTACTTCAAGTGAGGTAGTAGCTACTACTATTTATCAGCAGCTGGTGGGTTCACTTATGTATCTGGTGAACACATGACCCAACTTATGCTTTGCGGTGAACCAACTGAGTCAGGCTATGGTTCAGCCTACCAAGTTGTTTTGGAAGGCAGCGAAGCATGTGCTGAGATACCTCAGAGGCACATCTTAGTACGGATTGTGGTACAGACGGACAGAGGGAGTGAAGATTTAGGGCTTCACAAATGCGGATTGGGTAGGGGTCCATCAGACTGGAAGAGCACTTCTGCAGGAATCTTCAACCTTGGTTCAGCTGCAGTTTCCTGGTATAGCAGGAAACAGAGATCAGTTGCACTTAGCTCAACAGTGGCTGAATACATGGCTGCTAGTCAAGTTGCATGTGAGGCCATTTGGACGCGGAAGATTCTAGTGGGATTGTTTGGTCAAAGGATGGATCCTACAATGATCTACTATGATAACCATAGTTGTATCAAACTCTCTAAGAATCCAGTTTTTCATGACAGATCCAAGCACATCGATATTCGATACCACCATCCTCGAGACTATGTGGTTAAGAGGATCATGTTGTTGCTATATGTTTCAACTGAGGAATATGATGCAGATATTTTGATGAAGGCGTTGTCAAAATGTAAGTTCAAGTTCCACAGAGACAGGATTGGGGTTACTGATAATCCCTTTCTTGTTGAGAGGGAGTGTTGAAAATAGCAACAAGAAATGCTATAAATAAAAGTGCTAAAAATAGCACTACTATAGATAGCATTTCAGGATACCTTCCTATTTTAGCCAGTCCCTAAACTAAAATAGAGAAGTAAAATTCGAATTTGATCTTAGCAGCTATTTGTAAAATAATTAATTAATTCACCATGAGTTAATTAGCTGTAGAAAATCAAACATGAAGTTCATGTGAAGACATGCAACAATTTCTCCATTGATTGAGGAATTTATCCCTTAGTTAAGGAGATGAGGATGAGTTGTACTTTGAGTTCTAATTAGTTAGCTCAGTTATTTGAGTTAAGTCCAGTTAGATTAGTTCAAATAGTTTTTTGAACTAATTGTGAGTTCAATTAGTTAATGCATGCATGCATGTAACTGCTGCACTTCAGATAACTAAATATTCTCTCATAAATAACTCATGCATGTCAGTTCAGTCAGAGACCCAGTTGAGATCAGGTGATGGGATAATATACTATCAGTTGCAGGAATATTGCATGGAGGATATCTCTTGCATGCAGAAGGAATTCATTCCTTAGAGATTGCGCGGTTACTTCTTCAGTTTAGTGAGTGTGAATGAGACCAATTCACATAGGTGGCATCACTAGACCCCAGGAAAAACTACGTAAGGAAATATGAGGCTTGGAGGGCTAGAGGAATACATATGTTGTGTCTATTCATTCTATGAGCAATTATTATTCTATTGCAGAGAGAGCAAGATAGCTTGAGAGCTGATTCTTTTTGTAATATGAACATATTTCCACTTGTATGATATTACAGAGATTGAGGTTTTAGGTTGATGCTTTCCCCATGATTATTCTTCAGTGTTCTTGTGTGATTGCTTTCTCATTCTCAGTTATATGTGTTCTTATTGGTCTTGCTCATATTCGATTAAGCTTCTGCAAAGTTTGTTGTAGAAGTAGATCTTGTATTTTGCTTTAGTATATTGCATAATCTGTTGATCTACAGTGGGAAATTCTACAGATTACACTCTCAGTCAGCAAATAAAACATGATGTATTTTGTCTCCACACTTGATCCTAACCTCATACATCAGGGGGAAACTGCTAATACCGGAAAATCATACACATATTTGTACAATCCAAAAGATGCCCAAAGTCATCTAGAAGAATGCACAAGTGAATATTTTCCAACTGAAGACATTATGATGTTTAAAAAATTTAATTTCTCCTAAGGTCCAATTTATATTGAATTAAAAATTGAGGACTGCACGACTTTCCCTTCGATAGTCGCGCAACATGCAGTAGTTTCTTTGAAAGTTGAGCGGTCAAACAAATGGCCGACCCAACAATTTGGGACCACGTCCCACACTTGGAAGACAATTCAGTGACATGATTTCAGTCAATGACAGACGAATTTGAGTCACCCTGAAGATATGCAACCATCAAAAGAATCCTCTTGTTCTACTCATAATTCATTTTCATTAATGAACCAAGAGAGGGAAGAGGTATTCAAAATATTCTATATAAACATGCGATGGGAGAGCCAAAATAAAGACAATGTTATGATGGCCAAATTTCTATCATAGAAAACCTTCATTTCATTGTTGAAGCAGAAGAATTAGAGAACTATTGTGTTGGAATAATTTCTTCTTAGCAATCCATCACTCTAGTGTGGACAAGATTTCACCATTGAAATATCCTTGATACTTCTTGGATAGAGAGGATAATCTTGTAAAGAGAGTGAAGAAAAGAACATCCTTGTTGAGGATTTTTGAGCACCATTTCTCAAAGAATTATCTTCATGTGTTTAGTATTCTACTATTTGTATTCATCTTCTACCACCAATAGTCAATAAAGGGAGCCATTTCCCATAGTTATGTTGATTTGTTTTCTTCATTAAGCATTATTTGTATGCTTATCTCTTTATTTTAGTCTTTTTTTGTTGATGTGTTATTTCCATCATTTGCAATACTTTTGTTTCTTCATGCTTGTCCACTGACAACAACCTAACTTCTTGTTTTTCTTTGTAGGGAACAACCTACAGCTAAGAAGGTGTCTTTTGGTACACCATTGCTACAAAAACACTACAACAATTTTTTCAAACTCATTCAATTGGTGTCATTATTGCAGGCCTTTGGGTTCTCTCTAGGTTACCATTGAAAGCGGATGTTTCTCTTTTGTAATGGTGTTATTCTAGGAGAAATACCTTGGAGAAATCATACTCTGGATTTCATAGGTGGTCAAACCTTCTGGCCTTCAGAGAAGGCCCATAAAATTTACATCCATGATACCCTTTTGTTACAAAACCTGTGAAATTATTGTATACAGGTTGGCACATTAGCAACCATGAACATTAAAACAATTGCAGCGAATTAAATTAATATGCAAAACAATATTGTTACGTATATAAACAAATCAATAAAAATGTAATTTACCAAAGAAAACTCCTAAGCCTAAATAATCATGTATGGTGTAAGCGCATATGCCATGATGGGTCCTTATACATCGTACACATGTATCCCTTCCCATAATTCCTTCAATTCATCTACCAATGTTTGTAAGTAGACATTCATATTCTTCACTTGTCTTCTACCAAGTATTATGGGAGTCAACAAAAGATGTTCATTCTTCACAGAAAACCATGGTGGGGGGGGGGGGGTGTATTGTTATTGATCACAACTACAGGACAAATATAATAGTTGGTATTTTGGAGGGATAATGGGTTGACGGCGTCCATGGCTATGCTGAATCGTAGACTTCGTACGTCATCCTTGAATTTTTCAGGCCATGTATCCTCTATATGCTTCATGGATATTGAATTTGTTGGGATTTGCATAAATCCTGACTCACTTTTATGTGAGGCATGCCATCCCTTCAACATAGCTAATTCTTTGAAATGAAAGAGTCTTTGAATCCTTTGGATTATAGGCATGTGGTTCAATATATTATGAGGAGGACCATGTGATTTACTCGTTTTACTTTTTATATGTGTAGGAGAAATGTATAGATATGTATCTGTTTCATATATATATATATATATATATATATATATATATATATATATATAGATATATAGATATATATATGGATATTGAATTTGTTGGGATTTGCATAAATCCTGACTCACTTCTATGTGAGGCATGCCATCCCTTCAACATAGCTAATTCTTTGACATGAAAGAGTCTTTGAATACTTTGGATTATAGGCACGTGGTTCAATATATTCTAAGGAGGACCATGTGATTTACTCGTTTTACTTTTTAT
The DNA here is from genome assembly GCA_031772625.1 of Pinus tabuliformis. Lineage (NCBI taxonomy): Eukaryota > Viridiplantae > Streptophyta > Pinopsida > Pinales > Pinaceae > Pinus > Pinus tabuliformis. The sequence continues at coordinate 2,067,323,392 of CM062816.1, forward strand.
ATGTGTAGGAGAAATGTATAGATATGTATCTGTTTCAATATATATATCTATATATATATATATATATATATATAGATATATATATATATATATATATATATATATATATATATATATATATATATAGATATATATATATATAATAAAGAAAGATAAAAAAAATTGTTTGATGGTATTAAGGTGTCTTAATAAAGTTTATATCACAACATTAATGTAAACAGGTGGGCCTTAGTAGACAACACTGTTTTGGAGTTTAAATGTTGGGCACATTTTCAAGCATGATGAGAGATGGTAGTAAAAAAAATTGTTTGATGGTGGATTAAGGTGTCTTAATAAAGTTTTATCACAACATTAATGTAAACAGGTGGGCCTTAGTAGACAACACTGTTTTGGAGTTTAAATGTTGGGCACATTTTCAAGCATGATGAGAGATGGTAGTGGGGCCTGTGGGATGGACCAAATCCAATGACACTACATGCATGACGGTTAGCTCTAACAACCCCACCCCCGTAGTGAATTTTCAACACCATTCTGATCAACATATCTATGACTAGAATTGGCTGCGAGGGGTCTCTGTCAGTTTTCTCCCATACTAGAGTTTGCCACCATATGACATTGGCAAGTGAGCGGGATGTATGTTATCCATTTACCATTGTACTTTCATCGTTCTTCTTCCGCCACCTCATCCTCCACATCAGCCATCACTTCATCCATCTTGTCGCCAGCTCATTTCTCGATTCTCTCAAAATTGTCATTAATTATGTTTTCCCACCCGTTACTCTGCTTTTTTCTATAAATCTCGTTTACTCTACATTTCCCTCACTGTTGTCCTTTGTTCCTGCTGTCGAAAAATCAAATTGTACAGGTTGCAAGTCCAATCATCATCACCGGCCACTATTCTGACATTTGCACAAAGTCTCAGCATTCATAATTTGGAAAATGTCGAAGAAAGTCACTATCACAGGTTCTACTTTTCATATTTCGTTGATGGATACTGAGAGAGATATTTTTGACCCAGTTTGTTCAATGAATTATATAGAAATTTATCATCAAATTTTGTTGAATCAAGCTGAGTCCCCTGTATATGTTGTGTTATTAGGTCTGGTGTCCTAGCCGCTATGGTTCCTCAAACTTACATCTTCCCTGAGTTCATAAATTGGCTTGTCTCTGCACTTTACCCTAAAAAATGTTTTGTTATGAATAAATTAGGGGAAAATGTTTTTCAAGTGTCAACCTTCTTAATTCAGCAAGCTTTATGCTTTCCATCTACAAGCTCTTACACTCTGTTTTCAGAAGAAGATCTGTTTTCAACTTTCCAAGACTTGTCTACTTCTAATTATGCTCAACTCAGTTTCTTTTTAATGCCTACTAGAAATTTTTTTCCTATGGAGCCTTCTCATTTTCCTCTAGATACTTTTGTTGAAGAAGTTAGACATGTGCTACATATTTTGGCCAAAATCTTAGGAAAGGAGGATACAAACACTATTGATAAAGCTATTTTAGGAATGTTCAGTTTGATGATGAACCCAGAAATAGTTTTTGACATACCTTCTTTCTGGGAAAAAATGGTAAATTCTCAATTAATAGATCTTCCCCTCATTGGTTGCTTTAGATTTCCATCTCTTGTTACATATCTCTTTTTATACACTCATGTGGAAAGATTCATGCATTTAGGGTTGAATATCATGGACCCTCATAAAAACAAGTAGTCAGTAGTATTTTGGACTGATGTGATAAGAAGCACTGGAAATGGCCAAGGATTAATGTATTTTTCTTCTTCTTTCCTATCAATTGTTTATTCAATTTTGAATAGTTCTCCTCCACCTTGTTTTTTACCAAAGGCCTAGTATTTACTTCAGCTCAGTAAAGATGTCAAAGTTGGTGATTGGTTTCAATTTGAGGATTATTCAGAGATCAGATTATATGGAGCAGAAGTTTCCCCTTTCAGACTTCCAACTTTTGTACCTATGAGATTGTTTTCGTTGGAGTTCATTAGACAAAGCTTGAATGTAGATCAAATACACTTTGTGCTAGCAAATAAGGGGTACTTGTTTAAATTTCCAAAGACAGTGGGACCTTTCATTGTAAACAACAGGCAAGCTGTAGGAGAAGTGCATAAATTACTTGAAGAGATGGATTTACAGTTGGGTGAAAAGTGGGCATATGACCCACATCACATTATTTCAAACAGGAGGGTAGAAAATTCTTATGCTCCCTTTATTCATGAAGCCAAACTAGAGATGGATAAATTAGCCAATGGAGGCCAAACTAATTTATCAGGAGGTATGGAAATCGAGACTCCTCATCAGAGTGAGAAAAAATTAAAAAGAAGCAGTTATTATGTGATTGACTTAGAAGAGGAAACAAACAAAATATCGAAGAAGACTAAGTTGTTTGAAGCTGGAATTCCATCACCATTTGAACTACAATTAGGAGAAGTTGTTTGTACACCTTCTTCTCCTGTTCTAGAAGAAACTAGCTAGAGTTCAGTGGAAACGATGAAACAAATGTATTCTCAAATTGAGAAAGAAACATGAAGGTCAGAGAAAATATGGAATCCCGGGTGGAGGCACAATTTGTTTCAAATTATCAAACTAGACTGCTTTTAGCTATGGATTTGGAGATAAATCAACATAAACTAGATTTATCTCACCCTTCTGCCTTAAGTGTATCTTTTTATTCTAGTTTCAAGAATGTCAACTTGACAGTGGATGCTAAGGAAATCCCTCTTCCTAACAAAATTAATTTGCATAGGCAAACTAGGGAATTAATTTACAATGATTTGAAGAAGACTTCCTTGGCTGTCAGTAGAGCAGAAACTCTATTAGAAAAGGTGGTGAATCAATTAAAGTTAGAAAAATGTAACTCAAGGGTTTTAGTCATTTAGAATGAAGAGTTGAAGAAGATGATTGTTAAGATTGGAGTAAATCTAGAGGATAGAACCATTGTTCAACAATTGTTGCAGGGAGCAGAAACAAAAGTCCAAGTATTGAGAAAGAAATTGAAGATGCATGCAATAGAACAGACAATGGCACTAGAAGTGGCACGAGTGGAAAAGGAGAAATAAGATTTAACTGAGGAGCTGATAAAAAGAAAAGATAAAATTGTTAAGTTGAAAAAAATAAACATTGTTCTGCAACAGAAGATTGAAAATCATGTATCTATTATTGTAATACCAGCTGATTCAGAAGAACTAGTTGATAAGCTGACCAGAGTCATGACCGAAATGAAGATTTCTGAGAATGAAATGAAGAAAGTGTAGAGGGACTATGAGACTGCATTGAAAATCATAAAGGCTAATGAAAGAGAAATAGCCATGTCTAAGGAAAATGCAGACAAATACAGAAATGACTTTCAAGCTACTTCCCAGGAAATCAAAGAATTAAAAGAGAAGGTGAAGGGAAACATGTCCCTTATTCAGGCCAGAGAGATTCTATGGAATGACATCATTCATACTGTTAGAGACATCTGGGAATCATTTTCCATAGTAGAAGAAGAAAAGATCATCATCAGAGACTTAGAAAATCTAATTGTTGCAAATAAACAGAAGTTACAACAAAGATCTCAGTTCGCAAAGAAAATGATAGATTTCCTTAATTCACAATCTTCTCAACAATTAAGGGAATTAGGAGTTGAAGATAGAATTGAATATGTGCTAGAAATAAATAAATTGATTGTGAAAAACCTCTACAGGAAAAAAACAGGGACAAAATTAACAGAGGTTAAGGAAGCTATAATGAAATTCAACATTGATTTTGATAAGAGAACAAGAGCAGGTTTTCCTTCATGCTAGGACCAGTAAGGTAATTTATCACTCTGGGAGACTTATGAGACTTTGTTGGTGGAGGAAAAAAGCAAAATTGGATCAACTCATGAAAGGATCGTAGTGTTGAAAGGAGAAACTATTGTCAACTTTTTGTAGAGGGATTTTCAGTTGTTGTGGTTGACGATAACCCTTTTTATGGAGAAACCAACATACAATAGAATTACTAACTTCAGTAGGGCACACTCAAAGTTTGACAAGAGTGCCAGTCCTAATATAGCCATATGGAAGAAGTGAAAGGAGTGGATTTCACCATCAATTGCTACTACAGAGGTAGGAGCTTCATCTGCAACTCAATCTTAGATCACCAGATAAAGCAATGCCACTTGTCATACGAAATTGTGTCATACATTTTTGGATCATATATTAATATTTTCTCTTTTTATGATGTAAAGTTCGAAAGAACTATTAGTTTTAAAGTAGTTTAGGAAGTTATGTAGTTTTGGGAAGTTGACAATTTTCTAACTGTCTTTTGAAATTTTGTATAAATCTTATTCAGAAAGAGAAATGAAGGTTTTGAGTTCTAGACCTCAGAAGAAAAAAATACTTGTATCTTTTTATCTTCACGTGGAATTGAATAAAGAGTTTGAAGTGATTCCAGACACCTGTTGAGTACAAAATGTTTTTCCTTGTTATTCCATTTTATGTTTTCTTCATAGTAAAGAGTAATGAAGTTGTTGGTCTTTAATATTACAGTTCTGTAAATCAGTTTCCTGTGATTTAAAGTTAAATATTCCTTAATGATGCTCCTCTTTCCTATACACCATATTCTGCTAATTACATTTTTCTTCTAAGGTTGAAAACATAGATTCTGCATTAAGCAGCATGTGTTGGAAACTTTCCACTATCATTTTATCTATTCTTTCATTAAATTTGTAATCCACTTTGAACAAATTGTTTATTTCCATTGAATATTAAGAAGCATTTCCTTTAAATAATAATCTTTGGGGTTTGAACAATGGGACAACCAATTTATCTTTTCACTATTTTGAATAAATGTCTTGGGCACTAACCTCTCCTCAGTCGGAGGTCGTCTTCCAAGGTACAACACACCTAACATTTTCAACAATTGTTTTGCCTCTTCACACCTACTCGACAAGACATTATCACTCGGAAGAAACTTATCTTTAAATAACCTGCAGTTGGTGGGGAATATAACTGTACAATGTCAATATTTAATGTTAGTAAAATTGACCCTTTTTAATGTTGATTGTGTGACAAGATTTCTCAAAATATAAGGGACTTGATCAATCATGCATGTGAATTACCTCAATATTGCTAAGAAACATGCATTCGACATGCCAAATTTTGCTTTCAAGTTGTACAACAACATCATGGTCCCCAGCTAAGTAAACCCTGACTTGCCGCCAGGTCCAAAGATAGGGGTGGTGGAAGCAGATTTCAAGTTTCAAATAAGGTATCAGTGATATGAGCATCATCCCCTAGCTCATCGTTTTTGAATGCATCTAACAACATTTCCTCCATGGTAGTCGTATCATGTAAGTAATCATCCATACTAACCTCTATTTAGTTTCCTCCATTTCCAACTTGTTATGAAGAACTACTATTGTTGTAGTCCTTTCTAATGGGTGAATCTGGATGTGGTGGGAATTGAGTAGGTGGTTGATTCAATTATTCTTTGTATGCTTCCTCTCTAAGTCATGCTCTTAATGCAAACCTTCTCTCGAGTTGATGTTGTAGTGGGGTGCATCGGAAGATGGATAACATTATTTTCCTATTTTGTATGCATTATAATAAAAATGATAGATCTCTTCATTACTTAAATCGAAAGAGGTAGAAAGACATGATTTCAATAATTATTTATATGAACATTTTAATATAATGATATATAATGGTTAAGAGCATGTGTTTTCTTTTAAGAAGTCAAAGGTTTAAATCCATAAAGGCAGAGTATGTACATTTTCATAGACTTTAGTAGCCAGATTATTGTGAGGAGGTGTGCCCCTTGTCCCAGAAAAAAGGAGATCTCATACACTAATTTGATGTCTAACTTAACTGTGACCTTTAAAATATATCATCATCATCATCATCTAATGTTAATTTACAAAAGGTTCTCCTCATGGGACGACTAAGTAATTGGAACAATGGGATGTTATCCCTCTATCTGGTTTCATATCCCACAAGGGAACATCTTTGGCTCCTTTTGATAAGGCTCGAGGAGTAGCCTCCCCCACCCTCATGGAGTCTTAGAAAATATAACATCATCATCATCATCTAATGTTAACTTACAAAAGGGTCTCCTCATCGGATGACTAAGTAGTTGAAACAATGGGATGTTATCACTCTATCTAGTTTCAGATCCCACAAGGGAACATCTTTGGCTCTTTGTGATAAGGCTCGAGGAGTAGCCTCCCCCACCCTCATGGAGTCTCAGCTCTTGTTAACTCATAAATTCCCGATGTGTATAGCTTACAAGTTGTTGGATATACTGTTTTTGTTATAGTGGTAGCCGTTAGGTTTGATCTTGGACCTCGTCTAGATTACTCCAACGAATTATCAATTCACCATAGTAAATTAGTATTATTTTTTAAATTATTTTTTTAATATTTAATTATTTATATAATTTATATATTGAATGGAAAAACAATTTATCCAATATTATTACAAATTATGAAAACATCACAACGTTAAATACTTATTTTGTAAATTTAGTCTATTGATTTCTATTAATACCTAAAAAAAATTATATAGGTAAAACCCTAGGCCTATAAATAAATATAAGTACCAGTTACTTTTTAGTTTAGCATTTTAACATATTTACTTGTTGGATGTCTAAAAATTGTTGCATTCTTCAATGTCATGCGCTCAAACACCACAAGCATCGGAAAGCATATTTTGATCTGCTCGCCCCCACCTAAAGAATTGACTCTTGGCTTCCCACACCTTATAATTTAAAAACAATATTCCACCTACTCGATATTAGGCAACTGCTGGGTCAAAATAAAACATTTTATATATATTAAAATATAAAAGGTACATCTAAAGTTTAAACATTTTATATATATTAAAATACGATATTATTTATTGATTTAAATTTAATTCATGAATTGATACTGAAATGATTAGCGAATCTTAATCCATGCTATGGTTTAAGAAACTATTATAGACTATAGTCATCTTCCACTTTGCAGGGATCAAGTACCTTTTTCTCGTAATACTTTTGAATTGACCTTTGCTTTAGCCATATGACCTTTGCTGCAACCATATATGACGTCATATATAGATATCTATCATGATGTTCTATAATTTGAAGATACCTCTCTTTTCAAGGAGATAGAAGAGGTAAAATATGGAATTAAATTTATATGTATATGTGATATTACATTAGTATAGTCATGTAAATTAAAGGTTTGGAAATTTATAAGTATTAATTTATAATAAGTATTTAAATATTTAATATTGTGTAGGATAAATTTTATTGGACTTGAATAAATAGGGTTAAGAGATGCATAGGGAGTGGAAGTCGAACTTGCCAAACTTGTTTTTGTAATTTTTGGGTTTTGATTTAATTATATACTATTAATAAAATAGAATGATTTAAATTAAGTTTGAAATATTTAATTATATAAATAATATAAATAACATTAAAGATATTGTTACTTCTAACTTCAAAGAAAAAATGTGGTGTGAGAAAGATTTAGCGACTAAAAGAAAATTAAGTTATTATAAGAAAGTCATCAACCCCACCCTAGAAGATCAAAAGTATCTCTCTATTTTAACTAGCTCAAAGAAGAAAATTAATATAGCAAAGATTAGAACGAATTCTCATGAGCTCCATAGTGAAACAGGTCGTTGGCCAGTTCCTAAAACGCCATGGATGGAAAGGATCTGCCATATATGTGAGAATAGGAACATCAAGGATGAAAACCACTTCCTCTTAGAGTGCCCCGCGTACAACCACATTAGATCTCAGTTTCACAATCTTTGTTACAACACTGACCTTTCTAGCCTTTTACAATGTCAAAATTATAGTGAGCTCAGGAGGCTTCTCTCCAAGCTTTTTGAGCATAGGAATAAAATCTTAAATCAAAATAAATAATTTGTTTCTTTAGGTCCGATAGACCAATGTTTGGTCAGCGGACGTTAACAATCATCATCATCATCATCATAATTGAAGTGTTTAATTATTAATTTTTATGTTAATATCAGTGATGTAAAATAATTTAATTATTTAATTTTGATATTCTTTGTTTGTAAATTAATATTTTTAATATTTAATTATATGATGAAATTTAATTATATTTTTAATATTTAATTATATTTAATATTTATGTGATGGATTTTTATTTTTTTCAATATTAATATTAAAATGAATTTTTAATTTATTCTTACTTTATTTTTATTTTTATTTATTATTTATTTATGATTAATTATATTATGTTTGTTACTACTTTGTTTTATACTTAATTTTATTTTAATTTTGTTTTTTTGTTTAGAGCTATTTTTATTTATTTCAATATTAATATTAAAATGAATTTTTAATTTATTTATTATTTATTATTTATTATTTATTATTTATTTATTTATAATTAATTATATTATGTTTGTTACTACTTTGTTTCATACTTAATTTTATTTTAGTTTTGTTCTTGTTATTTAGAGTAAATTAATTAGTCTGATTTTAATAATAATCTTAATGTTAATTAATACTAGTTTAATATTAGTGCTTGTTTCTATAATTTTAATGTTAATATTAGTAATCTAAGGTTTATAGTTTTTAGTTTTAAGATGTAAATTAATGTTTTTAATTTTAAGAATTGGAAGTTTGGGTAGGTGTTTAGTACAGGTGTGAAGTGTGGAGAATGTTGGGGAGGGAGGTCAAGTTTAATGGGGGAAGGGTTAGGTTAGGAGAGGGTGTTCTAGGACGTTAAAGTAGGAATCCAATTGTCACTTATTTTCCATCCTTCGTCTCGATTGAGGTTGTTAGGGTTTCTACCTATTTCTATGGCTTCTCTCAGTTTTCTATGGTGATAATGATCAATTTTGGCTACCACCTTAGAGTTTTCAATGCAGATGTGATGATTGGTTTTACTGGAATGTTCAGCCAGAGCTGAGGTTTTTGAGCGGTTATGTTTTATATCGGCGGCATGTTCTTGAATTCTAGTATGGATAGATCGACCAGTTTCTCCAATGTATGCTTTTCCATAGGAACACGAAACCATGTAAACTCCTTTGTGGCATTTGGGATCAACAGGATCTTTGACCGATTTTAGGCATCTGCTGATGGTGTTCATGGGTTTGAAAGTGGTTCTAATTTTGTTCTTTTTTAATATGTGCGCAATTTTATCTATTGTGCCTAATATGTAAGGGAGGTGTACCTTGCCTAAATGATCATCTAGTGGTTGTTTGTTTTTAGGATTCTCAACATTCTTAAAGGCTTTGATCACTTGGTGTTTTTTGTATCCATTCTCTGTGAATACATTCATAAGATGGTTCTTTTCATCTTCAAAGTGATTTTCATCCGAAATACGAACGACCTTGGTTGCTAGAGTGTTGAGAACACCTATTTTTTGGGATGGGTGGTGGTGAGAGTTGGCATGTAGGTAATGTTCCGTATGGGTTTTCTTACGATATACCTGGTGAGATATGGATCCATCTTTGTTTCTTTTGATTAAGATGTCAAGAAAAGGAAGGTTGTCGTTCTCCTCTATTTCCATGGTAAATTGGATGGAATTGGATAGACTGTTTAGGTGTTGTAGGAAATCCTTTAATTTTTCTTTTCCATGAGGCCAAATAATGAAAGTGTCATCGACAAACCTTTTCCAAAGTTTGGGTTTTAATGGGGCAGATTCAATGGCCTTATTTTCAAAATCCTCCATAAAGAGATTTGCAAATGATAGGAGATAGAGGGGATCCCATGGCTACACCGCACGTCTGTTCATAGAGAATGGATACAAAAAACACCAAGTGATCAAATCCTTTAAGAATGCTGAGAATCCTAAAAACAAACAGCCACTAGATCATTTAGGCAAGGTACACCTCCCTTACATATTAGGCACAACAGATAAAATTGCACACATATTAAAAAAGAACAAAATTAAAACCACTTTCAAACCCATGAATATCATGAGCAGATGCCTAAAATCGGTCAAAGATCCTGTTGATCCCAAATGCCACAAAGGAGTTTACATGGTTCTGTGTTCCTGTGGATAAACATACATTGGAGAAACTGGTCGATCTATCCATACTATAATTCAAGAACATGTCGCCGATATAAAACATAACCGCTCAAAAACCTCAACTCTAGCTGAACATTTCAGTAAAACCAATCATCACATCTACATTGAAAACTCTAAGGTGGTAGCCAAAATTGTTCATTATCACCATAGAAAACTGAGAGAAGCCATAGGAATAGGTAAAAACCCTAACAATCTCAATCGAGACGAAGGATGGAAAATAAGTGACAATTGGATTCCTACTTTAACGTCCTAGAACATCCTCTCCTAACCTAACCCTTCCCCATTAAACCTGGACCTCCTCCCCAACATTCTCCACACTTCACTGCTGTACTAAACACCTACCCAAACTTCCAATTCTTAAAATTAAAAACATTAATTTACATCTTAAAACTAAAAACTATAAACCTTAGATTAATAATATTAACATTAATATTAATTAACATTAAAATTATAGAAACAAGCACTAATATTAAACTAGTATTAATTAACATTAAGACTATTATTAAAATCAGAATAATTAATTTACTCTAAATAACAAGAACAAAACTAAAATAAAATTAAGTATGCAACAAAGTAGTAACAAACATAATATAATTAAGCATAAATAAATAAATAATAAATAATAAATAAAAATAAATTAAAAATTCATTTTAATATTAATATTGAAATAAATAAAAATAGCTCTAAACAACAAAAACAAAAATAAAATAAAATTAAGTATAAAACAAAGTAGTAACAAACATAATATAGTTAATCATAAATAAATAATAAATAATAAATAAAAATAAAATAAGAATAAATTAAAAATTCATTTTAATATTAATATTGAAATAAATAAAAATAGCTCTAAACAACAAAAACAAAAACAAAATAAAATTAAGTATAAAACAAAGTAGTAACAAACATAATATAGTTAATCATAAATAAATAATAAATAATAAATAAAAATAAAATAAGAATAAATTAAAAATTCATTTTAATATTAATATTGAAATAAATAAAAATGCCATCACATAAATATTAAATATAATTAAATCCCATCATATAATTAAATATTAAAAATATTAATTTACAAACAAAGAATATCAAAATTAAATAATTAAATTATTTTACATCACTGATATTAACATAAAAATTAATAATTAAACACTTCAAATTATATAATTAAATATTTCAAACTTAATTTTTTTTTTTTTTTTTTTATTAAGTGTGGTTCACGGGCACCGGAGTGGCCGCTACGTCCACATAGAGAAGCGGGGCAGCTCCACCCGAAGGGATCTGCCGGTCGGCCATATTAGGCCTAACCCCGAGGGCGTCTAGGAGATTTGACCCCGTGACCTCCCAAACCGGGAGAGTACTTAGCAACGGGAACTCGACCATTTGAGCTATCCCTCGGGGCTAAATTTCAAACTTAATTTAAATCATTCTATTTTATTAATAGTATATAATTAAATCAAAACCCAAAAATTACAAAACAAGTTTGGCAAGGTCGGCTTCCATTCCCTGTGCATCTCTTAACCCTATTTATTCAAGTCCAATGAGATATGTCCTACATAATTACTGATATATCATGATGATGAGCCACGCTGGATGGCTCGAAACATCGATACAAACAATCATGGATGCGAGAACTCTGGAAGAAAACAACACACAAAGCACCGATCACAGAAGCCTCAAAACAATAATATCTAATATTGTTAAAAATTATTTAAAACAATAAAAAAAATAAAAAAAAATTGTTTTTAAAATTAAAATTTTATTTTATATATCTATATATATATATATATATATATAAATATATATTTTAACAAGATTTTTGATCATGAAGATTTATCTTATGTTATTATTCACCTCACTTTACTATAGATATTATTAAATTTATAAATACACTTTGTCACAATATTATGGTTATCAATACCACAAGCCCAAAAAATCATAATTTATTTCATGTGGCATTTTTTTAATTAATCAATTTAATTAAAATGGTAGAAAGAACATGACTAACAGTGGAGATTTCTAATATTATTCATATTGTAAAAAAAGTGGAAACAAACTATTTATTAGATTAAACCAATCCGGCGTTTGGGACCAGAAAGAGTCCATAAATAGGTCAAGCTATTAGAATAACTATCAAAAACATAATAAATTATAAATGGATAAATACACAAAAGTATAAATTACTATATAAAATGATAAATGGTCAAAAATATAAATTATATAAATTCATAAGCAATCAAGAAATAACATTAAAGGATAAAGATCATTACAAAGACAATAAGAGTGGAAGTGGGAGACGAAACGGGGAACTGCAATGGCACTGCGCGCGAGGGTTCACAACACAGCCGCACACGCAGAGGATGGATCCCCTCAGAAACTGCAGCTAACTGGGTTTCCTTGCGAGCAACTGTGCGGCACATGGGAGAATCACCAGGCAGCGTTATCTGCTTTCGCTCCCGCGTTTGGCCTCCTGGACAGGGCACCGACAACCCTCACGCAGCCCCCCCTGTGCAAGATTTTGGGTATACAGAAAAACCCCAGCCTCCGTTTGGCTGGATGGGTGCACAATACACAGATCAGGGATCTCGCAGCAGATCCAAAATGGGTGCACAGTACACAGATCAGGGAACTCGCAGCAGATCCAAAACACGATTGCAAGGGCGTAATGGAAGACGAGAACGACATAGCATCTGGACCTGGTACACGCAGATCGCACGGAAACTCTACTGGATGCGCTGGATCTGCCGCACTACACATTGGATCTGCCAAGGCAGCACCCGGAAAATGGCTGTTTGGAGGCAGCCGGTTCTCGTACACAGTGGGACGAGGGTTAAACCCTGGATATGCCTTCCTCACGCCAGATCCGGCTTACAAACCAGCGAACCAGGATTTGGATAGGGTAGATCCATCTGGATTCAAAGAGGAACAGCCAGATACAACAAAACGAGGTCTCCTCAGGACTGATCTACTCCGCAAGGACGCAGGCCCGATCCAGATTTTCATCAAATCGATTGGGGGCAAACACTTCTGCATGCAGCTCAGTAAAGGAACGAGCATCCATGCGCTAAAAAAAGAGATCCAGAGTCACCTTGGAACCCCAGCGCAACATCAAAACCTCATATATTCAGGCTACAGTCTGCAGGACAACCAAACTCTACAGCACTACGACATTGCCAAGGATTCAACCATTATTCTTAATCTCCGACTGAGAGGTGGAAGCACCGGAACCAGCTCAAAAAATGCAAGCTCCTTTCGGGATGCAGTGAGAGGGGGGGAGAAAATGAAGAACAAAGCAGCTCCACCATCAGAGCTACCAGGACCCTACATTGTTGAACAAAAACCAGATCCACCAACGCTACTAGTCTCCATGCCAGAGGTAACCAGTCTATACTCTGATTTGTCTAAAACTGCAGTCATTTGTAGATTTAATGGTTTCTGGCCAAAATCAGATGCCCTGCACGAGTGGATCTATACAACATGGACCACAAACTGTGAAATTTACCTATGTCCCAAAGGGTACTTCATAGTTATATTCAAATCAGAACAAGAACGAGACAACATTATCAAACAAGGGCCTTGGTTCTGGGGTAGTGTTGGCCTATTTCTCACCCCCTGGTTTTTTGATTTCGATGCCAACACAATGAAAGTCTCAACGATGCCTGTGTGGGTAAGGCTACATGGCCTTCCTCTACACTTTTGGCATCAAAAAGTATTAGCTGCAATCGGGAATACCCTGGGGAAATACCTAAAAATGGACGAAGACAGAACTATCAGGGGAATATTCACATTCGCCAGAATATGTGTAGAAGTGGATTTGAGTCAGGGACTACCTGACCACATCACACTGAACTTCAATAATTCACAATGGATACAACAACTAGACTATGAGAACACAGCGTTCCGGTGCAGGGGATGCATGCAAACAGGGCACCTCCAATATGATTGCCCAGCTGCTCGAAAGGACCCCAGGAGAACCAAGAAACAGCAGAAAAAGCCTAAGGGCTGGCAGCACACCGACCCATTGGAAGAAGAAGATATAAATGAGGAACCTACAGAGACCCAGACAGAACCTGATTATCAAATGAGACAGACATATACACAGGGAGAGATTACCCCAACTACTCACTTGGGGACACACTATACAAATCTGCAACAAGAGCCACAAATGGAAATAAGCGGCATCAAACGAACCCATGGATCAGAGGGCTCAGAATCGGACAAAGAACTTCAACTGATCCCAATGGAAAATCAGCTAACCATTATTACTTCCACTCCCGACACTGGTGGTTGGCGACGTGTGGAGAAGAAGAAGGGTAGGAAAATTTAGTCATGCTGGATCAGCTTTCATATTCTCTTTTATTTTCTCTATTTCTGTAGCTTCCTGTCATTACAGGAACAGTCATCTGCTATTTTGTGTATTTTTCTTTGCTCGCTGCCTGTTAATACAGGAACAACCATCTGAATATGCCCCAGGCATCTACAAAATGTAATTTTATCAATTTGAATAAAATTACGATTGTTTCTACGGGGAAAAAAAAAAAAAAAAAAAACAAACAAACAAACATTAAAGGATAAAGATATAGTATATTAAATATTAATAAGGGAAGAATATAAATAAATAAAATGATCTACAAATAAAACTTAATATGGGTAAGAATATAATCAATCATTTAACGTTCAAGAGGGATTTGATTAAATATCAAATAAGTTGGTAAATGAATTAATAAGGGGTACAAAACAAAGCAAAGTGTGAAAAAAAAATGGGGAAGGGACAGGGATGAAGATACCTGAAGGGATAGAGTAAGTTGATGGATAATGGACTTCTAAGAGGGGCTAAGTTTATAGCCATCTTCTATGTTAAAGTTATTAGGGTGTTTTGCGATTTCAATACCTTCCATGATGATTTGGGAATTATAAAATGGGATAGAAGCTAGGATTTTTTACTTGTCGAAACAAATAAAGTGCTTGGTGTTAAAGGAGTGCTCGACGATGGCCTTAAAAAGCACATAGTTGATACCAATGATCAATGAGTGTTGAAATATTCCATCATCGAGCACTTCTTTAACACCAAGAACCTTATTTGTTTGATAGAAATGTTTTAAAAAAAAAATCACATTAGAAGAATTTCGTCGACGCGTTTTTAACCAACTAGTGTGGTTCATCGTCAGGACAACTTGAATAATCAGATCATGGCTTCATGTGAAAAAGGGGATAGCAGAACTTCAAACGGCTAGGTTTGACTGGAAAAAAGGCTATATTAGACCACATTGGACAAACGACTATAATCTACCAAGAAACAACTAGATTTGAATAGACAAATTATTTAATTAAAATAATATTATTAGAATATTCAATATATGTATTTTAATATTAATATATCTTTAAAACGATAATCATTAAAAGTAATTACGAATATTTTTGGATGGTTAAGTAAAATGTTAACCAAATTTGTTTTAAAAATAATCAAAATGGGGACTATAGTAACCTATATTAAAAGATATAGGGATAATAACAATTAGTAAAGTTAAGTAATTTAATAATATTAAATAGTAATCAAAGTTTGGGTAATAAATTTTTTATTAGTTAAAGCTATCTAAAGGGAACTTAAACTTATTATTAAATTAAAATCATTATATTATCAAAGCTAACATTAGCCCATTTAGTTAGTCATAACAAGGGAAATCTCCTAAAAAATAAAAAGAGGAGGATCTCTAGAGAGGACCATACAACTTCTGTTATCACTGAGAACTGCAGTCACATGTATATAAGCTGAGTCCAAAATTTCATTGTTAAAAATGGATGTCAATGGTTGTTATCCTATTTTAACTACTTAGGGGGTCATGTTTTTCAATGATATCGATGAGAATCATTTTCAAAACCGTTAATCATCCTCCATTATGATTGATTAAGATGTGTCTTATCTTGCATATGTCATTTGTCCTTTTCGCAGTTTCGTAGCGCAGTTTGATTGGCTGATTTTGAAGCGCAATTGGCTGATTTTGAAGCGCAATAATGTTTTAGCCTTTTCGTAGCGCCAGCCATTTCGCAGCACATGTCGCTAAGTTATAACTGTCTGCGCTACGAAATCGCGGATTCGGGGATTTTGCAGCGCAGATCTTTGAAATGTCATGTCCGGGGATGAGTCATTGTGTCCGGTCGGTTGTTGTCAGTTAGTGTACCTTCCAAGCACTCACGAGCCATCATTCCACTAATAGGTTCATAGTCATGCACATCAAGTTCATTCAAGTGTTTTGGTCATGCATAGTTCTGTCATGATGTTTTGTTAAGTATTACACGAAGTGACCAACTTATATGTTAAGATATTCAAATTGAAAAGAGCCCGAGTTTCTTCTTCAAGTGAGCTGCATTGCAAGCGAGCCTGCGTTCTAAAGTTTGAATTTGCTTTTCGAGTTGAGACTGCCGGTGTTTCTCTGTGCAAAAGTTTTCAAAGCATAATGGAGAAGAAGGAGCATCGGTCTGGAAGGTGTCAAAGGGCAGAACCCGAAGGATTGGACCTGACATTGAGGGATGAAGGTGTTAAAAAGGCCTTCAAAGACGCTGGTTGCTGGAGTTTCTGTGAAAAGTTAAAGGGAGGACACACTCAGGTAACAAAAGAATTTGCTTTGAATTTTACAGGCTTAAGTTCCAAGGTATCTATGTTAGAATTCCCAGTATCTCCAGAGGCTATTGCTAGGGTAACTGAGATTCCTAGAGGAGGGCAGGAGTGGTTCAAAAATTTCAAATTTGATATGAGCCCCTGTAAAGTATTCTTGAAGGAAGCCTATGTGAATGAAGATTTAACTAAGGCTGTACCTAGAAGTTATGTTAAGGAGAGTTATGCTATGCTTCTTACTTGTATTCAAAAGTATTTAACTTGTGAGGGCAGATATAACAAAGTTTATTCCTATCATTTCAAGTTGTTGCTTCATTTCACGGGTAAAGCATCTATAGACCTCCCATTTTACTTGTTTAGAAGCCTCAGCAAGATGTGTGATAAAATTCAATTGAGGAAGGATGATTGTGAGTCATCACTGTTTCATCATGGCCTAGTTAAACTGCTAGTGATGGATGGTTTGCAGAAGATTGGTAGGGATTGGGATTCTTTCATCTATATGGCCGGTTTCCAGAGTAAGACAGGCCTCACCCCACAGCCACTTAGAGAAAGAAAAGAATTAATGGAGGAACCTACTATTGCTGAGCTTAAAAAGGAGGCTAGGGAGAAAAAGAAGGTTAAATCTCAGTTGAACAAACCAGTCAAACCCTTGGTTATTAAAGAGCCACCTCAGCCACCTCAGTCATCATCAAAGGAAAAGGTCAAGCAAAAGAAGGATGTTCATGGATCAGCTGAATCTGAAAAAGCATCAAGAGTTAAAACTAGGGGTCAACTAAGCAAGGAGAAAGGTAAATCAGTAGCTGTGGAAGAAAGTCCAATTTCAAAGGCCAGCCTAAGTGACCTACTTGAGGCTATTGAATTTGAGCAGGAAGAACCAGTGCATCTTGAACCCATGCATATTGATTTGACCCAATCTTCTCCTGAGAGCACTAAGAAATCAAAAGCTTCGAAAAGATTAAGGTTTGATGAGCCTAGTGAGGAGTTTATGTTCAAGCCAAGAAGGCCAGTTACAAGGAAACAAATTAAAGAGGCTGAGAAAGTGCATAAAGGAGAAGAAGTTGTAAAGGAGAAAGTGCATAAAGCAAAGAAAGCTGTAAAGTCACCCAGAACAGAGGTAATTGAAGTATTGACAAAAACAGTGGAGGCAGTCAAACATAAAGACAAGAATAAGAAGGTCATCATCACCCAAGGAGGAAATGTGATTGCCATAAAGAGTCAAGTGGAAACAGCCATAAAGGATCAGGTGGGAGCAACCAAAGAAGAAATTGTCAAAGCCAAAAATGTGATTAAGGAGCGTGCAGTTAGGTATGCCAACTATAAAAGAGTTGTGTTAAAGGGCAGCAAAAACCTAGTGGGTCAGACAGATTCTGTGGCTGATGTATATACCTAGACGGTCCTAGCCCTCAAGCAAGCTAAACTCCTCAGAAAAATGAACCTGACCCTGAGAGCAAAAAACAAAGCTTTAAAGAAGGAGATTTCAAATTTGAAGATACGACTAGGTAAGCTAGCTCATTGATTTGAGGAAAAGGTGATATTTTCAGTTTTGGTCAATTTTGTTTGAGTTCCACTATTTTGAAGTCATCTAAGTCTGTGACACCTGTAGAGGAAGTTTGAAAAGTCAAAAGTTCAAGCAAAGGAAGCTTTAGTGCAAATGCATTCTGTTTTAGCAAAAACAGCAGTTTCGTAGCGCGCTACGAAACTGCTGTAGGTGCTGTTTTATAAGAAAAACAAGGAGTTTAATGATGAGGTCAGCAAATTTTTGAAGGAAAAGCCTCAAGGACATAAGGGAAACCTTAAAAGACTCTCCTAGCTATTCAGAGAATGACAGATGTGCATTTTGGAAAAGGTCAAATATTTTGTTTCTAGCTCAAGTCTCGTTAAAGGTACTTTATGACCGAATTGTTAGGGTTCCTGTTAAGGTTATCGGAGATTTTTGTTTGTACACTTGTTCAGCTCACAAGGCTTTCAGCTCATTGGAGAGTATGGTGATATGTGTTGTTTATGAAGAATTAGAGAGCAGGGGACATGTTCTTTAAGTGATGAAGAATGATGGGAGACAGGGACCGTAAAAACAGAGCACTTCTCTTGGTTAATTAATGAGCCATCTGCGCAACTAGAATCCAAAGCCAGCTCGTTCAGTGTATTCTCCTCCAAGATACCTCAACCAAAACAGATAGAGGACATGTGTCAAGAGTCAGAGAAGCATCATGCTACGAGGAGGACAGATTTTGAGTTTTGAGTAAATTAAGATCATTTGTAATTACAGTTCAGCAATCATGTAATTAATGAATTAGTTATACAGTAGATAAGGATAGTTAATAGCAACCTTCGATGCTCCCCTCATGCTGGAGGAGGAATCTCGAGGTGGTTAAGCATGTATTCCTATATATGGATCAAACTTGGATGTAATAGAGGTTGGATACTTTGACAGAGAACAAGTCTATTTTGGTTTATGTAAAGCATGTTTCAGGAATACAAATGACTGTTGTTTTTGCCTCAGGATTCTCAATAGATCTCATTGTTCAAATGTATGGTGGCTTGTTATTTTAGTGTTCTTTTACAGTTCTGTTATTGCATAATCACTCAGAACTCATGCCCATATGCTCTGACTTCCTGTATGTTATGGCAGACTGTGTTTTATGTTAGTTATGTTTGAGCATAGATGTAAAGAGCCCTGACTTCCATGAAAAATAGTATTTTGGTTTGCTGAGATGTGTGAGACTCCATAAGCCCAATGGGAATCAATCTGATATTTGTCCAGCCAACTTATTTTCATGTGTTTGTTAAAGAGTTAGCCATCTTTCCTTGTTAGTGATCAACATTCATAATCTGTGAGAGAGCCCTCTCAGACTAAGGAGGCTAAGCCTTAGTCCAAAGCTAGGTTTGAAATAGTTACACATTATCTTACTGATAGGCAGCCTTCAGTGTGTGATTTTGTGATAACAACTTCAAAGAAGAATTAACGAGAAAGAAAGAAAATGGGTTTACTTAAAAAAAAAAAAAATTATGATTGAATTAGAACAACTCAATAATAGACAGGGGTGTGGCATGGGGGTGGCGGGGGGGGGAGGAATGGGAAGAAAATACTAGGAAGAGAGCGCACAAACCCAACAACTACTGATTTTCCAACCGTCATCTCTATTGAGATTTCTTGGTCTTTTTTCAATCTTAATGGCTTCCCTAAATTTTCGGTGACAAAACTGTGCAACCTTAGCAATGACCTGGGCTTCTTGTGGGACCCCCTACATTGGTGAGACTGGATGCTCTATTAATCAAAGGATTAATGAGCATGCAAGAGACCTAAAACATGGGAGAACCAAGTCTTCCACACTAGCGAAGCATGCCAAGAAGACTAAACATCATGTTTTTATTGAAGAAAACATTTCTATCAAATAGATTATGGATCACAGAAGCTTAAATTCGAATAACCTTATTTGTTTCGACTAATCATAAATCCTAGCTTGTGTCCCATTTTATAATTCTCAAATCATCATGGAAGCTCTCGAAATCAAGAAGCACCCCAATAACTTTAACAAAGAATATGGTTATAAATTTTTCCTCTCCTGGAAGCCCATTATCCATCAAATTACTCTATAATTCCTCCCCTCAATTACCTCCCCCTCTCTTCCCCATTTTTCTTTTATTCTTCGCTTCGTTTTCTACCCCTTATTAATTCATATATCAACTTATTTGATCTTTAATCAAATCTTTCTCCCCTCAATTACCTCCCCCTCTCTTCCCCATTTTTCTTCTATTCTTCGCTTTGTTTTCTGCCCCTTATTAATTCATATGTCCACTTATTTGATCTTTAATCAAAGCCCTCTGGATTATTTAATCATTGATTATAATATTACCTGTATTAAGTTCTTTTTTATCATTTTAATTATTTATATTCTTTCCCATATTAATCCTTACCCTTTAATGTTATTTCTTATTAATATTTAATATAGTGTATCCTTATCCTTTAATGTTATTTCTTGAATATTTATCAATTTATATAATTATATTTTTTTTATCATATATCATTTTATATAATAATTTATATTTCTGATTGTTTATCAATATATAATTTATTAAATTCTTGACCATTATTCTAATTCCTTGACCTATTTAAGGATTGATCAACACTTGCTCTCATCATGTTTTAGCATTATGGTCCTTGTGATGGGTGGAGTGTCCACCTAAAACGTCCCACAAGGTTAATCCAATACATAGTTTTCTTCTGAAAAAAATTACTATAAGACATAACTACTTGTAAGATAAATCTCGACTTTTGATTTATGACTACTACTAAGAATTTTCTAAAATATTTTGTTGAGGTTAAATCCCTATCATTAATCTTTAAAATTTGAGAAGCCCTATTCCAAAATAGACACATTGACATAATCAAATGGTTGGTAAACCCTGATATACATCAAAACACTTACCTCATGATACATCTCACAATGCCAAGATTAAGAAAAAAATCATAAAAATTAACTAAATTACATCATCTTGGCACTCTCTAGCCTAGTGTAATAGAGATATTGTAATGTAATATAAATATTTTAACTCGATTAAAATAAAATATAAATATAACCAACCTATATCCATCTTAACTCCTGATCTATCAAGCGCCAAGAAGGATCAAATCTCTCGAGGTGCAAACCTCTTTTTTGAGTGCAAAACTTGAGGAGAGGTTTGCACATTGAGATATTTGATCCCTCTTGGTGCTTGATAGATCCAGAGTTAAGATGGATCTAGGCTAGTTTCATATGTATGCGGCCAAAGAAAATCTAATGAACATATAATTAATTTTATCAATCATATGTAAATTAATTTAATATTAATATAATCATTTTAAATATGCTAAATACGTCTGAGATTAATTTGGTCATTTTAATTTTAAATTTTCTTAGTTACTTCAGTTTGTTGAGATGATAACTATTGTTAATAACTTTAATGACGAAAAATGATGAAATAAAAATTTTAAATGTAAAGTAACAATGTAATAGTGTTGAGTGATAGAAAATGTGAATAATAAGAATATAGTCAATTACAAATAGTATTCGTGGTGATTAATCTCAAACTATTTTCTGCTACTATTGTTATTGTCACCCTTGTTACTACTGTCATCTTTTCATATCGATTGTGATTTTTTCATATCGATTATATGAGAAGGGAAGGTTAAATCGTAAACCATGTAAATCTCGATTATATGAGAAGGGAAGGTTAAATCGTAAACCATGTAAATCATTAGATTGAGCTACTGTAGTAAACATCATACCTTGTCTCTCTTTCTCTCCAATATTACTAGGTTGAATTACTATAACACAAAAATCAATGTGCATTGTCAATAGTTCTTTGTGGTTACACTAAAATCAATGCACAATGTTAATCCAATCACTTTAAAATTAATGTACCATCATACATCTAATTAAATAAAATAAAAAATCAACATCTAAATTGAAATCAATGTATCTAATGCAAGAAATCAAACAATATTAGAAAATAACATTTACACTAAAATCAACTCATCTATTTCAAGCAATCAAATAGGATTAGAAATCAACATATACACTCAAATCAATGCATCTCCTGAAAGTATGAAAATAGGATTATAAACCAACATCTACACTGAAATCAATGCATCTAATGCAAGCAATCAAATAGGATTAGAAATAATCTAAATTGAAATCAATGCATCTAGTGTAAGCAATAAAATATTATTAGAAATAAACATCTACATTTAAATCAATGCATCGAGTGTAGGCAATCAAATAGGATTATAAATCACCATCTACAGTGAAATCAATGCATTTAGTGCAAGCAATCAAATAGGATTAGAAATCATCTACATTTAAATCAATGCATCTAGTGAAAGCAATCAAATATTATTAGAAATCAACATCTACAATAAAATTGATGCATCTAGTGCAAACAATCAAATAGGATTAGAAATCACCATCTACACTGAAATCAATGCATCTAGTGCAAGAAATATTCTTCCCTCTCTCCCCCCTCCATCTATATCTATATCTCCCTCCATCTCTCCTTCTTTGTCTCTCTATCTCAAACCCCTAAACACACACGCTCTCTCACTCCATATCTATCAATCTCTTTGTCCCTCCCTCCCTCTCTCCATCTCTCTCTTCTTCCCTCTCTTCACTTTCCATCTATATCTCTATCTCCCTTTGTCTCTCTATATCACCCCCAAAACATACACTCTCTTTCTCCAATCTATATATCCCTCCCTCCCTCTCTCTCTCTCTCTCTCTCTCTCTCTCTCTCTCCCCTCCTATTCCTCTCCCCCACTTCTATCTCTTCCCTCCTATTTTCCTCTCTCCCTCTCTCTCTATCTTCCTTATCACTCCCTCCCTCTCATATTCCAACTCCATCTCTCTTTCCCTCCCTCTCTCCACTCTCTCACATCCTCTCTCTTCCCTCTCTCCTCTCTCTCTTCAACTCTGTTACTATATCCCCCCTCTCCTCTCTCCTTCCTCCCCCATTCTCTCCATCTCCCTTCTTTGTCTCTTTATCTCGCCCAAAACATACACACTCTCTCTCCATCTCTCCCTTGTCACTCCCTCTCTCTCTTCACTTCTCACTCTCTATGTATTTCTTCTTCCCTCCCTCTCTCCCCATCCAACTCCATCTCCCTATTATTTCCTCTCCCTCCTCTCTCTCAAGTTCGCTCTCTCATACTTCCTCTCTCTCCCCTTCTCTCCTACCTCCCTCTCTCTTCCCCCATCTCTCTCTCTCTCCCCCCACCACTCTCCTCCTCTCTCTCAAGTCATGTTTCTCGTTATTCCTCTCTGCCTTTCTCTCCTACCGCCCTCTCCCCCCCCCTCTCTATCTCTCTCACTTTGACCTCCAATCCTCTCTCTCTCTTTTCCATCCAATCCTCTCTCTCTCTCCAACTACGTTACTATATCCCTCCCTCTCTCCTTCTCTCCCCACTTCTCTCTATCTCTCCTTCTTTGTCTCTTAATCTCACCCCTAAACATACACACTCTCTCTCCATCTATCTCTTGTCACTCCCTCTCTCTCTCTCCACTTCTCACTCTCTATGTCTTTCTTCTTCCCTCCCCTCCAACTCCATATCTTTATCCTTCCCTCTCTCGCAAGTCCTCTCTCTCCCTTTTGCTCCTACATTCCTCTCTCTTTCCCAATCTCTCTCTCTTTGTGCCCTCAAATCCTCTCACTACCTCCCTCCCTCTCTCCTTCTCTCTCTCCCCCCTCTATATTTGTGTCTCCCTCTCCCTCTCCTACCCTTCTATACCTCTCTCACTCCTCTCCCTCTCTCTCTCTTCATTCGTCCTCTCCCCTTTCCTCGAGTTATCTCCACCTCTCCCTTGTCACTCCCCCAATATCTCCACCTCTATCACTTTATGTCTTTATTCTTCCTTCCCATATATATCTAGAGTTAATGTCTATCATGATATATTAATATATATTATAATATAACAAATTTAATATTGTATTAATCCAAAGTTATTAAATTTAATAGTATTAATATTATAATATATTAATATGAATATTAGATCTAATAATACTACTAATAATAATAATAATCTTTTAATATTAATACTATGGTTAATAACCCTTTTATGCATGTTATTAATAATATTTTGGCCCATAGACTTGGTATATAATTAGATGTTGATTTCTAATCCTATTTGATATATTTTTATTTTTTACCATACCTTTTTATACCTCTTTTATATTAATTTATTTACCATACCTCTTTTATAAATATGGTACTTTTCCCATGGTATTTTCCCATAGGCTTCACCTAAATAAAACATATTTTTTGAGTTTTCATAAATGTAAAGAGGTTTATGGAGTAAGTATAAAAAGAGGTTATATTTATTTACCATACCTCTAGTTTATTTATATTTTTATTTATTTACCATACCTATGGTTTATTGAGGTTTTATTTATTTACCATACCTCTAGTTTATTTATATTTTTCTTTATTTACCATACCTATAAAAAAAAGTTTTATTTATTTACCATAACTATGGTTTACTTATATTTTTATTTATTGGCCATACCTCTTTTTCTTTATATTTTAAATTTATGTTGTGTTTATACATAATAATAATTAGATTGTTGAATTAAGGCCATTTCTCCTTATTTATCGTGCAATTTTGGTTGGTTCGAAATGCTTAGACAAATGAATTAACTCTTCTAAATAAATAATTAGATTGATTTTTAAATAGGGCTGAAATTAGATTAAAAATGTTAAATGTTAAACATTATGTAAAAAATTTTATTTATTTACCATACCTCTTTTTTGGGTGTTCCTAAACCTCTTTACATTTTAATTTTATATTGTGTTTATACATAATAATATAATTAGATTGATTTTTAAATAGGGCCGACATTAGATTAAAAATGTTAAATGTTAAACATTACATTAACGATTACATTTTTAAGTGAGATCTACCCCATAAGCAAATATAAATATAATTATTTTTTTTTGTTAATTTTTATAATTTTTTATTAGTGGTTTTTGAGCTTGAGTTTTATGAGAACCCATGGTATTCTTGTGGAAATATCCTAGATCCATATTAAATTTGGATCTACCAAGCACCTACAAGGATGAAATCTCTTGAGATGCTAACCTCTTTTAGAGTGAAAAGAGATTTAATCCCTCTATGTGCTTGGTAGATCCTGAGTTAAGATGGATCTATGATAGTTTTAAATTATTATTGTTATTATTAGTAATTATTATTATTATTAATTATATAAAAAAAAATAGTTCATATATGAGTTAATCATATATACATTTAAAGCCAACCTAGATCCATCTTAATTTTTCATCTACGAAACCTCGAGAGGGATCAAATCTCTTTTCACTGTAAAAGAGGTTTTTTTTTTTTTTTAACAAGAACTGTTAATGTATTTATTGCCAAAAGTGGAGCAAGCTCCTATTACAATTGACAGTAGTTTTTAAAAATTGAGCAATGAGAATGAGTAGATGGTAGTCCCTTCTCCTAAGCTTAAGTTCAAAAGTTCTGTGAGTTCTTTGGCTATTCTTGTTTTTCGTCTTACAGTTTATCTTTGGGAGAGCAAGTTCTACGGCCTTTTCCTTATGTTTTTATTTTTGATGTTCCTTGAGTTTGTCGTTCCTTCTAGTATTTTTCATTCTTCTTGTTGTTTCTTTGGCTTGTTGTTCCTTCAGCCTGTTGTTCCTTCCATCTACTATTCCTTTGGCTTGTTGTTCCTTCGGTCTGCTGTTCTTTAGGGTGTTGTTCCTTTTGTTGTTGTGCCTACGGCCTACTGTTCCTTTGGATGTTGTTCCTTCGACCTGTTGTTCCTTCAGATGTTGTTCCTTCGATCTGCTATTCCTTCGACCTGTTGTTCCTTTGGCCTGCTGTTCCTTCAGATGTTGTTCCTTCTGTTGCTGTTCCTTCGGCCTGCTGTTTCTTCGGGTGTTGTTCGTTTTGCTGTTGTTCCTTCTGCTTGTTGTTCCTTCTAATGCTGTTCCTTCTGCTACTATTCCTTCTGATTGTTGTTTTTTCTGCTTCCGTTCCTTGGTCTGTTTGTTGTTCCTTTTGTTTCTGATGTTCCTTTGGCATGTTGTTCCTTCTTCTGCTTTTCCTTTTGCTTGTTGTTCCTTCTGGTGTTGTGCCTTGCACTGTTGTTCATTCTGGTTGTTTTTCCTTCTGTGGCTATTCCTTCTACCATCTTTTGTTGTACATTCTAGTGTTGTTTCTTCTACTTGATAGTCCTTGTGTTTGTTATTCCATCTGCTTGCTACTTGGTGATCCTGAATGTGACCTTCAAGATGCCAAATACCACTCTCCCTCTGAGAAGCAGTTCTACCTTCTGGAGATTTTCTAAGGCAAAGGATGGATCGAGCAAGGTCCTCCATTGAGGCTGAGATTACCTTGTGACAGCAGGCAGCCTTTATTTGCCAGCGAGTCTGCTTGTTTTTTTAAATCCTGCAGAATATGGTATGAGTCGACAGTGTTGAAGTCTTTCAAAGTGTTTCGAATTCTTTGCAAGGTTTTGTTTAAAGTTGGGTTATTGAAATCATCTTCTGAGTTTAAGAGCTTTATCAGGAGCTCCGAGTCTCCAAATATTTGGATTGTTTTGGAATCTAACTCCTTCGCAATCTGGCAAGCTTTTAGGAGGCTATAACTCTCTACTTGATTGTTCGAGCTTATGCCTAGGCCCCAACTGAAACTGGTTTTTTTTATCTATCTGGGGAAAGAATTAATCCCCCTGTGCCTGCAATACCTGTATTCCCCTTGGACGCTCCATCAAAGAAGATAGTGGCTTTTAGGGTACCATTCCACCACTTAAGAAAGTCACATGCAGTGAGACGCAGGCACCAAATAGGATCTTTCATCGGTTTGTTGATTGGATCTTTCCTTTCTCCTAGCATACAGGGTCCTAGCCACACAGAGACTTCTGTAGGTAGTGTGAAGGAAAAAGCTAGATTATTTGTTATTTCCAACAAGAGAGCTTTTACTTTGGCAACCACTTCCACTGGTTTCAGGATCCTGTTGTTAAAAACACACTCATTTCAAGCCAGCCACTCTTTCCACCAAAGGCATTTTGGGATAGCTTGCCAAATGTTTTTCCAGCCCGAGTTTTTAGATTTCTCAGGGTTTTGGTCTGCCTAGGAGGTGTAGAGAGTAACAACTAAAATTTTGGAGGGGGTGGGTACGCTTAGTCCATGGAGGACCATCTTCCAAACTTCTTGAGTGAAAACACAGTCAACTAATAAATGGTCAGATGTTTCGATAGAAAAAGTGCATAGGCAGCATATAAAGGGCCTATGGAAGCCTCTTTTATTCATATTTTCTCCTGTTAGTGCCTTTTTATGCATTAGTAACCAAGTAAAGAAATTCACCTTTGGAAGGCAAAAGGGAGACCAAATGGATTTCCAAAGCTTCGGTGTTAGCAAAGATGCATGTGTGGCCTGTAATGAGGAGAAACCTTGAGCTGCTGTATAATTTTCGGTTCTTCCCCACCCCCATTTATCTTTGGATGTATGATGGACAGGGGTAAGGCCAGAAATCGTTGTACAGAGCAAGTTTTTCTGTGTTTCCAGGGGGTTGGGAACCCCTAGGAAAGTCCATCCTGCCCAATTCCCTTTGTTGTCCCAAGAACATATGTCTTCTAGCTGGAGAAGCCCTTTGTTCACTAGCCAGATCTTTAAATCGTTACAGGTATTGAGGGTGGCTAGTGGTGCATTCCCTTGTACGGTGTCCTCCCAAAGTAATGTTCTCTACCCATTTCCCGGTATTCTGTATAATTGCTGTTGTATATGATTGATGCTTCTTCTAACTAAATTCCAAATTGTTGTTCCTGTTGGAGTAGAAGCAGTAGTGAGGTTTCTTAGGGAGCCTCCCTTTAGGTATTTCTTCCAGAGGATTTTGCTGACAGGGTGGTTTTTGTCTGCATACAATTGCCATATGATTTTTCCACCAAGAGCCATATTTGCTAAGCCTGGATCCCGTATTTGTAACCCAACTTGCTGGAGTGATCTATTCAGTATATCCCATCTTACCAAATGTAACTTGCTCTGGTTGCCCTTACCCCCATTCCATAAGAAGTCCCGAAGGAGTTTGGAGATCTATTCTGTGATAGAATTAGGATCTAGCAGAAGGGAAGACTAGAAGATGGGAAGGGCGGAGAGGACTGCCTTTATCAAAATCAACTTCCCAGCCTTTGTTAGCCATTGGCCTCCCCAATATGCTATTTTTGCTTTTATCTTGATGATTATTTCAGTCCATATGGAGGGAGGACTTGATCCCAAGGTTAAGGGAAGGCTTAGATATTTGATCTTCTCGTAGTTGGCATACCCATGGAATCCCAATATGCAAGCAATTCAAAGGATAGTTGGGTGTTCTACATTCCAGCCATAAACTGCACTTTTTCTTTTGTTGATCAAGGCTCCTGTGGTTGAACAAAAGTGTTGAAGTATTTCTTTGAAAGCCTTTGCTATCTTAATTGAGGCCTCTCCCAAAATGACAGAGTCATCTGCAAAGAGGGTGTGATTTATAGGGTCCACTCCTCTTGCTGCCTTAATACCTGGAATAGTGCCTATTTCCATTTCCGTTGTCAGCTTTCTGCTTAGGGATTCTGCCATCAAGATATAAAGAAAATGGGACAAAGGGAATCCTTGGTGGAGTCCTCTAGAAGCTTGGAAAAAGTCAGAAGGTCTGCCATTGACCAGGGGGGCTATCCGAGGTCTGTGTGTGCAGGATTTTATCAATTTGAAAAACTCAACACTAAAACCGAAGGAGAGGAGGATTTTACAGAGAAATGAGAGTCTAACTTGGTCAAAGGAATTTGACATATCTAACTTGATGAGCATACCTTTTTCCTTTCGAGAGTGGCTAGAGTGGAGGGCTTCTTGCACTTGGATCACATTGTCTATGAGGTGGCTTCCTTTGACGAAACCACCCTGCAGAGGGGAGATAAGGTACCCTAACAGAGGCTTGAGTCTATTGGCTAATAGCTTGGCCAGGATCTTGTAGGAGGCATTGCATAGAGAGATTGGCCGAAATTTGTCGAAAGGCTCAAGGTTAACTTCTTTCGAGATAAGGGCAAGGAAGGTGGAGTTGGTGCACCCTCCCACTTTGGCTTTCTTTTGAAAGGCTTTGACCATTCTGAGAAGATTGAGTTTTATTACATTCCAGCGAGCTCTATAGAAATGAATTGTGAAGCAATCTGGCCCAAGTGCTTTATCCAGCTGCATTGACCAAATGACATCAACTATCTCTTTTTCAAAAAAAGGCTTCATTAACCCAACATTTACATCTACAGTGATAAGAGGGGGGATGTTTGACAAAAAGTCGGAAACCAGGTCGTCATGAGATGAACCAACCTCCTAGAACATATTTTGATAGTAGATTGTGGCTGCTTGTTTTATGAGATACTATCCTTTGATAACTTCCCTCTCCCTGTTGGATATTTCGGAAATGTGATTCTGAGAGAGTCAGGCTCTGCATTGTTTGTGAAAAAAAGCTGTGTTTGTGTCTCCAGCTTGGAGCTAGAGGCTGCGAGGCTTAAGGCGCTAGTATTCCTCTTCTTAACGAAAGGAAAGAAAGGAGTTGAACTGGGCATTCTGTTCGGTGAGCAGCTATGCTTTGGTGATTTCAGATCCTTCCATGCCTAGTTGAATCTCAGCTAGAGCCTGGACTGTCTTTTTTCTATGACTTGTAGGAGTGAAAAGGGGTTTTTTTTGCCCAAGTTTTTAGAGCAGACTTAGTGTGTTTGAGTTTCGGTTCCCACACGAAGTTGGGGGATCCTTCAACAGGTTGCGCCCAAACATCGACTACTATGTCCATAAAGCCCTCTCTTGATACCCAAAGAGGATTGAATCTAAAGGCAATAGGGCCGAGGTCCTCCTTTTTCTCTATCAACAGTGAGATGGAATTATGACCAGATGTTATTTTGGGCAGAATTTTTGAAGAGATTAAATGCTTCCCCTCTAGAAGAGTACTTTGGACTAGAAACTGGTCTAAATGGGCAGTAATGTTGGCTTTACCAACTCTATTGTTGGTCTATGTATAACGACCTTTCTTAGTTTTATGGTCCAGAAGGTCCCATTCGAGAATCAGAGACTCCACAGAGGCATGGAATGGATCTTTACCCCTTACTCCACCTTTTTTCTCATATGGGTCTAGAGTGATGTTGAGATCCCGTGCCAGATTGATGTTTTGTGGGGCATAGACTTCTAGGAAGTCTGAGAGAGTGTTCCAGCAATCCTTCTTTTCCAAAAAATTTACAGGAACATAAAGATTAAAAATAGGTAGAGAAATCTTTCTTGGGAGGTGAAGAAGATCTGTATATATTCAGTGTTGGGTTGCAAAAGAACTTTTAAGCTGGAACATATCCTCCGACCAAAGGGTTGTAAGGCCCCCTGAAGTACCTCTGGCACTGACCACTTTCCTTGAGTTCTTTTTCCATTTGGTTCAACTTAGAGATAGAAGAGCATCTTCTTCTATCTTTGTCTCTTGGAGTAGGAGAATGTTTGAGTTTTCCATTTTTAATAGGTCTTTTACTGCTTCAGCTTTCAGAGGGTTTCCCAGAACCCTTCAATTCCAAGAGACAATCTGCATTATTTACTAGAGGGGGGCGGTGCAGACCCACCCTTTGGGGGTCTGGTCCTTGTGTTCCTGCCTAGCAAGGAAAATTTTAGGGGCGAATGTTCGCCCTTGCAAAATTAAGGAGTTTTAAATTTTTAGTGGGCAAATATTTTGTATCATAGTACATTTTTACAAATCACCTCAAATAGCCCACCTTATTTTAAGGGAGAGGGTAAAAAAGGTAAATTTAGCCCTTGAAATTAGGAGTTACAACCTTCCATTGGCCCATTTTCAAGAATAGGTTTTATTTAAGTGAATCCTATGGACCAAATACCATATTTATAAAAGAAGTATGGGAAATTAATAAAAATTATAAATAAATGAAAGGTATGGTAAATAAATAAAAATATAAATAAACTAGACTTATGGTAAATAGATAAAACCTCTTTTTATATTTAGTCCATAACCCTCGTTCTATTTATGAAGGCTCAAGAAAGAGGTTTTATTTAAGTGAATCCTATGGGCCAAATACCATATTCGTAAAAGAGGTATGGTAAATTAATGAAAATATAAATAAATGAGAGGTATGGTAAACAAATAAAACATCTTTTTTATATTTACTCCATAAGTCACCTTATATTTAAGGACACTCAAAAAATGCCTTACATTTAGGTGAAGCCTATGGGCAAAATACTATGGGACAAATACCATGGACTAGATTTATTAATACCATGCAAAAAAACATCATTAACCCTAATATACGTATTAATAAAAATAAAAATGGCACATGGTATTGACCCATGGTATTCACCTGGAATGTAGCCTATTTAAATGGGGGAATTAAACCAGCATAGATCCATCCTTACTCTGGATCTACTAATCCCCCAGAGGTATCAAATATCGTGATATGCAAACTAGCATAGAGTGAAAAATATTTGATCCCTCTCAGGGCTTGGTGGATCAAAAGTAAAGATGGATGTTGTAATTTAATGTATGTTAAACATTTTAGCTTGGTTAAAATAAAAAAATAAAATAAAAATCAACTATTAATTTTATTAATTTTTATAAATTACTAGGTTTATGATAACCCATGGTAATGACCCATGGTAATACCAAGATCTTACAAGATTTTATAATTGAGTAAAATATTTACCATGCCTGGTGAGAGATTCGCCAAAAAATTATATATACATATTATATTATTGATAAAATCGAATTCCATTTTTCCTATATACCATGGAGATTCCCCCATTTATTATACATATAAATTTAGAGGGGGTTCTTAAAATTTTCCCTGCTGCCTAGTGACATTTCAATTGTGGACTGGATGCCCTACATCTTTAATCACTCCGCATCTTCTTCTCTGATCTCCTTGCTAGATTTCCTTCCTGCCTTTTTGTTGGATTTCTCAAGAGGTTCATCTTCGGAAGAACTAGGACTATCTATCATTTTTTTCTTTTTGGTCATTTCTACATAAGAGGGTGGGGAAGAGGCGCCTATTAGAGGGCCTTGATTTTCCTGTTGGATTGCATCGATACAAGGAGTTTCTGTAATGGCTTCTATAGTCTGTTCCTGAGATCCTGAGATCCTGAGTTTAGTTTTGTGTCTGTTGTCTGTTCCATATTCTGTTGCACTTCTCCCTCTTCAAGTTATAGTTGGTCTTTCAGAGGGTTTAGAGCAGCAAAAGGATTTATTGAGATGGCGGCATTTGCAGTAGCTTGATCTTCGATTAAAATATTCCTAGCTGAGGGTCCTCTAGTCTCTAGATTCCCTCCTTTCCTTTTCGCTCTATTGGTCTGTTTAGTAGTGGCGGTTTTTTTGGCTTGTGTCCACTACTCGCTCTTATCTTTTTCAGATTCTTCCTCAATTTTCTTCTTGCAGTTTCAAGCGAAATGACCATAGCCATGACAATGTCGGCACTTGAAGGGGAGCTGTTCATAATCTAGTTCCTGAATGTGAGACTAGGCAGCTATGGTCAACTTGATCGCCTCATGCAATCCTCTCTCCAGATCGACTTCAACACATATTCTGGCACACGAATATTATTCTTTCCTTTCAGCCCTATCAATGTATTTTCCTAATTTGTTCCCGATTGTTTCCATGGATTCTGGGTTCTAGCAATGAAGGGGAAGATGAGGTAACCTTACCCAGACAGGGACGGCTGAGAGAGTGTCCTGGGAAGGGTCAAAGTCTGGCATCCATTTATTTAGATAGAGCCCTTGGAGGCCAATGAAATATGGACCATTTCAGAATATGAGATCTTGATCTTCTGCTGAATCGAAACCTCTACCTACCATGTGGCTTCGTATTCCTTCAAAGACAAGATGCCTCCAGTTTCGCTGGACCCATCCATCAATAGCTTTAGGCGAGGGCCAAAGACCCGTGAATTTTCCTATAAGCCCTCGTTTAGCCAGGTTTAGCGCAGTCTAGCACAAGTGTTTCGCAGGTAGCTCTACCGAAGGGATGGATTTGGCTTTCTTGACAAATTTCTGCTGATTCGTGTTTGCTGCCTATTCTGCCTATGGTATTCTAAATCCTATGCAGACTGGCTAGCCTAGTAGCTCTGACGCTTCCACTAGCCTAAATGCATCATTATTCCACTGCGACTCACTATTATTCTCTACTATGCTGCTCCTGTCGCTGCTCCGCCTGCATACAAAATGCTCATGGTGCTTTCTATGCTCTCCCCACCAGTTGCCGCGTTCTTTTCCCAGAATAATGCATTCAATCTAAAATAGTCTAATAACGCTACTCTTTGGCGCTCCCATACCATCAAGCCTACATGTGTTGCCTTCTCTGCTACCCTGCTTGATACCTGCATCCTTGTCAATCGTATGGCATTGCGTGCATTTCGTCTTGAAGATTTTTTCTCTGGCCTTACTGTCGCCTAAAGGAGCCTCTGAGAAGGTCGTTATTGATTAATGTTATTGATACTCGGCGTTACTGTTAGTAATGGCATCATCCTCCTCCTCTCAGTCAACGTCGTGTCGTGCTTGTTATGGTTCATAAGGGAGGCCACGGGGCCTGGTGTTGGTATAAGCTCGCTGATCTCCTGCAAAAATCAGGCCACACCACCATTGTATCCGATCTTGCAGCCTCAGGTATACATTGAATTTTGGTACACTGATCGCTCCTCACCATACTCCAGGTTAATACCACGTTGCCTCTGTTGTTCATTACACCCTCACGCATAATACCGCTCGACAGTCATATGAATGCTGTAGTTAATACTCTCCCAATCATTGTGCGCACTATGCTCTTCTATCCATAGTGGTCTCCATCCCACGCATTTAATATTTTGAGCTATCTTCACTTGGTTTTTCCTTCCATGCATATCTGGTAAATTGATGGTTTGGGTATAGAAACCTTAAATCTCATTTCAATTGCGTGCTACTCTGTTCTGGCATGTATTCTAGGGGATACAATACTACATTACCCCTTATTTCAATTGCACACTGCTCCAATACTATTACTGTCCAGAGCCTATGCGTGAGAGCCTCCTCTCCTGCGCAAATTTTTTAGCACATTTTTTTTTTCCAGTAGAAGTTTTTTTTCCACAAAAGCACATTTTTCTTTTCCAACAGAAGTATTTTTACAGCACTCAGACTTTACAATGCATTCAATCATATCTATTGTGGGAGAAGTTCTCACTAGCAAGGAGAACTATCCTAAGTGGTCCTGGAAGATAAAACACACCCTCATTTTCAATGAGTTTTGGAAAGGAGTGTGTGTTGGAGATGGAGACAAAGAGCCAGAACAACCTACCTCAAACAAAGAGTTCACATTTGGGAAAATAAGAACAGCAAAGCCTATGCATTAATTGCAACATCTATAAGTGAAGAGGTGAGTTGCCATATTTTGCCATTTTCAACTGCTTTCGAAGCCTTACAAAAGCTAAAAGAACTCTATGACTCACACTCTGCACTTGAAGTTTTTCAACTCATGATTAAACTCTTCACTCTTGAATTACAAAACAATGATCCTCTTGCTCTTGCATCAGAAGTAAAATCTATAATGCATGATATCAAAGTCACTAACGTTGAACTGGATATTCCTCTGATAGCTTTTCTCAAGGCACTTTATCCTACTTACTCCAATTATCTTGAGTCATTGCAAGCAAATGGAAATCTCAAAGATATTACCTTTGACTCTCTTGTGAAAAAAATTGTTGAAAGAGAGAAAGCTTTTGGAAAGAAGACAACCCCTGAATCTTCTGAAGAGGCTGTGTGCCTTGCTCATAAAGAAAAGAATCTTGGCCAAGATTATTCCAGAGGAAGAGGTGGTCGAAGAGGAAGAGGAAGATATTTCAAAGGCAGGGGGGGCAGACACTGTCAAGGAGAAAAGTCATATTTGCACTGCATATGCTGCAAAAGAAATGGATCACATGATTCCTCTACATGCAAGTTACCTTGGGACAAAATTGAGTAGCAAAGAAACCAACCCAAAGGTAAAACTAATGACACAAACAAAGGTAAAGCACCTGAATCCACTCATTATGTTGTGGCACAATGTAATATCGAAGTAAATGAAGACTTATTTAATGCTTCACTTGCTTCTTGGAAAAATGATTGGTTGCTTGATTCAGGAGCAACTTGCCACATGACTCATAGAAAATATTTTTTTGAAGAATTTATTGACAATGTTGATGGAGCAGTATACTTTGCAGACCAATCAAAACTCAAGCCATTAAGGCTTGGCACAATCAGGCTTAAATTGCTTGGTCTTCTAGATTTTCTTCTGCATCATGTTCTATATCTCCCACAGCTAAAGAGAAACTTGTTGTCCTTGGTCCACATCCGCTAACAAGGTCACTCCATTCATATGTTTGATGGCAAGCTTGAGGTGAGAAAATCATTTGACCACTCATTTTTCATGAGGGGGATAGAAGAAGAAAGGCTTCTCAAGCTGCAAGGTACCTCTGCTCGTGCACAACATTTCTCATACAACTCTCATTATGAAGAAGGTACACTTCCATCAATTTTATTATGGCATGCTAGATTTGGACATTTGAACAATGACAGCCTCCGCTTATTGAAGAAAAATGGTGTTACTAGTTTGCCTACAATTCCTAGGAAACTTAAGCAATGTGATGCTTGCATTCTAGGAAAGCATAGAAAACAGTCTTTTCATGATTCACATTCAAGAGCACATAGAAAACTTGAACTCATTCATTCAGATTTATGTGGTCCAATGCTTGTTCCTTCTGCAAATGGAAATAAATATGTGATGACATTTATTGATGACTACACCAGAATGTGTCGGGTTTATTTATTGAAGAACAAATCTGATGCTTTTCAAACATTCAAGAACTTTCATACATGTATTTAAAATGATGCACAATCTCATATTGGCTCTATTCGCACTGATAATGGAAAAGAATATACTTCAAATGAATTTGAAAACTATCTTCACCAACATGGGATCAAACATCAAACAATTGTGCCTTATAATCCCCAACAGAACAGTGTAGCTGAAAGAATGAATAGGAAAATCTTAAATATGGTGCACTCCATGATGTTTTTCAAAAATGTAAAATTGATGTTTTGGGCTAATGCAGTTCTATGCATTGTATATATAAAAAATATATGTCCATCTAATGCTATCAGAAATCAGACTCCCTATGAAATTTGGTATGGGCACATTCCTTCAGTAAAACATCTCAAGGTCTTTGGTTCCACCTATTATGCCTTGATACCAAAGGTACATAGAAACAAACTTGGTGCAAGAAGTCGTAAGTGTATCTTCCTAGGGTATTCAAACACCTCCAAAGCATATCGTCTCTATGATGAAGTCAATAAAAATTTTGTTGTATCTAGAGATGTAATCTTTCTTGAAACATACAAAACTGACAATGTTGTTGAGCGGAAACTTGATCGCTTGGATAGATTCGCAAATGCAAAATCATTTCAAGAATTTGATAATCAGATTCCACATCTTGAAGGGGGGATTCCTATACTAGATCAACCTGTGGAATCTTCTTCTGAAGCACTCTCTCCCCCGCATGAAACTCCAACAATGGATGATACTTTAAGTGATGTGATTTTTAGAATTGGGAGACTCAATATTGATTCAGTCCCAACTCAATCAATGGAGCATCCTGGACCATCTGAGAAAGGTCCCCCAAAGTGGCTTACAAAGACACTTGAAAGTGTTCATCCTAATGAGGTTGGAAAGACAGGAACTAGAAATTCAAACCGGCAAAAT
Organism: Pinus tabuliformis; assembly: GCA_031772625.1. Classification (NCBI taxonomy): domain Eukaryota; kingdom Viridiplantae; phylum Streptophyta; class Pinopsida; order Pinales; family Pinaceae; genus Pinus; species Pinus tabuliformis. Next base: position 2,067,360,265 of record CM062816.1, read on the forward strand.
GGAGGTGATGTAGATGACTCTGATTCACCTGTTGATATGGATGTTTCTTATGATTGTGAATTGAATTTGTCTACAAATTTCGAACCAACTTTCTTCAAAGAAGCTGCTTCTCATGATGAATGGAAAGAAGCGATGCAAAAGGAGTATGATGCCCTGATAAAGAATGGCAATTGGAAGTTGATTGATCCTCCATTAGGAATCAAACCAATTGGCTGTAAGTGGGTCTACAAGAACAAGTATGAAGCTAATGGCTCACTTGACAAGCACAAAGCTAGGCTTGTGGCAAAAGGTTTTTCATAAAAGGAAGGGGTTGATTATGAGGATACTTTTGCCCCCACAGCAAATGGGCTACCATCCAGACACTCTTTGCCCTAACAACTTAGAACAGTTGGAAAGTCCATCAAATGGATGTCAAAAATGATTTCTTGAATGGAGATCTAAAAGAGAATGTTTTTATGTCCCATCTTGAAGGATTTTTTGTGAAAGGACATGAACATAAAGTATGCAAACTTGTGAAATCCTTGTATGGCCTCAAACAAGCACTGCGAGCCTGGTATGAAAAACTAACTGAGCATCTTCTGAAACTCAATTTCAAACATTATTATCTTGATGATGCAACTTTATTTGTCAAGAAAGTTGGCAAAACAGTTGTATATCTTGTGGTATATGTAGATGATATTTTGATGACAAGGAACAATGAAAGCTACATTACATCCATAAAGAAGTAATTGAAGAAAGTTTTTGAAATGACTTATTTGGGCTATGTTCGTTACTATCTTGGTATTGAAGTAACTCAACATCCGAAGTCCATATTCCTTTCTCAAAAGAAGTACATTGGAGATCTGTTGAACAAGTTTGGCATGACAGAATGCAATCCTCTTACTACTCCAATGGAACAAAAAATAAAGCTCACATCCATTGAAGGAAAAGAATTTGAGGATGCAACAAAGTATAGACAGCTTGTAGGAAGTCTCAACTACCTAACTACTACCAGACCAAACATTTCATTTGATGTTGGAATCCTCTCCAGGTTTATGCAAAAGCCTTGTGAGGGACATTGGTCTGCTGCAAAAAGAGTTCTAAGGTACTTGAAGGGAACTCAAGACTTTGGAATCAAGTATACACGGGTTGATGACTTCAGCTTGATTGGATACTCTGATTTAGACTTCGATGGAGACAAAGAAACTGGGGTATCTACTTCAGGTTATGCTATGAGTCTTGGATCAAGAGCTGTCTCCTAGAGATCACACAAACAATCAGTTCTAGCAGATTCCACAACAGAGTCAGAATATGTGGCAGCAGCTGATGCAACAAAAGAAATTGTGTGGCTTTGGAAAATTCTTGAAGATTTGTAGGTAAAACAAGTACAATCGACTCCACTCATGATTGACAATACCTCGGCAATAAAGTTGGCCAAGAACCCAAAGTTCCATGATCGAACGAAGCACATCAATACTAAATATCATCTGATTCGACATCATGTTGAGGACAAAACAATCCATCTCCGCGATTGTTCCACTAATGAGCAAATTGCAGACATCTTCACCAAAGTGCTTGGAAGAGAAAGCTTGAAAGATTCAGAACGATGCTTGGAATCACCAACATCCCTTCAGATTAAGGGGGGGAATGTTGACACCTAATCATTAGGATTGGGTGAATAACTTAAATTGATGTAAATAAATAATAGAAAATATGAATAGTCATCAGGAGATGAAATGAACAGTCTCTCCCTCATGTATATAATAAAGACCAACCTGAATGAATATCAATGAATTGTTTTGAGGAGTTACCTCCTGGTCTAACAATATTGTTTATTCTTATAAATAATAAGTGTTGGTTAGATATTTTAAGTATTTTATATTTTTAAAATTGAATTGATCAATGTATCAAACACATAAGATTTATAAGTTAAAGACATAATTTTATCCATTAAACAAATACAAATTATAAAATTTATACAAAAACCTAAGGCTTTAGGCTTAGTATAAACATTGAAAAATTAGAGGTACCAACTAGAAGGAATAGTATTCAATGAAGGTTCATCACAAACATTAGGGTTTACCATCCAATTATGATAGTTGGGCTCAAACTCCACAACAATCAATTCACAATCACTCTTGCTGAATTTAGATGATTTTGTTGTTTTCGAAATAACGAGAGTTAAGATCAAGAATTAATCAATCTAATGCATAAGATGTAGAGGCCAATTGGGCCTTTGTTATCTCATCTCTTCAGCCATACAAAATCCTTATGGAATAGCCCACTCTATACCCTTTGAGTTAACCTAGTTTATGCTAACGTTGTAGGGGATCCTCCATGTGGCTTCCTACTCATATTACATGGGGCCCTATCCCAAAAGTTTTGAAGATATTGTAAGTTATTTAGCTCCACATAGATTTGCATTCCTTGGATGCTAATTTATAAGGACAATCTCATAACATATTAGAGCGTTGTTAACATCCAAGAAATACAAAGAAGGATAACAACATCACCTTCAATTCTTGAGAGAGAGAGAGAGAGAGAGAGAGAGAGAGAGAGAGAGAGAGAGAGAGAGAGAGAGAATATATGCCAATAATATATACCTATATATATATATATATATATATATATATATATAGCCAAGAATATTATACCTTTATCGCCTGAGGAAATATATCTCCTAAGAATGAAATTTTTCAAGAGATAGTTATATGGGAAATTGATTCATACTACTTAAGGAATGAAATGAAAATCATGCAAGGAAATGTGGCACATATTCATAGAAACATGGTAGAGAGCGCAATATTATAACAAGGACACAACTCTTCATTAAAATAGTAGAATATTGGGGAATAAACACTAGCTTAGAATGGTAATAGTTTATCCCTTAAAAATAGATATTGCAACTATGCTCATTGGAAAATTTTTTATTAATTAAGTTGTCAATGTTTAAGACCAATATTTGATGTTTACAGAGTATGGGTTCTCCCACTTTACAAATTAGAGACCTTATAGATATATATATATATATATATATATATATATATATATATATATAGAGAGAGAGAGAGAGAGAGAGAGAGAGAGAGAGAGAGAGAGAGAGAGAGAGAGAGATCTTTTCACTTTTTTTTTGTTATTATCTCCTAAATACCATGAGTTACAAAAACCTCATGCTTATATATGATCAATGCACAAATGGTAAAAAATTAATTAATGGCCATGCAAATATCTTTTCACTAATTTATTATTAATATTTGTTTTATTTTTCTCCCTCCTTGCAAATGCCGTAGGTGAATACCATGGGTTACCAAAACCATGGGCTCATAAACCACCAACAATAAAAAGTTAATTAATGACTATGTTGATTCAATTGAAGAAGTGGATGGCCACCAATATCCACTTATATCAATCCTCCCTTCTTAAATTGAGTTATTGATGAAGATTATTAGTGACATGAGATGAAAAATAGCTTATATAAATATTGATCCAATTGAAGAAATAGATGGCCACCAATATCCACTTCTATCAATCCTCCCTTCTTAAATTGAGTTATTGATGAAGATTATTAGTAACATGAGATGAAACAATAACTTAGATAATAAAATGTCAAAGCTCAGTTCTTCTTCATCAACATATCCTAGGTTTTTTTTTTTCTAAGTAAAGGTAATCTATTAATATGTACAGAAAAATACAGAGAGGACTAAGCCTCGACCAAGTTTAGCATTGAGTACCAGCAAAATTTGGACTGCCCCAACATTGGGGAAACCAGTCCACCAAGAGCATAAAAACCAAAAATGGTATCAATTCTTGAGTCCAAAACCCACAAAAGAAATAGTAAGATGATGCCCTGACAAATAGTCCAGCTAGGAAACCAGATTCCATCCAAAACTAGCAAAAAGAAACATAAAAAAGCAGATAGAAAACACCTGGGCAGCCATGTTCAGCCACATCCTAACACCAGGCAGCCACGTCCGAACCCCTGACAACCTCGTCCATTTCTCTGGCTACCACGTCCAGCCACTTGGAAGCCACGTCAGCCTAGATGAAGTCATTCGGGATGGGTTCCTCGATGATTGGGCATGCCCACTCATCCACCTCGTCCCAGGGAATGCTGCCGTGTGGCTCTCCACCTCTGCTGTGAGGCTCTTCCCCGTCGCTAGATGCAACCCGCAGAGCAGACCCGTCCTGACTCGAACCACCAGCGGGGTGCGTGGCCGCAGAGCTGCCCCCTCCGCCATGCTGATTGCCACCCAAATTTTGTTCATGCGAGGTGAAGAGGCTCTCGTCCATCTCATTCTTGCCAGTATCTCTGCAATTACTACCTCTGAGAGTGTCCTCCTGCGGCAAGTTGGAATTGTCATCCTAAGAGGCTGTCTGAGAGTTTTCTTCAGTGAAGAAGATGGAAATATTAGCGGTGATGACAGGCCTGTTCAGGGAGCTACAGAACCTGAATTGGGCAGTGTGGGGAGCGGGTTGAAGGGGCCACGGAAGATTAGCAGAGTGGACAACAAAGTCACCATGAATAGCCTCTAAAGAACGAGCCAGACCCCGCCTGCTTCTAGTGCTAGGATATCTACCCGCCCTATGAATTGGAGGATGATGCAGTTCCAGGGAGGGAGAGGAGGTGGCGTGCTCAGGGTACTGCTCAGTCGGAGGGCGAGAACTTCCTCCTCGGGTTCCTCCCCTACGACTTCTCATACGATGTCTCACCATGTTGTTATCACTGGCTTAGTGCTTAGAGGTAGCAATGATAGGGGGGACAATGTCAGAGGCAGCTCTAGCAGAGGAATTGCAAGGCGAAACAGGGTCGTTCTGAGCTGAGATTAAAATGCATAGACCCAAATGAGAATGGTGAAACCCATTACCAAATTCCACGCAACAAACAATCTAGCAGCGACAGCTAGTTGCAGTGCGAAGGCTGGGCTCATAGGCCTGAGGCGGACAGTTGCAGCAGAGCAGGGGAGACGATGTGGGAATGAACCAAGGTACCTCCATAATCAAACAATGAATAACTTTTTGCCGATCCAGACCTGTAATGAATATAACCTGCAGATTGCCTTGAAGTTGTCTCAGGGTGGTATGGGGAGGGGCGCCATCAGCAAAGTGGCCTGTCCTCTTGCTGCCATCCATTAAGGTGTTCATTAAGGACTTAACGTGTCACCCGCATTCGGGTGGCCTCCTGCTTTCTGAGGCTTCTCTTTCTCGACTATTTCATTGAATTCCTTCATCTGTGCATCCGTGGCTATAGAAGATAACACATTAGCATTCAGAGTAAAGTTACTCTCCACCCCTATGTTGGCAAGAAGGTCAGCCACCTTATTGCCTTCCCGACGAATATGTTTGAAATTAACTGCTCTGTGGGTTCTTAGCCAATTTTCAACAAGTTCCAGTCTTTTGGCTAGTCTCCAACTGTTGCCAATTTTGTTTGAGGGAGTCCCCTACAAAATTATATTTACCATATTTATTAGTAATTGAGAATCACCTTCAATTATGAGAGGGAAGAAACCATGGCAGTGAGCTAAGAGGAACCCTTGCCATAACCCTTCAAGCTCTACTGAGTTTTTAGAATCCCATCCAATTGAGCCTATAAATGTTAGAAGGGTGACTCCTTTATGATCTCTGAAAATTCCCCCAAACCCGGCTTTACCTGGATTACCTTTTGAGGCCCCATCGAAGTTCAGTTGGAACACATTCTGAGGAGGAGAGATCCATTTGTCTGAACTTGCACTTTTTGCTACAGCTTTAGCAGAGATTTTCAATTCTTGATTCCATTGTAGATTCTAGTTGTCCCAAATAGACTTTTCCTGTGGCAGTGAGGGAAGGTTGTCGTCATGCCAAGTTTGGAGTAGAAGAGTTTCCTTGAGGTTTTGACATACATTGTTCCAGATGATTTCCATAGGCGATGACTGATTCTTGAATATACGTTTGTTCCTCTCCTTCCATATAGTCCACATGAGAAGGCCGAGGATAAGCTTCCATAAGGAGTTAAGAACCTTGCTCTTATAAGGATTTCTTACCCAATTGCGAACAGTGGTGGGGATGTCTTCCTTGATTCGACTGTCCCTTTGGCATCGAAAACTGACTTTTTCCCAGAGCTTATGGGCCAGAGGGCAAGTGTTCATGAGATGCAAGGTGGTTTCTTCTTCCTGATTACAATTGGGACAGATGGAAGGTCCATGAAATTTTTTATTCCTCAAATTATCCCAGGTGAGGATTTTGTTTTGACAAAGCAGCCAGAGGAAGGTGGACACCTTCGGCCATAAGTTGGGAGCCCAGATAGTTGTCCATAGTGGATCTTTGAATGCAGATTCTTTTATGATTATGTTGTAGGCTTCATGCGTGGTGAACATTCCCCTGGCTTCATATCCCCATCTGAGCACATCCCTCTTTTCTGAATATCTTATTTTCCGACTGGAGAGTTCCTTTTCCAGGATCTGTTGTTTGGGCTCTAAGCCATTCTGAATGATGTGGTCAGGATTCACCCATTGCCTGAATCCATGAGTTAAGGTAGACTTCCAATATTGATTGATCTTATCGAACCTGTGAGCTTCCCAATTGGGAATTTGATGAGGATTAATCAAATCTTTTAGTCTATGTTGTTGCTGCCAGGAATCTTCCCAGAACCTAGCAATAGTACTGTCCCTGACCTCCCAGAAGCTATGCTGCTGAATTAAATTTTTGTGTTGCTTTGCTGCATTCCAGACTAATGAACCCAGACCTATATCAGAAAGTCAGATGAGATCCTCAACAGGTCTGTTGTTGGCATATTTAGCTATCCATAGAGTGGCCCAAGGAGTGTACGGTGCTGTGAGCCAGTTCCACTAGATGCGTGCTCCCATAACAACATTGCTATGATGAGGATAAATCAATTACTTCTGATATCAGATTACAAATTGAAAAAAATCACGGATATATTATACATAGTCCAAATAATTATCAGGATGGAATTTTTCCTATAGATGCTATTTTTATGCCAGTCCCTCCAAAGTGCTTGGGTAGGCATACTTTTCCCATTTAACCAAAGCCCATTTGCGTTTCTGTCTTGAGTTACCCCATAAAAAGGATCTTTGGAGCTTTTTATTTCTTTGAGAACCCATTTAGGCGCTGCTAGGATTGAGAATAGATACAGCGGCATAGATTGAAGAACTGATTTGATTAAGACTAAGTGACTAGGCATATTGAGGGATCTGTGGGTCCAAGAAGAGAGACGTGCTTCTAATTTTTCAAGGAGCAGATTCCAAGATGAGTGTTTCAGGGCAACATCAGTCAGGGGAGCTCCTAGGTAGTTGGATGGAAGAGCGGCTATCTGAAAACCTAGGATTCGAGCAATGGAGGCTTGGGTAGCAGCAGGGGTATGAAAGAAGAAAATTTGGGATTTGGCTTGGTTTATAGAAGCTCCAGAGGCAGCAGAAAAGTTATTTAACAGAGATTTTAACTTATGAGCTTCTTGGACTGAAGGATGCCCATAAAGCATGTTATCGTCCACAAATTGCTGATGGGTGAAGGGAGGGGAGTTGGGAAAGGAGAGGCCTCGAAGTTGCTGGGAGTGAAGTGCATCTTTGATACATCTACCTAGACCTTCCGCCATGATGACAAATAGAAAGGGAGATAAGGGATCTCCTTGTCGAATACCTCTAGAAGGATGAAAGGGGGTGGAAGGAATTCCATTGATAAGGATGGAGAAGAAGGTGGAAGAAATGAGACTCATAACCCATCTAACCCATGGTGGAGAAAAACCAAAGGCCATTAGCATTTTTTGAATATAACTCTAGCTTAGACTATCAAAGGCTTTAGATAGATCTATTTTAAGTAGCATACCTGCTTTTTGTGCTGCTTCAAAGAGTGGATGATCTCATGCGTTAGAATGATGCCGTCCGTGATTTTCCAGCCCTCCACATACCCTGATTTCTCTGGGGAGATAAGTAAAGGGAGCAACGGTTTAAGCCTTGAAGCAATGACTTTGGAGACTATCTTGTAAATGACGTTGCACAGCGCTATAGGCATGAATTTATCAGGGGTTCTAGAATGAGCTTCTTTAGGAATGAGGGTAATGAAAGTGGCATTCATGGATGGAAGCATCCATCTGTTGGCTCTAGATTCTTCCATGACTTGCCAGACCTCCAATTTGATCAAATCCCAGAAATTGTGAAAGAAGTTAGAAGTAAACCCGTTTGGGCCTGGCGCCTTTCCTTCTTTTAATTGTTGTACCACCTTTTCCACCTCCTGTAAGGTAATCGATTTGAGGAGAAACTGATTATGCTCCTCAGTGATGATCTTTGGAATGGATTTGATTATTTTATCTATGGCCTCCATCCGATCTGTTTGATTCTCATGATGAACTTGCTTGAAGTATGACAAAAGTTCTTGTTCTATGGCTGCGTGGTCCTCTATTCTTTCTCCTTGGTTGTTCTGTATATGGGTAATGGTGTTGATAATTCTCCTTTGAATTTTAGAGCAGTGGAAGAACTTTTTATTCTTTTCACCTTCCTTCAGCCACTTGACCCATGATTTTTGCTTCCAAAAAACTTCTACTTGCTTGTCTCTTTCCAAGATTTGAGATTGCAGATGTGTTTCCTACTCGGAGAGTTGCTCTGTTCACCCTTCTGTGATGATTTGCTGTTGCAGTTCTGTCATTGCTTTATTTAGAGTAGTTTGAGCTTTTGTTGGAATTGGAACATTTTTGATCCCTCCATGGGTATGAAGCTTTTCCAGACCGTGTCTATGAAGTTGTTGAAGTCTGGATGTGACAGCCAGAAGGCTTCAAATCGAAAGGGCTGACGTGCAGTGTTGCCTGGTCTTGTCCATTGGAGTGCGATTGGCCAATGATCAGAACCTGTGAGGGGCAAAATTGAAGCTGAGAGGTCTCCGCCTAAATGGATTGCATTATCAGAGAGTAGGAATCGATCCAATCATGAGGCGATTTGATGAGGGTCTGCTCTTCTATTATTCTAGGTGAAAACTCCATTATTGAAGGGTAGATCAATGAGCCAGTTGTCTTGGATGAAGTTCTTTAAGTGACAGCTTTCCTTATCTAGTCTACTTCTGCCTCCCCTTTTTTCCTCCAATTTGGTTATCATGTTGAAGTCCCCCCCAGTGATCTAGAGTGGGTGGGTTCTTTCAGTATTGATTATTGATAGAGTATTCAGTATATCTATCTTATTAATGGCTTCCTGAGGAAAGTACACATTTGTTAAATGCCCATGGATATTTGTCCCTGTTATATGGAAAGAAGCCTGAATGAAGTGCTTGTTCGCATGCATATTGGAGAGCGTGATTGCCTGTGCATTCCAAATGATTGCAAGGCCTCCTGATGCCCCTGATGCATCCACAGAAATCGTAGTACAGTCTGGCCAAGCTTTTGCCATGGTTTTTTTCCAAAGTTACTGAGTTACACTTATTTTCCTGTATGAAAAAGATACTTGGTTTTTCTTGTTGAATCATGTTTTTTATCGATCTGTACTTCCCAGGGCTGTTAAGCCCTCTAATATTCCATGAAATGAGCTTCATGATGAGATATTAGAGAGGGTGGTATAGTACTTCGTGAGCTTGGAATATCTTCCCGATTCCACTAGCATTTCCCCAATGTGAATGGTTCGTTGGAGATCTGTTTTCCTTCCTCTCTTCTTGTTATCTTTGTTGAGGATCTTTCCATCCCATTGACTTCCAGGCTGTATGCCAAGGGTTCGTTGTCTCTGTGCTCTTGACAAAATTATTTCCAGGTTGTCCAACTGTCTTTCTGGAATCTTGTCATAACTTTTTGTTTTACAGGCTTGCTCTAAGCCTAGAATATCCAGATCTCCTATATCTATGCTCTCTGGTTCCTCTTCCATATTCTGGGTTTCATTTCTTTCTTTTGTATTTTCCTTTGTATCCTTCAGAGTGGTCTGCTCATTGTCCACCTCCATACTTTGAGTGAGCTAGGCGGGAATATCGTTGGGAGAGGGAGAGCCAAGGTCGACTGATTGCTTTGATTTCTGGAGAATCTTTGTGTTGGTGGAGGCTTCATGAGTTTTTGACTTAGGTGGCTCCTTAGAGAGAGCAGGGGATTCATGGTTGTCTAGATCTGGCTAGGCCAGGGACTCGAAGTTGTTCCTTGTACTCGGTTTGGGGGGGTTATCAGCAGAGGTCTTGGGATTAGATCCAGATTTTCTGAGGTTCTTTTTGCGATGGGAGACTTTGGTAAATCCATCAGCGTCTGATTTTCCAGAAGGAGGAGGGGCTGAGGTTTTCAGGTTAGATGGGAAATCTTGAAATAAGTGGCCAAGAGCATGACATTTCCTACAACGGAATGGAACATGTTCATAGTCTATAGATTGGATCCATTCAAAATCATCATGAAAAAGACTTACCGCATCCGGCAGGGCGTTGTTGAGGTGCATATAGACACATATACGAGCATATGAGGTGTATCTTCTGAGCTTGGTCTCCTCTGCCACTTTGACGAACTCACCAAGACCATTGCCAATATCTTGTAATGAAGCCTCATCCCAGTACTCCAAAGGGAGGGAGTAGAGGCGGATCCAGACCGGTGCCCAACTAAGATCTTCTTTATCCGGGTTAAATCTCTCAACCCATTCTTTGAGATATAGGCCAACAACGTTGAAGAAATATGGCCCTCCATCAATGATTCTATTTCTATCCTCTAGACAGTTGAAAATGGCCGTGAAGAATCCCTTAGGGCCTAGCTGCAGGGTTATATGACCTTTCAGCTTCCATTTGGCTGCAATCCATCCCTGCAACGCTTTTTCTGTGGGCCAAAAGCCAATAAACTTCCCTATCAGAGCATGATCCCTCATATATTGGATTTCTGTGTTGATCCTACAGTTGGGTAGCTCGATCTTTGGTCTTGAGGCTACCACTGGCTTGCATGTGGTGGAAGTCGCTTTGGGAATCTCCTTGAGAGTCCTGTCCTTCTTCTGTCTTCTCTTGGATTGTTTGTTTGCAGGCTTCCTCCTACATTGGAACCTGTTCGTTGTCATTTGGGGGAGGCTCTGCACCCTCCCCCTGAGACATTCTCATGATTATTTTACCTCCTTTGTCCGTTGTGGTTTGTCTTGTTGCTGTAAGAGTTGGCAGAGTTATTGCAAACTCTGCAAGCCTGTCGTTACAGATAAGACCTGAACCCTAGCTGCCATGAACGCTCGCGTTTTTCATAGTGGAGTCATCAACATATCCTAGTTAATACTATAGTTGAATTTATAATATTTATAATATTACAGTGAATGATATTGATTATGATTAAACTAATTTAATACTCATACATCCTTCATCCTACGAAATCTTTTCATTAACTTTAACTTATAATAAAATGCTCTAGAGATTCCACTTCTTTTATTAATCATAATAAAAAACTTTTATTAAAACTACCTCTTAACATCTTAAACCATAACATAGTAACTTTCTACCCTCTTTCTATATAATATTACCCTTTCGTATAAGGGGACATGTTTTATATGTGAAATCATAAAAATTAAACTTTCATGTAGAATTCTAAACCATAAAGGTTGGGGTCATCATATTTTCAAAGGGCCCATGAGCCAAGCCTCTTAACATATGTGAAGATGGGAAATTAATTTTTCATTAGAAACCTTCCATGTGATGGTTTTGACCTTTAAAAAAAAGAAATTGAATGGTCTTTACACAAAGGACACATTTCTTCAATGTTATAAGGAGTTGTTTCCCCTTCATGACCTATGACTTCCATTATTCTTAACACATATATTAAAGTGGGGCACATCTCTTCAATATTCTAACGAGTTGTTTCCTTTTCATAACCTATGACTTCCATTATTATTAACTCATATAGTGGGAGGGATGATACATGGAGCTACCCCACCTTCACCCATAAGTGTATTACAATATTATATATAAAGGGACCTCTTTGTTAAAATTTCAAATGTTATATGTTTAAAGGGGTTGGCTATAACACATAATATATGTGATGAGGGGGCACATTTGTTATATCATGCCAACCATGTGACATTACCCTCATCTCCATACGAGTGGATATTCGTCCATAAAAATAATACCATACTTAGCACAAGTATCATTATTATGCCGGCTACCCACATGTATTATGCATTAGGTTTTGGGTTTACCATTTATTATTTTGGTCGATGATATTAAATTATTTTCAATTTTCCAAAATAAAATTTTACAATTTAATTTTTTATTTATTATAAAAAAATTATAATGTTATTAGCTATAATTTTAAATATCATATTGCTCTATGCCACCTAACTAGTGACTAAAATCATCTTATTCTGTAATTATTACATAAATAATAAAAATATGTAACAAAGATCTCTCGTTTTATGAATGATGCGATTGCTCGTACTCATGGTTTTATAAATGACATGATTGCTAATGTTTTTTTTGTCCAACCTGAGTAACGTTTACACATATCATATAACTAATCTTTCAATATATTTGGATAAATAATTACCCTGTAAGGCATTCCCCTCTGAAATCAACTTTGCTCTCTGTCTACCTGTCATTACTTTGCACCATTAGATGATATGTTAGACGATTGAGCTATCTTGAGTCGTTGGATTATGTTGAGTTCGCTCCAACACCTTAACTGCCTGAGCAGCGCATCGGCTTCGTCTCCTTGGGTACTGTATCGACGGCGGCTGAGTCTATGCCCCAGGGGCTGCTGAGTCTGCATCTGTTTGAATGGGCGGCGGCAGGGCTGAGGTCGCTAGAATGGAAACAGAGGCTTAGCATTGCCCTCGATGTTGCCCGATGAAAGACTTCTAATGGAAAATCGTTTAATTAAAGAAGCAATGACGAACTGTAGCTGTTGCCATTGTGGAGGACCTGCGATGCTCACGGAGATGTCTTTGGAAGACCAAGAACTGCGGTTGGAGAACATCAGATTAAAACATGAGGTTTGCTTCCACTGCCATTTAAACATAGTTTAGCTTTAACTCTGAGAAATTAATATTGAAGGGAATTTTCCAAATGAAATCGGTGCATTTCATGTTCGAAACGGTTTCATACATTTATTAAAACTAAGCAAACTCTTATTTTTTGTTTCAGGGTATTGGTTTGAAGTTAAGCTAGGATTCTGGCAACTGGTAGTGCTGGTGTCATCAATCGTGTAAATCCTGCTTTCAATTCCCTGGACGGGCTTTCCACTGTCGATGTTGCAGGCCGACACGGATCAAGTCCAAGTGGGATCGACAAATCATCCGCAAAAGAACTTGCCGTGGCATCCATGAATGAACTCATCAGAATGGCTGGAATGCAACAACCTTTCTGGATCAAAATTCCTCACGATGGGATAAAGGAAACGCTCAACCATGATGAATATTTTCGCCAATTCCCGACGGCCAATGGTCCGAAACCGCTGGGATACCGAACTGAGGGAAGCAGAGGTGTTGCCACCGTGCTTATGAATAGCATGGATCTGGTGGAGATACTTATGAATTCGGTATGTAAGCAAACAACCACTGATTGTACCACCACCATTTCATCTTCTTGCCTACTTGATCGATTTCTAACTACTGCTACTCTATACACGGTTGAACTAACTAACTGAACTTTCGTATACAATTCAGAACCGTTATTCGGAAATGTTCGCATCAATTGTTTCCAGAGCCACGACCTTGGAGGTCTTATGCGATGGTGTAGGGGATACCATGAACGGCAAACTCCAACTGGTATGTTAATCTTTTATTCAGATCTGAGTATTGTTACAGAGGGAAGTGAAATGCTCTAAAATACCTAATCAGATTAGGCCTCATTATTTAATTCAAGGATATTAGATTAAAAACATTTTAACTTTGAATTGGAAAATCAAGTATTTTCTCATTATTTAAGTCCAGGATTTTAGATTAAAAACGCTTTAGCTTTGAATTAGAAATTTAAATATTTTTACTTTTCTAAAGCTTAGTAATGGTCTCTAGAATAGTTTATTTGTGAAGCGAATTATACATATTTCTTTATCGATGCAGAAGGTAGAATCTCATTAGATATACTGAATGTCATAACAGATGTATATGGAGCTCCATGCTCTCTCACCGCTTGGTCCGCTTAGAGAATTGTATTTCTTAAGGTTCTGCCAGCAGCTTGGTGCAGGAGTCTGGACCGTCGTAGATGTTTCTGCAGACAGTTTAGTGGAGAACTCAATTCCGGTGAATTGCAAGAGGCAGCCATCGGGATTAATAATTCAAGACCTCCCTGGCAATTGTTCAAATGTAATTGCTCATAACAATTATTCCATGTTATCGAATTAATATCCATGGTTCCTTGCCTACAGGTTTTCATTGCTGACTGACTCATTAACTGTTTATAACAGGTTACCTGGGTAGAGCACATCGATTATGACCATAGAGGTGTGGACTCCGTGTATCATTCTGTGGTCAGCTCCGGATTGGCGTTTGGATCTCAGCGTTGGCTCTCAGCACTGCAGCACCAATGCCAACGTCTAGCTCTCATGGAAGTAAATGCAGATACGACTGGTAAACCTTGTTACCTATCAACCTTATATTCCATTACTATGAATCTATTTTCATCCAAAAATATTTACGCCGTAAGGCGTTCCCCTCTGAAATCAACTTTGCTCTCTGCCTACGTGTCATTACTTTGCACCATTAGATGATATGTTAGACGATTGAGCCATCTTGAGTCGTTGGATTACGTTGAGGTCGCTGCAACACCTTAACTGCCTGAGCATGCATCGGCTTTGTCTCCTTGGGTACTGTATCAACGGCGGGGAGAAGATGCTCGTGTACGAGTATATGCCCCAGGGGCTGCTGAGTCTGCATCTGTTTGAATGGGCGGCGGCCGGGCTGAGGCCGCTAGAATGGAAACAGAGGCTTAGCATTGCCCTCGATATCACCCACGGAGTTGAGTACCTGCACAGCCTTGCACAGACGAGCTTCATTCACAGAGGTCTGAAGCCCTCTAATATCCTTCTGGGCGACGACATGAGGTCCAAGGTCTCGGATTTCGAGTTGGTCAAGCTGGCCCCTGATGGAAAGTTTTCTGTTGAAACCAGGCTGGCCGGCACTTTTGGTTATCTGGCCCCTGAATACGTAGGTGCTCATGGAATCACTCCATTTCATTCCATTACCCTCGATGTCGCCCGCGGAGTTGAGTACCTGCACAGCCTTGCACAGACGAGCTTCATTCACAGAGATCTGAAGCCCTCTAATATCCTTCTGGGCGACGACATGAGGGCCAAGGTCTCAGATTTCGAGTTGGTCAAGCTGGCCCTTGATGGAAAGTTTTCTGTTGAAACCAGGTTGGTCGACACTTTTGGTTATCTAGCCCCTGAATACGCAGGTACGCATGGAATCACTCCATTTCATTCCATTGCCCTCGATGTCGCCCGCGGAGTTGATTACCTGCACAGCCTTGCACAGACGAGCTTCATTCACAGAGATCTGAAGCCCTCTAATATTCTTCTGGGCGACGACATGAGGGCCAAGGTCTCGGATTTCGAGTTGGTCAAGCTGGCCCCTAATGGAAAGTTTTCTGTTGAAACCAGGCTGGCCGACACTTTTGGTTATCTGGCCCCTGAATACGCAGGTAAGCATGGAATCACTCCATTTCATTCCATCAATCTAGCTTTGTTGGAATTCAGTAGCTTTGTTTTGTTTCATTCCATCAATTTAGGTTTGTTGGAATTCACTAGCTTTGATTTGTTTGAATTCATTAACTTAATGGTGCTAGGAAACCCTTCGGAAGGATGGTTTCCCACATTCATGGATGGTATATTTAACCTTTAGACATGCTAGACCCATTGGCATTGGCATAGGCAATAGACTAGTGCACCTTACCTCACCTCTAAGGGGATTCAGATTTCTCAAGTGAGATTCAGACTTAGATTCAAACTTGACACCTAGTGGTATGGAGCTCATGAACCGTAACCCCAACTCTCATGGTTGCAATAGAACCGACAACCTGATTAAGAGACGTGTTTCTTATACCATCCTTATATGAATCTGCATTATTGAAGTGAAGTTAAACAACCTTATGAATCTGCATTATTGAAGTAAAGTACATAGCTTGAATAAATAGGAACAATTTTTTGTACCATACTTGTCCTCATTCCTGCCCTTTGTATATCTCTGTGAGAGAAAAAGAATCCCAACTTCTCATGATCACAGTAAAGCCCACAACCTGAATAAAAGACCTGTTTCTTGTACCGTTCTTTCATAAATCTGCATTATTGCAGTAAAGCCCACAACTTGAAAAAAGTGCATATTTCTTGTACCATCCGTGCCCTCATTCCTTTTTATTTTATTGTTGGATCTGTAAGTAAAAAGGAACCCCAACTCCACATTACTGCAGTAAAGCCCACAACTTGAATAAAAGACCTGCTTCTTGTACCATTCGTCCTTAATTCTCTCTTGTTTTTTGATGCATGGTGAGTTGTAAACCTCAACTCTGCATTATTGCAGTAAAGCCCACAGCCTGAATAACTTAATAAGACACCTGTTTCTTGTACCATTTATGTCTTCATTTCTCTCATTTTTAGATTTATGAAACCCAACTCCACATGATCTCGGTAGAGTTCACAAACTGAATAAGAGACTGTTTCTTACACCACCATTGTCATTTAACATGTGGTCATGGTCATCAAACTCAACTAAATAATACACAAGATCAAGGCTTTATGCCTCCAGGGTTTGAATGTGGGTCATTATTGTGGGTCATTATTGCGGCTACGAGGGTTGCTTCTTATTGGTTTAGTTCTTGAGATGCACTGACCCACCTTGTAGTGTAAGGGTTTCCCTTTTGCATTTTACATATTTGCACTAAACGTGAATAGTTTGAATGTATCTGTCTATTTTTCTACTTTGAATATCCAATCAGATAATGATATCAATACTTGAAAATTGTGGAAGACTATCTTCTGCGTTTGGTCTATTTATTGTGCGTCCTTTGAATGTATTTGGAATTTGTGAACGAATATATTGTGCATTGGTTCCAACGAGTAGAGCTTTGACGAAATAATGTCACTGATGTTCATTAATTTCAGTTTGTATATTCAAATTTCAGACAACTTACATGCCACATAGTTTCAATTTCAAGATTTTCCTTCTTTCGAATCTCGTTTCATTGAAGATGTTTGTTTGTTTTTTTATATTATATTGAACAAAAATAAATGCTAATTTTTTTTAATGGTTAAAAAATCAAGGCCAGTATGTATTTATATTAATTTATTTTCACGACTTTTTTTGGTATTTTTTCTAAATAGCAAGTGGTTTTTTTTCCTTTATCAATCTATGCACAGATTTCTCCCACCTGGAACAGTGTACACAATTATCCCACCCTAAACTGCAATAACATATGTGTGCAGCTATTTGCAAATTAGCAATGGAATTAAGAATTCTGGCAAATTCATGGAATTCGATTTAGAAATATAAAAATTTATTAGAAATATTTAAAAATGGTATTAGAGAGTTGATTTTTATCTACTATTACACAAATCTGCACCCTCTAGCACAAAATCCTTACAAGGTACTGAGCTTAAGTGTAACATGGAAGAGTTGTCATTATCACCTAGAGATATACTTCCTTTCTGTTAAGTTTAGCCGAACTGAACTTCTATACGTATGCAAAATGTGAAATGTATATTGTTTAAAACATATCATCCGTGAACAAAAGATTTATCAGGCCAGAAACTGGTTTTGGTGTGCAAGTCCCTGGCTAATGTCATAGTATCCTTCCTCACTTTGTTACTAACACTGTAAACGGTTTCAGTGCCATGCCACATGGGCGATCTTTGGTTTGTGGCTGTTTTCTATGTGATATTTCAGGTGATCTTACTGCAGTGGCATAACTGGATGTCCCTATTTTTGGATTATTGTGTGTATCTTAACATTGCTGTTGGGATTATTTCTCTGAAGAATTTTCAACTTCAAAAGAAGTCAAAATGGCACAAGTATTTTTTGTTTTGGGAATTCTCCAACATTTTTACCTCACTCTGCTGCAATGTTACTTGGGAGCGGGAGCGGAAGCGGGAGCGGGAGCGACCATTTTCAGAAGCTCCCGGTTTGGGAGCGAATCCCGGAGCGATTTTTTAAAAATATATATATATTTTATATTTTTTAATTTTTGATACATATATGTCAACAAAAACATGTAGAATGATGAATTAGATATAAAAAACATAAAAAAGCATAGATTGAACCATATAACAACAATCATCTAGAAGTTATAATCTTCATCAACCACGTCTGCAAGTTAGTAACATAGTAACATACAACATATTGAGTCTCATGATTCATCAATCTTAAAGTTTCAAGCTTTCAAAATTCAATATATAACATTTATCATCATTGATCACCAAAGTTGTACTTGTAAGCTAAGTGTAACCAT
This sequence comes from Pinus tabuliformis, assembly GCA_031772625.1. NCBI lineage: Eukaryota > Viridiplantae > Streptophyta > Pinopsida > Pinales > Pinaceae > Pinus > Pinus tabuliformis. Next base: position 2,067,378,580 of record CM062816.1, read on the forward strand.
TACAACAAATAATATCTAACATGAAATGAAATGTTATAAAATGAAATGAAATGAAACAACTTTCAACTTTCATGAAGCATCATATTCATAATTCATTACTAATGAGTTATAATTGCCAACTTCAAACTTAAATTGTCATATATTGTTTAAAAAAATATCATAATAAATATGAAAGAGTCAATAGTTATAAAAGCTACTAGAAACTAGAAAAGAGAAGTAAATCTATTATCTATTTCTTATGCTTGGGCCTCTTGCCACCACGAGAAATGTCTAATTTTTTAGTCTTGTTGCAAAATCAGGATCTTTGTCATTAATATCACCCTCCAAGCATTAATATCCAGAGGTATCTTTGTCATTACCTTTGTATCTGTATAGGGATCTTTGTCATTAATATCACCCTCTAAGCATTAACATAAGATAGAAAAAGCATAGCATGTCAAGTCAAGATTTTGTTTGAGTGATGCGTACATTTTTAGAAGGGTCATGATAGAGGAGTTCGACAACCAATGTCACTAACATCAAGGTACATAGAGGGATTGGTACTCTTGATTAAATATGAGTTCCATACCCTAATACATGACAAAATTCAATGGAAACATTGCAATCCCCCAATCCCGAAATCCTGAAAAACTGATAAGTCTGCTGGATTTTGAATGAAATCTAAAATTCTACTTTCTCCATATGAAATCCAATGAGGACAAAACCACTCTCAAACATCCTGAGTCATTTCATGGTAATGTTAAAAATTTAAGTAAAAGGATGAATAGCATATCAATACTAGGGCCTAGACTTGATAATTAAGTTGCCCCACTCAAAAACTATTTGTTTCTTTAAAAAAAAATTGCATTTCGAACATTACTACAAAAAAAAAAATGCAAAAAAGGCAAAACGCTCCCGAAAACGCTCCCGAAAAGGCAGGGAGCGAAATTTTTTTTAGGGAGCGCGCTCCCAACCCGCTCCTGAGTCGCTCCCACCCGGAGCGCGGATCGGGAGCGGGAGCGAGGGGGGGGGGGGGGGCGCTCCCCCGCAACACTGAGTGGGATTATATTAGAATATCTGAAAACAAATATCTAAACATTTTAATACTCACAATAAATTCCATTGTAGACCTTGATGTTCTCCCTGTGTTTTATACATTATCCTATGTTAAAATGTCTATTAAGTATCTAATAGAGATGCAAGGAAGGAATTACCGAGAGAAGTTGCAAGTGGGTTAATGTAATGGTTAGAAATTCACAAATTGCCTGTGGAGCTCCCAAGTCACCATCACATCATGGTTGCTGAAGGAGCACATAGTTACATTTGAGCATTTTTCTTTACTGACTCAGACTCAAAATCAGACATATTAGAGCACGGTTCTTACAATTCCTCTACTAATTACAGCAACCATCGCTTTGGCAGTGGACTGCATGCCCCCCCTCCTGCTTATCAGTCTTCTTTTATACATTAGGTAGGTACGGTGCTTATCTTACCGTGGTCAAGCAAGTTGTGAAATGTATATGATTTATAACATATCATCCATGAACAAAAGATTTATCGGGCCAGAAACTGGTTTTGGGTTTTGGTGTGCAAGTCCCTGGCTAATGTCATAGTCTCAATAGTCACTGTTAGACACGTCAGCATTCACACTGGCTTTGACACCTTCAAACCTTACTATACTTCAATTCGTTCTATTGTTATAATAAAGTATTATTGTTTGTACTATTCAATTTTTCCTGGTAAAAATAGTACTGGAGTACATTCCATACATTGCAATTTCATACTGACCTCCCATCATGGCGCTGTCCTTTCAACCTAAATATGGAGGAGATTAAGCCCTTTCATTGCTTCCACCGACAGTGTGTGAAACCATCTAATTTCGACCTAACTCAACATAAATCTTAGGGCCATATCTGCACTTCACGTGTATTGCTTGTACTACCAGATTTCGGTTCCTTTCTCCTTCTTTATCAATCTCATTTCAATAAATTATAAATTACAGACATTCATTAACGCAGTTTCAGAATGGGTTTCCCCTGCATATTGGGCTCACATGAATAAATGAGACAGAGCAAGCTCGACTGGGGTGACCTTGCAACACATTCACAGGACTAATGGAGAGATCAAGAGTTTAGAGTAATGTGGATGTGTTCCCAGGTCGCCCCAATCGAAACCTCCTTTGCTACTGCTGCTTTAATGGTGTCCTCTTCTTCTCTTCACTTCTTATCTCACAGCCAATATGCTCAAAGGTAAGGACATATACTATAACTGCAAGCAAGAAAGAAACAAAATCTGCAACAAGCAACAATTTTTAACAGTCTCTTTCGTTTGTTTGTGATTCGTGCAGTCTCCCCTCTCTTTGATAGCAGTGCTTTGTTTTCAGGTGAGAAAATGTTGTTTATAGGGGCAACCATGGGCATTTTTATATATATCGGGAATCTGGCAGATAACAACAAGGTTAATGGTTTGAACTTGCTCTTATTTTTAGGATTGCAAGATATTTTTAGATTCTAATAGTTTTTAAATGTGATTTTTTGGAAAGTTTTCTTATTAAATTTGTCTAAAATCTGCTAGGGATTCATTGAAATCACAAGCTGTCTAGGTGAACTCTTCACAAAGAAAGTGCCCCAGAGATTTTTGAGGGTGTTGAATCTATATATGCAATTAAAAAACCAGTTTAAACAACACAAATCAAGATTTGGCCACAAATTTTTTCACTAGGAAACTCCAAAAAATCTCATTTAAAGACATTGGCTCTACCTATCTGTTATGTAGAATCTGCATTTAATAGCGACCTTGGCCCTCATTTCTAAAAATATTCTTGTTTCTTTGATTGAGAAAATTGTATGTCACAACTGGCATAATTCAAGTGCAGTAAGTTGTTTGTTACTGAATCCTTCTATGCTATCAAAATCTACAAATACAATTACAGCCAAATTATTTGTTTACTTACTGAGTCCATCAGTGCCAATCAGGCTCTACAATTCCAATCCATTTAATCATAAATTTCAACAAAAATTGGTCCACCATGTATGTGGATCAATCATTAGTCAGTAACCCTACTCCTCAGGAGCCAACGTGCTTTCAAGGGTTGCAGTTTAATGCACATGCTACATAGGAGATAGGTGCTGCCACGGTGTTCAGCCATGGGATGTTCAGCTCACAACTTACTTTCTCTGCCAACGGGCCATGCTGCCTTGTAATGGTACATTGATGCTTGAAGGCCTCATTCAATCAAATATGCAAGGAAATATGGAAGGAGTGGCAGCAATCTGACTATCTGAGTTCGAGTCCTAAAATTGAAAAAATCTCGAAATTACAGAGTAAAGTTTCTTATTCCTTTGAATAGTGATAATAACTTGCTTGGAACTTTCTCAATAGTCACTGTAAGGGAGTAGGAATATAATTGCTTTTCACGCAAGTTCCTGGGTTGATGTGATAGCCTCCTTTCACAAAATTCCTTTGTGCAGTCCCATCATTGCTTTGAGTGGTCTCAAACATTTCCAAAAACCATTTTATACAATTGGTTTATAAAGGCTTTGCCTTTACAAAAATCTAGCAAACCTTCTTAGGCCTTTCGTCCCTCCACCATAGTCTGATCTGAGGTTCAGGTCTCTTTTAGGGCTTGACCCTTTTCGAACTGCAAGTTGGCCTCACCTAAGTCACTTTGGTATTGTCTTCTTCTGATGGTTTGGCTTTCATGTTTGCAGAGTTTTACTTGGGAGCGTGAGCAATTATGTTTTGTCCAATGCATCCTGCCCAGTGACAGTAGTTAAAGGGACATATAAACCATAAAGGAATGGATGGATTCAGGTTTTATTGACATATAAACCAACCATAATGGAATGGATTTAGGGTATATTATTATTGCTGATGCTTTTATTCAATTGGAGTAGCATGGGTGGATTCAGGGTTTATTGTTCTTGCTGATGCTTTATTCAATTGTAGTATTGTTATTGTTTAGGAACCAAAATACCTTTCTGTAGCTGATTGCTTTTTACTATAAAGGAAATTTGAGTTTCATCAACATTGACTTCATTAGAGCTGTTCTGATACTCAGCAATGGATGTGTGGTAGGTTATATTCCTTTCTGATGATTGGTTTGGTTTATTATTTCACATTTCCTCCATGTTATATTTGTCCTTTCCCATTGAAATATTTAACAAATCCCCATATCTATATTCTTCTTTAGTTCTTGTTGAATAGGGTCATTGTGAGTTTCTTCTATCTTTATTTTTGCAGTTAACGTGGACAAATTTTTTTGACCTTCTGGCAGGTGTTGGAGACAAACATCAGTTCTAGTGGCATCTGGAATGCCATAAACTTCTTGACAATTTTCACGTGTTCTCACACTAATAGGAAGTAAACCATATAGAATTTAGGTCATTCTATCAAGAAACGTTATTCTGTCAGAAAACCTTCTAAAATCCTGGTTATTCTGTTAAGAAACGTTAGGTGTTTATCAGGAGAAATAAAATGCCAGATATAAACATGAATGTGTCTTAATTTTTATATTTCATCAAACAAACATCAATTCATTTGAATTTGTAATACCTGAAGAGGGGCTAAAAGGTTAAAGGGATGCAGACCTCAATGAGATTTGAGACAAAAGGTGGACTTTTCTTCATGACCATAGCCAGACTAACAAATTATGTATGTTTTATATAGGCAACTGTTGTAACTAAGGTTTACTGGGGTGATCCAAGGGAAAAAATCTGTGATGCAATTGAATATATTAAGGTGGACTGCTTAGTCATGGGCAACGGAGGCCTCGGACTCATCAAAAGGTATTCTCCCTCTGTGTGATCACCTAAGTCACTTTGGTATCGTCTTCTTCTGATGGTTTGGCTTTCATGTCTGCAGAGTTTTACTTGGGAGTGTGAGCAATTATGTTGTGTCCAATGCATCTTGCCCAGTGACAGTAGTCAAAGGGACATATAAACCATAAAGGAATGGAAGGATTCAGGGTTTATTGACATATAAACCAACCATAATGGAATGGATTTAGGGTTTATTGTTATTGTTGATGTTTTTATTCAATTGGAGTAGCATGGGTGGATTCAGGGTTTATTGTTCTTGCTTATGCTTTATTCAATTGTAGTATTGTTATTGTTTATTTATTCAGTTGTAATAATGTGGAGGTTTTACTGATTGTTCATTGTGCTATAGCTCTGGTTTCACTGCTAAAGGTAGCCTAGTATGGTAGTATGTATGGTTGGCTGGGTTGTGATCATGGTGTATCATGCCTTCTAATATCTATGAAGCTGCAACCAAAAATCTGAAGGTATAGGGAGTGTGCCTATAAATATTGGTACACATTTAAGAATATTTCCATAATTATGGTTGTTTACAACATTTAGAAAAAGTGAATAGAGATGTTGATATTTAGGTCATTGACGTAATTCACACACTACATGGATAATGGATTTCCGCACTTTATGCCTTACGGCGTTTCCTTTGCAACATTTGGTGCAAATGCTAGTTTTAAAGGATCCGCGCACTCGAAGTAATCGTTATAACTGCAAGCGATCCATTTTAAAACAATGTAACCATCCTCCAACACAATTCAATCCATAGTTAAAAAATGTCTAAGAACGCGGAGTAATGATTTTAATTACATTAGTCTATCTACAGATATAAGTATCACACTTAATAGAAAGAAACTCTAGTGCTTCAGAACTTCTAGTTGGCAGAGATAAGCAAGATTTGACTGTTTCGGGTAAACGCAGTTACCAAATCTTCCTTGTCCTACTTCATTAAAAAAGTTCATTGTACCACAACTATCACAACATATTAATTTATGCAAGGTGAAGGTGTTCACTATCGGGTCACATTTGCAATTGAGTTAAAATATTGGATCCAAAGATTGGGCATGTTGTTGTAAGAGTTGATTAAAATGAAGGTATGCTTATAATATATTTTTGGAATCAAGATAGTGCTATGATTACCGTTCATCTCTAGACATAGACAAAATTGAAATCTTTATTATTCCAGTCTAATTTGGTGGGTGATCCATTAAATAAGGTAATAATAATATTAGTGCATTTAATAATTATCAAAACACCCAAAAATTATAAACTTGTAATTAATAAATTTGTAATTAATGGAGTTCAGTTTCCTTGATTGAGCTGAGGGGCTAATTCTACAACCCAGTATGATGTGTAACATTGTCCGTTCATTATCAAAGTTGAAATTTTGCTCATGTTAATGACCTGGCAGCTATATTACGGCAAGACAATCTTGAGGCGAATGGGGTGGATAGGACTGCTTAGTTTCCTTCCTATAATGATTTTGAACGGAAACGACAAGCGCATTTATGATGACACTGGAGGTCTGAAGAATAGAAGTGGTAAAATTTTAATATGGCGGAAAGAATATCTACAGGCATGCGATGACATGCTCATCCCAAGGACGATTGCAGGGCAAGTACTGAGGTGGGAGCGCGGTGGCGTTAGGAGGACAGGGATCGCATCACATCAGGATCCAAGACCTGCAACGTGTAATAATGAGCAGGCTTCGGCAATAACTAACACTCCCGTGGGAAGGTGGTCGCGCGGGGTTATCACGCTGCATGGACGAGTTATGAGTTTGCGTGATGGTAGATGGAGAGAGGTCGATCTAATACCTGTGGCTAGTCGAGCGGGAGTAGGATTCATAGTCACTCTGCATACAAGACCAGAGTGGGAAGGAGGTCTGCTGTTAGTGTTGGAGCAGAGTCGGGTGAACTGGTTGCTAAGGATAACGACCTTCTTACGTACCATTATGGCAGATAATCCAGGCCGTAGTGAAGGTAGGAGAACCCGTAGTCAGGGAGCCACTATGGAAGAGAAAGGGAAGCAGGTGGTTGATGAATCCTTGCCTCCCATTTACCTGGACATACCGGAAGATTCAGAAGAGCTGGAAGTGGATATTCGGGAGTTTTTTGCAGAGGATAACCAGCGCAAGACCTCGGGTGGAAAAGTTGGCAAGTGGATGAGACATTCGGTTCCAGTGGACGCCAGGGACGATACAGAGATTGACTCGGAGGATGATGAAGAGGAAGACGATGGACGACGAAGTAGAGGTCGAGGGCGATGGGGGCGAGGAAGAGTGCGGGGTAGAGGGAAGTTTGCAGGGCGAGGAGGGAACCGAGCTTATGAGGATGGCTCAGGCAGTGGGGTTCGAGGTCGGGGCAAAAAGGATATGCGGCGGAAATTACAGGAGGCAGAGATGGCCTACACAAAGGAAACCAATTACAAAATACGGAGGATTATAGATAAGTTGGAAGAAGAGGCAATGCAGGATCAATCTGACCCTGAGATGGCAGATTGGGAGACCTATCTCCCTGATCCGGGACATACCAGAGGGCGGATGTCCCTCTATAAGCAGTCCTTGCATGTATATTGGGTTATGAAATGTTTACTCGCCAAGGCCCTGGAACAAGTAGCAGTTGAAATGGTGGAGCTAGCTCAAGGCATGCCTACCTTTAAAAGAGAACTGAAGAATATACAAATGACTCTTCTCATGCAGGATAGGAAGATGGATCAGCTGATCAAGTTGTTCAAAGATAGTGGAATAGCGGTTAAGACAGAAAATGCAGTCAAGAGTGATGCCATGAAGCAGTAGACATGCCAGCTGCTGACAAGAGGTTCTTTGCATGAAATTTTTGCCATTTTCAGATAGTAGATGTTTTGTTTACAGTGTTGAACAATATGGTTATATTTCCAGCTCTTAATAGTATGTTTTTAGGTAGAATAGCGGGTTTTGTAGTATGGTTTGACAAACTGAACTTATACTTCTTTTGGATGGCGGTTATATACTTTCGAAGGCCACCTGGTTTCCCTGTTGGGCGGGTGGCACCCTGTATATGTACATAGTTTTTATTTTAGTAATAGAATTTTACCTCAGCTTACAGAAAAAAAGAAATTTTGCTCATGTTCACCAAAAAAAAATTTAACTGTACAAAACATTTAAATATTGTATGCTCATAAAAAAAATTCACGTGAAGAAATTGGATCCCTCTTGGCTCATGTTAGATTCGTATTTAAAATAGATCTATGCTAGTATTCACTGCTATTATTTTATTTATTCTATTTTTAAATGACTAAATATTATAACTTGAATTTAACCTTACACATGTCGGTCTTTAATTTCATATACTAAACCAAATCTCACACTACAAAACTAAAGGTTACCCTTCATACTTTAAACCAAACTATTATTATTAACCAAAAATTTAAAAAGATAGAATATTGTACAATACTACAACTAGAAAATTGAAGATAGAATATTATACCATACTATAATTGATTCAAATGCTTTAGGATATAGTACTTAAAGAAGATGGTAAAAAAAATGGGTTTCCATTAAAATTATGTATCAACACAATAAATAGTATTAATTAACAAGTACAAAATTAATAAATATTTTTAATTAACATGTTTAATATTTTATTAATAGAATTAAATAATTTTTATTATATAATAAGATAAACTCATTAATAAATAAGTGAAAATTGATTTTAAGTATAATATTTTATTTAATATATATTAAAATAATTAAACGCTTAAAAAATTAATATATATTCATTTAATTATTATATAATTATTTTAAACATAAAAACCTCTCATTTATATTTTATTTATTTTTTCCAGACCAAAAAACCTCTTATTTATATTATCTAATTATTTGTTTAATTATCTAAAAAAATTTAGTTTAAATACATGAAAATGAAATAAATTTTAACAAATCAATTAAATTATAATAAAAATATATTAATAATACTTACTATTAATTATGGTCCTGTAATGATCATTCCTAATAACTTAGGTTCACGTTTTATGAAATTGAGTCCTCTTACTTACACTGAATGGAACTACCTCAGACCCAACCTTTCAGTGAATGGTGAACTCACTCAAAAGGGACCCACAAAAAAAATGGCTTCATTGCCTTCTATCAGCGATGGCTAAGATAGAACTTTGGTTACTAGGCCGTCTTTGATAGAACTTTCATGTCCACAACGATGATGAATAGCATCATCATAAGCTACATCCTTTGGCTTTACTTCCAATGGTATCCTAGTGGTTTAACTATATGAGTTGTTCCAGTGGTTTTTCCTCAAGATCTCATTGGCCTTAGTCACTAATTTTACTTAAAATTTATTAATAATTAATTAAAATGGTTAAACACACGTAACTAATTAAATAAAATAAAGTAATTTCATTCTTAATATTTATATTTTTAAGGAATATATTTTTTATTTTTTTAAAGATATATTTGGCAAGAACAAGTACCCTTTAAAATGTATCTAAGAAAATGTAAAACTTTCTAAACAACCTTCTCAACAAAAACACTATTACTACAATGAGACATTCTTATTGTAGTTGGGTAGGTTTATATTTGCCACAGCCATAATGCAGAATTACAATTAAGTAGAACCATAATTGTCTAGATTTTAAACCTTAACACTAACATGAATTCCTTATTTTTACTTTGATATAGCGATATTTAAACTAAGCAGTGGGCACTAGCTACTATGTAGCACTTGTTGCAATATGATGGAGTTCTCAGCCATTCACATTATTCTTCAAATGTTTTGAATGTGTGATGTGGAAGAAAATAAAATATGTTATTAGTCGTAGTAATGGATCCCCTTCACGTTACAACTAAAGCACCTTGCCAATCGGAAACCAATATTTCCAAGTCTATTGAGCCATAAATATGTGGGGGCAGTATATGCCCACCATTGGATCGAAACAAGTACATTATCCAGTGGTGGACATATCCTGCCCACGTGTATTAATGGCTCGATAGTCTGGTAAATATGCCTTGCCTTGCCAAACCATGTTGTTTGTGCAACATTCGAGTATGATTATTGGGACACGACCATGTTCAAGTTATCACTCATAACTAGTATCATATGCATTGTTGTTTCCACCACATCAATTTAATTTTTCATTTTATATTTATATGTGAACTTTGATTTATTTTCCCATTTACAAGACTTTTATAGTTCTTTCAACCATCTTCTAAAATAAATGAAAATGACATTTTATTTCGCGAGAGAGGTTAAGCTAGATATTTTATTTAAAAGCAACTCCTTCACTTTTTTTTTTGCATAGCTAGATTTGGGAGAACTCCCTCCCTTGGAGCTTAATGGAAAAACCCTTGGATGTGTTTAGAGAAGCAACAACTTTTTGTAGTGAGGATGTTTGTATATTTTTTGTTATTATTTCCTTTGTTGATGATATAGCTAGATATATATTTCAACATTTGGAGATGATGTATTATTCCTCTCTTATATTGTCTTGATATCATTAGAACTTGGCTGATAAATATGTTTATTTCTCTACTCATGGATTGAAACTTCTCACATGGTTTTTAATAGTTGTAATGCCTTCAAGTATTGGGTGTTTATTATGTATGCAACACTCTTGGCTATATTTCTCTAATATACAGCGGCAAGAATTAGGGACTTTCAGCACGTACTTTTCAATGGTATTGTCCCTTTCTGTATTTAGAATAACCTCCCATTTGAACCTTGTTATGCCTCCATTTCCTGGTGGACTAGGCATTGATTTCTAGCCCTCCCGTCCACTTTTATTTTTGCAACATTTTCAAACTTTTTATGTTGGAAACTACCATTCACATCACCTTGCACTTCATAGCTTTAACTTCTAACAACCTTAATAATGGAAACCTTCCTTGTGCTAGAGAGGAAGTTTCTTCAAGAGTAGAGCAGGGTTTATGAGGTGAAAGTAACCAACCTCCTAGTTACTGATGAGCCTCATAAATGGGTAATTATATGGGCTCATTTTACCTCCTAACCTGGTCAAATCAACCATTCTCTTAGTTTATTGTATGATTTTCTGATTATATTTATGCTTATTGTTAGGACCTCATATTGTCCCTTTTTGACCATACATTTTGCCATGATATCATCCTTTTCAACTTACGTTTAAAAGTCCTTGTTAGTGTTTTAACCCAATTATCCCAAAGGTATGTAATGATTCTTCTCATCACTATACGTTTAATTATTTAGCATATAATCATGATATCTTCATAGTTAATCTTTAAATTGTTAAGTGTTGAACAGTTAAAGAATGATGTGTAGTCCGCATTGCTGAAACAGCCTGGAGTTTGCGAGACTATTTTTGCAGTTGCTGAAACAGTAGAAACGAAACGCGAATCTCGAAGCTGAAATAGCTGAGATTTGCATTCTAAATTTGACAGTAACAAAGGAACCAGACTGATCACCGAGGAAGCTGTTACACTGGATGTAACACCTATAATCTAAAGACAGTATTACTGTAACAACATTTTATTGATGAGAAATTGATTTCTCTATTTTTGTATAATGGGTTAAAATAGAATTTATAATGTAAATATTTTGTAATAGATGTCTCCTCTTTATAAAGAGGAGACATCTACATTAGAGGGGGATAGACTGTGGAAAAAGGCTCAGCTGAAGGAACTGGACTAGAATTCTTTTTGTAATATGACATATTGATGGATGAATAAAATTTTGTTCTGATTATATTTATGCTTATTGTTAGGACCTCATATTGTCCCTTTTTGACCATACATTTTGCCATGATATCATCCTTTTCAACTTACGTTTAAAAGTCCTTGTTAGTGTTTTAACCCAATTATCCCAAAGGTATGTAATGATTCTTCTCATCACTATACGTTTAATTATTTAGCATATAATCATGATATCTTCATAGTTAATCTTTAAATTGTTAAGTGTTGAACAGTTAAAGAATGATGTGTAGTCCGCATTGCTGAAACAGCCTGGAGTTTGCGAGACTATTTTTGCAGTTGCTGAAACAGTAGAAACGAAACGCGAATCTCGAAGTTGAAATAGCTGAGATTTGCATTCTAAATTTGACAGTAGCAAAGGAACCAGACTGATCACCGAGGAAGCTGTTACACTGGATGTAACACCTATAATCTAAAGACAGTATTACTGTAACAACATTTTGTTGACGAGAAATTGATTTCCCTATTTTTGTATAATGGGTTAAAATAGAATTTATAATGTAAATATTTTGTAATAGATGTCTCCTCTTTATAAAGAGGAGACATCTACATTAGAGGGGGATAGACTGTGGAAAAAGGCTCAGCTGAAGGAACAGGACTAGAATTCTTTTTGTAATATGACATATTGATGGATGAATAAAATTTTGTTCTGAACATCTTTTTCTAGTTCTTATCTCCTGGGGAATCTTGTGAGAAGGACAGGGCCCACCTTCATCACAAGATTCACCCATTATATTTCTGCAGTGTGTCAAGTGTGTCTTTCATTCATGCCTTGTTAACAAGTACTGTTTGCTGAATATTGTTTGTAATACCTTTGTTGAAACTCTGTTTCTTTCTCAATTGATTATTGTATTATTCAAAGTTAATTCATGAGTGTTTCACCGGTGATTAAGTTACGGAGTGAATTGGCAAGCTAGCTAATTAGAGGCAGGTGCTGGAGATTCCCACTCTCGGGATAGGGTCCTGACTCTCTGTTACAACACAACCATTGTTTTCCTTTGCAGATTGATTCTTTTCCATTATATGACTCTTTGAATAGAATTAAGCATTCTTTGATAGTTATCTGCAATAGAGTATAATTGTTGTAATGCAGAGTGGAGCTTCAGTTTGTTAAAATAAGGTGTGATTTGTTTGTACTACAACTTTTGTTACTTTTAGAATTAAGTGCATATAGTACGCAGTTGCCTTTGAAATAACAAGACTTCCCTGGGTTGACAATTTATATAGCACTTTGTTTTTTAATTCAATAAGCAATTAAAGTGACCAACATTTTGCCGCCGTTGCCGAGGAAGGAAATTATAGATTTTAAAAGTACTAATGATTTTCTTGTAGATATGCAGGATGCATGAGAGGACACAAGAAAACTAATCCTACAGGTGGCAAGGGCAAAGGAAGAGGAGGAAGAAAAACTTTCATCGATGAGATTATTTCAAAAGCTGAGACATCCCAGAGGCTAAGCTCTTGGAGGCCACAGACTCAGCACTCTCTCCAAACGGACTACCAAACAGAGGAAGTAGTGGGACCTAAAAGGGTTGTAGAAATAGTAGAACATACTGAGGAACCAGTGGAGGAAGTTGAAGAACTAGTAGAAGATATTGAAATTGAAGAACCAATAGAAGATATTGAAGTTGAGGAACCAGTTCAGGACATTGAGAGTCCAACGGAAAACACTGAAGACCGAGCAAGTGCATCAAGAAGGAAACCAATGGATGGAAACAATGAAGGAATCTTTGGTGGAGGATGTAGAGGTGAAGGAAGAGGTGAGAATTCTCTCTCCACCTTGGAATTCCCTATTGAGAAACTTCCCAGAGGTACAACTCCTATGAAGAATATTCCACTCTCAGCCCTACCTAACTTCCATGGTTTATCCTCTGAAGACCCTGATGAGTTTCTTTTCGAGTTTGATATATTGTGCAGAAGTTATGATTATGTTAATAATACTCAAAAGTTAAAGTTGTTTCCAGCAACACTAAAAGGAAATGCACTAAGATGGTTTATGAGCTTGGGAGGTCATGTGATCACAACATGGGATCAGATGAAGGAGAAATTTCTGGCCAAATACCAAGATTATTGCCAGACGAGAGAAAAAAGGGAGGAATTATTCAAGATGGTTCAGAAGGAAGATGAAAATCTGGAGGACTTTGTGGAAAGACTCCAGTATAATCTGTAGAGATTTGAGCACCCTGATGTAAGTAAAGATATTCTTAAAAAAATATTATTGAAAGGGGTAAAGGATGATTGTTTAGATATGTTAAATATACTTGGTAAAGGGGATATATCTAAAGAATCGTATGATGAAATCGTTAACCTCTGCAAGAGGTGTTCAAGAGGAGTTGCAAATAAATCAAAGAGCAGGGATAGTACTTATTCAAGGGTCCAAAAGTCAGCCAGTGGAGGAGCAACCAGAGCTGAAATAGGTAATCTACTTGAGGAATTCAAGACTGAAATGTTAAGTTCTTTTTCTTCATAGATTGATACCTTGCAGGTTAAAAAGAATCAGGCAGAGGTAAAAGCTGCTTTGGTAATTTTCTGCCCTAAATGCAGAGAAAAACACCCACTGAGGGAATGCCCACTGGACAAGGTACCAATTTGTACCATTTGTGAGAAGGACCATGAAACTCAACAATGCCCCTCTTTACCAGGGATAAAGGCAACATTACAACCAACTGAGGAGGAAGCTGAAGTAGTTTATCTACTGACACAAAGGAGGCAATGGCAACCACGAGGACAAGGTACGAACTCTAGTATGCCATTTAATCGTTGGAATAATTATCATTCTTTTAATCAAGCAAATTACCCGCCCTTTAACCAAATGAAATACCCACCCTTTAATCAAATGAGTTTCCCACCCATGCAGCAAACAAACCCTCCCTTTATAGACCCTGCAGTGTGGACGCCCTAGCTTCTACAGCAATCCTATTTTAACCAATGGAACCCAAACTGGAGAGCTCAACAAACTCCATTCACAAACCAATTTCCTCATATCCAACAACAACTTTCTCTCCCGTCAGGTACCCCAAAAAATAATCAGACCATGAAGCCTCAACTGCCTGTACAATCGAACCCTAACCCTAATAATAATAAAGTTGTGCAAGTCATCGACATTCAGAACCTACCTACATCTCCTATGTAATGTAATGATATTCATTTATGATCTGGGAAAGTAGTTGAGCCAATTATAGATGATATTACCTCTTCCGACTCTGATAAAGAAGAGACAGAAAAGAATAAATCATCTAATAAGGATGCTGAAACAGTCAAGCCATCCTCTAATAAAACTGTTGAAACAGTAGAGCCACCATTCCCTGAGCGTTTGGCTCTCACTAAGACGCCTAAGCCGCCTGCTTTTAACATTTTAGGGGAATTTTAGAATCTGTATGTTAAAATTCCACTTTTACAAGCACTCAAAGATGTGCCAATCTATGCACATTTGCATCAAGAAACCTGCTAGGAAGGCTAAAGATCCCCTTACAGTTCATGTGATGGGTGATCTAGCTGCTTTAATGTTAGAAAAAGTTCCCCTTGTAAAATATGGTGATCCTGGTCACCCCATGGTCACAGTACAAGTCAGAAAAACTATTGTTTCACGACTTCTGGTAGACCTAGGTGCTGCTATAAATATTATGACCCTTGAAACTGCACAACTGTTATAGTTGAAAAATGTAATTAGAGAGACACCAACTATCTTGGAATTAGCTGATCATTCCAAAATCAAATCAGAGGGGGTTATTGAAGACCTGATCATTTCAGTTGAATCCTGGAATTACCCAGCTGACTTTGTTGTATTACAAACTAAAGCAAAGTTGGGGGGGCATCCTCTGATTTTAGGGAGACCCTGGCTGGCTACAACAGATGCTTTTATCAGCTGTAGATCAGGTTCAATGACAATTTCTAATGGATGTGAAACTAAGCAGCTTACGTTGTACCCTCATGCTACACCTATGATTAACAATGATGATTCTGTATGGTTAGACTATGAGGATAATGATACTCAACCCATTTTGACCATTGGACAAGCCTTAACTCTTAAATACACCACAGAAGATGAAGTAATTAGTAATTTTATTTCTAAACCTTCCTTAGTTACTTCTGAAACATATAATCAGTTAACTGCAATTCTGGATCCTGAAACACAGGAAAAGCTTAAATCTGAAAATTTACCTCAAACATCAACTGCTATCTCCTCTAAAAGCATAACAGTAGAAATTGAACCTGGCAAAACATTGAACATAAACCCCAATTTATCAGATGCTGAAACACAACAGCTAATGAAGCTGCTCCGTGAGAACAAGGAAGCATTTGCATGGGACTACACAGACATGAAGGGGATCTCTCCTGAATTATGTACTCATCGTATCTATATTAAGGAGGGGGCCCGACCAGTCTATCAACCCCAGCGGCGAATGAATCCCAATTTGAGGGAAATTAAGCCCGACCAGTCTATCAACCCCAGCGGCGAATGAATCCCAATTTGAGGGAAATTAAGGAAGAACTTCAAAAGTTTCTTGATGCAGGGTTTATATACCCCATATTTGACAGTGAATGGGTTTCTCCATTGGTAATAGTACCTAAGAAAAATGGGAAATGGAGAGTGTGTGTAGATTATAGAGCCTTAAATAAAGCTACCCAAAAAGATCATTTCCCCTTGCCATTTATTGATCAGGTGTTGGACAGCTTGTCAGGAAATAAATTCTTTTCCTTTTTAGATGGTTTTAATGGATATAACCAAATCAGAATTGCACCTCAAGATCAAGACAAGACCACTTTTACTAGTCCTTGGGGGACTTGTGCTTATAGAGTTCTCCCATTTGGACTATGTAATGCTCCAACAATGTTTCAAAGAGCAGTGATATGAATCTTTTTGATATGCTTAATGATTCTTTGGAGATATTTACGGATGATATCACTCCCTATGGTGTGACTTTTGAAGATGCGCTACAAAACCTTGAGAAAGTACTTAAATGATGCATACAAGCTAATCTTTCCTTGAGTACCGAAAAATGTCATATGATGATGAACAAAGGAATTGTACTAGGACACTTCATTTCATTCCTTGGGATTCAAGTGGATCCATCAAAAGTACAAGTAATTTAGACCCTTCCTATTCCTAAAACACAAATTGATGTAAAAAAAAATTTAGGACATGCTGGATATTACAGAAGATTTATCAAAAAAATTTCTAAAATAGCTTCTCCTTTGTTTGTGTTACTTATGAAAAATGTTGAATTTAAGTGGACTGATGCCTGTCAGAAAGCATTTGATGAACTTAAGCATCAGTTGTCTACAACTCCTATTCTAAGGGGACCTGATTAGGCACTTCCCTTTCATATATCCTCTGATGCTTCGGATACTGCAATTGGAGCTGTCTTGGGTGAAGAAGAAAACATTCTTCCTTATGCTATCTATTTCATTAATAAGAATATGACCCCTACTGAGCTTAATTACACAGTTACCGAGAAAGAATTTTTAGCATATATTTGTGGTATTAATAAATTTTGACAATACATTACAGGTTATCCTACGTTTGTTCATATTGACCACTCGGTTATCAAGTATTTAATGAATAAATCTGTTACAAATGCTCGAGTTACCAGGTAGTTATTGTTATTACAAGAATTTGATATTACAATTGTGGATCGACCAGGTAAAGAAAATGTAGTTGTTGATTTCCTTTGTCGGATAAAAATTGATGATAATACTCCAGCAGATGATTCCTTTCCTGATGAATACTTGTTTGCAGTATCTGCTCACTCACCATGGTATGCAGACATTGCCAATTATCTAGTTGCAGGGAAGCTACCATCACACCTATCACATCGGGAGAAAAGAAAGATCATTCAACAAAGTGCTAGGTATAGTTGGATAAGTGGGTGTCTTTTTCATACAGGACTTGATTAGGAAATCCAAAGATGCATTAGAGAAGATGAGGTTTATGATATATTGAAAGCTTGTCATGACGGCCCTTGTGGTGGGAATTTTGCTGATAAGAGAATAACACATAAAATCTCAGGATGGGTTATTATTGGCCCTCACATTTCAAGGATGCAAAGAAATATGTCAGGGCTTGCGATAGTTATCAGAGACTGGGTGTTACAGGGAAAAGTGTCTACTCAGAACTACTTATCCCACTAAGGTGTGACAGCTGCCTTAGAAACAAACAAAGTAAAGCTACTTTTGTTTTTCCTTTATGAATTATAGATAAAGAGGAACAAAGAAGACCAACCTCTGTCTTGCGCTAATCTCCTGGTTTGATTCCTCTCTTCCTTGATAGTCTTTCACTACTTGTTCTCTTGCACGCCCAGCTTCACAGAGTACCTGTAAGATCACAGTAGCATAGCACTATACAAAGACATGGATATATAATCATAAACAATCTAGGATCAGATATAAATTGACCATACAAATGCAGCAAACATGAATGACACAAAAGTATGGAGGAGAACTTGAATAACTTTTATTGATAAACAAGAAGATCCAAGAGGAGTTACAACTAGTTGCTCTGACCCATCATCAACCTCTCAGCAAGGAAGCCCCTCTTCACCTCATACAAAGCTTAGATCACCCAACAATCTGATGTTTGTCTCAAGAAACCAACAACAATTCCTTACAATATGCAAAATTCCAGCCTCTGGATCTCTGGGATGAGGGATCCATATATAGATATCTGTAAGGGAGATGAGTTAGCTTGGGATTTGATTAGTGTCTTCTCTCTGATAGTTCTTGCTTCCAATTGGAGATTGATGATCTATTACTCATCCTTGGTCGAATTTAGAGAGGCAAGTGTCATAGGAGAAGTTTTTGGAAGCTTCCATTGCCTCTCCACCTCGCGGAATGACACTGCCATTTGTCATTTCTCGCCCATCGCACCCCATATAAGGGATTTTTGAAATGCAACACACCCACACAGTGTATTTAGGTGAGATGCAACGCACTTGGCCTATGGAGTAGCTGAAATGATCCTGTTTTGACCAATTCTGAGCAGTTTTTCATGGAGAACATCTGGGAGAAGCTGTAATCTGTTGACCTTGTTCCTTTAGGGGTTAGAAAAACACTTTTAGGGACTTAGGAGCCCTTGGTTTATGGACATTTCAAGCTTGGGGTTGTAGGGCCCAAAATGTCTATTATAGTTGCCCCCTAAAGCATGAGGTCGTTAATCTTTTGATGTCGGGTGAAATGCTTTATTATGAGGATCCGAAGTTCTTTCAAGCTGGGAGGAGACCTGTAATAAGATACAATACAATACATTATCTTCATAATATTTTCATGATCTAGCTGAGGTTCCCATGCTCAGCTTTATAAATTCATTTTCATGTACATAAGACAGACAATTGTCTGAGTCTAGACTGATGATTCTGATAAAGCCATCATCCCTTTGATTGGATGCTTATCTGTGCAACAATGATGTACATTTGATGTCTTTATTTTCCTGAATATATATCGCAACCCAGATGGATGAAACTAGATCCGGGGTCTTCAATCTCGTTCGATCTTCACTCGAAGTACAAGTCTATCCATGTGAGAGATGTTCTGAAGTCGAACATGGAAAGACATCGCTTGATTACCAGCCAATAATATAAGTTGTTAACAAGCACGAGAGGAATCACCGATAATGATAATGACCCTCAAGGTACTGCAGTACAATTCGCGTGGTGTGAATAAAGGACTTGGTGTCGAACACCACGCAAAATCTTTCGGTCGAAGGTCATTGATGTAAACCTGTCGCCGGAAGTGAGAAACTTGCCATTGAGGCATGCAAGCTCCAAAGTACTGAATGGGGTGTTCATAGATCAGCTTATTGGATAATGAGCTGATGTCAACAAGAAGTGATCCGTCACAGGAGGGCCTTAATGAATCCCACATCAATGACACGGAATGGAGCAAATGATTCTAATGGAGGTGAAAACAATATGGTGATATAAGGTTCAGGGTGGCGGTCATGAAAGAATGGAGTATAAATGTATTGTAGTGGGTGAGACACAGGTGAATTCTCTAAATGACTTCTCTTGAACATATCAGCGACACTGATGTGATGGATTGGTAGCATTAACCCTAAATGTGGATGGTATGATGTGACCATGGTGATGTGACCGGTGAATGAAACAACCCAACCCGACTTGGATGCGGAGTGAAAGTGTCATGTTCAAGAGCGACTTGCTACCAACAAAGTTTCTTCAAGTTTTCTTCCCAATTTTTCCCCAGTCATTGCTGACCAGTACCTCTTTATTTTTATCAAGCTTGAGGAGGATAACATATGCTTGTTCTATAATTTTCCCTTCGGACAAACCCATCACTATGTTTTAACAAGCCTAGCGATAGTAAAACTCGTTCTTGTCTATAGACAAGTTTGTCGCTATTAAAAATTTTAACGAGTTTAACGACAAAGATAACTCGGTCCTTTTCAAATTTAGAGAGTCTGAAAAGGAATGTAAAGGTAACTCCAAAATTCCTTTTTCGTCATCTAATCCCTTAAGTCCGAAAAAGTATAAAACAATACAGAAGGGATGAATTTTCGATACTTTTAATGAGCTGAACAAAACAAGCGCTCGATATTTTTGTGTAATAATCCCTCAGGTCCAAAAAGATTAAAATATAGAGGAGGGATAGCACTTCCAGTCCCTTTAACGAGCTGGAGAGGCCAATGGCTCAGCAATCTTTTCATATTTTACGAGTCAATTGAAAAGAGCTTAAAGGAGACTCGTTTTTTGAGGAACGAGTGATAAAATGGGTAGCAACTGATTCTAGGTAAGGTTTGGAATTTTCCAATCGCGACAGTGTTACAAGGATGGCTAGTGAGATCAATCTTCATAGCTGTTCCTCAAAATGGGTAAACAATCAAATGGAGGT
Source organism: Pinus tabuliformis (assembly GCA_031772625.1). NCBI lineage: Eukaryota > Viridiplantae > Streptophyta > Pinopsida > Pinales > Pinaceae > Pinus > Pinus tabuliformis. The sequence goes on from CM062816.1 coordinate 2,067,398,923, forward strand.
GAATGATCGGCCAATATAAAAGTGGAGGTGACGGTGCAAACACGACCAAGGCTTTAAAGGCTGAAGTATTACATTCACGATGGTTATTTACCAGAAATTGGTTCATTTTTTAATGAGCTTAAACTCTGGGGGAACATGTGCTCTTTGCTTATGTTTATTTTTAACGAGCATGAAGTCTGCGCTAAAACTGCTCAATTAAATGGTCTCTTTTTGACTTTACCATAAATAGCTTTGTTCTTTCAAAGATTGTACTGTATTTTCAATTGCTTCATCAAACTAGTTAGAAATGAACAATATATGCTTGAAAAATGAGTTAGAACACTAATATTTTACTTTGAACTACGTAAAAAGTAATGAAAGAGTGCTTTTACCTCTCATTTTACCATTTCAATTGAACTTTGGTTTGTTGGAGCTTTGGAGGTGCTTTCCCCCTTTGATTTTCATCAGCTGATTTCGGGAGATTCTGTGGACAATTCTCGGCGCTGTCTGGACCAGGTAGGAGCTAAACTTGAGCTCTTTCATTTCATGCTTTCCATTTTGCATTCTGAGCTTGATTCCTAGTTTTTCTGAGCCTCTGGGGTTTGAAAAACTAGTTCTGCCTCCAACGCACCCTCTGTGTATCGAAAAGTGCGTTGGATGTTGGCCTGTCCACTGGCCACCTGACATGCAACGCACCCAGAGCACTATTGTAGGTGCGATGGGCTCAAAGAAGGAATTTTATGCACATTTTTTGATGGAAATTTTGCCTGTTTCTTACCAAAATCAGGATCTAACTCTTCTCTTGTTTGTTTTTCAGAGATCTTTGGAGTAAGATGACTATTACATGGCGAGAACGTGAGCATGAAGAAGAGGACATGATTGCCCTACATGATCTGGTTACAATAAACGCACTGTGGAACTGTGGCTTCCTAAAGTTTTTCCGCATTTCTAGCATGAGACAACAGATCAACTTATTGCAGTATTTTCTCGATGCTTAGGATCCTACCAACCAGGTTTTCTAGATCAGGGGCAAATCCATCCCCTTGACTATAGTAGACATCTATTTCTTGACTGGCTTGTCGAGGCGGGGTGCCCCCATCTCTTTATCAGGTTCGGCCCGAGGAGGTGAATCTGTGAGAGATTATGTTTGCCAGTATTGCAGAGAGGGATCTCAGTCGAGTAAAGACGACAAGATCATCATTTGTGATGTCACTGACAGGTCCCTCAGGACTATTCTATTTACTTTTGGTAGGATGGCTGGTGGTGCGGCTCTTCATGTAGCCAACTGATCTTATATGTAGTATGCCTTGGAATGTCTCCAACCAAAGGTGTTCAACTGGTGCGACGCAATACTTCTTATGATGAAAGAACAGTTGACCAAGGTAAAGAGTGGGAGGTTGAAGAACTTTGGGTATGGTTCTATTTTGACCGCCTTTGCCTTGGAAAAGATACCATTGACGCAGCCGCAGTATATTGCACTCGATTTACCTTCACCTACTGAAGCACGTATGCAGAGATGGGTCGACCATATGTCTAGGCATGCTCGTCAGTCTCAGATTTCATTTTCTGATACCTTCTTTGGGTGGTTTGATCATCAGGAGATGGTTTATTCCGAGTACCCATACGCTGGTATGGACTTCCGGGGTGACCCAGATTTAGTACTGCCGGCTGGCGAACAGTGGGGTGCCATTGGTAAATTATTTGACCATATCCCTATTTATTGTTTTTCTCTTATAATGTACTTGTGCTTTATTCTATCAAGACTTAATCAAACTCATGTGTTCATGCATATGTTGGTCTTGTTCGGCCAGTAGTACGCCTGAGAGTGCCAGCTACCGCCCCAGCAGGAGAGGCTGTTGGAAGGGCTATCCTTCGCGACCTCGATGTGGCCGAGACTCTCACAGCATTACAGGAGCAGGTTGAGGGCCTCACTCTTGGTATTCCAGATGTGAGGACTAACGAGCTGCCCTTGAGGTTGCAGCGACATACTACTGGTGTGCCAAGACAATGGACTCGACTCTTACGCATGATTGCACAGGCTGTGACTTGCTATCACGAGCATCATTAGACTAGGGTGCCCCCTAGCGTTTTGAGTTTTTTGGTCATTTGACCAATTTTGTCTTGGTTACAGAACATTATGTGTAAACCATAAACAATTATATATATTTTTGATTTTCGGAGTTTTATTTTGGTTAAGTTACATGATCTGAATGCAAACATTGATGGTATGCTTCTTTTTATAAATGTTGCAAATGTCTATCTAACACATAATTTTCCAATGAGTCAGCTAATGTGTTTAAGTTTATGGAAATATGCTGATATTGAATAAAATCAAATTACCTTTCCAAAATCTTAACCCTTAGGAACATGCGATAAATAGCTAGATTTCGGACAGAGTTGATACCAATGAGTTGTAGTATGATGAGTTGTGAGTCTAGCCTGACAATCAGTCGGCGTATACCATGTGTGATGGCATCAGAGAGAAGTTCTATCAACGCGCTATATTCAGTGATGTTATTCATTGATCGACCAATACATACTCCTCTGAAACTTACTAACTCGCCGCTTGGATAAAAAATGGCCCAAGCCGCGAAAGATAGGTTCCGCGAACTACGACTCGCTCCGTCGGGATATCCAATGCATGACTCTAATAGGTTTGACATCTGCAATAAATGTAAAAATTGGATTACTTGACCAAAATAAATACTTTAGCGAAAACAAAAAAACAAAAGCATACAGGTTACCATACTGAATTATGCATAGTAACGCTTGAGGTACAACCCGTTACGAGGTTGCGCCAGTGGAATTCCGTCATAGTCCATTAACTCGTAGGCTCCTTTTGCTAACACTTGCTTAACAGTATAAGGGCCCATCCATAAAGACTTAAATTTACCTGCTCCCAATTTATCGGATTCTTGGTCATAAAGTAAGACCAAGTCACCTTCTGAGAAGACACGGGGTTTGACATTTTTTTCGAACTGCACTTTGACTCGTTTCTTATGGGCTTTGTTAGCCAAAGCGGCATCACGACGGGTTTCGTCCAATTGGATTAGTTCCAAGAAACGAGATTCTTCTTCTGAAGTTCCGGGGAGGAGATCAATTTCGAGTTTGAGGGATGAGATTTCGCACTGGATTGGTAAGACTGCTTCCAGGCCATATACCAGTTGAAAAGGTGTAAACCCGGTTGCATTCCTTACCGATGTTCGGTAAGCCCACAAAGCTGAGTACAGGATTAGGTGCCATTTTCTTTTGTGAACTCCAATCATCCTTTGCAGCATGCGCTTCAGGACTTTGTTGATTGCTTCAACTTGTCCGTTGGCTTGTAGATAGTATGGAGTAGAATTTAAGTATGGGGGATTTACGCAGTGCATTATATTAGATATCATTTTTTGGGATTCAATTGTGTTAAGTAAGTCATTCAAACGTATGACCATTTCCATGAGAGGTAGTCGTAACTGACTAATTTCTCATGATTTTTTGAATAGTTCACTTAGCACTCATTGCATCGGGTGATGCTCACAGGGGTGAAGAAGTGGGATTGAAACTAGTGAAATGTGGAGAACGAATCACATAGCATCAATCATCACTTCCGGGGCTTGCACCCGGTAACCAGGACTTCCCAGGAGGTCACCCATCCCAGAACTCCTCTGGCTCAAGCGCGCTTAACTGGGGAGTTTTTCCCCACAATCAAGCCCACTTAGCTTGCTACCCCATTTGCAAAACCTTAGCAAGTATTGTGCCTCATGAACCATTCAAGTAGAGATCCCTTGACTCTTTTTGAATTTAAGTATGGGGGATTTACGCAGTGCATTATATTAGATATCATTTTTTGGGATTCAACTGCGTTAAGTAAGTCATTCAAACGTATGACCATTTCCATGAGAGGTAGTCGTAACTGACTAATTTCTCATGATTTTTTGAATAGTTCACTTAGCACTCATTGCATCGGGTGATGCTCACAGGGGTGAAGAAGTGGGATTGAAACTAGTGAAATGTGGAGAACGAATCACATAGCATCAATCATCACTTCAGTCGTGAGACAACCCTAGTTTGGCAGCTAATTCGACCATCATGTGATTGTGAAAATGTGATCCATGGTCTGTGACTATAGCTTGTGGTACGCCGAATCTGGCGACTACATGATTGAAAAAGAAGAGGGCAGCTGTTTCACCAGTATTATCTAATGTAGGCATCGCCTCGGCCCATTTTGTAAAATAGTCAACTGCGACTATGATATACCCATGCCCCCCGGTCGAGGTGGGGTTACATGTCATGAAATCAATGCCCCATTTGGCGAATGGCCCGACAACAACTATTGGCTGCAGAGGTGCGGGTGGTCTTCTGGTTTTGCTATCAAAAATTTGACAAGCATGGTAACTTCTGACTGTGTTTATGCAATCTTTAAACATTGTTGACCAGAAGTATCCTGCTCGTAAAAATTTTTGCGCTGTAGCATAACCGGATTGATGCCCCCCACACGCGCCTGAATGTAAATCATTCAGGACTTTTTCGGCCTCCTCATGCATGAGGCACCTTCTCAGAACTGTATCGATACCACGACGGTAAAGCGTATCACCGACGATCATGTAGTCTCTTGCTTGGTATCGAATACGTTTTTGTTCGGAGTGAGAGGTATTTGGCCTATATTTTTGGGTTTGGAGATAAATTATTATATCCCCATACCACTCATTGCTTGAAGATATCAGAAACAAACTTTTGTCCACGATCGTTTCTTCAGATGTTTCATCATTGGACGACGATGGGAGATCGCATAATAATTCTGCGAAAACCAGAGCTTTCTTTGACTTGGATTTTACAAATTCCAGATCAAACTCTTCTAGGATTGCTATCCATTTTGAATATTTTCCCCCCAGCAACTGTCGCGACAATATATAAGTCATGGAGTTGCAATCTGACAGAATGCTAGTTTTTCGAAAGAGGACATAGTGTCGAAATCTCTGGATCGCTTGAACAGCTGCGAGCACTAGCTTTTCAACATAAGAATATTTGCTTTCTGTATCATTTAAGTTCTTACTTAAATAATATATAGGATGTTCAATTCCGTTGTCTTCTTGAACTAAAACCATTGCGATGGTCGTATCTTCTGCAGCCAGATACAGGTTAAAGTCTTTTTGATAATCAGGGGCGTGCATTAATGATGCTTTCATTAGGGATTCTTTTAAAGCATCAAAGGAAGCTTGTGCAACCTGATCCCAGACAAAGGGTACTTCCTTTTTCAAAAGACGCGTATAACCTTTAGCAAGTTCGGCGTAATTTGGAATGAACCTCCTCAGAAAGTTTGCTTTCCCTTGGAGTTTCTGAATCTGAAGCAAATTCGAAGGTGGAGGCAAATTTATGATTGCCTGAACCTTACATGGGTCAAGACAAAACCCATCCTTTGAGACTACAAAGCCAAGTAAACGACCAGAACTGACGCAAAATACACATTTGTGTGGATTGATTCGTATCTTGTAGTGTCGGCAACGTAGAAATATCGCTCTTAAATGTTGCGGGTGATCAGTCCGCTTTCGCGAATGAGCTGGAAGGTCGTCGAGGTATGGTTGAATGATGTTTTTGACGTCATGGAAGGCATAATTCATTGCCCTCTGAAACGTCGCCCCTGCGTTCTTTAAACCAAAGGGTAATTTTCGATATGCGAATGTGCCCCATGGACAAATAAATGCAGTCTTTGACTGGTCCTGTGGGTGGATATTTATTTGATTATACCCGGAGAATCCATCCATGAATGAAAATATTTCGCATTTGGCGTATTCATCAATTATCTGGTCGATGAAGGGTGTAGGGTAGTTTTCTTTCGGACAAGCTTGATTTACATCCCTATAATCAACACACACTCTAATTGTTCCTTGTTTTTTCATAACAGGGACAATATGCGATACCCAATCGGTTAGAGGAACCGGGTAAATGAAACCAGCATGGAGAAGTTTCTCAACTTCTGCCTTAATGGCAGTGGCTTTCTTAGGGTGCACCTGCCGTAGCCGTTGTCGTACTAGTTTGACATTGGATACATCTTAATTTCGTGTTCAACGATACTCGAGTCAATGCCTGGCATTTCACTATATGACCAAGCAAAGACATCTCTGAATTCGCGAAAAAGAGCGTTATATATTTCCAGTTCTAAAGGAGAACAACATTTCCCAACATAAATATTCTCTACAACATCTGTTTTGGTCGAGATATTTATGGCGATAGTCTCTTCAATGTTGGACAAGTTTCGCTCGGAATCCACCTTGTTTACAGTATTTGATAGAAAATCAAAAAATGAAGGATGATAAAGGTCATCAGGAGTATCTTCTCCACAATCCTGAAGAAGGGAACGATGGTGGTAATCATCCCATGGTGCCCCTTCAACTACCATTGATTGAACAATTCTTTCGTCGGTGACATGCACTCGCGACCAAGGATCTGAAGGGGTACCATATTCCTCAGACCTATCTATCCAAATGCTTGATGAGTGTTGATTTGGGTTTGCCATCCATGCTAGGAACATTGATTGCTACAATATTTCCGTCGGGCTTGGAGGCAAAACCATTGCATGATCCATGTCGATATCGTTTTCTGAGATCTTTTTAGAAGATATCATATTGCAGGTTCCTACCGACGCTACTTCTACCAGATTGATTGGAGGTGGAAGGGCGAAAGTTCCCATTAATATAGGATCTTTTAGTAGGCCTACTCTGATATTTTGAAGCGAATGGGGGCTTCCATGGATCATAGGAATGCTTCCTGTAACTTGAGAACCATTGGGGAGGAAGTTTTGTTGATCGACGATTGTAATTCCTCCTTGAAAGGGAAATGCAATCTTCCTAAAATAGGTTGACACAACTGCAGCCATAGCATATATCCATGGTCTTCCTAGTAGGATGTTGTAATCGAGATTCCCATCGATTACTTCAACATCTATTTCTACTGTTTTCCCTCCTAGTTCAACCTTCAAGTTACTTAGAATACCATATGGGGTATATGTTCTTCCGTCAAATGCTTTTAATGTCGTCGAAGATCGCGACAAGGTTGGAGATCCTAAATTTTTCCAGCAACTCATCGACATAATGCATGTAGATGCCCCCTCATCAATAATTGTTCGATGAACAGTTTTGTTGAGGGCTTTCACTTGAACAAGGAAAGCTAGTTGAGCTGGTAATTGAGGATCGTATCCTTTATGATCGAAGGATACAATATTGGAATCCTTTGGGTCTATCCCACCAATGGCCGATAATAAAGCTTGCTTTTGGGATGGGCAATTTTGTAGTACCTCAAGATTCGACATAGTGGATGGCGATTGGGCCAAATCTTCCACTATATTATAATGTTGTGACGCTCTAGCGCGAGGATCAAACGTCGACTTGTGTACTACTCCCTTTGGCGGTTTTATTATCAGTTTAGGAATGATGGGCGGTGCAACTTCTGTCGAAGTTGTTGTCGAACTACTAGGTTGATCTTTATCCTTGTTGTTCGACAGCTACGGATTCCCATAATCTTTGTTCCTTGTCGATATCAAAGCATCATTTTGCTGTTTTGAAACCGACAACATTAGCACTTGAGGCGAGGAAGCATTTCCACTGTCAACCAGATTTGTTCCTGGATTTGGAAACGGATCAGTTAACATTGCAGAGGTTTTTGAATTCTTGAAGAATTTTCTAAGCTCAGCTCTGTGTGGACAATTTGTGGTCCAATGATCCTCATCGCATATAAAGCATGGATTTTTTGGTTTCCTATTTCCAGGAGGGTTTGCAGAAGATTTTTCAGGTGATGATTCTTCCTGTTTCTTCTTATTCCCTTTGCCTTTCTTCTTGCCCCCTGGTTGCTTGGTTTCTTTGCCTTTATCTGTCGATACGGAATTTACTTCCGAGGCAAGAAGTTCATCTTTTGCATTTTGACCTGAAATCTTACGGGCCTTTTTGGATGTAGCCTTTGTCGATTTCGTGTCTGTTGCGCCAATCACGCCATTGCCGGTATGAGAGTTATTGTTTGATTTAGGAGGAGGAGGAACTGAGAATTCCGGTCTAGGGGCGTCAGGTATTTTATTGTAGAGCGTGCCGGACTGAGTGTAAATCAAGTCCAAATATTGCGCACGAGCGATAACTTGCTCTTCTGTTACGACCCCCCCTTTGCCACGTCTTCTGTGATGGAAGGTAGTAATGACTTGATAAACCATTCAGCTAAGAGCTGATCGGGAACATACGTTTTTACCATTCTACAACGACGTCGCCACTCATGTATATGATCAGATATGTGAGTGGCCGTCATCTGTTTGAAGTTGGTAAGGAGTTCCATTCCCATTTTGTACCTTATTGGTAATTGAAAATGGGTTAAAAAGGTTGTGGCTAAGGTACTGAAGTTGTCGAATGAAGCTCTAGGCAATTCGATGTACCATTTTGCTACTGGACCAGTCAACGTCCTCTGGAAAAGGCGAAGCCTAATCGAATCATCGTTTAGGGTGTTTGATGAACACCACAGATGAAATGTCATCACATGATTTGACGGATCTTCACCCGGATTTCCATTAAATTTAGGAATATCTTATGGAATTTTATGCGAAATCGTTGGCCACCAAGGGGCATAAGCGATTGGATCATTTGTTAACCGATTTAAATCAGGTAACTCTAAAGTTGCCGCGAAGGGTAACTGTTGATTCAGGTTAGGTGAAGCATACCCAGGATAAGATGGGATTGTCTGAGTAGTTGGTCTTTGCATACCGGCATAATGCATTTGATGCTGGTAAATTTGGTAAGGTTGGTGGGCATGACCATTGTAAAATGGTTGATTTGACCGTTTTGAATAAACGGCTGCCCACTATTTGCAAAGATTTGTTGCTCAGAACCTTGGTATACTTGTTGGAATTGCGGTTGTTGGTATTGTACTAGCCATGGTTGTGAAGCCATGTGCTGTTGCCCGATACTAACTGTTTGACCAAGATGAGGGGTAATTGTACCCGTCTGAACCTGTGTCATTCCACCAATCGGCGATTGTGGTTGAGTCGCAGGGTCAAGTGGCTGTTGCATTACAACCTGAGAAACCTGAGGTTGGCATACAATAGGTAGCGCTTGAACTTGCGACATCGTCATAATAGCTGGCGTAGTTGGTATATTTGACATAGGTAAGCATTGTTGCATCGAATATACAACTCTTGTTTGTTGAGGTAGTATCGGTACCCAACTGCTTGAATTAATTCCAGCATAACCCGAATTTTGTTGTGAACTCCCGTATGGTTGTCCCCCCGGAGGGGATAATGAAAGGGTATACTGCCCCCATACGGTGGTAATCCAAAACTCAAGGGAATGGTTTTCCCTTGAGGGCCGGACTGCCCAAATTGACCTCCAAATGGATCAATTTGTTGAGACTCAACATAAGAGTTTCCGAATATTATTCCGGATGAACAAACAGGAACAGACCATACTGTCAAAATGGCCCCTGAGTGGGCTCCTTCTAGCGATTGAGAGCTAGTTGGGACAGATGGTATACCGGCAAACATTGCTGGAGTGATAGCAGGGGGTTCTGCCGTCGCTGTGTCAGAAAACACAGTCCTAGATGTTGACGATTGTTCAGACATTTCTAGTCTATCCAAAAGATTACCTAGCGATTCTATAGGTGCTTCTGCTGGTGGTAGACTAACTTCTGATGAAGAAGGATACAGAGTGATCCCGACTCCAAATTGCGATGGAGTACTAGTTGGAGGATCTTCCACAATCTCTTCTATAGCAATCAGAGCAAGTGGAAGGGGTAGACCGTCAGGTCCGTAGAATATTTATGGTGCCGAAGAAGGTATGGAATCGGCAGCGACAGATGTTTGAGGAGCAAGACTCTCCGAACTGGTTGTAAATGGAACTGGTTTGGTAACACAAGTGTTTACCCTCAGAATAGGATCAGTACTACTGTCCTTCTGTGGCTGCTGGAGTTCTTCTGTAGAGGCAGGGATTCCAGAAATGTTTGGAGTAACGGGAGTCCCTGATGTTGTTGGAACACTTGTTCTAACTTTAACAGGAGATTTGGAATCGGTTAAACGAGTTCGCTTTGTCCGTACTGGCTTCGATTACGGAGACAAAGACGGTTGACTCGTAAGCCTCCGCGAACGATGGGGTTTCAATTGACATTCTTCCACAATTGCGGATTACTCGATCAACTAAAAATAAATGGGAAGTATGTTTCCGAATTAAATGAATTTTAGACTCTTTGACACAACTTGTTTTTTCAATTTTTAAGAGTCGAGAAAAAACAAAAGATGACTCTAGTCTCCTTCGATTTTTAATGAGCCTAAAGTGACAAGTGCTTAGATGGACCTTTTCTGTTAAAGAGTCTGAAAAGGAACGAAAGGGACTGCTCTGGAAATCTAGGTAGAGGGATTACCAAACCAATCGCAAAACTGCAGAATACTTTTTACGGTACGACAGTCAATCTTCCCGAATGTTGTGTTCAGTGCATTGCGATCGATAGGGCGGCAGACACAGCCTCCTATGGATAAAGGATTAAGCCTATTGGGGTCTCCCAAAATATACTCGACGGTACGTGGGAGCACAAGTCCGTACTGGCACTTATCGTCTCAAAGTGGAGGAATCACCCAACCATCAGTGAGAACAACAGTTACCAGGCTTTACGATGCCAGAATACGTCTCTAGCCTAGACTTCTAAATGTTGTGCGTTAAGTTCCAAAGCGTTGTTAGATTCATTGAATTTATTTTATAGTTGATCTTGCTTATGAAGTTTGCCTTTCAGGTTCACCGCGAGATGTAGATGTAATTCCTAAAATGCAATCTAAGATGATAAACAATATTTTTATCTTCTTTGTGCAATGAAAATCCTAGCTACTAAGGAAAGAAAGACATAATTCTTTCACAGAGAGCAAAGAGCACACTCTAAATGCACTTTCCTAAATCAAACCAATCAGACTGTCTAAATGCAAATGCACATGCATGTATTTGTTTTCGACTTTCTTAGTATATGAATGATAAGAAGAAAGTTGATGCACAAATCTGAATTTCTTTTCAAGCGACAAATATCAACAAGTTTCTTTTCGAAATCAAATATGGAGACGATCACAACACCTTACGATTTTGAAATGAATACTTGTTTTTGACACTAGAAAAATTACAAATTCAGACCAAAAATAATACTAACAGGATAATCGACTATCAACAGCAATCAAACTCTTTCCTATGATTGAAATCGACACTTGCGACAGTTTCAAATCAAAAGACGACAGTATGATTACGCTACTTTTGCAAAGGAGAACTGAGAATGACTCAACAAACACACAAAAACATTTACAGTTCTTTTGTACAAAGGAGGCGGAATAACAGCAAGGAAAAGGGGTCTCAAACAAACATATACTGATCACAGGCAGCAAAATTCAGGAATAGAACTGGAAAGAATGAATCACAGAAACCAAAACTGCACAAAGCCTGGCCTGATCAGTGCACCTACAACACAGGGAATTTGAAATGCAGCACACCTTCTACACTCGTGAAGTGCGCTGAATTTCAGATTCTCAGAACAGTACCTGCGTTGGGCCAGAAACGAGACTCTGTTTGGGTTCCGGGTCACAGTTTGCAGTTCAGTTAATGGGTTTTGGGGAGTCGCCATTTTGTTACAGGTGTAGATCTAAGGAGGATCTAAGAGCTATCACAAGGGCAATCAAAGATTTTGTGAATCAGTTGTTTAAATCATAAATAGATCACGTAGATGGACTGAAGTAGCATTTATCTACTTTGCATTTGCTATGGCAAATGCAGTTCAAATGCTACCTGTAAGTTTATGAAATAGACACCAAGGAAGATAAATAAACAAACTAATTCGTCCCCAGTGGAGTCGCCATTTTGTTACAGGGAAAAGTGTCTACTCATAACTGCTTATCCCACTAAGGTGTGACAGCTGCCTTAGAAACAAACAGAGTAAAGCTAATTTCATTTTTCCTTTATGAATTATAGATAGAGAGGAACAAAGAAGACCAACCTCTATCTTGCGCTAATCTCCTGGTTTGATTCCTCTCTTCCTTGATAGTCTTTTGCTACTTGTTCGCTTGCATGCCCAGCTTCACAGAGTACCTGTAAGATCACAGTAGCATAGCACTATACAAAGACATGGATCTATAATCATAAAAAATCTAGGATCAGATATAAATTGACCATACAAATGCAGCAAACATGAATGACACAAAAGTATGGAGGAGAACTTGAATAGCTTTTATTGATAAACAAGAAAGAGCCAAGAGGAGTTACAACCAGTTGTTCTGACCCAACATCAACCTCTCAGCAAGGAAGCCCCTCTTCATCTCATACAAAGCTTATATCACCCAACAATCTGATGTTTGTCTCAAGAAACCAACAACAATTCCTTACAATATGAAAAATTCCAGCCTCTAGATCTCTAGGATGAGGGATCCATATATAGATATCTGTAAGGGAGATGAGTCAGCTTGGGATTTGATTAGTGTCTTCTCTCTGATAGTTCTTGCTTCCACTTGGAGATTGATGATCTCTTACTCATCCTTGGTCGAATTCAGAGAGGCAAGTGTCATAGGAGAAGTTTTTGGAAGCTTCCATTGTCTCTCCACCTCGTGGAATGACACTGCCATTTGTCATTTCTCGCCCATCGCACCCCATAGAAGGTATTTTGGAAATGCAACGCACCCACACAGTGTATTTAGGTGAGATGCAATGCACTTGGCCTGTGGAGCAGCTGAAATGATCATGTTTTGACCAATTCTGAGCAGTTTTTCATGGAGAACTTCTGGGAGAAGCTGTAATCTGTTGACCTTGTTCCTTTAGGGGTTAGAACAACACTTTTAGGGACTTAGGAGCCCTTGGTTTATGGACATTTCAAGCTTGGGGTTGTAGGGCCCAAAAATGTCTATAACACTGGGCCAACCCAATCATAGAGATGAAATGCCACTGAACCCTCAAGTAATACTTGAACCCTTTGAAAGATGGGCTCTAGATTTTGTAGGACCCATAAATCCTCCATCCAACCAAAAAGTTTATATATTGGTTTGTACAGATTATATGACTAAATGGGTGGAAGCTAAGGCACTTATTAAAGCTAATGAAGAATCTGTTTTAACCTTTTTATTTGAGGAAATCTTCGTTAGATTTGGGGTGCCTAAACAACTAGTCACAGATGGAGGACCTCCTTTCAATTCTCATGGTTTTAAAGCTATGCTTCAAAAATATCATATCAATCATAAAATGACTACACCTTACCACCCCCAAGCTAATGGTCAGGTGGAAAGTACAAATAAAGTCATAGAAGCTATTTTAACAAAAACAGTGAAGGAGAATAGGAAGGATTGGTGTCAAAGATTGCCTGAGGCATTATGGGCTTACAGAACTACTTGGAGAAACACTACAGGTTTTTCACCCTATGAATTGGTTTATGGTAAAAGTGCTATTTTTCCTATGGAATTTGAAATTAAAACCTTAAGAACTGCTTTCGCTATTAACCTTTATTTGACGGATGCACATACAACTAGGTTGCAACAGCTGCAAGATTGGATGAAAAAAGGTTGGATACCATCTATCAAACAACTATGATTCAACAGAAAAGAACCAGGTGGTATGATAAAACTATTAAGCATAAGCAGTTCCAAAAAGGCAATTGGGCTTTATTATATGATTCCAGGTTTAAAAATTTTCAAGGGAAACTACGAACAAGGTGGCTGGGACCTTACGAGATAGATACTGCTTTTCCCAATGGAACAGTAAGGCTCCTAACAACTGATGGTTCTAGAACTCCATTGTTAGTAAATGGGTATCGGCTTCGTCTGTACCAACAACCAATTTCTAAGGAGGAGTTTAAGGCCACTTGCATGGAAGATTCACATTATATCTTTTTGGGGGAGCCTCTTGCCCCTCATTGCACTTAATCTTTGCATTATATATTCTTGTATTATTATTAGATTAGATTACTTAACTAATAATCCCTGTCAAGGGCTGCCATATTACAATTTATTATTTTTCAAGTCTTAGATTCGGAGGCTGGCTGAAGGAACAATTGCATTACAAGCAGGATCAACTTTCAGTTTGGGAAACATTGCCATTCTACTTCAATTCATAATCCATCCCCTCATACTACTCTTCAGCAACATTTTCCTATTTTTCTTTAACAACAACATCTCTTTTTCCTGTTGCTGAAACACCAGTTTCGCCGTTGCTGAAACACCAATCTTTGCCCATTTTCCCTGTTGCTGAAACACCAACTTTTCCCCATTTTCTCCATTGCTGAGACACCGATTTCTCCATTTCTGAAACACCAACTTTTTCCATCTTTCCGAAAAAGCATCAATTTTCCCATTTTTCCGTAATTGAGGCATCAATTCCTCTAAAAAACGACCAATACATATCATTTTCCATTGAGAGAATTAGCCATTCATCCTGATAATTGTGTTCCTTCACTATTACCTCCTGTGAATAGAGAAAGCCTTTCATATCAATACCCTCATATCTTACAATCCTTTCCCATAACCACTGGTGATATATTAAACGACGAGATTATACTTTCAGCACAACAATCGAAGGTAAAATGTGAGGTATGCGTGTTTATGTATAAACATTAAACTATAGTTAATGAGAAGATTCTGATATGATTGCCGAAATCGCTGTACATTCAAAACTTATCATTTTAGCTGCAATTGGGGGGGAATATCAAAATTTTGCAATCATTACCCGATATGCCAATCACCGTCGTTTTTATTACAACTGTGTCTCGTCACCCCGTCTCTGTCTTATTATGTCATAACCTCATTTGCAATATCTTACTCTGTCTCGGCTGCGGTAACTCGGCTCTGTATTGTGCATTTTACTGAACCGGTAACTATGGGAGGTAACACTGTTTGAAATGAACCTAGTTCAACAGCTCTATTGGAATTACACCCAGAAGCATATCAAATTTTTCTGCAAGCAAGCTGAGTGGATTATTTCTGAAGGCTCCAGGAATTTGATTCTCAGCAAGTCCTGGAATTCGCACGTAATTTAAAGGAAGGTTACTCTACTGTCTGGGGAGTGCGAATTCCAGTAACAGAGGAAGATATAGCGCAGGTTTCAGGATTACCAGCCGATGGCATCCATTGGTTTAGCCGCAAACACATCATTCTGAACGCACAACAAGATTTTCTTCTACCTGGGGAGCGCGTCGAACCTAAAGGCATGGGTGTTGCACTGCATTCATTACCACCTCCATGGCCAAAGGTTGCAAAGTTTGTCAAGCACTACCTCACTTGCGAAGGACGTTACGAGGTAGTGTACCAACGTGACTTTGTGTTATTGAATCATTTAAGACATGGTCGTTTATTAAATATGCCATACTATCTGCTTGGGTTTCTAAAGAATATGTTACATTATTCCAAGAATGCAAAGTACCCACTCCTCTCCCTCACTCACCATCGCCTGGTTCAACTTCTAATCTAGAGGGGCTTTGGGCTGCAGAATCCTCCTCCCCTTAACAACCCACCCCAGGAAGTTGTTGAAATCCCTCAACCAGCAGCCGAAAACCCCCATGAAGCTGCTGAAATCCCTCAACCAGCAGTCGAAACTCCCCAATTAAATGCTGAAAATCCCCAGCCACCCATGACAGTTAGTCCAATTGAGCCTGCCATTGCATCAACCCCACCCCATAATTTACCTGGATCATCCACTCCCACTGTCCATATCCCCAACGATGATTCAAACGATGACATTCCCCTAGCTAAGCTGAAAAGGAAAAGGAAAAGGCAAGAAACGACTGTGTCTCCATCAAAAAGATGAACAAGGGACTCAATTAAAGAAGATATCACTTTTGATGACCCTCCTACCCTAGAGAAGGCCATCCATAAAAGAAAAACCACTATTTTTCCTGCCTCCTTACCTCGAAGATGAAGGAGGATGTCTTCTGAAGCAGCAACAGAGACCGCCACCCCAAATTCCCCACCCATTATCCTAAAACCCCATACCCCACCAAACCCCGAATCTTTACCTTCATCACCCTCAGTTACCGAAATGAAAAATGTTCAGGATTTTGTGACATCATTACTTTTAGAAGACGCAGCTGCTCCACAAGAACCAACTGCTAATTTATCAAAAGTAGACACCCAAGACGATGTACAACATGTAGCTGTCCCACAAGAACCAGCTACTGACTCAACAGGTGTTACACAAGAACCACCTGCTGAGGAGCAAAAGATAGATGACCTAGAGGTAGCTGCCCCACAAGAACCAACTACTGACTCAACAGGTGTTACACAAGAACCACCTGCTGAGGAGCAAAAGATAGATGACCTAGAGGTAGTTGCCCCACAAGAACCAGCTACTAGTCCAGCAGGTGCTACACAAGAACCACCTGCTGATGATCATGATCAGGAAATAGATCAGGACGTAGCAGCTACTGACTCAGCAGGTGTTACACAAGAACCACTTGCTGATAAACAGGAAATAGATAATCAACATGTAGCTGTCCCACAGGAACTAGCTACTGGCTCAGCAAGTGTCACACAAGAACCACCTACTGATGACCATGACCAGAAAACAGACCAAGACTTGGCTGCTACGGACTCAACGGTTGATACACAAGAGCCACCTACTGATGAGCAAAGT
Organism: Pinus tabuliformis; assembly: GCA_031772625.1. Taxonomy (NCBI): domain Eukaryota; kingdom Viridiplantae; phylum Streptophyta; class Pinopsida; order Pinales; family Pinaceae; genus Pinus; species Pinus tabuliformis. The sequence goes on from CM062816.1 coordinate 2,067,415,479, forward strand.
GTAGATAACCAGGGTACTGCACAAACTTTAGCTATTACAGAAGAACCAGCCACTCAGTTGGCTGATATGCAAAATTCTCATGTTCAGGAGGATATAGCTGTTACAGAACTAGCTAATGAACCAGCAGTTGTCACGCAAGAACCACCTGCTGGGGATGCAAATAATGAAGCTTCCACCAAACAATGATCCTCCCATCCACTTGAACCAACTATAGAGACTGCAACTGCTACAGAAGGCCCTGTCACGTTATCTTCCCTTCAACAAGAAAATGAGTTTCTGAAATCTGAGATTGAGGTTTATAAGCAGGAGTTAAGGATGGCAAGGGAAGCTTATGAAAAAGAACTTAATCTGTATACTTTAGCTCAGGTAGCATCTGCAGCTGAGAAAAGTGCGGAAAAGGATCGATACAATGAATACATGTGCAGCCAATGTGGTGATCTCTATTCTCGAGCGGGTTATAGGATAATCGAAGTCCCATTGCCTGGACCCACTCCTGCATTTACTCCTGTTATAGTTAAAAAGGAATGCCCTACTATTACACAAGAACTAGCAGGGCCTTCAAATATTTCTGAAGAAGAAGTGAAACCGCAAGTATCCCGGCCTACCCTAGTCGTTAAAGCTAAAAATCCTGCACCAAAGTCTGCAAAGACGGTGTTTACCCAGACTGAACCTCGGTGTGCAGAGACTGTCTTCACTCAGACCTTAAGCATTCAAGAACTCAGGGATATATGGAAAAAAGAGTATGCCCTGTCGCAAGAAAAGGCATTGCAGGAACATAAATAATTATGACAGAATCATGTATATAGAAATTGGGAAGTCCCGGAACAGTTCCATGTACAACATAAGGAAAATAAGGAGTTGAAACTAGACTGTCTCTTATCTTTGAGTTAGTTCAAAGAATTTTGGCCACCAGGAAACCATCCTTTAACTATTCTGTGTTTCTAGCAAAACGCCTAGCATTCCTCCAAGTAAAAGCAGTCAGAGATGGACGACCTCATGAGGTGTCTACACCCCAGCAGTTTATTGAAACCTTTGCAACAACGTTAGTAAGTGAACAGAATCTATTATGTGAACTCTATCTCCATAATGAAGCCATGCCAGAAGATAGAAAGCTTAATTTGATTTTTTAGTATTTTCACTCGGATATTCCACAGTTTTCATTTTTGCTTTGTCGACGTTTCGAGTCTAGACCAAGACTCATCATCAGGACTTGATTTACAAAAGAGAGAGCCAACAGTGATAAATAAGGTTAAGGTTGAGATGTCAAGTATGTGAGCCGACCAACTTACTGATTTGAATTAACTAGAATTTATTTTATTATGTATTTATTTATTTTTAGCATACTTGGTTATTTATTATAGTTATTATTAATTGTTTTAAGTGAAATAGTTTATGTAATAAGTTATTTATTATATTTTATTTAATAAATTAATTTACCAAATTGTGATTTAGTTTTTTATTATGTTTATTCATATATATATATATATATTTATTAAGGAGGATAATTTAGTATTAATGGTGTGATAGCTTAAATGTTTGTTAATGTATTATAATAATTTTCTGATATATTAATTTTATTTATTATTTATGTAATTTATTATAGTTTGTTTATTAATGGGTTGAATTGAATTGTTTATGTTTTAATATTGTTTATTATATTCTATTTAATAAATTAATTTATCCTAAAGATTTTGTTTTAATTAATTTATTATTATAGTTATTTAATTACTTGTATTAAGTAAATGTATATGAAATAAGTTATTTATTATATTCTGTTTGATAAATTAATTTATCCTATGATTTTACTTTGATTATGTTTATTTATTTATATATTATGTTTATATATTTATTTATTATTTTTATTATGATTTGATATATTAATTTTATTTATTATTTTTATTATTTTTATTTATTATGTTTATTTATTTATATATTATGTTTATTTATTTATATATTAGGTTTATATATTTATTTATTATTTTTATTATGATTTGATATATTAAGGAGGATAATTTATTATTAATGCTGTGATAGCTTAAATGTTTGTTAATGTATTATAATAATTTTCTGATATATTAATTTTATTTATTATTTATGTAATTTATTATAGTTGTTTATTAATTGCTTGAATTGAATTGTTTATGTTTTAATATTGTTTATTATATTCTATTTAATAAATTAATTTATCCTAAAGATTTTGTTTTAATTAATTTATTATTATGGTTATTTAATTACTTGTATTAAGTAAATGTATATGAAATAAGTTATTTATTATATTCTGTTTGATAAATTAATTTATCCTATGATTTTACTTTGATTATGTTTATTTATTTATATATTATGTTTATTTATTTATATATTATGCTTATATATTTATTTATTATTTTTATTATGATTTGATATATTAATTTTATTTATTATTTTTATTAATTTTATTTATTATGTTTATTTATTTATATATTATGTTTATTTATTTATATATTATGTTTATATATTTATTTATTATTATTGTGATTTGATATATTAATTTTATTTTATCTATTGTTCATGTAAATTATTATGGTTGTTTATTAATTATTTGAGTTGAATGATTATTAATATTTTTATAATCTTATAATATTTTTTTTTTTTTTTTAGTTTTATTTATTGCACATGCTTATTAGTTGCTTAATAATTGCTTGAGAATTGTTTAAGTTTGATTATTATATTTTATTTATTAAATAAATTTGTCATAAATATTTTGTATTAACTAATTGCAATTTTACCCTAATTTAGATTATTTATTTATCTATATATTTTTTTGGAGGATTATACTAGGATTATTGAGGATAGGAGAGGAGCCGATTTGATCAAAGAGGGCAACTCAATCTAAGGGCGTGAGGATTGAGGTCCAATTCCTACTAACTTCCAAGCCTCCATCCCTGTTTAGGTTATGAGGGTGTTTCACAATCTCAAGAGCTTCTCGGACTTTACGCTTGAAATAGTGTCTTTCATTAGCAATGACTTTTGTGTTTTCAAGGCATATATGATGGTTTGTCTTTCCTACATGTTCTGCCAAGGCTGAGGAACGGGTTCTTTCCCTACGGATATCTGCGCTATGCTCTTTCAACCTGATACTAACCGATCGACCAGTTTCCCCAATGTATTGTTCTCCACAGGAACAGCTGATAATATAAACACCTTTTTGTTGAAGATATTCTGGGCTATCTTTCACAGATTTCATTTTTTTGTCTCATAGTTGTCAAGGGTTTGAATGAGGTTTTTATATTCTTTTTTAGGAGGATCTTGGCAAGTTTGTCAGTTACGCCATGGATATAAGGTAGGTAGGCGCTAGCGGCTGGGGAATTGTTAGTTTTGTTATTATTATTGCCAGATTTGGCTTTTTGAATGACTTTGAAGATGTCTTTTTTATTGTATCCAAGCTTGGAAAAAGCTTTTTTCAAGTAGGTGATTTCCTCATCAGTATGGTTCTCATCTGAAATTCTACAGGCTCTGGTGAAGAGGGTTTGAAGAACCCCCATTTTTTGGGCTGGGTGGTGGTGGGAGTCTGCGTGGAGATAGTTATCAGTATGAGCCTTTTTCCTGAACACTTTGTGACCTATAGAACCATCCTCGTTTCTAATGAGGAGGATGTCCAGGAAAGAGATGCAATTATTCTCCTCAATTTCCATTGTAAATTTGATGTCCTTGGAAATGCTATTGAGATGGTTCAAGAAGTTTTTAAGTTCGTCTTCTCCATGGGGCCAATCCACACTGGTGTCGTCCACAAACCTGAGCCAAAACTTAGGTTTTAAAGGGTAGGTGTCAAGAGCCTTCTTTTCAAACTTTTCCATGAAGAGATTGGCTACAATAGGTGAAAGGGGTGATCCCATAGCCACTCCTGATGTTTGCTCAAAAATCTCGCCTTGGAAGGTGAAGAAGGTGGACCGTAGATAGATTTCAGCTAATCTAGCAGTTTGTGGGTCCGCCACTTCTTTCACTACTTGCACTGCTTCATCTAATGGAATTTTAGTGAACGATTGCACAACATCAAAACTGACGATTTTATCACCTGGATCTATCTTGGCATTTTTGATGAATTCCACATATTGGCTGGAGTCTTTTATGTAAGAACTGGTTTTTCCAACCAGTGGAGCTAATTTTCTAGCGACATACTTTGCTAATTCGTATGTGGGAGATCCTATAGTATTCACTATAGGTCTCAAGGGGACATCTGTTTTATGAATTTTGGGGGCTCCATAAATACGAGGGGTAATTTCACTGTCAGGGGTAAGCTGTTTTTTCAGTTTATCATCTAGATTAGTTTCTTTTATGGCTTTCTTGACTAGTCTGGTGATTTTGGAGATGGGGTTCTTCTCTAGTTTCTTGTAGCTACCACTGTTGTATAAGTGTTCCTTCATTTTGTTTATGTAATCATCATGGTTCATTACAACAGTGGCACCTCCCTTGTCAGCTTTTAAAATGACAATATCATTGTTATTCCTTAGATTTTTTAGGGCTATGAGCTGCTCTTGGTTCAGATTCTTTTTAGGCGGTCTGGCTTTCTTAAGGATAACTGCACATTCTTGTCTGACCAGTTCTTTTTCTTCTTCTTTTAGAGATTTGATTCCATCTTCAAGGCCATAGATAATTTCCTCTACAGGGATTTGCTTGGGGGCTAGGGTAAAATTGAGACCTTTATCTAGGATTTCGATTTCTTCTTTTTTCAACTCATAAGATGAAATATTTATAACGTTGTTGTTGCTGGTTGTTTTATTGTGATTTTTAGATGTAATGTTTGTATTATTTATATTATTAAATACCTCATTACTATCATTTAATATGTTCTTGCATTTACCTAAGTTTTTTGTTTTACAATAATTATGCTTATCCTCATTACTAGTTCTATTATTCTTATTTAAATTGTAATCTGCGCTGGTTAAGTTCTTGTTATTTAAGCTCACCTTATTGTAATTTGCAGCTTCAAATAATCACGATATCTTCATAGTTAATCTTTAAATTGTTAAGTGTTGAACAGTTAAAGAATGATGTGCAGTCCGCGTTGCTGAAACAGCCTGGAGTTTGCGAGACTATTTTTGCAGTTGCTGAAACAGTAGAAACAGCACGCGAATCTCGAAGCTGAAACAGCTGAGATTTGCATTCTAAATTTGACAGCAACAAAGGAACCAGACTGATCACCGAGGAAGCTGTTACACTGGATGTAACGCCTATAATCTAAAGACAGTATTACTGTAACAACATTTTGTTGACGGGAAATTGATTTCCCTATTTTTGTATAATGGGTTAAAATAGAATTTATAATGTAAATCTTTTGTAATAGATGTCTCCTCTTTATAAAGAGGAGACATCTACATTAGAGGGGGATACACTGTGGAGAAAGGCTCAGCTGAAGGAACAGGACTAGAATTCTTTTTGTAATATGACATATTGATGGATGAATAAAATTTTGTTCTTAACATCTTTTTCTAGTTCTTATCTCCTGGGGAATCTTGTGAGAAGGACAGGGCCCACCTTCATCACAAGATTCACTCATTATATTTCTGCAGTGTGTCAAGTGTGTCTTTCATTCATGCCTTGTTAACAAGTACTGTTTGTTGAATATTGTTTGTAATACCTTTGCTGAAACTCTGTTTATTTCTCAATTAATTATTGTATTATTCAAAGTTAATTCATGAGTGTTTCACCGGTGATTAAGTTACGGAGTGAATTGGAAAGCTAGATAATCAGAAGCAGGTTCTGGAGATTCCCACTCTGGGGATAGGGTCCTGACTCTCTGTTACAGCACAGCCATTGTTTTCCTTTGCAGATTAATTCTTTTCCATTATATGACTCTTTGAATAGAATTAAACATTCTTTGATAGTTATCTGCAGTAGAGTATAATTGTTATAATGCAGAGTGGAGTTTCAATTTGTTAAAATAAGGTGTGATTTGTTTGTACTACAACTTTTTGTTACTTTTAGATTTGAGTGCATATAGTACGCAATTGCCTTTGAAATAACAAGACTTCCCTAGGTTGACAATTTATGTAGCACTTTGTTGTTTAATTCAAGAAGCAATTAAAGTGACCAACACTTATAGAGTGAGTTGAGTTAGTTATGATGCCATGTGGTCTAACATGTGTTTAATGCAGATTATTGATGAATTTTATGGTCAAAGTCAAGGATCCAGTGGACAAATGGCAGCAATAACTCGAAGTGGAAAAAGGAGAGGACTTATGGGAGGGAATCTCCCTCATTTATTACTCCCCACTTCGAATTCCCCTTCATTCAGCTTGGAGTACAAGCAGCCAAGTCATGCATTAGCAAGCAGCCGAGCAAGTGGAGGATGACTGATGATTGTCTCGCGTTTTGGGAGCCAAGCCTCCTTGATTTTAAGAAAGTGTCAGGCCAGGGTAATTCCAGAATGGGCAGAAAAAACTGATTGATCATTTCATTAGCTAACTATTGTTTATATACATAAAATGGATGGATCAGTTCATCTTCTTGATGACTGTTCACGTTCCTGTTTACCCAACCGTTGAAGATTAGGTGTGAACATTCCCCCCCTTAATCTGAAGGGATGTTGGTGAGTCCAAGCATCGTTCTGAATCTTTCAAGCTTTTCTCTTCCAAGCGCTTTGGTGAAGATGTCTGCAATCTGCTCATTTGTGGAACAATGACGGAGATGTATTGTTTTGGCCTCAACATGATGTCGGATCAGATGATATTTAGTATTGATGTGCTTAGTACGATCATGGAACTTTGGGTTCTTGGCCAACTTTATTGCAGAAGTGTTATCAATCATGAGTGGAGTTGATTGTACTTGTTTTACCTGCAAATCTTCAAGAATTTTCCTGAGCCACATAATTTCTTTCGTTGCTTCAGCTGCTGCCATGTATTCTGCTTCTGTTGTGGAATCTGCTGGAACTGATTGTTTGCGTGATCTCCAGGAGACAGCTCCTGATCCAAGACTCATAGCATATCCTGAAGTAGATACCCCAGTTTCTTTGTCTCCATCGAAGTCTGAATCAGAGTATCCAATCAAGCTGAAGTCGTCCACCTGTGTATACTTGATTCCAAGGTCTTGAGTTCCCTTCAAGTACCTTAGAACTCTTTTTGCAGCAGACCAATGTCCCTCACAAGGCTTTTGCATAAACCTGGAGAGGATTCCAACAACAAATGAAATGTCTGGTCAGGTAGTAGTGAGGTAGATGAGACTTCCTACAAGCTGTCTATACTTTGTTGCATCCTCAAATTCCTTTCCTTCAATAGATGTGAGCTTCAAGTTTTGTTCCATTGGAGTAGAAAGAGGATTGCACTCTGTCATGCCAAATCTGTTTAACAAATCTCCAATGTATTTCTTTTGAGAAAGAAATATGGATTTTGGATGTTGGGTTACTTCAATGCCAAGATAATAATGAACATAGCCCAAATCAGTCATTTCAAAAATTTTTCCTAATTCTTTCTTTATGGATGCAATATAGCTTTCATTGTTCCCTGTCATTAAAAGATCATCTACATATACCACAAGATATACAACTATTTTGCCAACTTTCTTGACAGCTAGCCTCTACCCATGGAGGTGTTGAAACCCCAAAAACCGTGTCTACAACAAGGAGGATACCCGCCTGGTCCGGACCTTGGTTGGCAGCTCCTTATCCGTTTGGTATAGCAGGTCCGACTGGGGATATGGGACCAGTTTCCCAATCTATGAGTGTGTGTGTGTGTAGAATTTGATGTTCCTGATCTAACAGTTCCTAATTGAGATATTTTGATTTTATCTTTAATCTAATGCTATACTATTGTAATCTAATAAGTAGCAACATATAAGTCTATACTAACCCGGGATGTAATTCTTCTATTATGAGATCTAAAAAGATTTCAAATAACAACTGGTAATAAAGATCATTCAGCTATTATGAGAAAAGAAATCAATGAGGATGAACCACTTCGCATAAAAAGTTAGACGAAACGGTTGTGAAAAACATATCGCATAATGAGCTATTCATACATTAAGCATAAATAAATAGCTATCACCGTACAAAAGTGCCAAATGATAACTTAGGCATTCATACATTAATACATAAACAACTAAAAATTGTATATCACTTTAACACATAAGCAGAAATGGTTAAAAGATAAAAGTACCATTTATAACTAGTCCTACTCATGAGCTTCAAGCGACAATGATTTATCTCTCCTTGCTCTAACATCCACTAAGAGTACAGAAGTGCAACATCAGTAGCGGATATTAAATGCAAACATCAACAAATCTTGTTCCATTCATTCATCAAAACTTCCTCGGAGGGTGCAAAAGTGCATGTTCTGAGGACAAGTTTTTGATAAATTTATGGACCCCTCTCTAAATGCATGAGAAGGGTTTAAATACTACTAACTAAATCCAAAAATAACTTATTTACAAAAATTCAAGATGCGATTTAAATGACCGTCCTGTTTCTAGGAAAATAAAACAAAATTAAAGCTAAAATTGAACCTAAAATTAAACTATTTATGTATTTGGTCTTTGAAATTGCACGTATGCACCATCTGTTTAAGGAGAGTCGGCTGGCTGACTTCTGCTTTTAGCTGAGCTGAGAAAACAGAATCGACGAGAGATGGTGCCATTTTTTTGGCCGCATTTATGATACACTTAACAATCATCCACTGGCTATGTGGCTTCACCAAGTATGCCCAGTAATATTCCCAATTTAACTTGCTCAGCCCTTGAATTGTTTTTGCCTTTTCTTGCGCTCTCTTTTTCCATTTTGCCTCTAGTTGTTGTGCGTTCGGTAAATATCCTGGAGTGGTCTCTGCGATTAAATTTTCCCTGTGTAAATTTTCATTTACACAATCAATAAGACTGCTTGCTGCCGTGGCTACTCCTTCTGTCGCTTGTTCTACCTCCCTGATTTGCTCGTCTCACTTGTTAAAGAGCATTTCTTTATGGTTTTCATTTATCCTTGGTGCACCTGCTCTTTTTCCCTCGTCTTTATCTTGCCAAGCCAAATATTCAGTCACCCATTTATCAATCAGATCATATTCACTTCGTAAATCTACCACTTTATTAGTTCTCTTGTCATTAATTTCACAATAATAACTCCACTGTGATATCTTTTGGCCCAACGCTTCTTGTTGCTATAGTAATTGTTCATTCAAGGAAATGGACTCCATAATAAATTATGTAAGCTTAGGGTCGTCTTTGTGCATCTCGTATAGATCCTGTAACTGCTTTCCTTTCTCATCCAAACTTTTCTGATATCCTATCTGCATTTGCTGGAAGTCCTGCTGCAACCTTTCAAGTTGTTTTTGTGCTTCATTATTGGTGTTAGCTTGTTGCAACTGTTGTTGCAGTACTTGTATCTGGTCTTCCCTTTCTTTTAACAACTATTGTACCTCATATGCTTTATCAATAGTCGCATAGGCGTATGCTCCTACGATCTGAGATAGTTTGGTGATATTTTCAGTAGGATTGCTAGTGGGATCTTTCCACAAGACGTCTAATTGTTTTGCGTCTTGAGAGAGTGTATTTTCCAATTTCCTTTTCTTCCTCTGTCTTCTTACCATTGCTTTGTGTTGTGGGCTATAAAATGTATCCAGAGGGGGAATTTCTTCAATGTTGAGTATAAGCTCAGAAGATGGGGTAACAGAAATATGCTCCATATCTGAGACATTGCTGACTGTTCTTGTGACTACTTCTTGTGCTACCTATGTATTGCTCACAGGTGTTTTTATGGTTTGTCCTTCAAGATTGATCAAGTCATTGAAGGTTTCCCATTCTTTATCTAATTCGGTTTTGACTGGCGGTGCTTGAATGATGAGAGGAGGAGGATCTCTTTGCAGGGAGGCAATAACCTGTTGATGTAGAAGTTCCATTGACTGGGCAGTATCCTTTACTGACCCTTCACTCTTATCTTGTTCATTTCCGGATCTTTTAGAGTGTTCAGACATTTCTTGTTCAGACTTGGATTTAGATCCATTAATGCTTGAACTCCCACTAAGACTAACACTTGGAGTTGGTTCTTTTGAGGGTAGGTGTAGTTTCTCTAGAGGAATACTGGCTAACCTTCTTTCTCTGTATATTGCGAACTTTTGGAAATATTTTGGAGATAGTTGCAATTGGGCTTCGTGCAAAATTTCTTCAAGTGTGATTTTCTGTTCGAATATATCATCAAATAAATCCTTTTCTCCAGAGAACACCTTTATCTTGACTATAGTTTTGAAATTCTGGGCAACCCCATTAGGGTCAAATGGTCTTCCCAGATATTTGAATAGTTGTAAACATGTCATATTCTTTACTTCCGTGAATGCGTGGCCTACATCAAATAGTGAAAAGGCCCCACGGGCTAAAGGAAACTGTGGCCATATAGCCTTCCTTTTGTCCTTTAAGGCTTTAGTTAGACCACCTTCCCCACAGGTTTGATATGCAATCTCTCGAGCTAAGAGTTTATCAAGGATATAGAAGGGTAGTACATGAGGGGGTGTAGTACTTCCAAATACCCTGACATAAGTAAACAATTCCTCCCCGAACTATCTTGCAATGGGGAGGATGTCTACCTCTGCTTCAGACAAGCACCTAGGGGGGTCTTTATCATACAACATTCTGTACAAGGGCAGCATAATTCCATGGCAAATTTGGTAGAAGTATGGAGTGAACTGAGAGTCCCACAATTCTTTATGATAGACATGGATGGGTAAGGGGTCTTGAGTGGTCCACTTCCAACCCATAACAGGAAACTTAGAAACATAATATATTGAATCCATAATATATGCAGATAGGTAAAAAGGAGGATAAATTCTTTGAGCCGCAGCTCTTTTGGACCAGTAACTGACAATGGCCGTGACTAGGTTATCAGATAAAAATTTTGCCCAATCTACAATAGTGGCATTTGTGGTAGCATCCAATAATGGAAGCCATTCGGATGAAAATTTGTTGATATCTGGCATTCCAAATATTCTACAGAGCATGGCAGCAGCAAAGCAATATGGGGAGGTAAGGGAACCAGTACTGTACATACCGTGTTTATCTTTCTTCAGCGATTCGTCTCTCCTGGACCAGTCTTTGGTGGTTTCTGCCAGGTCCTGATTTTCCTTTACAAATTTCTCCATGAATTGCTTGTTATAAGTTTCTTGTGGCTTGGGCAGATGATACATGAGCTTTAAATCCTGCGCAGCGAATGAACCAATGAGTCCTTGACCATGAACTTTGAACTGTCTATTTCTGATTTCTGCGCTATCCAGTATCCACTTGACCATGTCTATGTATGGGAGGATTTTTGGCCTTGCTGCTATCCGATGTAAGAATGAGCAAGCTAGCTCTGTTAGGGATGCTTCAAAAGGACTTTGTGAGCCTGCAATAGCAATAACTTCCATTACTCTGGGATTCTCCTCTTCGAGCAGATTATACATGCCTTCCCACGTAGCTATTCTCGTGTCTCTATTACAAGCCGTGTCTGTATATAAAGGTGCCATTTCCTTTTCTTCGGAGCTTGAGGCTTTGCTTTTCTTTCCCATTTCAACCTACGTATTTCTTTGTATCATCCTCTGTTCTTCGTTCCTGCAATTCACAAGTGAAGTAGAAATGAATGAAAAGGAAGGGTGATGGGAGAGGTTTTAAATGCCGCAGACATACCAAATACACCACCTTACGTGAAATGATTCTTCGAAAAGCATGCACTCATATTATATTAATAACTGACAACTAACTCCTTTATTAGAATTTAAAGCGCATAACCATGTTTCAGCTTATGGAAAATACTTTCTTGAAAAACGTGCCCGAAAGATTTGCGATGGAGGGATTTTGCGATTTTCTTTACAACATCATAGATCGCAACATCGCATAATCGCAAAAAACAAAACAATGCAGCGTTGATTTGGCCTGACGTCGTAACATTGCTTTATCGTGAAATCGCAATATCGCAGATCGCAGGAGTTTTATGTATGACAAATTCCTTTAACTTGTTTCTTGCGAGATGCGATCTTGCGATCGGCATCATCGTATATCGGTAGATTTTGAAGTGTTTCATGTAAGTTTCACTAAATGCGACGTGATATTTGTTCATTGTCGCGATCTCGCAAATGTTGGGATTGTGCTTGTAAGGTGGCATCTCGCTATCTTTTTACGATGCGATTTTAAAGATTTTTACCTTACCATAAACTTATATTTTAAGAAGTTCCAAGGAGCTTCCTAAGCTTATGATGGTAACTTTATTTGTGGAAAGGGAATTTAAGCACTACTTTGTTTTTCCTGGGTTTTATAACTAAGGGTCCCCACACATTTAGTATTATGAATGACACTAAATGAGAGGGGGGTTGTTGCTGGTCACAACAATTGGCGATTCACTTGGAAGAACCAGTTATCTCTGTTTTTCTATTGAATTTTCTAAACTTCCAAAACAGAAAAATTTTCAGAAAGTTAAACTTTATTATGGAAAGATAAAGTACATTATGCTCTAACCTGTCAATGACACTTTGTTTCAACTATTTTCAACTTTGATTATTTGCTTCCTCAAGCTAGTCCTTGTATTTACATTAGTCATTACTTGGTCTGTAAAGATAAAACAAAGTCTTCTATGTAAACCAGTTTTAAATATGCTCATTTGTCGTAGGTAGAGCCTCTGCTGCCAGCAAGTGTTTATAGCCTCGACAGGGTTACCTGTTACCTAGAAATGATCTTGTATCCTACTTAAAGGAACCTACAACTCTCAAAAAAGAATCCACATCCACACTTATTGCTTTGTTTTTATTTTTACTCTTAAAGAACAATGTCTTGGTTTGATAGCCAATTTATGACACAGTCATTCACTTGATTTATAACTTTGCTGAACAAGTTGGCTCATGATGAGACCCCTTGTCTTTTGATTGCAATAATCTTGAGTCATTGCCCTGTTGTGGTGTACAGTATTTGGAAAAGTCAGCAAGTTATAATATCTGTGATTATGATAAGCCGGCTCATGATGAGACCTCTTATTCTTCAAGATGAAGTGTATCCTTGGGTTGTTCCTATAAAATTCGTGATCTCCTTAGTAGGGAGGAAGTCATTGTTTCCTTAAGATAGCTCTAGACGACAAAAGTAGAGTTTTTGGAAATAGTTGTTCTACAGAGAATCTTTATTTTGTTATTGATACCTTTCATTGTACTGACATAAAACAATTTCTTCACTAAAGGTTGTTTTCATCAAATTTTATGAAGTTGAAACTAGTATCATATCTAGGTTAGAGTCTTTAACTGTATATATCAATAATAAAGATCAATTTTCCAAAAGATTTGCTATTTATACAAGCGAAAAATCAAAATCTGAAAGAGAATTGGTATCTTATTTGTAAATGCCTAATGTAGCTAACGACAACAGATTTTATTATGGAAGATATATTTAAAGAAGATGAGAGATAACTATTCCCTTGGATATTTATATGAAATGAAGAGGGCTAATTACTTCCTTTATTTTTACCTGCAGACTGTTAAAAATAAACTGTCAACATAATAAACTAACTAAATTAATTCTACTCCTATTTTAACTATATATATGAAATTGACTAGGTACAGTCATATTTCCAGTGTAACCATTCTCTCATTTTTATTCCTACACATATATACATTTCAAATATTAGTACTAGAAATAAAGTTTTTGCTGAACTAAGAACATTAAATGTGGAATTAGAATGCACAACTATTGTTAGAATTTTACTCGAAATCTCCTTCTTATGAAATTTTCTCTCCAATTGAATACCTATTGGATCATAGAAATCTGGATGGAATTCTATTACGGATTGATAAACGTTCAAGGAAAGAGATGACAGGCTAGATTGAAGATATGAAATTTTGGATTTAACAGCCTGTATCATATTATTAATGTTATGTGTGAAAGTTAAGATTTTGACAATTTCGGGTGAAAGAAAAGTTTCCAAATATATTTCTTTGAATGGATCAATGAAGAATGGATGGAAATATTTCAAAGGAAAATTATCAATTAAATTGAATTGCTGGTAGATTTCTAAAAATACATTCTTTTGTTGATATTGTCTTGGATAGGATAGAAGCTTTTGATAAAACATTGACATTGATTGAAATTGAAATTGAAACAGCTCTACATTCTTTCGAAAAACTTCAACTTTCCAACAGGGTAATACATCACTCGAATGTCTGATAGTAAGGTGCTCAGTATGCCAGCGTAATATATCAAAAGTATGAAAATTAAAATCTAAAGCTAAATCTGATTTTATACAAAATGGGTGCAAACGAAATAGAATGCAATGACTATCTGTACAACTAGTGTTATAGCACAATTGGGATCATTTTGAAATATTCTCTCTTTCACAAGGATTGGCCAGAATTATGGAATTCGAGTAATTTCAAACTCCATCTTGTGAATTAGAAAGCGAATTATGATTATGAACAGGCGTGAAAGCTTGATCATGATATGAATCATAGACTGGAATACTTTCTTGGATAGTGAAGTCATGCAGATGATTTGCTGCTTTAGAATGAGGATCGATTGAAATGATTTCTGAATTAAAATACCTCTCATTCTTAGATGTTATTTGAAGTTCTTGATGATTCTCTCGAGATAAATCAACATCTTCAATATCAAAGTAATTATCATAAATGACTTCACAAGATTCCCTAGATTTCTCTTTTTCATCCAGTATATTTAAACAAGGAGGGACAAGCCTTTCATGTTCGTTAATGGCAAAAGGGTGTTCTATAATTGCTTCTCTATCTTGAAAAAAACTTAATGGTGATTCATTTAGATCAGCCTCTGTATTTTCTGAAATATCATTAGTATTGAGAGGGGAAAAATTACCATCATTAAAAATATCAGGATAAAGAGAAAAATGTGACTCTAAAATAATGCATTTAAAAATATCTCTTTTTGAGAATTCTTGTGCATTATGTTCATCGTAGATTTCAGGTTTTAGATCATACCTTTGTGTGCTCATGTTTTTTGGAAGAAGATTATTTTGTTGTTCTAACATTGGCATTTGCATTTGTTGAGTTGCGATCATATTTTCTGAATTTTCCTCAAAGTTGCTTCCCGATTCCAAGGTGACCTTTCTTCCAAAATTGTTTCTTTTGTCTTCTTGTATTGGATCAGAAATATCCTCTAAGCTTTGGGAAACTTCTTCATCACAATTTATTTGCACATCCAAATTGGATTTCTCATTTATGTTAGAAGGAAATTGAACAAAGCTTGTACTAATTTCCAATGGATCAGGAATAGGAGGCAGAGAATAATTATGATCAACACAATCTAGTGATTCTTCACTTATGGGTTCATTTTCAACATCAAATTTCAAACAATTCAGATGAAATCGAATATTAAAATCTCTAACAGACTCATCTTCTTTTCGTAGATACTCAATTTCATCATATACCTAATCATAATCATAGCAGTCAAATTTACAAATGAAAACCGTGACAAATTGATCCCAGATGTGAATTGAGGCAACCGGAAGGGTTCTACACCAGTTTCTAGCTTTTGCTACAAATGTGAGAGTAAAAATTCTGCATAAAATGCCTTCATCAATTCCTTGAAAATTTGAATTTGAAACATTTTGAATAAATTGAAGGGCATGATTAAAAGCAGAAGAATTTATCTTACCATTGAATTTTACCTGAGACAAGAGTCTTACCACTTTGGGTGAAGTGTTGGAATATGCACGTACATGGATGCAACTCCAAATTGGAAGTTCAAGAGAGGCCATCATAACTCAAATGTTAAAATTGAAAACAAACCCCAACAGACAACATGTTTCATGCCCTCCTTCTAGCGCCAATTATGTTGAAGCCCCAAAAATCGGGTCTACAACAAGGGGGATACCCACCCGGTCTGGACCTTGGTTGGCATCTCCTTATCCATTTGGTATAGCGGGTCCGACTGGGGATATGGGACCAGTTTCCCACACTATGAGTGTGGGTGTGTAGAATTTTATGTTCCTAATCTAACAGTTCCTAATTGAGATATTCTAATTTTAACTTTAATCTAATGCTATACTATTGTAATCTAATAAGCATCAAAATCTAAGTCTATACTAACCCGGGATGTAATTCTTCTATTATGTGATCTAAAAAGATTTCAAATAACAACTGGTAATAAAGATCATTCAGCTATTATGAGAAAAGAAATCAATAAGGATGAACCACTTCGCATAAAAAGTTAGATGAAACAGTTTTGAAAAACATATTGCATAATGAGCTATTCATACATTAAGCATAATTAAATAGCTATCACCGTACAAAAGTGCCAAATGATAACTTAAGCATTCATACATTAATACATAAACAACTAAAAATTGTATATCACTTTAACACATAAGCAGAAATGGTTAAGAGATAAAAGTACCATTTATAACTAGTCCTACTCATGAGATTCAAGCGACAATGACTTATCTCTCCTTGCTCTAACATCCACTAAGAGTACAGAAGTGCAACATCAGTAGCAGATATTAAATGCAAACATCAGTAGCAGATATTAAATGCAAACATCAACAAATCCTGTTCCATTCATTCATCAAAACCTCCTCGGAGGGTGCAAAAGTGCATGTTCTAAGGACACGTTTTTGATAAATTTCTGGACCCCTCTCTAAACGCATGAGAAGAGTTTAAATACTACTAACTAAATCCAAAAATAACTTATTTACAAAAATTCAGGATGTGGTTTAAATGACCGTCTTGTTTCTAGGAAAATAAAACAAAATTAAAGCTAAAATTGAACCTAAAATTAAACTATTTCTGTATTTGTTCTTTGAGATTGCATGTATGCAGCATCTGTTTAAGGAGAGTCGGTTGGCTGACTTCTGCTTTTAGCTGAGCTGAGAAAACAGAATTGACGAGAGCTGGTGCCATTTTTTCAGCCACATTTATGATACACTTAACAGTCATCCACTGGCTATGCGGCTTCACTAAGTATGCCCAGTAATATTCCCAGTTTAACTTGCTCAGCCCTTGAATTGCTTTTGCCTTTTCTTGCGCTCTCTTTTTCCATTCTGCCTCTAGTTGTTGTGTGTTTGGTAAATATCCTGGAGTGGTCTCTGCAATCAAATTTTCCCTATGCAAATTTTCATTTACACAATCAATAAGACTGCTTGCTGTCGTGGCTGCTCCTTCTGCCGCTTGTTCTGCCTCCCTGATTTGCTCATCCCATTTGTTAAAGAGAATTTCTTTATGGTTTTTATTTATCCTTGGTGCACCTGCTCTTTTTCCCTCGTCTTTATCTTACCAAGCCAAATATTCAGTCACTGGTTTATCAATCAGATCATAGTCACTTCGTAAATCTACCACTTGATTAGTGGTCTTGTCACTAATTTCACAATAATAAATCCACTGTGATATCTTTTGGCCCAACGCTTCTTGCTGCTGTAGTAATTGTTCATTCAAGGAAATGGACTCTGTAATAAATTTTTTAAGCTTAGGGTCGTCTTTGTGCATCTCCTGTAAATCCTGTAACTGCTTTCCTTTCTCATCCAAACTTTTCTGATATCCTATCTGCATTTGCTGGAAGTCCTGCTGCAACCTTTCAAGCTATTTATGTGCTTCATTATTGGTGTTAGCTTGTTGCAACTGTTGTTGCAGTACTTTTGTCTGGTCTTCCCTTTCTTTTAACAACTTATGTACCTCAGATTCTTTATCAATAGTCGCAGAGGCGTATGCTCCTGCGATCTGAGATAGTTTGGTGAGATTTTAAGTAGGATTCCTAGTGGGATCTTTCCACAAGATGTCTAATTGTTCTGTGTCTTGAGAGAGTGTATTTTCCAATTTCCTTTTCTTCCTCTGTCTTCTTACCACTGCTTTTTATTGTTGGCTATAAAAAATATCCAGAGGGGGAATTTCTTCAATGTTGAGTATAAGCTCAAAATATGGGGTAACAGGAATATGCTCCATATCTGAGACATCGCTGATTGTTCTTGTGACTACTTCTTGTGCTACCTGTGTATTTCTCACAGGTATTTTTATGACTTGTCCTTCAAGATTGATCAAGTCGTTGAAGGTTTCCCATTCTTTATCTAATTCGGTTGTGACTAGTGGTGCTTGAATGATGAGAGGAGGAGGATCTATTTGCAGGGAGGCAATAACCTGCTGATGTATAAGTTCCATTTACTGGGAAGTATCCTTTACTGACCCTTCGCTCTTATCTTGTTCATTTCCGGATCTTTTAGAGTGTTCAGACATTTCTTGTTCAAACTTGGATTTAGATCCGTTAGTTCTTGAACTCCCACTAAGACTAACACTTGGAGTTGGTTCTCTTGAGGGTAGGCGTAGTTTCTCTAGAGGAATATTGGCTAACCTTATTTCTCTGTATATTGTGAACTTTTGGAAATCTTCTGGAGATAATTGCAATTGGGCTTCGTGCAAAATTTCTTCAAGTGTGATTTTCTGTTCGAATATATCATCAAATAAATCCTTTTCTCCAGAGAACACCTTTATCTTGACTATAGTTGTGAAATTCTGGGCAACCCCATTAGGGTCAAATGGTCTTCCCGGAAATTTGAATAGTTGTAAACGCGTCATATTCTTTACTTCCGCGAATGTGTGGCCTACATCATATAGCAAAAATGCCCCATAGGCTACAGGAAACTATGTCCATATAGCCTTCTTTTTGTCCTTTGTCTTTAGTTAGACCACCTTCCCCACAGGTTTGATATGCAATCTCTCGAGCTAAGAGTTTATCAGGGATATACAAGGGTAGGACATGAGGGGGTGTAGTACTTCCAAATACCCTCACATAAGTAAAAAATTCCTCCACGAACCATCATGCGACAGGGAGGATTTCTACCTCTGCTTCAGGCGACCACCTCGGGGGGTCTTTGTGATACAACATTTTGTACAAGGGCAGCATAATTCCATGGCAAATTTGGTAGAAGTATGGAGTGAACTGAGAGTCCCACAATTCTTTATGATAGACATGGATGGGTAAGGGGTCTTGAGTGGTCCACTTCCAACCCATAACAGGAAACTTAGAAACATAACATATTGAATCCATAATATATGCAGATAGGTAAAAAGGAGGATAAATTCTTTGAGCCGCAGCTCTTTTGGACCGGTAACTAACAATGGCTGTGACTAGGTTATCAAATAAAATTTTGGCCCAATCTACAATAGTGGCATTTGTGGTAGCATCCAATAATGGAAGCCATTCGAATGAAAATTTGTTGATATCTGGCATTCCAAATATTCTACAGAGCATGGCAGCAGCAAAGCAATATGGGGAGGTAATGGAACCAGTACTATACATACCGTGTTTATCTTTCTTCAGCGGTTCGTCTCTCCTAGACCAGTCTTTGGTGGTTTCTGCCAGGTCCTGATTTTCCTTTACGAATTTCTCCATGAATTGCTTGTTATAAGTTTCCTATGGCTTGGGCAGATGATACATGAGCATTAAATCCTGCGCAGCGAATGAACCGATGAGTCCTTGACCATGATCTTTGAACTATCTATTTCTGATTTCTGCGCTATCCAGTATCCACTTGACCATGTCTGTGTATGGGAGGATTTTTGGCCTTGCTGCTATCCGATGTAAGAATGAGCAGGCTAGCTCTGTTAGGGATGCTTCAAAAGGACTCTGTGAGCCTGCAACAACAGTAACTTCCATTACTTTGGGATTCTCCTGGTCGAGCAGATTATACATGCCTTTCCATGTAGCTATTCCCGCATCTCTGTTACAAGTCGTGTCTGTATATAAAGGTGCCATTTCCTTTTCTTTGGAGCTCGGGGCCTTGCTTTTCTTTCCCATTTCAACCCACGTATTGCTTTGTATCGTCCTCTGTTCTCCGTTCCTGCAATTCACAAGTGAAGTAGAAATGAATGACAAGGAAGGGTGATGGGAGAGGTTTTAAATGCCGCAGACATACCAAATACACCACCTTACGTGAAATGATTCTTTGGAAAGCACGCACTCATGTTCTATTAATAATTGACAACTAACTCCTTTATTAGCATTTAAAGCGCATAACCATGTGTCAGCTTATGGAAAATACTTTTCTTGAATAACATGCCCGAAAGATCTTCGATGGAGCGATTTTGCGATTTGCTTCGCAACATCGTAGAATTGCAAAAAACACAAAATCGCAGCGTTGATCTGGCCTGGCATCGTAACATTGCTTTATCGTGAAATCGCGTCGCAGGAGTTTTATGTATGACAAATTTATTTAACCTGTTTCTTGCGAGGTGCGATCTTGCGATCGGCGTCATCGCATATCGGCAGATTTTGAAGTGTTTCATGTAAGTTTCACTGAATACGACACGATATTTGTTCATTGTCGTGATCTCAAAAATGTTGGGATTGTGCTTGTAAGGTGGCATCCCGCTATCTTTTTACGATGCGATTTTAAAGATTTTTACCTTACCATAAACTTAGATTTTAAGAATTTCCAAGGAGCTTCCTAAGCTTATGATGGTAACTTTATTTGCGGAAAGGGAATTTAAGCACTACTGTGTTTTTCCTGGATTTTATAACTAAGGGTCCCCACACATTTAGTATTACGAATGACACTAAATGAGAGGGGGGTTGTTGCTGGTCACAACAGCAGGTTGAGGAAGATAAAGAGGGAAGTGAACTAAAAGCAATTCCACCCTTTCCTGAAAGACTATTTGTGACAGTTCAGCCTACCCTAGAAGAAAATGAACTCCTGGGAAAATTAAAACATTTATGTGTGAAGATACCACTTCTCCAAGCCATAAAAGATGTGCCTATCTACAATAGGTTGATTAAAGAGAAGTGCTTAAGGCATCCAGGAAGGCACAAGAGAGATGCCCCAACCATCAATGTCATAGGGCAACTATTCGATCTAATGTTGGGGCAGGTAATCTGTCCAAAATATCTAGACCATGGAATCCCAGTAGTTTATGTCCACATCAATGGCACCATGATCCCACACACTTTGATTGATCTGGGAGCTACCACTAATGTGATGACAAAGGACACAATGCTCAAACTCAACCTCCGCGGTTCCTTGATGAAGACCACAACCGTGCTACAGTTAGCAGACTGCTCCACCGTGACCCCTGAGGGGATTGTGGAAGATGTGATGGTCTCCATTGATTCTTAGGAGTACCTAGCTGATTTCTTAGTTCTCCAGCCAAAGGCAAAGCTCACTGGGTGTCCTCTCATTCTGGGAAGACCCTGGTTGGCTACTGCTGATGCCTACATCAGTTGTTGAGCTAGGAACATGATCATAAAGAATGGGCATATGTCCAAGCAGTTAATCCTATATCCTCCTGCCGAACCCTTGTTAGAACATGATCTACCCCTCTGGTTGGAGGAGGAGATTAGGATGAATTTTATTCTACACCGCTTTGTACATTAGGAATCGCCATGGGGAGGGGGGGGGGACAACAATATGAGGACGATATAATTGAAAATCTGATTTAGAATCCACCTCCCAGTGTATTGCCCTAGAGGACATAGTAAGAGAAACCCAAGAAAACCCCTCAACTGATCTCTGTGTGGCCGACAACACTTCTCTCCGTATTAAGAATATAGATTTTGGTCCAGAAAGAACCTTGAAAATTGTTAAACACACATGGGTAGTAAGAACAATATGAAAGATAAATCATGCAGTACAATTTTTATTAACAAGAGATATACATTTATAGTACATTATGTGACCGTTGGGTTTCACGTCCCAAGGTCTCTTGGACTCCTTTTGTCCATTCGGCTTCCACACTAACCCATTGAGGATTAGGTGTCCAACATTCCCCCCCTTAATCCAAAGGGTTATGTATGAGTCCAAGAAGAGAGATGTAATACAAAATGTGCAAAAATGCATGGCAGCACAAGGCTGAATGTGCTCTCAGAAATGTTGGTATAAAGGGTGGTGGTTTAAGGATGACCACCAACACTGGAACGCTTAGTGCAGTTCCTAGAACTCTTCCAAAACTGGCAAGAAGCTGAAGTCTTCTGCTAGAGGAAGTGCTCCTATTGTTTTGAAGAGGGAAACCTTCAACCAATAAAGGGAGGTCTCACCCCGCATAAAAGGGAGAACTTCAACTTGAAAAGGGAAGTCTCAACCTGTGATGGTTTAAGGATGACCAACAACTCTAGAATTCTTAATGCAATTCCTGGAACTCTTCCAAAACTGGCAAGAAGCTGGAGTCTTCTGCTAGAGGAAGTGTTCTCAATTTTGTTCTTGGAATTCTTCCGAAACTGGCAAGAAGCTGAAGTCTTCTACTAGAGGAAGTGTCCCAGATTTCCAACTAAAGGCATGTTCACGGGCATCTTTGTCTCTGGATAAAACTCTGAAACTGGTGTGGAAGGTTGTGGCTCAGGCTCGCTTGATGTGGCTTTGAAGCTTGTAGATGACCATCATTTCCCCCCCTGTCAGATACAAGGTGAGAGGATGGAGAAAAATCAACTGCAAGATTGTTCAATACTTTGGAACAAGTTCTGACATGTGTTTGGAATATCTTCTTGGCTGTTGATGCCAATTGCCAAGAAGCGATCCATCCAAGATGAATCTTTGTTCTTGCAGGATGTTTGTTTCTGAAGCATCTTTGTGAAGAATGGCTAGTTTTATGACAGTGCTTACATGGATGAAGATCAAAATAGTGATCTTTCAAATGGCCAACTCGATCACAGTGTTGGCATTTTACAATCTGTTGTTGTTGTTGTTGCTGTGGAAGAGAGGCAGAGTCTGGAACAGCTGGATGTGAACTGTCATGAATGAATCTAGCACTCTGAAACTGAATGGGCTTGGCGTAGTCTGGAATATGAAAGGACAAGTCCTTGTCATATCCAAGACCAGTTCTGTGCTTGTTGTGGACAAGATGTTCCCAAGGTCTGATGATGGGCTTGGGAAGTGTAGATTGAGTTTCTACATCTGCATGTACAACTGCTGCTTTATTTGAATGAACTGTAACATTATTGACTTGTCGCTGATGGGTATTTGTCTCAATGTTCTGAACAAAAACAGGTTCAGAATGATGTATTTTTTGATGTAGCTCTTATTGCTGTAGCTGTGATTCAAGCTGCAAAAAATCGATCTTTTCTTGTACATCTTGTAAACAACTATGAATATCGGTGAGAAAATCCTTGCTGATTTTGACTGTATTATCCATGGTAGAGAGTATTAGATTGTCCACTAACTCTATATTGCACCAATTGGAGCCATTTTTAACCTCAAAAAATGGTAAAACAATGAGGAAAAGATGGACACCAATTTCTCTTTTATATAAACTTATGGAAATAGCTTCAAATCAATCAACTTGCAATAGATTCAACACACAAAGAATGGTGATATCCGGAAAATAGACTCCTCATTCAAAAATGAATTTTCTTCAATTCACCTGAGATTTAACTTCCAACAAAGCTACAAGCAATTTAGGCCTCAAACAGATATTTTCCTGTACCAGCCTTGAATCCAAAGGAACTTGTCCTGGAAACAACTTCAATCTAGTTCAATAACAATCTCTGATATGAACAACCTTTAAGAAAATACACCAATTCGATCTACAAAGGATAGTCTTGGCTTGAAACAATTTCCACTGAACTCATAAATAATGCCAAATTGACCAACACTTCTTCAGATATATCCAAGTCAGGAGACAAACGAACTGCTGAAGCTTCACACACCTTCCAAGAATTGAAGGGCAGAGGAGACAAAGGTAAGGGCAAACTGGCTTCTTCTTCTGCAACTATAATAGAATATGAAAGACAGAGACAACAAAGAATTGAGGAGAACAGAGCAAAGCTACAAGCCCTTCGTTTACCAGTACTTGCATCATCCCTCTCAAAAAACAACAACAAAAAAGCTGAAAAAAACCACTTCCCAAAAGGGTAAAGTCAAACTGGATAATGACTATCAGCCCTCCATAGAAGATGAACAGTCCGAGTCCTCTAGTGATGAGGACGCGGAACACAAAGTGCCGACGCCGAAGAAGGCAACCCCTGCAAAACGAAGGCCTCCTGGACGCCCAAAGAGCAAGAAAATGAAGTCTCTTAATTCTTTAATCGTGGATAAAGCTTTTGAAGAGCATGGATGGACTGATTTACAACAGAATGAATTGGACGATGATGCTGCTTTACAACAGGCTCAATATAAAAATTTACGATGAGCAGATGTGTAACAGTACATATAAACGCTGTGAATGGGCAGTCGAGCTCAACGTTTTATGCCAAATCATGTCCGAGGTTTCCATCGATAGTGAAATCAGTGGTAAAGCAAGCGGTCGCTAAGGAGAAAAGAATGGGAGCATCCTTTGTCCGCCTTCACTTTCACGATTGCTTCGTCAATGTAAGAAACTGTTTTATTTAGTTGAAAATAATGACTTATCCCCAACCATTTCTACCTTGTTTGTCTGATCATGGTGAAATTTGGATTCGGTTGCCTTGCAGCGGTGCGATGGTTCAATCTTATTGGATGACAACGCGACATTTACCGGAGAAAAGACTGCAGGCCCGAAATGCCAATTCTGCGAGAGGATTCGAAGTAACAGACAGCATCAAAACTCAAGTGGAGGAAGCCAAGTGTAACAGTAGGAAATACTAAGCGTTTATCAAACAGTGGGAGTTGGGCGTTCATCAAACAGTTCTGACACCAAAACGTTCTTCTGGGTGTTCATCAAACCACTAACGCAGCGTAACGCACCATTCAATCCACCATTCAAACGGTTCTAATACCAGTGGGCAGTGTAACACACCATTTAACCCACCATTCAAACGGTTCTTTTGGCAGCGTAACGCGCCATTCAACCCAGGTATGCAGGGGTTACACTAACACAGATTCCAGAAACAGTTCAATGTAGCATGATTCACGATTTTTGAGTGCAAAGGAAAAGTTCAACCACAATTTAATGATCAGTGTTTAATTGATGTGGATTAAATAGACATCATTGTTTAAATGCACAAAATGTAGCACGACCAACACTATTCAATAAATGTCATTCAACAATTTTTATATGCCATATAAAAGCTTCAACGCATGTACCAATCTCAGGCTACCAGTTCAATGACTACCAATGAATTTTGCAATGATTGGCCATAAAAAACACTCACTGAAACATTTTATCAAACACAATCATGCTCCTATTACAGCATTCACTTTAGGCAGCATTCACCATGGTTCTCTACAGAGTTTCAAGAATTGCATCCTTCAGCACAACCTTCAAATATACTCATGATACCACCAACGTGGCTCCAAGGCTGTTTTCTACATCTCAGCTGAAACACAAGTCGACTTTTGAAAACTCCCCTCTGCACATCTGCATTAAACAATTACTGTTTCATCGATTCAGGACAGACAGAATCCTGACAAATTCTGCGTCTAGATCAACCTCTGCACATCGATTAATTAGTGCTAAAACAAATTAAATTGCTTTAATTCATGACTTTGTCAGATGTAATTCTTCAGCACTCGACTTTACCAAGCAACTCCAGGTGTGAATTCACTACATAATGCTCACAAACAGAAATCGACCCAACAAATCCTGTCTTCCTGTTATGAAATTTGATTGCACAAAAATTGATTTATTAACCTCAACAACATTGTCATTTAGTTTAATTGTGATTGCCCATTTCATGTAATTCAACCAGCTTCAAATGCCTTTCCTCAACATGTGCAAACAAAGTCGATATGAATCGATACTCATTTAGAGATTACAATCTTTTAATACAAATATCGCTCATCATCCAAGAGAACAAAACATACTTCGATTACACAATTCCTCTCATAGGCAAACACAACAAATTGTTGCTAACGTTTGAAGAGCATACATTACAATTCTTCTCTTATAAACCAACAAATTAAATACTAGCAAATTCATCATTTCAATTCTTAACACAGAAATTAACCCATACACGAATCGACCAAGTTAAGGCTCATAACTCAAATCCAACACTTTCATAAAACAAATGGTTCAAAGAAATTATGCAGGGCAGGAGTACGCCCGCTCTGATACCGTGTTAAACACACATGGGTAGTAAGAACAATATGAAAGATAAATCATGTGAGTACAATTTTTATTAACAAGAGATATAAATTTATAGTACATTATGTGACCATTGGGTTTCACATCCCAAGGTCTCTTGGACTCCTTTTGTCCATTCAGCTTCCACACTAACCCATTGAGGATTAGGTGTCCAACAAAAATCAATCCATCCCTATCCACTTCACAGGAGAAGGAACTGTGTCGCTTGCTAAGAAAGCACTTAGATGCCTTTGCCTGGAGTTATAAGGAGATGAATGGAGTGCACCCTTCAGTCTGTGCTCATCATATATACATCAAGGAGGGTTGCAAGCCAGTTAGATAGCCTCAAAGGAGGATGAATCCAACACTTAAAGATATTGTTAAGGAAGAACTGCAGAAATTGCTTGATGCAGGGTTCATCTATCCCATCTCTAACAGTGAATCGGTCTCTTCTTTGGTGCTAGTGCTAAAGAAAAATGGTAAGTGGAGAATCTGTGTCAACTATCAAGAATTGAACAAGGCCACTAAAAAGGACCATTTTCCTTTACCTTTCATAGATCAAGTGTTAGACAGTCTGGCAGTGAAAAAGTTTTTCTCTTTCCTGAATGGGTTCAACGGGTACAATCAAATTCAGATCAGCCCGGAAGACCAAGATAAGATCACTTTCACTTGTCCTTGGGGTATCTTTTCATACCAAGTCCTTCCTTTTGGTTTGTTTAATGCTCCAGCCACTTTCCAAATAGCGTATTGAGTATATTTTCTGAATTAGTTCATGATGCAGTAGAGATATATATGGATGACTTTACTCCTTATGGCTTTGACTTTCAAGAAGCCTTATCTAATCTAGGGAAATTTCTAGACAAAAGCATTGAGATGAACCTATCCCTTAGTCCGGAAAAATGTGAATTTTTGATAGCTGAAGGGACCATGCTAGGTCATGCAATATCTCAACAAGGACTGTAGGTGGACCCCAACAAAATTGCCATCATCCAAGGGTCCCACCTTCTAAAAAAGTGAGAGATGTCAAAAATTTCCTAGGCTTAGCTGAGTATTATTGGAGATTCATTAAAGATTTTAGCAAGCTAGCCTCTTCATTGTTTGGCCTCTTAGGTAAAGATGTCGAGTTTATATGGTTGGAAAACTGTCAAGAAGCCCTAGATACCTTGAAGAGAAAACTCGTGACTGCCCCAATCTTGAAAGGCCCAAACTGGGCCCTCCCTTTCCACATTCACACTGATGCCTCAAACAAAGAAATAGGAGCAACCTTGGGACAAATTGATGAAAATTTTCCTTATGCCATATACATTATAAGCAAAAACTTGTCAAAGGCAGAGTTAAACTATACAATAACTGAGAAGGAACTCCTAGCTGTCGTGCATTCCTTAAATGAATTCAGACATTATATCATAGGCTATCAAACCTTTGTGCACATTGATCATGCTACAATTAGATATCTAATGAAAAAACCAGATGTAAATGCTCACATTATTAGATGTTTGCTTTTACTACAACAGTTTGATTTGACCATTGTTGATAAGCCTGGCAAAGAAAATGTTGTTGCTGATTTTTTGTCTAGAGTAAATTTGCTTGCAGGTGAAGAAGGAATAATGGATGACCAAATTCCCGATGAACACCTGTTTTCTATCTCAGTACTCTCCCCATGGTTTTCTGATATAGCAAACTACTTAGTTTCAACATAGTTCCCACCACACCTGTCCTCGAAAGAGAAGAGCAAGATAGTGAGGAAAAGCGCCCCTTTCACCTGGATTGGGGGCAATCTCTTCAAACTTCGCCCAGATCAGATCTTGAGAAGATGTGTCAGGGAGGAGGAGGTCTTTGAAATCCTCATGACCTGTCATGACGGGCCTTGTGGAGGACATTTTGCAGCAAAAAGAACTACCTTCTAGATACTGCAAGCAGGCTACTATTGGCCCACTCTTCATGAGGATGTGAGGAGATATACCAGCCAGTGTGATCGGTGTCAAAGGATGGGGAAATCTACTCCAAAGGATGAAATGCCCATGCAGCCTCAAGTGACCTTTAAGCCATTTGAGAAGTGGGGCATGGACTTTTTGGGGCCTATCATCCCTCCTTCACAATAGAAGCAATACATCATTGTGTGCACCGACTCCCTGGTAAAGTGGGCAAAGACAAAAATAACAAAAGTAGCGACAAAGGAAAAAGTAGCTGAATTTTTTAGAGAGAACATATTCTACAAGTTCGGGTATCCAAGAGAATTAGTCACAGATCAAGGAAGCCAGTTCACTTCTAATTTGATTGAATACCTACTCACACATCATAGAATAAAGCACAGGACTTCCACCCCTTATCATCCACAAGCCAATGGGTAGTTGGAGGTCACTAACAAAGCATTGGAAAGGATCCTCACAAAGGTAGTGAGCAATAGCAGGAAAGACTGGGCAGACAGATTAGTTGAGGCCACTTGGGCCTACAATACAACATGGAAGACTACTACAGGGTTCACACCCTATGAGCTGGTCTATAGGAAGAAGGCTTTGTTGTCAATAGAATTTGAATTCAATACCCTAAGGATGGTAGCTTAGCTAGACCTAGACCTCAGCCATGCACAGAAGGAAATATTACTCCAGCTCAATGGATTGGATGAACACAGAATGCAAGCCCTTCTCCATACAGAGGTAGTTCAGTTTCAAAGAAAGATAGGGCATGAAAAAAACATCAAGGACAAGCAATTTCAAGAGGGAGACTAGGCACTACTCTATGACTCAAGATACAAAGATTTCAAGGGCAAGCTAAGGACAAGATGGCTAGGACCCTACACTGTGGAGAAATGCAATGACAATGGTTCAGTTTTGATCAGAACCATTGATGATGAAGCCATCCCCATGCTTGTCAATGGACACCAGTTGAAAGTCTACAAGAAACCCTTCTCCAAGCGAGAATTCATTGAATATTTGAATAAAATAGTGATGGTAGTGGAGCATGTCTTAGCCTCCACTTCACCCACTCATTGAAGAAAAAAAAAACAAAAAAAAATAAGGACTCAAGTAAAAACCTTCATGAGGCGCTTGAGTCCCATCATTGGGTTGAAAACCTCTTCCGAGGTGGCCCAGTGATGTCAAAAAAGAGAAGAAATAAAATAATATCCCTGGGTGAAAACCTCCCAGAGGTGCCCTGGTTGTTTTCAAAAAAACAAAAAGAGGGAAAAAAGAATTTCCAGTTGCATTGCAAGTTTTCAGGAGGACTACAGGAAGCAGCAGAAGGTGCCAAGGGAGCCTTGGAACCAATACCAGCACCTATCCTACCTACCCACACCTTTCTCCATCATTCTTGGCATTCTTTGCACCTCACTGTGCTTCTTTTCCAAAAAATTGTGTTTTCTATAGGAGGCTCTGTGTTTTCTACAGGAGGCTCCTATAGGAATTACAGAGAGCTAGAAATGGACATAAAAAGAAGTTTGAGGAATAGGGAAGCTTCATAAAAGGCCTATAAAACCTCCTGTAGTCTTCAAACCTCCTTTCCATCATTTCCAAGCCTGCATCACATCCCAAGCATCATTCTTCTTCCTGCCCAAGAAAAAAACACAAAAAAACAGTTTTTAAGAAAAAGAAAAAAACAAAAAATGAGAAAAGAAACAACACCATCCACCTCACTTGAAGCCACCCATTACCTCTCCATATCTATATACATCTCTAGCATCATCCTCATAGCTCCAGGAATAGAAGGAAGTTGAAGTTTCAAAGGGAGAAGCAGCTACAGGAGCTCCTGTAGGAATTCCTATAGCAACTAATCCCATTAAAATCCAACATCAGCAGAAAGAAGGTGCAAATATGAAGGTTGAAGAAGACAACTGAAGATCATATCCAGCCAGAGAGGAACCTACACAAAGCACAGCCACACATCAGCAAGTAGACAACATGCATCAAAGGAGCCAAAGGAATGCAACAGAGAGAGAGAACCACAACACCTCATTGCGAATGCATTTGGATCATAGGTAAGTAACTAACCCGCTCCTTTGTTTGCATTTGTGTAATTAGAAGGCATGCAAAAAAAACGAGATGGTTGAGGTTGAACGAGGAAAAGGTGAGCAGTTAACTTGGCCACCTTCATCTAGTTGACTCCAGTCATCCAAAGATGTCACCCACACGTGTGCACAGTCAACTCAAGAGAGATGTCAAGGACAAGTAGTGGAGGTAGTGTGAACTCTGATGAAATCATGAGGGATGAGTATGAGAAAAGGGTCATGATGACAAGGTAGGGGGGGACCAACAATCCTAATATGGCCAATGTACACTTGGCCAACTCACCCTCCATCACCGGAAATATCCATAAAAAGCAATAAGTACTCCTACCCGAGCACTCTCACCACCTTTTCCTTCATTCTCTCCTCGAAACTCCACTCCCACAACCTTCTCGTGCCCCCACAGCCTCGAAACCATCGTTATCCATTAATATCTCCCATATCCCTACTCTCAGCGTTTTATATAGGAGCACTTACAAGTTCTACAGGAGAACCTACAGGAATTCTACAGGAGAACCTACAGGAATTCTACAGGAGGGCCAGTGAGTTGTTTTAGAGAGGGAAAACACGGGTTTTAGCCCAATTCTCAGGCTAAAGAGGTAGGTTCTTTGCATACCTCCATTGAATATCAAAATATGCAAGCAGTGGTTTAATTTTGAGGAGGAAATAAAGCCTTTAGGTGGAGGAAATACATAAAAGAAAATTTCTGCTTATTTCTTAAAAAAAAAAAAACACAATCCCTCTATTTCTCTGTTTTTCTTCAAAAATTGTTCTCTCCATCTCCATATTTAGTTTTCCAAGGAAGCATAAACAAAATGATAGGAGTTTTTATGAGGAAGGAGCCCACCAACTCCTCTAGGCTCCATGCACATCCCCAAGTAGTGGACATATTCACAATAGCAAATTGGATGAATTTTTTTGAGAAATTTTGAGGGTTTGATGAGGAAATTGCTCAAGAATTTGCCCACTCTTTGGTCTCTCACACCAAAACACATGCCACTGTCACCCTTAGAGGTCTTTCCATGGAGATAAACCCTGAATTTATCAGTAGGGTCACTACCCTTCCTCTTGGGTTGCCTTGGAGTAAGGATGAAAAACCAATTGGCCAGGCTACCAAGAAAAACTTGTTCCAAAACAATGAAACCCCTGTAGAAGATAAAAATGGCATAAGAAGGGCTAGCATACCATATCCTTGGGATGAGGTTAGCTACCCAATAATCAAGTATATTTCTTGTGAGGGGAGGTACAGCATTGTCTATGGTTACCACTTCAAAATCCTTCATGAATTAAGGTATGGCATCGACACTCCAGCCCCTCAGAAGCTCAACATCCCCTACTTCCTCCTACAATCCCTCATTGACTCCAGTACTAAAGTAAAAGCAGGAAATCCAGAGCAACTAGCTCACAATGAGTTAATAAAGATATTAGTGGAAGAAGCCCTACATACATTTACACTCCCTATAGCATGGGAAATATTCATAAACATGACAGCAAAAGATGACATAAAGACCCTGACCTATGATATCAGCCCCACTGGTAGTGAGGAGGAAAAGCAGCAAGGGGGAGAAGGTGAAGCAACTAGGGATTTAGAAGAACAAGAAGGGAAGAAGGAAGAAACCAAGATAGAGGAGGAGAAAACTGAAGAAACAAAGCAAGGAGAAATAGAGACAGAGAAAGAGACAGAAGGAGGAGGAAAAGGGATAGAGAAGAGAGAAGTGCCCCCTGAGACCCTATAAAGAGAGGCAGTAGCTACTCTCACTACCCTCAGCACACCAATTAAGCCAAAACAGAAGAGGAACAGGCAGACCTCAATGTATTTCAGAGCTAGGAAGAGCACAAGAATCAAAACAGGGAAACCCCAGCCTTCTTCAAAAGTGCCAATTGTTATTGAAGATTCACCCTCTACCCAAGGAAAAGAATCCCCTTCCAAGGCACCTCTCACATATGAAAGGGGGACTCCTAGATCTCCCACTCGGAAAGAAAAAGTAGAACTACAGGACTCAAAAACAGTCCTACAGGAGGCACAGACTATTCTACAGGAGACCCTGTCAAAACTACAAGAGACCCAAAAGCTGGAAAAAATGGTAGAAGGACAGCCACAGGGAAAGGAGGAAGCAACAAAGGCACAAGAACCTGATCCCCAACCTAGTCTTGGCTCCTACTACAATATTCTTGAGGGGGAAAGTATCATACCCCAAAAATTTGCAATTCCCCTATTCTTTGAATTAGAGAAAGAAAGAATAAGGACCCATAAGTGGATGCAAATAGCCAAATCCAAGGGAGTTGAGGATATTGGCCATATGGAGAACAAACTCGGAGAAATGGGCAGAGAGTTAAGTGTTGTCAGACACAAGGAAGCAATCACAAAAAGTCACCTTGAAACTAAAAATGAACTGCTAAGAAGACAGTTGCAAGAGAAAGAGACCCAACTGGCATGCATGGCCAGCTGGTCCATGGAGGCATTGCAATGTAGTACACCAGCAAAATCCTATGGCCTATATATCAAGGACCAATGGATGCAATTTTAGATAAAGACTTTGGCACAAAGAGGCATAAGAACTTTCCAAGATTACATGCAGTTTATGGACCTGTGTGGCCAAAGTACATCAGAAGATAAGGCAAATATGGCAGAATTCTACTTGCATAACATGGCCCTCACAAACATGAATGTGTGGGACCCCAATGCTAGGCTAGGGGACCTGCAACTAATGGCCATGGCCTCATGGATGAATCATGAAGAGTTAAGGGCAGCAGAAATAAGAAGGTTGATGATAAAGGATCAGAATGAGCCATTGATGATTAGAGCTAAGCCATCAGACCCCATGGCACTCATTAGCACACATAACCTACTTGCACATAATCAATAGATTGCCCCTAGATATATAAGTGATCAAGCACAAGCCATTGCACATTTTGAGGATATGGAAAGTTTACTTGGGGATGAATGTGTGCATGCATGTATGAAGAGATGGAACACCTTACCACACAGTTTGCAGATCAGGGAATATCATTCCCCAATGAGGATGAAAGAGGCATTAAGGAGAGTGCCAATGTACAAGCGCTCCATGTAGAGGTTGAAGGTCAATTGGATTGGCCTCAAATTGAGTCCCCCACTGATGCTAGACATGCTGGAAGGTAGAAGAGAAGAAGAAGAGTAGGAGTAGTGGGAAGAGATAGACAAGAAGGCAGGATTCTATGACAAGGAAGAAGAGACCACATTAGAAGCATGGGATGCTAGGGAGGCCACTAGGGCCATAAAAGATGAAGAGATGGACTAGGTTGCTCAGAGGATGAGCAACACTTTCAGTAGGGGGTGATGATGAGCCTCATAAATGGGAAATTATATGGGCTCATTTTACCTCCTAACCTTGTCAAATCAACCATTCTCTTAGCTTATTGTATAATTTTCTGATTATATTTATGCTTATAAAGTGATTTGAGTTAGTTATGATGCCATGTGGTCTAACATGTGTTTAATGCAAATTATTGATGAATTTTGTGGTCAAAGTCAAGGATCCAATGGACAAATGGCAGCAATAACTCGAAGTGGACAAATGAGAGGACTTATAGGAGCGAATCTCCCTCATTTATTACTCCCCACTTTAGATTCCCCTTCATTCAGCTCGAAGTACAAGAAACCAAGTCATGCATTAGCAGGTAGCTGAGCAAGTGGAGGATGATTGATGATTATCTCGAGTTTTAGGAGCCAAACCTCTCTGATTTTAAGGAAGTTGTTGGTAGCTTCATTTGTATAAGTAGAGAGGCCTAGGGACTCACTAGGGTCGGATTTTTGTTGGATTTTTGTTGTAGTTTTGCTTATGTAAACTCTGCTCAATTTCAAGCTTATTATCTTGACAGTTCATGTAATCTTGTTATTGTTTTGAGAATAAATATGGAATCCTTTTTGAGTTATCACTAAGTTACCTCAGAGGGCTGAAGATCTTGGGTTAGGGCCCAATCTAAGTATCCAAGCTCCTCTTTACTTGTATTTGTATGTTTCATTTGAGTCTGTAGATTATGTTGTTGTTAGATGCATTTCTTTTATGGTTAAGAATAGATTTCTTTTGATGATTTAGTAGTTTGCTTCCATTTGTGCTTTCTATAGAAAATTAAGTAGTGATAAAGAAAAGATTCAAAATGCTAGCAACATTGCCTTGGCCTCTCTTCCTCCCTTTGGGACAATGATTTGAGGCAAAGACTCTCTTGTTGCCCTAGAAACACAGATTTTCCTCATTCATAAGACTTCTCGTGTTTGCAACTTTCTAGTTGGTTCATAGTCTAGTTTAGCTTTGTTTCAAAACTTCTTCATCATGCTCATTTCCTTATTTTCAACAGTCTTCTTTCATGCTTTATTTTCCTGCAATGGTTATCAACATTTCCTTTCATAGATCATAGTTTACTTGATGCAAAAACTTTGTTTTTCTAGATGCACTTATTTCCTTGCTTGCTTAATCTCATTGGTTGATTGCCAGTTGTTTATGCAGCAAATATCTTCTAGCAGTAGGTGTTATAGCTCCAAATCTCACTCTTATGGTTTGTGATGCTGTACTCATGGCCTAGGGCAACCCCTCCTTCCAGACCTGGTCCTAAAATTTAAAAAACACCATTTTATCCCTTATACGCGACATTGCCCTGAGTTAAACGCGTGTATACACGGGTCTGTGTATACCCAACCCGCGTGTATGTATTAAAACACTTAAAAAAATATAAAATTCCTTCTTTTCGGGCGGAGATCGTGGGTTTTACCTATTGATCATGTTATCACAAAATCACTACTGAGGGCTGCAACCAAGCAAGATTTCATGTAACTCTTTCAACCTAACTTTAGATCAAAGATTAGCCTCTTTGATCAGAGAGGGCTCTCTCACAAACTCTTGATAAAATTCATTCACTACAAAAGATGGCTAACTCTTTATTCTTTGATAAAAGCAAAAGCTGGTTGGAAACATATCAAACTGGTTCTCATTGGGCTATGGAGTCTCATATACTAAGTAAACAAGAAAAACATAGTCATCTCATAGAAGTCAAGGCTCTTTGCATTAAGTGTCAAACATACTCCATCAAAACCATAGCTTGCTAAACACACAGGAAGTCAGAGCATAATATTATGAATTCTGAGTGATTGTGTTACAACAAGGCTGTAAATGAACATAAAACATAAAACACCATCCTTATATTTGACCACAATAATCCATCGAGAATCTTGAGAAGAAATCAACACTGTTTTACTATTACTGTCATAAGCTTTACAATGGCCCAAAACAACTCTGTTTTTCTATAAAATGTCCAACCCCTTTTACATCAGAGTTATTTCTATATATAGCAAACCAAAATACTACTACCTGAGACTCCTCAACAAGCATGAAGGGAGCTCGGAATTCTATCATTAATTACCTTATCTATATCATAAACCAACTAATTAATTACAAGAGATGTTGTGCTACGAAAACAGAGGACTCCATTACATTGAAACTTCAAGTCTATCTCCTCGTGTACATTGCTGCGTTCTTTGAAACTTGACACCTGTAGCACTTCAATAATAGCCAAACCAAACTGAAAACACATTCACTGGATGAGCAGCTTCGGATGCCTGATGTGTGGATGATTCATCAACAAACAAGAATCTGTGCCCTATGTTCACGGTCTTTGTCTCCCATTAGTGTTCATGCATTTAAGATCATGTTTCAAGCCATTTAATCTTCTAATAGTCACGTATGAGGGAAGAAATCTTATGATCTGGCCATCTCATAACTGAACAAGTGTACCACTCAACACCTCGGCTGCCCTACCAGAACCCTAAAAATTCGGACATAAAGTGAAAACTTTAACATAAGACAAAATTTCACCTTTTCCTTGAATACTTACACCTGGCACTTTTTTAAACATCTGAATGACTTTCTATAGTCTCCATGCTAATCTCGAATCATCCCTTTTAATATTTGCTGACCTCAGCGTTCAAACTCAAGTTTTTTACATAAACAGTCATCTACAGCAGTTTCGTAGCGCGCTACGAAACTGCTGTAGGTAATCAAAACTAAGCATATGAACCTTAAAGCAACAATGACTGAACTCTGTGATTTCTTCAGCTATTTTACACAGGTGTAAGGACTTCAAAAAGTTTCAAAAAGTTTCAAAATGATGACAGCCAAAATTTACCAAAATTTGGAAGGCAAATTTCCCTTTGGATCAATTAGCTAGTTTGCCTAGCTTTCTCTTCAAGCTGCTAACTTCTTCCTTTAATGCTTTGATTTCTGATCTCAGGCTCATGTTCATCTTTCTGACATGTTTGGCTTGTTTGATGGCTGAAAACGTCCAGGTGTACACCTCAGCCACTGCATCTACCTGACTAGCAAAGCTTTTGCTACCTTTCATTACAGCTACGAAACTGTTATTCTGCCTGAAAAATAGCTCTTGGGACAGAGCTCATAGCTTCTCACAGAAAACGTATTTGGCAAAACTAAAGGAGGTTTTTGTGAACCAACCCGTTCTTAACAAAAACCTCTTTTGGTTTTTTGAAAAACTACTCCAGCTGCCCAGAATCGAGCCTTGAAAAAGATGTGTGAAACAGGAAATTAAAAACTGCATCTACAGCAGTTTTGTAGCCCAACTTTAGTCATTTGATTCTCTCAGCTCGTAACGGATTTGAGGAAACTGAAAGAGGTTTTTTTAGTTCAGTATGTTAGGAATAAAAGCCTCTTTCAATTTTCGAAAATACACTTTCATCTGCTCTAAATACCTCCTGGAAGTTGACTGCTTAAAACAGATAACTATGCCTGTAACAAACATCTCCTACAGCAGTTTCAAAAACACAATCTTCATCAAAAACATGTTCTTCAAATAAAAATGATTAATGGCTTCATTACTGTAGCTACTTGAAGTACATTCTGTGCTAACATTTGTTGGCCTTTCTGGAAAAGCATTGCCATGACTGCTGGAAGACTTGTTTGCAAATTTCACAAGATCCTTCCCACTGCTCGAAAGAGATGCAGCTGCACCTTGAACTAACAGCTGCTTGGAATATTTTTACACAGGAAACTAATGGTAGCTTGTAGCACGAAAACAAACTTCGACCTTGGAGTGCAGGCTCGCTTGTAGTAGTCCGTTTAAATAAGAACTTGGGCTTCTCATACAGCAAACATGTTTACATAATATGAAGAACCCATTATGATATAACCATCTCTTGTAACATCCCCTAAACTAACACTCAAATACATGACTTCGAACCTTATGGCGAAATACTAGTTTATCATGACATGGAGAGGATGTGAACTGACAATCATGAACGGACCTATGACTCACTACTCTCGGATTTGACATTCAGAGGAAAAGCGCTACAAAAAACCCTGAAACCCCAATTTCGTAGCGCGGGCAGTTCAAATTTAACAAGATGCGCTACGAAATTACTGACAAACAGAGCGCTGCGAAAACACGAAAACATCATTTCACAGCTAAACTGACCAATCAAATCTGCGCTGCGAAACTGCGCAAAGTACCATGACATGACATGCTTTGACTAACAATGATGGAGGGTTTCTAATGATTTTTCCTTTACACGAATTCACAACAATACCTCTTGAATTTCAAATTTCAAATTGACATATACTAATAAACCTATTCACAAGACTTCAAGGCTTTATATAAAACTTATGGACAACCTTATATACATGAACTATAGTTCCAAGTGATAACAGTGGCTCCACTAGGGATAGTGTGCCCCTGTGGTACACTAAGAACATGCAGCTCCAGTGCCTTATCCATTTTTGACAAACTAAAATTTGCTTGACAAGCATGACTGTAGGAGAAAGAAAACTATATCTACTGAGAAATGCTCAGTTGACCTTGAGCTTATTTTGCATTTACCTCTACCTACCTACCCTATCAGCTGCAAACTCCACTTGTAGCTCAAGCAACATGATATTTCCAATGTAGCCAATCATTCCTCTTATCTGACATTTGAGTCCTTTGGCTGTGCTTGAAACAAAAATAAATCAGATACTGAAGTAACCGAGGCGGCATGAGGTGTAACTGTTCTTCAACATGAAAATATAACTGGAAGCCGCCTGAACAGTAAATCTTATCCATGTATTCAGCTATAGGGTCAAAAAACACATGGTTAGTTTGCTGATTCTCAAAACTTTCTGTATCTTTAGACAACTTATCTTCAGCCACACCAAATTTATTTGATATACTATCCAACTGCCTATCTGAATGATGCTCACAAACAATGTAATTTTCCTCACTACTATGATCATTATTTGAAGTAAGCTGCTGTAAGGAATTACAAAATTGAGCAAGCTTTTCCTCTGCCTGAGGGTCATAGAAAATTTCCTCCAATATTTCTTCTTGCTGGGTGCAATCAATTTCATCTTCATCATGATCTGAAGCCAGACCAATCTGCTGCATCTCTACATCAATATCAAAGGATGAAACATGGGTTTCACAACTAAACCCCTGCTGCTCCTCATGCTGTGCTTCATGGAGTATTATACCTTCTCCTTGAATACCTTCTCCTTGACGCTGAAAAACATTGCTATGAAGAGCCTCTAAAATTTCTTCATCTGTAAATTCATCATCATCATAACAATCCTCCAAGTACTGAATAAGATTCAAAGAATGCCTACAGCAATCTTTGAGCAGCAACAAAGAAGGATAACATTCTTTATACATTTCACAGAACGCATCATGGAAATCAGCAAGAGAAGATAATGAATCATTTTCCAAACTTTTATACCAAGACCATGCTTCTCCTTCGAAAGTAGCCATAAACATCCTCATGAGACAATCTTCAGGGAAATGAACCTTAAGACTGCGTACATGTATGTGAAACTTAACCAAATGGAGAGCAGCATCATCCTTCTTTTCATCTTTGAATATTGGAAGATCATCCAACCAATCAACCTTTGGCATAGGATTTGGAAAACCAGGGATATGAGACCGATTCATAGGAGCATACCTGGCATTCTTTCTTGCAGTGGAATCCATCTTGAAACTTCATCAAGCTACTGATCTTCTAGCAGTGGAGTCACCTTCTAATTTGTTCTTTGATGTGTGGAGTCGCCAAGGTAGTTCTGCAGCCTTGAAAATCATTTGAACTCCTGCTACCTTCAGAAATTCAATCTTAAGCTCCCGACAGACGCACCAAAATGTTATCACAAAATCACTACTGAGGGTTGCAACCAAGCAAGATTTCATGTAACTCTTTCAACCTAACTTTAGATCAAAGATTAGCCTCTTTGATCAGAGAGGGCTCTCTCACAAACTCTTGATAAAAATCATTCACTACAAAAGATGGCTAACTCTTTATTCTTTGATAAAAGCAAAAGCTGGTTGGAAACATATCAAACTGGTTCTCATTGGGCTATGGAGTCTCATATACTAAGTAAACAAGAAAAACATAGTCATCTCATAGAAGTCAAGGCTCTTTGCATTAAGTGTCAAACATACTCCATCAAAACCACAGCTTGCTAAACACACAGGAAGTCAGAGCATAATATTATGAATTATGAGTGATTGTGTTACAACAAGGCTGTAAATGAACATAAAACATAAAACACCATCCTTATATTTGACCACAATAATCAATCGAGAATCTTGAGAAGAAATCAACACTGTTTTACTATTACTGTCATAAGCTTTACAATGGCCCAAAACAACTCTGTTTTTCTATAAAATGTCCAACCCCTTTTACATCAGAGTTATTTCTATATATAGCAAACCAAAATACTACTACCTGAGACTCCTCAACAAGCATGAAGGGAGCTCGGAATTCTATCATTAATTACCTTATCTATATCATAAACCAACTAATTAATTACAAGAGATGTTGTGCTACGAAAACAGAGGACTCCATTACATTGAAACTTCAAGTCTATCTCCTCGTGTACATTGCTGCGTTCTTTGAAACTTGACACCTGTAGCACTTCAATAATAGCCAAACCAAACTGAAAACACATTCACTGGATGAGCAGCTTCGGATGCCTGATGTGTGGATGATTCATCAACAAACAAGAATCTGTGCCCTATGTTCACGGTCTTTGTCTCCCATTAGTGTTCATGCATTTAAGATCATGTTTCAAGCCATTTAATCTTCTAATAGTCACGTATGAGGGAAGAAATCTTATGATCTGGCCATCTCATAACTGAACAAGTGTACCACTCAACACCTCGGCTGCCCTACCAGAACCCTAAAAATTCGGACATAAAGTGAAAACTTTAACATAAGACAAAATTTCACATTTTCCTTGAATACTTACACCTGGCACTTTTTAAACATCTGAATGACTTTCTATAGTCTCCATGCTAATCTCGAATCATCCCTTTTAATATTTGCTGACCTCAGCGTTCAAACTCAAGTTTTTTACATAAACAGTCATCTACAGCAGTTTCGTAGCGCGCTACGAAACTGCTGTAGGTAATCAAAACTAAGCATATGAACCTTAAAGCAACAATGACTGAACTCTGTGATTTCTTCAGCTATTTTACACAGGTGTAAGGACTTCAAAAAGTTTCAAAAAGTTTCAAAATGATGACAGCCAAAATTTACCAAAATTTGGAAGGCAAATTTCCCTTTGGATCAATTAGCTAGTTTGCCTAGCTTTCTCTTCAAGCTGCTAACTTCTTCCTTTAATGCTTTGATTTCTGATCTCAGGCTCATGTTCATCTTTCTGACATGTTTGGCTTGTTTGATGGCTGAAAACGTCCAGGTGTACACCTCAGCCACTGCATCTACCTGACTAGCAAAGCTTTTGCTACCTTTCATTACAGCTACGAAACTGTTATTCTGCCTGAAAAATAGCTCTTGGGACAGAGCTCATAGCTTCTCACAGAAAACGTATTTGGCAAAACTAAAGGAGGTTTTTTTGAACCAACCCGTTCTTAACAAAAACCTCTTTTGGTTTTTTGAAAAACTACTCCAGCTGCCCAGAATCGAGCCTTGAAAAAGATGTGTGAAACAGGAAATTAAAAACTGCATCTACAGCAGTTTTGTAGCGCAACTTTAGTCATTCGATTCTCTCAGCTCGTAACGGATTTGAGGAAACTGAAAGAGGTTTTTCTAGTTCAGTATGTTAGGAATAAAAGCCTCTTTCAATTTTCGAAAATACACTTTCATCTGCTCTAAATACCTCCTGGACGTTGACTGCTTAAAACAGATAACTATGCCTGTAACAAACATCTCCTACAGCAGTTTCAAAAACACAATCTTCATCAAAAACATGTTCTTCAAATAAAAATGATTAATGGCTTCATTACTGTAGCTACTTGAAGTACATTCTGTGCTAACATTTGTTGGCCTTTCTGGAAAAGCATTGCCATGACTGCTGGAAGACTTGTTTGCAAATTTCACAAGATCCTTCCCACTGCTCGAAAGAGATGCAGCTGCACCTTGAACTAACAGCTGCTTGGAATATTTTTACACAGGAAACTAATGGTAGCTTGTAGCACGAAAACAAACTTCGACTTTGGAGTGCAGGCTCGCTTGCAGTAGTCCGTTTAAATAAGAACTTGGGCTTCTCATACAACAAACATGTTTACATAATATGAAGAACCCATTATGATATAACCATCTCTTGTAACATCCCCTAAACTAACACTCAAATACATGACTTCGAACCTTATGGCGAAATACTGGTTTATCATGACATGGAGAGGATGTGAACTGACAATCATGAACGGACCTATGACTCACTACTCTCGGATTTGACATTCAGAGGAAAAGCGCTACAAAAAACCCTGAAACCCCAATTTCGTAGCGCGGGCAGTTCAAATTTAACAAGATGCGCTACGAAATTACTGACAAACAGAGCGCTGCGAAAACACGAAAACATCATTTCGCAGCTAAACTGACCAATCAAATCTGCGCTGCGAAACTGCGCAAAGTACCATGACATGACATGCTTTGACTAACAATGATGGAGGGTTTCTAATGATTTTTCCTTTACACGAATTCACAACAATACCTCTTGAATTTCAAATTTCAAATTGACATATACTAATAAACCTATTCACAAGACTTCAAGGCTTTATATAAAACTTATGGACAACCTTATATACATGAACTATAGTTCCAAGTGATAACAGATCACCTGTTAGTGCCCGTGGCCCAACTGTTCCCAACCAACTCCTAACTAAAAAACTACTTTGGAGATGGTATAAAAAGACCTCAAAGGGAAGGCCTAAGGAGAGAAGGGAGAGAAAGGTTATTATGCTGAGATTTTTCCCTTGACCAGGTCTGAAGTCCCTTGTGCCTTCTGCACTTCCCCCATTTTGTACAGGAAACCTTGGTTTCCTTGTGTGTTGATGTTCATCCACCATTTATGGCATCATGGAGAGAGTCATGGAAGGAGTTTTGTTAGAGGCTTGAGGCTGGAAAGGATCCGGAAGGAAGCTTCGCTTGGAGCCTGCTGAAGGTGACTTAGGTGAACATATTCCTTTTTATGTACTTTATTTGTCTATAATAAAAGAAACACGTGTCTTGGTTTCCGAAATGAATCTTCTTTATGTTAATGATATTCATGTTTTGAATTCATGTGTAAATGGTTGTTTGGATTTTATAACTAACTTCCTTTCTTTATAACATGAAGATGGTTTCTTTATAAGTTTTTGTCCATGTACTGTTGTATTCTTTGAATTGGTTGTTTTGCAGGGCAAAAGAGAAGAAGGGAACTCCAAGAAGGGTTTGGACCCTAAAGGTCTTCTCAAACGTAGGACCGAAGGTACGTACCCTTATCATAGAATTTGCTTACAATAGCATAATGGATGTATGAATGCGTGTTTCTTTGAATAGACAACTTTCAGTCTACTAGGGTTTCACCCAAAAAAGCCCTAGGGGAGTAATTCCCTCTACCAGTAGGCCAGCCTATCAACCATTCCATCCCCCATTTGATCCATGCCCTACAGGTTGCCCAAGTCTCCCCTCAATTTTGCCTTAGTTTCCTTCATTTTCCATTGAATTTATTCCTCTCTCCTTGAGCAAATCCAATCATCTTCCTCTCTCCTAATGATTCTTGGTAGACCCTAGGTGCCCTAACAGTTCATTCCAACCCTCATCCACCTTTTCCACCCATTCTCAAACCCTCAAAACAGCCAAAAGTTCTCTCGGCCTCCTCTTGTAGGTCTCTTGTAGAACGTTGTTTTTCCTCCTATAGATTTCCTGTGTCCTCCTGTAGATTTTCCTATAGGCTTCCTTTTGAAGGCCGAGTATGGGAAAATCCTCCAGAAGGCCACCTAAGATCTCCTAGGACCCATCCACACCATCTTACATCCTCCCAAGTCCAAAAACCTCCCTTTAACACCACCTATTCACTACCACATTCACAAACAAATAAATTACATGCATGACAAATTCACATAAAAATCCAAAAAGATGCTTTTCGATCATTTACTTCCAAAAATAGCTTAGTTAGTTGTTGTTTACTTCCTTGAGTAGGTAATGGAATTCTTTTCATGGTTTTCATAGCACTTTCTGCAAAAGTAGAATTAGCTGGTTAATTAGGGTTCACTAGTTTGCTTTACATTTCAGTCTTTCTCCTTTCTGCAGTCAGGGTAGTATTTGTAGAATAGTCTTTTCCTCCTTTCATCACATATAGAGATTCTTCTGGAATCCATAGAAGTTGTCTTGAGCTCCTAGTGATTTTGCACCGGCTGACCAAGTGACAACCTACAGTAAGAACTAGTACTTGGGCATACATCACCGTCGCTTCCAAGTTTGTTACGAACTACCGGGTTGATAAGAGTAAAGTAGGCAGCCCGGGAGTTGCAGCATTATTGCTGCAATACTGGTGCTCACCAATTACCCAAACCTATCATCTTGATGCTTGAGGCTTTCACACATTTAGGATGGAAGATTGAGTGGTAAAAAATCCCTATAATGTAGAACTCCTCATTGATGTAGAAAATCCTTTAAATATTGCAACTACTAATGAGAGAAAACTGACTAAAAAAGACACAAGATTTCTCTACCATAATTATGTGGAAAGAAAACAATGAATAGAAACATAATCACACATAGAACACAATATTTATCCAGGGAAACCAAATGAGAAAAACCCCTCTTTCTTGTATTAAATCAACTGAGCAATCTAATTTATTACATAGAATT
Source organism: Pinus tabuliformis (assembly GCA_031772625.1). Classification (NCBI taxonomy): domain Eukaryota; kingdom Viridiplantae; phylum Streptophyta; class Pinopsida; order Pinales; family Pinaceae; genus Pinus; species Pinus tabuliformis. The sequence continues at coordinate 2,067,459,451 of CM062816.1, forward strand.
TGCTTCAAGCTTAAATCTCCCTAAAATATTGGTCAACTCTACTCAAGAATTTCCCAACACTTAGGCACCTGCTAGGAAGCTCCTATTTCCTAGCACAAATTTTCCCCTAAAAAATAGGAATTTCTCCTATCGTTTCGTAATTCCTAATAGATATTCACCTCCTCAATATCCAAGCCTATACACAAAACATGTTGTACAATAATTATTACAATTGTGCCTTCATCTAATCTCAATAGGAAATTTGAATTGCATGACCTACGAGGGCTAATTTTAGCAGCTGTAACTAGTTAACTGAGAGTAAGTTGAGTTAATAGAAAGTCAACTACTCAACTAACTCAAAACTATCTCTATTATAGAACTAGAAATTAGTTAACTGATAGACACTAGATTTAACTCCACTATATAGCTAATTTTAGCCATCAACTATTCCACAACTCATTGAAATCCATCTAACTCGAATTAACTGACAATAACTCAGTGATAGGCCACATCACACATGTTAACTGACAGCTAACTCAAGCATCTATGAGATTGAATTCAAATTTCCATCTTCGACTACAACACAAATCAAAGAATCCATTCCTTGATACATTTTCAACACTTTGTCCTAGAAAGGAATGGATTTTGAACAACCCCAATCCTGCCTCTATGGAACTCAAAATTTCCCCTTTATAGGGCTTTGGTCAAGATGTTTGCATCCATCTGCTCTGTAGGAATGCATATATAATCGTCCTCTACACACAATATCTAATGTGGTGGTACCTGATGTCTATATGCTTGGACCTATCATGAAACACTGGATTCTCAAAGAGTTTTATGCAACTTTGAGTGTCACAGTGGACCAATGTAGCCTCCCTCCCCTGATTGAAGAGTCCTTCCACGATCATCCTCATCCAAATAGCCTCACATGATGCCTGACTAGAATCCATATACTCAGCCTCTATTAAATTGAGTGCAACTAATCTTTGCTTCCTGATGTACCAAGAAAGTGTAGCTGACTCAACACTGAAGATTGCTCCTGAAGTGCACTTTCTATCTATAGGATACTCTACCTGATCTGCATCTTTGAAGATTTGAAGCCTCACTCCATCAATCTGTCTGTACCACAATCCAAAGTCTATTGTGCCTCTAAGGTATCTCAAAACATGTTTTGTTGCTTTCCAGTGGACCTTGGAAGGATCCACCATGAACTGACTCAAGTAGTTCACTGCAAAACAAATATGAGACCTTGTGTTCACCAAATACATTAAGGACCCAATCAATTGCCTATACATAGTACCATATATTTCATTTGTTGTGGAGGCATCTTCCATCCTCCAGTAGTACATAGAGGAGTGTTACACAGTAATTTGTCACTGTCTCCCTGTCAGTCACCCTACTGTGTCAGGAATTCACAATAATCAAGTTCATGCCTTCTGAACTAGCCAAAAAACCCACTTTCCCAAAGTTTTCCTCATCAGCGCGTCTGTTTCTAAAATACCCGCACTGACTGGCGCTTCATAACAGACCGCGTGCGCTGCCAGCGCGGAAGCACACGACTTCCCCGCGCTGATCGAATTTCATGACCAGTGCAGCCTCTATTTGTATTTACCTGCGCTGACATGGCCCTTTCCATTATGTCTTTGCGACGTCAGCGCGCCAGACCAGTTATGCACCCGCGCTGATCCAGTTTGGGCGAATTTGTTCCAATAGCCAGCCTTCCAGATAACTCCAGACTTGGTTGTTGGCCTTGTGAGTATCGACTCCCTTCTATGGCATGTATGTTCGACCCTTTGCAACTGCTTCCTTTGGAGATAAGCTCATCCTTCCACCAGTCAAGGAGAGTCCTTCTCCTATATAAACCTCTACCATTACCATGAGCAGCTAGTTTGGAATAGCTTGGATTGTGTGGAGTTCATAGTGCTCAGATTGCTGCTACTATAGGTAGTTGGTGTGATAAGTGTGGAAGTGTTTGATTGCTTAGGGAAGGTTGTGTTGCTTGTGTGAGAGAGAGAGTTTCTTGTCTTGGGAGAATCATTTCCAAAGGTGAATGCTTAAGAGACTTGCTGACTGGCCCCTCCTGAGAAGGATACCGACGTCAGAACATTTGGTTGTACTCTTCTCTGCTTGATTAATAATAGATGACTACTATTATTGTTCCATTCTCATTTGTCTATGCAACAGTTAGTGTGAATTACATCCTTTCTGACTGATGTATAGTTTCTTTTTAGATTTCACGCTTGTGTTTGTTTCCTCTTCATGTGTGCAGGTATCTATTCGCAGAGATCGCGGAGGATCGTGACTAGCCAGAGCGGAGGAGCGAAGGTGGCATCTCTTCATCAAACAACAGCGCTGGAATCCAAGTAGGTGTTCTTTGCCTACCTTTTAATTGCAATTAGGAACTTGCATAGTAGCATTGACTGATTGTTGCTAGACCCACTCTGGGCTAGTAGGGATCGCCTCTATCCGTAGAGGGGATTTGCCTCTCCAACAATTTGGCGACTCCGCTGGGGAGTTCAGCCTTTTGTCTCTTGTGTCCATTTTTGTGTTTGAATTTGATTATTCTCTCTTTTCGAGTTTGGGGATTAGTTCTCTGTTTTTAGACTTCCTGGGTCAATCTGGGAGGTGTATGAATTGTTTAAAGAGTTCTGGCCTTGGGTTGGGAGTTCTTGGCTTGCTTTTGCCTCTTTTTTAAACTCAGCGCGGTTTATATCAAAACAGTTGCGCTGACAGTGCTTAGCTGTTTCTTTAAACCTGTTGTCATCGCGCTTGTACGTAAAACAGTCGCAACGGTTCTGAAATCGAACCAGCGCGCTTAATCCGTGTCCTTCCGCGCTGACAGCGCCAAGTTGCTACGTGTGACCTAGTTTCAGCGCACAGTTGCTGAAGGCTACCTGCGCTGATCCTGTAAAATTGAAATTGTCTCAGTTTTACCTCCTGAACCTGTTGGTTTGGCCATGTCCAGCTCTTTCCACTTGGTTTGTGACTTGATATTCATTGTTTGAACTGTTGCACACTTGCTTGCAAAGCCTTGTTGAACGAACCTCATTTTTGCGCCCCGTGGCCTAGTGCCATCATCCAGTTTTCACTGGACCAACCTTGTTTGTTCGCTTGTTCACTTGTTCGCAAAAGTTCGTTGCTGCTTGCCTTTGCTACTGCGTAAACCTTCTTTTTTGCTTTCTTTGCTTGGTTGTTTAGGTAATTGTCCTCGAACCAGCCCTTCGGTTGTTTCGGCTACTCTTCGCCACCCAGACATAGATTACGATTGCTTGGGTTCAACCAACTCTTTTCACATTTGTTGTGTGTTCCATTGAGTGATTTTTGTTTTCTTTGCTCGGTGTTGCTATCTCTCAAAATTCATTGTAAGTGCATTATGTCATTGAAAAGAAAATCGAACTAATATCTTTTGCATTCAATAGTTAATCAAAGGAAAGAGCATTTTGTTGATTTGCATTCTCAAAAGGAAAGTCTCATTTCTTTGTCATTAGCTGCATTAGATTGTTTGATTGATTGAGTTCGTTTTGTTTGATTGAAAAACTCTTAACCTTCTCATAGTTAGAATTCATCGAACGAAACGATGTTCTTTGGCATATAGCTTGCATCTAGGTAATTGTGAGAGACCATACGATAGGGCCTGAAATCGAAACTTAATTTCAAGATCAACCATAAAATGAACTGAATTAACCTAAAAATGCATTGGAACTAAACACAAATATCTAGAGGTCTAGGTTAGAGACGTGTTCCGGCGTCTTTAAACATAGTCACTATTGTTTCACATTACAGTTGGGTGATTCCTCCTTCTGTGACTTGATAGTGGTCTAACACGGACTGTGCTCCCATGTACCGTCGCGTATATAGGGAGACCCCACTAGGCTTTTATCCTTTATCCATAGGAAGCCGAGTCTGCCGCCTTGTGAACCGTAACGCACCGAACACAGCATTCGGGAAGATTGACTGCAGTACGGAAAGTCCTTGGCTCTCATACGATTGCTAAGGTGTATAAGCAGTTTTACGGATCACTTGGTAAACCCTTTACCTAGAGTCTCCAGAGCAGTCACTTTTGATCCTTTTCGGACTCCCTAAATGAAAAGGTGCCTGTGAGCGTCTTGTCACTTCGTGCTCATTAAACATTCGAAGGAGACTGGAGTCATCTTTTCGTCCTTTTCTCGACTCTTGAAACATGAAAAGGTCAAGTTTGGTTCCTGTGTCTTAAAAATTTATTCGACCACGATAACATCACCTGGTTAGATCTTGTGTGCGTTAGCTTGAGTAGGGTCTTTATCGTTAGTTTTCTTTAGGTTTTCTAAGGGGTCTTGTCATCCTGGCTGACCCGTCAACTCCCGGTCCGAGTGATCAAGGTTCTCCATCTTCTGTTGCTCCAGAGGTACCAGTTGTAAGTGATACTCTTCCCATTGTACCGAGTATCCAGCCTATCAACGTACGTGCCCCGGGCGACGAAGATTACATAGAAGATTGGAATCCTATCTGGGAGCCTGACAGCGACTATACCCCTCGTACTCCTCTTGGTATGTCGTCTTCGATGTCTACTTCCCCCATGGATGAGACATCTTCTAGCACAGGTGAGACACCCGTGGTGACAGACATTGAAACTCCGATCCCAGCTACCTCTCCACTCCCTCCACGATATCAGCCAATGAGGGATAAGATAGCTGTTAGAGCTACTTCTATGACTATATGGGATCCTAGTCTTATTGCCACCACGGGGCCCTTTATTTCACAACCTCTTAATACGCCTGTTACCTCAGGGCTTAATACGCCTGTCACCTCAGTTCCTACCAATCCAACCGTTTGTGTAGCACACTCGACTCCGGTCGTCAGTGCTGCGACAACATCCTCATCTACAAACCCTGGGGCTGGTCCCTCTTACAGTCAGGGCCAGCCAGGGGTTTCGTCTGGAGTCATCGATCCTGCACAAAGTGCTCAGCCCTCTTCTGGTGGTGTTCCAGGAGCGGGGCCGTATGATGCCCATGGGCAGCCCATTGTGGACCCAGATTACCAAGGTCCACTCTTTTATTATGATGCTAACGGTCAGTACCTCGAGAATGTTTCATCCCTGCCTCGTCAACCTTTCGTTGAGAACTCGGCACCGTTGGACGTTACGTATGATCCCGTTACTCATACTTTCCGAGGGCGCCGGAATCCTCCCGGACAGCCCCAAGGACCGCCAAATCAAGGCCAGCCGCCTTATGTGCAAACCCCTCAAGGGAAACCACTTTATGGCCTGCCTTACCCAGGACAATCTGGGGGCCCGCAGGGACAACCCTCGGCCGTTGGGGGTCCGTCGTTTTCATATCAGAGTCAACCTTCTGGATATCCAGGGCAACCTGGTACCCAGCAAGGTTACCCAACTGGACAACCAGGGCAGCCTTACATTCAACAAGGCCAACCCGGTTTCCAGCAGGGGTACCCATCTGGACAAGCTGGGCAAGTTTATACTCCTCAAAGTCAACCAGCAGTCCAGCAGGGATATCCTCTTGGGCAGGGGGGGCAACCCTACTTACAGCAGGTCCAACCTACTGCCCAGTCTGGTCATCTTTCTGGGCAGGGTGGGTAACCCTACGTTCAGCAGGGTCAACCCACTGCTCAATCCATGCATCCTTCTGGGCAACACGGGCAGCCTGCTATACAGCAAGGCCAACCCACTACTCAGCCTATGCACCAAGGGGGGCAGCCTACTATACAACAAAGCCAGCCCTCTGCTCAGTCTGTGCACCCTGGGGGGCAGACGGGCCAACCTTCTATGCAGCAAGGTCAACCTGCTGTCCGCCCTAATCATCCATCTGGACAAGCTGGCCAACCTCAGGGTCAACCAGCTGTTCAGCCAGCTCAGTCATCTGTACCGCAAGGACAACCCTTGGTGGTCCACGGACAACCTGGCACCCAGCAAGTTCATCCTGCTGGCCAGCCAGGCCCATCCCAAATCCAACCAAGTCAACCCTCGGGCCAGATGATCCAAGCCCAGCCGGTTCAAGGACATTATTCTAGGCCTCAAACTCAAATGGGTTATCAAATGCAAGGTGGGCCACAGCCTCAACCTTCTTACCACATGCAGCCTCCTTATCAGGCTCAGTATGGGGCCCAACAGTCATATGGCTACCAGCAACCCCAGGGGCAAACTCAGTTTGCTCCTTATCAGAATTATCAATAGCCACAGGTCACTCCTTACCAAAATTATCAGTATTCGGCACCTGTAGGGCAAGTTGCTAATACATGGGGAGCTGGGGGGTAGACACAGGGACAACTGTCCGCATATGGCCAGAATCCGTATGGACATAACTCCTATGGGCAAGGTCCCTATGCACCAGGCCCTTTCGGGCCGGGTCCATCTGGAGAGAGCCCATGGGGGCAACCACCACCTGGTTGGAACCCTAATTTTGCCTCGAATCCGCAGCCACAAATGTCCTTTAACCCTCAGTTACCGTTCTTAGCGACGTTGGAACTGCCTGATGTGTCCAAGTTAACAAATGATCCTATTTTGCATAATCCATATTGGCCACCGGTTCCAACCAAAATACCAGGTGATTGTCCAAAGTTTGATGGCAAATCTGGTGAAGACCCTCAGGCCCATGTAATGACTTATCACCTTTGGTGTTCATCGAACTCATGGCTTGATGATTCTATCCGGCTCCGCCTCTTTCAGAGAACTCTCACTGGTTCAGCCGCTAAGTGGTACATCGAGCTGAATCGCGACATGTTTCAAGATTTTAACTCGTTGGCTATGGCCTTCTTGACTCATTTTCAGTTACCTATTCGGTACGAGACTGGGACACATCTCCTCACGTCTCTCAAACAGGATACGACTATGCACATCTCTGATCATATACATGAATGGAGAAGGCATCGTCGCTTGATCAAATTTTGGATTCCTGATCAACTCCTGACCGATTGGTTCACGACTTCCTTTGTCCCTAAGATTGCAAAAGACATCGCAATGGGAGCATGTGTAACTGAAGAGCAAGCAATCGCGCGAGCTCAGTACCTCGACTTAGTGTACTCTCAGTCAGGTACTTTGTATGAGTATTTGCCAGATGCCCCGAGGCCTGGACAGCCCAAGGCTCCGCCAAAACCTTCTTTTGATGGAGTCATTGGTTCTGTGAATTCGTCATCAAAGAAATCAGCCGCGAACCCTGGGAAGCAGAAATAGAACGCCTCTAACGAAAATGCTTCTCAGGGCCAATCAATTTCTGGGAGTACCTCCGAGGTAAACGCCGTTCAGTCCACCGCGGCAGACAAATCCTCCAAAGGGAAAAAGAAAGGGAAAGCTAAAGATAAATCTGGACAGCCCAAGCAGGATCCTCCTAAGCCTCCCTCCGAGGAAGGAGCTAAACGAAAACCTAAGTATCCTTGTCTCATCTGCGATGAGGATCACTATACCAAGGATTGCCCAAGGCGGTCCAAAGTTAGTCGACTTTTGAAAGGTGCTCCGGGGCCTCCTGCTGTGCTTAAAGAGCCTTTCCCTTCCCAGCAGACCCAAATGGTGGCAGATCCCTCTCAATCCTCTTCCTCGTTCGGTTCTCAAGTGTTCATGGCTGGAACGATCCCCATCCATGTTTCAACTCGAGCGAAAGATTATCCATCTCAAGCCGGGAAAGAGCCGGAGGTTCCCTCCAGCGCTCCTCCGTCCAGTTCTGGTCCCCTTCACATCGAACGGCCCAGCACTGAGACAATCCCCCAACCCCCTCCCAAAGGTGTACTCAGGAAGTCATCTTATAACCCCAATTCTCGTGCTGCCCAACACTATAGCATTGTCGAGGACTTAGCTCAGGCTCCGTCTGCTATGTCCGCGTTAGAAGTCCTCCAGAGCTGCCCCTCCCAGAGGAAGTCCTTGCTGTCAGCCATTGGTGGCATCGACCCGACAGATTCAGATTTAATTTCTTTTGATCTCGAGGGTCTCACACAGAGACTGCCTCACCAAGTGGCTTTCCTTATACAGGTCCTCATCAATGGCAAAACGATTCATCATACAGTCATTGATGAGGGTGCCTCAACCTGCATCATGTCTGTTTCTTGCTGGAAGGCTATTGGTTCTCCTGCTTTGAGCCAGTCTCCTACGACCCTGGAAGCTTTCGATGGAAGAGAATCTCGTCCATATGGTATCCTCCCACGATTGCCTATCTCTCTAGAAGGGAAAACCGTAGAGGTAGAGGTTGAAGTTGTTGACGCTAATCTCACTTACAACCTCCTCCTTGGACGAAGCTGGACATACGCCATGCAAGCCGTGGCTTCCTCCTTGTTCCGTGTCGTTCGCTTCCCTCATCAAGGGAGAATCGTCACGGTGGACCAACTGTCCTTTTTTGCTTCTTCTTCTGAAGGTAATGTGCCATTCGTGGAGCATACCTCCAAGTCATTAGTGAGTGTGGGTGCCAGACTGTTCAAAGATCCCTCCTTAATGGGAGTCTTTCCCCTCCCACCTCCGAATCTTGCCCCTGTTAACATGATTTCAGTACGTTCTGATCCATGGGCTCTTCCTCCCTTAAATCAAGAAGACTCTTGGGGTGATATGATGCCGTTGAGTCCTGCCGAGCTCAACTACATCGAAATTGTCACTGCATCGGCTCCCCCTCCTGAACCTGCTTTTCTAAGCAGTGTTCCCAATTCATATGATCATTTCCCTTGGCTGGGTGATGAGGCCACTTCGGATCCCCTGAAGGAAACATTTCCCTCCGATGAGGCCATCATAGAGACTATGTCTCTCGAAGAGCTCCCTTGGTCAGATCACCACCATCGCTCTTCGTTTCTCCCTCCACATTCGGAAATGGTCGCATGTCTCGAGCGGTTTGCTTCATGTGTCCCATCTCCGCCCCTCCAAACACCTGTTCAGCTATATCAAGTGTCTTCGGAGGGCAATATGGGTAACATCACGCAGACCCAGCCTATCGACATCTCTGTCAAACCAGGGATTGTCGAGAATATTTTCATTGGAGTCACATGCACTCCTGAGGAAGTTCAACTCTATACTGCTTTATTTCGTGAGTTCCGTGATGTCTTCGCATGGTCTTACGAGGAAATGCCCGGCATTGACCCTAGTATTGTGGTGCACGAAATACCTACTTATCCAGATGCTAAGCCTGTTCGTCAGCGCTTACGCCCAGTGCACCCTCGAAAGGCTGCAGCCATCAAGGCCGAAGTCGAAAAGCTTCTTCGAGCTGGTTTCATCTATGCCATTCCCCTCACGGAGTGGGTATCCAATATAGTCCCTGTGAATAAAAAGCAGGGCACTATCCGGGTCTATGTTGACTACCGCGATATCAATCGTGCCTGTCCAAAAGATAACTTTCCTACGCCTTTCATTGATCAGCTTATTGATGACTGCGCAGGAAGTGAGATTTATTCGTTTATGGACGGCTTCTCTGGTTATAACCAGATCAACATAGCCCCTGCAGACCAGCATAAGACAGCTTTCATTTGTCCTTGGGGCACCTTCGCCTATAAGAAGCTTCCTTTCGGTCTCAAAAATGCCGGTGCCACTTTCCAGCGTGCGATGTCATATGCTTTTCATGATATTCGACACATCGTACAGCCTTACCTGGATGACCTCCCAGCTCATTCAGCTAAGCGTCAGGACCATCCATCTCATCTACGCGAATTTTTTCTCCGCTGTCGACACTACCGTATTCGACTCAATCCGCATAAGTGTGTCTTCTGCGTAGAATCTGGCCGACTACTCGGGTTTATGGTCTCCCAGGAAGGCATCCGTCTGGATCCCCTCAAAGTCGAGGCCATTTTGAATCTTCCTCCCCCTGCCTCTTTGCAGCAATTTCAGAGCTTGCAGGGTAAAGCTAATTTTCTCAGACGATTCATTCTGAATTATGCCAAGGTGGCTAAGGGTTTCACACGGTTATTAAAGCGAGACACACCCTTTCGTTGGGATGTTATCGCCCAGGAATCTTTCGAGCGCCTTAAAGACCTTCTTGTCTCAGCTCCGCTCTTAAGACCTCCGAACTACCACCGTGATTACACTCTCTATCTAGCTGCTGCTGACACCACCATTGGCATGGTTCTAGTGCAAGATGATGATGCCGGCACCGAGCACGTTATCTATTACCTTAGTCGCAACCTTCTGGATACGGAAACTCGCTACGCATATGTCGAGAAGTTGGCATTGGCAGCTGTCTGCGCCGTCCAACGATTCCGGAATTATATCCTGTTGCGCACAACGACCGTGATCTCTGACTGCAACCCCATGACCTACATTTTGTCGCGTCAACTGCTGGGGGGCAAATACTCGAAGTGGATTGTAATCCTCCAAGAGTTCGACTTGGAATTCACTGCGGCCAAGTCTAAGAAATCCCTGGTCTTTGCTGAACTGCTCTGTTCCTTACCATCTCACTCTGCACCATCTCATTCGGAGGAGCATATCCCGGATGAAACATTGTTTCTCATCAGCACCCTCGACCCATGGTACGGGGACATTATCGTATATTTGCAGACGTCTTCCTTCCGTCCCAATGTATCGAAAGATGCTCGACGGCAAATTCGTCACCAATCTCAACCCTATCACATTTTGGGCGATACCCTGTACCGCCTCGGAGTTGATTTTGTTCTCCGCCGATGTTTGACTCTCGAGGAGGCCGAGCGGGTGTTGAATGACTGCCACTTTGGTGCTGTGGCGGTCACATGTCCGGATATGCTACCGCCCAGAAAATTCTTCGTGCTGGTTACTTCTGGCCTTCTATCTTCAAAGATTGCATTCTTGCCGTTCGCGCATGCCATGAATGCCAAGTATACCACCGGAAAATGCGTGCTCCTCCTGCACCACTGCACCCTGTTGTCACCGTAGGTCCATTTGCCAAATGGGGCATCGATTATACGTCCTGTAACCCTCATTCGGCTGGGGGGCATGGGTATATCATCGTTGCCGTGGATTATTTCACCAAGTGGGCCGAAGTGATGCCTACATTGAACGAAGACGGTTACACAGCGGCGCAGTTTTTATTTAATCATGTCATTACTCGTTTCAAAGTCCCTCAGGCTATCGTCACGGATCACGGAAAGCATTTCCGTAATCACATGATGACGGAACTAACGACCCAATTAGGCTTGCGTCAAGATAGTTCGACACCGTACTATCCACAATCCAATGGTCAGGTTGAGGCCGTGAGCAAAGTTTTGATCACTATGCTTCAACGCACCGTCAATACGCACAAGTCTAATTGGCATCTGATGCTGTTCCCAGCCTTGTGGGCCTACCGGACTTCTGTGAAGGACGCCACCGGTTTCACTCCGTTTCAGTTGGTTTACGGACTGGAGGCCACCCTTCCCGTTGAGTGTGAGATTCCTTCGTTGAAATTAGCTGTCGAGTTGCTTCCCGACACCACTCCGGTGGAGGAACGGCTTCTTTACCTAGAACGGTTAGACGAGACTCGTCGTTTAGCCTCTCTGGCTATCGAAGCGCAAAAGAAGAGAGTCAAAGCTCACTTCGACCAGAATATTCATCCTCGTTCCTTCGTTGAGGGAGATCTAGTACTGCTCTATGATCAAGCTAAAGATAAGCTGGGGGCAGGAAAACTCGAATCCATGTGGCTAGGTCCCTATATCGTGAAGAGAGTTTTACAAAAGGGCGCATATGAGTTGATTGATTACGAAGGAAATCCTCTTGACAAACCCCGTAACGGGCTTTATTTGAAGAAATATTATGCATGACTTCGTGCACTCAGTTTGTACATACGTGTGTTTAGTGTGTTTTGTGTGCATGATTTCATGTTTTGCTTTGGTGTGAAGGCGTGTTTGCCTCTTATTGTGTTTTCTCCTTCTTGTGCAGATGTCTAGTGCACCTTATGTTGGTTTCGCTGATGGCGCCTGCCGTAGTAGTTGCAATTTGTCCTCTGCGGCGTGGGCAATCTATGATCCTCACGGAGAGTTGCTAGATCTTCAAGGAGTCTGCCTCGGTCGTACCACTAATAATGTTGCCGAATACAGTGTCGTAATTGAGCTACTAGCCGAAGCAGTTGATCTCGGCATTCGTGCAATGATGGTAAACTTGGACTCCCAGCTTGTCATTCATCAACTCAACGGGCGATATTCTGTCAGAGACCAACGTATCCTAAGGTTGTATCTACGTGTCAGATTGTTAGAAAGGAATTTTGACTATATCACATATCAACATATCCCGAGACGATTAAACACGTTGACTGATGCATTGGCAAATCATGTGTTAGACAAACATTTGCGAAATAGATAAACATCATACAAGAAAACATAGAAAGCATAATAAGACCTTAGAGTAAAGCATATGTAAATAAGATATTTCCCAAGCATAGTTTGCATGCGTGTCGTGTGTGCTTTTAAGCTTGCATTTAAAACATTAAAATACATGGGTCATGTGTTGTGCAATTCATACATAAGATTACATTTGTACTGAACATTTGCATAGCATAAACAAAACATCATCGTATGTAACAAGATCCATCCAAAAATCGGTATGTATATATATATATATATATATATATATATATATATATATATATATATATATATATATATATATATATATCGTGTGGCGCACTAAGGCGCTCAAAAATAAGTGTATATGTCAAAAATGGAATCACTGTCCTCAGTACATCCGAGACATATGTCTCTCAAAACATCAGTGGAAGTAAATCTAGGCGACTACTGTGCTGGGTTATGCTCTCTGTAGCATACAGCTGCTCGTGCCACCCACCTCAAAAGGCGGTGCATCCTGGGTGCCACCCCCACTGTGTGGATCTGATGCTCTATAGGGACCTCCTCGACCCCCTGGTAATCTGGCACTCCCTCCAGCAAACCCTCAAGGTTGCGAGCCACTGTCTCCGACGTATCTACTCCTGGAGGAACTAAGGCCAGGGCTCCAACCCCTTGCCCCTCTCTCCGTGCTATTGGGGCTAGGCCAATGGGTCTCACGGGTCCCACATCTGCATACAGTGACATCTATTAAGACATGTACATGAAAAATCAAAAAACATTAAAAAATATTGAAAAGAGATCAAGTGTCATACCTCCGTCGTCCCAATGCTCTCCTGCGGGCAGTGGCATGTCAGGATCGTTGCGGAAGTCCATGCCAGCATATGGCCAGTCCTCCATAATGACAACCTGGCGGTCCAGCCACTCTTTGAAATACACTCCCCAAGATACTGGGCGGCCTCCACCTCTACGTGGCATGACACGGGCCCATCGGCTGGCCCTCGTCTCCCGGGGACCTCTGCGTGGATCCACAACCATCGTCTGTAGCTGTAGAGCTGGCACCCGCTCCAGCATGAGCGGAAGAAGAAGCGACCCGTACGCAAACTGCTTCGTCTCTCCGCGACGATAGTTGTTTAGTTGCCTCTTCATGCTGTTAGTCACAGCTGTCGCCCAGTTGAAAATAGTGGGCTGTAGGCACTCCAAAGCTAGCAGTAGTTGGTTCTTCGAGGCCTCATGATTGGCCAAAGAACCCGCTGCTCGTGTCACTAGGAAGAGTATAGTGCGAAGAGGCATGTCTCGCACTGTCGGGATACCAACCTTCCCGCTCCGTGTTTTCGCGGCTCCTGGGCATACTCGAGCCATCAGCTGGTCCAATGTCTCACCGCTGGGTCGCTGCCCCTCCAGAATGGGCATCTGACCCCGGCGTGACAATCCAGTCAAAAAGTAAATGTCCGTGGAGTCAAACTCGATATCCTCACCACGGATTCTGAATTTCCCATCTACGGGGTTCCAAGCTCTGATTAGGAACTCCAGTAAGTCAGGTTGCGCCCTCAGGCGCGGAGTCAGGAAGAATTTCAGGAAGCTGCATGCCCGCATTGCGTTTCGGCATTTAGGAAGTGCATAAGCCGCTATATCCTCGTCATCATGGGATCTCTCTTGCCACACAAAAGACATTTTTCCCTGCAAGACCATGGAAAATCATTAGAGTGCTAATTGTGGAAATTTAAACGTTCATTTTATTAAAAATTAAATTTTTCCGCGCCAGCGCGACTGTTTTTAAAACAGTCGCGCTGAAAATGGCGCCCCTTTGTTTTTTCCTTGGGTCAGCGCGGAAGCACACGTGTTTTCTGCGCTGACCCAAGAGGTGGTACGTGTAAAAATAAGTCGATCAGCGCGGTCCCGCGCGGGAAACCCGCGCTGACCGAGAGCGCACCAACGCTCAAAGAACCTGCCCATAGGGCCACATTCCACCATGGAATTGCTCAAAAAAATGCTCAAAATGAAACGCAGGGAGAGGAGAACCTACCTGGAAGAAGCTGCCGGATGAATGGTGTCCGCACGGGCTGGAAATCGCTCCGTCAAATTTGCAGCTCCTCAACGTTCTTCACGATCCAAAATGGTGACAATGGTAAAAAATGACTTTTACCCCCCTATTTATGGTAAAAAACTCCTAATTTACTATAATTTCTTATTAATGTGGTTTTTTGTCGTATTTTTACCATGGATTTAGCCCTAATGTCACTTAATTATGCCTTTATGCATGTTATATATGTTTTTTACATATGTCGAACAAATTTATGCGGGTGGTGTTCTTGTGCAGGTTTAGGTACCCGGCGTGGTCGTAAGCAGTCTTTCGTATACTTGGTCCCAAAAAATGTCGTCTTTGAGCTCTTTTCCGACATAAATCAAGAAAAGATTGCCGAGCTTCCTTTCGGCTCGTTAAAGGGAATGAGAGGCGGTCGTTTTAAGCTCTTTTTCCGACCGTGTAACTTAAAAAGATTGCCGGGTGTTTGTCGTTTCGCACTCGTTTTTGGCTCTAAAACGACGTGTTTCCGACCGCTTTTTTACTTTTTCGGGTCGAAGGCACTATTTACGAAAAGTACTCCTCGATCGTAATGGTCAAGCGGTTCTTTCGAGCATTGTTTTATACTTTTTCGGGCTCGAGAGACACAACCTTACGAAAAAGGACCCCCCTGGAGTTTCCTTTTCCGCTGTCTTTTCAGACTCTCTAAACAAGAAAAGACGCCGAGTTTTTCCTTTGTCAGGCTCGTTAAACACTTGATGACATCGGACATAGTCGAAATGACACTCTTCAAGCATATGCTATCCCCGTCAAGCTTGTCATCCAAAAATAACCGTGGTACCTGCCAGAAATGGTGGGGAAAATGGAACTGTGATTGTCGTGTCGGCAGTATGTCGCTCTTGAACATGGCACTGGTCTGCATTTGTGTCGGGTGGGGATTCTCATTTTTTTTCACAACTGACCTCCGTGGGTACGGGTTATCCTATTTGACCTCTCATTTGCTCATTGCCTCGTCATCATACCCTCTGCTCCTTTGATGTCAAATACTGCCAAATCCACTGTCGTGCCGCCGATGTGTTCAAGAGAAGTTGACCTCTGCAATAATACAACCTCATCTGCTATCTCACACAAATCATTTTACCTCTGTCTCGTGTCGATGATGTGGGAAACATTATGGCCCACCTTCGATCAAGGTCACTTCCTGTCGACTTCAGCTCATTATCCAGGAAGGTGACTTAGAGACTCCCTTTAGGTGCCTTAGAGCTTGCATGCCTCAATGGCAGCTTCTTCGTGTTCGACGCGAGGTTTTCATCATTGGCCTCCGATCGGATAATTCTGCGGGTGTTCGACACCAGCTCATTGATTCACACACCGCAGATTGTACCTATAGTACCTTGAGGACCATTGTCATTACTGGTGGTACCTCTCACGTCTGTTAACAGTTCCCATCATTGACTGGTAATCAGACGATGTCCATGCATGTTCGACTTCAGCTCATGTATTCACACGCTTGGACTTGTACTTTGTTCGGGTCGGGACGGAGCGCAAGACCCTGGATCTCTGTCTGTTATGGTCCAGGTTGCGATTTTGTGGATGATCATTACATGACTCATTGATGGATGGCTGCGCCCATACCTGAGTCTTCATGGATGGCTGCGACCATACCTTATCATTATTCTGGTCTCTTTAGCTGGGTGGCTGCGTCCATTCCATAGACCTTTTCGAACGTCTTTCGGATGGCTGCGCCCATGCCTAGACTGCATGTACTTGATTATCAGATATATTCAATCCTTCCTGGTGGTGTTCCAGTTCGGCAACGTTTTGTAAAGCATTTCACCCGTCCCACTCTCTCGGTATTCATGCTTTAGGGGGCATCTGTTACACAGTAATTTGTCACTGTCTCCCTGTCAGTCACCCTACTGTGTCAGGAATTCACAATAATCAAGTTCATGCCTTCTGAACTGGCCAAAAAACCCACTTTCCCAAAGTTTTCCTCATCAGCGCGTCTGTTTCTAAAATACCCGCGCTGACTGGCGCTTCATAACAGACCGCATGTGCTGCCAGCGCGGAAGCACATGACTTCCCCGCGCTGATCGAATTTCATGACCAGCGCAGCCTCTGTTTGTATTTACCCACGCTGACATGGCCCTTTCCATTATGTCTTTGCGACGTCAGCGCGCCAGACCAGTTATGCACCCACGCTGATCCAGTTTGGGCGAATTTTTTCCAACAGCCAGCCTTCCAGATAACTCCAGACTTGGTTGTTGGCCTTGTGAGTATTGACTCCCTTCTATGGCATGTCTGTTCGACCCTTTGCAACTGCTTCCCTTGGAGATAAGCTCATCCTTCCACCATTCAAGGAGAGTCCTTCTCCTATATAAACCTCTACCATTACCATGAGCAGCTAGTTTGGAATAGCTTGGATTGTGTGGAGTTCATAGTGCTCAGATTGCTGCTACTATAGGTAGTTGGTGTGATAAGTGTGGAAGTGTTTGATTGCTTAGGGAAGGTTGTGTTGCTTGTGTGAGAGAGAGAGTTTCTTGTCTTGGGAGAATCATTTCCAAAGGTGAATGCTTAAGAGACTTGCTGACTAGCCCCTCCTGAGAAGGATACCGACGTCAGAACATTTGGTTGTACTCTTCTCTGCTTGATTAATAATAGATGATTACTATTATTGTTCCATTCTCATTTGTCTATGCAACGGTTAATGTGAATTACATCCTTTCTGACTGATGTATAGTTGCTTTTATTAGATTTCACGCTTGTGTTTGTTTCCTCTTCGTGTGTGCAGGTATCTATTCGCGGAGATCGCGGAGGATCGTGACCAGCCAGAGCGGAGGAGCGAAGGTGGCATCTCTTCATCAAACAACAGCGCTGGAATCCAAGTAGGTGTTCTTTGCCTACCTTTTAATTGCAATTAGGAACTTGCATAGTAGCATTGACTGATTGTTGCTAGACCCACTCTGGGCTAGTAGGGATCGCCTCTATCCGTAGAGGGGATTTGCCTCTCCAACAAGGAGTATCCATGGGTTTGCAATCATGCATGTGGAATCTATGAAGGATCTCAGAGTTGTACTTCCCGTATCCAACAAATATCTCTCCATCACCCTGCCAAACCTCCAAGCCAAGGAAACAGTGCATCAACCACATATCCTTCATCTCAATCTCTCTTGCAAGGTCCTCCTTGCAATCTTGGATCAAATTGTCATCTCTTATAATAATGAAATCATCCACATAGAGAACTAAGATCAGCATAAAACCATCTACAATAATATAGTATAGATTGGCATATGCCTTTCTCTTAGTGAAGCCCAATCCTCTGAGATAAGAATCTATGTGATTGTAACATGCTCTAGGTGCCTACTTTAGCCCATAAAGAGCTCTCTTTAGCCTATACACATGTGTGTCACTATTGAAGGTCTTGAATACCTCTGGTTGCTCAATGTAGATCTCTTCCTCAACCACTCCATTGAGGAAATTTTTCTTGACATCCATCTGGTGGATCCTCCAACCCATCTGTGCTGCCAATGCAAGTATGGTCCTAATATATGAGTACATTTCCACTAGGTCAAAGGTATCCTTATAATCAATACCCTTAATCTATGAGAAGCTCTTGGCCACAAATCCAGCCTTTTACTTCTCCACACTACCATTTGTTTCATGATTCACCTTATATAGCCACTTAAAGACAATAACTAATTTGCCTTCAGGTCTAGGCACAACCTCCCAAGCCTCATTCTTAATGATGGAGTCATACACCTCCACCATGGAATTTGTAGGTTTTAACCCTATATAGAAATTACCTGCAGACAAATTCTAAAAAATATAAAACAAATAATGATGTGAATATAAAACAAATACACGAAGATTTCCTCGGGATCCCAAAAATGAGACTACTAGATTGATTATTCGTTATGTTCCTTTCAATGTTACAATACATATATTTACATGTCAAATCATTCATAAACCTTAATCCATTAACCCTGAATTAGAACATAACCGTAGTTCCCTTGACTGGATCTACAAAACTATCATGGAAGAAAACCATCATACCCAAAACCATGTGCAAAACCCATGCACAAAACCATAGGTAGGTCTGCCCACCTAATATAGGGTCCAAAAAAAATTTCCTAGGGCGCTGCCCAAAAACCCATGCATGGGGGCTATCGCCTCCCTAAAACCACCCGACAAGGGTGTTGCGCCCCCCTTGTTGCGCTTGACACAATGAACAGGGGGACACAGGAGAGCTTAGTCATTGGTCCATCCCTGCAATGCCCATTCTTTCTATACTCCAAGAAAACTTCTTAGTGCTAACAGACTTCATCAATGCATCTGAAACATTCTTCAAAGTGTCCACCTTTATGAGAAACACCGTTTTTCCTCAACCATATCCCTCGTAAAGTGATAATGAACATCAATGTGCTTTGTCTTTGAATGATAAGTAGGGTTATTTTCCAAGAAAATTGAACTTTGGCTGTCACAGTCTATCCTTATAGCTCGTTGTACTAAACTCATGCTTGAACACAATCTCTACAACCAAATTTCTTCCTTGCTTTCATGAGTGGTTGCCATGTTTTTGCCTTTGTAGTTGAAAGTGCCACTACAAACTATCTCTTGTTCATCCAACAGATTGCACCTCCAAAAAGGTTGAACACATACCTGCTTATAGATCTTCTCCAATCCAGATATCTAGCCCAATGTGCATCAACAAAGCCATGGATTTCAAAAACTTTGTCCAATCTTGGTCTTCCTTGGTAGCATAAACCATAATCACTAATGCCACACAAATACCTAAAAAATCGCTTCATTGTTGTCCAACGCTCCTTCCATGGTTTTGACATAAACTTGCTCAATACTCTCACTGCAAGTGCAAAGTATGGTCTAGTACAGACCATTTCATACATTACGTTACTGACTGCACTTGTGTATGGAACACGAGACATGTCCTCTTCCTCTTCTTGTGTCTTGGGACACTATTTAGTAGATAACTTTAAACCTACAGGAATAGGAACCTTCACTGATTTACTATCCTGCATATTAAACCTCTATAGTATTGTCTCGACATACTTCCTATGGTTTAACCAGGAATTCCTCTTTGTCTGATCTCGTTTAATTTCCATGCCCAAAATACAGTTTGTTGCACCAAGATCCTTCATGTCAAATTCAGAGGAAAATTATGTCTTAAAATCTTGGATAATTTCTTTGTCATTTCCAATCAGCAACATATCATCCACATAAAATACTAGATAAATAACATAGTCACCAATTAATTTAAAATACATATAGTGGTATGCTCTACTTTTGGTGAAGCCAAGTCCCCATATATATGTATCAAATTTCTAAAACCACATCCTTGGTGACTGTTTTAACCCATACAGAGACTTTTTTAACCTGCATACCATTTCTTTCTTTCCCTTCACTATAAAGCCTTCAAGTTGCTTCATGTATATCTCTTCTTCCAGATCCCCATGAAGAAATGTTGTCTTCACATCCATTTGTACTACCTCAATATCAAAAGAAGAAACAACAAATAAAAGTAATCTAATAGAAACTACCATGGATAGGAGAAAAAAATATCACCAAAATCAATTCGTGGCACCTAGGAATAGCCTTTTGCTACCAACCAAGATTTTTATTTCTCCACCTTTCCTTCTGCATTCATCTTCTTCTTAAACACCCATTTTCTTCCAATGGGTTTCCTTCCAGCCGGAAACTCCACCAGATCCCAAGCCTCATTTTTGTCCAAAGATGTCATTTCATCAACCATGGCCTCTTTTTATAGTTCTCCATCCTCTGAATCTATTGCCTCCTTGACAGTTATGGGATCATCATCAATAATAGATAAACAAAAATTTGAACAGAAATCGGATGGACTATACCCTTCTAGCTACCTTATTTCTCGAACTGATATTCTCACAGTGGGAGTTTGTAACTCTTCATATTATGATTCTTGTCCTACTATAGAGTTTGAATCTTCCTCCTTTATTTCAAACTCTATATTCTCAAGTTCCTTTGGTAGGAATTCCTGTTTAATAACATATTTTACCTCTCTAAACACCACATCTTAGTCCCACAACCTTCCTTGTTACCTTTTAAACCATGCTTATACCCAATAAAGATGCACCTTTCAGATTTACTATCCAACTTGGTTCTTTTCTCCTTTGGAACATGTACATATGCATCACACCCAAATACCCTCAGATGTGAAACAGAGGGTTTCTTACCAGTCCATACCTCATGTGGAGACTTATCCTCCAATATTGATTAAGGTGATCTATTAACCAGGTAACATGCAGTCTCCACCACCTATTCCCAGAA
The DNA here is from genome assembly GCA_031772625.1 of Pinus tabuliformis. Lineage (NCBI taxonomy): Eukaryota > Viridiplantae > Streptophyta > Pinopsida > Pinales > Pinaceae > Pinus > Pinus tabuliformis. The sequence continues at coordinate 2,067,479,951 of CM062816.1, forward strand.
TTCCTATCCTAACTCGGCACCACTAAGCATGCTTCTTTCCTTTTCCATCAACTTCATATTCATTATTTCTGTAACTCCATTTTGTTGAGGTGTGTATGGAGTAGCCTTTTATAAATTTATACCACACTTCCTACAAAACTCTTCAAATTCCTTCTTGAAAAAGTATCCACCATTATCTGTCCTCAACACCTTTATCTTCTTCTCTATATGTTTTTTCACCAGAGCCTTAAACCCGTCAAAGACTTCAGATTTCTTCCTAAGGAAATATATCCATATATTCCTTGAGAAGTAATCTATAAATGATACATAGCACATAGACTTACACAGTGATGGAATTGACACAGGTCCAAACACATCACTGTGCACAAGCTCTAATATCCCTTTCACCCCCTTAGCACCAGAGGGGACCCAATTTTGCTTCCCATATACACAATGTTCACAGAAATCGAAATCCAGAGAGAAATTATAAAAACCTTCTACCATACCATTACCATGACATATTCGAAGGTCCTTCTCTCCAATATGTCCAAGCCTTTGATGCCATAGAAAGTTCTTTTCTCTAGAGACCACTATATTTCTTGCTCCACTTTAAAGAACCACAGAACTGTTGCACCCATCAATAACAGTACTACCCAAAAGCTTGTACAAAGTTCAAATCCAAACTCCCTACATTAATACCAGTGCTCCCTAAACCATCTTGCACGTATCTTTCTCGAACATTGTTTTTACACCGCATCACCCATCTTGCTTATAGAAATTAGATTTCTAGCCAATGCGTGAATATGAAGAACACCAGGAAGTGTTCGAATCCTTCCACCTTGCAACTTCAACTTGAATTTTTCACGTCCAATAGTTCTAGCCTTCCTTTCATCCCCTAATAAGACATGACCACCATCATATTTCTCATACTCGTAGAATCACTCCCTATGAGGAGTGAAGTGAAAGGATGCACCTGAGTCAATCAACCACACCTCATGATCTAAATGTGTACTTAAAGAAGAATCCAAGTACACATCCCCACCTTCATCTAAGGTGGTTTTCATCTTTGCAAAAGGAGCACCATCAGATCCATTTCCTTTCTCAGGAGCTTTATCTCTAAATTCATTTTTGTAGTTCCCTTCCTTTCCACATTTCCAACATACCTTACAGGTTTTCCACGAGAGTTACATCTCCCTCTAGATTTAGATATTCCACTTGAGGAGTTATTTTTGTTTCTATTCTAGGACCATCCTTGTACAGACAAGGCATCTCCATTTTGGCCCTCCATATTTTTCCGTCGCATCTCCTCTGAAAACAAGGATGAGACTATTTCATCAAACTTCAAAGTAGTTGTATTGCTACCTATTGCAACAACCAAAATATCCCACGAATCTAGTAGAGAACACAACAAACTTATGCACTCGTCTTCATCTGAAATTTTCATATGAATAGATAAAAATTTTCTTACCACAGTATTAAAGGCATTCATATGCTCTATCATTGAATCTCCATCCTTCATCCTTAGGTTATATAGATTTTTCCATAGGAACAGTTTGTTCACCAAAGACTTGGATTGGTACAAAGTCCTTAACTTGTCCCACAAAGAGCTCATCGTATCTTCCCCTGATACATTCAACAATTTTGAATCTGATATACACAACCATATTGTGCTCTTTTCTTTCCGATCCAACTTCGCCCAATCTTCAACTGAAATTTTCGTTGGTTTACTACCGAGATCTACCATGATCCATTGATCTTTATCCACCAGCAGATCCTCCATCTTGAGTTTCCATAACTCAAAACTTTGACCATTAAATTTCTTGATCTTTATATTTTCATTGCTCGCCATCTTCTTTCACCACAAGAAGTGATCCCATAGATCTCCCACTGAATAGGGTCTACCACAGGCCCGGGCAAAACCCCTCAGCAACAAAGGCATCCCCTTGAATTCGAAACGGATCTGATACCAAATGTAGGTTTTAACCTTGTACAGAATTTATCTACAGATGAATTCTAAAAAAAAGAGAATATAAAACAAATGCACATAGATCCCCCCTAGATCCAAAACTAGGACTACTAGATTGATTTTTCATTATGTTCCTTTCAATGTTACAATACATATATATACATGTCAAAGCATTCATAAACCCCAATCCATTAACCATGGGTTAGAACATAACTATAGTTTCCTTGATCGGATCTACAAAAATACCATGGGAAGAAAACCATCATGCCCAAACCATGTGCAAAGCCCATGCACAAGACCATAGGTAGGTCTGACCACCTAATATAGGGTCCAAAAAAAAGTCCCAGGTCGTTGCCCCAGACCCCGTGCAGGAGGGCTACCACCCCCTTGAAACCCCCCGACAAGTGGCATTGCACCGCCATGTGACCCCCTTGCTATGCTCGACGCAACAAACAGGAGGGGCATGTGAATAGTCATGGAAATAATATAACACACACTTGTACCTGTTAGGAAGCATCCTCTTCAAAATAATGTGGCTCAGAGCCTATTAGCTTTCTCATCATAGCCATGTATTCTAAGTATATATCTAGTGATTTGTGTTGTATGTGCAAGGAACTAGGAGGTCCAACCTACTACCGATCTTCCAGCACCAATCTGTCAACCAACCTGGTCCTCTTCCTACCTTCTTTGGGATGCACTGTGTGAGTGGGTTCCTCCACTCATCTTGGTAGCTTCTCCTCATCATGTGGTGACTCCACATCATTCTGCTAGAATTCCATTTTTCCCGTAGGCAAGGACTGACTCTGTGAATATGACTTAGGCTCCTCCTTGGGAGCTAGAAGCTCCTCATCTTGTGATGTGCTCATCTCTTTCTCTAGGGAAATCATCTCAGGTCTCTCCTCATCAAATATCATAACCCATCTCAAAATAGTATTTTTGAGAGAGGGAATGTACACCCAGTAAAAATGTGTTGTCTCTGTATAGCCCACAAATACCGCCCTCGCTGCAATGGGCTCCAACTTCTTCCTACCATCTTTGGACACAATAAAATACACCATGGATCCAAAAATGTGAAATTTGGAGACATCTGGCTTCCTACCAATGAAAGCCTCCTTAGGTGTAATCATCCCAACAACTTTGTGAGGACTCCTATTCTACATGTACATAGTTATGTTGGGAGCCTCTGGCCAAAAGGATAAGTGCAACCCCTAGTCATGCAACATGGATCTAGTAGCCCCAACAATACTCCTATTCTTCCTCTTTGCAACCCCATTTTGCTGAGGGTTCTTGGGTGCAATCAACTCTCTCCTAATTCCTTCCCTAGCACATAAATCTCTCAAGACATTGGATACATACTCTCCTCCATTATCACTCCTTGGAACTTGATTCTTCCCTGTCTCATTTTCCACTAAGGCCTTGAATTCTATGAACTTGGAATAGACCTCATATTTCTTCTTTATGAAATAAATCCAACACTTATGGTAAAAATCATTAATGAAGATCACATAATACCTATGTGTAGAGATGGAAACTATGGAGAAGGGGCCACAAACATATGAATTAACTCTCTCCATCATATCTCCAAATTTTCTATCTCAACACTGAAAGGAATATTTGGCATAGTTGCCAAGATCGTTTCCCTTGCACACATCATTTTGATCAAGGGTGTATTGTGGTATCCTAGTGGTAATATGTTGAAGCATCTTCAATTCTCCATGTTGTAGGTGTCCCATGTGCTTGTGCCAGAGCTCACATCTTTCCCTTTAACAAACTTTTCCTTGCTACTCAAGGTTGCACATGCATCAACCTCCAGTTTGTAGTAGTTCTTGATCCTGAAACCAATCTGCTTGACCTATCCTAAAGCGGAATGTTGTATATATACCTTCCCTTTGTTGAATACTACATCACACCCTTTGACTTAAAGGACTATTGTTAAGACAATTTTTTTCTTCAATCCTGTTACATAAATCACATTCTTGAGATGGAGAAACAAACCAGACTCCCTCTTAAAGCTAATTGTACCAAGTTTTGTGGTCTCATATCTGCCATCATCTCCAAGATTGATATGGAGTTGCTTGTCTTTCTCCTCCAAATTTTTGAATAATTCTTCATTCCCTGTCATGTGGAATGAAGCCCCTAAATCAATATGCTACACACTACCTTCAAATGAGCTTTCCATGCAAGCTATTAAAGAGAAATCCAAGTCAAAATGAAAAGAGAGTTCCTCTCCTACTATTGTTGTTGCAACATGCTTGTTGGATTTCTAGTTTGGACATATTGTAGCACAGTGTCCAAATTCATGACAATGAAAACACTTGATCTTGCTAAGATCCTTCTTTTTCTTGCCTCCATTCTGACTATATTTATGCTTTCCCTTGGCTTTCTTCCCTTTGTTAGCTAAGGCAAAGTTCTCTTCATTATCTGTCTTAGTTGAGACTCCATCCCTCGTGTTCATCCTTATCTCTTCCTCCACCAGATTTGACTATAATCTCTCCCAATCAAGGATCTTATCTCTACCATTCACTACATCATAGATACTGTGGCAAGATTTGTGAAACCCAAGAAGAGCAAGGATCATGAGCTATTATGATGGAATTGTCTCTCCAACACCTATAAGTTCGTCCCTCACTTGAGCTAACCTAGATAGATATGTAACAATGGGATAATCCTTGCCCATTAGAAGCTTCCTTAATTTGTTCTTCAAAGAAATCTTTCTAGCATCATTATTGCTTTCAAACAAATCATTAAGGGCCTTCCACATCTAGAATGGAGTTTCCTTCACATGAAAATTTGGAACAATATGGTCTCGAACTCCTTCTAGGATCTTCCTCTTAGCTTTGGAAGTTCCTTCCTCCATTGAGTTAGTTGTTTTTCATCTGATGTAGGAGGCTTAGGAATATTAGTATTAATGTATTCGAAAACCCCATTATCATCTAACACAACCTCCATTTTGTCCTTCCATGCACAAAAATTTGAAGTCCGTTCTAGGGCATGCTTAGTCCTCAAACCATAGAAAGACATGATTTTTGCACTTGTAGAATTCCTACACCAATTTATCTTCTCTTTAATTCACTTTGAATCTGATCAAGGAACTCGATCTCTATCTTGTTTTCAGCTTTGGTACCATGTATAAAATCCTTGAGATCTTGTAATTGCTAATGATAGCAAACTAATATGCAAAAGACACAAGATTTCTCTACCAAAATTCTGCAGAAATAAAGTAATGAATAGAAACACAATCACATATAGAACCCAACATTTATCTAGGGAATCCAACTGGGAAAAACCCCTCTTGCTTGTATTAAATCAACTAAGAAATCTGATCTATTACATAGAATTTGGTTCAATCCTAAAGCTGCATGCAATGTTGATCAACTCTACTAAATAATTGGCCAACACTTAGGAAAATAAGGCCTACTAGGAAGATCCTATTTCCTAGCACAAATATGTCCCTAAAAATAGGAATTTCTCCTATTTCCTTGTGCAATTCCCAAGAGAAATTTACCTACTCAATATCCAATCTTGTACACAAAACCTGTTGTATAATAATGATTACAATTGTTCCTTCATCCAATCTCAATAGGAAATTGAATTGCATGACCTACTAGGGCTAATTTTAGCAGCTATAACTAGTTAACTGAGAGTAAGTTGAGTAATAGAAATTTAACTACTCAACAAACTTAAAATTGTCTCTATTCTAGAAATAGAGATCAGTTAACTAAAATACGCTAGAGTTAACTCCACTGGATAGCTAATTTTAGCCATCAACTCCTCCACAACTCACTAAAATCCATCAAACTCGTATTAACTGACAATATCTCGATGATATACCACATCAGACATGTTAACTGAAAGCTAACTCAACCATCTATGAGCATAATAATATAGCATGAATCTGTCTCTTTATTAAAATAGCATAATCTTGGAAACAAACACTAGCTTGGGATTGAAAAGAGAAAATGTTGTGGACGATCTCGATGGTTCCATGAGATAGCGAACTAGGGTTTCTGCAAAACCTGCAATGGCAGATCTGAGCAGAATGTTGTACTACCGTCATACCAGCATTATATCGAAAGTTCACACCCAACTAGGAACAGTGATAGAAGCATGAATACCCCCCAGGGGGAGGACGTTGTGCCTCCCCCAAGAGCTGACGACTCTTCACGGCGGCTGGTGGGCTCCAGTATTGTAGCAACAATGCTACAACTCCTGGAGCTTCCTATCTCTAATTTTATCAACCTGGTAGTTCGTAACAAACTTGGAAGCGACGGTGCTGTATGCACAAGTACTAGCTCTTGTCGCGGCTGTCACTTGGTCAGCTGGCACAAGTCCGCTAGGGCTCAAGCCAACTTCTATATGTTCTCAGAAGAAGCTTTCTAAATGATGGACGAAGGCTATCTCAAAGGAAATCAACCTACTTTGCAATAATGAACTGAAAGCCAACAAAACATGGAAACCCTAGTAAACCCTAATCTGACTAGTCTAATCTCTATGATGCAATGGTGGGAGTGCAAACTTCTAGAAATGATGCCATTACTTCTAGTGATATGAGATGCATGAATTTAAACTACTTCTACTGAAAAGAACATTGTTTTTATATTTTTGCTTAAGTGGTTGGAGTTATTATGACTTTGTTTCTTATTAGGTTTTGACTGTGCAGGGGTGGTTCGGAGGGAAGGAAGGCTTGGAAAAGGTCAGGAGGGCTAGGAGAGGTTCCAGGGGATCCCTAACATCATTCCACAGAAGTCCACAACGTTCAAGTGCTTGGCAACCGAGTTTGCGGGCTTCTACAGGATGTCTGCAGGGGATCCTACAGGAAGCTTGGGATTTCTACAGGAAGCCTGCTAACTTCTACAGGATGTTCTGTGGTTGGAGTTTTGGGTGATGGAGGAGTCGAGGAGCTGTATGGGTGGATAGGTAGGATGAAAAGGGAGCTTGTGATGGCTCAGGGACAGCGAGATCAGATGGAGAAAGAGTGCATGCAGTTGGTTGGTGGATAGAAGGGTGGAAGCAATGAAAAGTCAAAAAGATGGAGATACGTGAACAGTAGAGGGGTTGGAAGGCAAACGAGCTGAACAGAGGTTAAGCAGGTGAATTAGGCGCGGTTGAGAAGAAGAAGAAGGTAATAGAACAATGCTGCGCAGTGTAAATGGAACAAATCCTATATGTCTTGCACAAAACTGAGGATTCATCAACCTATCTTAACTGTGTTATCAAACCAACGAACAGCAATGTAAACTTCAGAGAGAAATCGTGCATGGTGTTGGAACAAAGAAGTATTACTCAAGATCAGAATGCATGAATGGATCTACGATTGAAATGACTGTGTTGCAGCTTGCATGAACGTATAAGACTGCATTTTTTGGTGGTTGGTACGGTCTACACCCCCAACCTCTAAACAGAGATGGCAGTGAGTGCACTGTCAACCTTTTCTTGGAGCTCTAATGAATTCTAATCCTCCTACTATAATCTAAGCTACTGAAAGCACTTTAACCATAAACTAATCCTACTCAATCACATTAAAGAAATTAAATCAGCAGACTGTGTTTTTCAAATGCATGTCAAAGAAAAGAAATGAAGTGCTGAAAGGAAAGACAAATAGCAATACAAGGAAAAGGAGGTATATTGCTCTCACGTTGGGCCCTAACCTGAGAGCTATAGCTCCCTTAAGAACTCAGAATTGAATCCAAATCTGCCTGCCTTTATTAAATAATCATGAGTCTAACAACATGCCAAAACTGGCTTATAAAAATAAAAAACCGAGTTGTAGCTCGTGCTTAGAAATTGCAACAGTAGTTCAAAAGTTCAAAAAGCTCCTATCAAAGGCTACGGCCTCAATATTTATACATGATGAGGATCAAGCTGGCTTCCTCAATTAGTGGAGCTTGGCTGTCCAACTGAAAGTGAACTGATGTTCCTGTAGAATCCGTTGGCTGCCTTTTAGCTCGGTGGGGATAGCTGTTGGAGCTCGGAGTTAGGGTGGAGATCACGAGGGAGGTCATTCAAGACTGTGGACAACCTCCCTATAAACCCGCAATGCCACCTTTGCTGTCTCCTTGCCCCCATTTGCGTGGTATTTGCTCCATTTAATGCCAAAAAACCTGAAATCATCATGTATTAGCCACATAGATATAATGCCTGCCCTTCTTCCTACAAATAACACGAATATACTAAGAAATGATGCATAAGTGATAAAAGATGAAGGGTTGAGCAAGGTAAGTAGGCCAAATGAGCCCAAATTGTTACCAAAAATTGGGGCTCATCATCACCCCCTAGCTAAAATATTTGCTCATCCTTGAGCAACTTAGTCCAACTCTTCATCCTTCATTGCTTTTACTGCTACCCTTATATCCCAAGCCTCTGTGGTAGTGTCCTCCTTGCTGATATGAAACCCAGCTTTCCTGTTCACCTCTTCCCATTGTTCACTGTCATCCTCTTCTGTGCTGCCTTCAATCAGTCCTAGCAGCAGTGGTGGGCTGAGTTTAAGGCCAATCCAGCTGGCGTGGAGGTTTTGCATGGATTTCTTGTAAAGGGCTACCCTTACCAGAGCTTCCCTCATCCGAGTTGGGGTATGGTACTCTCGGATTTTCAAACTGTGTGCCAATTTATTCCATCTGCGTGTGCATGCTTGGACAACATTTTCTCCTAACAGTCTTTCCATGTCTTCAAAATGAGCTATGGCTTGGGCCTGTTGATCTATATATCTTAATGAAGTTGTAGGATTAGTAGACAAGTGTTAGTGTGCTGAGATGAGTGCAACTGGATCCTCTGGTTCTGCCCGAATGAGCAATGGCTCGTTCAATTCTCGGTTCATGACCGATTTTGCTTCTGCTGCTCTTTGATCCTCATGGTTCAACCATGAAGCGAACGCCATTAATTGCATATCACCCAAGGCAGTATTGGGATCCTAGGAAACTACATTAGGCAAGGCCAAATTATGGAGGTAAAACTCCGCTAATTTGGCTTTATCTTCTGACGAACTAGTACTGCACAACTCAGAAAATTGTTGTGGGTCTTGGATCTGAGAAATACCTCTTTGTGCCAAGGTATTTATTTGGAACTGCAGCCATTGGTCTTTCAAGTACAACCCATAGGATTTGGCAGGTTGTCTGCACTGTATTGCTTCCATGGCCCAACTGGCCATGCAGGCCAATTGTGCTTCCTTTTGCTGCAGTTGTTCTTTTAGAGCTTGCACTTCAATTTGTGCTTGTTGTTCTGCTTCCTGTAGAAGTGTCATTGGCTCCCCAAGACCGGTGGTCAGTTCCTTTTTGCCGTGCTGTTCTTCTGTGGTGTCCTTGGAGGATGTACCTGTCCCTGCCCTCAGCTCCTGTAGCTGCAATCTTAGCTTCTGGTTTTCTTCCTGTAGGTACACTCTTTGACAATTGGCCACATGTTTAGCCATGGCTAATTCACTCCTGGCCTCCTTGAGTTGTTCTTGTAAAGGACCTATGTCCGCCACACCCTTTGACTTGGCGATCTTCATCCACGTGTGTGTACGGACTCTTTCTTCCTCTAATGCAAAAAACAGGGGCACAATAAACTTCTGCGGTATGATTTTGCCCGCCTCTAAAAAGGTGTAGTATGAACTCAGACTAGGCTGAGGGCTGGGCTCTGGTATATGTTCTTTTTCTGCCTCTTTAGGTGGCTCTACCTCACCCTCCCTTGGTGGTGATGAGGGTCCTTCTCCTTCCCTCTTCTCTGTTTCCTGTAGCCGGGCCAGAGTGTCCTGTAGAACATTTTCAGCCTCCTGTAGCCGAGCTTTTTCAGTCAACAGGTCTAACTTTTCTTGCCACGTAGTTTTCTTTGGGCTCCCCCTCTCATAGGTGACTGATATCCTCGAGGGGGATGTGTCCTTGGGCGATGTAGGGGCATATTCAATAATAATCGGGCTGCTTGGATGGGGGCTCTGGCTTGCCCGTCTTTATCCTAGCACTCCTTCGAGCTTTAAAGTATAGAGGGGTCTCCCTCTTTCTCTTCTCTTTCGGCTTAGGTGGCGTGCTGAGGGCGGCCAGCACAGCTGCTGCCTCCCTTTCACGGATATCATCTTTCTTCTCCTTGGGTTTCACCTTTTCAGGGCTTCCTGTAGAAGACCCTGTTTTAGCCAATTTCGGGCTTCCTGTAGAAGACCCTGTTTTAGTAATTTTTGGGCTTCCTGTAGAAGACCCTTTTTCAATAATTTTCGGGCTTCCTGTAGAAGCCTGTTTCTACTTTCCTGTAGACACAGGTGTCACCACCTTGGCTTGCTTTGCTGCATGAGTTTTGCTTTTTGGTTTGGTTGTGGGTGCTGATGAGGTACTTTTGCTGATGTGGACCTTCTCGGCTTTGTCCGTTCTGCCTTGCAACATTTTCTCTCTTGCTGTCAAGATGGGTGTGTCATCTTTTTCTTTGTCATCCATTTTCTCATGCTTCTTCTTTTGCTCTTTATTCTGCACTGTGGTCGGGGTCTTCTGGCCTGTTTCTTTCTTTCCCACGGCCACTGATTCTTTCTCCTCACTGCTGGAGGAACCACTTTCTTCGGTCAACATCCTTATGTCTCCATCTCTTGTCAAATTTCTGAATGCTTCCCATGAGAGGGGAACCTTGTATGAATGAAGCGCATCCTCCACGAGAAATTTGATCAAACCATGGTGGGCTACCTGGTCTGGTATGCCTTCTTTTAACTTTGTGGCACACTCAATTAGAGACTGTAGCAGGAAATAGGGGATGCTCAGTTTATTTTCTACAGGAAGATCAATCTGGTGGCTCAATTCAGTGAGCAAACTAAAGTGATACCCGTACACAATGCTAAAACGGCCTTCACAGGTTATATACTTCATGGTCTGTAGGCTAACTTCATTCCATGGTGGCAGCAAACTGGTTCTACGCACCCCATTTTTGTCCTCCGAGAATTCCTCCTCTGGGGGAAAGAATTCTTTCTTGGCCTGTTGGCTCAACTTCCTTTCTTCCTTATCCCATGGCAAACCCATTCGAAGTTCAGTAATTCGACTGATATATTGCGGGGTGAGCTTGAGGCTTAGGCCCCTGAAGTTCACGGTGGCCAATGCTTTGGATTTCAGCCTCAGAGCTTGTAAAAATTCTTCTGCCACTTCGTCGTCATAACCCTGCAATTTGTCACAGAAGGATATCCATTGTGCTCGTGTGAAGAGCTCCACCACCTCCTGGTTTTCTCTTAACTTTGTTGAATCAGTGGGTTCCCTTCTAATGAACCCACCCGGCATGATAGAAACTATTGCTTTAGCTAGAGGTGGCGAACGCGGAAGAAATTTGGTCTACTGAGACAGAGCGTAGAATTACACTTCTGTCATGCATATAATCCACGAAGCTTATCTCTGAGGATCTTAATGCAGCTTAATTACACTGACATCCTATAGAATGACAGTTTATGCACAACAGACAACAATTGCAACAATTTCCTACGACCAGACTGTAGACGACGATTCTGCCACCTTCAAAAGCCAATTGCATGTAGAGTTCAGGTTTACCTTTTTATCTGCCACCTTTTGACGTGAGGAACCCGCCTTCATGTAGAGACAACTTTCCTGTAGGAGCAGCACGCGATTCCTGGGAAATACTGCAGTTGGTCTGCGCTCTCGGGGTTGCTTCATAGGCGTTCTGATAGCCAAAGGCTCGGCGTATCGAACTGCAGAGGGATCCAAATGATCACTCGAGTTCCAAATGGTGAATGATAAATGCATGGTGCGATCTAGCCGATTAGATTTGAATCGGCGGAATCCGTGGCGCGGGGGTGAGCTGTCCTCACCGGACCGTTGGATGACGTCGTCCCATCATTTTCCTGCGAGTTCACTTACTGCCGCATCATCCCCCCGCAGATCCGCCGCCGTCTCTTCTGCTAAATACGTTTTTCCTGACGGGATTGCTCTCACATGTGTGCTGCCCATTTCTTTTTGTCATGACCGCCACCCAAACATCCGACTAGACCATTAACTGGTCGACGTGGCCAGTCAACTGGCCATACAGCCGCTCAACCCATTCTCTTCACACTTTGCAAACAATTCAAAGTAAAATTCATGCAATCTGACGGAAGAAAGGGTCGAGACACTTACCTGTGCAGCCGCAACACGATTTTTCGGTTTTTGGACGATGATGAGTGGATTCGGTTGCCGCTGATGAATTTGCGCAGGCCCGGAGGTTCATGTTTGTAGGCTACCGACGATGGATTGGATGTTGTGGCTGCATGCGCATGCGTTTTCATTGCATATGGCCAGCGCTGTGATTGGTGTACACTCTAGCGGGCTTAACTGTTACAGGACTCTCGCGAGATGTCTTGTAACAGTTCTCCCTCCTCGGGTGCATGCTGCATGACGAAGGGTCTGGGCTCACGAACACGCTCCCAGAGCTCATGGATGGCTGGGATGGATATGGTATGGCATCTCAGCATTTTTTTATCTTAAAAATTGCTTTCTCTTTGATAACTCAACGATCTGCTTTGCTGGTGCAGGTAACTTCGTTGCATGTCGACAAGGATGGTAGGACGAGGTGACAACAGTGTGCAAGGGTGACAACAGTAGCTTGCATGCGTCCAAACCGATCCTTAGTCGTTAGATCTCCTCATAGAATGAATTCTAGGCCGTCCCGAACTTCTACAGGAAGTTTCCTGTAGAAATACAGAGCTTCGTGTAGAAAGTTTGCGTTTCCTGTAGAAAGTCTGCACCTTCCTGTAGAAAATCTGCATCTTCCTGTAGAAAAGCTGCATCTTCCTGTAGAAATCTCAAGCCGTGATGAAATTGTGCACATACCTTGGCGAAAATGAGTATTCTTGGAGGAGGTGCTAGTGAGGTCTCCTGACAGCATGATAAGGATCCTTGGCTTTGAGTTGAGAGGCTTCCTCTCCTCCATAGAACACCTGCAATCTGCATGCAATTTTACATTATGAACTTGCTGTCCTTGTCTTTTGTGCTTATTGTTTTTTTCTTTTTTTTTCTTTTTTTCTTCTTTTTTGAAAGATAACAGGGGCGCCTCAATGAGGTTTTCACCCTTGCCATCTGCCTTAAGCGCCTCAGAGAGGTTTTCACTCAAGGATCTTTTTCACATCTCTTTTTTTTTTTTTTTTTTTGAAAGACAATAGGGGCGCCTCAATGAGGTTTTCACCCCTACCACCTGCCTTGGGCGCCTCAGAAAGGTTTTCACCCAAGGATCTTTATTATTTTTTTTATTTATTTTATTTTTTTAGATCTTTCAGGGTATGCCCAAAGGAGAGGCAAAACCCTTCTCTATGACCAACACTGATTTCTCCATAGTTTTGATGAACTCTTGTCTTGAGAGAGGCTTCCTGTAGATCTTCAATCGATGCCCATTGACAAGCATGGGGATGGCTTCCTCATCAATGGTCTGAATAAGGACAGATCCATTGTCATGACATTTCTCCACTGCATATGGTCCTAGCCATCTGGTTCTCAGCTTCCCCTTGAAATCTTTGTATCTGGAGTCATACAACAAAGCCCAATCTCCCGGCTGGAATTGCTTGTCATGGAGGTGTTGGTCATGCCATACCCTTCTCTGAAGTTGAACCACTTCTGAGTGAAGGAGGGACTGCATCCGGTGCTCGTCCAGTCCATTCAGCTGCAATAACCTTTCTTGTTGTGCATGGCTGAGATCTAGATCTAGCTGAGCTGCCATCCTCAAAGTGTTGTACTCAAATTCAATGGACAGCAAAGCTTTCTTCCCATAGACCAGCTCATAAGGTGTGAAGCAGGTGGTGGTCATCCAGGTTGTGTTGTAAGCCCATGTGGCCTCAACCAGGCGATCTGCCCAGTCCTTTCTGCTGCTGCTCACCACCTTAGTCAAGATCCCTTCTATTGGTGACTTCCACCTGCCCATTTGCTTGAGGGTGATAGGGGGTGGAAGTCCTATGCTTGATCTTGTGATGAGCTAGTAGGTCTTCAACTAGGTTGGATGTGAACTGGCTCCCTTGATCGGTGACCAGCTCTCTTGGGTAGCCAAACTTGTAGAAGATTTTTTCTCTTAAGAACTCGGCCACCTTCTCTTCTGTTGCTGCCTTGATGGCTTTAGTCTCTGCCCACTTTGTCAGGTAGTTAGTACACACAATGATGTAAGACCTTTGCCTCGAAGGAGGGTTGATTGGACCCACAAAGTCCATACCCCACTTCTCAAATGGCTCAAGAGTCACTTGAGGTTGGAGAGGCATTTCATCCCTTTGAGTCGGTTTCCCCATTCTTTGGCATTGCTCACATTGGCTGATATATCTTCTGACATCTTGATGAAGTGTGGGCCAATAGTAGCCTTCCTGCAGGATTTTGAAGGCAGTCCTCTTTGCTGCAAAATGTCCTCCACAAGGCCCATCATGACAGGTGAGGAGGATATCAAAGACTTCCTCCTCCCTTACACAACGCCTTAAGATCTGATCAGGGCCAAGCTTGAACAGATTGCCCCTGATCCAAGTAAATGAGGCACTTTTTCTGATGATTCTGCTCTTCTCTCTTGAAGATAGGTGCGGAGGGAACTGCGCTGAAACAAGGTAGTTTGCTATATCAGCAAACCATGGAGAGAGTGTTGAGATAGCAAACAGATGTTCATCGGGCATCTGGTCATCCACTGTCCCATCCTCATCTGCAGACAAATCCAATCTAGATAAAAAGTCAACAACAACATTTTCTTTACCTGGTTTGTCAACAATGGTCAAATCAAACTGCTGCAACAAAAGTAACCATCTAATAATACGAGCATTCACATCTGGTTTATTCATTAAATATCTAATTGCAGCATGGTCAGTATGTACAAATGTTTGATAGCCAGTGATATAATGTCGGAACTTGTTCAGTGCATGGACCACAGCCAAAAACTCTTTCTCGGTTACAGTGTAATTCAGTTCAGCTTTGGACAAGTTTTTGCTAACAAAGTAAATGGCATATGGAAGTTTTTGTTCAACTTGTCCTAAAGCTGCACCTATGTCTTTGTTCGAGGCATCAGTGTGGATGTGGAAAGGTAGGGCCCAGTTTGGACCTCTCAAGATTGGGGCTGACACCAACTTGTCCTTTAATTCATTCAAAGCCCTCTGACAATCGTCAGTCCACTTAAACTCCACATCTTTTGCCAACAGGCCAAACAATGGCGAGGCTAGCTTGCTGAAGTCTTTAATGAATCTCCTGTAATACCCTGCTAATCCTAAGAAACTCCGAACATCCCTTACCTTTTGAGGAGGTGGAACCTTCTTGATGAGAGAAATTTTGTTAGGATCCACCTGTAACCCTTGGCAAGAAATGGTATGGCGTAGCACGGTCCCTTCAGTCATCAGGAATTCACATTTTTCAGGACTAAGGGACAGGTTCATCTCAATGCATTTGGTTAGGACTTTTCCCAGATTGGACAATGCTTCCTGGAAGTTGGCCCCATAAGGAGTGAAGTCATCCATATAGATTTCCACTGCATCATGGACCAGCTCCGAGAAGATGCTTAAGACAGCTCTCTGGAAGGTAGCAGGAGCATTGCATATCCCAAAGGGAAGAAAAGGTACCCTAAGGACAAGTGAAGGTGGTCTTATCTTGGTCTTCCGGGCTGATTTGGATTTGGTTGTACCCGCTAAACCCATCCAGGAAAGAGAACAACTTCTTTCCTGCCAATCCATCCAACACTTGATCTATGAAAGGTAGAGGGAAATGGTCTTTCTTGGTGTCTTTGTTCAGTTCTCGGTAGTCCACACAGATTCTCCACTTCCCATTTTTCTTGGGAACCAACACCAGAGGGGACACCCATTCACTATCTGATATGGGGTAAATGAATCCGACATCCAACAGTTTTTGCAATTCTTCTTTGACAATGTCCTTAAGGGTTGGATTCATTCTCCTCTGAGGTTGCCTAACCGGTTTACAACCCTCTTTGATGTATATGTGATGGGTACAGACCAAGGGATGGACTCCTTTCATCTCCTTATAGCTCCAAGCGAAAGCATCTAGGTGACTGGCCAACAGGCTACGCAGCTCCTTTTCCTGGGACGGAGATAGGGAGGAGCTGATCTTTAACGTTCTCTCAGGGCCGAACTCCACATTCTTGACTCTGGGAGTGACAGGGTTGGTTGTACAAAGATCCACTAAGGTGCTGGCTTGGGCATCCTCCACCAATTTCTCTAAGGATAGTGCACTGGAAGGTGGATTCTGGATCAAGGTCTCAATCAAGTCATCCTCGGTTGGGGGGTCTCTTCTAGTGGTATCTAGGGTGCACAAAGGTGTTGAGTACACTTCATCCTCTTCTCCTTCCTCCAACCAAAGTGGTAAGTCATGCTCTAAGGAAGGTTGGGCAGGAGGGTATAGGACTAGCTGCTTGGACATAGGACCATTTTTGATGGTCATATTTCCTGCACGACAACTTATGTAAGCATCTGCAGTGGCTAACCAAGGCCTTCCCAAAATAAGAGGATATCCAGTAAGCTTTGCCTTGGGTTGCAGAACCAAGAAATCTGCAGGGTATTCCCAGGAGTCGACAGAGACCAAGACATCCTCCACAATCCCTTCGGGAGTCACAGTGGAGCGATCTACAAGTTGCAGTACTGTCGAGGTCTTCCTCAAGGAACCCTGAAGATTGAGTTTGAGCGTGGTATCCCTGGTCATCACATTAATGGCAGCCCCCAAATCAATCAAGGTGTGAGGTATGATGGTGCCATTGATGTGGACATCTACTACAGGACTCCCAGGATCTAGATACTTTGGGCAGATGACTTGTCCTAACATAAGGTCAGACAGTTGTCCTAGGACATTGATGGTTGAAGCATCTCTCTTCCGCCCGCCTGGGTGTTTGAAGCACTTTTCCTTAACTAGTTTGTTGTATATTTGCACATCCTTGATGGCTTGGAGAAGTGGTATTTTCACACACAACTGCTTGAGCTCTCCCAGAAGCTCATCCTCCTCTGGGTTGGGTTGTGTGGTGGTTGTTAGTCTCTCAGGAAAGGGTGGAATAGCTTTTGGTTCACTTTCATGTTTATCTTCTTCATCCTCTGGGGGAGGAGGTTGTCGATCCGGAAGAGTCTTTCCAGATCGAAGATTGATCTCCTGGATCTCCACAGCATAAGTAGGGCATGATGCTTCCCCAGTGTATACCTGCTGGGCCTGTCTATTGTTGGGGTTCGGGTTCGGTTGAGCAGGTATTTGAGGTTGCCTTGGAGGAGCAGGAGGTAATGGTTGAGGTTGAACTGGTGGTGGAGGCAAAATGGCGGGAGGAGTGTTGTACTGGGGCCTCCACCCCAACTGAGGTGCATTCCACTGAGGCTGTGGCTGGGTATGTGAATGATAAGAATGAGTAGTGGGTTGAGTAGGGTACTGAGGTGGATAAGACCATGGAGGAGGCATAGCCCAGGAAGGATGAGCAAGGGGACCCCAGGAAGGCATAGGAGTCGATTGGTTGGGGCTGTAATAAGATTGAGGTGCCCCTTGCATCACCTGCTGGTAAGGTCTAGGTCCTTGTGGCCTTCTTTGGTTGAGGAAATAGAGAGGTTCAGTGGGAGCTTCTGTCCCTTGGTACATGGCTTTAAATCCAGGTAAGGATGGACATTGGTTTGTGGGATGGTCCTCCTCACAAACGAAACACACTTCAACCGAATGCAATGGGCATTCGTTCTTAGGGTGTCTCCTTGTACATCTAGGGCAGAAGATAGCCAAGGCTCTCTCAGCTTCTTCCTTCTTCTGCTGGATCCTGAATGTGTCCAGCTGCATGGCAATGGTCTATCTCACCTCACTCTTAAGATCTTCCAATTGATTTGCAAACTCATGTTTGGAGAAAGGGACACCAGTTGAGAGGAGGTTTCCTCTACCTCGTTTCCGAGCTGCCCTGGAGTGGTTTCTAAACACATTCTTGATGTCCTCATAAGGCAGTTGGTAAATATCCCCCCCAGCTAACATGTGAAGGGTATCTAAGAGGTCTTCAGGGACTCCTCGGAGCAGGACCAACTTGAGGGATTCAGGGTCAAGTGTGCACCTGGCCCGCTTATAGCTAAGTTGGAACCTCTCCTCATAATCCTCTAAGGACTCATCACTTCCCATAGTCATCCGAAAGATCTCTCCCTTGGTTTCCTTGGACCTACAGTAGTCCCGGTACTTGGTATTGAAAGCTTGCTGCATCTGAGCCCAAGTAGTGATACTATTCCCAGGTAAGCCCATGAACCAGCGTAATGCTGCATCCTTAAGAGTGGAAGGGAAGAGTTTCAGCTTCTGCTCATCTTCAGTATAGTCATAGGTTCTACAAAGGACAGCAAACTCAAACAGGAAGGTATCAGGATCTTCAGTAGTTAGTCCAAGGAAGTGAGGTAGAGCGGAGGGACTAATGTTTTTCATTTTCATGTCTCCATTGGTCTCTCGGATGGGAAAGGCACCTTCTATTCTCTCATCTTCTCTTCTATTGTCAGCCATAGCTTCAGATGGGATGGTCTCTAATTCTTCTTCTGCTATAAGATCTTCGTATATCTCAGGAGGTTCACCTATAGGTTCTTCTGGATCACTGTCACCGAAGAAGAGAGAAGGGTGACTCAGTGATGTGGTGGGGGTGTTGGGTAAGAATTTGCCTGTTTTATCTCGATTCCTATGAGGCATGAAATGGAAAGACTTTTTTGATTTCTTTTGTTTTTCTTCTTTGGTACCTGCAAAACTGAAACAGATTGATCTACAACTAACTACCTTACTGAAATAAAGATGCAGAATTAAATTGAAAGCAAGAAAGAACTAATCTACTTTGCTCAAATGGAATTGCAGGAATGGAAATGCTAGTCTACGCTTGCAGAATTGAAAGGCTAATCTACGCTTGCAGAAATGAAATTGCAGAATCAAAATGCTAATCTATGAAAGCAGGAAATGTCTATGCTACTTTTGCAGAATGGAAATGAAATAAACTACTTGGCAGAAGGCAAGAGTAAGAAAATAGAAGAAAAGCAACAATTACTAATACTCTGACGCTTCCCCGGCAACGACGCCAAAAAGATGGTGGGCTCCAGTATTGTAGCAACAATGCTACAACTCCTGGAGCTTCCTATCTCTAATTTTATCAACCCGGTAGTTCGTAACAAACTTGGAAGCGACGGTGCTGTATGCACAAGTACTAGCTCTTGTCGCAGCTGTCACTTGGTCAGCTGGCACAAGTCCGCTAGGGCTCAAGCCAACTTCTATATGTTCTCAGAAGAAGCTTTCTAAATGATGGACGAAGGCTATCTCAAAGGAAATCAACCTACTTTGCAATAATGAACTGAAAGCCAACAAAACATGGAAACCCTAGTAAACCCTAATCTGACTAGTCTAATCTCTATGATGCAATGGTGGGAGTGCAAACTTCTAGAAATGATGCCATTACTTCTAGTGATATGAGATGCATGAATTTAAACTACTTCTACTGAAAAGAACATTGTTTTTATATTTTTGCTTAAGTGGTTGGAGTTATTATGACTTTGTTTCTTATTAGGTTTTGACTGTGCGGGGGTGGTTCGGAGGGAAGGAAGGCTTGGAAAAGGTCAGGAGGGCTAGGAGAGGTTCCAAGGGATCCCTAACATCATTCCACAGAAGTCCACAACGTTCAAGTGCTTGGCAACCGAGTTTGCGGGCTTCTACAGGATGTCTGCAGGGGATCCTACAGGAAGCTCGGGATTTCTACAGGAAGTCTGCTAACTTCTACAGGATGTTCTGTGGTTGGAGTTTTGGGTGATGGAGGAGTCG
Organism: Pinus tabuliformis; assembly: GCA_031772625.1. Taxonomy (NCBI): domain Eukaryota; kingdom Viridiplantae; phylum Streptophyta; class Pinopsida; order Pinales; family Pinaceae; genus Pinus; species Pinus tabuliformis. The sequence continues at coordinate 2,067,499,559 of CM062816.1, forward strand.
AGGAGCTGTATGGGTGGATAGGTAGGATGAAAAGGGAGCTTGTGATGGCTCAGGGACAGCGAGATCAGATGGAGAAAGAGTGCATGCAGTTGGTTGGTGGATAGAAGGGTGGAAGCAATGAAAAGTCAAAAAGATGGAGATACGTGAACAGTAGAGGGGTTGGAAGGCAAACGAGCTGAACAGAGGTTAATCAGGTGACTTAGGCGCGGTTGAGAAGAAGAAGAAGGTAATAGAACAATGTTGCGCAGTGTAAATGGAACAAATCCTCTATGTCTTGCACAAAACCGAGGATTCATCAACCTATCTTAACTGTGTTATCAAACCAACGAACAACAATGTAAACTTCAAAGAGAAATCGTGCATGGTGTTGGAACGAAGAAGTATTGCTCAAGATCAGAATGCATGAATGGATCTACGATTGAAATGATTATGTTGCAGCTTGCATGAACATATAAGACTGCGTTTTTTGGTGGTTGGTACGGTCTACACCCCCAACCTCTAAACAGAGATGGCAGTGAGTGCACTGTCAACCTTTTCTTGGAGCTCTAATGAATGCTAATCCTCCTACTCTAATCTAAGCTACTAAAAGCACTTTAACCATAAACTAATCCTACTCAATCACATTAAAGAAATTAAATCAGCAGACTGTGTTTTTCAAATGCATGTCAAAGCAAAGAAATGAAGTGCTGAAAGGAAAGACAAATAGCAATACAAGGAAAAGGAGGTATATTGCTCTCAGGTTGGGCCCTAACCTGAGAGCTATAGCTCCCTTAAGAACTCAGAATTGAATCCAAAGCTGCCTGCCTTTATTAAATAATCATGAGTCTAACAACATGCCAAAACTAGCTTACAAAAAGCAAAAACCGAGCTGTAGCTCGTGCTTAGAAATTGCAACAGTAGTTCAAAAGTTCAAAAAGCTCCTATCAAAGGCTACGGCCTCAATATTTATACATGATGAGGATCAATCTGGCTTCCTCAATTAGTGGAGCTTGGCTGTCCAACTGAAAGTGAGCTGTTGTTCCTGTAGAATCCGTTGGCTGCCTTTGAGCTCGGTGGGGATAGCTGTTGGAGCTCGGAGTTAGGGTGGAGATCACGAGGGAGGTCATTCAAGACTGTGGAAAACCTCCCTTTAAACCCGCAATGCCACCTTTGTTGTCTCCTTGCCCCCATTTGCGTGGTCTTTGCTCCATTTAATGCCAAAAAACCTGAAATCATCATGTATTAGCCACATAGATATAATGCCTGCCCTTCTTCCTACAAATAACACGAATATACTAAGAAATGATGCATAAGTGATAAAAGATGAAGGGTTGAGCAAGGTAAGTAGGCCAAATGAGCCCAAATTGTTACCAAAAATTGGGGCTCATCAGCGGCACAAGGAAGGTACCAAGCAAGTTGAACCAAATGAAGACAAAGAAGTAACAGCACCACAAGAAACCAAAACGAGTGATAGAGAAAATCCCCAGATTACTTCAAGCACCTGTTGACCAGTAGCTACTGAGCGTCCAAAGATAGAACTTCCAAGTCAACGGATCAATGCCCAGATCCAGTACATGAGAGACCATGCATTGATAGGAAAATTCATAGGAATGTGGCCAACAGAAAAAGTGTTGCATGGCTAGATAGCAGCTAAATGGAAGTCGAAAAGACACATAACTCTATAGCTAGGACCTAAAGGGTTCTTCACGGCCATATTCAACTTCTTAGAGGATAGAAATAGGGTCCTGGATAGAGGGCCCTATTTCTTTAATGCAGCTGGTCTTTTTCTGAGAGGATGGGTGGAGCGCTTCAATCCAGACAAAGAGGATCTCAGCTGGGCGCCAGTCTGGATCCGTCTCTATTCTCTTCCTATGGAATACTGGGACGAGGAGACCTTACAAGTCATAGGAAATGGTCTCGATGAATTTGTCAAAACAACAAAGGAGACAAAACTCTGAAGATACACTTCCTATGCCCGAATCTGCATTTATATGCACCTCAATAAGGCTCTCCCGGATGTGGTAAGTATCTTTCATGATGATGTTGAATGGGTCCAGTTAATTGATTATGAACATGTGTCGTTCTGGTGTAGGAGATGCCATGCATTGGGTCACCTGTTTCGGGATTGTCCTTTAACTCAGAAACCCTCGAATATCTCTACCTCGGATGAGTCGGATCTGAGCAGCTTCACAAAAGTTGTCAATCGTAGGAAAAACCATAAGAGACCTACTTCAAACCCTAAGAAACCTCAAGCTAATACATCAAATCCCTCCATGAGCAATACCTTTGAAGCACTAGCCCAACAAGATATTCACAACTCTGAGATCCACACCTCCTCTAAGGAAGATCCTTTGACGCACATACAATCTCCACAGTCTGATCCCAAGGAAAGCCAAAAAGAATCATTAACCACAGATCCTTCCACTACGGCTAAAAGCACAATCCCCACTTGGTTCTCCCAAGTAATGGAGGTAGACAACTTGCAGACCGACCCTACAAAGGCATCAGAAACAACAGAAGGAATAGGTGATATACAGCATATGGAAGAAGAACCAGAAAGCATAGACATTGGGGATTTGGATATTCCTGGCTTGGAGCAGGCATGCAAAACAAAGACTTATGACAAAATTCCAGAGAGGCAGCTGGAGAATCTGGAAGCAATTATATCCAAAGCTTAAAGGCAAAAATCACTAGGTATTCAAACTAGAAGTCTCTGGGACGGAAAAAACATCAGCAAAGATTTCAAAAAACGAGGAAGAAAAATGGATCTCCAACGCACCAAATGCATTGGGGAAATGCTAGTGGAGTCAGGAAGGTACTCCAAGCTCACGAAGTATTACAACTCTCTCTCTAACCTTCCATCATGAAGCTCATCTCATGGAACATCAGAGGGCTCAATAGCCCCGGGAAATGTCGACTGATCAAAAATATGATAAAGCAAGAAAAGCCCCAAATTCTCTTTTTGCAGGAAACTAAATGTAATTCCATCTCTCTTGATAGAATAGTAGCAAAAGCTTTTCCTGGTAGTCAAGTAGTAGCAGTAGATGCCTCAAGCACCTCAGGAGGCTTAGCAATTATATGGGATGCTCGTACCATTGAGCTCAATAACATACATGCCAACAAGAATTTCGTTTAAGCGACATTCCATATCATAGGAACCAATGTACATGAACTCTTAACTAATGCATATTTTCCCCAGGAGGCTGTGCATAAGGTAGAAATTTTGAATACCCTTTCCTCAAACAATGCAGATAGGTCTCATCCACTTTGGATAAATGGGGGTGACTTCAATATGATAACCAAGATGGAAGAGAAACGAGGCAGAAATCTGGATAAGGAAAGTAACAATATAAAAGAATACATTCAAGGTAATTGGCTTATTGATATGCCTTTCAACAATGGTATTTACACCTGGAATAACAGAAGAAAAGGCTCCCAACAAATTGCGTCTCACCTGGACAGATTCTTAATCTCTGAAAACGCAATCCACTTAGGAGGCGACCTTTCAGCTTCAATTCTACCGTACCCAGGTTCATACCACTGGCCAATCTCCCTTCAATGGTCTCGACCAAGCAACACAAGTCGCAAGCCTTTTCGCTTCGAGGCTTTTTGGTTGACACATCTGGAATTTTTTAATCTAGTTAAATCGGAATGGACTAACTATAATCCACCAAAGGGTACAAAGACGCTCCAATTTCGACAGAATCTTAAATACCTCAAAGGAAAAATAAAGCAATGGAACCATTCCTCGTTTGGCAACATCTTCCAGGCTCAATTAGCTCTCGACCAAGACATGAAGCGGCTATAGCAACGGATTATCATAGAGGGTAGAACAAAGGACTATAAGGAACAGGAAAAATCTCTTGAAGCACAGATCTCAGAAAGGGCCAAACAAGAAGAAATGCTCTAAAGGCAAAAATCTCGCATCAGGTGGCTAAAGGAAGGGGAAAAAATACAAGATTTTTTCACAGAACTACTATTCAGCGCAGAATGAACAATAACATCACCCACATACAAAATGAGCAGGGGACAAGAGTGGAAAAACATGAAGAAATTGAACTTGAACTTCTCAACTACTTTAAGCAAGCTCATCAAGAACCACAGGATGACAGAATGCAAGCAATAGAAAAAATTACAAGGAATATACCCAAAGTCATCACAGAGGAGCACAATCAACTTCTACTCAAGCCGATCGACTTACAGGAAGTGCAAAATGTGATTCATCAATTGAAAGAGGGAAAGGTGACAGGTCCCGATGGGTTCACTTCCAACTTCTTCCATAATTTTTGGGAGTTAATCAAAATGGAAGTCTGGCAGGTTGTGGAGGAATCAAGAACACTGAGATGGATGTTGCTTGCAATGAATGCCACATTCATAGCACTAATCCCAAAAGAGGCTCAATCTAATACCCCTGACAAATTTTAGCCCATTTCCCTATGCAACGTCATCTACAAGATTGTTTCAAAAATTGTAGCCACAAGACTCAAGCCGCTATTACCATTTCTCATATCACCGGAGCAGTCGGGATATGTAGAAGGCAGGAAGATCACAGCCAAAATAATTCTAACTCATGAAATCATCCATTCTCTAAAGAGCACCAAGAGATCAGGTATGCTACTCAAAATTGATCTCTCAAAAGCCTTTGACAGTTTAAGTTGGGTTTACATTCAGAAAATCCTAACCGCTTTTGGTTTCTCCTTAACTTGGTCACGTTGGGTCATGAGTCTCATCTCTTCCTCTTTCTTCTCAATCCTGATCAATGGAATTCCCTCCTCACCTTTTCAGCCTTCCCAGGGAATCAGGCAGGGAGACCCTCTTTCCCCTTTCCTCTTTGTGTTAATGGTGGAAGGTCTAGGATGAAGTATTAAAGCTGTGTTGTCTTCCCAGAAAATTAAAGGCCTGACATTTCCTAACTCTCCCACCTTCACCCACCAGCAATTTGTGGATGACAATATGCTCTTCGGTCACCCTTCAGTACAGGAAGCTCGTCACTTCAATTCTATATTGAAAGACTTTTCAGATGCCTCGGGAGCCAAAATAAATAAAGCCAAGTCTCAGATATTCTTTTTCCATACTCCCGTTGTCACCCAAGCTTCTATAGCTCGAATCCTTGGATTCTCAATTGCCACTCTTCCTTCCAAGTATCATGGTGCTCCTTTGAAAAATTTTGCTCTGAAACACTTCTCATGGAGGCTGCTCTTAGAAAATTTGGAGGCGCGCCTATCTTCCTGGACTCATAGGACCCTTAATATGGCTAGTCATCTTGTCCTGATCAAGGCAGTTCTCCAATCCATGTCGTTGTATCTTTTCTCAATCCTAGCTGCTCCCAAATGGGTTCTCAAAGAGATCAAATGTTTACAGAGATCCTTCCTATGGGGTAATACTAATCAAAAGCGCAAATGGGCTCTGGTCAAATGGGACACAGTTTTCCTTCCAAAATCTACAGGAGGAACGGGTCTGAATGATCCCTATCAAAGCAACGTTGTTATGGGAGCTAGCATCTGGTGGAAATGGCTCACTATACTGTTCACCCCCTGGGCTAATCTCTGCACTGCAAAGTATGCTAACAGTCGACCCACAGAAGAATGAATCCGAATTTCAGAAGTCAACACAGGATCACTAATATGGAATGCGGCCAGCAACACAATCTCTTAATACAACAACATAGCTTCTGGGAAGTTAAAAATAGAAATACAACAAGGTTTTGGGATGACTCATGGCAGCATCAACCCAAATTAAATGACTTAATATTACCTCAACAAATCCCAGAACAGGAAATGCAAGCATCAAGCACAGTCAAGCACTTCTGGCTTCCTTCCACAATGCAGGGTAATAGGCAATGGTGCAGCACATATAGTATATTAAGACAAGGAACAGAAAACGGACTCTAGAAACATAACTAACAAAGAGAAGAATACAATATTCAAAGGAAACAGATGTGCTTAGGTGGGGATATGAGGAAAAAGGCACCTACACCACAAAAGAGGCATATCAAATCATCATGAAGGAACACATTGTCAAGGACCCTCTCTAGAATAAAATATGGGACCCCAAAATTTGGCCAAAAATCTCCACCTTTCTATGGCTCTTATGTCACAACAAAATCTTAACTTGGGACAACCTCAGGAAGAGAATCTTTCATGGGCCCTCCTTTTGCCCCAACTGTAAGAAAGATGAGGAAACCACTCAGCATATTATGAACTCTTTCCCACTAGTGAACAAGCTCTAGGAAAAGATCAAATCTTGATGCCAAAAGGATGGGAGGTCGCAAGGTGATATTATTTCCACTGTTCGAAATTGGGCACAGAATCATTTCAAAAGAAAGCTTCTAAACTCCTTATGGAAGCTAATACCGGGATTTCTCATGTGGAAAATATGGAAGGAGAGAAATCGATGCATCTTCAAGGATCAATCTATGCCCGTGGAATACCTTTGGAACACAATATGTCAAAACATAAGGGAAACTCTACTTCTACAAACTTGGTCTGAGGAGGACTTCCCCTCCACCCCACAGGAACAAAACATATGGACAAACTGGAATCTACAGTGGAATCAAGAACTGATAATCAAAGGAAAAACTCAAGTAAAAAGAAGCACCCCGGATAAGTGGACTCCTCCTCCCCGTAACATGTTCCAGCTAAATTTTGACGGAGCTTCGAAAGGGAATCCAGGTAAGGATGGTTTTGGAGGATTAATCAAAAATCATAAAGGTAATCCTTGTCTAATTTACCTCGGCTCAAATGGATGGGACACTAACAACTCTGCAGAATTAGAAGGATTATGGCAGGGCCTTATCTTAGCTCAAAAGCATGGACTATTTCCACTTGTTATAAAAGGAGACTTGCAGATCCTTATAAATATGGTCACCAAAATTTTGCAAGGAACACCCTCAAGTAAGGTGAGCAACAGCTAGAGGCTGGAGAGTCGATTAAAAGTAATTGAAATTTGGCTCTCCACCCACAAGGCAATCAATCTCAAGCATATACGAAGGGAAGGAAACAAAGTAGCTGATCTATTGGCGAATATAGGAGTAGAAAGTGGAAAGGATCTACATACAGATACTCTCTCTATGCTAGCCACTGAACAACAGATTCTGGAGTATAAGGATTTGGTGAAGAAGTAAATGACTCAAGAGGAAGAAGCGCACCCGGATGTGAGTGTGTCCCAAGAACATTAATGGACACCATTAGGACTGTTGGCGCAAGGACCTACCAGGTGGTGAAACATGCTCTAAACAGGCTCATCGCAAATGAAACCTGGCCAGCATGCATGTTGCAATAAATGGCCCATAAGGCCGAGAGCTAGAAATAGTTGAAATTAGAATGGCGTCCCCTGAACCTTCATTTCATCCCCCACTCCTTAGCTATTGTCCGCGTAGGCTGAATTTTCTTGTAGTAGAAAAGCTATAGGGAGACGTTGTTAGCACCTCTGTTGCATTGACCTTGGAAATGGGAACCATTTCTCCCACTCCAAGCTCTGCCCTATAAATCCTGCTTAGGAGCCTTGTTTTCACAACCATTCTCCCCTCCCAACTGCTTATCCTGCTAATTTGCTCTCCGACCTCACGGGCATGGTTAGGCACCGAATGAGGAGTCGCCGTGGAGGAACTTGAGGTGGCAACTCTTGCCCTCAGGCAGCGCAGAGCTCGGCTCCCCCCTCTCCTCCTCAGCACCAGGAAAACCCACCTCCTCCCAGGTCACTGCTTAGACATACCTATACACGCAGCAGGCAGGGGCGAGGGATGGCATCAATGGCTCCACCTAGCAATTTCAAGCTTCATTATGTAATTACTCAGCTACGTCCTGGCCCTATCCCTCATGCTACCCAGTTCAGGTTCCAAAGCCGTCAAAATAGACCCATTATAACTGCCAATGTGACCATCATCTTCACTGAAGAAGATGAGCTAAATAGTGAACAAGCAAGAAATTCTGAAGAGCACTCACAGGAGGTGCGAATTCCAGATTTGGGATGGGGTCATGAGAAAAAACTGAAGGACGATGGCCAAAGCTCCAGTCATAGCAGAATGCATGGAGGAGAAGCTCACGAAGGCGACATACAGCGGGCTGGTGGCAGCTCTGTAGGCGCAGCTTTGATGGTGGGGTTTGCTGGCAGCTCAAGCGGCACCCAGCATGCAGAGGAGCCGCCAGGTGGTGCTGAGAAGGGTGATGTGGCGGGGAAAGGTATAGTATGGGACCAGTATGCCTGCCTCGTGGTCGAGGAGACACCTGACGAGGAAGACAACAAGTGATGCCACGTGGCATTCGTTGCCACCCACGAGCCAGATCTGCCTTCTGCTGATGACGGGTTGGTCCAGTCATTTGATGTTTTTGCAGTTTGATTGTCTGATCAATGATTTTGTTGTTCTGTTGTCGAGTCCAGAGATGTTGAGTTGTATCTTTTTCTGTTGTTCGAAGTATGGATGTCCGTTGATGACAGTTCAGGGCTATATGTTGGTTATTTTTTGCAATGTCAAGCTGGTTTCCCCAATCTGGGGCAGTTTCGACTGTTTTGATGAACTCTAGAAACAAAGGTAGAGGCGGGGCCTCGTTGTAACTTTATTTTTTGTTTTTATTAATAGAATTAGTCTTACATAGAAAAAAAAACAAACACTAGCTTAGATTGGTGATAGATTATCTCTAAAAGATAGAGATGTCAAGTATGCCCATTCACTAAAAAGTTACTAATTAAGTTCTCAAATCTTGAGACTGTTAATTTTCCATTTTTTTATGCTTAGTACAATCACTTAGACCAATTCTTTCTTCAGTTAGAAATCACTTCCAAATCAATGTTAAACTTCCAGTAACAAATAGCAATTGTAGAAAGAACAACAAATGTAATGTACATAGAAGACAACCAAGATAAATAATAAGAGACACAAGATTTGGTCAAAGACAAAGGAAAAACCCCACAAGGGGGAAAACCTTTGATTCGAATCTTGGATGGAGGCCCCCAAGATCTAAAAAATTGAAATGCTAGAAGAAAAGAGGAGAACACACAATAAACAAAAAAAAATTATTATTAAAATTGAGAATAATTGTAAAAGCTACGTTGTGGTGGACAATTTATCCTTTTACAACATGTGACCTGTTACTTATAGTCCTTTTTAGTTATAGTACCACGGGTAAATTACAAAATGCGACTTTTTACTTATAGTCTTTTTTAGTTACAATACCATGGGTAAATTCCATCGGTGGGTAAGTACCATGGGTGAATGAATTCCATGGGTAGATGCCACTTACAATACCATCGCTAAATACCATGGGTGAATTAATTACATGGGTATATGCCACTTACAATACCATGGATAAATTCCATGGGTGGATGAATACCATGTGTGGATAAATGCCATGGGTGAATGAATACCATGGGTAGATGTCACTTACAATACCATGGGTGGATGCCACTTTCCATTTGGATCATTCCTCCCTCGTTAAGAAGCAATGGTCCCCATTTCGTGAAGTTCCATCCCGAGAAGCCTTTGTTGAATATGAAGAGGCATTGAAGAGAATGGTTTTGTGTGGTTAATGCAAAACCATGATGAATGAAGATCCAAGGATAGAAATACTTTGTAATGCTTGTGACCAATTGTGATACTGACAGTGTGCATCCTAAGAAATGGACTTAGATGAAGTGTGAGTTTTTGGATGACCCATAACCATGAAAAACAAATATTTGAGGATAGAGATACTCTTTAATCCTTGTAACCAACTGTGATAATAACAATGTACGACCTAGCAAATGGACTTCAATGATAAGGGCTTTGTGCAATTAACCCATAACCTTGGGTTTGTGGGTGACCCATAATCGTGATGCTTGTCAGTATGCTTAGCAAACGCATGGTGGATTATCTGGTAGATTATCCTATCCAATGAGATGTTGTAAATACTTCATTTACATTATACACCTCTTGTTGCAACTTTGTTGATAAATTATGCTACATGTGATGAAATCAAATTCTGCCAAGGGCCCATTTAAGGTATTGAAGATATATTTCTATTTATATAAGAAACATGAAATTTGATGACCTATGGAGGGAGAAAATGATTCTAGAAACTCATGGTATGCATATCTTCGCAACATTCTAGACATGTGTAAATTCAATTGCTCATATCTCTCAAACCGGAACAAAATCAAATTTAGTAAATAACCCATTTGAGCTAACAGAAAATAATTTCAAAAGAGTTAATTTTTCACCTTCTAAAATGCTTTGTGGAGATCATAACACTTGCATGGAGTTTTTTGAATATTGCTGCAAAAATTTGAAACTGAAATATGTTTCAAACCCTCATTCCCATGGAGTTGTAACCTAAATCTGATACCACTGATCCGGATCTTGGGGGGAGGCCCCCAAGTTCTAAAAAATTGAAATTCTACAAGAAAAGGGGAGAACACCGAGTCAAAAAAACCACAAAGAAAATCTTTTTTTAGTTAAAACTAAGAATAACTGTAAAAGCTACATTGTGGTGGACAATTTGTCCTTTTACAAAATGTTACTTGTTACTTATAACATTTTTTAGTTACAATACCTCGAGTAAATTCCATGGGTGGGTAAATACCATGGGTGAATGAACTCCATGGGTATATGCAACTTACAATACCAAGGGTAAAATTCCATGGGTGGATGAGTACAATGGGTAGATAAATATCATGGGTGAATGAATACAATGGGTATATGCCACTTACAATACCATGGGTGGATAAATACGGTGGGTGGATGCCATTTTCCATTCAGATCACCCTTTCAAATTATTCTTCTATTCGATTGTCATCAAATGTTCAACAAATAGATTACAATGTTCCAATTCATCAATAAAGAGTCAAATTCAAGCCTTTGACTAACCAACAAAAACAATCAATCAATATCTAAATGATGAGCACAATAGTCAAATTTGGTCAACAAGTCAAATCTAAAATTCTGGTCAAATCCAACAGTAGTTGAAGTAGTCCCAAATGGTCAACAGTTAACATTCCTCCAAAAGAGCTCGATCAACAGTAAAAAAGAGTGGTCATGAATGTTAGTCAAAGTGTAGTCAAAACAGTCCCAAAATAGTCCTCCAAACTCTGTCAAAGTCAAAGTAAAAGTTTGTTGAAACCCAAATTTTAAATATGCAATAAACCAAGGTCAAAGTGCCCAAAAAATTTCATCCTCCTTTCCAAAGAATTCGGCCTCCAAAACAGATGCAAAAACACAAGTCAAATGATCTAAAACACCAAAAATTCAACGCTTATCAAAGGCAAAATTAGGCTCAATCTAAAATCTTCTCTCTCCTCCTCGCACGTGTGAAAGAGACTTGCAATTTTCACAAGTGATCAAACCTCCATGAGAAGAAGAATATGTCTAATGATGATGTCCAAATGAGGTTGCCTTGACTTGTATTTATATTCCATTTTGGAGGTGGCTTTTCCCTGTCCAAATCGATTCGTATTTTTGTGTCCTTGTGGGTTTTAATTTAAAAAATTAGTTTTTTCCTTAACCAAATTAAATTATTCCAAGGGAAAATAGGATCTTATTTGTATGAGGAAGGGTGTCCAAAGGAGGGAATTTTTCCATGTGCTGCCAAATCAAGACTCCCCCTTAGCTAGGGAAAAATTTATGACTACATCATGAATCTCATCTCAAATGTCTCATCATCATCATCATTGAATCAAGTCATGTCTCATCTCTGCTCATCTTTTTTCATCTGTTGAACACTCTTGAATTTAAAGAAGAATAATTTTACATCATAAGGGAGATCAAGATACCACCCTCTATCCAAGGACAATAGGCAGGATACTACTTACCAAGAGGTAAGGATCATAGTGATCCTATTGCTTCTTGATCTTCCCAACTTGACCCTCAAGAGTTAGTGGTATAGCACTTGCATCCTCTCACTTAGGTAGGACACTACTTACCCTGAGATAAGGATAGAAGCTATCCCATGTCTCTTCACCCATTGGCCATATGGGTGGCAATCCCAACAAACCCAGCTTGTGGGTAGGATTCCAACTAGGGTATACTCTATCAAGTCCCAAAGATGAAAATAGGTAGGACGTTACTTACCATGTAGTAAGGATCTCAATTATCCTATTCTCAAACAATAGGTAATATACTACTTACCGTAAGGTAAGGATCACAACTATCCTATTGTCTATAGTTCGCTCAACCCCAAGATCTCTCTAGCTCAATTCCTCTCCCTGGGAGCTCAAACAAGAGTAAAGCGCATATCTTAGTGTCCTTAATCAACTAAGATGCTTACCTGGGAGGATCACATCCATCAGCCCAAGTTTCTCTCTGAAGGCCAAGAACTTTCCTTTGAATAAAACCTTGGTGAATATGTATGTTATATTCTCATCAGTCAAAATATGATGGAGTCTCATGTCTCCTCTTTGCACCACATCTCGTATATAGTGATACTTGATCTCAATATGCTTGGACCTGTCATGAAACACAGGATTCTCTACTAATCAGATCCCACTCTTGTTGTCATAATATATCATTTTCGTATCTAGGCCTTACTCAAATATATCTCCAAATATCTTCCTCAACCATACAACCTAACATTTAGCCATGTTAACAACAATATACTCTACTTTGACCGTGATCAAAGCTACGGACTTCTACTTCCTACTCATCCAAGATATCATGGAAAAACCCAAACTAAAGAAGCACCTTGATGTGCTCTTCCTATCAATAACATTTCCAACCCATTTAGCATCGATGTACCCATGAAGTCTCACATCATTGGTAATATATCTCAAACCAAGATTGATCATCCCATACAAATATCTTAGCATATGCTTGGCAGCAACCTAGTGTGCATAAGAGGACCAATATTCTTTGAGTGTTGGGAACCCAAGATAAGAATAGTCCTAGAAGGTCATACTCAGAGAACACCCAGGTGGGTATGTACCTTGAGAGACAATGATGAAGGTGTCTATAAATCATTGGTCTCACCAGGATTTTAGCTCATGGCATTGTAAAGAGATGGAGTTTTTAGTCAAGGCCTTGCACTATAACAATGTCTATGCATATTATTCTATAATAGATGGATTTCTAATCCAGTTTCTCTTATGTGAATTCTTCAAAATTGAAAATTGCCAAACACCTTGTAATGTTGTATGAATACCTCCGTAGTTAAGAGAGAGTGTTGAAGGAAATGTAACTAGGTTCGGTGTTCATAAATGTAATTTTGATATTTGTATTTATTCAAGATAAGAGAAATTATTTTTATATTTTTTGTCATTGAGTTTCTTTCTCATTGAAAATAAGTCAAGCACATTTTAAGGCGCTTCTAGAAATTAAAAGTAAAAATGTAATTATGATGAGACCCTTTGAGGGCATGTTACATCATATATGTCAACATACAAGGTCATGGGGACACCTCCAAGCATAATCAAATCCTCTCCTAGCCACAATGAAGTCTCCAAGTAGCAAAATGATAAATAAAAGATGAGTTATCAAGTCGTCCTAATGGATAGTCAAGTTAGCCTAAAGAGGAGGGACATACCTCTATTTATAGAGGTTGTCCATTCCTCATTTGATATTACTTCACTCTGAAACCACAAGAAAGAAAGAGGAGGAAGAAAATCCAAGGAAAAGGGTTTCAAGGGCAACGTGATAAGGAGACATAACAGCGAGGGTAAGAAGGTAGTTTATAGAGTAGTTACAGGCACACGTGCGAGGTTATGGAAGGTCTGCCTGCGGCCATAGCAGTAGAAAAACAAAGGTCATCCTATCTCACTTTATTGGGCGCAAACAAGGTCTACAAGGCCTCTCTCTACAAGCAAAGGATAAGCCCTCATAAACGAAGGAAGGAGGGCCAAGATCAAAGTTGAAGGGACTATTTTCAAGGGTAGATGAAAGTCACACAAGCAAGAACCATATTTCTTTATACAATCATAACAGCCCTACATCCAAGTTAGTTGATTGGTGGAAAGAATAAAGGAACCATCATAAATAAGAAAGGTCTCATCAATAGTGTCTTCTCTAGAGAAAGTGAAACAAGGTTACTAACAAGTTGAAAGAAGAATAAAGTGTCGAAAGAAGGAGGACGAACTGTTGAGGTCCATGTGCTGGAAGTTATTGTGCAGAAAGAGGGAGGATTTGACTTATGCTTGGATGATATCCTAGTCAAGGGTCTAGGGTTTGGCAGTTGTTCAAATAAGAAGCTTCAATAAGAGAAAACTTACAAAGGGTTTTCCTCTCAAGAGTGTAGAGGTTTTATCCCTGGCAGAGAGCCAAAACACAAAGCTTCAATAAGAGAAAACTTACAAAGGGTTTTCCTCTCAAGAGTGTAGAGGATTTATCCCTGGCAGAGAGCCAAAACTTTGTGTTCTTGTTATTTTATTTTTGTAACAGTTTGATGAAGTACACACATATGCACTAATAAGAAGAAGAAGAAGCATAATCTAACAAGAAAAGTAAAAAGACTCCACAAATTTTTATCAAGTAACGAAGAATAACACTACACTACTTTGCCACAGATTCTTCAACACACCCAAAGCAGTTATGGAGGTTGCAGAACCAGGTTTCTGAGAGCCTCGAGATATGGGCACTTACCACTACCCCCTCCAAAAACCGAATGGAATTTCATACGATTATGAAATAACTGCTATGTGGATGGGAGGCCGAATGAAAAATATAGTGAAACTAGATTTTAAAGGAAATTCACATATGGAAGGCCAAGTGGGTGAAATGAAATAACAAGCTAAGGTGTAAAATGATTTTACAACTACATGTAAAATGAAATTCATAGATGCAATGAATTTATGAGAGAAATTAAAAGGGAAAATTTTGTATGTTTATGAAATTAATGTACAGGTGAAAAAATGGCATTCATGTAAATGCATTTCAGGGTGCAAGATTAAGGTAAAAGAGATGCGAGATTAAGGTAAAAGAGGCCCAGGTGAAGTAAATTTAGAGGCATGGTGAAATCAATTTACAGGTGTAAAATCATGTTGCGGGTGAAAGTAAAAGAGTAAAGTGAAAATACTTTACCAACCACACAAATCAACACATGGTGTAAAATCATGTTGTGGGTGAAAGTAAAAGAGCAAAGTGAAAATACTCTACCAACCACACAAATCAACACATGGTTTTGCAAAACCATCCAGTTATTATACAAGCATAAAAGGAATTTACAGGTATGAAATGAATTTACAGAGGAAGGTGAAAAGGAGAAACAAGCCATGGATTTTAAAAACTACACATGGTTTTGTAAATCCATGGGAAGGGAAAACAATACACGGATTTGGAAACTAGATGGTTTATCAAATCACTTAAATAAATATATCTAAATCATGAAATTCATTTACGAGTTTAATCAAATATTTGGATATTTTGTTTAAAAAAATATTTTTCCTCAAATATTTGTGACAAAATAAAGGATGATTGAAAATCAGAAAATGACAAAAATAGAATTCAAAGGGGCAAATGGAAGACCAATCAGGTTTAGAGGGACAGTTAGTTGATTATTGGAAAACAGTTTCAACCTTTTTCCAGACTTCAATGGAATGAAGATCAATCTAAAAAACCTAGCAACAAAAGATCAACAGATTGAGGATTATTTTTCAGATTTTCAGCAGTCATTCAACCAATTCCATATTTCAAGGCAAGATACTTGCAAGCAATTCAAAGTTTCCAACTAATAATTTAGAGACATTGTTTTAGTTTTAGTATATTATTCAAGATTGTATTCCATAATTATTGTAACAGTTAGGAGAGATCTTGTCTATATATATTATTCATTTGTAATAAACAATGTGGGCTTCTCATGCCAAGGCTCTTCACTTTGTAATAGCTTCTATTATAGGATCTCTAGTGAAAGCCTTCTGACTCCAATTTGACAAAATTTTGTGTTTTCTAGTATGTTTTTCTAGTACATTCATACTCTCTTTCTGCACATGTTCAAGTTTTCATAGAAGATTTTGGGTAAGAATAGATTGAGTATTAAATCCCCTGAAAAATTGTAATCATTAAAGAGATTATCTTATTGGACTATTTATCTGAGATAGCTCCTCTTCATATTTACTAATTATTGCCTTATGTCATCCTTTGCAATGTGTTTTGTTTAGTTGTAGAAATCCTCTACACGCATTCAAATTTACCTAGTTGTTAAGAAGACTATCTGACTGCTTAATTATTAGGAATCTCCTTACATTATTCTATCATAATCCATGAAAAAATAAGGCATTCTATCAAGCTAGAAGCTGACACGTTTTGAAGGGACCCTGTGACAGAAGCTTTAATTATGGATATGGATTGTCATTGATCGCCAACCACCCCCAATTAAAACCATAAATCTATCCATTGTGCTTCAAATGTTGTTGTTCAGTGACAGGTGAATAGCGCTAAACAAAGCCTCATAACCATTAAGGGAGCCCCCTCTGGTTCAAGGGCCAGCTTGAACCTAAAGGCTGGTTGAGTTGGTTTCCTGGCGTAGTTTTTGCAGCCAAGGACTGCCTACGGGAAACAAGTACAACATTTTGCGCTATTTCCAGGGAGCGAAGTAACGAAGATATCTTTCTCTAAAGAATGATAAAGATTAGATCTATTCCTTGCTCGTGAACAAGGAGTAGGAAATTATTATTGGTTTCATTTATTTCACCTAGCGATTCCATTGGGTAACCGATCCCATTGTTTTGAAAATTCAATTGTCTTTACTGCTATGCAAGGTTCACTGATACTTACAATCAGCAGTATATGTCTCTCCCTCTTAGCCATGGTCAGAAATCTAAAATATCTATAGAGGATGCAACTTTTAAAGTACACCTATGAGTATAAGTTTCCCATGGGATTTCATGTTCATATTGTATATATTCTTTAGATTTTCAGTTGATGGCAACATGGTTTGTCAATAAATCCAATCTACACTTGGCTACATTGGAAAGAAAATTACACCTAACAGTGTAAATTTTCTCAGTTCAGTTAAATAGAGGTGTGTGGGATTGATTAGTTAATTTCAGATTTCAATAAATGCTTAAGGCAGTTGGTCTACTAGTTCTCTATGTCCCATGGGGGGAAGAAGTCCCCATTGGAGCCGATGTTGTAACATATTTTAGTACTCTGAAAATTAAAAAGATTTCAATGAGAAATTGCCAATTTCCTTCTAGACTAAATGTTGAGATATATATTTACAATGCTTTTGGATGGTTTATTTTTATATATATAATCATTTTAATTTTAAACATTTTTATTTTTATAAAAATATAATTATATATTTTTATGGAAATATTTGTTTAAAATTAAATTTATATTATAAAAAATAAAAATTAGATCCTAATCGTATACAAGGATTTAAAGCCCATACTCAAAAACTAAACGTCAAAGCTTATGGCCCACCCCGCACTTAACTATTTAAACTCTCATATTCTTCCATGCCTCGAGATATGGGTACATTTAATCCAAGGGTTAAAATATATTTCGCACCCCCAACTCTTCCAACATTTAATTAAGGGGGCTGCAAAAACATGTTTTTTACATTACTGCTTATTGTTTTGACTTTTATAAATGTGGCCAGAATGGAATTTCATATGATTATGAAATAAATGCTAAGGTGAAATGAAATAATAGGCTAAGGTGTAAAATGATTTTATACAATGGATTTATCAAAGATAATAAAAAGGAAAATTTCATATGTTTATGAAATTAATGTCAAGTGAGCAAATATGGCATTCATGTGGGAGATTAAGGTAAAAGAGGCCCAAGTGAAATCAATTTACGATCATGGTGAAATCAATTTACATGTGTAAAATCATGTTGCATGTGAAAGTAAAAGAGTAAAGTGAAAATACTCTACCAACCACACAAATCAACACATGGTTTTGTAAAACCATCCTGGTATTCTACAAGGGTAAAAGGAATTTACAGGTATGAAATGAATTTATAGAGGAAGGTGAAAAGGAGAAACAAGCCATGGATTTTAAAAACTACACATGGTTTTGTAAATCCATGGGAAGGGAAAACAATACACGGATTTGGAAAACTAGATGGTTTATCAAATCATTTAAATAAATATATTGAAATTCTAAATCCTCAAATTAATTTAAGAGTTTAATCAAATATTTGGAAATTTTATTTAAAAATATATTTTTCCTCAAATATTTGTGACAAAATAAAGGATGATGAAAATCAGAAAATGACAAAAATAGAATTCAAAGGGGCAGATGGCAGACCAATCAGGTTTAAAGGGACAATTAGCTGATTATGGGAAAACAATTTCAACCTTTTTCTAGACTTCAAGGGAATGAAGATTAGTATAAAACACCTAAGATCAACAGATTGAGGATTATTTTGCATATTTTCAGCAAACATTCAACCAATTCCAAATTTCAAGGCAAGATACTTGCAAGCAGTTCAAAGTTTCCAACAGATAATTTAGAGAGCCTATTTTATTTTTAGTATATTATTCAGGATTGTATTCCATAATTATTGTAACAATTAAGAGAGATCTTGTCTATATATATTATTTCATTTGTAATAAACAATGTGGGCTTTTGATGTCAAGGCTCTTCACTTTGTAATAACTTCTATTATAGGATTTCTAATGAAAGCCTTTCGGCTCTAGTTTGACAAAATTTTGTGTTTTCCGATATTTTCATACTCTCTTTCTACACATGTTCAAGTTTGCATGGAAGATTCTGGGTAAGAATAAATTGAGTATCAATCTATTCTTAAATACCATTAAAGAGATTAGTTTAATGGACTATTTGTGTGAGATAACTCCTCTTCATATTTACTAATTATTGCCTTTTTTCATCTTCTGTAATGTGTTTTTTTGGGATGTATAAATATTCTACACACATCCAAATTTCCCTAGTTGTTAAGAAGTCAATCTGACTGCTTAATTATTAGGAATCTCCTTACATTCTTCTATCATAATCCTTGAAAGGATAAGTCATTTTGTGAGGCTGGAAGTGATCCAGGTGGATGTTGGTAGCCATCCACCTATCCCACTTGAACCCCCACAACTGTCTCTTTCAGCTTTTCAGTTTCCTAAATTTTAGCACAGTTTACTATTTTTAGCAGTTTTTCGAGTCCTAAACTTCCAGAGCCGTTTTGAGGCCCTAAACGACATTTTTTGGGAAAATTTGGAGCAACATGGGTCCATGGGCCAATATTACTCTTCCCAAAGTTGTAGTTCTTAGATAGCTCTTTCTAACGAGATATTTTGCGTGTCAAAGGGATATCGTATGCCAAAGTTACAACCCCGGGAAGTTGTTGTACCAATTTACCCAAACAGGGCCCACAGTTTGGTGTTTCATCTTCTAGGGTTAGATTTTTGGATTTTTATGGTTTTCCATTGTTTCTCAACAATAAATAGGCCTTTGAGCCTCATTGTAACACAGTTCAGAGGCATGTAGCCACCACATCTCTTCTCAGAGATAAGCTACGATCACCCTAGCTGGTTTATTTCCATTTCTGTTTGTAAGCATATTTCAGTATTTTACAGTAATGAAATGAAGTATTGTTTATGTTGCATCTATGTATTTATGGTTATCTCTATAATTTTTGCATTCCTGTTTAAATATAGATCAGTGGTATCAGAGTAGTCTGCTCCTTCTCTGTCTTTCTTTTCATGTCCCCAAAGAGGTCGGGATATAAGGACTTAGGGCTTGAACTAGTCGAACCTTTGCAAGACCAGCCTCACAAATCCCAAAGGCCTCTCATGGCGGATGAAAAGAAAGATGAGGAGGCAGGAGATCCTATCAAAATCTTGCATAAAGAAGCCCTCGAGCGACAAAGGAACGCGATGATGGACAACTTTTCCGAGATCCTTCAGCGGCTACGCAGAGGGGACGCATCGGCTTCCAACATCTACTCTGGAAATGCCACACCATTTAAGGTACAAGTTAATTTTGCAATCCCCATATTTGAGGGTTAGATAGACATAGATGCTGTAGATAAATGGTTAAATATGTTAGAGGGTTATTTTTTTGTTCATGATTTTTCCAGTCGAGAAAAGATTATTTTCGCTCTTCTCAAAGCAGCCTCCCACGTCAAGGACTGGTGGAAAACCTACTACAAGCAGAAGGATGAAAGCATGGATTCCTATTTTCAGCTGCACCCACTTGAATTCATTCTGGGATGTCGTCAAGGAGTATTACTGCCCTGTTAAAAGCTATGAGGACAAATACATAAAGTGGACCACGCTGCAGCAGGGAAGGGACCAAGATCTGATGGAGTTCACCAACATTTTTCATACCCTTCGTACACAGTTGGGTATCAAGGACTCTAAGCTACATTTGGTACTCAAATACTGCGGCTGCCTACACAGATGCATCCAGGATGAGATGGATTTCTTGAACATCTCCTCACTCGGCACGACGTGCCAATATGCTATCAAAATCAAGTAGAAGTTTAAACAAAAGAAGCGAGACTTTGGATTTGCGAATCCAAAGAACTAAGGCGAGGTTACCCAAGACAACCCGTCGAAGCTGCAAGAAAAGAACAACACCACGAAGTCAAAGAAGGACACAGGAAAGTGGTGTGAGTTCCACAAGAGCCCCACTCACAACACAAGTAAGTGTTGGACCAAGCAGTTATTGGTGACCGAGTTGAAGGCTTCAGAATCAAATGCATGTTCCGACCTTGAGTCAGAACCCGACAAAGGGAATGGAAAAGGGAAGCAAACCATTGATGCAGAGCCCGGCACCATTATTGCCACTGCCAAGATCCAAAAGAATGAGCCTAAAGATCCAGAGGAGGGGAAGCGTCTTTTCCACTCACAGATGTGGGTGAAGGGTTCTCCGCTACAATTCATTCTCGACAGTGGCAACCAAAAGAACCTCATTTCAGCAGAGGTCGTGAAGCGATTGGGCCTACCGACTACACCACACCCACATCCGTACAGTATCGAGTGGCTTCACCAAGGATGAGATCTCCGAGTTCGCCAGCAGTGCCACCTTCCCTATAGCATCAAGCCCTTTACAGATGAGGTATTGTGTGATGTTGCACCTCTTGATATTTACGATGTAATATTAGTCCAACCATACTTATGGAGGTGACATGTTGTGTATGAGTTAAGGCCTCGCACTATTATTATTTCTTTGGGTAATTCATTATACAGGATACCAGAGGTAGCCCCACCTACCGCCACCTCTTTGATCACTGCTAAGAAATATAGCAAGCTCATCTCCCAGACTAGGAAATTCATTTTCTGTCTGGTTCACTCCCAAAGTAAGGGGAAGATAGTCGCCACATCCGTGACCCCCACAAAGGGTCCCTCCATGCAGCAGCAGATGGATACGGTCATGAAAGCAGACAAGAATAACTTCTCCTCACCCACAGGGGTACCACACAAGTTTCAGGTGGGAAACAAAGTTTGGTTGTATTAGCAAAAAGAATGCCTTACAAGAGCCCATCAAAAGCTTAGACCACTACAATATGGTCCTTACATCATTACCAAGGTTGTGGGAAAAAATTCTTTGGAGCACAAAATTCCTCCATTCCTTCACTTGCACCGAGTGTTCAATGTGGATCGTCATCGACCATGCTTCCCACCATTACTAGACACAACAGAGGTGTCAGAATAGCTCACCAGGGCCCAAGTTCAGTAGAAGTTTCCTAATCTCATGGAGGAACTCAACACAATGGGGACCATTGATTCCTAAGGGGGGAGGAATGATCCAGGTGGATGTTAGTGGCCACCCACCTATCCACTTGGACCCCCACAAATGGCTCTTTCAACTTTTCAATTTCCTAAATGTAGCATAGTTTACTATTTTTAGCAATTTTTCGGGTCCTGAACTTCCTGAGCCATTTTGAGGCCCTGTTAACACCCAAGTTGTTCCCTATGACTCCCAAGGGAATACGGCCGGGGTAACCACTAACCAATCTTTGGATTACAACTTCTAGCCAGGATGTAATCAGAGAGGGCTCTCTCTTTAAGGTTTAGCCCTGTTGTCTCTTTAAGGTTTAGCTCTGTTTGTGTATAAATTTTAGGTTAGCTATGATGTTCAAGATTTGTTTTGTATTTGGTTGGAGAATGTTTCAGTCAAGATATGTATGCTCTCACTAGAATGTTATATGTCATTGGGCAATGGAGTCAGTGGTCCTTTAGTTGTTTGGTGTGCTATGTTGATACAGTAGTGAAGCTGCAGAGCTGGATAACTGTCTGAGAAATAGTGCTTTGAAATTGTGATTAAGTGTGATGTGTTCAGTTCATGAAAGGCAGTTAAGGATCTTTCAATAAACTGATATGATAAAGAAGTGAGAATGTTATTTAGAAGCAGTGAAGAATTTCTAGACAACATTCACATTATAGAATTAAATAAAACATGAGCATTTAAGAATTCATGTCCATAGTTAATTCTGAAGAAAAACATTTACAGCAATAAAAGATTGAGCACAGGGTGTGATGAAACATGTCCTGTACTATCCCTTTTCTCTATTGCTAGATTTGATGAAAACATGAATATGAAATAACATAAGAAGACAAAACAGAGATTAAGAAAACCTATTATTCCATCAGACAGCACAAGAATTCTGCAACAACACTCAAGTCATCAGCGAGACATCAAAGTTCCAGGAAATCACTGAGCTGATCCAGCTCTTTGTATTATACAATTCTTAAAGTGCACAGTACATTTGCCTCAGAGTGAAAATTACCAACCCCTAATGCGTTGCCAAGGGGGGTATATATACAAAATTTACATAAGAAAAATATCAGAGAATGAGTTAATGGCTCATTTATGTTATGCCAACTCCTGGAGCATTGTAGCTGAGAGAGTTAATGTTGAAATAACTCTTTAGTGCCTTAGCTGTCAAAAATAGTCAGAAGCAGTTGGTTTGGCGGCTGTTGGAGTCGACTGAGGATACGCTGTCAAAATTTGCGTATTGTCTTATCCCTTAGGCTAGCTGTCATTGTCCATGTGCTGAGTCACATTTCAGCTGCCTTTAATGCTGACTTTGTCATGTTGTTTGTTTTGTAGTGACCTGGAGCTGGCAGTGGCCGAACAACTGAGGCTACCGTGGCAAAATCTGAAGCATTTCTTGCCACCAATCCTCCTTAGGCATTTGATGTCTCCGAATCTTTATCAAGGTCTCATCGGCTTCTGTATATCTATAAAAGTTAGGACGAGTTTCAAAAAGATGATTTACCTCATTTTCAATAAAGAACAAGCCTTCAAGTTTGTCATATAAGCTCTGTCCTGTAGGAGGCCCTGTTTGCTTAGATGTACTGCCAGATGCAGTGATCTGATTTTCAATGAAAGTTGCCATTCTGTTGGCAAATTGATCTCGAGAGATCAGTCTTCCTGCACCGCTTAGGAGGCTGGGCAGTCCCTTTGCTTGCAGCACTGCCATCTTGACTTTATATTCCTCCACATCAGCTTGTATCTCATAGCACTTCCTCTCCACAGTTTGTACATAGTTCCTGAGAGTTAGTACCTTCTTAGCAGTGAGGACAGCCTCTGTTCTGTTGACAATGCCTATGGCTGCTAGTTCCTCCTTTTCCTGCCTGTTCAGGAAGTCTATCATTCTGTTGGCCTGTTCAGGTCTGTCTCCCAGTAATGTTTTGGCCTTATGAATTTCTGCTTGTGCTTGGCCCATTAAGTCCATCTGCTCATGTATTGTTTTGATTGACCTCCATTGTTGAGTGATGGATTGGCCAATTTTGGCCCATAGAATTCTTTTTATATCAGCCATGGCAGTTTCTAGATTTAGCTCCTTCTCTAAGGCCTTTATCTTTTCTTTTAGGGCCTTTATTTCTCTGCTTTGCTCTGCCACAGTCACCTTTGATTTATCATACTTGGCATCCAGTTCTGCCAATTTTTCCTTGGCCTTCCTTATTTCATTTGCTTGGAGCTCCATTTCTTTGATGGCTTTAGTCAATTCTTCTACGCTTGTGCTGGGATCCAGAGCTGTTGTTGTTGCTGCTGCTTCTGTTGTGGGGGCCACTGCTGCCTCTGTAGTTGTTGTTGTTGTTGAAGTAGTTGGAGGAGCTTGGGATGTGGACTCTCCCTGTTTATCTTGTAATGCTCCTTCCAGCTCTTTCTCCAAATCCAGGACCCTCTGGTTTAGCTGCATTATGAGGTCCAGTTGGTCATCAACCTGTTTTTCCTTTTGTAGCTCTGTTGTTTGAGGGTGCTCTGTGGGCAGCAGCTTTAACCTCTTCTTTAATGCATTTAGGTCATCTTCTTTCTTCTTCAGAAGGGCCTTTACACCCTTTGGATCACTAGGATCATGTCTTAGATCAATACTGATGTCCTAAAGTGAATTTATTCTATTGTCTTTGGCCAGGGAGGACATTCTCTCAAAATCCAACTGTGTGTTGGTATTTTTCAGGGACTCCTTTAGCTCATGGGCCATGGTTGCCCTCTCCACCAAGGTTGCATAAACCATCTCTCCAGCTTGCTTGTGGAGTTCAATTTGGTCCATGGGATGGATGTCTTTGGCCATGACCTCCACCCTTGTCTTCACAAAATCTGCAGCTGACTTAGGCTGCGGTATTGTAGGCTTAAAGTGACTGAGGATGATTTTTTCCTCTTTAATGTCATATACAGACATTAGCCTTTCTTGCTGGGCTGGTGTTGCATCTAGAAATTGTTTGTACACCTCTACCCTTAGCAAGTCATTCTGTGCCTTTATTTGCTTGAAAGAAGCCTTAGTGATTTTAGGCTTCTTGCTCTGCTGAGAGGAGGAAGAAACCTCCAAACCAAGTTGCAATCCTTGCTCCTGCTAAAAGGAGCTTGTCCCTGTGTGCTAGCTGCCCTCCCTATTTTTCCTTGAACTGTCAAGGAATTCTTCAGTGATGTCTTCTACCTCCGGGGAATCAGCTCTTGGCCTCTTGGTCTGGGGTTGCTGGGAGGATCCACTAGCAGGAGTGGACTCTTCTCTGGCTCTTTTCGTACCCCTCTCCTCATGTGCTGGGGTCTGCAAAATTGGAGTAGTCAATGGCTCAGTTTGTGGAGGTGGAGTTTGCATTGTTGGAGCTGCCGGTAGCTCTGTTTGTGGAGGGGCAGTCTGCTCTTGTTGCTATTCTATTTGCTGCCCTTGTTGGGGCTCTTGCTGCTGCTCATTTCAAGGGGCAGGCTTTTCTTTCATTGTTTCTTCTTCTGCACCCATTATCCCTTTGCCTTTGTCCATGCCTGGTGCTGTTGTAGAGGGTATCCGTGTAGTTGGTGCAGTTGTTGAGGCTGAGGTCCCTTCTCCTGCTGAGTGTGGTCGTTTGAAGGGTACCTGCTGCACAGAATCTAAGTCAAGCATCTTTTCCAATTCCCTGACATTCTTTTGCATTACTTCTTCCTCAGTTAATTTTTCAACTAAGGTATCATGTTGCCATTCTTGCTGGTTGGCATATTTTTCAATGTGTGGATATTTGCAATGCTTATAGCCTAGTAGTTTGTACTTGACTCTTCTAGCAGTAATGAAGCCTTCAGGGTCATAAGGGACCCACAGGAAGCTCTGTGATAGCTTGTATTTGTTTTTGAGGATTTGGTCAACCTCTGTCCATCCTTCTTTTTTATTCATGACGAAGGGTCCCAGGTGGTCCTTGAACTTAAGATGGGCTTTCTTTTTAGAGCTGTGAAAATGAGTGAGGTCAGAGTGAATTAATTGCCTATAATACTCCAAGGCAAATAACCTCATGGGCACATATTTTGGGAGTCTGTATGGACAGAGCTCATAGCCATAGACTCTGATGACTGTATGGTCCTCATATAGGTAACCAATCACCTATTTTATACTTCCTGGAGAGCTGCAGGACCTTCTGTATCTCAACTGATATTCTGGGAGGAGGGCACCTCATCAATAAGCAAGACACGGGATATAAAAATTGATCAATAAATTCACAATAAGAATAGGGTGAATATTGCACTTCATGGTAGACAGATGTCCAGAAGATCACAGATCTTCTTTCCCCTCTAAAGTCCAGCTTTTTGATGTAGCATGGAAAAATCTCAGACTGATAGTACATGAAGAGGTGGTAGATATAGGACGAATATTTGAAGACACCCTGTCTGTGTACTGTGCACAACTGATCATGAATCTTATTGGCTATGAACTTAGCAAAGTTGTACTTGCGGGCGGGGGCTGGCTTGGGCTGTAAGCAGCTAACAATACCAGCATTGTTGCATCCACATGCTCACTGGTTCTGTATCCCAAAACATAGGCAATCATGTCGAGCAAAAGCCTGCCTTCATCGGTGAAATAGACATCCAGGTAGGGAGGTGGCCCTGTGGGCTGGCACTCAGGCCTCATAAATGTCTTGGTGATTCTTTGGATCTCTTCACTGGTCATCTTGGCACCATTGTCCAGCAGATAATTCATAGAAAAAGGGAACAGCAGCTCTGTTTGATCAAAGTTGAGCATCTTATTGATAGATTCTGGATTGATATGGAATAGGATGCTCCCAGATGGAGACTTAACAGCTCTGTGATGTACATCATAGTTTTCAGCACATAGGTGGATGACCTCTGGAAAAATGTTGACAGAGGGAAGGCAGTAGTGTGGTAGATTTGATTCCCAGATCCCATAGGTGTCCTTGCCTTGGAGGTAGTCATCTCTCAATTGTCTGTAGGTCTGCAAAAAGTCCCTGCCAGTCACAGAGTCTTGGATAAGGTAGTCCTTGTCAGCAAGAGGCAAGGACTGCAGGTCATTATTTGGTGGATTCATAGGAGCCACACTGAGAGCTGTGGGTGCAGGAGCAGCCATTGTACAGTTTGAACTTAGACCAGGTGATTAAATTTCCTCAAGGATTTGGGTGACAGGCTTATTGCAGATAGTGCTTGAAATCTTGCTCAAAGTGAAAAGGCAAGCTTGGCAGACTTGTTTTCTTTTTTTGCTGGTAAATTCACAGGGATTGTGAATTCACGAAAATGATTACAGAGGCTGAGCGGGCTTTAATCTGGTGAGATACAGCCTTGGTGCTTCACCTGGCAAAAGGGAACAATGCCGGGCAAGTTCGAGGCCGAACTGGTAACCTTCGATCGTGAATTAACATTTTAATAGCGAATTGTCGGGGCAAAGGATAATGCAGGTGGATTTGAAGGTAAATTTGGTGAAAAACAGTGTGCAATTTGGCAATTGAATGTTTCTTATGGAGAATTCACATAGAAATTGGTATGCTCAGTGGGAAAACAGGGAACTTGCGGTGAAATACCTGGAAAACGAGCTGGAATGCCTTCGGGCCGAACAGGGGAGCTCACTGCAGTTGGATTTCCGAGTTATAGTGGTCGCAGCTTCGAATTTGAGGGCTGGAGGCAATTTCGCAGCAAACTGGTTGACAACGGCTACGTCGTTTTCGCGTGAAAATGACCGCAAACGGCTAATTTGGGCATTTATAACGACAAATTCGGAAAAAAACGTTATTGGCGCTTTTCCACCAATGACGTCACGGCGGGCCCGGGTACGGAGGTGACGTGGATGTTGAGCTGGCGGCCAGAGTGGCAGATGCGGTGGCAGGCAGACGCGGTGGCAGGCCACGTGGAGGGCCACGGGGCACGGGGCGGACGGGGTGACGCGCCAGTAGAGTGACGTGGGCGGTGACGTAGGAAGGTTGGTAACGGGGAGGCGGTAAGCGGTCTCCCCGCACCGCTTTTGGCGACAGGCGGTATCGGGGAGGGGGGCTCCGAACAACCCTCGCGCTTGCCACGCGTCCTGGGTACGGCCCCCAAAACCGCCCTTCCCCGGACGTTAAAGGGAGGTAGGTCGGGGAGCGAAATCACCCGCCCACCGTTAGATCGGGGCAGCGGAGATCGGATGGCTGGCGGGTACTGCCATCGGTCGCGCAGCTCCTGGGTCGGGTCCCACCCACTTTCAAATATTCAATTTAATATATATGCGCGGAACTTAGGATTTAAGGGTTTTGATGGGTTTTTTCTGTAGGAAAAGGGTTTTTAGTGGGTTTTAGCAGAGGTAAGGGGGTTCTTTGTGGAATTTCTGAACAGAGGGGAGGTGAGGGCTTAGGGGGAGGTTATTACTCCAACCAGAGGCTAGAGCAATCCCATGACAGGGTTGACCCTGGTCCCTGGTGGACCAATGTCTCCCTCAACAAACTTATTTAGCTATAGTGCTAAAAGGGAGAATATTTATACAATGTTGGGGATTTATACACCATGGTGTTATAGTAGTAGGGGGAAGGGAATCATAAGGCATTTAGATAATAAGAAGTTAGGGGTTAATATGAGTGAAAAAAGTGAATGAGGAGTGATATCACTAAGTTTATATGAAAACAACTTAGATTAGGGAGTAGATCAAAATGAAAAGAATTTTTAGACAAGAAATGTGGCTTTTACAGGAGCAAGAACCAACATAAAACCTTAAATTCTTCCATGAATCTGTACTGATGAAGGGATGTTAGTAAATGAATGTGAAAGGGGAAAATGGGAAGTTAGACATGCTCCTTTGTTTTGCTGCAACATGATGGAGAAGAGAACCTTCTCAATCCACTGATATTCCTTTGCAAACATGTTATCAAACACTCACTTGAAAGGAATGAGATTTCTGCAACCCCATTTACTTACCCATCTATTTCCTAGCATTTTTTGTTACTTCCTGGAGGGTGCACTTAGACTTACAGACCCTTATGTGCCTTTTCTTTTCTTTGGCTTTTTCTTTTGATTTTCTATCTAGAACTACCCTTATTGCTTCCAAGGTCCCAGATTAAGCAGTTGGGAACCTTACTTCTCTACCTAAGCTACTTGTCTGCCAAGGTTAAACAGTTTGGACAGACTTCTTTCTCTATTTTACAACAGAAAATTGAAATATGGTATGATCCAGATTAGGCTGTTGGACCACCCATCAAAATTTAGTCAACCTCAAGCTATGTACACACATTGTTTTCTCTTGGAAATATGGGATCTTTGCATCACCAAAGCAGAGCATATTTGGACCTTTCTTTGCCAATCATGAAATATGAAACCTATTGGTATAGGTAGCTAACAGGCCCTAAACAACATTTTTTGGGAAAATTGGGAGAAACATGGGTCCATGGACAGATGTTGATCTTCCCAAAGTTGTATTTCTCGGATAGATCTTTCTAACAAGATAGTGTGCATCTCAAACGGAGATCGTATGCCAAAGTTACAACCCCAGGAAGTTGATGTACCAATTTACCCAAATGGGGCCCAAAGTTTGGCGTTTCATCTTCTAGGGTTAGTTTTTTGGATGTTTAGGGTTTTCCATTGTTTCTAAATAATAAATAGCCTTCAAGCCTCATTGTAACACAATTCAAAGGCATGTAGCTGCCACATCTCTTCTCAGACATAAGCTACCATCGCCCTAGCTGGTTTATTTCCATTTCTGTTTGTAAGCATATTTCAGTATTTTACAGTAATGAAATGAAGTATTATTTCCTCTATATCTTTATATTGATGGTTATCTCTGTAATTTTTTGTGTTCCTATTTAAATCCGGATCAGGAAGCTGACATGTTCTGAAGGGACCTTGTGAGATAATCCTTTAATCATGGATAGGGATTGTGATTGATCCCCAACAACCCCTAATTAAAACCATAAATCTGGCCATTGTGCTTCAAAAGCTGGTGTTCAGTGATATGTGAACAGTGTTAAACAAAGCCTCATAACCACTGAGGGATCCCCCTCTGGTTCAAGGGCCAACTTGAACCTACTAGTTGGTTGAGTTGGTTTCCTATCGTAGTTTTTAAAGCCAAGGACTATCTACCAGAAACAGGTACAATAGTCCACATACCATGGATTTGGAAAAACAATGAACTAACACCCAATGTTCATTACAAAATAAGGGGATTTGACCCACCCCAAATCCCCTAGACATTGCGTAATTAATAGAACTTTGTGGGCTCTGCTCCTCAAAATCCAGAGTCTTTGACCAAAACTGGACCAAGTTGGGTTGCACCCATCAAGCCCCCAACACTCACATGTGACTCATCCCAAGTCACTCAGCTAAGGTGCCCTTGATCTTCACTGCAATACCATTGTAGACTGAGTTGTATTGCTAGATTGTTTATGCTACTTGTTTCTCTTCTCGGTGCACCTCCTCTAGCATTGTCTCTATAGTTGGACCAACAGTCTTATCCAATACTTCTTTCTCCCTTTTCTTTAACTCCTTGAGCCTTCCATCCACTACCTACAAAATTTGGAGGGCCTCATCCTACTAGTCCTATCTTGCAAGTTCTTATCCTTCCTCCGAAGATCTTCTATCTATTTTTGGAGGTTCTTTCCTTCAGTAATATTGGAAAGCCTCTGCGAGACTGGTAGGGTCTTCACAGTTGCCAGGATCTCTTCCCATCACTTCTACTCCACCTATAACTCCTCCTCAATCTTCTGAATCCTCCTACAGCCAGGTCCAAATTTGCATAGTTTCGTCCAACAACTTTCCACATTCTACCATTGTGTCGTAGATTCCTTTCAAATATGATTTTAAGTCTTTCTCCCTCTGCTCATGTACTTCATGTGGCATGGTTGGCTGCAATCTTATTTGCAGCTCCAAAATCTGCACTTCATATTCAAATTTCATCTTCTTGAGCATATTCTTCGATTCTTTTATTGTGAGGGTGAGATTTGTGACCTTCTATGTTGGTGGCTCATCTTAACATACCTTCACATCCAGAACTATGCTACAAGTGTCTGCAATGGCTTTTTCTACTTGCTATTATTTCTTCCATACCTCATCTCTTTGCTTAGCCAACTACTCCAGCTCCTTTTTCATCCAAGCTTTTTCCTTTTCCACCTGACTGGTCAATAGCGAAGTTTTTTGTTCCTGCTCCTGCCACTCAGTTGTTATGCTTTGGTGGAATTCATGCAGTACCTGAATTAGAATTGTGACAATGTTCATGTTGATGTTACTCCAAGCTTTAGCTCATTCCCTTTCCTCTGGTGCTTTGAACTGTAGTGCTCTAGTTGGCACCTATAAAATCCTAACACCGAATGTTGTCTTTATTCATCGCTACTATTTTACCAGCCAATGATTCCATAAAACCTGCTAATCTTTTCTCTACGAATGCTCTAGCAAGTTCTTCAAAGCTTCTCTCAGACATGCAGTAGCTCACTTCTCTCACACTTAGTTGCAACTTCTCAACCTAAATTCTCTAGATGGCAAGGTGTAAAATGTGGTGCAAGATATGCTTTCTATAATGAATTTGAATTCCCAACCCCATGATTGGCTAAGATCTTGCTCATTTAATGTATCCATGGTGCTAGATTCAACCAGTTGTGCCTTATAAATGTGTTTCTCCCATTCCCTTTAATGGTGAATTCCTTTTAAGGGTATATTTTTCCTTCTAATGGTCATATTTCCGGCCAACTTCGATGAACCTTCCCTTGTGGTGTAGTCATACTTTCTTCGTCGTAGTTCCTTCAGACTTCGTCATACTCCCGAGTATCACATGGTAATCTCCCTTCTGAAAAGTCCCTTTCTGCAGAGTATTTTATAGTCAGTGCCCACTTTCAACTACAGGTGGTACTAAGACTTTCTTCTCTTTGTTTTTTAGTGCGAAGTTCCAGGGACAGAATTGTCCATGTATTCTTTCAATCTACTACCATTCACTCAACCTGGAATCAACAGACCATTTAACTTCGTGAGTTGAACTGCAACATCATTAGAGATCTCCTTGATGATATATGGCCCTAACCAATGTGTTTTAAATTCTCCTGGGAACTTCGCAAATTTTCTTTCATATAATAGTACAAGATCTCCCTCGTGGAATGTCTTCTACTTGATTTGCCTATCATGTGAGGCTTTCTCCCTTGCTTTCTACACTTGTTGATTGATATGAACATGTCTTCTTCTAGAGCTAGTAACTCGACAATGGAACCATTTGTTGTCTTAAGGGGCTTGGACCTAGGTTCAAATTGTATTGCATACCAAAAAAAAACCTCAACCATTGGCCCTTTCGGCAATGACCTGCGAGAAGATTGCAGTCTCACCCAAAGCGGTTATGGGAGGTTGTAGAACCAGGTTTCTGCATCCATATGGATATGTGCAATGTGGCATCTATGTGTTTACTTATTTTTTAAACCTATCTACAAATTTGCATACATAAATAACTTCGTGTCGATGATTTACTTCACAGATTTGTACTTATCACATAAAAATCTCATAGAATAGCATAACATGTATTCTTTCACATAATTCAGTAAAAAGCATGGATAACAGTATGTATAAACATATATAATGAACACAGATACACAAGACTTCTCCAAAACTTCTTCTTCTTTATTAAGATGGATCTTTCAATACATACAAATTATGACCTGCGCACCCAGCTGCAGGTGTTCTGCACACTCAGCTGCAAAATCTTCCGAGGCCTCTGTGCACTCATCTATGGAGCCTTCCCTTAAGGCCAAAAATACAAACTAAAGACAAAAAATATGACTAGTTCATCTATGACTTAGCTATCCTCAATAAATTATTACATCTCCTTATATAGATTTCATTACTACAAGACCATGGTCCACATACCATGGATCCAAGAAAACAATGAATTAACACCCAATGCTCATTACAAAATAAGGCGTTTTGACCCACCCCAAAGCCCCTAGACACTATGTGATGAATAGAACTTTGTGGGCTTTGCACACTCCTCTCCTCAAAATGCAGATTCTTTGACCAAAATTGGACCAAGTTGGGTTGCGCCCAACAAAAACTGAGAAGGAGGAGAGATAGAAAGTATATTGAAATGTTGTTGGGGAGGCATTTGAGCCCACTTTGTTCCTTATTATCTTATTTCCATGTTTCTATATCATGTTAATTTCCTATTATGTCTATGAGGCCTTCGAGCCAAATCAAATTTTTGTAATGTTGTAGGATTTAATAGAACAAGAGATTATACGGATATATGTGTACCTTTGTGTATGGTCTTAAGTGGATTTTTCAAAAGTTTAATATGCCTGTACCTTTTTTATATTACCTCTCTATGTGCACTTGATCTTTTATGCTTGGGTCCCTAACTTTTATATTTCAGATTTTATTAGGTATTGATAACCTCCATGTGGTTCATTCCTACACTGGACTCTAGCCCCTAACTTAGTTAAGGTCACGACATGCCTTGGGTGAGATGTTTTATTCATCCTAAACAAGGTGAAAATGTCAATGTTGTGATAGACTACGATGGAGCCTTTTTTGGCCCCTATGCCCAAACCCGGGGTCTCAACCTATCCATTATTTTTACGTCAACACACAATGAGTAAGTTTGCCTCGCAGCATCTCTAATTTCCTCAATTGTGTAGTCATGTATTCCTATCTCTTAGCCACTGCGTATTGCATAGCCATAGTGACTAGACCCTCATCATTGCCTCTTAAATCTGTGCACTGCAAAATTATTGAGCCTCTTCCTCAATCCTATGCATTGTTCTGGCTCAATTAGCATGTTGCATGAGGAACAAGATAGACTAGGAAATTTCCTAACTAATGTCATATTTTCATGAGTGAATTCCATCTGCAGGTGTTGTATCTTGACATGATAAGATGATGCTCAAAGAGGATTCTAAGGAGATCATGTAAGAAGACACTTGTGAAGCTAAAACCACAAAGATATCATCAAGCAAGGAGATGAATGGACACTAGATTACAACAGAAGAATGAAGATCAAGATCACATTGAAGACTCCATACCATTCCAGCCTTTTGGAGGATGAAGATGAAGTACATGCAAGACCTATCATTATGATGTGAAGTTAGTAGCAAGATGAGAAACTTGGCCTTGACACATCATAATGAAGTTCCATGTCATCATTGTCAAGTCATGTCCTATCCAAGTGTCATTACAAAAGTTATATGTGTCAATTTATTTTGCCACATCATTGTTGGAATGTAATTATTTTATTTTAGAAAATAAGAAAATGTAAAATATGTGGAAGACCAAGGGTCCCACATGGAATGTGAAAAGTCACTAGAAAGTCCTAGAGTCATTAGAAGCTCAAAGTTCACATAGGAATTTTAAAAATCATAGTAGAAGCCCAAGAGTCATGAGGGAGGTCAAGAGTCACATGGGAGATGGAGAGTCACCTCACTTGTTATGAATACACCCTCATAGATCAAAAGAGAGGACTTTGGACTTTCCACCTTGGCTTCTCTAGTTTGGCATAGGAGAGAATATATTTCTTTGGAGGAGAAAGTGGTGACTTAATGTTCCACTATTGGGGCTAGTGTGGTAGCATTGTAATCATGTATCTTGGTACTTTCACTTAATATATGAGGCTTTAAGATCTGGTGCACTTTGATGCATATATTGTGATTGATTGTGAGACTTCTCTTTCATTGTTTGTGGTGTATTTTTATGTTAACACATACTAATGAAAATGAATTATTTCGTTGGATTTGGTATTCATCTTGTTGAATGTGTGTTGTTACTTGATTTTATGATCGTTGTTATCTTTTGAAATACTTTGTGGGTTAATCAATGATTCTTTCATGCTCTTGTGTGTCTCTTTTAGGATAGTACTATTACTTTTCTTATAGAGGCACACTCTCTCTTTTCCCTTCCATGAAAGTACCTTATATACATTGTAATTGTATGCCTCATAGTGTCAACTTGCTGGTCCCAAAGATCATTTGTATAATCTCTTATGTTGATGATTGTAGCCAAGGAAAATTCCTAAGGATAATGTCAATCAGCTTTATTTCTCAGTTGGGGCTCCTAGTCCAAATGGTGTGATGTCTAGTTGAGACTTCATATCAACGAGACCCCCTTGTTGGTGGATTTCTAGCACCATCAATAGTTGGCACTGGAAGGAGGACCAGATGACAAACTAAGCTCATTGAGTCTTTTTTAAATCTCTTGTCTTGAATGGCTCATTCCCAAATCATAATCCCAAGATGTTTTCCTAATAGAGAAAATATTACACTCCCCGTGGAACTTATTTACAACTTGTCTCAATTAAATTTTGATGGTGAGGGTGGAATATCCATAGCTAAGCATACATCTCAATTTCTTAAGTTTTGTGATCTTAATGAAGTGGATTTTGAATATGTTTCTTGTAAATTATTCACCCTCACACTTGAAGGTCGAGTTAAACTATGGTGTCATACCTTACCATATACTTCAATTCATTCATTTGAAAAAACTCTTTAAGTAGCTTCATCAAGCCTTTGAAAAGTATGACTGTTGAAATGTGTATAAGAGGATTAATCAAGTTAGAATACAATCTAATGAATGAATAGAGGATTTTGCTAACATGTTTCTTCACCTTTGCTATGAATTTTTTGAGGAAGATGTGGATTGGGATTTTATGAATAAAAAGTTTCAATTTTTAGTTCAAATTTCTTTAGAACCATCTGAATCTAAATATTTTACGAGTATCCTAACTTATCTCAGTTTCAAGACACTTAAAATTTCAAAGGAGGAACCTACTGTCGCTTTTGTTCCTTCTCCTCATACTTTTCAATTATCAAATAAATCTATCCCTAATATCAATGACAAAGTTGAAAAAATTGAAAACCAAATTGTTGATCCACTTATCCCACCTTCATTTCCTTCTGATGGACAAGATTTTGTCCAAGAAAACTTTGAATGTTCTAATGAATCCATGGAGGCAGAGGTGAATATTGATATACATAATTCAAATCTTGAATCTAATCTGATTGAAATTATTGATTATTTGAGGGATATTTTTCATTCTTTATCATTTACACGTCATGACCCTTTGTACCATGATTCGCTTAATCAATCTGCTTCACTAGTAATTGCTCCAGATACTCTTGATTTTAAATCTATTGGTTCACATGGAAATCAGGTATAAGGTGGTCACATTTTACGGGAAGAGGAGCAAAAGGATGAAGATATTTTTAATCTCTCTTATATTTTTCAAATTTCTCTATATTAAAATTATGTTTCTACATTATTTTTTAATCAAGAATTTCAACATCTCAGTGATTGGTCAAGCGGGATTCAATTCCTCAACCAAAATGAACTCTTATGAAATCATCACCCTAAAGACAATGACTCTTGTAACACCCCCCCCCCCCCCCCCACATCTACCCAAGTAACCATGCCAACCAGGGTAAACATGTGATGAGAGGCTACTATGATTGGATTCGACCTCCTATGTGACCTTAAGTAAGTGGAATCGATGGCAAAATAACACACAGACATTCAACATCAACATCAAGACCCTCAGGAACCAATCCAACACTTCAGATGACATTCCCTTAGGTCTTACTGGAGTTTTGACCAAATTAAGACTTGGTCACTCTCATGTTATAGGCATGACTGCCTCCAGAAACCCATAGTCACTCTCATAGGTTTTCCTATCAGCGTCCAAGGACTCATTTTGTCACAACAAAATTACCAGATAGCATAATATCAAGGTTAAAAGAACTCCCTTTATTTGTGCGCAACATGCACATCATTGAGAACAATAGTTCCCAACATAGCCAAGGCATCTTACACCTCATATCCATTTACTTTACCTTTTCTAGTTACATTTCACATGTCTATACTGCCACCTTCTGTTTACTACTATGGACCAACCAGTCTAATTGACTGTCATAGGCTTACCTTCTATTGCGCTTACTCATGCACAAAGCTTCATCTGAGTCTTACATCATCTATTGGGTACCACACATATCTCTCTGAGCTCCATCAACTTTTCCTCTTCCCTAAAACAATTCCCCAAACTCAAAACATAAAAGGCAAGCCAAGAAACAAACAAGAAGAAAACCATGAAAACCAATAACAATACGACACCACAAACAAAGTGGCATAGCTATGCACCAGACACATGCAAAATCGTAAATCAAGAGCAACAATCACAAAATACAAAAAGCACAAGACTAACCACAGGCCATGACTCAATCCCCATGGTTCCCAAGGAAAGATCAACCAGAGCCTTCTTCAAATTTTCATGAAAATTTATTTTCCATGCAATCCCCTACATTATACCACCATAAACACATAATTGTCAATGCATAATTAAATATAACAATACATCAGTTACCTTATCTTGTTGTGCCAATCACGTTGCCTTGTAACTGAACACATCCACGCCATCTCTCAAGGGACTCCAATTCCTTTGACTTATCCACCTATAGTTACAGACTAGCTAATATACTTGTTAAGTACATGTTCATGAGTATAGCACATATCCACATAATTTCAAAAAAATCAAGGTTAAGAAGACTTCCTATGTGTAAAGTACTCATTTGTTTGGAATTAGGGTTTCCAAACATAGCCAAAGGAATTCTTGCCCAATTCCTTTCCTTTACATTTTTACCTTGCTACAATCAAGGCTTACTATATACTGTCATATCACCCAACTGTTAGTTATATAAACACATCAACTATTACCTTGTCATGCTAATACCAAGCATATTTCCTGCAACTTCTCACGCATGTCAACCACATACAAAGACAATCATATCTATCAAGTTGAAATCAATTTTTACAAACAATCATGTCATAATCCATAGTCAATTCATAGTCATTAGACATAATGCTACAACTTTCACCTACTACACTCACGTACATATCAACTACCTCAAAACATATGTATTAGTACAACCATCTTAAAACAAGATCATTTATTCATGAAACACGGACTCATAGCGTGCAATTAATCAAACATTCAAACAACTTAAAAACATAACATGTTAGATAAACCAATTAGATGACATAATAGACACCAAATAGATGACATAATCAAACATTCAAGCACAAAGTAGATGACATGAGCAAGCTCATACCTTAATGTGTCTTAGGGGAGGCTATCTTATCTTCACAATCAATCCAGATTAGCACAACATAATATCGCATCATATTAACTCATACTTGAATATCATAACCCAAACCATTTGCATAAACCAATCCAACTTAGTATGATACATATGACGTCAAGATATTAATGAAATAACTCTAATCATCAATTTACTAGCATATAACAACCATAAGTTATATATCATGCTCATCCATAACATATAACATAATCATCAGGTTATCTAATATAAAACAGCAATAACAATGCATACAACTACATGTTATTATCATTCTTGACTATCTGACACGTGTGCATATAAATACGCTAATCAACTAATATCTATCATGAATGTAACTATAACATCAAAAGACATTTACATAAACCTAATGTATATAGCCCTATTGCATATAACAATCCTTAACTTACATACTTGCATGCCTAACATGCAAGCCTATATGATGACATGCTTTTGCCTCGAGGTCCAATGTTGCAACTTCACTTTGATGATTTGCATCTCCTTTTTTATCTCAGCTAGCACATTAGCATCATAACATACCAA
The DNA here is from genome assembly GCA_031772625.1 of Pinus tabuliformis. Lineage (NCBI taxonomy): Eukaryota > Viridiplantae > Streptophyta > Pinopsida > Pinales > Pinaceae > Pinus > Pinus tabuliformis. The sequence continues at coordinate 2,067,537,685 of CM062816.1, forward strand.
TATCACCATGATGACCTAAATTGCATACCATGACTTCACAAGGCATGTTTGACCTACTTTTCATGCATAACTATAACCAATACGATTCATGCATGAAAATTGCATATAGACATATAACACATGAGTACCAAACCTTATAAACATCATTCGAGCTAGATTCAAGTCATCAATGCATGACCATATCAACTTCACAAACCATGGCCTCATGCATGACAACAATCATTACTCCATTGTATGCATTTCCACATGCAACCATCAACATGCATAAGCAATGCATAATCAACTACATATATGCATGAATGCATCTAGTCGAGCATAAGAAATCAATACTTGTAACCAAGCTACAATACTGATACATGTAATCAAACATACAAGAATGCAACATAGCATACAAGGATGTAATCAAGTGACATACTACAACATGTAAGCGAGATATAACAATATGAAACTAGTCATATACTCATGACGATGCATTCCACAAAATCAACATCAAGTTCCTCTTGACAACCTTACTACAACCATGATCAACATTATGCAATGCAATAAGCACATGGAATGCAAGTGTAAGAGACACACATGCATGCATGACCAACATACACTACCCATCTAGTCTTAGGGGTGAACCATGTTCTAATACCATTCTGTAACACCCTTCTCCCACATCTACCGAAGTAACCATGCCAACTGGGGTAAAAATGTGATGATAGGCTACTATGATTGGATTCAACCTCTTATGTGACCTTAAGGAAGTGGAATTGACGGAAACATGACACACAGACATTCAACAAAAACTTCAGGACCCTTAGGAACCAATCCAACATTTCATACAACTTTCCCTTGGGTCCTACTGAAGTTTTGACCAACTTAAGACTAAGTCTCTCTCATGCTATAGGCATGACAGCATCCAGAAACCTAGATTTTCTCTCACAGGCTTTCCTTCCAGTGTCCAGAGACTCATTTTGTCAGTTCTGTGCTAGCGTCCCTGGGATTTAAGCCGCTTTTTCAGGCCCAGAGCCTAGGTCACTGCCGAGAATGGAATGATAACTTAGGAGCAGTAAAAGAACAAGGAAATGATGATGCAAAAGTAATTAGTTAAACAAGACCTTAATTAGACCCCTACTAGCCATGACAGGCATTTCTTCAAAGATGTCGCAAGCATGTAATTTATAGTTGTAACCAACATAATTAAACATAGGGATCTTGTATTTATTTAGAATCACTAAGAACCATTGTTTCCTCATGTCATTTGTTGCATTACCATATATTAGACCATAAATACATTATCCATTCATTTACAAGTAAAAACATGTTGAGAGCCATACATAGTTGTTGTCATAAAACACACATATAACCAACATAATAACAACAGAAATACTCATGAAAGTACAGCCATATAGACCACATATAATCCATCAAAATGTTCATAGAAATACAAGGAGAAATAACCTTTCATTAATTATGCAAAAACCATACTCGGATGGGACTTCCACATTCCACCCAACCATAGAATGGTTGAGCCAAATCTCTCTTCATCCATTCACCCCTGTGCCATATTCCAAGCATGAATGTGGGACTCAAACCAAAAGAACCAACCAGGGCATACCAAGCCTAAACCACCTCACCCTCATCAATAGAAACCAGGCTTTACCACAATCCATCCCAGGTCACTAGTCCAACACAATGAACACATGATCACAGGCTTTATCGTGATCTCCACCTGATCTCTAGGCCAAACAAGCATGGATGCCACCGGAGTTCTCCACCTACACCATGAGGAATTTTCCAGTCTCCTAGTATCTCACGTTTTACTGCAATCCAAACCCAGATCACTAGGCCCTAAATCGAGACCCACTCTCCAGGCTTTACCACATATCCCAATCCAGGATTACTAGGCCCAACAAAGAGCAAACCACCTCTAGGCTTTGTCGTATATCCCACCATTCACTAGAAACGATTCCTAGGCCATCCAAGGCAACACAAAATCTGGCTTTACTGCAAGCAACAATCCTATTCAGGGATTACTAGGCTATGTGTTCTATCTTTTCAAAGATCCATCTCACTTAATTTCGAATCCATCCAGAAATCCATCTCAACCAGAACATGAGAACCCCATCATACCATGACTATCCGGAAATGGAAAGGCTAGGCTGAAAAAACTATTACACATGGAAAAACCCATGCCATAATTAAAAAAAGAACCACATGCAATACCATGCATGTCAAATCTAGCAAGGAAAACACACATGCAAATTGATACCTGCAAGGAATCCTGTTGTCGCTACTTGATCCTACCTTTCCTTGCTTGCTCCTTCCTTCCTCTTGCCTTATTTTCCTTTATTAATCCCATGCATAACCAAAGAAAAATATTGAGCCAAGATCTTACTTTGACTAAGAGCTTTCCAACTGATCCTTAGAAGCCTTTTTATGAGAGAGGCCTCTATTTTCTTCATTTTTCATTATTTTCCTTCAATTTCCTCCTCACATGCAACCTATGACCTTTCACCTTACTTTTCTCCTAATTTCCTTTATTTTCATAAATAAATGTGCCAAAAATTCCATCTTTCCTTTCCAAAGCCTTAGCCATTTCCTTTTCCAATTTCCTTAGCCATAAACAGCCAAATGGACACCCCCCTAGGATGTCCTACCCAAAATTCAGCTTAGAATATGTGTCCCATCATCAGTGGCATTTATATATTTTACATGACTTTTTAACCAAGGTCGTTACAGCTCCACTAATATGCATGATAATGAGTACCCAAGTACATTGGATGATATCTTATTTTCACAAGAAGACTTGCATTTGCAAGGCTTTGATCTTGAATCTGATCTAATCATAGCATAGTTTCTCACGGGAATTTCTTCCTCAGCTCCATAGTCCTTATATGGAGATGTGTGTAATGAATCAAGTGATATATCATGTTTTTTCTATTCCACATTATGATGAATTAAATTTGAAATCCATGCAAAGCAACAAGGTTTCTCATGATGAAGAACATGATGTGGTGATCGTTGAACACCTTTATTACAATTTGGATAAACTATTTGGTGATGTTGATACATCTGATGAAATTATTGATTCTAGCAATTGCCATCTGATGCATAATGATCTTGTTGAAAGAACTAGTGATACATATCTTCAAACAAATGTTGACTTGACCATGTTTTCAAAATAGAATCATTCAATATTTGAAAGTTCAAGGACTCATCAGGGAGTTGAGGCACTTCAGCTCCTACTGATGGTTATGTCATGTTCTCGCAATCCTAATGGGGTCTCTAAACTAGGTTAGACTAGAATATTCTCATATAATTCTTTTCTCAGCATTGTTTCACTGGATGTAAGCTCACTCTTAAAGGATTTTTAGCATTTTCAAGTTAATATTATTAATCCTCAATATAGAGCTAGAAATTCATGTTTGGCTCATTCTTATTCATGAAAATACCTTGTATTAAACCCATGGTTAGAATGCATATCTTTTACATATTATGATTATCAAGACAAAGATAATAAATGCTTAAAATATTTCTCCATGTCAAATTTTTTTTGTGAATGATCAAGTCTAGATCTTTCTTGTGTATGTTATAAAGTTAACCATTTTTCTGGCCCAATCGGTCCTTTTCCATAGCATTCAATTCTTCAATAATTTAGTGGATTGAAACCCCCAAACTGATATAGATACTAGAATTGATCTAACATATTCTTCTAACCTTTTGTTGGCATGTTATTCATTATTTATTTCCCATATTCAAAAGGGAAACAATTGTTTTTATTCCCCAAGCTTTCATATTACTGGTCTAGTATGAAATTGAACATGAAGGGAGCTAATAAAGAATCAAGAATCCTATATGTCAAGCCACCAATGTGATCATAACACTAGGTTTAAAAAATTTCATCCAAATTATCATTTTCCCACTAGTATGTATGATAATAGTTGTTTTACATTGATTGATCTTGTTGAACCCATTGATCTTTATTATTTGTCATTCCACTTTTCATATGCTTGTCAAACAATTGAGGCACTTTAGTTTTTGTTGATGATTATTTCATGTTCTCATTATCTTGATAAGATTCCTTAACAAGATCAGGTTATCTTTTCTTTCCAAGATTCTCCTCATGCCTCACATGCGCTAATTGAAAGTTCATTCTCCCAAGAGTTTCGGGGTTTTCAAATGGATTGTTTCGAATTCCATGATCAAATCTATGATTGGCTGAAAACATCTTACTTAGTAAGCTTTGCCGTTAATAATAATTTTTTATCTTTCTTGATGTTTTCTAAGATGAGAACATGGATGAAGCTACATTCATGAGGAGATTTTTGAGGTTTGAATGGTTGTTGTTCTAATAAAAAAGGTAATATTTTCATGCTGGTTAAAGTTATTTGTTATGGCACATCTTTCTGCCATCAAGCAGTACCTTAAATTTCTTGTGCAAATTATTCATGATCATATATTTATTTATGCACATTGTTTCATCCTGGTGCTAATTGCTCATATGTTTTTGTTTGCAGGTTAAGAGAAACTTGAATGATTACATTGGAAATTTCACTTCAGTTAGCCATAACCTTCTAGTAGGTAAGATTAGGAGTAGGCCTAATTGCATTTATCTTTTCTTTTGCATTACATCTACCCTACATTTTTCTCTTTATCTAGCCTTTACACTTGTTTTGTTTCTTTGCTTCATGTATTGTATGTTTCTTTTCATTTCAGTTTTACATTTGTTTTCTTTTCTTTCTTTTGCTTTTTTGTTGTGTTGTGCCTTTTCTTTCTCCCTTTGTTGAATAAGGCCATGCATGAAAACTACTCTTATTTGGCTCAAAATACAATGTGGAAAAGGTTTGAAAGGGAATTTGTGATGACAAACAATGCTTGGCTAGTCTATGATCCCCTTCTTTGTATGGGTTTATATATATTTTAAAGTCAATGATGTCTGAATCAAAAATATGATTCATTCAAATGGAAAGCTATGGGAAAAACCTTGATGCCCATATAAATTTTAGGATCTTCATTCCTTGACTCGGTATGATAACTAAATGGTGTTTCACTTGTCGATCCAATCGAGTAGAGAAGGGAAAGGAGAAAACTAAAAGAGAGCATATTAATTTCAAAGGTATATAATATTCTCTAAAGTAATAACCTCTCTTTCTCTCGATAAGTCGGGATCCCTCTTCCACCATGGTAATACAAACATTGATAAAATGCCAATAAGCATATTGAAAATAAAATAAGTGGTGAAATAAAATAAAGATTTCCTCCATAGAGAGGTGAAGCAAACAACTTCACTAGGGTGCTATACAAGCTCACTAGTAATAAAGCAATGCTTGCATTCTTGTAGTGACTCCGTCGAGGTACTGATCAGGCATACTGTCAGTATAGCAACACCAAATATGGAACTAAAATTCTGATGATATTAAACTTGTGAATATATAATCTCCTTCTTCTAGATCGAAACAATTGAGATATGGTAAGCCTTATAAATATGTTTAGTCGAGAAAAGTAATTTGAGAGGCTCTATCTATAACCAGAATAAATGGGGAAGTTGAGGTAATCCATGAGGTGAATCAATACTTCATGAAATACTAAGACTTTGTGCTTGAAGTTAGACTTGAACAAAGAAGTTGGAGTTCTTCCAGTTTTTTTCCAAGTGTTGTCGTTGTGACAAACACCCTTATAAATTTTGCCTCTACTTGAATTTTGGAACCTCCTTGTGAACTTACGATCTGTCATGTCATTTTGATCATAGTCACTTCATAAATGGTTGATCCTTTTCTGAGGGTTTAAGCCTTCTCATGAGAATTTAACCATAAAATTCAATTTCTTACACCTTTTTCTTGCAACCTCAAGAGTCATGTTTACATGTGTAGACAAGCATTGTGTAGTCCTTGAGAACAGTGCTTATGCAACCTTTGGAAATAGATCATGTGTAGTCACTAGTAATAGTGATTGCATAATGCTTTTTAATAGGCATTGTGCAACTCATAAACCCTTTGTAGCCCCTATCGACAATGCTTGTGCAGTTGATAGGGTGTTGTAGCGACTACAACCACCCTCCAAAATTTTTCCTTAGCTTTGTTTTGGAGCCTCGCTACCCTCCAAAATTTTTCCTTAGCTTTGTTTTGGAGCCTCGCTACCAGCTTTTCATAGCACCTTGTCTTGCTTCATCAAGTACACAAGCTTCAGTGTTATTCTTGCACAAAGGCAGACTGTCGATCACAACTTGATGCATTCCCCTCACAGATTGTTCATCCAGACTTGGTCCAACTGCAAGCTGAGGAGCTCCCCCAAGTAATTGTGCAATTCTGGAGGGCAACTAGCCTTCCCTCCAAAAATTGTGCAATCCTATCTCGTAGCCTACTGGGCTTAAGAATTGCACAATTCTGCTAGTCAATCCTCACAATGAAAATTGTGTAATTTTCCCCAACAGGGTTGCTCAACCCAAGATTTCCGCAATCCTGGGGAGAAGTCAGTTGCTTTGCCCAAAAATTGCGCAAATATCTTGGGCATCTAGCTCCCAGCTAGAAATGCGTATTTCCTTCCAGCAGTTGAGCAGCTTCATGCATGGGTAGTTTGGTTGACCAGTTCCACCTAGGACCAAGGAAACTTGACTTGCATGCATGGCTTGATTTTTCCTGGAATAGCAAAAGACAACATGCAAAAGGAATCCCTTGATTCAGGGATCTATTTTTAGGAGTTGGAGGTTACATGCAAAGTTGTTTTAGAAAATTTCCTCCAAGTGTCACTTTTTCCTAGATTTATGGAATGCACGTCATGAGCTCAAAACTTATTTATTCGGCACATCAAAGCTCATTCTTTCACATCAATCTTGAAGCTTTGACATCCCATAGCACATCCAAGACTCTTCGACACATCCATCTTAGCTATTCAGGGTAGGTGGCCTCAACTTGTCTTTTTCAGCATTTCTGTCGCTTTTTGTGTTTTTTCTTGTGTGAGTGTTGTTTTCTTGATTTCTTTGAATGCTTGTTGTCATTTACAAGTGTACTAACGTTTCCTAGCACTGTTTCAATTTTCGTTGCCATCTCACTACTGTCGCATGCATGAAACTTTTTTGCACGAACGGTCGTCGATTCGGCGACTCGCTTCACCCACATGCATGTTGATCTGTTTATTGAATCTTTCACTCATGTTTGCATACACTGTTAATCACTTTTGCTTTCAATTAGTGTTGCCATGCATTCTCTTTCATATTTTCTTTCAGTTTCTCCTCAGCAAGTCTGTCCAACCTCGTCCGGGACTCTGCCTTCACTAAGACAGCATTGTGCAATCTGGGGAAGGAAGGCTCTGTCTTCCTCTCTAAAAATGTGCATTTCTTCCCAACCACTATCCTCCAGGACTGTTTTGCACATTTCTAAGGGAAAGTGACTGCTGGCCTAGAAAATTGTGCAATGGAGTCCCTGAGCCTGCAGTCACTTCCTAGTGGAATTGTGCATTGCACAATCCAAGTGGCCAGCCTGGATTGCGCATTGCACAAATCCAGTAGCTAGTATTGCCTCCTAGATAGCCCAGACTCCCTTTTGCATAGTTCTGGTAGTGATTCAACCAGCCTCCCAGAAGAAATTGCACAATCTTGCCTATTAGTTCCCTAGGTATGTGCTATGTCATTCCCTGAATTTGCTTTGGTTTTCGCTGACAGATTTCTTACCATGCATGTTGTTTGTCTCCAGATATTTTAGGTGTTCATATGCCTCTTAGAAGTATAGGATCAATGGCTTCCAAGTGAGTGGGATCACAGGACACTGACGGAAAGGAAGTCGAAGTAGCAGTCGAGCAAGTGTCCTCTAGTCTATCGATCTATGAAGATACAAATTTGTTTCTAGACAAGGACATCAAGATGAAGTGGAAAGAGGTCAATGAAGCATTTGCAGGAAATTTTTAGGAAGACCTTGAATACCTTCAAGTGTATGTGAACATTCATAAGTCTGGCATGTACCGAATTGCATGCAGATACCCCATGTTCCCATGCGCGGACATTATACACTCGATCATCTCTCACATTGATCCTGAGATGATGACCTTGAGAAGTGTCAATGGGACGAAGCTTGCAAACTTCTGGGCATGAGATTATGATGATATGTATTAGATTTCAGAGCCTATTACTATCATGAAGACTCCCTTAAGCTTACCCAACAACAGTGATAACTCCAGAGACATTCTGAAGAACTGGGTAAAGGGGTCGACTTGATTCAGGTTGACACCCAAACATATCTATAAGACAAAGATACTACGGAAGGTGTATCAGTACTTGGTCATATTTTCATGTCGACTTTATGGCCAAGAAAGCACGGAAACCTTCCCACAGAGTTGGATGATCGTGCTAGACCAACTGGCTAGAGAAGGAAAACCATGTAACATGTCTGGCATGTTGGCTCATCAGCTGAAGGAATTTACATGCCTCCTACATATTAGATGCAATCTGTTCCTAACAGAAGTTCCCGGGCTTGGAGTGGGCATGGTCACCCACGAGACTACTGTGAACACATATTTCAAGTTGTTCTTTGAATGTAGCTTCAGAGGAGTAATCCCATGGCTGTCTGAGCATTTTGTTACCCCAATTTACAAGATGATATTCGAACAGGATGCTCCCTACATGTCAAAGGAAGCATTGGAGGCATTGTTGGACCTTGTTGATTGGTATGCCTCACTGTCCAGCACCTTCATCTAAACTTTCAACGTGGAGAAACCTCCATATGTTCTACCGAATTTTGCCTTGGACGTACTCGTCATGCTGGAAGTATAATATCACATATCGGTAGGATTGACAGCTAGACTACACCGGAAAAAGAAGGCACCTTGGCCCACTCTTCTATTCTGGATTGGGTTATATGAGATCCAGAGTATCAAGCAAGTGGATGTCGAAGAAAAATTGATGAAGAAGTATCCATTTGACCTCCAAGGTTACAATCTGTATGACCCACATTACATTGTGAAAGATCACTTCTTGAGAGTTCAGTTCAATTGGATCCATTAGGCATTTCATTGGGATGAGGAGGACCCATGGAGATATTGCTACAGTTTCTCCAGACCCAATGAACATGTTGGCTTCACTGTGGAGTGGTTAGCGAAGGAACATAAAGAAGCATCCAAGAGAGCACCAGCACTAGTAGTAGCAGAGGCAAGCATACCAATGCATGACAAAGGCAAGAGGAAAATTGTTGATCGCATGGAGGAAGAGCAAGGTTGCAAGTTTCGAGCAGATCCATTAATAGAGAAGGTAGCTATGGCTATAGAGGCAAAGAGGCACTAGCGCAACAAGCGAATCGCACGAAGGAAAAGGGATAAGAGAAGAATGGAAGAAGTAGAGAAGGAGTTGCATGAGTTGAAGGACCAACTCCAGAAGGAACAGGAGCTGCGCAAACAGGAGAGGGAAGCATAGTAGCAACAGGTAAAACAAGGGGCACAACATGTGAAAATAGATGAAACAGCACCCAGACAGATAGTGGACTTATCAAATTTGCTGGCATCAGATAGAGAGGGTGTACCATCACAGGAGTAAGACTTCGCTCATGAGATAGAGCAAGCACTTCAACAGTTGGATGAAGACATGGAGCAGTAGCAGTTGGAACAGGACACCTACCTCATGCCTCACCACTAAGAGGTCAACTCACCCACTTGACTGCATCAAGATGATGAGAAAGTCTCAAGTGACCAAGGATTCACTAAGATCCTTGGTGATCGGCCGAAAAAAGAGATACACAACAACTCATTCGACGAGTCTCAACATAGAGTTGTGCAGTCTCGTAGAGTGTCAACACCAAAGGATCATACATCTCCTACGCAATTTGAGGAGTGAGTGATCGTGGCTGATGTACGCAAGCATCCAGCAGCCTTCGCTTATGCAACCAGAGTGTATGCCGAAGCCACTAGCTCAAGTGTTCACTTTCTGATAGCTGAGAATGAGTGAATGGCGAAGAAACTATAGACATCCAAGAAAGGAGGAGACTTGGTGACAGTGTCTACCCGAGCCGAACTGAATAAGGTAATACTAGCTGATGTATTGTCCCTTGATACATTCATGTGAGCATTGTACTCCAAGTTTGGTACCGTGCATAAGGCAGTCGTCCATCTCAACGGATGGCAGCAACGATGTGCAAGAAGAGCACATATCTTGACGAACTTGCATGATGTTGTTGATGAAATGCAAACATGGACGATGAAATACAAGGGAGCCCCACTTCACTTAGCTAAGATGATGAGGGCCAGTGCAGTCGAGCTGAAATCACATATCTGGTGTCAGATCCGGAACTATGAAAAGCTCCCACGGCTCATCACTAACATATAATCTTCCCATGCATGAGTATTCAAGAGTATGGATGTTGTGGTGCGCACACATGTGATACCATCTATTGGGAATTTCACTTAGGCGAATACAAAGAAACAGATCCGACTAGAGCTTGACTCGTACTTCAACGAGTTGATGCGCATTTCCACTAGCCCAAACTTGCCCATCAGTGTAGAAATCATGCACAAGTATGTTGTTGGTACAGCAGCATTGAAGACAATGATGTGCATGCTTTCGAATGAGTTGGACAGAGGAGCCCGAGCAGTGTACCTAGATGTTATGGAGGAAAGATTCAAGTTCCAAACAGATGTCACCGCAGAACACATGAACACCATCAAGTACTACCGATATTGGCATCAATATGTTACTATCGATCAGCATGAGGATGTTGAGGAGTTGGACTTCCATGGTTGTCTAAGTCAAGATGATGTCTAACATGGCTTATCCAATCCATTTTGTTTCACATGGGTACATGTGCATTGTAATGTAATGTCTTGTCAAGTGTAATTCAAGTGTCAATAGTTGGATGTAGCAGTGACAGAGCAGATGAAGGGTCATGAGGGTAGTTGAACTGCCACAAAGGAGAATGTCAAGGGTCACCCCACCCTTTGCTATAAATAGTCCCTCATAACTCATTGTATAGGCTTTTGGTCAGCCAAGCTTTTGATAAGACTATCTTGGAGAGAGCTTGGACAATATTGTAATGAGCCTTGGCTTCTCCACTATGTAGAACTAGTACATCCCTTTGGAGGAGCAGGGCGATGTAGCTGTAACATTCCACTATTGGAACTAGTGGCTAGACATGGATGTATTGTATGACTAGAACATACACTTATTTATATAATAAGAGCCAACACATTTCATGCATATGTTGTATTGTATTCTATGTTATCTGGTTTACTCTAAATGATATATGTATTTTCTTTCTTACACATGCATGTATAGACTATTATGTATAAGTATGTATGAATCTTTTTGAAATGTGTTGTTGGTTTAACCATCACTTTGGATTTCTCGCTAACTTTGCTTCCATGTTGTGATGCATATTTTCTCGTGTGTTTCCTTCCTAACTACATGTTATCACAGGTTACCAAGGGGCAAACTCATCTCAACCCCCGTGTGTTAGAACCTCTCATGCACCTTCCTTTATTTCCCACAGCTGTCACACCCTTGCTACCAACAAAGTTATCTTACTTGACTCTGTGTGAAATCGTGGTCAAGGCATTACCATACGACCAAATGTTGGGACTCCTAAACCAAATGATGTCAGGTCTAATTGGGACTTCTTACCAAGGAGATCCCCTAACATGTTGGTGGGTCCAGCACCATCAACATTTATGTCTTTAGAAGGAGGGCCAGATGACAAGCTGTGTCCTCCCATCTTATTTTGAACCTTTCCATATCTTTCATGGATTCTTGCACTCTTCTCCCTCCCCGATGTTTTTCAAATCATAAAGATTTCACCATCATGAGAGAGTTTTTCGATCACTTTTCCACTTACATGTATGATGGTGAAGGCGAAGTGACGTGGCATGAGTACTTACATGACTTTCTTTCCATGCTTTTTCAGGAAGATGGGTGTTCTAACAAACAAGCCAGCTTGCTGCTTGCATACACACTTCGTGAATATCCACTTCGATGATTGTTCAACTTATTGGCTAACAACATTCACTCACTTGAGCACTTCTATGATCTCATTGAAGACACTTTCTATGATTTTGATTCAGACCATCTTGACCAAAATCTGCTACAGCAACGGAAGGCTCTGCATGAATCGATCATGGATTTTTGGCAGCACTTCCGTGACTTGCAGTTTCAAGCTTCGATGAGCCAGATGAAATTTCTCTATCTTTGGGACCGATTAGAGTATTGCATCAAGAAATCTACTTGTCCCAATAAGAAGTTTGAAATCAAGCCTCACTCAACATTATTCAATGATGGAACTGCATAATCTCATCCAAATGTGATCACTGTCACAACTGATTGTCTACCATCCCCTCATCAAACAGCTCCACCACTGTCGAGTGATGTTGAGGATCATGCTCACACACCTGTTCATTTTTCACATCCTCCCAACATCACTTCACTCAATTTTTGTGCAGATTTTGTTGTGAGTCCATTCAGTTGTCATAATATGCATTCTATTCCACAACCTTCGTCTTTGCACTCAGTTGCTCCTCTGGATGATACTGTCTTATGTTCCTCCATTCTGGACTCTACACTTGTTGTGAACAAGGAACAAGCCAGTGACGGAGTTGGTGTTGCACAACCAACATGCGTTGTCATTCATGAAGAGTGTGAGTGGGAGCTTGAGCATCAACACTCGATGAAGGATGACTCCCTTCCATCTGAACCCCCTCCATTCTTTCTTGACATCTTTGGTGAACCTACCATCCATGATTTCGCATGTGTATCTCCATCCACAGATTCCCCCATCATTGATCACTCGCAGGACACATCAGATGTTGATCCATCATTTGACAACCGAGAGGATAAGTTACTCATTGAAAATCCACTTGATTTTTCATCTATATTTTCTGGAAATATAGAGGATGGGTTTGTTTGCTTTTCATCAACCCCTCTATTTGATTCATCTGATCATGAGGATGTCGATGAAATCATTGAATTTTTTGATCGTGGCAATCATGATCCATTTACTTCCATATTCGATCACGATCATGACTCTATCGTAGTTGATATTTTGAAGCCACTGGTTTATGATGATCTATCTGATGATGAAGATGAAACACCCAAGACTGTCGAGGAACTTCAGCTTAAGCTGATGGTTATGTCAGATCCTTGCTCTCTTGGGGTTAGTCTCACTTCTGATGGGGAAACTATTCAATCACTCAAGGCTTCTCATTACTCATCTGTATGCATTGAAGATCAATCTCACTCACATATCATACTTCCTCCACTAGAACTACACGATCCTATCGCTCATGCATTGGAGGAATCTTACATTGCAAGCGCACATGCACAATGCAAGTTATCTTTTCTTATTTCATTTGCTTGCATGTCATAGTCAAGAATGTGCTTTTGCTTCAAATATGCATGCAGTATCGCACAGCACCATCATAAGTCCACGGATTACTCGTCATGCACTTGTACTCACTTATGTCCTGTGGTCACTTTGAAACGCAAAGTGTGGTTGTCTTCATTTTTATATCTTTCTTACTTGTTGGTTCGCACAAACGGGTTGCTCACGAACCAAGCCTTCACCAACATGGGTCAACCAATGTGCTGGTGGCTTCATTGGAAATATCACTTCATGTGATCAAGCCCATGCACTGTTAGCTTAGGAGTAGGAGTAGTGTTTGCTCTCAGTTGGTTTTCTTGCATACTTGTTTGCTTATTCATTTTGTTTGATTTCTTGTTTGCCTGCTTGTTTGCTTACTTTTCTTTCGCTTTTGCTTCTACTTTTTCCTTTCTTTGTTGTTTTTTAGTTTGCTTGTTTTACTCGTAGGTTAGTTTCGCATGAAACCATGTATGACTCTTGAAACAAGCTACGTAAAATACAAGAGGCCTTGTGCAACTATCAGTGCTTGGTTATCTATCATCTTGTCTTTGTATGAAGAACTTGTTACTTTTAGTCCATGATACGTCGAAGGAAAATACGTATTGTTCAAAGTGAACCTTGGTGAAAACACAACGCTTGCACGCTAACTAGTATTGCCTACTCTAGTCGGTTGTTTTTGGGTTAACCATTGTCAGCACAGTCAAGTAGAGTAAGATGAGGGGGAAAACCTTAACAAGCACGTCAGAGGTATAATAAACTACTTCCATGATGGAAAAACATCTTATGCTCTCAATAAGTCGAGATCCCTCTCCCACCCTTGAAATGAATAAGTGCTATGCACAGTTACGAAAATGAAAAAATGGAAAGTGAAAAATTCAAAATGAAAATGAATAAGGCAAAAGAAGAGAAAGGCTTCCTACATGGAGAGGTGATGCAAGTAACTCCACCGAGGTATTGACCAGGCTCGCTGGTAGTAGAGCCATGCTTGTGTTCCTATGTGACTTTGTCGGGGTACTGTCCAGGCCTGCTAGCAGCGGAGCAACACCAGAGATGAAACTAAGACTCTAACAACTATATTGCTCGTGCACCAATATACCCCTCAACCCCAATCAAAAAAATTGTGTTTCCTTGGCTTGGAATGTGTGTCAATCGACCAAGAGCTTGGCAGATGCTACATCTTACAATCAAGCTAGTGTGAAACCAAGATGAACTGAGAATTGAACAATAATTCCGTAGGTGTTAGACTTGCTTTTCATGAACAAGGTCCATTCAGAGAGCTAGAGTTCTACCAGTGCGTCACAAAGTGTTGTAGCGGCTACAACCACCCTCCAAAATTTTTCCTTTGATTTGTTTTGGAGCCTCCCTACCAACTTTTCAGAGCACCTTGTCTTGATTCGTCAAGTACACAATATTTAGTGTTTTTATTGCACAAACGCAAACTGTCGATCACATCTTGATGCATTCCCCTCACAGACTGTTCATTCAGACTTGGTCTAGCTGCAGGCTAAGTAGCTCCCCCAAGAAATTTTGTAATTTTGGAGGGCAACCAGTGATCCAGGTGGCTCTAGAGACACACAGGAAAAAGAGGGCTTATGAATGCTAGAAAATCAAAGTGCTCAGAATGACTTCGATCCAAGACCATAGCATAGATCTCGCCGTCCTGATCGCAGAGGTGTGAACGGTTCATCAATCCGAGCTCCTATGAGGGAGAACGAGCCAGTTAAAGTTTTGGTCAAAGTTGGGTTGTGGGCCAGGTTTAAGTGTCCTACAATTTGACTGACCCCAAGGCATGAAACCTAGCTCCCGAAATCAGTCGAAATTGTGGCCTCTTTAATTTTCTCAATATCCCTTATTTTCTAAAGTTTTGAAAATCTCCTCCCCTTTTAAATAAAAATTAAATATATATATATATATATATATATATATATCTATATC